>CM057390.1:70639445-72058612 GCA_030015415.1 Cynopterus sphinx | reverse complement strand
GGCTTTTAGCTGTTGCAAGATAAAGCATCAGACAGCTATGGCCCAGTAATTCATGTCATTACTATGACAACTCTGTTAGCTGAGATCAACTGAAATAAGATTAAAACAAACACAGTTCCTGCCTTTATTCAGTCATTTTGCCCTCAAGTCTTTGACTTGTATTCATTCTTATGAACTCTAAAAATAATATGTCCAGAAATGTAATTCACTTTCTTTACAATAGCATCATGAGATATATATATTTTATATTTTGAGTACAAATACAAAATACAAAACAAAAACATCCCCTATATTAACTGCAGCATTATTTACAATCACCAAGACATAGAAACTACCTAAGTACCCTTCAACCTGATGACTAGATAAAGAAGATATAGTGCGTATACACAATGGAATACTACTAGACCATAAAAAATAATAAAATATTGCCATTTGCAACAGCATGGATGGATCTTGAAAGGTAACATGCTAAGTGAAATAAGACAGACATAAAAGGACAGAACCACATAATTTCACTTTTTGAGTTTCTCTGTTTTGTTGTAGCTTTTCGATATAAAAAAAGCTACAAACAAACAAAATTAAGAAACTCAAAGACACAGACAACAGTACGTGGCTACAAGAGAGAAGGAGGGTGGGAGGAGGATGAAGAAGATAAAGGAGGTCAAATATATGGTGACAGAAAGAGACTAGACTTAGGGTATATCTGAATATACCTGAAATTTATATAATGTTATTAACCAACATCACCCCCATAAATTCAATTAAAAAATAAAAACTTATAACAAGTAGCTTTTGACTCAAATAGTATAAAGTTCAACTTTAAAATTATTTTCTATTCACTAGAAAATTTCTAAAACTAGATTTAGATGTCAGCTAGATATATGTTGCTTAAAATATAAGAAGAAACTAATTTCACCTACATATAATATAAAAGCAATTAGTAAATCTCATCTTTTGTCTTCTAGCAAAAGTTATGAAGAAATGAGAAATTAAAATATTCCTCTAATGGCAAAATACAGAACTTTTTCATTAACATTACTTAAATGAGTTAAACATTTCTAAGATCTGAAGCATAGACTTTGGAATTTGTCTTAAGTTCTTAGTCTGAGAAGGTAATTTAAGTAGTTTGTTCATAGAGATAAGAATGAAAAATAGCATGTTCCGTTTAATAATCTTAATGAAGTTATAGTGAATAAAATTTTAAAGGCATTTAACAATTTTTATCATTACAGTCTCGGAATTAGCAAGAACTGCATTTCTTGGAAATGCAATTCAAGAAGACATATTGTTTTCAAATTTGTGTTAAAAATTCAGAGGTATAAGATAGGAAATACTTCTTAAAATACTGTATTTGTATAAATTCACATACACATGTAGTTAATAAAATAGTTTATGTTAGCTACTTCCTTTAACTTCAAATTAAATGAATATATAAACAAATATTTTAAAGTAGAGGGAACCGAAATATCTAGACAGATCCATAACTGTACCCATATTGATTTCCTCCATTTTACTTGAAATTCATAGATGATAAAATACAAAACTAAATTACTCTTTCTTCACCTGGTCTTTCTCATATGCAATGCCATTTATACAAACCTAGGCCTTCTAAAAAAAAATTGATGGTCAAATCCTAAAGGTATTCCTTTACCTCACTGAAGAATTTCCCCAGGCTCCATGCTTGTCTGTGAGAATGTTGATAATTTTCTGGATTAGTTGAGTTGCTGTCACATGGTCTCGATATTTAGCTGCTCTTATCAAATGATCACACACCTTCTCATCTTCTCGCTTTTCTGCAGAATACTGGGCACACAGTGACTTGAAAAGAAAAAAAAATCTATTAATACTATAAAAAAATGGAAAAAAACTTTAAAATGCATCATAATCTCTAATATGAATTAAACTAACCAAAAATTTAAAGTTATCTTTATACCCCTCATTAACTGGATTGATTGTGATTTAGTAATCATCAGTACATAATTCCTGAACAATTTATTTCTCTGATTTCATCCATAAGATTCACTCTGTCCTTTTATGTCTGACATAAGAAGTTGCTAATATTTAAGCAGAGATATCAATAATCACAAGAAGCTATTCAGAAGACGCAAGGACCCATCTTACAAGTAGCATGAAGGGTGATTGCAAAGCATTCCAGAAAAAAAGAAAGAATGGTAAGAAATGAGTTTGGAGAGATATGCAGCTGCATCATTTAGCACCGTGCAGTCGTGCAAGGAGTTTAGTTTATTCTAATGCACTGTGATACCAACAGAAGGTTTTGAGCAGTGGAGTAATGCAATTGATTTCTATATTAAAATGATCACTACAAATACCACTTTGAGAATGGATTGTAGTTGAATACGAGAAGTCAAGGAGGGAAATGAGGTGTAAGGCCACTGCACAGGTCCAGACGAAGAAACTACAGTGGCTTGCAATAATAAACAGAGGTAGTTTTTAACACATTTAGAAAATGACAAAAACATTTTGAGGCTTTTAAGTCCTAGCTATCCAAAATGGACCAGCAGCATTGGAATCACCTAGAAACTAATGTAAACTTGATTCTTAATTCCATTGATAGGGTCTTATTGGGCTCCACCCCCTTAACATCCAAATACAAGCTAACATACACATGTAACACAACCTGCAATAGGTAACAAAAGTTTGATGTTGGAAAAAATAGTAATAGTTCATGTATGTGATACAGTGTGATTGCCTGTATACTAGTTTAGATAGACTGTTGCCACACACTACCCCTAGCATTATCCCAGCAAGGAGAAGGCCCTAAATTTCCTAACCAATGAGAGTACATCCACACTGAGTAAAATTACATTCACATCAAGTGGGGAGGACACCTGATCTAATTATTGCATTAAGAGAAAAGGCCAGGATTTCGGTTGGATAGTTCCTCCCTCTCAGGGTGTAAAAGAGAAAGTCCATAATGCCAAGATTGTTGAAAGCTCTTTGTGTACTATGAGGGAAGCTAGTCTTAGAATTAAGGTAAAATCCAAAGGGATCACAGCCATAAGAATTATAAAAATATAAGTCTTATTCAAAATGGAATCATGATTTTCTGGATTAAGACCAGTTTACCTTTAGACTTCCCATGATAGTATTTTTTTTAAGACTTTTTATGAGAACTTATAAGCTACTATTTCCATTCACTCTATGCCAGTATGAATTAGGTTTTATGTTTCTAACACCAAAAGCAACCAAACTGTTACGGTGTTAATATACATGCATAAGGACTCAAATATCTCTTAGTCTGTGCAAAATGCCTGACTATATATAGAGATCAAAGGCTGAATTATCTTGATAGCCTTTATCCTGGAGAATCCCCATTCCATCTAGAATGGGAGGAGGGAAGTGGTAATAAAAGTTATCATTGACATCATTGACATTAAATCACAAAAACTAAAAACAATTTTTAATAGAAAGTTTTACAGAAAGTAAGAATTCATAAAATTCTATGAAGACAAAAAGTAAAAAGGAAGATTTTGAGAAGAGAAATCATCCTTGGATGGGAATAAAGATAGCATTCAAGCAAAGGTGAGGCAGAAAAACAAGGGTTGGTCTCATGGAGGGGAGAAGCAGTACAAAATACAAGTAAAAAAGTAAGGATATTCTGGAACACATAATGACAATTGAAAAAAACCACTAAGATTCACACTACTAAATATATGAATATGCATTACAGCTGTGTATAAACATAAGATTGGTAAGCAAAACAAAAATTTGATTTAAGTATCATACTTAGTAATCTCTCTTTGTTAGACTTGTTCAACCAACTCATTTTTCCTCTTTATGTCTGTCATATGCAAAATGAGAGTATTATAATTGCTCTAAAAATTAGACAATTAGAAGATTCTGGGCAAACACTGAAAGGTTAGTTTCTATACACTGATAAATGAAAACAATTACTTTTTTCTAAACACTAATGTGGAGAAAATAAAATGTTAGGAACTAGATTCATTTATAAGACATTAAAAGGATACACTATATTAAAAAAAAAAAAAGGACTAAGCCAAAACAACCATATGATAGTTCATCAAAAACATGACTTGAGTTAATAAAATATGATTAAGAAATATTTAAAGGGATAGTAGTTTAAGTGATGATAACTAGTGAATTGTTTCATGGAACAAAAATGACAACTGCTATGTGATATTTTCAGAGATTCATTCAAGAACTAGGCAACACTTTATACATTACTTCATATCTAACCCAACTATACACTGAAACCAATAGGATAAAATAGAAGACATATGCAGAATTTTTATACCTTCCATATCTCCCAGTGTATCTATAATCTGCCCTTGTCTAAACTCACCTGATAAGATTTAAAATTGTTGATGGAAATTAGAAAATCACTGGCTTCTATACTTTCCCCAAAAACCATATACCTTCATATAAAGCACTGCTGAAATAATTCAAAATGTATTATTTAACAGCCTATTTTTTCTATCTTTTATTAACATTGGAATAATTTAACTTAACCTAATGATATTTGTAAACATTTGGTAAGGTGTTAAAGTTTGCTTGTAAAAGCAAAATTCTAAAAAGAAGTCCAAAGTTAAATAGTAAAATGGTTTAAAATGTTCTTTAATGGATCCTCCTTTACAATTTAAACAGCAACTTTTCATATCTGACATAAAATCTATAGATATAAATCACATTAAAGGGCTATTCTTTGCCGATTATCAATCTCTGTCTCATTGTGGAACATTAGAGTCACATCTGACCTTAAAACATGATAAAAGAAAACCAAATAAGAATGTTTACTGTAAAGATATAATGAACTTGTATCTATTTTTTAAAATATCCTTAAAATATAATTTGAACGCATTTTTATTAAAAACCAATAATATAAACTATGTATGTCGTATCATTCAAAATCTAGTACAGATCAGGAATATTTGCTTCCAGATAAAATATATGTTGCTTATTGGTGGGTGATACATTTGTGTATATATATATGTGTGTATCTGTGTTTAAAGGTTGAATGGAGGTATCTCAAGAAAACCTACAAAATGGTACTATCAATAAAATCTGGGGTCAGGTCTAATACTTTCATTCAAGTGTACTTTACATCAACTTTTTTGTTTTCCTATTTTAAGTAGCACATAAACTAGGTAACATGACATCACAGAGATTACCACAAAAAATATCTGAATCTAAAATGAAAGGAAATAAACATTTCAAATGTATTTGATTATTACTAAAGAAATCTAATATTTATTACCATAGCATTAATAAATTAAGATAAATAAACCTACTTCTTAAAAGAAATTCACATACTTGCAGGGAAAAGATAAAAGAAATAACTGAAGAGAGAAACAATTTAGACTGGCCAATTATAATTCAAGTGACTTACTCTGGCTCTTTAAATGTAAATGAAGAAATAAAGGCAATATTATATTTAATCTTTCCTTCCATGCTATGCCTCTCTACCCAACTTTACTATTTGTTTTTCATGAAAGGTCGGAGAGGAGTGAACTTAAAATTAGGCAGATTCCTCTAGTATCTTCCTGGCATCTCCCTAACCACTCTTCTTAGTGGTCAGACTTTTCCCTTTATTATTCTCCACTATGAAATGCTGGCATTTTCTCAAGCCTTCATCCAATTTACCTTGGCAATATCATCCATTCTCACATCAACTCCTATTATCAACTTAAATCTAGCTTTTGAGTTTTTCATATCTAACCCAGATGTTTTCCTAAACTCTGAGCCCACATATCTGTCTGTAGGATAACCCCTAATCAATAAGAACCTAATGTTAAAAATGTACAAAACTGATTTGAGAGACACAGACAGAATTCTTAAGGATCCTAAGACAGAATTTAAAAGGAAATCCTCAAAAAAAGGCTGCCAGGGACATCTAGGAATTGTTTTGCCAGGCTGTCCCACATAAAGAAGGGGACAGTGACTGCTTGTCTAACGGAAAGCGATCCACAAGGATGCCTTCTGGTATCAAGAGAGAATGTGATACAAGGTCCAGACAGGGAGAAGCTACTTTGTGAGGAGGAAGACAAAGTTACATGACAAGAGCCAATGGACAGACACAGTCTGAGATGTACTGACACCAGGAAGGTGTTGCAGAAGCCCCAGGGCTGTCTCCAGACTTCTTGTTTTGTGATAAGAAGATCTCCGATTTGCTTTCGGTTGCTGACTGTTACTAGCTGGAACAGATGAGGATAGTTATCACTGGTTTACAAAGACAACAGCAAGAAAACCTGAATTAGATTTTCTTGGACTCTTTATTGGGACTTGAACTTTTTTTCCTATAAGTTTTTCATTTTAGTGACCTTATTTCTATCCAAAAATAATAAAGGCATGCAAGTAAAACAAACAAGAAAAATGTCCAAAACCAAGACTTAACCTACTATCTTTATCCCAAACGTGTTACTACACGTGAAAGGGCAATCTTTTCTGTCATCTGTGCTTCTCAATTTCCCTCACTTCATATCCCATCATTCCATTTTAGCAAAATCTCTTAATCACCCTTATCACTGCCCTAATACAGATCTCTATTAGTTCACAACCCAACTCTTAAATTAATCTTCTAATTGTCCTCTCATGAATAGTCCCAGAATGATTTACAGAAAAATTTCTTTTGGTACATAGCTCAGATATATTTTTATATCCTACCCACACAAAAAAGTATACTATTATATAAAATACTGAACAATTAAGACAAATTTAATGAGCTAGAATTTGTGGCCTTCTATGTAATTCAGTAATGTGGTAGATTATCTTTCAACATGCCTGCCTATGCATCCTATATGCCAGATATGCTCAGATTTATGCTACTCTCAGATATGCTCAAAACATTTTCAAGAGCCAGGAGATATATCTTTCCTATGCCTTTTGCATGTAAAACAAGATTAAAGATGTCTATTTAAAGGACATACTACTAGAGAAGATGAAGTTACACAGAAAAATATATAGAATTCTAGAGGTCTTTTTGATTCTTTAGCTGAATCTATAGGGGGGAATGATAACTAAAAAGTTCTACAATAATTGGAATAATTCATATCAAATAGCTTATGGATAAAAATGAAATCACAAGGAAAATCAGAAAAATTTGTGGGAATTGGATAAAGCACCAACTAAAGGAAAATTAATAGCTTTAAATATATTAGAAACTATTATTTAAGAAAGAAATAATACAGACATTAAATTCATTCAGATAATAAAGGCTAAGGAATAGATTGCTACTAATTTTATACTACAGAAATGGAAAACTAAAAACCAATAGAATTTGTGTAAATAAACACAAAAATCCTTAACAAAATAATAGCGTTTAGTTATATAAAAAATGGATGATATATCATGATGGAGTGGAGTTTATCCATGCAATGCAAGGTTAATTTAATATTTGAATATAAATCAGTATAATTCACCATATAACTGAAAGAAAAAACATATCATCTCAATAGATTTTTTATAGGTTGTTTTACAACATTCAAAACACTTTCACGATAAAGGGAAAAAAAACCACTCTACAAATCAGGAATGAAAAGAGACTTCTTAAATATAAGGAAAGGCAACTATGAAAATCATTCAAGTAAAATTAAAGATAAAACAAGTGTCTTCTCTTATGAATTCCATTACATACTGTAAACAGAGGTCCTAACCAGCTCAATGAGGCAAAAATAATAAAAAGATAGCTTGCAAAGGAAGAAGTAACAGAGTCTTCATTTTTAGAAATGCTTATATATGTAATAATCCCAAGAGTTCTAGGAAAAAACTACTAGAACTTAAAAGTAAGTTTAACAACTTTCTTGAAAACGAGAAATTACTAAAAATTAATTTGTCTTTCTATGTACTGGCAATAATCAACAGGTGATTTAACACAATTGTAATTAAAATGTTAACAGGCATTGTATAGATATTGACAAGCTCATTATAAAATGTATATAAACAAAAAATGAGAGTAAGAGCAAAACAATTTTACAAAAAAACAAAATTGTAGGATTTTACACTCTTTTGAATCATACTAAGAAATTAGAAATCATGACCATTTCTAGGTTTATTGAATTAATAAAGATTATTTTTTCAAAACCTGGTGCTGAAACATCTGGCTACCCACAGGAACAAAAAAGGAAGCAAATTTATCTTTTGCCTCAAACCATATACAAAATATTTGATTCAAAATTAATAAAAGATCTAAATATAAAAGTTAAAGCTATAAAACTAAAGAAGGAAACAGCAGAAAATGTGATTACCTTGGGGTAGGCAGAGAATTAGTATACTAGAATCATAAAAGGAACCATAACAGAAAAATCATAACCATAAAAAAATGATAAATTTTACAATCAAAATTTATAAAATCTGCTCTTTAAAATGTACCATTTAGAAAATAAAAAGGTAAACCACAAATTAAAAATATACATATATGCACTATATAACTGATAAATGATTTCCTTATATATACACAGGATATATAAAGAAAAAGAATTCTTATAATTCAATAAAACAAACACACCAACTTAAAATAATGAGCATAGGATCTGAATAGACACTCACAAAGGATTAACTAATGACTAATAAACACATGAGAAAATGCTTAGTTAGCAGGAAAACAAATAAAAACCACACTAAGCTATTATCATATTCACCAGAAGAGCTGTAAGTAAAAAGACTGACAGTACCTAAGACTAGTGATGATGTGCAGCAAACGGAACTGTCACATGTACCAACCTGGCTGGAGTATAAAACCTACAACTCCTTTGACAATTCCACTTCAGGATATTTCCTCTAAATTATACTATACTAAATTATACCTATACTAAATTATATGAAAATGCCCATAGTGCTTTTAGTCATAAAAGCCAAACACTACAAATGATCCAATATCCACCAACAGATGAATGTATAAACAATGTATGACTACTCAACAATAAAAAGATTTAAATGAAACACATAATGGTGTGGATGAAGAGCAAAAACTTTGTTAACCAGAAGACTCCAGACATCAGAATAAGTACTATATAATTCCATTTGCCTGAAATTGTATATCACACAAAATCATTTATAATAACAGAAGCCAGATGAGCAGTTGTCTGGGGTTGGATGCATGTATGTGTAGAGGAACTGACCACAATGAATCAATCCTAAGGGAATTCTCTGAGACAATAAAAATTTTCTATATGTTGATCATAACAATTACAAAGGTGTATACACCTGTCAAAACTCATCGAACTATATACTTTAAATGAGTGTATCTTATTATATATGAACTATACCTCAACAAAGTTTATTTAAATTTTTAAAAACTAAATAGGCGGGGCATTACAGGAAAGAATATAGCTAAAATACTCATATGGGAAAATAAGCTTATTTACCAAACAGAGAAATACCTTTAACGAGGCAATAGGAAAAGACGGATAACCAATAAAAAACTGGGTAAGAGACAAATACATACTTCACAAAGTTTTTTTTTTTTTAAGTATAACATATAACAAGAAGAAATGTACAGCTTCATATGACTACCTGAATGCTAAAATAAAAATCACTGATCAACTGTTGATGAGAATGTGGATTAATGGGAATAGCCATACACTGATGTTGGAAGTTGTATGCACTTTTGATGAAGAGTGTAGCAACAGCTATTAAAATTGAAAACGTTAATACTTTACATCAAGCAAGTCCACCCTACAAAAATGCATAGGCATGCACACCCAAGTAAAATAGTCAAAGAAGTATTATAAACTATAAAACACCTGCCAATCAACAGAAGAGATTATGAAAAAGTAATGATCTACTTATGTAATTAAATATTATGCAGCCTTACAAATAATAGGAAAATGTAAGAAACTGAATAAATTTTACAAACATATGTTGAATTAAAAATACAAGGTCAAAACACATACTTCATGATTCCATTTATGTAAAGTTTAAAATTTGGTAAAGTAATTAAAATGCTAAAAGAAACTACCTTAAATATTATAAAGCAAATCAGCACAGTACTCAGCTTAATGGAGCAAAATGGGGTTTTGATTGGATAGACCTGCTCAGAGGGTGTCTCACAGCCACATTCATTAAGTATCAACAAAGGGAGGTAAATTAATCATAATTGCACATTTTTTCTAGAATTTTCAGTATGTTTTATGAAAAACAAATTAAGCAAATTTTCATTAAGTTTGAATAGTATTGTGAAATAAAAATAAATTGCACTTAAAATTTTAAGCTAAAACCTTAAAAACATTGTATGCTTTTCTCGTACTTGTGTAACATTTGCTGTAATTAAAGCAACTGAAGTATATTGGTTTTAAAAGCTTTGTGTTTTGAACTGTTTTTTAAAGAAACATACTAGCTTTTAAAAACAAAGCAAAAAACAATTTCTTATATAAAGAGAAAGTTCTCTCTTTCACCTTCTATCTGGCCAGTAGTTAGCTACAGGAGGAGTCACTGTTAACAGCAGTAAGATGCAGTTCCTCTGTACAGTTAATGGAATCAAACTGCACATCATTAAATGTCAGGACACATACTTCTACTTTATTTCTTTTTCATGGCTACGAACAGAGTATTATATTTTTATGATAAACACTCTTAAGTGTACTCCTTTACTTCCCAATTTGTCTCAAAATCATTTATACTATAAATTACTCGTCCTCATTGGAAACCATTTAAAAGTGAAATCACCTAATGAACAAATTTAAAATTTTTTCAATATTTCACTTTTGGAGGTCTCTGAACATGATCTCTTTAACTCAGATTTAAAGTGGAATCAGGGGGAAAAATGCTATCCACAGAAATCTTACAAAGACTATCGAAAAACAGACTTAGAAAAATGAAAGCTTAAAAACCTCAACAGCAAAAGAAAGTCAACCAATGACAATGTGTGACAGCCACCTTTAATTCTGAAGTGATTCCTCTGTCATCCAACGACTCAAAGTATTGATTTCTCTCAGCATGAAAAAGTCTAAGCCAATGAAACAGATATAGCATCAACCCCCCTCCCCATAATAGCATTCAAGGTTAAAACAGTCAGAAACACTTATCAAAGTATCTCTTCCATTTCTTATTGTTTTAATGGACTGGACATATAGTGTTGGGTTCTTATCTCTACAAACTGCAGTCTTCAAACAACATTTTAAAATAATTTGAAGATTAATATAGGTTTCAATTTTTTACTTTAGAATTTCGATTAAAAACTTGTTTTAAAATACTTTTACATAATATTTGTAAAAGCAGACAAAACTTAAGAAGAGGGTTACAGTTTGAACTTTGTATCAATCCAAACATATTAGATTTTTATTATTTTATTAGAGTTGCTTATTAACATCACAAAATTCTTAGGTAAATACTAGGAGCTGATTTCTTCAATACCTGCATATATGATACATCACTTTGGTAAATTAAAACAAAATATTATTACTATCTGTGATCAATAAAATTAACATGAAATATAAACAATGGATAGGATTAAACCTAAATAATCATATTTTTAAAAATCATAACTAGGTTCTCTTACTTGTATAGGCTAGCATGATTAAATATATATACTACTACAAATAGGTAAGTCTTCTGCTTAAATTTCAAATAAAAATAGTTCAAGAACAATCATGAAAATCAGAAAGACAAAAAAAATGATCATTTCATTCTTAAGAAAACCATAATTAACACTGTGGTTCAGAGCTTCTAACACATTAATGCTTGGGCAAGTTATTTAATAATACCCCTGTGCCTCAGTTTCCTTATATCAAAAAGGATATAATGTGATATGCTTTTTGGAAGTATCAAATAATAACAGTCATAAAATAATTAGAACACTGCCAGGCATATAGTAGTAACACTCGACATTTACTGTAGGATTAGTCATGAAGTTAATGAACTACACAAAAAAGTCCCTTTTTCCACCATTCAGGATAGTTGAGAGGGGAATAAATAAAAATAATTAACAATATGCGATAAATGCTAAGAGAGCTAGATAAGGTGTTTTGGGAAGGAACAAGAAAGAACTATTCAGAATCAGGGAGAATTTCACAGAGGAATTAGACTAAGTAACTGTTCACCAAGAACAAGGGCGCGTTTAAAAATAATTTAAAAATATATTCGTGTGTATGTATACACACAGTAAAAAAGCAATCTTAAATATCCCTTTAAAAAAATAAGAATAACAGAATAAAACATGTACTTACCAGGGCCCTCTCTTTTTAAATACCCTGATATACGCTTAGTTATATTTTCCTTGGGTACCTAATATTTTTATCTATTTCCTGCATTCAAAAATTATTCCTAAAAATGTACATAAATCATTTAGCATTTAGCTAACTATATTTATATTGCTTACGTGAATACTGTCATATTGCTATTAACATCTTTGTTATTGAAATGCATTGCTAACAGGAACTAATTCAAAGTAACACACCTGAGCATCAACTGCATTGTAGGTACTACTTTTCAAACCATCTGTAATGTAAACCAGTTTTTGGTTTTACTTTTTTACAATAAATTAAAAACTTATGCTTTTAAAATAATGTGACATTGCAAGACATTCAAGCTATAAAAGATTCTAAATACATATTAATTTCTGTAGTTATCTCTTTTGAGGACTAGTAATAAGCAGCTGGGTCAATTGACAACATTTAAGTAGCACTAGTATAATAGGTAAAGAAGAGAAAACTATTTTTATTTACTTAAATACTGTCACCTTGCTTTCTATGATAAAATATTTGATCTTATATTCAGAGCTTTACCTTATACTAATAAACCATAAATAACATAAATGAAGTCTAATTTCACATGATCAAATTCTAAGTAATAAATGTTATATGAAATACACTATGAAGATTTTAAATTACCTTGGTTTCTTATCGATCTATTTTAAAATTTATTACGAAAAGGTAATTTTTATACTAACACCTGATCTGATCAACTGTTACAATAACCTGATATATCATAAATTCAAAGCTTATATGGAGTTCAATTTTACCTATACTATAGTTCCTTTGTTTTTTATAGCCTCCCACCTTTAATGCAGTGTTCAGTAATACAACTGTGTTATTTGAAGCTAGAGAAGCATTACTTAAAATTTTCAAAGGCAGGAACAGTAGCTCATTTAAAAGCAGTCTTCCTTTGACCCCACAATGATAGCTCCTTCCATTTCACAAATAACTTTAAAAATTATTATTCTTTTATATGTGTATATACATGTTCCCTGTACAGGTATGCATATGGTCTGTTCAAAAGTTACCCAAAGACTGAGAACAGAAAATGCTGTGAGCCCAGCTTTTAATCTGGCCATTATCAAGAAGCTAGAATAGAAAACTGAAACAACTTAAAACATCTCTAAAAATTGTGTATCCCAGACTGAATGCACCAGACTTAGGAAATACACGGGGAAGTATTATGATTACTTTGTACAGGTGTAGAACACATACCAGAACATATATGGTAAACTGGAGTGGGAATTTCCCCTAAGGAATTTTATGATGCCATCATCAATCAACTTGAGCCAGAAAAAAAAAAGAAAACCTTGAACTGAGGAAGAACCAGCATTCTTTTCTAAGACTGAAGGAAGGTGGGCCAAGAATGAACCAAGAATGAAAGTGATCAAAGAAACTATGCTGGGGAGCTGAACTAGCTCCTGCGACATCTCAAAGGGACCAGGAGAAGAGAGAAAGAGGTCAAGAAAGAGTCAAGCAAAAATCTTCTATGCAGAATCATGAACTATGAATTCTAGGAGGTGCAATATCCCATACTGAGTTTTATTTTCCTTTACTGTGCTGTGATGCCCTCCTACCACTGCTGAAAATGCCACTTGTATGATAGTAAGAGGTAGCCTCCTGAGCTCTGACACAGCAGTAGTCCTGAATAAGGCCCTGTGGCAGAGCTTCTAGTCCCAGATGAACTGTGAGACATTCAAGCATTCTGTGGATATTGCCAGAAATTACCTAGAATAGAAAAATGAATGCTCTCCATTTTATAGAAATAGCTAGCTGCATACTGAACACTTAATACTAGGTCACAGTAACAGACATTTTTCATTTATCAAATTCCATTTACTCCAGAAAATTACTGCAGGAGGCTCCATTATTATCCTATTTTACAATAAGACAATGGAGGACAATGGCAAATAAAGTGATGCTCAAGGTGATACAACAAAGGTTTCTATCTTATATGGAGCAAGATATGTTCCAGTTGGATTCAGAAAAGGAAGAGGGAGAGAGGGAGGGACAGAGGGAGGGAAAAAGGGAAGGAGGGAATGAAGGAAGGAGGCCCTTGAGACCCAACTGCAAACATTTGTTAGATACTGGGATGCTTCAAAAAATTTTAGACGTTAATATATGTTTTATAGACCACAGTAAAGCCCTTGACTGTGTAGGTCATGAAAAGCTGATGGTTGCTCTGAAAGATATGGATGTGCCTCAGCACAGCACTTGACTGTCCTGATCTGTAACTCATATTGTGCCTAGGAAGCCACTGTCAGTACAGAATATGGAGAGACAGAATGGTTCCTATAAGCAAAGGTGTCAGACAAGGGTGCATTTTATCTCCCTATTTGTTTAATCTGTACATAGGACATAACATAAAAAAAACTGGGCTAGACTCAGAGGATAAAAGAGTGAAAATTGGTGGAAGACATATCAATGACTTAAGATAACGCAGATGACATCATCTTACTGGAAGAAAGTAGCAATGGTTTAAAACAATTTGTGATGAAAGCAAAGAAGAAAGTGCATTTGATCACCACGAAGACAAAAATCACAACTACAGAAGAAACACCTAACTTTAACATAGACAATGAAGACATTTAAATTGTTACAGATGCTGCTAACCCAGGTTCAGTCATCAATTCAAATGAAGCCCGCAGCAAAGAAATTAAGAGACTCAAAAGGGCAGCAGTGGAAGGATGAAAAAAGATCAACAAGAGCAGAGATGTGTTCTTACAGACCAAGGCTAAGATCGTTCACTTGCTCATAGTTCCAATTCCTATGTACGGATGCAAGTGTTGGACAGTGAAAATAGGTGATAGGAAAAAAATTGCTCATTTGAAACGTGGTGTTAAAGGAGAGATCTACAGAAACTCTGAACCACCAGAAAGATGAACAAGTGGGTCCTAGAGCAAATTAAACCTAAAACATCACTGAGGGCAAAAAAGACAAAACTGAAGCTGTCCCACTTCAGGCACATCACAAGAAGGCAGGATCCTTTGGAAAAGGCAATAATGTTAGGAAAAATTGAAGGCAGCAGGAAAAGAGGCAGATGAAATGAGATGGATTGACTGCATGAAAGAAGCCACAGGCATGAATCTACAGGAGCTGAGCAAGACTGTTGAGAGCAGGACACTGTAGACATCACTCATTCACAGTCACCAAGAGTCAGAGCCAACTCAATGGCATGCAACACACAATGGTGTCTTAGCTCACATAGCTAGTAAATGACAGAGCCAAGATGGGAAAATCAGAGTTATGCTAAACTGCATCACAAGGATGATGTGGTCTCACTGACTGGGTGCTCAAAACTATAGTGATTTGGATGTTAAAAAGCACTAGAGGACTCCTTTAGGTAACTATGCTAGTATTTTATCACTTTCATGATTATTTCATCATTTTTATCTCAGGTAAAGTAGTAAGTAACAATGACAGAAAATATATAATTTAAAAAACTATGTTGTCAAGCTTACCATTTCAGTTCCTGCCCTGTAGATGGAGAAATATAAAGAGGTTAAGAAGAACATCCAAAACCATAATATGCTTTAAAATAAATACCAAAGCTACAACGAGAACTACCATTCTAATACTTTGCTTTTAAGCTATGATGACTCAAGATCTATTATTAAACCAACTCACAAAATGACAACTGATTATACAAAGGGTACATCAAGAAAAGAATGTGACAAGACAAAGGGGTACATTAATCACCAAAACAGAACCATCATGGAAAACAGAATGGTTTCATTTTTAGTTTCAAAAAAGTTATCTTTAATTTGATCATTATTTTTTTTTTTTTTTACGCCTATAGCACCTGGTCTTCCTAAGTGGTCTCCCATCCAAGAATTAACCAGGGCAGACTCTGCTTAGCTTCCGAGATCAGTCGAGATCGGGCCTATTTAGGGTGGCATGACTATAGGCTACTCTCTTACTTTTTAAGATGAGATGGTTAAATATAGTTCTTACTATAAAGGAAAAAATAAAGAAGCATTAAATAAAAAGAGGAAGAGTGAAGACAACAAACAGGAAAGCAAAAATGGGAATTTCACTTAAAAATAATTAGCACTGCCATAATTCCAAGTTTCCTTTAAAAGTTAGGGAAAGATACAGTATTATAATAGTTCATTTACAACTTTATTTCAACCACTAAGTAAAAGATAAAATGAGGAATCTAATTCAGTGATGGGAATATAAAAGACTGGCCAAAGGTTTTAAAAAAGGTTTGTCATTCAGCTAATCTTTAAATAGCTCAGACTTATTTTGTAGTCTACCAATTTTACATTCACATAGGAACAAATATGGAAAGTTAGTACAAGTAATTTTCATAAGGTATCCTAGAATAATAGAATCCAGCATTTGAAAATGTAAGATCTATAAATAACAAAAAGAAATGGCAGTAAAAGGTTAGCCTTTACTTCCCTACATGACTAATATAAAAGAAGCAATGTGGGCCAATCACACACACCTTCTCTCAAGACGGAATCTGTAAACTTCTAAAAACTTCTACAAGTAAAATTTTATGGTTATATTTGTATGAATTTCTCATGGCCAGATTCTCAAGTCAATAGCAAAACAAAAACGTAATAACTACTGAATCGAAATACAGAAAATTTACACAATTCTATTTTTGTTTTAAAATGTATTGTGTGAAATGTATACATATAGACAAATACAAAGTGTACATTCTTAATAGAAAGTTCTGTACCAAACCATTATCTTAGGAAGCGTGGTAGAGGGAAAGATACTGAACAATGTTCTTTTTTTACTTTGCACTATATTATATTGTGTTCTTCGACTTTTATTTATTTATTTATTTTTGGCCACATGTATTTTGTAGCTTAAAAGTTTTTGAACTGAAAAACAAAAGAGCACAAAATTTGTTCTTAATTTGTGGTTTCTCAAGTTAACATTCTAGAAATTTTTTGTTGCTTTTATTTCCATAAAAATCTAAACAAGGCAATTAAAAAAAGATTAAGGGTTACCTGGGTTAAAGATACGTAGAAGCATTTCATATGCTTATACCTCTTAAACAACTATAAACAAATTTATCACAAACCAAGGTCAAATGGTAGCATAAAAATCAATGAATTTATATTTGACTGCTTAAAGTGAGAGTATAACTTTTAGGGAGTTGATATGTTAAAATGGCATTGATTCAAAAAATTATTATATGCAATTTATTTTACCACTGATAATTTCAAAACTTTCATGAAACACTTAAAGTCATGTTCATAGACTTAATTTATAGAACTGATTCTGTATTTTGAAAATGGCTTACTGCAAAAGAGTAATATAAGAATTGCAATATTATTGGTTACATAAAACAAGATGAAGTCACATTAAGTGATGTATCATGTACTACATGAATAAAAATTTGACTGAAGTTTTAAAAATTGAAAAATGAAAGGCAATTATACCATAGACTTTGAGTTATTCTTCCAAATCTTCTTGAACAGTATCAGAAACTTGTCAGATGGGTACCAGACTTATCAGGGTGATCACTTCATAAGGTATGTAAATGTCTAATTACTATATTGTATATATGAAACTAATAGAATATTCTATGCTCTATATTTTAAAAAACCCAGAACCTCCAGATTGTTTCCAAGGTTTGTAGTCATCTAGAATAAAGAGTACATTTCCAACCTTTTTACAATTTTGCCACTATTAATAAAACTAATAAAAGGCTTAAAAGGGAAAAATAATATAACAGCATTTCAACATGGTTACCCAACTTCAGTATATTCTAATTAAAGAAATATAAATATATCAACACTGAGAAGCTACAACATACTTCCAGAGAGATTATTCAAGAGAGAAAGAAAAGTCCCAACATATTAATAAGTTCATACAAAATAACATACTTGGTGAAGAAAAGACAAAGGGTAGTCAATAATTATAGAGATACCCAATGACATCAAGTAAAAATAAGACCTTTCAATCAAAACTACTCAACTGTAAGCTGACTAATTTACTTAATGAAGGCCTGGAACTAAAAGTTCATGGTATTCTGGAAACAGGTATCAAGGCAGATTTCACAAGTAACAGGGGAGCATCATCTAAGGATCTTTTTCACATTAAGAATCCTATTAGAAAGAAAACACTAAAAGGTAATTGAATTTCCCTCAGTTATCTTCATCTCTGTCAGCTCCTGCTACAATAACTTACTCTCCAGAGCAGAGATAACTCAATTCTGTCCAGCAAGCATATGTTATGAATCTCCAAAGCAAACTTGTCTAAATCATTCTGGTCTTCTATCAAGGTTGGATGTGGTTATAAACTCTGACAGAAAGCAAACAAATTTATTTTTATCTTTTCAATAATTCACTTCTTCATGCTTTGATGAAGAAATCATGAAACATATGATCTGCAGTTATGTTATAAAATCAGCTGAAATGTGTTTCAAGGTTTAAATAAAAAAATTATTTTTAAAATAAAGAAAATAGCATGATTGTATAGCAGAATAGGTAAATTACCTAGTTTTAATTTGTTTTCCATAACTGTGTATAATAGTTTGAGCTTAAGAAAAAATACTATTAATCAAATGCTACTTAAGATCTTACAAATACTATTTCAACTATTTCATCCTTGAACAGATTTTAGTAAAACATATTTTAGAAAACATTAGTAAATTCATTCTCAAAAAAGGATTTTTTATAAATTAAAAAATAATTCTTGAAAGAAAATGTATTTCCACCTGTATTCTAAACCAGTTTATAACAGAAATAAACAAAAGAAAACTTACCTAAGAACAAAGGGCAATAGTATCAGAAATCCTGTTTCTTAATACCAAGATTATTCAGAACATAAACTAACCCAAATTCAAATAGTTAATAACATCTTTCCTCTGAAAGGCTTTAATTTAAATTTCTCAAATGAAAATGCTGATTTGTCTGTTCATGACCTTTAAATTCTACAATACCAGTCACAATATAATGATAATCATTACAATAACTAATACAGTCTACAATGTGTTTTAACCCATACAAAATTTTAAACTAAGCTAAGAGGGTTCAATAAATTTTTCCCAAGATTTTCCAATAGATAAACTGTGGAGACTACTATCTGAACGTGTTTTCTAACCCCAAACTCCTGCTATGACACTGTTATGGTTTCAAATTTAGGTTACCCTTACGTATCAGAGAGAAATTCAAAGAATGTAGCCAACAATGCTCTTTGAAATTTTTCAATGTAAAGTGGGCTAACCTTTATTTTATAGTTTAAACTGCCTATTCCTTCATTTCAGGTACAATCAGTTTTGGGATTAAGGATCTCAAAGCTGTAATTTGAAAGCTACTAATCATGGTAATTTGAGATGCTCTATAAATTACTACTCTTGCTGGTCATAGGGCACAAAATAGATCTGCCATGGCTTTTCTCACTTAATTTAATCCTTTATATTTCCAGAAAGACCCAGCAGTCCCACTTTTAATCAGAAAATGATACAGGAAAAAGAAACCAAATGTGGAGGCTATTTGCATTCATTTATTGAACAATTATTTACTGAGCACCTATTATGAGTAAGGCAAGGTGCCAGGCACTGTGGATATGCGATAAATGGAAACCACAAAAAGAATTAGGAAGTGATAAGATAGAATAGGATTGTGATAAGTCAAGAGAGAAGACAGGAGAGCATTAGATATTGAGATGAGCTTTATTAAAATGAAAACAAAGAGAGGTGAATCCTGAACTTTTGGTTATATTAAGGCCACTGGTAATTTCAAGAAGTTTCAAGAGGGAGTAGTGGTGAAGGTGTTAGAAGCCTATTTGCCATGAAGCCAAAATGCTGTGAAGAAGCTCAGAGGAAAGAGAGGTAATGTATGTGGAAAACCAATTAAAAAATTTTTTAAATGATAGAAAAATAGGATGCAGGTAAATGTAATCAAGATTTTTTATTTAAAGATGAAAGATATTATAACATGATCCTGTGCTTTCCCAAGAGAAAAGGAAGATTGATTCAAAAAAGAGAAGATATAAGTGAGTAAGCAAAGTCTTGAGAAGTGAGACTGTGGAAGGGCTCAGAGATGAAATACTGTCATTTGCGACAATATAGATGTAACTTGAGATAATCATGTTATACGAAATAAGCCAGACAGAAAAAGTTGAAAATCACATGAAATCACTTATATGTGAGATATAAACCTAAAAGCAACAAATGAGCAGGACAGTGGCTCATGGACATGGACTATAGACTAGTGGTCACCAGAGGACTATAGATTAGCAGTTACTAGCAGGGTGGGAGAAGAGGGGAGAGGTAGACGGAGTAAAGGGGGTCAAATATAAGAGTATAGGGAGAGGGTGAAGTAGGTGAAGAGAATCAAATACATGGTAGGTGAAGAAAACTGGACTTTGGGTGGTAAACACACAACAGAATGTCAAATGATAATGTACACCTGAAAACTATTAAACTGTATTAACCAATGTCACCCCAATAAACTTAATTTAAAAAAATATAGCCAATCAGACTGGTCACTGAGAAAGTGGAGCTCTCTAATGGGAGGGCAAAACAGACCACAATATATTGATTAGTTTAGTGATAGATTCAGTATTCATTCAAATCTGATGAGATCTACTTTTGCACTAAATATTAGTCAAAGGCTTCAGGTTACAATATGGGTAGAGAAGGGGATTTGCTTTTGAGGAAAGGGGAAAAAGTATGAATGACATATTTATTTGGAGTATGGTATCAAACCTTCCAGAGAAACTCAGTAGGATGACTGGACGTTACTCAACACCTAATAAAGTTTAGGAGCATAAATGAATAATAAATAAATTAGTTTGACTCAGCACTAAGCAAAGAATTCAGTTAACACTCGCTTGTTAAGATGCCTTGATACTACCTTTTATCCTCTGTACTCTACCTGTGGCTCAAGCAGAGTGAAACTCCACCTACTACCTAGCAGCTAAAACACTCTCTTATCAAGATAAACCTTATCTAGGCATTAAATCTACATTTCCAAATTGCCAGCAGATATGTCTATCTGCAGTACCCTAAAGGCCAACTCTCAACATGGTCCAAATTATACTGCTCAATTTTCCCTTCAACATGTTTTTTTCACCTAATTTCCTAAACCAAGAGGATAGCACCTAGAGGCTCAGATTAAATAAAGTATTTTAAGTTTTTTGCAACCTACTTAACTCCAAAACCTCAAAAGATATTAAAAAAAAAATTTAAGGTAAAATTCACATAAAAAGTACAGAATTCAGTGGCATTAAGTAGATTAATGATGTTGTACAACCACCAGATTTACCTAGCTCCAAAACATTTCTGTCATGCCAAAGTTAACCCTTTCCCTGTTAATGCACATGTACTTGTTCTGAGTAACTATTTTAAGTTCTTTTGGGTATATAACTAAAAGTGGAACTGCTAGGTAATATGGTAATTCTTTTAAATTTTTAGAGAACTGCTAAACTGTTTCCATAGAAGCTATATCATTTTACATTCCACTAATGGTATGAGGTTTCCAACATCTCTACATCTGCACCAACACAGACATTACCTATCATTTTTATTTTAGCCATCCTAGTAGGGGTAAAGGGTTTCACACTGTAATTTTGATTTGTATTTCCTTAAAGCTGTTGAGCATCTTTTCATGTGTTTGTTGGCCTTTTTTTTTTTTTTGAAAGTCTATACTTTGCAGTTTTTTATTTGTTGTCTTTTGTTATTCAAAGAATTCTCAACATATTCTCGATAAGAAACCCTTTGAAACACTGATTTGCAAAGAGCTCCTCACATTCTGTTGATTATCTTCCCACTTTCTTGTTAATGTCTGGTAATGAACATTTTCTAATTTTGATGATATCTAACTACGTATTTTTTTTTTTTTTGCTTGTACTTCTGGTGTCATATCTAAAAATCCATTTCCACATCATAAATCATAGATTTACGACTCTATTTTCTTCTAAGACTTTATGGTTAAGCTCTTATAATTAGGTCTTTGATCCATTTCAAGTTAATGTTTGTACATAAAGTAGAGGTCAACTTTATTCCTTTGCATGTGGGTATCCAGGTGTCTCACCACCATTTTTTGAAGAGACTACTCTTTTCTCATTGAAATATCTTGCCACTTGTTTGTTTGTTTGTTTGTTGCAGTTTTGTAACAATCTGACAATCAGCAGGGAGTTTTCATCCATCCTGTGTACATATTTCTGAACGTGGTGTGGTGACAAGTACATAGGTAACCAATATGTAGAACTTGTTAGATGATTTTTCTACCTTATTAGGTCTTCTGGACAATGCACTGATATAGTCTGAAACATTCCTTATTCCATTGGCCCAGACTGCTTTGTTGAGCCTGATGTCCATGCACACATCAGGAGTTCCTATCTTCTTCATGGCAAACTTCTGGATCTCTCTATGAGTATCCTAGGGTCATACTTCTTGTAGCCCACTCTATAGATATGCTTGTGAATGCTGATGGTGTATTCTCTGGTCACTACCTTGTAGATGGCAGAACAGCCCTTCTCACCACTGTTCTTCATTGGAACAATTCTGGTAGTTTCAGGTTGGAAAAGAAAAGTATGAGGCATCCTGGGAGAAGGAAAACAGCGTGGCAGGTACAACTTGCAGGTTGCCTGATGGCCAGAGGAGGGAGGATATCTCTATTTTTGAGTTATAAAATGTCTTTGTACATTCTAGATAGCAGACTTTAGCACATTTAAGATTTGCAGGTATGTTCTTACATTGTATGGGCTGTCTCTTCTCTTTCTTCATAATGCTAAACATTGTTAATTTTGAAAAGAATTATCTTCTCTTTTGAGGGCAGGGGTGTTGTGACTATCGGTTTTAAAGTCTGGAAGGCTGGAAGAATTACTGTGCCTATGACAAATAGGAAGCTGAGCATGGACACGTAAAAAGTAATTCATATTTGGAATATCCAAAAAATTTTATTTTTTATCTTTCTGAACAAACTATACTATGTAATCTCTCATTTCTAAATTTTAGTTATCATTTTTTTAAAACCCGTTATTTTCATTTTTAAATGGAAATTAGTAAAAAAAAATACTAGAAGAACAAGACTTCTTCAAATACATTCTAAATTTTGACAATATTAATGTATTAGTTATAATCACAAGGTATACTTTTAAATGCTGTATTTTAAAAGCTAAATAACAGGGATTCCAATGACTTCTTAAGGCTCCATTAAATGCATATGCACCATTATTTACTTACCTATTAATGATGGACACTGAGACATTTTCCAATATTTTTCTGTCATAATTATCATAGTAACTGGCAATTTCAAATATATAATTATTTTCTTCTAAATTATTTACATTAACAATTCTAAATAAAAATTGAAACAAATATAGGCCTTATTTCAAAGGGCTATCCAAAATAATCTTGCTCCAGTTATTATGTTACATGGAATATATCCATTCAATTGGCCACTTATCTTACTAACATACCAGGTATAAAAATAATTTTAATAGTTTGGCCAATTTAATTTGTACTTTTTCATTACTGACAAGTAGTACTCTTTTAAGTGTCCATCTTTACCCCACTTATCTAATAGACTCTTGATTTTCTCAAATTTATATTTATATATGTATTTAGATATTAACATCTCATTTCATCTAAATTTTTTCTAATTTTATTTTCAGTTTTAGTATTTGTTACTTTAGTCAGATAAATGCCTATAATAATGAATTTATAAATCTAGTCTTTTGAGATTGATATTTTCAAACTCCAGAAAATTATCCTCTTCAGAAATTAAAAAAAAATCTATTATGTTTGTTCTGCTACCTAATTCCTAAAACACTCTCCACATTTAATTTTCATAGAGCTAATCATACCTTACTGAACATCTTATGGGACTGATAATGATTTCTCTGAGTCCTTTAAAAATCCCCATTGGGAATTTTACTAGGATTATAGATCAGAATGTTATGGGAGAGTTGTTTCACTTTCTTCAACATACAAAAAGCCTGTAAATATAATCTTAATATTGAATTAGGCCAATTAGAAGCCTTCAATAAATTTTAAGGTTAGAAATTCTACATACCATATTATCTGCTCATAGTGCAGTAAAATTCAAATAACAGAACTTGAACAAAAAAATAAAGGACAACCCCCTAAATGAGAATGTCATGTGAAAAAAATAAAAAAAAAAAAAGAGATCTCAGTTGTCCTTAGAATAATATTCAGATCCTGATTTGTTTTCACTACTGAATAAAAAATAAAGAACAACCCCCTAAATGAGAATGTCATGTGAAAAAAATTTTAAAAAAAGAGAGACCTCAGTTGTCCTTAGAATAATATTCAGATCCTGATTTGTTTTCACTGCCTAAAAAGGAGTAAAACATAGCATTCAAATAAAAAAAGAAAAAAGGAGGAAAGAGCAAAACATGTAAAAGGGAAAGAAAAAAATAGTTACTAAAAGATGTAAATGCATTAGAAAAGAATTAACTCAAGCAATCAGTAAATAAGCCCAAGACTCAGCTCTCTGAAAAATAAATGTTAATCTATTTAATGACATTAGTATTTAACAACAACAAAAAATCAATCCTAACAATAACAGAATCCAAAGAAATATAAAAGAACTAAATTCCAGAAAGTGTCACTTCATAGAACAGATGTCACTTGTCATTCGCTGCAGTTGTTTTCATCCCCAGAAAATCTACAACTTAAACGAACCGTGAAAACATTATACTAAGTTAGGAAAGTCAATCACAAAACACCCTGTATTATATGATCCCATGATTCCAGTTATATAAAATGGACAGAATGGTCAAATCTCAGAGACAGAAAGCAGATTAATGGTTGTCCAGGGCTGGGGAAAATGAAGAGTGACTGATAATAAGTAGAGGGTTTCTTCTGAGTGATCCCTATCCAAATAACTAGCTGATAATGACATTTTCAACTAATAGGGGAAATTGGAATACAGACTAAGCATTAAAAGATCTTAATGAATTATTCTTACATACTTTTTACAAATTGTAACAATGTAATTATATGGGAAAATAATTTAGAGATTCATATTAAAGTATTAAGTGATCAATTATTACAAAGTCCATAATTTACATTAAAACACTTCAGCAAAAAATTTAAAAGTCAAGCACATGTGACAAAATGTCATAGCTGTTAAATTTAGTTGATGAGCTCTCATTATACTATCCCTTCTACATTTATAGATTGAAACTTCCATAATAAAAAGTAAAAAGCAATATGCAAAACTTCCACAAAAAAGCTGCATTAGCTTAACAACTGTATTATGAGCAATAAGAAAAAAAAACCTATGAAGCACAACAGAATCATGTGAAATAAGCTCTAACAACATGTGATTGTAATATATATGACAAAGAAGGCTTCACAAACCAAAAAGATGATTTTGGAGAAATTGGCTAATGTATCAGGAGAAAATCAAATTAGAGCTTTATTTCATATAATAAAAAGAAAAATGTCTCATATTTAAAAAATTAAAATTAAAGATTACATCCATAAAAGAATCTAGAAAAAAATAAATATTTAAATTATATTGAAATAAGAAAAAACTTACTAAACCTAAAAATAATGACAGCAATAATGAAGGAAAACCTTTTAATTAGATTATACTAAAATTTAAATGACTATAAATGTATGATAAAAAGTTAATTCTGAGGGAAAATGCTGCAACAAATAAAACAAAAGCTAATACCTTTAAAATACAAAGCCATTCTATATATCTGTAAGAAAAGCACATTTACTCTGTTTGCATGAGGAATGAGAATAAATATTGGAAAAAACAAAAGTCATAATGAAGCAGTGTTTAAGCTTACTAGTAACAAAGTACAGTAAACCTTAAAACAGCATGCTTTTATTTATCAAACTGAAAATTATTCAATTATGGCAATAGTGCAATGAATGGGAAAAGAGTAAAAGATGAAAGTTTTTAAAAGAAATATGTCACTATGTACTAAGATACTCTAGTCTAAAATACTCATACTCTGATGCCAGATTTTCACTTAAATAAATTTAGCCCACCTAAAAAGTCAAATATTCAAATGAAGATTTATAACACTGACATTCTTCCAAGCTTTATTTCTAAGAGTAAAGTATACAGAATTTAAGTTACCTAAGAATAAAAAAATGATGAAATTGTTAATATTTACAATGGGAAATAACACACAGCTGTAAGAATCATGTCTACAAAAAATTTCGTGAGTGGTAAACTGCTCATAATAAATTATTTTAACATCAGATTTTTTTAGAGCATCCTTGTTATTCTAATTTGGTGAGTGGGTACTATCAGTGAATGAGTAAATGAGTGCAAGTCTATAACTATTTCAAATTAAAGTTAAAAGAAAAACAATGGAGATATACAGTTGTTAAAGCTACACAAATGGATGATTTTTATTTATGTTTTTCATTATTTTATAAACTTTCTATAATAAATATGTATCACTTTTGTAAACAAGAAAATGAACATTTATTTTAAATAAAGAAAAGTAAATAACCATCAATCAGAAAAAAATGTAAATATTGAAGAAATAAATTAGGTAATTCATCATACTTAACACTAAAACTGCTAGTTTAGATCCTTAACATTATATCGGTCAATATGTTTCCCATTACTTCACAACAGTCAAGCATATGCTGAATAATATATTATTTCAACATCAAAACACTCAGGATACTATGAGGTTTATAGATTTCAGGACAGAGACTATACTGGATTATTGTTGTGAGACCAGGGTTCTGGTTCAAAATAAACTGACTAGCTATGTGACCAGGCCAAATCACATTCTCTCAGTCTCTGCATACTTCGTAGATCTGCTGCGGTGTGGGAATGAATGAATGAATGAATGAATGAATGAATATATGTATATATGTATGTATACACACACACATATACACATATGTATGTGTATGCATGTATGTGTATGTATTAAATAACTTAGTAGATGATGTTAGAGGGGCCACCTAGCAAAGTGGTCATAACTTTGTATCTGACTTCAGTTCAATACCTAGCTTCACCACTCACTAGTTGTATGACCTAAAACAAATTATTTAACCTCCCTGTGCTTCAAGTTTCCTTCTCTCTCAAACTGGGAATATGATAATAACAATATTTACCTCAAAGGATTGTTATAAAGACTTACTTTATACTTGTCAAGAGCTTAGATGCTATAAAAACATTTATTAATTTAAAAAATTTTTAAAGTACTTAACTGGCAAAAAAATGTTTACTATTTTATTGAAAAATATTGTGTTTGTTAATGTGAAAAAATATTTTAATCATTGTAAGATAAAAAATATGTAGATGGTTATATTAAGAATTAATTGAGTGTTTTCATGGCCTTTATTTCTTGAAAAGATTTTATTCAAATAAGCTCACTGACCACCTATTTACAGTTCCACTGAAGCTAATAAAAAGTGAGTTCTGTATAGTAGATGAAATTCAAAGCAACATCAGCCAAAAGGACATTAAGAAATTCTTATTGAAGTAGATTTCAATTTATATAAATTCCTAAAAATTAAATTATGTGATAATCTTGATCACATGTTTTACAGCTATAACACATTTGTTTAAATAAACTAAACTCTGATAGACAAATTTTATAACAAAAAGACTGTCATGAATTGTGTACGTCTATACGTATACCATATTTACAAGACAGGGTCTGATGTTTTGCACAACATAATTTTTTACAGCTGTAAGATTAAAAAAAAAGTTGAGATGTACACCTAATCAATGATGTCATGACACCCAAGGAACCTCTACATAAATCAAAAGCAGGCGATGTCAAGGACAGCCCACTCCAGTGATAATCATGCAATGAACTAAAGAGATGTGCATTTCAGATCTATACTGTCATCAATCCCATGATAATAAATGAAACAAGTCAGCTACTTTACAACCACAAAACGTATATTAAATACATGACAACATCTTTTTGCAGGAGGAAGTAACTAGCAGTAGATAAAGTTGAGATATATTATTAAAGAATGCACAGCATGAATTCAAGGCTGAATACAGATAACCTTTAGAATATAAGCTGTCTAGGAAAAAATATGCTTCCTCATGTAGAGTATTATTTAAGATTTAAGAGCAACATACTTAGAAATATATTAAACATGAACATACCTCAATCAATTGCGGTTCTGTGGTATAAACAAAGGGAATTATTTTTCTGTGAAAATAAGACTAGCAAATATTTAAAAATACATATTTACTCTCTTAAAAGTGACTCTCATGTGGAATAGTTGAACAAATCTATGTTCTCCAGTAAAAATTTAAGTAACAATAATTTTTCCGGACAAAATTGTTTTTATTTATGTATTTTACTATGTTTTATAATATTGCTATACAATATTGCAAATCTTAAAGCAAGATGATAAAGATTAAAAGGGAAAACTGTACTAGATAAAGTATAAAACTAAACAGCTCACGAAAAAGCTGCTGTGTATGCCAAACTTAAATACTATTCATACTTTCTATAGAAATCTAATAAATGTGAACTAAAAGCATAGATTATAGATTGCGAGATAAATTGCCTAGATCTGAATTCTAGTTGTAACTCTGGGTTATTTCCTCTTTATGCTGTCTTATCATTTATGAAATGATAGACAGTAACAGTACTACCCAGAGGTTTATTGTAAGCATTAGTTAAAACTTATAAAGCTCCCATAACAATTTCTGAAAAAAAATAAGGACTCATACAATATTAGCCACTGTGGTCACCACCATACCTCATCTAAATTGCAAATATGTATGCTATTTGTCTGAAATCTTTTTAGTCTCTTGTATAAAACACTTTTAAAAGTATTCTCCTCTTTTCAATTACACGTTATCCTTATTCTCCCTTCTTCTCACAAACAAGAACACATAAAAATTCAAGGAAAAAGAATGAACTGCAATCTTAACCTTAAATTACAAGTAATTTCTCCATAATCAAAGGAAAAGGACACTAAGAAACAGGTTCCAAGGTAGGGTGATAGGTTGAAATAGCAATTTATTTTTCTTCATTCAACTCCTAAAAAAAAAACTAGCAAAAAAATCCACAAAACTCTGAACAAAAATAATTAAACAAAAATAATGAAACAACACAAGGAACATGAACATAAAGCACTTAACATTAAATAATCGGTTGCCACAGGGAAAGTAAACATACCAGAACTAGAACTAAAGGTACAGCAATGCTCAGTTCTTAACCATGTCCCCATATGCCCAGAGCAATACTCTTAGGTTGAGAATTTTTCCTATTGCCTTCATGTACAGAGAGAAACAAACTAAGTATTGTTATCTTTGCTTCTTCTAATTGAAGATGCTAGAAAAACCTACACTGCAAAAATTGGTGAAGCAAGGAAGTGAAAAATAGTTCTGACTTTCCAGGACAGAAGGAAAAAGACTCCAAACTTCTCTCTGAAATGACAATAATTAAAAAGCCTAAACACCTTTTCCCCTGATGAGAATTATCCACAGCTTCCAATAAGATGAAACAGACTTGGTAGAAAATACTTAAAAACTTAGGTGTGCTAAGGAAACCTCCTAACCTATCTCAAAGATCTCTCCCTCTCTTCATGACAGACTATACAATAGGAAGAAAAAATCAAATTGCAAAATTCAAATTGTAGCTCAGAGAAGGAAAAATTAGCTTTCAGTGTAATGGGGACAAAGGAAGAAGCCATTAAGATATTCTGTTCATCGAAGCAAAAAAAAAAAAAAAAAATACCCTCTAAAGATATTCTGTTTGCTGAGACAATGTCTGGCCGAGAACATTCTAAGCATGAACAAGATAAAAAATAAAAGCATAGGAGTTCTGCAAACATATCATCAAACAATGAATAATTTTTTTTAAAGCTAAAAAAAATTTTTAAATTAAACTGCAAGATTCTATACAAAAGACAAAGAATCGCAAGAGAATATATAAAAAAATAAAATAAAATCCCACATAATTTTCTTCTAATGAACAACATACAAAAATTTAACTCAAAAAAAAAAAAATGATGATAAAACACATGAGAGAGGGAGGTTAAAAACCTAAATAAACAAATAAAAAAAAAAGAATCATTATAGACAAAACAAATTACAAGTATCTGGAACAAAATAAAATACTAAAAATTTACTGATGGCTAGAGATCAAAGAAAGTAAAGCAATTAATAAATAACTAATAGATATGAAAGGCAGACATCTAAAACAGATTGTGTTACTACATTAAAAAAAAACTTTAAAATTTGAATTTAAATTTCCAATAACTGAAGGAAAAAATCTGAATTTGCAGATCACAACAAAAACTATACTCCAGAAAAATTTGATAATGTTGAATATTGAGCCACATGCTCTTAAGGCACTGAATTTCATGGATGAATAAAGAAATCTCAAACAGAGAACAAGCAAATCATCAGTTGCGAAAAAATATAAGACTGGCCTCAAACTTCTCTGAAAGCAACAGCTGTTACTTCCAAGTCAGAAGACAACAAAACAATATCTATGAAGTTCTAAAGGAACTTTAGATAGGACTTGAAAATCTCTCAGGGTGTCATTCAAATAAAAGGACAGCAGGCAATTATTCTTAAATATGAAAAAAAAAAATTAAGTTTACATCACACGAGACCCTTGCAGATTAAAAAAAAAGAAAAGGTGAAATTTAGCTAATTAAAAATTGAGTCAAAAAAAGGAACCTGGAAATTAGAAAACTGTGACTAATAAAAGAGAGGTTGGGTATTGAATTCATGTAAATATATTACAAACATGATTACTATAGCTATTGTGATTACAAAATATGAAAATTATACATGTAGTCAATATAAAGATTAAAATATAATTCTAAAACCCGGGAGATGGAGGGGAAAAGATGAAAAGAAGGTATGAGAGGACCAATGTCCTCAGCTTTCATAGCAGATTATGAATCAGAATATGGGGCTTTTAAAGATGTGAATAAAGCTCATTTAAAAAAAGTTTTTTAAAGTAACTGACCTCTTACTTTTTTGTAATTTATTAATCTCCTATTCTTTAAAGAAATATTTCTGTTTTTCCTGGTTTTTATTTTGTTAAATTGACATAGAATGCAACAATAAATAGTTTGTATATCCATTCTAACATACTATTACTTTTATTTCCGAAAGATTAACTCACCCAGTAGGATTATTGGGTAAATGCATATTTGTGTGTGCTTATATAATTATTAAAATACATTATGACCATATCGCCTTCCCGTAACACTAAAAATGTACCATTGCCCATCTCATCTTCCCCAGCCCCCTTGGCAGTACATTATCATTTTTTTTTTAATTCCTCTCAATCTGAGAATAGAGAAGTGATGGATCATGATTTCTCTAATGTATAATTCAAGAAACTAATTCCTTGAATATTTGTGCATTTGAGTATCATTTTATGTTACTGGTCACATTCTTTTGTGAAATTCCTATTCATATCCCTGAGTACTTGTCTATTGGATTACTTTTCTCTCATAAGAATTAACATATTGAACATATTAATTTGTCAATCCTTCCACGTAGCATTGTCTTTCTACAATGTTGATGGTATCTTTCCTCAGCTTAATGTTCTAAGTAGTAACAGATATTAACATTTATACTTTCAAAGTGTTCTGTCTTGGTTACAAAATTTTCACATATGCCTCGTTTCCATGTTTCAGTTTTCCAAATATTTTTTTAATATACTGTCATCTTTCACTCTATATACTTATTCCATCTGGAAGATCTTTTGTATATGCTGTCTTTGTTATTTTAATTAGTAACGCTTTTCTGGAAAGGAAAGTACTATACATCCTCAACATTCTTTTTTCATAAATCTTAGGACTGTACTAAGCATTTATTTTCCCATATTAACTGGATAATTGGATATGCAAATATATTTCTTGAAAGATTTTAATATTTGGATATTTTTAAAGGGAATAGTTAAATTCCAAATTATTTCACTGTTCTAATGGTAAGTTTTTAATGTTTGGATATTTTTTTAAGGAGATATTTTGATTACAATTCACTCCACTGTTATTCTAATGAATGGTATGCTAATGTATGAGTTGAATTTACAAGTTAATTTTAAAAAATTGACATTGCTATGACATTAAAATTCTCTCTTTTTGATGACAAAAGACATTATGGAGATGAGAGAAAATATAAATAAGGTCTGTAAATTAAGTAATACATTAAATTAATTTTAACTTTGATTTGATAACTGTAAGATCAAAACAGGATGCACAGGAAATTCTCACTGCAGTAATTAGAGATAAAAGGGTATTATGACTTCAAATTCAGAAAAGTAAAGAGGGCTAGTACATGTGGTAAAACAATCACAGAATCTAAGAGAATGGTGAACAAGTTCTTGTATTACTCCTAACTTTCCTGAAAATCTCAAATTATTTCAAAATAAAACACTGATTCTCTGTCTCTGTGTTTCTTTCTCTCTCTTTCCTATGTACACAGAACATGGAATTACTTTCCAGTAGTTTCTATTATTTTATATTAATGAGGCTTTATAGTTTCATTCCAAATAGAATCAGTGTATTACTTATAGAATTTGACCCCAAATATTATGCTTGTCTTAACTGTAAACAGACTATATTTCTAATTAATATTCTTAGCTGGCTACTGCTTGCTAGTCAAAAGAAAATTTCTTGCATATTAATTTGTGTACAATAATCTTACCCAAGCTCCTATTATTTCTGGTAGAAAAATGTTTGAGAAACTCTTAGATTTCCCTCAGTCACAGTATTAACAATTTGAAAATAATATTACTTCTTCATTTCTGGCATTTATCTTAACTATGTCTTACACTTACAAGGACATCAAAAAAAACAAATAATGGTGATAGATATCACTTTTTTATAATTCTAATGGAAATGGCTTCAACTATTTTATTTAAATGATGTTTAGTAAATAGTCTAGCATATTCGGATTCTTTCTTATATACGTTTTTTTCCTCAAAGCTGCATTAGGGCTGGCTGCTAAAACTTATCATACTTTTTTTCTCTACTTACTGGCATTTTTTCTCTACTTACTGGCATCTTCACATGATTTTTCCATTTGAATTTGTTGATATAATTTACTTAGATATCTTAATATTAAACCATCTCTGAATTCTTAGAAGAATAAATTCTAAGTAGTCACAGTATATAATTCTTTTTACAATGTTGGAGTATGCTGGTTAAAGTTTCAGTTAGAATTTTGTACCCATAGTCATAAGTGAAATTGGCCTTTTAGAATTATATTTTTCCATATCATGATAGTTGCACAAAATGCACTAGGGAGGTTTTCATCTTTTTAGTGTACCAGAAAAATACCAAAACATTTGAATTATCTGCCCTTAACATGTTAGAAATATTTCGGATGGTGCTTTTTATTTTTCTCCAATTCTTAGCAAATATCCTTGTCAAATTTTCTAGTTTACCTTATGTGTGAAATTTTCTAATTAATATAGATACAATACCATTAACTTCCTCTATGAATTTGCATTTGCTACACATGTTCAGGTGCAACTGCTGATATAAGCAATGGTCCCAGGATAAGTCTGTCAGTTGTTCCCTCTGTGAGGATTCAAGAAGACAGCTAAGTGGCCCCTCACTTCCTCTTCTATAAAGATTAGCACGCTCTCAAACTGCAAGGGTAAAGAAACTTCATGCTCTGTGCTCAGCTTCTCTCTCGGAACCTAGAAAATCTTACTTCTACCGTAGGGATTTTCATCTCTGGTTAACTAGCACCATCTTGCCCAAAGAGAGCATAAGTCCTTCCCTAATTTACTTTATTAAAAAACTGTAAGAGCCAAGACCCAGCTTACATGGTTAAGATTAGGTCGCCTAGACACAGAAGCTGCTGCAAGTTATTTGTAGGTGAAATGGAGCTGAGAACAGAGGGCTACAGGGACTTGTACTAGCTTCCCAGAATCCCCCATAATCATTTCACAAATTAAATTTTAACTTTTTGTAGATATATATCTGCTTACACCATACTTTCATACAGTTTCCATGAATATCATTAAAAGTAGTCATTTCCTCACACCAACCATGTGTTTAACCTACCTCAAATTCCGCATGTCTGTGAATATCCTCTGCTCGCTGCCTGCTCAGGATAAATTCAGCTTCATTTGCTACTCTTACTAGATGATCCTTCATTGTTTGGCTAAGCAACCTATAAAAAGATGGTATTATCAAATACATATATGTATACACAAACAACATATGATTATTCACTGCTCAAAGGTGGCATATTTTGTTATTTGGGGAGTAAAAGATGTTTATTTTTCTCTTCTGACATTGTATTCAATGTAGCACGTTACTTCACACTAGATAACTGAAGAATGTAACAGCAAAAAGCTATCCCTCTGGCAAGCAGATTAGCTTTTACTAAACTAGCTACTCAACAAAAGCAACTAAAAATGTTTGAGTAAATTTATGTTTTAATCTTTTTGAAGATATTGGAGAGCTTCCAAGGCAGCCAAGATTTAAGGAGCCAAGACCCTACAGAGGAAAGCACACAGAGGACACAAAGCATGACTTTTCTCACTGAAGCTTTTGCTATTCACATGTGAGAACAGAGAAGGTGAACAGAGCTGTGATCAGTCTTACAGAGCTAGAAAAATAAAAACTGAATTTTATAACCTGTCAACGTGGAGGGGTACTAGTAGATTACCCAGGTTTACAGAAGAAATCCAGGTATATCTTAGGAATTATGAAATAAACCAGGCCTCAAATACACTAAAACAGACCCTCAAACAACATTATGACGATTTATATTCATATTAACTAAACAAAAAAGCTAAAAAAAAAAATTAAGAATCTCACAGGGTGGGGAGAAAAAACCTCAGAAATACCAATGCAGGAAGTTCCAAAGTAAAACCCAGCACTTTCAGAAGACCTCATAAGGGCTACATGCTGAGAGTAGGCAAATTGAAAACTGGGCAAATTCTCACGAAGATTTTAAAAATCCAGCTTTGAACCAATCAGCTCAGTCCCAAATTAACACAACCAGCACCTAGTCTAACTACTAATCAGAGATCAAAATGAAATCCTCTCAAGAGGAAGATATCATCATCTGGAGACTCACATTTACCCCACTCAATTTAATAAAACACTTTTTCAACATCAAATCACAAATTTACAGGCATGAAAAAAGACAATACCAAATGAATGAAACCAAATAGAAACCAACTCACAAATAATCAGGATAGTAAAGTTTCATATCTGAACAATGAAATAAATGTTATGGTTAAGAACAATAGATTCTATAAAAAAGAATTTCGGTAGAGATTGGAAACTATAGAACTACCGAATAAAACAAACATGAAATTAGGAACAGATTTACCAGCTTATGAAACTCAGCTATAGAAGAATTGCTTAACTGAAAGATAAGTTGATAACTGAACAGAAGCATGGTAAGAATAATAATGAATATTTGACAATATAAATAACATATAGGTTACGATTTTAAAAAAAGGTCTAACATGAGTGTATGTGTAGTAAAGAAATAGCATAGACTATTTAAAGATAATTAGAAAATAGCTATACTTGAAGATTTAATGGCCAAGATTTTTTGTAAAAGGGGGGCACACTGAACCATATGTTGAAGTGCTACAAACTCCAAGCACAATAAAAGAAAACTACACCCAGTTATATGATAGTAAAACTGTCAAAAGAAAAGTCTTAATAGCAGCCGGGAGGAAGGAAAGAGTGCAAGAGGTAAGGACACCTTCCTCCCTTCAAAAGAATAAGAAAAAGACTGATGGAAGCCAGATAAGAATGCAATGCCCTCTCCAAAGTGCTAACAAAAATAACAGCTAAGAGTTCCATACCCCAAAAATACCTCTCAAAAATAAAAGCGAAGGTATCCAGACTATACCACTGTGAAGTCTTTTTCTCAATTCCCCTTTCTCCCCCTAAAAGCAGAGTCTCCTACAAAAATTCAACTATCATAAACCCTCTCCACTAAAGTTTCACAACTAGGGAAGATTGACTCCAATTACCTGGAGACTAGAAGTCAACACTGAATAATTGTCAAAAGGAACACTGTCATTAAACTATCCTTATCTCCCGTCTATTCTCCTACAGATCCATTTATCTTTCCTAAAAGTAATCTGTTTTCCCATAAGTGCCCTTCCCCCTTCCCCTCCCCTATATTAAGATGGTATATACCTCAAATCCTATCCCCTGCCTTGAGTCACATTTTTCTGGAAGTCCCTCTAACATACATGAATAAAAAAATTTGTCTTTTCTCATTCCAATCTGTCATTTTTATCAGTTTGATTCAGAGGCCCCCAATCAAGGAACCTATGAAGAAAAGTTTTTCCTTTCAGGCAAAAGCAAAATATAGACATTTAATGACAAACAAAACAGAATTTGTCACTAGACAACCCATACTAAATGGGGTTCTTCAATAGAAAGGAAAATAATATCAGGTCGATGCAAGGACATAAAATAAACAAAGCAATGGAAAAGGTAAGTTTAAAACAATGTAAAAGAATACTGAAAGTTTACAACAATTATAACTTCAAAAATTCAAAAATATCATAATCTTAAAATACATAACAGTAGCAATGGAATCAAGAGAAACAAAAAGAATTATTGTTGTAATGTTTATTGTCCATGAAATGGTGAAAGAACCAATTTGTATAAGATGTTAACAATCTAATACACACAATGCAATCTCTAGAGATCTACTAAAGGTATCTAAAATAATGTATAAACAAAAAGCTAATAAAAATTGAATAACAAACATATTTAGCTCAAAAGAAGAAAACAAAACAAAAGGAACGTGTAAAGTGCAGACACAAGGTGCAGCCCTCAAGAAGGTTTATTTGATGTAAACCCCAAGAAGGAATTTATCTGCTGAGATAGATACCTCATGGTCAACTGAGGGCTCAAATTTTGTAAATAATAAGAGTCTAACAGCCATTTGCTGACAGGGGGGCCTCATGTATTCTGCACACTTGGAAGGATCTTAGCTTGAATGCTTGGCTTCCTGTACTATGCTCTACTTGTTTACACCATCTAAGTCAGCCACTACAGGGAAGCCCTGGCTTTTCATTTTGACCTATGGACTGACACCTGTCCCATCCAATGAGAACTGCAAAATTATATCCTTATTTGCATTTACACCAATCAATTAGAACTGCTCCATAACGATCAAGCAGAGCATACAATACTGACCAATCAGAACTGTATGATTTGAACCAGTCAGAACTGTATAAATTTGGGAGCCTTATTTGCATTAAACTGGGCTACTTGGGAATTTGGGTAAACTGTCTCTGTAACAGGTAGCCTTCTCTTTGTCTTTGTGGAACACACTTTCAATTTCTACCAGAGACTCTGTTTCCCCAGTTTGTAAAGTGTTTCACCTGAATAAAGACTCTCTTTTTCAGGACTTCTTTGTTAATTTTGATTTACAAAGGAAATAAATTTTAACCTAAATATATCAGGAATGTATAAAAAGCACAGATTTAATAATAAAATTACTGTCAAGTAGATTTTTTTTAAAGTATGTGCTACTTCTAAGTATCACAAATTTAATATAAGGTCACATAAAGTCTGAAAGTATTTTTCAGAAAAGATAAACAATAAAAAAAATAGTAAAGAAAAACAAGGAAACTAATGCACAGCAGACCTCCTTATCCACAAAGGATACTGTCCAAGACCCCCAGTAGATGTCTGAAACCACAGATATTACCAAGCCCTACACATACTATATATACACGTATGTATGCTTTATGACTTCTCTCTGGTGTATCTGAATTTCCATCATCACTACTCTTGAGCTTTGGGACCATTATTAAGTAAAACAGGGTTACTTAAACACAGCACTGAGATACAAGAGTTGATATCGTAACTGTGACAGCTACTAAGTGTCTAACAGGCAGGTAGCATATAGAGTATAGACACTGTCAAAACTGAGAATGAATGTGCCTGTTAAGAAGGACTCCTGGTGGCTCAAATTTATAGAGAAAATACAGTAGTCATTGCTAAACAGGGGCCTCTCATGCTCTCTGAGCTTCAGGGAAAAGCTACAGTGAACTGGCAATGTTGCACTATGAATCAACCATTTGGCTCCTGCCAAATGAATCAACCCTTATAAGAGAGATGCTAAGATCAAAATGCGACCAACAGAACTGAGACTTTCCCTGTCCGATCAGAGCTACGCAGTTATATCCTCATTTGCATCTTTACTGAACAATCAGAGTGGCTCCAATTTGAGCAATCAGGGCAGTGCTTTTTGGATCAATCAAACTTTGAGAATTCTGAGTCCTCAGCTGCATAGAAATGTACCCATCAGAGACCACGAGGAGCCACCCCTCTGCCTTGGTGGAGCGCACTTTCAGTTTCCATCAAAGGCAGAGTGCTGTAACTCTGGTATGGAGCAGAGCTGTCTCACTGGAGCTGAGCCGTGACACCTTGCCCTCGCTGTTCTGTAGACATGCTCCCACAGCCATGCTATATCATAATTGAGCTACATCACTGTTGAGCTGTCTCACTGCCATGCTGTTCCACAGCTGTGCTGAATCACACCAAGCTGTTCCACAGCCAAGCTGTTTCACAACTGAGCTGTTTGCACTGAATATTGTCTCTCCACCCTCACCACACTCCATAGAGACTCCTATTGGCATGAATTGGTGACCACAACCTTTGGTTTATATTACCTTGGACAAAGGGGTGATTCACAAAAGACAAGACGAAGCAGGGCAGTGTAAGATTTCATCATGCTACTCAGAATGATGTGCAATTTAAAACTTATTATTTATTTCTGGAATTTTCACTTAATATTTTCAGACCACAGTTGACCTCATAACTGAAACCATGGAAAGCAAAATCACAGATAAAGAAGACTACTGTACCATTATTAAAAAAAAATTGGCTTTAAGAAGCAAAATTAGACATAAAAAGATAAGAATTTCAAATGATATGATGAATGGAACAGAGAAAAATTCAGAATTTTGAGATTCTATATTTGTAGGTTTCTAAGAATATGACTCAAAACTAGGTGTAGAAGATATGGCACTATAGAATATTTTTAAACAGTATGATTACAAACTTGATCTAACTGATACATATACTATATCTACTAAGTGAAAACTAAACATTCTTTTTGAGTAAACATGGAACATATTTTTAAAAAGCGGGCAAAATGTGGGGCAGCAAAGAAATCTGTAACGAATTTCAAAGGAAATAATACTGAATATGTTCTCTAACAGAGAACTAAACTTAAAAAAAGAGTCTGTCTTGTTCGTTGTTTTAAATTTTATATCCCACATATGAGTGAAATCATATGATTAACAGAGACTCATGGACATGAAGAGCAGTTTAGTACTATAAAAAGGAGAGGAAGGGGGCTAAGAGTAAAAGGAGTCAAATATATGATGACAGAAAAAAAATTAATTTTGGGTTGTGAACACACAGTGCAGAATACTTATGATGTATTATTGAATCCTACAGTTGAAAACTATGTTTTATTAACCAATATCACCCCAATACATTTTATTAAAAAAAAAAAAACAGATTTGTTTAAAAAAATGTTTTAAAAGAGAAAAACAACGCTGGGCAAAGAGATTCTAAGATGGCTCCCACCTTCATTGTCTCCTAGCTATTTTAGAAGTTAATGCAATATATTTTCCAAATGCCATTAAACAATACACATTCAGGTATTACAGGTAAAAACAATCCCTAGTGCAATTTTAAAACTGCTAATGAATAACTTCCTATGACTCTCAGATAGAGAAGGCAAGGGATTTCATGAGTACAGATGTGAAATACTGGTTTGTGTTTCTTAGTTCCTCTCTAGAGACCAAAAACCACATTGTGAATTTAACATCGATATATTGCCTCACAGCACTCAAACGCTAATTGAACTGATTAGTCAATGGCACACTATTTTCCCAGTCCCCAAATAAGCAACCTCAAAGTTATTCTAGTGTCCTCTCTCTTCTCTACCACCTTCCTCCAGGCTCCTAATCAATCAGCAAATATTGTCAAGATTTCCTCTATAATATTTCCAGATTTAATTTATGCTCTCTATTTCACAGCCAATGTCCTAAAAATCAAGCCTTATTCATTCCATCCACATTATAACTGAATAAGTCTTCTGAGTACTTATTCTGATCTTTTAACATGTTCCTCCACAATTCCCTCTGCCTTTTGAGTATTGATCTGCCTGTCGAATACCTATTCAACAGCTACTATGCTATAAGATGAGACTAAGCACTAGAGATGAGCATTCCTTACACTCTATTTGGAGAGAAAGAGAATACTATGAGGTCCTTTCCAGCTTTAAACTCTAATACTAATGCTGTGGTGGACACACACTCTACGGTTACCTCCAATAAATAAGGTCTTGTATGATCCCATTCTATTGCATTTAACCTGAGCAGAATTTGGGACTTGTTTCTAGGAAACAGAATACAGTGGAGATGTCATTCTTAATTAGGTTACTTTATACAGCAAAAGTGATAGGATACTCACTCCTGTGATACGTTACATCATACGCTCTGCCTTAGCAGACTGAACTCTTCTGCCAGCTTTGTAAAAGGAAGCTGCCACATTGTGAGAGACTCATGTGACAAGGAGCAAAGGACAGCCTCTACAAGCTGAGATCAAATTCTGGAGACAGCCAGCAAGAGAACGGGAAGCTCGAGGAAGACCTCAAGCTCCAGAGAGGAACACAGCTTGGCTAAGGTCTTTACGGCAGACTTGCAAAACTAAGTAGATGATCCATCCGAGCTGTGCCTAAACACCTGACGCATAAAATGTGTGTTGTTTTAAACTGCAACATTAACTTATTATGCAGCAACAGATAAGTAATACAAATACTACTACAACATAAGAATACACATGCTATCAGTTCAGCAGAAGCAAAGATCACTGAGTTCTTCAAGATGAAAATAAAAAAAGCACCAATAGAGAGCTAGAGCATAAAGAAGAGCCTTACCTAAAGGGCAAAAGTAACAAGAAGAATCCTCATTGCAGACAACATTATTAACAAAGTAGTGAAGAGGAAAAAAAAAAGTTATATTTTGAAGAGAACCGAAACACCCCTTCTTGGCATTTGTTTTTCAAGATGGACATTTACTACATAGAACAATCAATCAACAGTTAGATAATATTCTGTCTTGATGTTTTATTCCTTTCTTTAGCACTTTAATATAAAAGTAATATACATTGTTTAAAAAAATATGCAACGCTTTTACTTTCTGTTCATTTTCCAGAATAAGCTGCAACCATTAACAGTTTGTTCCTGTCCTTAAATTTTTCTAAACTTACAGAAACATGATATCTTATATATTACATCCATAATTATGTTTGTATATGTATGTATGTGCTTATAAAATATTTTTTAATGTTGAAGAGCCACACTATACAAACTTGTTTTTTTTATGGTGCACCATTATTATCAGAGGATTTCTGTGGATGGAATGTACTATAATTTATTAAACTATTCTCTTATTCAAAGATCATTCATTCTTTCCTTCTCTACTAATATCATTGCTATTTACCCAGTTACTGAAGCTAGAAATATCAGTTATATCTGACCCTTCTTTGACATCTGATAGACTAAGTACTGTCCATTCTACCTCCACAATAGCCTTAAAAGCTGTTTGCCTCTATATTTTCCAGCACCCCTCAGGCACTCAACTTCAGTTCCTACAAGAGCCTCCAATCAAACTTCTTTCCATTAGTCTTATTATTCTAGTGAATGCTTCACACGGTCATTTTTCTAAAACAAAAATCTTATCACTGTACACCCTAAAAAATATTTATCTTCCCATGACCTACAGAAGAGAATTAACAACTTTGTATGGCTCAGAAACCAGGCTCATTTTTGCTACTCCTTTATATTCTAACACTGCTTTCTCAAGCAATATACACTGTACTTTTGTTCCTCTTTGCATCTGTCCCTTCTAGTCTCTCAGACAGGAATGACCTCACTCACTTCTAATTCCATCTTGCCTAACTCATCCTTCACAATAAAACTGAAAAGTCAACTACATAAAACCTTTATCTGTGTCTTTCCATAGAACTAATCCTCTACACCAAAGTGCATGTGCCTTTTTTATGGTACTTACTACATTGTATCATTCTGTATGACACCATCTCAATTATGTATTTACAAACTTGTCTTCCATTCCAGATGGCACCAACCTTATATAATTTATCCTTATATCCCCAAACCATATAACAGTGACTGATGATTGCTGGGGCCCCATCAATGCTTTTAAGGGAAATAAACTCAATATTAGCATTTGCCAAGCATTCTAAATTACCATATGTGAGGAATACAAAGACGCATAATATTGTCCACAGGCAGTTTACAGTGTAATATATGAAATCAGGATTACATGCAAATAGTAGACTGTGATAAGTACCTTACAGTTCTTAAAATAGCACATTCCTGGTTTTCCTCCTACTCAGTAGCTTCTTCTTCACTGACTCCTTTCCTACTATTTCCTTGTCTGCATTACCACTAACTGTTGAAGCATTCCAAAGCTCATTTCTGTGCCCTTTCCTCTATCTAAATTATATATCCCATCTTATGACCTTTAATTCTCACCTGTTGCTGCTGACTCCTGTATCTCTAACCTTACTCCTGGTTCTCTGTATGTTCAACTCACACAGTTAACTGTCCAACTAAACTTTTCACTTGGATATCCAATGGGCATTTCAAATTTAACATTTCTCAACTGAACTCTTGATTTTAACTACCTAGAACTTTCAAACAAAACCTCTTCACTTATCCTTACCTCATTTTTCCCCCTTCTATAAACAGCAACTAAATCCACTTAAATTAACCCTAAGATTAAACCTTTGATTTATCTTCCCTCACCTCCAAATCTAATTCATGAAGGCAAATTCTGCTACTTTAACTCTTAATTACATCACATTTCTATTTTTCTCCATCACCACAGCGATCACATCAGTCAAGCTGTGTTCATCTCTTGCCTGGAACATTCAGTACTAGTATCTGCACTGATTCATCTGCATCCATTCTTCCTCAATACACTGACTCTACCAAAATTCATTCTTTTAAAAAGTATATGTCATGGGGTAGGGAAAACTGGCAATCCACATACAAAAGAATAAAGTTGGACCCTTACCTTACACCATGCACAAAAATTAACTCAAATGAATTAAAGATCAAAACGTAGCTTCATAACCTTTGATTTGACAATGATTTCTTAGATATGACAAGAGCACAGGCAACAATTTTTAAAAAGAAAAAAACAAATTGGACTACACCAAAATTTGAAAATTCTGTGCATCAAAGGATATAATAAACAAAGTAAAAAGATATTTCATAAAAGGGGAGAAAATATTTGCAAATCACATTCCTGATAAGGGGTTAATATCCAGAATATACGAAAATCTCCTACAACTCAACAACATAAAAATAAGCAATCTGATTTAAAACTGAGCAAATACTAAATAGATATTTCTCCAATGAAGATATATAAATGACTAATAAATAAGCACAAGAAAAGGTGCTCAAAGTCACTAATTATCAATGAATTGCAAATCAAAACCACCACACACCCGCTGGGATTGTTAATATATTAATTAATTAAGTTAGTTAGTTAGTTAGTTAGTTAGTGATGGCAAGAATATGGAGAAATTGAAATCCTTGGTGGGAATGTAAAGTTGTGCAGCCCTTAAGTAAAGCAGTACAGTAGTTACTCAAAAAAATAAAATATGATCCTGTTTTATATGGACCATATATAGATCATATGATCCAGCAATTCCACTTCTGGGTATGTATCCAAAAAAAAAAAAAAAGAAGAAGAAAAAGAAAAGAAAGCAGGGACTAGCAAGCACAATAATTACTCACAATAACCAAAAGGTGAAAACAAAACATTGTCCATCAACAGATAAAAGGACAAATACAATGTGATGCATACATACAATGAAACTTTATTCAGCCTTTAAAAGAAAGAAAATTTTGACAATCTGCTACAACATGGATGAAATTTGAAGACAGTACACTAAATGAAAAAAGCCAAACACAAAGGACAAACACTGTATGATTCCAGTAACAAGAAGTACCTGGAGCAGTCGCATTCACAGAGACAGAAAGTACAATGGTGACTGCCAGCAGCTGGGAAGGAGGGGAGGAAGGAATGGGTAACTAACTATTTAATGGGTATAGAGCTTCGGTCTGACAAGATGAAATGAGTTCTGGAGATAGATGATGATAATGGTTTCAAAACAATGCAAATGTACTTAACATCAATGAACTGTACACTTTGAAACGGTTAAGGTGGTAAATTTTACGTTATGTGTAATTTACCACAGTGAATAAATTTAAAAAATAAAACCTAAGTCACATCATCCTACTCCTCTGCTTAAAACTGCAATACATTCTTACAAACAGGATTAAATCCAAATCTCTCACCACAGGTTACAGGGCCCTGTGGGATCTGAAACCCGAATACTTCTGACATTTCCAAACTTTACTCTCTCTCTTACTTATTTTGCTCTAGCCACTCTGGCCTTTCATTTGTTTCAATGATATACTAACATCATTCTCTCCTCAAGGGCTTTGTTCTTGCTATTTCTTCACTAAAATATTGTGATTTATTTCAAACTTCTCTTCATTCAAATCAAGTGCCACTTCACAAATCTCTGAACTCTCTATACTGTCCTCCCTATAAGTTTTCTCTGCTTTGTTCTCATAACATTATCCTGCTGCTTTCTTCTAAATATGTATTATTATCTGAAATATCTTAGTTATTCGTTAACTTGTTTCCTATTTGTCCTCTCCTCCGAGACGGTAGACAGTCTTATTCACAGCTACATCCTCGAACTCCAGAGTGCCTGGCACATAATGAATACAATGAATAAATCAGTACTAAATGCATGACAGAAAATGAGTGCCAAAACCATACCCCCCATCTATTTCTCCTTTCTTTACATTCAAAATCTTAATTTCCTTAGTATCCAATTTGATCTTCTTTCCATCTATAGAATATTCAGCAATTCTATCCTACAAATGCCTTATTTTATGTTAATCATTACCTTATGTTTATTGTGTATATACCATGTACTATATTCGTTTATACAGTATCATAAAAATCCTATTAAACTGTTATGTATATTTCTCTATTTTCCCTATCAAGATCACAAGTGACAGAGGAAAGACATCTTTTACTTATTCCTCTTTTTCAATCACCAAAGCACCTACGAGGTACTACTGTTCAGGTAAGTTATACTCAATCATTATTTGATAAATGAACAGTATGTGACAATGCTTTAAGTAAATAAGTATCTAAATTTATCTAAATAATTGAAAGCAAAAATCTAGAGCTTTTAGGTCAGACATAATTATATTATAAATTTGAAACATTTTCACTGCATAATACAAAATACCGCTGTCTAATCTTAAAAGAATATTATAAAATTTTATTATGGTATATAGAAAGCATTTAATATTACTTCCAAAGAAGAAAGGCAGCATATATATATTTTTTTTCTTAGTAATTTACAAAATGCTTTTAAATCTAGTATTTCAGAAGTCCCTGGCTATACATTTAAGTGAAACATATAAATACAAATTTTCCTTTCTTTATGGAAGATATAAAAATAAAATAATAAGGTATCTAAATAAATAATTTTGTTCGCTTTTTAAAAGGTTCAATTCTTTCCATCTTTAATGCATATTTTTCTAAATATACAAATTATACAGAATTTGCCAACTGTAATTTAATATTTGTGCATACGATACTTTGTAACAAAAAACAGAGATAAATTAAAGTTCTAATTATAATAAGCAGTCTCAAAATATTAGTTTTACTTTATAAGATTATATTTCTAAATGCAGAGCACAAAATGATACACATATTTTAATACTAAGAAGAAAAACTATGTATAATTTATACCTATAGTACAGGAGAGAAAAAAAATGCTTGTGTCAGCCTTAGGAAACAAACAGCCCTATCAAGTGACCAAATAGAAAAGATTCACGCTAGAGGCTCAATAAATAACAGTAACGATGACAACCATCCCCCATAACTACATTATAGCCCATTGTCCACATCTGATTATACTAGCCTAGACCTTGGGTAAGCACATATACACATTTTCACCAAGAGTGTTTCAATATTGCTGCTCTGTTTCCTGGGCTTTCTGTGACCCCCATTAGCAGAAACTGTCAGATTTCCTCCACTAAACATCTTCACCATTGATGGGAAAGGAAAGTTACCACTTTTCTGCATCCTAACAACTCAGAATATGGAAGCAATGTTCCTGAATTGGCAATCTTTCTAACATCATGATTTCTTTAGAATTAACTACAGAGAACAGTCACAAACCAAATCTAAGTGGAAAAAATTATTTCCAAAGTCTTCCTTCAGTACTATGACAACTACTAAAATCTCACCTCACAGAATGTATTTCCATTTATTAATATAGTCTTTATTCTTATAGTGAAAAATTATTACCTAACTCTCCATGTAACTGACTCCTTGCTCACATCTCTTTCCCTCACACTCCCAACACATATATGGCATATTCAATAATTCAGTATCACACACACACACAAAATCCTTAAATTGGTATCCCTCCGCTCTTTTCTGGTAAAGCTCTCTGTAACATATTTAAGTAAGAGATACAAGGGGTCTAACATCATAGAATACACAAACTTTAAGCCTTAGAAAGAACAGACTGGTGATCAACAAAAGAATAAAGTAATTTCAAAATTCTTTGGCATGCTGCATACAGATTTAAAATCAATCTAGATCTTTCTCAGTTAAGAACTAGTCAGAGTGGAAGCCACCTCTGGAAGCCAATTTCCTTTATCAAGGAGACTACAATGCATCTATGCCCCTTACTAGCAAACACCCCATAAAGCTATTTCTTCTTGAAAATGTAACAGCTCAGTAACTTGGTGTAAATTTCAAATTTAACATAAAAGTCACAACCTGATATCAACCTATTTTTCCAAACCTATTTTGCACAATAACCCCTAGTTGAGTATTTTAAAACAATAACTCGTGGTAGTAGTGAGGATAGAATGGAAGAAGAGCAAGTTAGCTATCTGGCATGATAGACAGGAAAAAAATTCTGAAGGCTTTGAAAGAAATTATTCTCAAGCATGTTTGTATAAAGAGGAACTTGAGATAGTTTCATGTAGAAAAGCAAAAACATTGAGGGAAACGACTCTGTTATCCCCATCCCCCGCACTTGGAATCCAGTTTAGGATTTCTCTGTCACAATGTAACTTCCATCTTCTAGTTTCCTACAACTGCCAGTAGCATTTGCTTATCATTCCATAGGAACTCATCCTTTTAGATCCCATGCTGACCAACCACCGTATTTAAATTGTCATATTTTCTGCCCCACATTGTACCTATCCTCTTTCCATTTTAACTTTCTCATAGCCTTTATCACTCTGACATAATATTCTTTTTAAAAATTTCCTCACTGTCTATCCATGATAATTAAAATAAACTGTATGAAAATGAAAATGTCTATTCTGTCCACTGCCAAATCCACAAAGCCCAGAACAAGAACCAGCACATAGCTGGTGTAGGTAAGTATTTTCTGAATGAAGTGAATTTAGTTTGTCTTCATTTTATTTTCATTTAACTCTTCTTAAGAGTTCAGCTTTCTTTCCTTTTTCTCTGACCCTTAGTTTGCCTCCCATTTTTCTACACCCATTTTCATTTAATATCGTAAATGATTCCATTTATTTATAAATTATCATATTTTTTATGTGTAAATCTATATCAAACTTCTATACAATCATAAGCATATTCCACAAGTATGCTAAATGCACACCACCTTTTTTCCACAAGTTATAAACCTAGCCTTGATGAGAAAAGTTAAAAAGCAAATCCTGCAGTGTCAAAACTTAATGCACTGAAACCTAGTAGAAATTAACATTTTTAGGGGGTGAAAAACACAACTTAACTGCAGCACCACTGTTTTACATCATTGAGAATAAAACAAGCCTGAAAAGTAACCAAAGAAAACAGATCAAGCTAGAAAATTAAAAGTTAAAAGTAATTTAAACATATGACTATCTTAAAGCCAACACACAAAAAAGTATCTATATATGTTTATCCTAATTAAGGGGAGAAAATTCCTGTCCTCTTTGATAAGCTATTAAACTTTCACCAAATACTAACCATTAATTTAAAGGGCCTAATCTTTAGAGAAAAGAACAGCACACATCTCTTTCTAAAGAACCTTCACAAACACTATCACTTCAATCCAGGGTTAAGAGTAAACAGAGATAAAAATCTCTCAACTAATCTTTGATGCAATGACCTCTCATTCTATCCCCAAAATAGCTCATATCCAAACAACTGTTTGTAATATTTAAAAGTTTTCTAGAAACATCTTACTACATATATAATTTTTAAAATGTAACCAGAAAGCATGTGTGGCTCTTTTAGAAACACTTCAGAGTGTCCAAGAGATATAGGCTACTCCAATTCAGATTTTATTTTGGGTTGGTTCAGGTAAGACTATATCCTAGCCACACTGTTTACTTAAGTGCAACAAATACTTTTATCTTTTACCAAAATATAATCCAGATAATGTCCAAGGAGGCCAGGATGAAAAAAAAAAAAAAGTTCTGTCCTCTTCCTTTCTCTACCTTCCTTCTCTCTCTTCGATTTCCCTTCCTTTCATCCTTCTACTCACTTATCTCACAGACATTTATTAGGAATCTATGTTATTTAGAGTGAAGGAAAATACTGGAGCTACTAAAATGAAAGCTCACAAAGCAAAAGTATGATCTAAGCAGCTGAATTTGAACAGACAAGTGTATTAGTACTAGAAACATTACGTCTTTTGTGAGGGCCATTTACATATTTGGATACAAGTCTGAATTATTGCTGTAATAAGCAGATTCCAACTATCCCCAGAGGATAATTAAAGCAATGTGCCCAACAGTATGTGGGATAGTGTGCCCTTTCTGTGCTTTTCAAGGATAGGGAAAAGAAAAGAATTGTAACAGCAGGTTTAAGAGTAAAATCTTAGGAAGCTATGGACATTATTAAAATGTATTTTTAGTAAACTAAACCTAATACTATAATTATAGATAATTTTATAATGTTCACGTAACAAAGTTTAAAAATCAAAGACGAGAATTTGTATCTTAAAATTTTTAACAAATATTGTACCTTTAGACTTTGTTTCAGTTTACTACTTTGCTGATTTTTATCATCAAAAATTTAAAAGCTTTGATCAGCCAATGAAATTGTGTCTACTTTTTACTTTAAAATCTAAATGAGGAAATTTTAAAAATTACTTAAGAAAGACAGGAAACTCCATAGGGTTTTCCTTGACATTTTAAGTTACAAAAAATGTATTACAGAGAATTTGCACTGATTTTTCAGAATTCCAGAGTATAAGAACAAAAACAAGACTATGTAAACATATAAGATATACAGAATGATTTATCCAATACATTTTCCTTCTAACACAAGCTAAACAAGTAAAGCAATAAGACTTAGTAATGTTCACATAGCAGCTGCCTTGAACAACATCAGGAGCTTAAAAATATTTGTGGGATAGATGATAGGCAGGCTGGTAGGAAGAATGGCTACCTAGCAACTGGATCTATTTCTGCTGGCAAAATTAACACCCATATTGAGATACTTAAGCTTTTAGGAGAAAACATCAACAAAATTATTAAGAATAACAGAAACAAGAACAAAGGCAAAATATGAACTCTAAACCCCTTTATCCATATGAGAAAAGACTTTTAAGATTTGTTGACAAAAAATTTAAAAATGTAAGCAACAGTTCTATTGGAATTAATTAAATTCATTTTTCAGTTAAATACATTTTTAAGGTGAAGGAAAAAGCAATTAAAACAAAATCAAGTATACAAATAAATCAATCGAAGCCCAAAACACTTAATAATATGACCTACCACACTTGAATTTAGTAAAACATTAAACCTTCAGATTTCATTTAAGAAAGTTGAGGCAACAGTGATAACTGACTTTCCTCTTTCCTATCAGTGTGGTGCCACAGCATCATAGAACACTCTAAAACAAGGCTTCGATATTCTTTAAAGAATATAAAACTGTTTAAAGAAATATATGCCTTTTGGAAAGAATAAAATTCTTTCAAATCTATTACTTGCATATTTAAAAAGTAAATAGAAATAATGATGATAATGATTCAATAGATCATGCAACAAAATTACAATTCAGAATAACAATCTTCTTTCTCACAAATGTAGAAATTTAATTTTAACTTAAATATTTTATTATAGATATGTATTTTCTTTTGTCTTGATAAAAACTGTCAAAGAAATAATACTTGATTATGTCAGTGATTACACATTATTTTATTACTATAAATAAATTTGTTTAAAAGGGAATGTTGTTTGCATAAAAATATCAATAACTGAACTAAGAAATATCAAAACGTATATTTACAGAGAAAGTATCTTATCAAACAATTAAAAAGGTAAGTTAAGAAGTATTTTCAACCAACTTATCTTTGACCCAAGTAATTGATTTGCTAATGATACCCATCAAGTTGGATAAACCTTAAGCTGTAGTCTCAGTGTATAAAGGTCTTCAAGTTATTTACACTAATAAAACATTAATCAAGGACCAAATTTATAGTAGCTACTCTACAAATGAGGTCAAGGCAGGTCAGACTTACATAATAAGGAAAAAAAAAAAGGTTAGCAGTCTCTGCAGTGAAAAGAAAAACCCTTATTACTTATTCTCTGACCCCTGGGATTAAGTTCAGTAGCCGAACATTACAAACTATTTCCCAAATACATCCACAGCTGTGTAACCTCATTTAACCTCAATGTATTGAATACTTTTATAAAAGGAAAGACAAATCCACTAATTTAAAAAATAAGTTATTCGAACAATCATCCCTTGATAAGAAATAATAAGAATCACCTATTCTGAATAAGGTTATTTGAGAATAACATAAGAGAATTCATTTCCTCACAAAAATACAGAATTTTTAATGTAAAAATATGTTATATGTATATGTATTTTCTTTTGGTAAAAATTTTCAAAGAAATATCATCTGACTATTGTCGAGATTACTTGTAGAAACTAAATTTATGTTTAAGAAAATGTTATGTACATACAAATAATAACTGAAACCAAAATTAAAATACAATGTACTTACAGAGAAAATATCAATAAAACAAATATTTGCTGAATTTGCAGGGCACTTCTCTTGAAGACAGGGATACAACCATAAACAAGAGACAGGGCAACTGCCCTTAGAGAATATAAGGAGGAGACAGACAATAAAAACATGGAAAGAGAATAAGAAAGAAGGAGAAAACAATTTTAAGAAATAAGGTAAAAGTAACCTTGATAACAAGTTTCAGGAAAGACTTCTCTGAGGAGGTGACATTTGAACTGGGATTTAAATGAGTAGGACCAGACATGAAGAGATCTGGTGGTGGACATTCCAGCTATGGTAGAATAACAAGGTCAACAAACTATCTCCCAGAAAAACAAGTATAGAAATTAAGAATAACAATCACTTCATGGTTCTGAAAACTGAGCAAACAATAAAATCCTAATAATTTTATTCACAAAAACCTGCTAAACACTGAGTAAGGACAAATAGAGTCTATGGCAATCTTTTCTGGGAATGCCCCATCTGAACACCACAGGCTGTGGCTGCTTCTGGAAACCGGCAACTTCACTAACAGCTGGATGACTTGATTTGGAAGAGAGTGCAGTAAACACATGCCAAGCTGAAAGAGGAAAAGCCTATAGCTGAGATTATATTTGCAGTTAGAGTGAGCAGGAGACCAGAGAACACACCAGAAACTGAAGGAAGAGATACTGAAAATGAAACAGCCACAGCTATACATTGACAGCTAATATATAGATCAGATATATCGATCTGCCAGCTCTATGTAGCCAAAGGTTTCACTCAAACTTCTAACCATTCATTCATTAACCTCTATGCCATAGAGAAAAGGGATGATTACTAAAAAACCGGATGAAAAAAAAATTTTTTGAAAGAGCTAAACAGCAACTTAAGAGCACCACAGCAGAGACAAATTTCACAAATTAATGCCAAGTAACTTTTAAAAATTAAGAAATGAAACTGAATCCAACAATTACAAAAAGAATTATACACCACAACCAAGTAGGAATTATCCCAGGTATATAAAGCTCACTCAATATTCCAAATCAATTAATGTAATCCATCAAACATCAATGAACTAAAACAAACTCACATGATCATATCAACAAATGCAAAAAAAGCATTTGACAAAACCCCACGTACATTCATGATAAAAACTCTAAGAACAGAGACTTCCTGAACTTGATAAAGAATACCTACCATAAAACCTACACCTAAAATCATACTTAATGATGAAAAACTCAAAACCTTACCACTAAGATCGCTATACTACTTTTCAATGTCACAGAAGTTCTAGCTAAAGCAATAGGACAAGAAAAGGAAATAAAAAGCATAAAGACTGAGAAAAAAGACATAAGAATGTCTGTTCACAAGTGACATAACTGTCTGTGTAGAAAATCCAAAACAATTGACAAAAAAAAAAAAAAAATCCCTCCTGGAACTAATTAGCAATTATAGCGAGGTTGCAGAAACAAGGTTAGTATACAAAAGTCAACTGCTATCCTATATACCAACAACAAACAAATGGAATTTGAAATTAAAAACACAATACCATTTTTATGAGCAACCTCGAAAATAAGATACTTAGGTATAAATCTAACAAAATATGTATAAGATCTACAGGAAAACTATACAACTCAGATAAATGAAATTAAAGAATTAAATAAATGAAATTTTCATAGACAGGAAGTCAATATTGTTCAGATGTCAGTTCATCCCACCTTGATCTATAAATTCGATGTAATCTAATTCAAAATCCCCGCAAGTTATCTTGCAAATATCGACAAAGTAATGATAGAGTTTATATGGAGAGGCAAAAGGCTGATAATAGAGAACACAATATTGAAGAAGAAAAATAAAGTTAAAAGACTAACATTACCCAATGTCAAGACAACTATAAAGTTACAGAAATCAAGACAGTGAGGCACTGTTAAAAGAACAGAGAGCCTAGAAATAAACTCACATAAATAGTCAACCAAGCTCTTACAATGGAGGAGCAAAGACAATACAATGCACAACCATACTCTTTTCAACAAATGGGGACATCCACATGTGAAAAAAATAAATCTAGAATTAGCCCTTACAGCTGTCATAAAAATTAACTCAAAATGGATCACAGATCTAAATGAAAAATAGAACACTATAAAAATCCTAGAAGATGACACAGGAGAAAACCTAGATGACCTGGGTATGGCTGTGCCTTTTTTAAAACAAAAGCAAAGGCATGATCCACAAAAGAAGTAATTGATAAACTAGGTGCACTGCTCTATGAAAGACAATGTCAAGAGAATTAAAAGACAAAACCTAGACTGGGAGAAAATATTTGCAAAAGGCATTTGATAAAGAACTGTTATCCAAAACATAAAAAGAACCCTTAAACCTTAATAATAAGAAAACCCAATTAAAAAAAACAGGCCAAAGACCTTAAGACATACTTTACCAAAAAAGATATACTGATGACAAATTAGCAAATAAAAAATGCTCTATCATATGTTAATAGGGAAACTCAAATTAAAACAATAAGATATCACTACAATGGATAAAATCTACTAATTCCATTCAATACTTTCTAAAAGAATAAAATACATGAGAATAATTTTTATGTATAATATTTCTATACTAAAAACTTTGCTAATAATTAAATGATCTAAAGAAATGAAGCAACAATCAGTATTCATGGATTAGAAGCCTCAAAACTGTTAAATGCTAATTATCCCCAAATTAATCTATAAAGTGAATGCAATCCCTATCATAATCCCATCAGGCTTTTTTTTATAGATATTAACAAGATGATTGAAAATTTATATGAGCATGTAAATAGTCTAAAATAATCAAAACAATTTTCAAAATGAACATAAAAGACTTAAGCTACCTAATTTCAAATGTATTACAAACTCACAGCAATAAAGACAATATGGTAATGGCATAAAGACAGATGAAGAGATCAACGGAACAGAATTAAGAATACAGAAATAAATCACTTACATTTATGGTCAACTGATTTTAAATAAAGGTGATGACAATTCAGTGGGGAAAAGGGTGACCTTTTCAACAAATGGTGCCATGTATCAGGATATCTACATGGAAAAATTGAACTTAGACCTTTATCTCACACTATGCAAGAAAATTAACTCAACATGAATGACAGACCTCGTGTAGGAGCTAAAACTATTAAATTTCTAGAAAAATAATGTAGTATTGATGGGGGGGGGCGGAGAGAAAATACCCAGAATCTTGCATTAATTTAAAATTTCTTGAATTTTCTGACAGAAACATAATTTATAAATTTTTTTTAAAAAATAGATAAATTAAACTTTATTAAAATTTAAAACTTCTGCTCTTTAATGAAAATGAAAGGACAAGTCACAGACTGAGAAATAATGTATACGACAAAGGACTTGTATCCAGAAACATAAGTTCTATTTAAAAGTCAGAAGTCAATGAAATTTAAAAATAGACAGAAGATGTGCAGACATTTTTCTAAAAAAAAAGGCATCTGAATAGACAATGAGCACCTGAAAAAACACACAATATCCTTAGCTACTAGGAAAATACAAATAAAAACTACAGTAAGATACGCCTAGGCTGACTAGGAGAAAACAGCCTGGCAGGTCCTTAAAAAGTTAAACATAGACTTACTATTCAACCCAACAATTCTACTCTTAGATTCCTACCCAAGAGAAATGAAAACATATGTCTGCTCAAAAGTTTTGTACACAAATATTCATAGCAGCATTATTTATAATAGCCCAAAACAGAAAATAATCCAAATGTCCACTGACTTTTGAAGGGATAAACAAAATGTGGCATATCCACACAAAGGAAGACTACTAATCAAAAAAAAAAAAACCAAAATTTGGATACATGCTACAACATGGATGCAACCAGCAGGAATTGTTATAAGAACAGTATTGATGAAAGTGACAGTGATGTAAGAACCAATATCACTGAGAAATAAATGAGAATTCATTGAGGGACACACAGAGACACCAATGATGAGGGATGTTAAGTGGTATACTCTACAGACATGAGACTCAGAGTGAACCAAGATCCTGGTATGTCAGTTCCCTTGACACCTCTCCTACGATCTTGTCTTCTACCCTACCTCAGCCACTGATTGCACAGTCATATGCCAGAACTCATCACTTCAGTAACTAAGTGGCCTTGGTTCTATGTATCCCAAGCTCTGCTACTGCTCATGTTTATAGCTCACTCTACTATCCTAATGCTAACAGTCCTTAGATCTCCAAACAACCCATCTTATTATTTTCTTTACAGTCACTCCCCTCTTTTAGATTCTTTCTTCTTTAACCACTCCTACTGACGATCACTCTCCTACATAAAAGTTTTTCTACCTTGCCCTATCTCTCTTATACTTACTTGGCATAATCTAAACCTTTTAAAACTCACCTCTCACTCTACTTCCATATTTACCTACCAGCCTCTGGAACTACATAAAATGTCTTCCCATGTTACCATAAATGACCTCCCATAATCTACTTTAAGCCAATCCCGCATTTGTATACAAATTCCCCTGTTCTTTAATCTACTCAAAAATGTCACTCCAGAAAATCTAACCTCCCTCTAATTTTCTCACACATCACCTTGGACCTATTCTGTCTGCTCTCATTTTTAAAACCCTATTACACTTGACCCTTTTTACCTTCCACAAGCTCCTACCCCATTTTATCTGTGCCCCTTTGTAGTAAAACTCTAAAGAACTGTTTCTACACATTCTCTAATTCTTTTTCCCCTATTCTCATGTTTTCTAAATCCACTGCAAATAGGCTTTTCCCCATACTACTCACCCAAAATCACTCCTGTCCAAATTAGAAACAACTAAAACAGTGACCAAATCTCAGTCATTATGATACCACCTTAACAATTTCACCTAGTCTCAAACATTAAATACCATTTAAATGCTTATGCACCCAAATTTATATCTCTTGTCTGGAGAAATAACTAGCCAATAGCTTCTTCTACTTGGAAGTCCAATAGACAATCCAAAAATCAGTATTTCCAAAATTGAACTCCTGATCGTCCCCAATAACTGTTTTATCCACAGCCTTTTCCATCCCTGTTGACAGAAACACTATCTCTTCAGCTGCACAGGACAAAATCTTAAGAATAATACCTGACTTAGCTTTCTCTGACAAATCCAATTCATTAGTAAATCCTATTAGCTCTATCTTGAAAATATATTCATAACCCTACTATTCTTACCTCCTCTATTGCTAACTGTCCTTGTCCAAGTCACCATCATATTTAACTAGGGCTCCTAAAATAGCTTCCTTATTGATCCTTTCACAACTAACCTTAAATTTCTACATGCATCAGCCTGTGTAATTTTTTTATATATAAGGCAGATTGTCTCCCTTCTTGAAATCATGCAGTCATTGTCATTTCCCACAGAATACATTGCAAAGGCTCTAGACAAAATCTCACCCTGAGTTATAACTCTGACCTCATTTCTTATTTCTCTCCGGTTTCATCACTTTATTATTATATTGGGTTAATTCCTCAAACATGCCAGAGAAGCTTTCGTCTGTATACTGCCTATTCTGTAAGACTGAAATGCTTTTCTCCTACATGTCCCCATGGTTAACTCCTTTGCGTCCTTCAGGTACTTGCTTAAATGTCACATTTTTAATAAGCTCTAATCTGGCCACTCTATCTAAAATGCAAACCATGTCAACCTTTTATATTTCCTCCAAAAATCTCCATTCCCTTCAATGTACTCCACATTATCTTTTTTCTTGGTACTTTCCATTTTTCAAGTATTATATAACCCATTACTTATTTTGTTTATTGTTCAAAGTCTGTCAATGACTGTTTGAATGTAAGATCTACCAAAGAAAGGATCTTTATCTGTTTTGTTTATTGCTGTATCCACAGCATCAAGGAAAATTCCTGGTACACAGTCAGTGCATAATAAATATTGGCTGAATGGATAAAGAAACAAAGGTTCACAGAAGTAAAAGTACTTTTCATGACTCCAAGGGCTAACTTCAAAGCCAATGATATTAATGACAAGGTTATGCTGCCTTATCTATTAAATATGAGTAACTTGCATAACTGAGGGTATTTACACTTAGTAGATCCTCTACTAAGCAAAATTAACTTTTATAAAAATTTTTCTTTAAAAAAAGAATTTTCTTTAAACAAATAAGCCGTATAAATTATTGAAACTGTTAGTGTTTTTATATTAAGCAGAACAAGTGTGCGTTCAATCAACAGTTTGCACCATCTCTTTTTCTATGTGTAAACTATAAAAACATCCAATACCTCAGTGTTGAAATTCAGTCAAAGAACTATTTTTAAGGCTAAATTATTAGTCATTCACTCACTGAAAAATACCTATTGACTTCCTACCACTTGCCAGACTCCAAGTTACAATTAAGCTCTATTTCTCATGTGGTTCACTGCAATAGCCTTGCTACTATTCTTCTTGGTTTCGGTCAGTTCTCTCCTTCAGTCCATCCTGAACATTTATACTATCTTTCCAAAACCAAAATATTACATTATATTCCTTTACTTAAAAATTTTGAAGGCCTCCCAACACCTTTAAATGACAGTCCAAATATGGCACATTAAACCTTTTATGATCCAGATATCCAATATATTCCAGCAATTCATGTGCGTGCACGCACGCATACACATACTTGAATATCCTATAAACTTCCCACATCGGTGTCTAAAGATACTCTATTCCCTCAATTTGAAATGCTTTTCACACACAAGTCCTTCAATTTATCCATAAGCCTACTTTCCAACATCTACATGACTAACCCTATTTATTCATCTTTGACAATGCATCTCAAGAAATATGTTCCTCGATTTACTTTAAATGATCTTATTCTCTCTTTGTATCTTTCTTTTTCATGTCAGTACTCTCTTCACTGTTCTTTCCTACTAATAAATTTTTCTTTTCTTAAATTCATCTATCTCTACTCTTTAAATGAAAACCTTACCAAATGTCCTCCTCCCTCCACTTTCTCATCACAACACAGAATAAAATTTTATCCATCTCTCCCTTATAAGCAGGTAATGGCATAAGAGAGAAAATAGAGATATCTTATTCTAGCTATTGGCTTCACAAATAGGAGCTAATAGGAAGTCCAAACAAGTATCTGTTTTCTTAAGATCTGCTAATTGATCATCAGACTACTTTTGCTTAACTCAGCCTTACTTATTGAAAAGTAAAACCAGAACTTTATCATTAAGCATGTAATGAAGAAGAAAACCAAATAATTAAATACTGACATGTTTTTAAAATAACTATCTACATTACTGACTACAAAAACAACATAGCACCAAAAAAACTATCAGTTTCAGTGGTAATAATACAGTAAGATTTTAAAGTAAAATATAATGGATATAAAATACATTACCTTCCTTCATTGACAAGTTCAATAAAAGCAAGGCCTGCATTCTTCTGAATAGAATTCTGCCACTCCTAAGAAACATAAGAAAATAGCTGAATAAATTCCAGTAAGTTATTTCTTTAAAACAACAATTGTGAATAACACCACATGCATCAATTTCCTACCTTAGCTCTTAAAGGGAAAAATTTGTTAAACACACAGCCTACCCAATGCAGCCCTATGAGCACATGAATAGTTGATATTACAAAGTAAACTAAACAAGTTAGCAACAATATGATTCTACATAAACTAAATGAACCTATCTATGTTTATCTTGGTGTTTTTATTCTGTAACTTTATATACTACTAATTTAACTGAAATTGTTGGGAGTTGGAAAGGAAAGCAGCAAAGATGACCAAGGACAGAGATATTTGCTGTTGTTTCTTTAAGGAAAGATGCATCACCCCAAATGAGGAGAAAACAAAATGAAGTAGGAAATAAACTTAATCAGTAGCACATATTCTACTATAAAAATTGATAATTAATGACTGAGAAAAAGACAAAAAAAAATTAGTGAATCTGGTTAGATCAGTTTGAAAACTACAGTTCACTAGCCTGTAAATTAACAAAAGATGATATAAATCTATAGTCTTTGTGAATAAATTATTTGTAAAAAGACTAGGATGGAAATCAATCAGTAGAGTATATACAAATGCATTTTTTTAATACTTACCTCAAAACATATATAAAAGAAGTGTTAATGCAATCAAGGTAGGCCTACCTGAACTGAGATATAGCTAGATCTGAGAAATGCCAATGCAATATATGTATGTATGCATGTGTGTGTGAGAGGATGTGTCTATAAAGACACACGTGTATATATTTTTTAAAGAATTGAAAATAATATCCATAATCTTTAAGTTCCTTAAAACTACGGAGCCCCTTACATACTATCTACACGCTATCCCTCAAATGATCTTGTTTGACAATACTGAGGCACTTACCACTGCGCTGCCATACACTATATGCACATTTTCTGAATGTCTTAAGGGTTTTAAATACCTTGTAATTTCACCTCCCCACTGACCACTTGGTGTCATGCCAAACTCTTATTTTTTTTCCTCCAGCCTTATCCTCTTTCTCTTCTACTTCCTCTTTTTTGATCTCTAATTTTCTATTATTTGCTTTTGAGAAACCCAAGGTGGCTTTCAGGACAAACGTGGCTATATGCTATACCTGCACCATAGGGTTCTATTTCATGAATAGTGCCAGTAAGAACATACTAACAGAACGGATAAAAAAAAAATTTAGACATAAAATCAGTTAGATGCAAGAGTAGTAACTGGCTAGATCTAAAATAGAGATAAAACAAACCATTGAGGAAAGAGCAAAAACATGAAGTCATAAGATCAATGTTCTCGAACTCATTCTGACACTAACAGGATAGCTCCAAGGACATCTCTACGTCTTAGATACTTCCTTAAAAATTTTCTACGAGCTTATCTTATGATTTGGAAACTTACAAACATTTATAAATTAGTGACTCGCAAGTCTCCAATTTATACTCTCAAAATTCATAATTGCCACTCAACTGAAACAATAGAGTTTATATATCTGAGGTAAACCAAGTCAAGAATAAACAGAAATACCTATCTAAAATTGTTTCCTTCTAGCAAAATGAAATAGACTGAGTACAAAAGAAAGCAATCAAATTCCATGAAGTAGTACATCCCTAAGAGAAGATGTGGCATCCCTCCACTTTTCTTAGAAGTAGGAGGAAGACGGAAAAAGCAGAAACTGCAAGTAAGTTTTGGGATCCTGGTGCAGAAGGTCTCACACCTCACCCCCCGGGTAGAGCAAAGGGAGATATCAAGTCTCTAAGTGTTGCCCTAAACCGAGCAAAGAACAGGAATGGGGGATAGAAAGCTTTAATTACAGATGAACCTAAAACAGCCTTGAATTATCTCAGAAAACTATTCCACAAAATGTACAAGAAGCTGAGGACTCGAGGTCATGAGAACACAGCTATAAACTCTGCTGGTAGACAGCAGGGAATCAGAAGGTATAGTGACACCTCAAGGGATGGTACAGTCAAGGAAGAGAAGTATGTATGTCACTCCTCAGCTCTTACATCCAACAAAACACCCCCAGCAAGCCACATGGAAATCTGATATAGCACCAAAGTACAAAGAGCCAAGACCTTTAAATGACTGAGATTTCATTCAGAACACTTATGTAAAGGAAAATCTCAAAATAAAAATTAATGAAAAAAAAGCTTCTTTTCTTGCTAGGAAGAAAAAAAAAGAAATCAAGAGAAATGCCAGGGGATAACTTACATTAATCAGACATTTTATTTTTAAAAGATCATTTTTCACAAATCTCTTTTGTCTGATCTAAAATGCCAACAGGTCGGGATTTTTATTATATGTTATATAAAATTCAAAGCTCTACATGGATAAAATCGGTATCAGTGGAGAAACTCAAATTTTCAGTAGACAAGTAAATGTCATTTTGATTTTATGTATGCAAACTGATTTTTACCTATAATATAAAATTGGAAAGTGTCATTTAAACTTCACAAAGATTCAAAATAGCATGATTTAAGTTGAATAAAAAAGTTAGGATTATAAAAAATTTGCCATCTAAAAATTTTTTATGACCTGAATTTAACTTGGTATGTCACACAAAATATTTTGTTTCACTTAAAAACAAATTGGATATGAAGAGACATACAGAAGTCGAGGAGTCCAATTTTTTTTACAAAAGGTCAGAAACAAAAACTTATCACTAATACATTAGGCTTCATGTTTTCCCAAGCATCTATAAACTCATGTCAATTTATAGTAACTGCTATCTAATCACCTGGAAAAAAACTTTTCATTAGTTAAATAAAGTTAGACAAAAGGAGAAATGGTGCGAAAATATAAATCTTACTTATAATTTTGGGTATTGTACAAAAAATCTCAATTCTCAAAGATATCAGTGAGTTTTAATTTGTCTATAATCCATTCTTAATTATGAATTATTAACATTTAATAAAATATCACACACCAGGTACATAAATACATGCTGATAAGAATTAATAACCCAGATAAAAAGAAACTGAAGCCCACGAGAACAGAAAATTAATTTTTTTAATAAATCCATCTGTTAGAATGAATGAGTTTTCTCCATACTAAAACACAGTCTCCAATCCTTAAGGAAATTGCCAAAACTGAAAGATGACTCATTAATCGTGCTATCCTAAAGCATTTTTCTCCACTTCTGAGATAATTATCAAAGAAGGTGTTAGTCTAAACAATTTCATAAACCACAGCTCAATATAACCTTCGGTGAGTTTTAATAGTTGAAAGAAAAGCTTAATGGTTATCATCTTTCATGATCATTTCAATATTTCATCACAGTATTTACAATTTTATAGTAATGCAAAATGCACAGTACATTTAAAAGTCTTGGTTATTCTATTCCCAGTTGTACTGAAGAAAAACACGTTAAAAGCCTCAAATCCAACCACTAATGCAACTAAGTAATTTCAAAACACATTTCAGCACTTAGGAAAGGAAGGACTCAAAGTACAACTGAGTCAATAATTTCATACCTGTTCTAAGCTGTATTTAATTGACTATCACTTCCTCAGGCCATATTTGCTGACTAGTCAATTTTTACTAAAATATACTCTTTAGCTTACTAATGATCTTAAGTCATACAACGAGATAGTCTATATTAGTTCAATTATTAAATAAACATAACACTCCAGCAAAATTTCAAATATGTGCTTTTTGGTTGGGGGAATAAAGGAATTTCATTAACAAAATTTTATGTATTCTTCCCTACCATCAACAAATAGGAAAAAAAGAGCACCAATTAAAGTACTAAATATTAATTTATATGACTTTATAATACAATTTGAACTTCCTTTAAGTGAACTTGAGAGTTTTCTATAAATTCAATAATCTCTTATAACATATTTTAGTGCCATGAATGTACTACACGAATTTACCAAAATTTTAAAAGTATTTCCCAATATTACCATGCTTTAAAGCAAATAAAATCACGTCACAGATTGACAAGATAGACTACGTATACTCCATTCTCCCTTTTTTTAGAGAGAGAGTACAGACCATTCATGTTGACACTGAATGTATTATCAATTTTTCACTCTGGTGGGCTAGTCACTAAGCTATCTTTCATTCTTAGAAAAAAAGTATATAATGAGTGACATCAGGTAAAGCACAGCAAAACCCAAGAGCAAATATAATAAAGAAGAGACAACAGCAATATGAGGATAAAAAAAATTCTCTACAACCCTGAAGAAAATCAACTTGAGGAAGTCAACTAACGGCTGTTGCAGAACCCTAGAATGGCCAAGGATGGAGGCACTGGGTACATAACAAGATGGTTGAAGGACAGGGATAAAAACAGTTTAAATGAATGAAAGCTGGTATGAAACACAGAGAATCTCAGATCCTTTCTCCATAATGTACAACCATCTCCACCAAAATAAAAGACTGAAGTTTACTTTCTAGAGAAGTAAACTCTAGACACTGCAAAAATCCTTACCAATAAAATAAAATGAAATAATTGAAATTATACTTTTGAACTATAAGATTCCCAGAAAGATTAAATAAATTTTATCTGAGAAAAATGAGAAGCCATCATAAAACCTAAGGGTCTATCAATGGCAAAGTTAGCTCGTTTATCACCAGCAGGCAACTCTCACACAGACATATAGGTTCTTTATGTGACATACTTAAATATGAAGAGAGAGCAAATGGTCACCAGTCATTAGAGGAAAGACTCTTACATGAACAACAGGCATCAAAGAAACACACAGAAAAAAAATCATAAAAAACAGACAATAATGATAAGGTCATAAAGTCTAAAGAAAAGTATAATTACTACCATCAGAGATAAAAATTTTCATGTAAAAAAATCAAGCTGGAGATTTTGTTTTATTCCCTGGTTCTTTGCTCCTGTATAAGGGTTCTTTAGAGAAACAGAACCAATAGGAGGGAGATACCTATTTTACTTATTTTAAGGAAATGGCTCACACAATTATAGAGGGTGACAAGTTCCAAGATCTGCAGGGTGAGCTAACAAGCTGGAGACCCAGGAGGGCCAATGGTGTAGTTCTAAGCCTAAGAATCAGGAAAACCAATGGTCTAGTTCCAGTCTGAAGACTAAAAGGCTTAAAATTCAGAAAAAGGCAATGTTTCAGTTCTAGTCAAAAGACAGGAAAGACCAGATTTCCAATTCCAATTCATTTGAACAGGTGGAATTCTCTCTTACTTGGGGGATGGTCAGTCAGCTTCTTGTTCTAATCAGGACTTAACTGACTAGATGAGGGCCATCCACATTAGGGAGAGCAATCTGCTGTCCTCAGCCTACCCATTTAACTGTTAATCTCATCCAAAAACCAACTCACAGAAAAATCCAGAATCATGTTTAAACAAGCATCTGGACACCTCACGGCTCAATCAAGTTGACACAAAAAATTAACCATAGAATTAAAGAAAATTTCTCTGAAAACATGTACATATTTTCTCAGACTGAAAAGGTTTACATAAAATTCCAAATACCAATGAATTTTAAAAGATTTACCTACACCAAGGCACAATTCAGTAACAATTCGTCCAACTATCATCCTCCATCCCTGTTTGCTTTAGTTCTCCCTGTGGTGTGCTTATTACCACTGGATTTTCTGACTTTACCTTTGGTTTATTCTCTACTGTATTTCCGGTGCTAGAACACTGACCAGCACATACATAATAAGTTATCAATAAATGCTGAATCAGTATACCTTTTTTTGAAAAAGGCCACTGTGGGACCTAGGAGATAGACATTACAACATAAGAGAGAGAAGAGAAAAATTCTAGGTTGATGATTAAAAAAAAGCCTCCAGATAACAGTTTTCTACAGATCTAAAGAGTAACCAATCCAGATTGAAAAAGGAAAACAGACAACTCCAGACCCTATATCTCCAAGAAAAACAACTGAACCAATAGATACATGGTATCTTTGATCACACTGGTGGACATTTTATGATTCCAGTGAAAATTTTAGAAAATAGTAATGTGTAAAAAAATTTAAATAATCAAAAGGTAGAAAATTATTAATTCTAGGATAAAGAATGAAAGAAAGAGACAAGAGGAAGGGAGGGAGGAAAAATTATCATGGTGCATTTTGTCGTTCTGCCATGAATACTTATGGTCGCACTAAAGTAAATGCTAATGCTAGGTATGGTTTTAACTAAATATGATGCTATAACTGTGTGGAAATGAGGGAGAGTGTGAAACAAAGGGAAAAAATATTGGCAGTCAATGGTTATCTTCATGGAAGAAATTAGATGTCTAAAACAGAAAAAACAGGAAATTGTTATTATGTCATGAAGAAATATGAAGGTAACTAGCAGAGTCAATAACTAAAAGATCTGAATGTGGTATCTTCCACAAACTAAGAATTAAGGTGCAATAAAAGAATTGAAGGAGGGAACTATTGTTTTTCAGTTAAATAATAAACTATTACTATATTTGTGAAACATACATGTTTTCTTTGATAAATAAAATTTATATTAATCATATGCTCTAAATAAATAGTAAATGAACAGAAAATGAAAACACATATATTTTGTTCTAACCGAACAGTAGGTATTTATCCAAAATTATTTTGAAATCTCTAAGTAAAATAAACATTCAATTTTTACAAATACTGATAATAAAACTACAAAAATATAAATGTATCATAAACTATTAAGAATTTTTTATATAAAAATTATTTTTCATTCTTCATCCTACCAAATGAAATTACCTTTATTGCTACAGGTAGTAAAATATTCTCTTTTGTAAGTATGGACCTAAGGATACAAACATAATTTAAAGAAATGAAGATTTGTTATCAAGAACCTAAGCTGATGTCGAACTACTTCATTTTTCTCATTAATATAACGATTTAAAGGCTTGTGCTTCTCAACAAAATATTAATACTTTAAGATGTTAGTTATATAGGCCTTTGTGAAATAAACCAAATTGGTTAGATGTAGCTCCAATTACCTAAGGAGATGACAGAAACACTGTTAGAAGTCAAGGGAGGAGGCCACAGAGGAAACCTCAAATGAGGAAGGGGACATATTAACACAAAATTGAGAACCACATTATACACAGGACTAAAGGTCAAAACTACAGAAAACTTGTTCATGGTCAAGATATAGTAATCTTAAGTGCTCAAAGTAAACTATCGAGAACTTTTCAACAGTGTTTGCACGGTGTGTCAGCACTCTCTCAACAGCACATCTAATACAAACCTGAGTAGCCTCATACCAGGAAAGAATATGGCATAATAGGAAAGGACAGGTCTTATTCCACTGTCTCTTTAGGGGGTAAAACAAACCATTACATAGCAGCATAAAATATTTCTTTTTGGTAAGTTCTAGTTTCAGTGACTTTGTGAACATATACTTCTAAAATGTATATTTCATTTGCACAAATATTATGGCTGTTTATAAATGAAATACATTACATATACAGATAACTACAAGGTAAAAAAAATTCTATTAAAGTTGAATTAGCAAATGGTTCTGTTTTATAACTGCTTATTTAACAAATATTTTAATGTGTATTATGTGAAAATAACTGAATACTGGGAAAGCAACTGCTCTGAATTTGAAAAATAAACAATGCAAAAGTTTATAAATCAAAAAATTGATATAACTATGCAAGGAATTATGTAATTACTATATAGTTTTAAAATATTTGTAAATAATCCAAAAACAATAATCCACTTGCAATTGTGTTTAGATACATATTAAAATATGTTTGCAAGTGCCTTTTAAAACCTGTTTTTAAAAATTTTCCAGAAAAAAACATTCTCCAGCCAAAAATGATCTCTAAATAACTTCCAAATTGGTGTCAATTTTGTCAAAATCTTTCACCAATCAATACAGAAAGCTTGATTTCAATAAAAGTGGCAAAAAGTTGCTGTAACCCTTTCCAGCCACAATCTCTCAACAGATGATCATCATTAAGCTTGTATCAGGGCTTCACGTTCAAGAGCTATATAAATGTGTCCTATTAGTACACGGTCAGTCTGTTTGGCAACTCCAGTTCTCCAGACATATGGCAATTGCTGCCCTTTGAGGTCTGAAGTCAAGTCTTTAGGGAATCTCAAAGCCTGCACTGAAATTACAAGGAGTGTTCATTAGAGACTGCTAGGGAGGAAACATGAAAGACTTCTACTAAAACTGTATAAAACAGCTAATTATTTTTAAAAGATTTTTAAACCATCTAATGTACTCAGCTACAACAAAAAGTATTTATCAACAGAATCATTTTTAAGAGCACTACTTTCAGGACATGAGTGCAGCTTTCCTCATGCCTCCCATCCCCCACCTCGACACAACATTTGTCTCATAAGCGACCTCAAGCTGAGATTTTTATATCATGAGAGAATAAAATTATCTTATACTTCTGAATTCTTTCTAAAGATCACAGTTAATATTTAAAAATGAAAATATTTGTTAGAAACAAAGTTTGGTTTTCTAATATCTAGTTTTGAATAATATATACTGTAAACTTAGTCAGACATACATGTGTGTTTCTCTTTAGATTCTTCTTTTTTACCCAAAAAAGTCTATCTCCATTTCATTCTTATTCTACTCTAAACTAAAAATCATAAAAACTTTAAGCATGAAATAATAAAAATTATTAGTAAACCTATAAATGACATTTATCAGATATTATGGAAATACCTGTAGATTCAAATTTTTTTAATTAAAAAAAGAATGTCAAATTGACATAAGTTCAAAAAAATCTCATGTCTACTTTCTCAAGATTCTGAAAAACATAAAACATATAAGTATTTTTTATTAATAATTGTTGCCTTTTTAACTTTTTGAATGTGTAAACAATTTTTAACTTCAGAGCCATTATTTATTAAGTTTCACAACAAAACAGTATTCCTACAGAATTTTATTTTAGTAACAAATCTCCATAAAATGTTATACAAAGTTCATTAGCTTGCTTCAATCATTTCTTGAATTCATATATATGTTCGTTTCTGACAGCCTAATTCTAAAAAGCAATTACAATCTCAATCCATATGTAAAAAGATAACAGAAAACAAGTACATTAAACCAGTTTAAAAGAATAAAAATCTAAAGAAAATAGATTACAAATGATTTATATGAACGCCTAGTGCTGAAGTTAATTACAAGTAACCCAATAAAATAGTGCCTTTATTATTGTACAGCACGTAATAGCTCTAGATGTAAAAACCAGAACTCTTTCTGCTGACTTTTGCATGCTCAATCCCACAGCACACAACATTAAGAATTAAACATGTAGTAAATAAGGCATATAGAAAACAGCAGTTTTTAACTAAAAGCAGAAAACTCTCCTGCTGTTTAACCATTTGGGGCCTTACACTCTCAACAGAGTCCACTGTAAAATGATACTATGTATTCACTGAATAAATTCTTAATATTAATATAAAGTGAGATTTTAACATTAGTGTCCCAAGTTTTTCAGCAAATAAAAAATAACTACGAAATAGCATCACATTTGTTTTAGCATTCAATAGGAACAAATAAGTTATCTTTTTATGTTTATGCTATGAAAGATATCTTCAGAATTAGAGTTTTCCAAACCCTAAACATCTAGCTTTCATAAAGCTTTGGTCCTGATTGTAAATGCATACTATCTAAGACACATGCACTGCATGCTACAGTGACATGTTATAGTTGTCAACAGCCACAACCTGTAGCCAGTCACAGTAAGCTTAATGACTTCCCTGGTGAGGAGGATAAGACCTTTCAGTCCAGAATGCTTCCATAACTCTGTCAAATATTTATCAATGGACTTAATGAGATACTAGCTGATATCAACTTTAAGTATAATGCAAAAATCCTAAGACACTCTATGGATAAACATCACCATGTAGGCCATTCTTTGACCTACAACATAATTTTAATAGTGATGTGATGAAATACTTAATAACCTGGTTTTGCTGCACAAAAAAATTAGGACTGGTGAAACAATCAACAGTATATCTCTCTGCCAGTTATTTTATTCCTATCAATTTCATCTCCATTAAAAATACATTCACTATTAGCTTATTTTTCTTTAGAGGGGGAGGGGATCAATATCCACAAATTGGAATTAGTCTCCTTAACTATGGCTAAACACTTTAAAGGCATGGATCTCTACTTCTTCGAGTTTTCTACAGTATCTCTTTCAATTTTCCATGAAACAAATTTTTAAATGCTTGTTTTAAAAAAACATAATTTAACACTGTTAGGTAAAGGAGAGAGGAGTACTGCACTAAGAACACTCAGACCATCCAATTACTACTAGTTTCCTGTGGCTGCTATAACAAATTGCCACAAACGTGGGGGCCTGACATACTAGAAGTCTGTTCTCTAACAGTTCTGGAGACCAGAAGTCCAAAATCAGTCTCATTAACCTAAATCAAGGTGTCAGCGAAGCTGCATTCCTATAGGTTCTAGGGGAGAATCTATCCCCCCCGCCTCTTCCTGCATCGTTCTGGCAGTTGTCAGTATCCTTTGGTTTGTAGCCACATCATTCTTTCTCATCTTCACACTGCCACATTCTCTGCATGACTATCTCTAACTCCCCACTCTCTCTAAGGATACAAGTGGCGGCATTTAGGGCTCACCCAGATAATTCAGGAGTACCCCCTCATCTCACAATCCCTAATCACATTAAGGCCCTTTTTCCAAATAAGATAACTTTTGCACGTTCCAAGCATTTGACATGGATATTTGAGGGGAGCCATTTTCAGCCTACCATACTAAAGAAACTGAATTAAAACCAAAACAGAAGCTGAAGAAAAGTTATCTTTACTAACAAGCTCAAAAAAATTCAAAAGATTAAAAAGAAAAAACTTTTTTTTTAATTAGTATATTATGGCAAGAGCTGGAAACTGTTTCAAGTCAGTCAATTTATGCTACAAGTGTTGGTTCTAACAGTGACTGAGTTGTGATGGATTTTGTTTTCAGTTCCAGAAATTCAGTTTGATCTGCAAAGTATAAAGCCTATTAGGCTACAAGAAACTGAAAGCTTTACAGCTGAGCTACTAGTAACAAGCAGGTATCACAAAGAGTAAATCTAACAATTAGCAGAAAAGCAATGATAGCACTGCCAAGTGTCCAAATATGTAAGGCAGCAGTCCAGACTTGGGGGAAAAAAAAAAAGCAAAACATAAAAAGACAGTAAAAAAAAAAAAAAACTTGGTAAAAAGACTTATTTCATTAAAAAAAATTCTCCCCCATTATTTTGCTTTCTCACTGCCATTGACCAATTCTCGTTTTCCTTTTTTAGCTTATGGCAGTAGCGAACAGAATCTTACTCTCAAATTAGACTAATGCTGCAAAACAATAGGGAATCTTTTCAATGGATATAAATACAAAACAACTTTGCAATACTAAGCAAATGTATAAGCTTTATTAGATAAAGGAACAGATTGCCTTTCCGCTGAAAAATGAGCAATAAGAAACCAAAATTAAATTTGTCCTCATTTATGTACTATCTGATAAAAATAATCTGACAAAACAATTGACCCAATAAGATAATACTATTGTTTCAACTGAATACTTACTGAAAACAAGTTTCCAAATAACTTTTAAGGATATATAGTTACTATCAAAAAGAATGCAGTGTGCATCCAGTAGTTAGAACATTAACATGCATCCATACTCACTATATGGAAAAGCACAGTGTAAAAAAGAGTGTCCAGAGAATGTGGAGGACAGGTTTAGGGTTAGGGAGTTTGATTTTTCCAGTAAACTATCCAGAAATTGGCAGGATGTACATAACACTTATGTCAAATATCTGAACGTTATTTACAGAGCAGCACAGAAATAAACATAAACTAAAATAAAATCAGTAGTAGAGTACTGGAAAATAAGGCAGAGGAGTTTGAACTGAATGAGTCAGTAAACTACTGCTTCTCTTGGAAAGGAACTATAAAGAGGCTCTGCTAAAAAAAAAAAGTTAATCTGTATTTATGGAAAAAGGAAAAGCAACAGAAATGAAAAAGGTCATTTCACTAATTCAGAAGTAAGCCAGATCAGATTCGGTGATTCTTTCACAGATGCTTTTTTCAAATGATACCTCCTTTTGTCCCTTCCCACCTCCCCTACTCTGACTCAAGTTCAGGATCATCAGAACAAAAAACTGGTACTGATAATGATATATTTGGCCAGAAAAAAAGGATAATCAGTGAACTACACTAACTGTTATAAAAGTAGAGTATTTCTCAATGACAGTAACAAAAGGTATGCTGAAAGTAATGTAGTATAAATAAAAAGCTCTGAAGTATACAAAAGAGACCCTTAAGACAACCATTACAGTAGTTGCCCTTATAATGACATCAATCTCACATGTATTAAGGTATACTTTACTGACATTCCCCAAAACAGCTGTCACTATAGCTAGCCCAGGAAATGGTAGAACCACACCTTTGGGAGCCTATATAAAACACAAATGTCTATATAAAAAGGCTCCAAACTGCTAATCTATTAGATCTCTTCTAGATCAAATAGTCTATGGTACCAAAGGAAAATAGACTAAACTGGGCACATAACCACAAAGAGAATAGAAAATAATGAAAAAGACACTGCAGGAAATAGTGAACTGAATTTGTAAGGCAAAAAAATAAGCAATCAAATTTCATAATAAGAAAACAAGTGGCACTGAAAATAATGAATAAAGAAAAAGGATTTTGTGAGCTGTAAAAACACTTAGATTCAGAATTTAATAACTTTAATTTATAATCTACTTTGCTCTATGGATTGTTCTATATATATTTCCATATATTATCTAATACCATCTTTCTTATATCCATTTCACTCAGTAAGAAACTGCGTCTTAAGCAAGTGAAATAATTAGCCCATGGTTACACAATTAATAAGTAGTAGAGGGAAAGGATTTCATAAAATTAAAAACTCTATCATCACAGCATTTTCCTGGCTTCAGCCTCTTCTTAAGATCCTGTCCAAGGCCTGAATTAAGCAGGAATGAGAACTCTACCCGCTATATATGTTTTTCTAGTAGTAAATTCCTCCGCTGCTGGAGGTAGACTATGTGGAGGTGGATGTTGTCTCCATTATGGGTAACAAAAGAAAGGAAAAAGATGCCTTGGACAGAAAAGATGAAATATATGTGCAATTACTAATACATAAATATTGTTCCTTCCTAAATTATGCTATTACACATTAATAGTACATATCAGGGGACTAAATTACTAAATAATTATTTTATCTCAGAGCCAACTGAGGCAAACATTTTAAATAGAAAAATTTAAATCTTGATCCAAAGAACTCTCATTACTCTAAAATCCCTTAAACCTCATACTATTTAAGAAAAATATATGAATGGGAATACAGCAGAGCCTTCAGAGAGTTGGATATTAAACAATCTTATGCTTTACACTTTAAACTTAGCTTTTCTATAATACCATATATTTCTGTAATACTGTAACTTTAATAGAAAGGACTAAGCAAAACTATGCAGTAATAGCTGAGAAACAGAGACACCAACCTATATTAATAATTACATTAAAACCAAAAGAAAACGTTGTGCTCTAGAATATTCCCATTCATATATTCTTTTTGCTCTCTTCCTAATCCCAAATTTAAAAGACCAGTTGTAAAACAGTAGGGTGCCAAATTAAAGCACACTTTATTTTCAGATGTCTCCATACTCATAGGCTGACTTCCTGTCAGGAAGAGTTCCATTTCACTGAATACCCCAATCAGCAGGGAACTTGCAGAATTAAGTGCCAGTTGATATTACTTTGTTTTGCATCTACCACTCTTGAGAATACTGTTCAAAGATCTAGTTATATAGTCAGCGTGGTGTCATCCTTCTGACTAGACTGCCAAGCCACAGGGTGTACTGCCAGTTCCACAAAATTTACCTTAAAAGGTTGTGTTTTCTAATTCCTAGTGAGTTAGAGAATCAACAGGATGCCTGTATTTCAGGAATAAATCCTGCCATTTACAGTTAAATTATGCTTGTGTTTGGTTGTAACAAAGCACTTTAAATTAATATTGTAAAGGTCTACATCCAGATTGAAATGAAGATCTGTTGATGTTCACTAATCCATCAACTTATTTTATTTTTAAAATATGCAGTACTTCATCCTTATTTTTTAATGTTTTTTGCTACTGTCAAAGATAAAGGAACCGATCTTATAATAATAGCAAGTTATCTGTTATAAAAATCTGAATCAAGTAAAACCATATTTTTATACTAGCATAGTTATTAAAATTTCAGATACTTTAAAAATTTTAGTACATTAAGATTTTGTGAACAGTTAATATACCTTGAATCTTGAACTATTCTTCAACTCCATAAACTTCCTGTCATGCTTCAAAGGTTACTAGTTCCTTATTATGAGGTCAATTGTTTCTACTGCATACAAAATTAAAGTAATTCTGAGTATTTCAATGTGGAACACCTATGCTCACAACTTTTGTCCATTTTAGGGATACAGCATTCACAGCAGCTCTAAGGCAAAAACTAAGTGATTATACTGAAAGCCTATTTTTTTTTGATCCCAATGTTAATCACTACTCTAATGATTCTCTTCCATTCATAATAAAAAGGTCAGAAGCAATGACAATAATAAAGCTCAGATACAATCAATGTACGTTCACTAATTCCATAAGTACATGTACATTCTAAGGACTAGGCATAAACACATCAAAAAATAAAAAAGAGGGGTAACAGTATGAAAAGTTTGAAATACTACATTATATTGACCTAGTTGAACTATACATACTACATATAAACTGGTCTTTAAGAAGTCCAAAGTCCCATTTACTTAGGAAAAGTAATGCTGGTTACAAAAAAAAAAACTGATTTATTTACAGCATATTAAAGTATAAGTTTTAACATCTAATACTTTGCAAATCTGTTGCCTTTTAGCACACTGAAAGAAAATAGTAACATCTTTCTAGTCAGATAAAGATAATTTATTTTATGAAATATTGACATACAAGAAGATATTAATACACTTAGGTAAATGCATCATTTTTGAGAGCCAGAGGTTCAACATATTTGCTTTCTCTTTGTTGGCAGAAGCTGTGATGCCTGAAACGCTGCGCTATCTAAAAGCAGTGGCTTATGCTATAGAAAACAGTGTAAGTGTTCCTAAAAACACTAAGCATTGATCTACTATATGATCCAGCAATCCCTCTACTAGGTATTTACCCCCGAAATTTGAAAACCCATATCCAAAAAGATATTTGACACCAATGTTCATAGATAGCAGCATTATTCACAGTGGCCAGGACATGGAAGCAACCAAAGTGTCCTGATCTCAAAAAGTTTTCAATCTAATAAAACAAAAATTAAAATATAGCATGACAAGTACTGAAATAGCTCTTGTCTATAAATTTAACTCTTCTTTAGCACTTATCTCCATAAACTTAACTCTAAAATAGAGTTCCCTAAACTCGTAAATTTGCAACCCGTAATCCAATGTTGGGGAATCTAAGCTAAGAACTGAAAATAAGAGTTAATAAGTGAAATTATTTTACTTTAATTTATAATAAATGAAAATATATTAAATGAGTATCTTTATTATATATCACAGAGATTTTGGTATGTGCTCATGCCAAAATGTGTTTGTTGCAAAGACTGAGTTCTTCAGACTGTATCAGAAGAAGAGCAAATTCCTATATAAATATAATGATTGTTCCTAAATATACCTGCATGAATCTTAACTACCAGTATTCCATTTTCCACTCACTCCTCAGGGTTAAGGATCACCAAGATAGATTCCGTTTACTATCTCTAGAAATTGCCTCATACACAAATTGTACTTCATAAAACATAGACTTATTACAAGTTGCAGTAAAAACAAAACAAAACCTGTACTTAACCATCATTCATTTCTTGACTCTTAATTATTTAACCTTACTAACCTCTTTAATGGTGATTTCATATTTTTTTATTATTTCTAGGTCTTGATTGCAAGCTACCTCAAATCTTGGTTGTTTAAATGGATGACATGTAAAGACCAGCTACTGCACAATTTATCCATGTAACTATTACAGTTTATAGCTAAAATTTTATTCATTTATTTGACAAAATCTTAATAAAAGTTTATTTCATCAGACACTGTATCATATGACATTCACATACAGAATAATTTCATTTTCTTTGGACCTCTTTAGGTGCATAGTAAAGTTCAATTCTATAGATGGGTCAGTATTAATATATGTAATATCCCATTAATATAAAATATATTCTGACCCTGATTTCTCACTTTACGCTACATACATACTAGAACGTGAAAACAGAGATTAAATTAACACAATATTGACTAAAAATGTGATTCACTCAACCAATATAGGAAATAGTTATATAATGAATTGATGTCAAAATATTTTAATTTATTCTTAAGTTATAGGTTAGTTCTGCATAAAATATTGTAAAAAATTCACACACAGAGATATGCCTGGTTAAACTTAGGTGGTTCTAGAAGGAAAACCAACTCTTACTGTAATCAGTTCTGAAGACCTATACTTTCGAAACAACATATAAATTGGGAGTTACATTTGAATTACCTACAAAAGAGCGAGAACAAGTGACTGAGGTCATTTATTTTGATTAAAGCAAAAATAATCACTATGTTTTATCAAGAAAATATTAGCTATAATTTTCCATATTGATTGATTTTCTTTAATCACTGTGATTGTAGAAGCAGAGAAAAACAGAAGCAGAATACTAAAAAAGAGGCATTTCTTAGTCACTGCCTCACCTCTAATGCAAGAGCAACTTTTCCCAAATTATATTTTACAAAAATCATCTACAAACACCATGTCCATAAAAGGACTCTGTGATCAAATATATTACTATTATTCACATTACAGATTCAACAATAGACATTAATGTACACATATTTACACACGCACACATACCTACATCCACACCACACACTCTAAAAGGCCTTGATGTTTCCTTCAGTAAAGAAACCTAATTAAATTTAAACCAATATTTTCCAAACTTATTTACCACCATATGCTTTTTATTCACAAAACATTATCACCACACAGCACACACAATGTGATTTACTGTACTGAAAAACTTGTATAATAGTGAAAACTGATCAAATTAGCACATGGCTACCACAAATCCAACCAATGGAAATTATGGGCACTGGAAAGAGTAGAGAAAATGCTTTAAGAGCTTTAATATCTATTGATCCTGATGAAATTGTAAAAATACAGGTGAAACTTTGAAAAGAATTCTGACTGAAAGTCAAAGGAACCTGATCCATTCATGACAAGAAAAATACAACATAAATAATGGATTGATAAATACAATTTTTTTGTACTCTAGCATAACTCTACTCTCTGCCTCTGTTTTGTGTTTCTCTTAAAATCCGTATAAAATTCTATGTTGTACTACAATTATTTGTCTCTCTCACTATAGTTCCTTAAAAGGAGGGGCTCATCTTAAAAACATTCAATAAATGTCTACTAAATAAAATAATAAATACCATAAGAAGGCATAGAGATGAGGACTCAGGGCAGATAAAGTCACACAAAACTCTGTAGGACAGCATTTGAACTGAGCCTGATGAGACAATAAAAACAAAAAATTCTAAAAATGTAGTTAATGGCCTCATCATACCACTGTATAAAAGCTTCATACCATAACAGGATTTTGTTATATGCTAAAAAATGCATAAGGAATTATAAAAGACCTATATTTCCAATAAGCAAATTCCTATTCCAATACTCAAATTCCTATTCTGAGGTTGGCAAAACATAATCCTTTGTTTTACTGGCTCAATTATTTCTTTGTAAAAAACACACCATTCTCTTAACACTGGATAGTGAGTTTTAGTTAAAAAAATAAAAATAAAAGCTGAAGTGTAACTTAAATACAGAGCACCAAATATCTAAGACACACAATTTTTTTAAAAAAGTAAATCTCCATTTATATTACATTCTCCAATAAGTAAAACCCATCCATGATAACTGAAACCAAATCAGTGGCAACTTAGTCGCAAGGATAGCGACTAAGTTGCAAAGACACACAGGAAGCTTTCTGGTTGAAATGGTTGTTACATGTTGGTGTATATGTCAAAATTCGTCAAACTGTAAACAATATGCATCATATATATTGTATATAAATTATGCTGCAATAAAGTTAATTTTTAAAAGAAGTAAATCTGATTAAGCCAAAAGAGAATAAAAAAACTAAGACCTTAATAAATGAACACAACTATAGTTTTGGCAATGACGAAACAGCAGACTTAATAAAAAAATTCAAATACATATTTAATGATATACAAAAGTACGGTGGTATTTCATAATGAAAAAGACCAAAAAGGCAAAAAGCCCCAAATATGGTCACGTCTGACCAGTGTTACCATTTATTTAATAATTATGTAAATATGTGACTGAACAGTAACTATGCTGGACATTAGAGATACACCAGAAAACAGTTCTTGCCTTCAAAAAACTTAATGTCTTATGGGACAGAACTAAATTTCATAGACAATTTAAATAAAGAATGATTTAAATAAAAAATGAAATGGGCTGATGAGTGCTCTGGATGAATACCTCACATAGGTTTAGAGCTGTAAGAAAGAGAGGAGTCAAGGAACCCTTCCAGAAGTTAGCTGGAGCTGAATTATTAAGTTATTACATATTCATTGGCAGCCATTGTGTGCCTGGGACTGTGCTGGGTAACAGGCAAAACAGAAATAGCTCATAGGGCCTAAAGTACAGAGAGAGAGAGACAATAAAAAAATAATAATAAACTAGCACATGTATACTTAAAATCTGTGGTGATATTCTACAATGTACACTAAGATGAAGACAAGCAAGAAGATACCAACTATAGATATGATAATCTGAGAACAGAAGAATTAAGCTGAGTTTTGAAAGATGAGAAGAAGCCAATAATTAGTCACCAAATTTGGAGCAGGAAGTTTTTAGAAAAAGTATATACCAAGACACAAAAAATATGATGGCACAATTGGATAACTTTAAATTGTTAAGAATAAATAGTTTGAGAACAGATATAAAAACAGTGTGGCATGAAATGAGGTCCAAACAGTAAGAGGGGCCTAAAAATAAGGAAAGATACCTCTGTGTCACAGTGAAGAGCTGGTTTGCTTCCCACACCTGCCACCCTTTGGTCTGTTTAAATTATCTACTTTACTCAAAATATTCATCACAACTATATAAAGAAAAAGTTCATGAAATAAAAAGTCAAGAGCATTAACATTAATGTCACACACTAAGAAGGAATAAACTCAAAAGGGAGAAAACTAGAATTATTAAAATTACAGAAGAGTGAAGAGAACAACTTCTATAAAGACTCAGAAAAAAATTTTAGTGGAAAAAAAATCAAACACAAAACTGACACAAAGGAATCCTAAGAATGGTGATATCTAGTTCTTATTATGAATATAATTTTTAAATTAATAATTCAGAGGTACAGAAACACTTGACCATCATTTGTCAAAAAAATGACCAAATCTTATATTATTACCTTCACATGAAGGAAATTCTTCCCAAAATAGTAACAATCTACATATTTTGAAAAAAATTTCTAAAAAAGAAATCAGACTAGCACAGTTTTAAATTAACTTTTCCTGCTAATTAATTCCTCAGACAGGATGCTAGGCCAGACTACATGGTACTTCTAGTTTTTCTATATACTCTATGCATTTCTGATAAATGGGAAAAGAATAGATGACCTGGCAGAAGGCTCAGACAATAATACGTGATTTACAGGACATGAATGCAGCTACCACAAGATTTATCTGACAGCCCTCTCCGATAGTGGACTGTTGAGTATCCGATGGAATGATTTCTAGTCTAGAAAGTCTACTACTGAGTAGCCATACACATTATTTATTTATTAGATGTTTTGGGTTGAAACCATTTTTAAATGATGCACTTCACAATGCACAGTCATAAATTTAGCTTTAAACCCAAGAAGGGAGGTAGTGTTATTGGAATGTATGTCATACTGAATTAGGATGAGCAATGCAACGCTTTTATAAAGTGGCCTTGAATGCAATGTCAATTCTTTCAAAAATGATATTAATGTCAAATGAGCAAGAAACAAACACTTTACACAATGTTAGAATACTATTACTTGAACTATTTAACATTTTCTTTAAATTCACATAGATTTCTATGAGGTTTATACACATACACAACAAGTACTAGGCACAAATGAGTTACATGAAACATAACTGAGAACCTGTTCAATTTTTTTCTGTGCACCAGAGAATGCACACCTTCCCCCCAAAAATATACATTCTTATTTCAAAGAGGTAAAAATTTAAATCATGTTTTGGACCTTATGTAGCTCTTGAATTATTTTATAAGGGATTCAATATATGAATAAACCTTAAATATATATATTGTTATTCAAAACATATTTGAAGAAAGCTTTAGAAATCTAAAAGATGACAATTTGCCTTAATAATGTTAAAACTTAAATGGGACAAAATAAAAAAAGGTGCTGAATCAACCTATTAATAAATGAATGGATATAATCCTAGTTGAAGCTTTAAGAAAATATATAGTGATCTATTTGGTCTTAACAGCCAGCCAATGTGATCATTTTCTCATTTCTCAAATTTAAGCTCTACATTCTCTTTTGTAATAAAATGTGGTTAAACACTGCGTTAAAAAGAATGCAAAAAGAAAAGTTTTGAATGAAGAAAAATAATCAGATCATGGCTGATTGTCATAAAATTAACACCAACTAATTTGTAAAGTTTTAAATCAAATTTGCAGATGTAAAGTTCATAAGCATATCCCATTATTTATGTGATTAAAAAAGAGTTTTTGACCTGATCTTTCGATCTCTGGCACTCAATCCTCTCCATCTCCTCTTAAAAAATTAATTAAAATTTTAGCAAGATGCTAGCTTTTCACTTCCCACCCTATCTCAGACTAAAAAAAAATATCAATCAAACTCAAGCCATCCCCACCCAGTATCTGCAAAATGTCGGCTTCAAATTCAATTTCATCTCTCTTAAGCTTTCATGTAGAAGAAGATAGTTCACTTCTTAACAAAATAAATCACTTTTGTGATTGCCAATCTGACCTCTTTAAATTAGGAAAATTCAAAGTGAAAAATGTAATTATCACCCCGGAACAATCTGTATACATCTGGAGCTAATTCTGGCTTCATTTTTCACATCATTTTTCACACTGTGCAACATCTTAGAGATGCCATGGAACTTTTGAAGAACTCATAAAAAATGTGAAAGACTTCAAAAAACCAATAATGTATTTTATTCAAACAAAACCTTGAAAATATCTGACTTTTGCAACTTATTTCATACGCCATTTGATTTGATTAATATTAAACAGCACTGTGACAAACATGACAAATAGGTGTATTAAAATTCGTCATTCTTTATCTTTTCAGCTTCTACATTCAACTATGTAATAAACTATAACTGAAATAGTTTTCCTGTATCAAGAATATATTCAATTTTTCTACATGAGAAAGTAAAACTTTATTATCAAAAATCACCCATGAAACAATTATATCACAATAAACAACTCATAATACTGTGAAGGAACGTCCAAAACTGTAAGCAAATGACTCGGAAAAGTAAGGGTTATTTCATGTCAATTTAAGAATAGCATATGGTAATTTCCATCTAAGAAATAAACATGCAATTAATTTCAAATAAGAACACTTAATGGGAAATTTTATCCAGTCAGCTTTTAAAGAAATGGAGCTTTTTAAAAATGATTAAATTATAAAAAACAAGATTCTCACTGAAACTAAGAATAATAAACCCACTAGAAACATAACTACTCCTCACAAGTTCATTATAAAAATCCATTAGGTATAATCTCTAGAAGTAACTGTTCTTATTGCATTTTATTGACAATGCATAGTATTGATTTTTCACACCTATGATTCTTTAATTTGTATTCATGAAATGTCCATCAGCACAGTCTAAATAAATTTGGCAATATAGGAACTAAAATAAATCGATGCAAAGAAACATTAATTTTGCATTATCCTTATTCGTCAGGCAAGTAAACCATAAGAGTTGTAAATGAAGGTCAAAGGTTTTGAAATGGGTCAGACCCCTTGACCTCTAGACCAATATCCTTCCTATTAAAAAGGGCTATTTTAAAGTTTTAAGTAGGGGAATTTACTACCAGCAAGATATCATTTTTAAAAGACTACAAAGAAAACTCTCAATAAAATCATTCATCTATTTAATTACAAAACAGAAAAGAAAACAACACAAGGAAACATGATTTTTACGTAAGCTTTTTTTTTTTAATCATTAAAGTTTACCATATAAGGTATATGGTTTCTGAACACAGAAAGTAATTTTGCTTTTAGAAATTTATTTACTACATCTTATTTTGATGGCAGCCATATTTTTGTTGTTTTCCCAAATCTACTCTTTATGTCAAAAATAATTAGCAATGACAAGAATTCAAAATTATTTATCACTCATTTTATAACCTCTGCACAAAAGGGAAGTAAACCCATTATTCCCAGGGGAGTCAAGAGTGGCACTCCACAAGGTATAGAAATAAATCTGTTTCTATAACCTTAATACACACAGTAAAGAAATTTAGCCATCTCAAGATAGTTTGATCTGGACATTTTTAATGTAACTCTAAAAACCTCCATTTCTATTTCATCTCTCCTGTTTATCTCAGCACTACTTTCAAAATTATCAACTAGAATCAAAGACAAGAACTAATCCTTTAGCAAAGAAATAAAATTATAGCAAAAATCATCCAATAAAACAATTCCAACTTTCTTACAAAATTCAAGTGAGAATTCACTTTTAATTCGACATACTTGTCACTCACCTGTGAACACAGTAGCATAACCAACTCCACAACTGAATTACTAGACTTCATGCAAACCAGACCTAAAGAGAATTTTTAAAAATTACAAAGTAAGAAACAAATATGAGGGATTTGTCATATACAACTTTGTCCAAATTGATTAAAATAAAATTTAACAACTTGCCAAGTACCAAACCCGCACACATTTGATCACATGAGTAAATAAGGTAACGCTGTAATTACTTTATACTTGGCATCAAAACTACCACACTTTTTTTTATAAATTATTTCATTTCAGCTTTCAAACTACTAAAACATTTATTACAACTTCATTTATAATGACATTTCATAAGACTTATAGAAATGTGCACAACATATGCCATATTGATCAATATCATCTACATTTTGTTTTGGAGAGCTGATTGTTATACATGCAGAGAAGGGAAATGGCTCCCTGACCTTTGCTTTCTCCACCACACACTCTCCCTTCAACCCTCTAGCTATCAATCAAGTTTCCATTTTGTTTCATGGCAGCAGACATCCCAAACACTCTTATTAGTACCTTGACCTGTGACCTCACACTAAACCTTAACAGAAGTGCAAGCCGTTGTCTGTTATATATTCTTCATTTCTTATAAATTCATTTACATTTTCTCTTTTATGTTTCATTTGGGCTCACAAAAATATCAGGCAGGAACTGTTATACAATTCTCTAAAGAATTCTTTAATTTTGATCACCAGTGAAATTCAAAGAACAGGTTATAACCAGTATCTTTAAAAAGCAATGCTAATAATTAAAAGCACTAAATTACTAAATTATAATACTAATAATCAGACAAATTATAAGTGTTATTCCATATTTTTCTAAGTGAACACAAGTTTAGGTTCTATGGTGTAACAAGTAAAAAAATTCCTGATGGCCCTATACATGCTACAGAATTACCTTCTTTCTTTCTCCCTATTTAAGCCCTACTCCATCTTATTCCCTCTCTTTAATCTTCTTGCTCTAAAATTCTCTCTTCCTCCATTAGTCATGATACCTCATACCTACTGATGACACATGTCGGTGTCCTGTAGCCTTAGAAACAGCATTTAAGTTAAACAGATTTTTACTCTCTTCACTTTTTAGAAAAGTTAGAACCATTTTTTCTCAATGTCTGAAAAAATGTATAACATAGAAATGATGGTATAGTGTCAGCACTGGCATAAAAATAAGCTACAGAACATCTACATGTTTCGTTAGGTAAAGAGGTCTTTAGACTAAATTGTAGTTTCTATAAAGGTAAAATGAACCCAGTTCCTCAGGCTATTGCCATGGCTGAAAGAAAAGGCACAGTAATACTCCATCTCTCATTGCTCATGTGGCCTTCTGCTGAAGCCCTTTGGTCTGAAACCTTGTCACTTTTTCATAAAATGTAACCCAACTATAGGAAGTTCTATATACTTCAACTTCAAAAGCCACTATTCCCAGGAAGTAAATTCAGATCTTTCAACAACTAGGCCATTATTTCTTATTGTTCTATTCTAGAGGAACTAGATTCACACCAGGTTTCCTTTTTGGTGAAGAATTTGGGCCATGATCTGGTACAGCCTTTTCTAGCCACTCAGACAAAGAACACTGATGATAAAAAGTGCCTTGAGACATCCAAAGTTAGAAAGATTCATAGGTGCTCTTTTGTCCCCTTTACAATACATGACAGGAGAGTTCAATACTTACATACTTAAGAAAAATTATATATTTATTTCACTCTTATTTCTCAATAATAAAGGTTAGCAAACCAGGAGAGGATTGATGTTACCTAGATGGATGTGAAGACTCAGAAAAAATATATCCACTGATCAATGAGTTGAGTGTTAAATGATAGTAAATGTTGAATAACATTTCATAGTTTCCTTAGAACAATTCATTTGGAGTGGGGTATTGTAGATTTCTAAAGGACGGGATTAGAGGCCAGGGTAGATGTTATGTTAAATTTTAAAAGACCTTCAGAGGACAGAAGATAACTTATATTAGACCTCTCATATTTAGCTCCCTACCTAAACACAAATATATAATCTTGGGAGTACATAAACAGGAGATAATCCCAATAAGGGACTTGGTATTAGACATAATCACATCTCTATTTTTGACCCAAACTTTTGCTTTTGGGTGACACCGGTTGCATGTATGAAAAAGCAAGAAATGAATTACAAACTTGTAAATTTGTCTTCAGATTTACATTCAGACTCTTAGAATTTTGTTAAGTGATCCAGAATTGGTAAGTTAAATACTGCTGAATACCTAAGGTGATCCTATTTTGTTGGATCTATTCTAAAATTCAAACAGCAACTAAAAAGCTGCAATGCTATATCAAGAGACTATAATTAATACATTCACTTTACAGTTGAAATAAAATATAGATCAAAAATTGTCACTTGTGATATGTGTTTGATATGTGAAGTATAAGTTAGGAAAAAGTCCTTTGATTTTTCAATTCAATTCTTTTCAAATTTTATTACTTCATTATATCAACTAGTCCAGAGTTAAATTATATCCTTCAGCAGACAAAATAAATTTTCAGCCTAAACTTAATTATTTCTAAAATCTGAACTTTGTTAAATAAATATAATGCTACTATTTGACTGTATGAAAATGAGCTCACTCATCACCAACTCTATATACATCTATAGCAGAAATAATAATGAAATTTCTATTTTAGCTTAAGTTTATTACTTATAAACAGATAGATATTTTAAGTGCCAAATAAAGTGCTAATATCCCATAGTTAAAACAGAGATAAGATAAACTATTAACCTAACTATACCTTGCATTTCTATAATATCCCTATTTCTACAAAAAGAAGGGCAAAACAACTTTTAAGAAAATCTTTAGGAGACCACCTAGTGACAGCTACCCAACAAAATAGTACAATAACTAAAGCTGTAAGTTAATATTTAAAGAGACTGGAGTACAAATAACTATGTTCTCCCATGACTTTTTAGCTTTAAGAGAATAAAAGTGTCTCGTCCTAAACCATTAACCATGGATGCAGACAAGCAAGATTTAGCAAACATCTAGTTAAACATCTAGTCCAAACACTTTTGAATGCAAAATTAATTCTATATTATCAATGATGAAAGTCCTCCAGCTTCTCCTTAAAAAATTCTAGCACAGGGATGAAGACTGGTATTTTGAAGACAGTCTGCTAAGCAATTAAATAGAACTGTGTAAAAAGTTTTTCTTCATTGAACTAATATTTAATGTCTGAGGAAATTCAGGGTAAGTCTACGTTCCCTTGGTTGAGTTACCCTCTTTAATAACTGAAGACACTCACTACACAGCAAGCTCCTGATGTAAAATTAAAAGTCCGAATACTTCTCATCCATTCCATATTTCAAGGTTCATATAAATAATTCTCATCCATTCCATATTTCCATTCCATGGTTCCCAATCCACTTAGCAACATATCTCTGCATACTATCTCATTTGACACATTTCAAAGTATATAACCTAGAAAAGACCCAGTAATCTATGTATAATGTAAGCAAGATACAGTACAACCTTACTGTTATTTTTTCTTGTTTACAAAAAGAATCTACTAATAGGGAGTAATAACACATTCCTCGTTTTCTTAATATGTAGCAATACACTGTTGTTTATATGAATCTTAAGTTCAAGTAAAACCCCAGGTAAATGCTCCACTAATTACTGTAACACTAGTCTCTCTGATCCTCTAGTCTTATAGTTAATTTTAACATGTTTAAAAAACAAAAACAAAAACAAAAACAAAACAAAAAAACAACCCTCTTAGCTCTTAGGTTCAATCATTTTCTGCTTCATCCAAATCACTAATAAAAAATGAACATATTAGAATATGAGACATGACATTTTTTAAAACACTCTTATGAGAGCTGTGTCAAAAGCTGAAAAAAAAACTTAACAAAAGTCTATGCATCTCTTAATAGCCATTTAACTTTTTAAACTTGAAATTTAAACACACACACACACACACACACACACACACACACACACACAGAGTGAAATAAAGAAAAATCACTTACTTGTTCCTTCTATAAGCAGTTCTTGTCCATGGCTACCCAAAAGTGTTCGAGAAAGAAAAGGTGCAAAATCCACAAAAATCTCTCGCAGAAGAGGAGCTGCCTTTTCCAAAGCATGTTCAAGCCTCTCTGTAATACTAGCATAAAGATGCTAAGTTACCCCAACCATTCATTAGATTTTTATCAATTTTCTGGTTTTTAAAATGGGTTCCTACAGAAATGTAAAATTGTGTGAAAAATGAAAAACTATCTGAAGACTCTATTGCTATGCATACATTCCCTCCGCCTGGAACATCCTTTTGATTCCGTTCTCTATATTTTGACTTCCACCCTGACAACCTGGTTAACACCCACTGCAAGCATCAGTTCTTATTGGACATTTTAACTAGGGTGTTCAGAGCACTTAGTTTTAGCCCCTGTAACCTAAACAAATTCTATCTAAAGTCCTTATCAAATTTGCCAATTCACCACTAACCCAGCAGCACTGAGTGGAAGAACTAGGTCTTCATTTCTAAGTTTTCAGCTGCATCATACAGTAAAGACTCAATCAAAGTTTATAAACTGAAAAGATCAGTTTATGTTCTTTTTCATTTACATCTATCTCTATATAACAGTTTCTAATGCAATCTGAACTTTCCATTTGAAAACAGTACACTTTATTGGCACATTTATGATTTCAATATATACATTAATATATGTCTTTGTGACCATATGTATTTGTACACATATATATGCACATAAACACATATAAACACATATACAAATATATTTAATGAGTTGAAAAAAACAAGCCCCCACATTTCAGAAGTTCAAAGGAATCCACATTTTCAGTTTTTAATTTATAAACGAAACACATACACAAACAGCCACTACTTATCTACTATTCACATAAAGAGTATTTCCTATTCATACTACCAATGATTTGCTACTGAAACTATCAACTGGTAAGGTACTGGAAATTTCTGCTGTCAATGACCATCTCCTGCCAGGTGCTACCCTTAATACTCTTCTTCTCTATTTATCTCACAGGCCCTCTTACCCCTGGATAGCAACCCACTGCAAGCTTACACTCGCAGCACCTTAGTGACTGTGTTTGTGGAGTGCTATGGCTTCTCCAGCTGTGGTAAGGAGGATCAAGAACTCTGGCCACAAGGGCTCTAGAGGTGGGAGTAGTCACAGAATTCCAGGTTAGAATCTGAAATGCAAGTTACCAATTAAACAGCTTAATGACAGTAACAATCTGTCTACAACTCAGTATCACTATGGCTTTGGTTGACTGGCTTTAACTTTTTATTTCAACATTTTACTTATGAAAGAAGAACAAGAAATTTTAAACTTTCAGTTTATAATCATATGAAACACAGAGCCATAAGCTCCTATCTGTGTAATTACATATTTGTATGCATATAGCATTTATTAATCACAGACACTTCTCATGAAACTTTTACATCTCATAACTTTTTAAAAGGAACTCTTAAAATATTCCTTTGCCTCTAAAAGCCATGTAAGTTTCTAAAAACAGAGACAAAAGAAAGTTTAAAAAAAGAACTGTAGGTAGAGAGTTTAAAGAGTCATCAAAAGGAATAAATCACACATGTCCAAGTTTGTAGCTTGAATACCTCATATTGGAAACTTGGTCTGGTGGAACTGAACCAACTTCCGGAACTGAAGGCAATTTTGCACTAGATGATCTACCACCTATAAAAAAATAATAATTATTTAAAGGAATTTTCTAGTTTTAGATACAAAGTGCAAACAAAAGAAATCTTTATATCAAGTCAACAAAAAATATATTATAATGTAGTTTTAAATACCCATTATAATTTCAATAACATTAAAATCTACCAGATAACAAGGTTTTTCTTCAATCATTTTCTATATAAACCTCAGCTACAAATTCTATTATCACACCAGCCAATCCTTCCATCCATTAGATGAAGAGGTAATAGAATAGTGAATTCTGACTAAGTTGGGGTTGCAATTCTTTCAGTTCAATGCCAAGTGGCAACTGATATTTATAAGTAGAAACATTAATTAAGCGAAAAACAAGCCAGTGAACACCTGAGAAACTTTAATGATTCAAATGAAATTTATATTCTCTCATTTGTATCTTCACACTGCATTTCAACTGAATTTTTAAATAAATGTCCATCCCACTATAATCTTTTTGAAAGCAGAGACCTACCTCATTATTTTATCCATCTATTACTAGAGCCAAGAGAACCTGACACAATAGAGAGTCTCAACTTATGTTCATTGCAGAAGTTACTCCCTTAATCTCCCACTTTTCAATAGGTCCATCTTCCCACCTGGTATATATATACTTCTCTCTTTATTTCCTTCTATTTTATGCCCCTATTTTGTTCAACCTACTGTATAAAATTAATTTTCACCATGTAATCTTATTTTACTCTCCAATGAATACTCCAACATACCCTTAAATACTCTTGTATACCTATATCGTTGAATGGTCAATTCACCCTCTTATAGTACAAAGTGCTCAAACTATTTTGTCCTAAACAGGAGTCACTGTCTTTATGTTTTCAGAAAATAACTGTGCTTATAAAATTTACTTGGCAAGAGAAAAATAACCACCAAGAAATTAACTATTCATGTCAGAATTAAGGAATGGATAAGAACAGAAAGAACACACATTATGACATAAGACTTGGAAAAAATGAGTCTAAAAGACTAATTTGGCGGATAATTTACAGAGGCTTAAAAAGTTCTAAAAAGCTCAAGAATAGGAGAAAAATTAAGTTCCTGTTTAAGGATCAGAATGCATAAGAGAATGTCATTAAATTTAAACTAGGAGAAGAACCTGAAAAAAAAAACTGGAAGAAGTCATTTCTTTTCTAAGGCCAATATGAAGGAGAAGGAAGAATGGACACATAGAGTGTGAAATGTCCCTCTATGACACAGGGACCATAAAGTCACTGGATTCTGAGTTGGATGGTATCCTAACCTGGAGCATACAAGTACAGAAGATATACACATCTTGCTTGCGGATGCAATTCAGAAAATGAAGTTGCAGTTTCTAAGAACAATATACTAAAAGAGTGTAAACTTAGTATTAAGGTAAATGCAGACTTAAATCCCATCACAATTCTATAGAGGGATAGACCAAGAAAGGCAACAAACATACAAACAAACAAGCAAATGAAGCAAAGAATATGCAAAGCTGATAATCAAGGAGAGAAGAAGGGTTCAATTAATCCTGAAATATATGCACTATAAGAGGTCTGATGCTTTTGATCTGTTTTCAGAATTTCAGGCATGGGTATGCTGGAAGTACATGTTGGAGACAAGGTGATGTGTACAGAAAGATAGATGAGACAGAAGAAGGAATGCTCATGGAGGATGTACACAAAAAGATGGAAGAAATAGATAAGAAGATAGAAAAGTAGCCTCTGACAGCAGGGAGCTGAACTGGTAATATCAACTAGGCCCACCAATCCTGGTGTTGCTAAGAGCTGGCTTAGAACTCAAAGCTAGGTCTTGGTGTTCCCTCACTGAAAACAAATTATTTCATAAAACATCATCAGACAAAGCCATGCTATTACATGATGAATCAACATAAAAGAATATCACTCTGTAATCAGGTTCCAACAGACAAAAACATAAATTACATCCAAATATCAAAGAAAACCAAACATTCAAAATCCTAATATAAATGATGACTGTTTCTTTGTAAATTACAGCTTTAACTTTAGTCAAGTATTCCATGCTTTTAGGTAATATTTATTAAAATATCTAACCATAGAATTACCAAAGCTTCCTGACAGTATCCAATTCAGAGGAAAACCTCAATTCCTTACCTCTTCCTACAAATCACCTGATAAAAAGTCAATTCCTACAATAAATTTTTTTTGTTAATGAAACTCCAAGTTTCTCCATTGTGTATAATCTTCTTCACTCAACTTATTCAACCACAGGTTTATTCCTAGTAGTCATTAGTTGAAGGACACTGACAGTGATTTTAGATGAAAACAGGCAGAGAAAGACAGCAATTGCAGGCTCAATATTTAAATAAATAAATAAATAAATAAATAAATAAATAAATAAATAAATAAAGTTCTATAACAACCTTTTCATCATGCTGACATAAATTTTCCCACATGGTAGCATCTCTAAAATCAATGTATGTTGTAATTAAAGGCATCTTAACAATTACAGTCAGCCAGAAGTTGAGACCCAATTGTGAGAAATACAGTGGATAAAATCAAGAAAGCAACACAACCAAACCTGAGGTTTGGTCAAAGAGTACATAAGGAAGAATTGTGTAACTATTTAAAATCTTTATTTTGCCAATCTACAACATCGAGATTACATGAACTAGAGGAAACATATTGTCTGTGTATAATAATTTGCCTGGGGTGAAGACCCCAGGTATACCTAAGAAGTAAGGGCCCTGCTCTAGCTTGGTTCCGAAAGTATGAGCCATAGTAAACTATCCCCATCACCCACACACTAACACACTTCTGAAGGATCCCAAATACGGCAGTAAAACCAATCAGGTTTGAAGTTTATAGCTCTTATCTGAGAATCTGGAATCTTGTGTTACAAGTATAATCGGTTATTTTCCCATTATGACAACATAAAAATCTTGTGCTTTAAAGAGCAACAGGGCCTTCCTTCCCAAATCCTGTTGAACATCAAACTGAAAGCGATCAACTGGAGCAGATCAAGGAGAGCATTTGCACCAGGGTTGGAGGTGTATGAACCCAGAGCAAGGCATAGGAGCCCAAACAATGAGAGGAGGGCATTTAAGTAGTAAACTAAAAAGAACTTTGAGGTAATGGCTTAAAATTCAGTACATCTGTGTGAAATCATGGTTTCACTAAACATAGGTTTATGTAAAAGTGCATATAAAATATATAGTTTCATTCTCATATATACATACATACATACATACATACATACGTGTGTGTGTGTGTGTGTGTGTGTGTGTGTGTCCCTAGCTCTGTCCCTTGGGAAGAGCTACGAACAGGAAGTAACTAACACTTAATTTTCAGATCTTGATTTCTAACTACTACCCTCCACTAAATGAGAAATGATTGATTCAAGATCTATGGAAGAAAATGTAATGTGAATATGAAACATCTAATTGTATTTATTAGAAAGCCAGGAAACACCCAAAGAATAATAGGATATGTCACAATGATACAAAAACCGGATGGAAGTGCTTCCACTGACCAAATTAAAGACAATTTGAGCATCAATAAAACAGAAAGCCATGAGGCTATACTGATAAATTAACAATTTGAGGAACAGGACATTTAAATATCTTCATAGTACCTCCCCACAAACACATGTTAATTATAAAAAGGGAAGCGTAGCTTTACAATATAGAAACCTGGCAGTTATACTTTAATCGAGTAATAAAAGAGGTCATCATCAGTATTTTGACAAATCAAAATTTGCATCATGCAAAAAGATTCTTTTCTTCTCTGTTCCATAATACTTCTACCAAGAAGTTTAATCTGTTTCTAATCATGAGAAAATATCAGACCAAGTCACATTTAGGGAAGTTCATCAGAGTTGCTCCCAATTTTTTTAGCATAATGTTTTGTATGGTATATGCTTTGATATATGCTTACATAAATCTATGAGCATTTTCCTGAGGTAACATCCTAGAAGTCAATAAACACATATTTTCAATGTTGATATACTTTGCCAAATTGCCCTAAAGAATAAACAATTTACACTTCTGTGATTAACAATAAAATTTAATGTATTTTCTTAATTCGCTCAAAACAAAAAAGCAACCTGATCAATAATCAGCATTTCTGATGACCAAGTCTTAGCCAAGGTGAAGAATCCAGAAATCTGGACCATCTGATGCCCCACAAGCTTGGCTGCTTTGGGGTGAGAGCATTACAGTAATCTTCCATAATCAATTTCTAGATAATTAATAAGCCAGTCTCTTGTGTGAGCACAATCCTACAGCAAGATGAAGTGATCCATAGCGAACCACTCTTTCCACAATACATTTCCTTCCCTTTCTGATAATCAGAGTTGACTTTTTTTTTTTTATTGCTGACCTTACCACCTTTGCCATTCTGTTCAATTGAAAGCTAACTGTACTGTACATAAAACTCTAAAAACTGAACAGAATCTATCTTAATGCATAGGATTGATTTTTAAATGTGGTTTTAAAATACATATTTTTTCAACTTCGTAAGGTACCCAATTTCCATTTTAGCATCAATAGATTTCCAACTTTGCATTTTTCACAATAAAATTTCAAACTAGAGGGCAAACCAAGGTGAAGTTGAAAAAAAATTTTCACTCTTCAGTATCACGCATCTCTGAGTCAAGTTTAGTTCTACTTCTATCAATACTCAATAAAGTACTTCAAAGACCAAACAACTTCATTATGCCCAATTAATGACACCTGCAATTTTCTAAATTTTTGACGATATGATTGAACCATGGTTAGCTACCTACTTCTATTACCAGGGATTAATTAAAAATTCCTAAGTTTTATTTTTCAAAGTGGTAGTAGTTTTCAAAGGCCATCTTTATTTAGTGTATATCAGACATTTTCTCTAAAAGAACTATTGGTAGTTTTCCTTGAACTTTTTCTAAAGTTGATAAAAGTAGAGATACAAATAATAAATCTCAAGAAAATGAGGCTTTAGGCAGTTATATATATAACGAAATTAGCTTTTACTGTGCTCACTGACCCTAATTTTAATGAGCTGAAAAGCATGTTAAAAATTCGAAAAGACAAAGAACAATGGTGGTTCTCAACAAAACAGTAACAAATACGCTTTCCTGACACTACCCTAGAAGTAATGCTGATTTTCAGACCTAAAAGAGGCTACAGCAGAAAGGAATTTTTACAAAGTGGTAATTTTAAATCATAAGAAGACACTTTACCAGTAAAGATAAGTAAAGCTATAGTTATAAAAAAAAAAATACACAGAAAAAAATTAAATTAAATTATCAGTAATTTCAAACCAAATTATCCTTCATTTCTATCAGAGAATTTTGCATATTTTTAACTCAGATAAAAGTCCTGAATTTATGACAAATTTGTTTTAATTTAAAATTAAACATTTTCAACAGATGAACACACATACATAAATGCAGACGCTACTGCCAACATGTGGAATGATACAGACTTATCTTTTCCTTATCCTTGCACTGATAAACTGGCTCCTTCAAACTGACAGTTTTCCAGACATTCAAATGAACAAAAAGGAAAATGCATATAGATCATCTGTCTAACATCCATCCAGGGAATAGCCAATTGTTTATTCAAGGTCCTTAAGGATCTAAATTATAATGTCCTTTGCAATAAAGTAGCATTAAAACAAATGCCAATATTTAATTCCTAAACATTGTATTTTTTAAATTCCTTTTTCTGACTCACTCCCTCTCTCTCCACCCATTCTGGACCAGTGCAGAGAAGGAGAGTGTATATGTCCAGTAAAAACTCTTTATTAGATAAAAACAAACATTTTATTGCATGAGTAAGGATAAGCCTCTTGAGTCAAATCTTATTTATGTAAGGCAAAGAATCAAATATTTTCTTTTGACATAAAAAATAAACATACTAATCAATAATATGCTTTGTATCATGGTAGAAAACCACCACAAAGAGGAATGGCATCTTAACACTTATTGTATTTTGGTAAATTAAACTTTTGCTGCCAAGTAACTTTAAAATGTCCAGGTTTTGAAATATTTATTAAAAATTGTTTTATTTTCTTTGATATGCATATACAAAGGGTATACCTTGTACTCTGAACTATCTCTTACAGCTAATTAAAACAGATTTGCCATTGTTATTATCATACTGTTTGCTAATAAAATGCTACAGAAGCTAAGGAATATTATTCAAACTAAAACCTGAAATCTGTATAATAATCAAAATTTGTATACTAATCATAGTTTTAATAATGTACATTGCTTTAAAATGTAAATGTACAAATCCTCAATTTTCTTACAAAATTATAAAATTATTTAGGTGATGTTTTGACAGAAGAATCTTTGACTTCAAAGTTGACAAGCTCTAAATCTTTTTCTGGAATTCAAGTCTAACCAGTCCTATTTTCTCTTTAATTGCACCACATGTCAATTTTTGAAATCCCATTTTGTTATAAAAATTTCAGAACAGTTTAAACTTTTATACCACAAAACTCACATTTTTGTTTTATAATCATGTAGTTTCTTCCAAGAAAATTCCCATTTTTGCTGATGCACCATAAATCAAGTATATTTTTTATTAACTAGTAATCTATTTCTGAATTTAAGCAGTTCTTCTTTTGTTGCTATTCAGAACTGAAGTCATCCCAAGGTTAAGATCCACAGAGACAGATATTTACTATACTTTTATATACAGAAAACAATACAAGATCAATCCAAGACTAATATCTAACTTACCCAGCCAGATCTACAAGAATAAAATGCCTGGCTCAGCATTCAATTTCAACAACCAATTCATTCACAAATTATTTTATCCTTAATCTCGCCTGAACCAGAAGAAAAATAAACTTCAAGGTAAATTTTTAAGTGATAAATAAATCAAAAGAACTATCAAAAAGAAAACAAACATCTATCAGTTAAAAATACTGATAGCAGACAGACAACTTTATTTGTGGGGTAAAAAACATGGTAAAAAAAAGGCAAGTATGGTGCAACAGTAGTAAAGTGGGGCTATAGGAGAGTAAGAAGTAGGATGACTGATTGGGTTAGATTTTTCTTATCAAGGTGGTAATGTTCATGCTAACAATTAATGGAACGTAATAGAAATAATAAATTAAAATAGAGAAACCATGTTAACAGTAACAAGACCACACTGAAAGAGAAAGAGGAAGAATCAGGTATAGAAACCAAAACTAATATTTAAAAAGGTAAAGGAGGTCAAATAAATGGTGACAGGAGATCTGACTTCACATGGTAAACACACAATGCAATATACATATGACTTATTATTGAACTGTACGCTTGAAAACTATATATATTATTAACCAATGTCACCCCAATAAATTTAATAAAAAAATAAACTCAAAAATTTTCAAAAAATACTACTAATAATAAGACAGACCACCATCACAAAGAAAGCTGGAAATGACTTATAAAAAAATGAATTATTTTAAAACAAATAAGGGGGAATTGGGAGGAACAGGAAAGAGCTAAAAGTTCTAGCCAAAAATGGAAAAACTTGAAACTTTTAGAAACACCACCATCACAAATTGTACAAAATTTTAATAATAGGGGGATAGGGTACATTATGGGCTAGATACAGTGTTTTGTGGAGTTTATCAATAAGTAGCAAATTATTTTCTAATTCTGCATATCATTCTTCAGGTGGACCATTTTATATTATAATGGATTTACAAAAAAAAAAACGGCTTAAGAATTTAATTCACTGTTTTAAATCAAATATTACTCATGTGTCTCAGCTTTCTATTTATCTCTTCTGAAGACTGCATGATTCAAATTTTGAAAAATATATTTAAGAGCAATCAGAGAATCCTATTTACTTTGTCCCATAAATTGAAATTAAAGAGCAATGTATTCAAAAAAAGATGAAATATTTTACTCGATGTACTGTGAACCTCTGCAATTACATCTGTTTTGGTAAGTTATTAGGAATTAGCTATTACTGAATTTGAATGATGGTATACAGTTTCCTAGATATTAGTAAATTCTGGCTTTTTTCCTAACGAGGAATGTATTAGAAAAATTACAGTTCTTTTTTTAAGGGCTTTGGATGAGGTAAAAGAATAGAAATTTGCATAACCACCCCAAAACAGACTACCAAATTGTTTCTCCTCCAAAGTAAAAAAGCAGCATGAGAGTATAATGAAACAGTAAGAAGAAAAATCTGCTGGAGTTCTACTTCTATTTTCCTTTATATTTTCTCACTAAGACAATGATGAAGGTAACAAATGTACCATACTCTTGGCAAGATGTCAACAACAGAAGAATGGGAAAGAGGCAGAAAGAAGGTGGCATACAGAAATTCTGTACTCTCCACTTAAGTTAGGAGCAAAACTCTGAGATATATACATACACACATATTTTTTTTCAAATGTACTACTTATTTGTAAAATATATGGTTTTATCAAATAAAGGTAAAACATCAGATGGAGGCCTGAGATGTCCTAAAAGAAAAACAAAAGGTATTACTTCTGATGCTCAAAGTTCCTTTTATTTTTCAATAATCTCATTAGAGAGTAACAAGAATGAATCATTTGGGGTGGAGAGGTATGCTACAAAGCTGCTAATTTTTTTTTTTTTAATGAAATAAGCACATTTAGACAAACACTACACAAAATGATATCTCTCTTGTCCTAACTTGGTCATTTCAGTATCACAGAATTTTCAAGTTTACCTGGTACTATCACTAAGCTTTCAGGCAACTTCTAGGATTTAGGATCTTACACCCAAATAAATGCACCGAAAGGCTTTTACACATGGAAGGAGTATAGAAAGAGAGAGGGGCAAAATTAAAGCAGGAGTTATTAAACTACTACAACTAATGCTAGACTGATGATCTACTTCAGGACAGCAGTCTCTTAACAAGTCTCTAATTCAGAAAAATATGTAAGAGAAAACAAAGTACTGGATACAATATGAACATCTGACAATTGATAACCAGAGTAAAAGACCAAAGGTCACCAAAACTTTCTCATATAAACCACTATCTACACAAATCTCAAGTACCAAGAAAGGAAGAAAGTATTTTAATATGCCATTCATTCATATATTCATCCAGCCAGCAGGCAGCATCTAATGTGTCATACATTGTGAAGAAAATATTGAAATCCTTGATTTAATTTGTTTGATATTACTTAGAAAAATCATTAAATAATCAGCAGTATAATAAAAAAGCATAATGATTTATAATATACCTAACAATGTTTCTTAACTTTATCCAAAATTATAAGATTTCCTAAAATGAGATTTAAAATTTTTTGTTGAAATCACTGATAACAAACTCACCAGGTGATTCTCCTCCCACATCTGGGGCTTGGGCTGACTCTACTGAAGAAACAACACTGACAGCATTAGTAGGCATATTTGTAGTAAGCGTAGAAGATAAGACTGATGATTTTTTTGTTGCAATGATGACACTCCTGTAATAAGAAAATAGATTTTAAAATACAGAAGATCACTCAATTTCATAAATTTCAAAATTGAAAACAGGAAACTTTCTTCTCTAATTTTTTTTCTTATCTCTATTTTAATATACAATTAGAATAGTCTCTCCATAAGAAATCTCTCCAATGGTATTCATATTTATCACGTTTTAATTTTAGAATCAAGACAATGTTCTATGAAAATATGATAATCCATTTTAACATTTAAACTTATGCTTGTTATTTAATAGTCTTTACATTTAGGACCATCTTTAATTATTTAACAAATAAAATATAACCATAGGCATATAAAAAAGGAATTTGGCATTCAAGTGGAAAAGTAATTAACTTTTTCTTAACCTCAATTGAAGCAGGAAAATCAACATGTTTCTACAAAGGTTTTAAAGCACCACTAATTTGAAATCATGAAGCCTTAGAAATTTTGTAAAGCTAAAAAGTATAGATATAATTTTTAACATGTATACAATCCAAGTTTTTTTTAATCCCCCAAGACTGTGTTTTGATATTATACAGAAAAAAACAAAGCATAGGTAGAAAGGTTAGATGCAAAAATATCAAATAATCAAGTATGTTCATCTTGTGTATTATTCACAGGTATTTATGATATACCAATTTCAATTAAAGTGTAATACTTTATACCAAAATAATAACTAAAAGGCCTTATTAGGCATTAACTTAAAAGGCATTTTTAATTGAACTTAGCTCCATAAACATGCAAAAACCTAGTTAATGAGGTAAAGAGGACAGCTGATATATAATGCACTCCCACAGCAGTGCTTACTTTTAATTACCTGGTGTTAACCATAAGCCTAAAGTCTTCAACATTCAATTTATTTAATCACGCTCTTTGTTGACAATATTGTAACTGCAAGCTTCAAGTATTCCCTTAACAGCTTTAAAGTATAAGGTTTCTAAATAAAGTTACTTAGATACCTGATCCCAATAAATGTATTCAAAAGTAGAAATTATGTAATCCCAGTACTTTAAAAATATTTTTGTTTTTGTTTTCATATCAGAAAGAAAAATACAAAGCAAAATAGGTTCTGTTTTACCTCAGTGCCTATCATGTGATGGCAAACACTGTTGCCAATTAAATCAAGTTCTCTTGTGCTAGGCATGGCTTATTCAATGTACTTGGGGGTAGCTGGTGTCACATCATTATAAGGGTGACTGCCAATGTTAACTATACACTAAAAAATAGAAGCAACAGCCACCTGAGCCCTCAGTCCAAAAATGGTGTGCTTAAATCACGGTAGCTTATATCAGATGAAGATTATTGACTTTAGGGGGAGTAGATATGACCCCTCTGTGTGTGTGTGTGCATGTGCATACATGTGTGTGTCTGTGTCTGTGTGTATGTGTGTGCTGGTGGTATATTCAGAAAACAATACAAAATTTGTGTATTTTCTACTCTAGACAGAAATGTATTATTTAAGAAAATCTCTAGCTACCTATTCCCTAGCAACCTATTTTTAAGGGAGGAGGGCAGAAATGTGAAGAACATACTTTCACATTCATTCACAAAACAAAGAAACAGTAATATCTATTTTACCCAAATTAATAGGTGCAATAGAAAATAATATTTATAAAACTGAATTTTTTTCTAATTAAAATTTAAGGCATAAACCTACCCTATGCAACTGCAATTTCCCTCTTAGGAATCTCCTCAAGATATCTTATACCCACAAAAAAAAATGTGTTTAATAATGTTCACAGAGGCCATATTTACAATAGCCCAAAACTGGCAACAGCCCAGAATCCTTTAAGCAGAAAAATGAATCATCTGGTGGTGTGCTTATACAATGGAACAATACTCAGCAAAAGAAATTACTGATAAACATAACATGGATGAATCTCAAAAGCATTATGTTAAGTGAAGGAAGCCTTAAACATAACAAACTTTGCATTTCCCTTCCTATGAAGTTCTAGAAAAGGCAAAACTAATGTATAGTAGAAAAAAATAGCATAACAATAATTGCTTCTGAGGAATGGGGACAAGCATTGGATGGGAAGAGACACAAGGAACTTTCAAGACTAATAATATCTTGATTGGGGATCTGGATTACACAGGTGTATAAATTTCTCAAAGCTCATCAAATGATACGCTTAAGATTTCTCCTTTTCACTGTATATACACTTTACCTTAAAAAAACTGTATTGATCTCTAGTGATATATTTGAATGATGAAATGTTTAAGAGTAAAGTGAACTGAGGTTTGCAATTTACTTTGAAATATATCAAAAAAATAAGATTGATGGATAGAGGGATGAAGATAACAGAGAATTTTATGATGAAGCCAATAGTTATTAAAGGCTAAATGCAGAATCTCGGTGGTGGGCCTATGGTATTCACTGTACAATTCTTTCAACTTCTCTATATGTTTGATCATTTTCATAACACAACATTAAAAACTGGTAACAAAAATAAATTTACTACAGCATAACATGCATAAATCTCTATTTTCCAAGATGGCATAATTAAAGTTAACCAAAGAACTTGACCTCATTTCTAATCCTTTAAACTGCTGCCACTAATAACACTTTCAATCACAAATAATACCTAGTCTTTACTTCGGTTAATATTTTTTCCATGATCTTTCATATATTCACATTCCTGACACAACTGAAGTGTGATTTCCTACACAAATTTGCTTTTAATCCAGCCTTCCTCACACTTCTGCAATATGCTTCTATGGTTCCTGAGCATGTATATCATTTCACGACTCTAACCCTTTGTGTATGCTTTTCCTCTGCCAAGATGCCTTCATCTTAGCCCTGCTTACCAGCAAACTTCCTTCTCATCTTTTAAAACCTTGCTTAAAGGTAAGCTTCCTTAGATTCCCCAAGTCAAAGTTCACAATACACTATTCTTTAGGCTCCCACATGATCCTATGGTATAAACTTATAAATCATTAATAGTTGCTATGATTAAGCACTGCCAAGGATTATTACTCAATTCTCAAAATAACCCTAGCATACATATTACTTCCATTTTAAAAATTAAAAAGTAAAGCTAAAAAAGGTCAACTAATTTGCCAAAATAAATGGCACAACAACCCTACAATTCCAGGTTTGTCTAAACAAAGTCTATTTGGAACTATTTCTTCATTTTGACTTTTCCTTAAAGTTGTATTGAGCTATAATTTATATACTACACAATTAACTAATTTAAAATGTATAATTAAATGGTTTTTGGTATGTTCAGAGTTGTGCAACCATCACCACAATCATATTAACATTTAAACATAATTCTATATTATAATCAGCTACAAGCAATGGTAACAAAGATTTCCAAAATATAAAATTATATATGTACTACTAATAGGGTATACAAAAATATATCTGCACACAAATGGAAAAGGCTGCATTTTTTAACCTGGCTATGTACTTGGTACATAAGAGAAAAATAAAGTTAATCAATTTTTAAATCTACTGACTGATTCAAGTCATTTCTGAGGAAATAACAATAATGCTTCAGTTTGGGGCCACATAAAAACAAAGAGAATTCAAAATCATAATAATCCACCTAGAAGGACATGAAGCACTAGGCAGATTTCAGGATATATTCATTCCTTTACCAAATGTTTTCACTATTATAAAATTTCCATGTAAAAGATTAAAATCTAACAGTCATGTAGAAACTTAAACATGCCACTACTCAAGATTAATCATGGAAGGACTAAGCATTTCACATTTTTATAAAATGTTTTAGAAAACAAAGAAAATTTAACACACATTTGACACAATTTTGAGAGCCTATATGCCAGTCAATGTGCTAGGAATATTTCTAGCATCATTCTTGGGTAACAGCTTAAGTTTCTGCTTAAGATAAATTGAGATCCTTGTTAATATTTAAAAAACAAATAACTGATTCTTTATTACATGCCCATTAATTTTAACAAAAAGCACTTAACACTCTTTGGCATAAAGAATTTGGAAGACAGATATGTCTAAGTTGCACAAGCTACTTTTTCCAAACTATCAATTAAAAATCAAATATTAAAGTATAAAATTTTACATGTTATAGCTTTTCTCTCTACAAGTTAACTTAATGAATAGTAAATATTTGTGAGGCACTATGCTAAGGACATATATAAATTACATACATTTTCAACCACCCATGAGCTAAGTACCACATATTATCCCCATTTTACAGATGAGAATTTTCCTAAGATTCCACATAAAAAGAAAGAGTAAACACTGTTGACTTTTTTTTTTCTTTACATAAACTAGGGAGTCTTTTTGAAAGTGTCTTTTTATGTATTAACAAAGAGAAACAATATCTTCAAGATCACTAAAGTTTAAAGTTCCTTTTCAGAATCATATCAGTGTCAAATATCACAAACTTTCACATCAATGCTATTCTATTTAACATGCGAATAGTTCACTAAAGGAGAAAAGAGCATTTTAAGCTAGCACTTTAGCCCCTAAGGATCTAGTTGAAAAGCCAGACAAGCCCTTGAACTTTATCAAGATAAATCCCTGGCATCCACTAATCACCAGAGAGGATCTTCAAATTAGATAAGAGCAAGAATTCTGGCATGGGAATGAACACAAACACCTTGCCATCCACAAAGGCACAACCTGGCAACCTTTCAGCAAGGTCCCACTTATGTAGCTGTTACTCTAAATTTCCCAGCTATTGCTTGGGAGTTGATAATTCTTAAGATATGAGGAGAGTTGTGATTTCTGACACAGCATTCCAGAGATAAATACATGATCAGAGGGATGCTTTGAAATTCCCAAAGATATTCCACTGGTCTACAGCTGCATGAAAATAGTTTTCAAAAGGTGTCTCTTGGTAAGAAAAAGAGGGAGAAAACAGAGCAGTTGGCTTGCCATCAGACAATGTTAAATGCATACCAGACATTTAAGATCCAAGTAACATCCTGAAAAATGCTGTTTTCAATAAACCTCTTTAAAAGTATTAACTAAGTATGGTTTCCTAAATAATTTCGTAAACTACTCACTGAAGGAATCACTAAGGCATAGATTTAATTTCTACACTACTTAAAAAGAAATAAATGCCAAAATATATGAAATTTGGGGCATTTATAAGAAAACAACTTTTCTTTGATAATATTAATAAGATATTTAAAATTTTTAAATCTACTCAGTTATTTGACTATTCAATCTAAGATTAATACAAATTTTAAAATTATAAAATTTGAGACTACTTTAAACACCTGATCATTTATACCTTTTCTCACTTCTCAAAATATAGCCATTGCTATTAAGTTTGATACATACTTTTTGAGGCATAGATGAACATATATGTCTATTTTATTTTATTAAATTTATTGGGGGTGGCATTGGTTAATAAAATTATGTAGGTATCAAGTGCACAATTCAATAATATGTCATTTGTATACTGCACTGTGTGTTCACCAAAGTTAAATTTCCTTCCATCACTATACTTGACCCCCTTTACTCTTATTTCCTAAAAGATCATAAATTCCAAACTATTTTGTACTCCGTTTTCATTTAATATATCTTCAATATCATTTTATATTGCTACATAGTGTTCTGCTTTTCTCCCTTTAATGGTTGCATAGCATTTACTAATAAAACGTGATCATCCTTCATAGATTAGTAAATTCGCTTGCACTGCACAGCCAAGACAGGGTCCAGAGTCAGCTGGCCATGGTTCAAATCTTAGCTCCACCATTTATTAGTAAGAGCTTAAGCTACTTAATTTCCTTTTGCCTTAGTTTTTCACTTTCTTTGGCCATGGTTCAAATTTTACCTACACCAATGGTCAGCATAACAGTTTAAGCTATTTAGCTTAATTTCCCTCTGCCTCAGTTTCTTTATCTGTAAAGTAAGGATAAAAATAGCATCTATCTATCTACCTACCTATCTAAAAAATGCACTTTGAATAGAACTGCACACAGTAAAAGTTCGTAGCCTAATTATAAAGTTCCTCTTGCAGAAAATATTGTATACGTGTGTGTATCTTTTGAATAAACTTCCAGAGGTATATTAAGTTTATATACTTTAAAATTTAATTAATACTGTCATTTGTCCCTCAAATAAATGTACCAATATACCTTGTGAACAACAATATTAAAATGTTTCTTCATATCCTCATTAACTCTAGGTATCATCTTTTAAGTATCTGCAAATTTAAACAGAAGAAATTATCTCATGATCATTTTATTATTTCCTTCATTATTTGTGATGTAGACCATCTTCACATATTTGCATATTAACAGTATTTTTCTTCTTACATGATCAATCTGTTCCTGTCATTTGTCAATTTTTCTAGCAGTTAAGTCATTTTATTGCCACATGATTTATCATTTGATTCATTAGTATTATATGAATATGATCCTTTTGTCTGTAATATATACTTCAAATATTTAATGTTTATATGTACACATGCACAAAAGTAGCAGTGACTGAATGTCTCAGATATGATAGTTGAGTATTTATTCAGTGATTTCTTCAGACTAAGTGCTATAGAATATCTTCAGTATCATTTCATATCAATGCATATTGTTCTTTTTTTCTCTTTAATGGCTGTATAGTATTACACAATTTAAGGATAAGGACTGAGGCTCAGGATGAGGTAACTTGCCCAAATTCGCTAGTAAGTGACAGAGCCAGTTCTCAAACTCAGTTTTGTCTAATTACTAAAGTCGATATTTTAACTCCTATATTTACAAAATATTTGCACAATCATCTTCTAAAGCAACAAGATCATTAAATTCAAGGGAAGACAAAGGAAATGTTCTTCTGGATTGAAGAATAAAGAGACACAACAAAATACAACACTGTTTTGAACTGGATCCTTCTACTATAAAGATGTTACTGAGACAATTAGTGACCCTAGAAAAGTACTTGAAGCTAAGAAAGTAGTATTTTATCAATGTTAATTATTTTGATGAACGTATTATGGTTATATAGAAAACACGCAATAAAATATTCAAGTGACTCAGGAAAAATAAAAGTTCTTTTAAGTGGCAACTTCTGTATAAGTTAGAGCTTGTTTCCAGATAAAAATACTGACTTTTGAAAAGAAGTGTTTAACAATTCTAATACATACATGTCCCATAGGCAGAATTTCCGAAAATTTAATAATAAAAAAAATCAGGCAAATTAGCAAAAGATTTCTCAAGCCAGCAGAACCAACAAAGTCAGGAATCCATTGTCAGCTTTCTCGTTGTCAAGACTGAACACTCAGCTTAATTCAAGTCTGTTGAAAAAGACAGACTGCCACTTTTTTCACAAAGCCTGGCACAGTACTAAAAGCAAGGAAGTACAGGTAGCAATTTCTAAGTATAGGTGATTCCTAAGTTGTAACAAAAAATTATTTAACATACAACTTACCAATGTAAAATTAAAATTATTTTTAAATTATCTTACTGGTAAAAACTTGAAATGGTATACAAACCATATAACAAAACATCCTTGTAATTTTTACAAACTAGATTAAAACGTCCCTTTTTACACAGCAGAGGGAATGCAGTTAGCATTAATATAATGGCAAGGTGGAGGGTCAAGGGAGAGAGGGAGCAATTGAGGGGATTGTTTTATTAACTATATAGGTGTCTAATCAACGTACTGTATACATAAAACTAATTTGAATAAAGTTTTTTTTTTTAAAAATCCCTTTTTAATGCTGAAGCTATAAAATTTAGCAGTTAAATTCCTGTTTACCCATTGAATCCTTATAATTTATAAATATAAGCATATAAAAAAACAAAAATTTGTTTAGAGTACCTGTCAAATGATCTGAACTGCACAGGTTGTTCAACAGAGAGATCACCAAGAGCTCCAAGGCAGGCTGGTGGCAAAAAGGCAGGATCCACTGTGACTCCACCTGCCGGTATGTTAACCAGGCTTCGGAGGATGTCCTTTACATTGACGTTTTTTGAAACTGGAACTGATGGTGCAGCCTTGTTATCCAATTCATTTCCTCCATCATTTTTGATTTCCTGAGATTTATTGACTTCTAAAGAAAGAGTGCATAGCACCTCACTGATTGCATCTGGGCCTGCACTGACAGTTGGAGGTGCTAGAGAAGGAGGAACATCATTGCTTCCTAAGCCAGTAGCTGTTTCTTCCCCAATGCCTGAGTCCCTCCTTCGAGCAGGTGACGTGCTTTCAGATTCTTCCACAGATGTTACAGTTGATGGGCTGAATGCTCCTGGTGCATTGTCCACATCTTCCCCAGAAATGGAAGAAAAGTACAAATAAAAAAATTTAGAACCAGTTTTAAAAAGTTATATTTGGTTCTATAGTCATCTATTATTTAAAACTATAAAACACATGACATGTTCTGAAAGGCAAAACTCAATTACATAATCTATAAAATGTACAGCATAAATGCACCTGTAATCAAAAGATGGTATAATGAATGAATGAATGAATGAATGAATGAATAACAGCAAAATACTCAAGAAAACCCTCCAAACTAAACATGACAGATAGCAACACCAGGCTGAAAGCTACTGGCCCACAAAAAATAAGTCCAAAATCCTTAAAGTACAAGCTCTTCAATAATACAAATTTACTAGTATGTAAACTTCATCAGGGCAAGGAACTTCTCTAACATTTCCTCTCTAGCACATATAATGCCTGGGCCTACACAATGCCTGGCAAATAGTAGGTGGTCAATATTTATCAGATGATCATTCATTTCCAACTTTATCTCCTGCTGCTCATACCATCACACATTATACTATAGAATAACATATTACCTGCAATATACTGAACATGGAACCATGTTTTCTTTGGACATAACCCCAAGACCTCTACCTCAAGCATGGTTTCTACTGCTAGAAAACCTATTACCCCTCCTATATGCAAAAATAATTCAATGATCTTTAAAATCTAATCCAACAAGGAGCATCACCTTTTTTCTCTGACTTTCATTCCCTCCAATCAGGCATCCACTCCAATAAAATATTCCATCTTGCTAAATTCAATGGTCAGTTCTTAGTCCTAATAGCACTTGACAAAGCAGCAGCAACTGATTATCCCCTCCAGCTTGAAAATACTGTTTTCACTTGACTTACAGGACACCAAGCTCTTCTGGTTTTTCATCTACTTCCTCACTGGTTGTGCCTTCTTAATTTCCTTCATTTCCTTTTCTCTCTGATTTCTTAAGTTGAATGGACTTAGTACTCAGTCCTTAGTCTTCTTATCTTTACCAAGGTTTATTCCCTTAGTGGTCTCATTTACTCTCAAAGTTTTAAATACCACTATATCAAAACTCTATAATAACTCCCCATTATCCTTAGAGTAAAAATCCACACCCCATTTCTCTTGGTCATATTCCTGATATTGTTCCCCATTTGATTTATTTTATTTTCTTAATACCACCTTTTAAAATATAGTTATTTAGTTATATAGTTATTTATTACATGCACTTTTTTTCTATCTCCTCTCACTAGAATACAAGCTCCAAGAGGGCAAACTTTTGTTTGTCCTAGTATCAAATGAATATTTATTGAATAAATAAATAGCCTCCACTGAGTGGCAGCTACTTTTGTAACAGCAAAAGCTGCTTCTCAAACTTTACATCTGTAACTGGAGGCTACTTCTGTAACTCCAATTATTAGTTATTTGTTAATAAATTTGTCTCTTAGAATGAGTTACTCATTCTTCACAATGAATGCTTAAACAAAAATCCTTAATACCATATTTGCAAAGGATAACATCTTCTCACTTACCCTTTTTCCCTGCCTCTTTAATTCCACCCCCACCCTTCCACCCCTGACCTATGGATGTTGCCGTTTCCCCTTAAGAACTGGATCTCTGAAGGCCCACACACTCGCAGAGTGCACCCAGGTCATGGCACACTGGGGGCCAGGTGCTCACGGGGCCTGGCTTACCCAGGGTACTGTCCATGGCTCCATCTGGGACACGAACCCCGGACATTCAGTGTATAAAGCAGACATGCTAACCACTACACTATGGAGCCACCCCAACACTTATCTTTTAATCAGGAGGCTCATTTAATCAACAGAAATCATCTTTCAACTGTAATTAACTACATGGTACTTAAAATTTTTAAATTATTAATAAAAATAAAAGTATGCTCTCACTGTATATGTGAATGGATATAATTCCACAATCAATATTTTAGCTTAAATTATAAATTGGTAACATTTAACTTGAACTTTGGATGCCAGGAAATAAAATATGAAAACTTACCAGGGAGTGATAAATTCACACTTTCACTACCAGATTCCTTAGATGACTGGCTACGCCTTTCATTTTGGGGTTCCAAAATGTCTCTGTACTTCGAGACCATAAGAACAGAGATAAAGTATACAACTGCCAGGGCTAAAAATTGAGCTTGTTTGCTATCCTCCTGGGGAAAAATAAAATTAGTTGATCATGTCACTGTTAAATAATAAATTCAACTGAACAAAAATTCGACTAAATCTTTTGTGAAAATGCCTGTAACTGACAGGTTTATGCTTATGAAACATGGGAAGACAGAAGTTGACTCATTTTTTACAGTAATTCCATCTAAAGACAAACATCTTAATATATTTTATAATATCAAATAGCAATTATCATTATATGAATAACTTTTTCCTTCTAATTATAATATATAAAATAATCACAATAAAGTCTTCCTAAAAAACTAGCATTCAAGAGTACAAAAAGTAAGGTTATCATCAAATACAGAACAGGATACCAAAGAAATTCTCAAGAGTATTAAATAGGACAACCAAGTGTCCAGGATTGAAAATATAGTGTCTGCCAGAAAGAAAGGCACACAATAGATCTATAAGGGGTCCAGGCTTCATTCTAAGTTTCAAAGATCACCTACACATATGTGCATCAATGGTCTCTTCATCTGGTCAAACTGCCCATCTGCAAAGGGACCCTAAACACGTCACTATTTTGATAATTTTTCAAAATAGGTTTGAACTTAATTATTTTAAAGGAAAAACTCAAACCTGTCCATCAAATCCTAAAAACTGAAGTTATCTCAAGTAACAGATAAATTTAGGATAAAGAAAACAACATTGCCGCCTAGCAGATAAATGGAAACTAATGGTACAAATTAAACTAAAAGTTAATAATTAACTAGTTTCAAAAGTTTTAGACATAATCAATTTTATGGAAAAAACAAGATATCAGGCTCCACGTGAATATATCCACTTAATACATTTAGACTTATCTGTAATGTGACAATATATAGTACTTTTTAAGTTCGTACATGAGACTGTATTAGTCTTGATGGGAAAATATGCAGTTTTCCCTTTTGATTAACCATCCCATTCTCTAGACAGGCCTGAGTTCCTCTGCCATACAATCCTGTCATCTAGTATAATAACTGCTATAACGAAAGCCATGTTAAAAATGTAGACAGATGACATACTTGGTCTTAACTTCTAATCTGTTGTCAATTATTTATGCCTATCTAAATCCTTATTTAGCCCATTAATATGTTCAATGTTTACTAATTAAACCCCTGAAATAAAGTGTAGATGTCATTTATTAAACACTTACTGTGAGTCAGGCACTATGCTATGTACTTCACATATATTCCTTAACCAATTTGAACAAGATAAGGACTAGAAAAGTTACGTAATTTAACTACAGCCACAGTAAGTGAAAAAAGCAAATGTGAATTCAGATTAGAGTGATTAATAACCTTAGCTCTTAACCTCAGGGCAATAATTTCTTCATATTCCCAATCTTCAGTAATTTCCTCTTTCATCAAAGTTTGCTTATGCTCAAAGAGGATTTGGGATATAGTTTGGAGAATACAGACTTTTTTCTAAAACTCCCATATTATGTCTTTTATAATTACAAAAAATTAAAATTATTTCTTAATTTTCAGAAATGACATGGTAGAAATATAAAATATTCTCTGTCCAAATACCGTAATATATGAACTTGTTAGAAAGCCCCAAAGAGTCAAATCATATAGAGCCAGGGTGAGGAGTTTTTATTTTAAGTGATGTGGGAAGATTAGAGAATTTTTAAAGTGAAAGAGTTATATCACCTATTCTAGATTTTTAAAAATTATTCTAGAAAATACAAAGTTATAGGGCAGTAGACTCAACACCCGCTCATGAAAAAGGGAACAGGGAAAGAAGAAAGTACCAATATTTGATCCCAAAGTGAACCAGTCAATGGGTTCTTAAAAAATAAAAGTTGATCTTTTCTTATAATAGCTACCAAAAAGCAGAGAGAGAGAGAGAGAGAGAGAGAGAGAGAGAGAGAGAGAGATATCTAGGCAGGCAGTATAGCCAAAAGTTTAAGATCAAAATTTCAAGACTCAGCTTTCCTACAGTCTTAACCCACTCCTGCCTTTTACTACTTGTGTAATCTTAAACAGATTACTTAATCTTACATTGCTAACTTTCTCATAGGATTAATGTGTGCATTGAATGAGATACTAGACATAGAACATCCAGTTCTATGCTTAATACAGTAAGTGTTCGATAAGTACTAACTATAACTTCTTAACAAATTGTGCAGGTACATAAAACTTAGTGAAGAACTCAAGAGAAGGTTAAAACACTAAAAAAGAGGGAAAATTAAAAACTTAAAGTTATAAAGTTTATAAAAACTTGTATATAATACAGAGCATCTAGTATTTAATACACAGCAAGTGTTCAATAAATATTAACTAACGATAATACTTCAAATCCTGAGAGAAGAATTACAAATGATTTTTATTTTCACTTTAATACTTTCTTATATGACTATACAATTTCTACTTTGAAGGAAAAATATCCAATATTCGGTAAAATAGGCCATTCAGAATTTGAACATTTTATTGTTTTCGGAGCACAAATTCTGGAGTTAAGACTGGTGGGTGTGAATACTATCATTTACTAGTTTCATTAGCTCAAATAAATTACTCAAGCTGTGTGCCTCAGATTTATAAAATGAAAATTATGGAAGTATGCAACTCCAGAAGGTTGTTGGACTTACTGAATACACGTGAAGCACATAGAGTGCTTACTATGTAGTAATGTTATTCTTTTTAGTATCATTACTCCGATATATTTATATAAATAATACTTTCCAATATTCTGTTCTAAAATCACTGTCGAATTACGGTTTCTAGGCCTTCTTATCTCTTCTTGACTACTTTAAACACAAAGAGGTTTGGCTTTCAATATGCTGGGACTAAGAGGAAATACAAATCAGCCAAGAGAGTATGTAAAAAGAATATTATAACTTACGATGTCTCTGAAGACAACTGCCCTAAGCCGATTAATATCCATGTCTTGTAAGAGCCTGTCAAAATCTCTTACTGGAGATATACCTCCAGTTACAATGTCCACTGGACTCTAAGACAAAACAAACAAACAAACAAAATATATATGCATTTATATATATATATATACACACACACAGCTATTTAAAAAGGAAAAAAAAAAAAACACACAAAGTATTCCAAAGACCAGAAAAATAAGGCTACAACATTGTTTTTCCCAGTACACTTTTTCCTAGTTCTTTTCTCTTCTTTTGGGTGCTGGAATAGAGGTGTAGAAAGCAGCCATAAAGGAAAAAACAAATTGTATGTTAACTCATCAAGTATACGAACAACAAATTGACATATTTGAAGGGACAAGGTAATACAGATACAAGAAAAGTAAACATTTGGAAAAGTAGACAAGATTAAGTATAAGCAAATCTTCACGGCATATTTAAACACAAATATTTGAATGTTATGTCCACAGACTAAAATAACTATTTAGGACCTCTGTCAGATTTATTTAACTTTATGTTGAAATGAACAAATAAATTTAAGATCTTAATAATAAAATAAGAGTATGTTTTTTCATTTAATTAAATATTCTGTCTCCTTACCTTTGCTGCAGATTTCCCCAAGGGAATTAGGCTATGTATAGTTTTCTGGCCTTTGGCTGCATCTCCTCTAGTTTTCGGTTGTGCATGTTGCTGACACTCTAAGCAATTCCTTACTGCCACTGCACACACTATTATTTATTTTAAGAAAAAGATTGGATAGAAAATGAAAGTTATATTTAAGAGCATAAAACTGAAAAAAATCACCTACACAATACAATTTACATAACATTTTATTTAAAACAAATTACCTTCAGAAAATTCCTAAAATGACCCTGGACTTATTCACCTACTGTTTGTTTTCTGACTTTGTTAGCTACTTTGTTAGGGCCCACTGCTTGAGAGAATCAGTTCAAGAATCTTAATAAACAGGCTACTGTTTCTTAGAACTCACCTAAGCTACTTGCAATGATCTTTAATTAAGGAAAAGATAGGAAAGAAGACAATTGAAAGCGAGATGGAAGAAAATTAAAAGCAAATAACATTTTACGAACTAATCTAATAGTTCAACCACTTCAGCAAAGTAAAATAGTTAAACTGAAAACATGTATGTTTTCCTTATAATGTATCCTTACCACCTATTAACAGAGACTGATAGAGAGCATAACATTTATAGGGACTACTTATTGGATCTACATTTTACTGGCTTTCATTAAAACTGTTTCAAAGGTGGGGAACAAAAAAAGATACTGTGATTAATATACAGTCCAAAATTACTCTCTTAACATCTCACCAACTGGGAAAGCTACTTGGGTTATTTAGAAATTAATTTTGAATTTTCAATAATGAATGAGATAATGCACAACAAGCTATGAATTGCTTGACATCATGTAATCATCTCAATTCCCAACAAATCAGTAGCACTCAAGGTGTCTGATCTGAACAAGAATGGGAAAGCAAATCAGGAACAAAACAGTAAACTTAAGTGGGCACTTAAAGTTTGGGTTTGCATTACAAAGTTAAAAACCCTACAAAATTTGCCTAGCATCAGTCTCAGCAGTACTCTCTTACTATTGCCTTCCTACCTTCCTTCCCCCAACCTCAGGAAAGAACAGGGATGAGGAGACCTTTGATTATTTACCAAGCTTACCATACTCTACTGAGTAAATGTGAAAAAGTTACTTTCTGAATCTCATTTCCATATATAAAAGATAATGCCAGGATAGATTGAATTTTCTTTTTATTTTCTTCTATAGCTATGAAAATGAAGGCAATACAATATTCCTCAGTTTCTGAATCTAATACTTCTTGAGTATAGTAAAGCACTAGTAGTGTAGCCTTGTAATTTTAAATTTAGAAATGTGCCCTTTTTAGGAAAGTGGGAAGATTTTTTAAATGACCTATACAAAAGCAACAGAGTCTAAATATTTTAATTATATTACTAATAGAAAGTTTAAGGAAGTATACTATAACAAATAGTAGGAACACTAGTTAAGCAAACTACTATATTCAAATTCCAACTTCGCCAATTATAGGTTTTGAATTTCAATAAGTTTCCTAATTATCTGATCTCAAATTTCCTCATGAATAAAAAAAAAAAATCATTGCTGAATCATTGTGAAACCACCAAGAGTGACAAATGACAACATACACAGTCCTTCACTCTCTGGAAGTTAAGAATTTCTAGCACAAATTTGCTCACCAAAAGTAGAAACATAATTTTAATTTATTAGTCTGGATTACTGAAAGTGTTTGAAGTAAATTCCTAACTAATGAGTTTTAACAACTCACCCAGTCGGAGACACTGACGCAAAATTCCTCCAGATGACATATTTTTTTCAGCTTCAATTTCAGTAAAACCAAGGGAACTTGCAAATATAAGTACATCCACAAGGCTAATTAGCCTCTGCAAAAATGTCACAGAGGCTTCTATTGAAAGGCCTTGAGTAGGTTCAATATTTTCCAGTTCATGCTGTAAGGAATAAAGTTTGACAATTATACCTATATTCTGAGAAAAATCTAATTTAAGATACAGTCCCCAACGTTCTAAATTTTATAAAAATCCAGGCTTTCAGAAACCTAGTACAACAGAGTGATTTCCTTGATTTCATCTAAAACAAAAAGGCAAAGGAAATATACAGGTGAAACACCATCAACCATATTCACTAGCTGACTCATCCCTAAGAAATCAACATTTTTTTAGTCCTTTCATTCCTGGTTGCTTTTGATTTAAAGCACTTATAGTGCATAGTAAACACCACATTCAAGTTTTAATCAATAAAGATGCATAAAAGTCATGTTCTCACACCAATTTTATATAGTAGGTAAGTCCTTACTGTAGCCGATGTAGCAGCTGAAAGCAATGGCAGTATACCCCCACAAGCCATGACCATATTGTCCATCACTTGAGAGATGAGATGAATTGTGTTGTGTACAAAGATGATATTATCACTGCTATTCACGAAGTCCATAACTGTCTTTGTTGAATGGCTGTCCAAAGATAAATGATGTTTACTATAAAGCTAAAGAAAAATAATCACAATTTGCCTACTTGAGGGGAGGGAGGATAAGAAGGTGCTTTTGCTTCATCTTGAAAGCTGAGTAAAGATAATGATGCGGCAGGCATATGGGGGCGTATACTTCCTCAGAAGATGTAGACCATTCCATATCAGCAGTTACTATCCATGCCCTTTTCCAGTGCTGAAACATAAATACTCTTCATCTTACACTTGATATAAAAAGTTGAACTAAATTATCCTAACTGGGAATGCAACTGGGAAGTCATGTGGCAAAAATTAAGAAGTAAATGGTGCTAACTGTGCTATTAAAAATGAATTTTCTACTAACATTTTCTAACACAATGCCATGAAATACTTTCAAAAAATAATAGTATACAAATAACAATAAACTAATTACACACTTTTAAAATCAGAAATCATATGATAGAAGATAACTGAAATACACAGATTTTTAATACCAAAAATATATTGTAAAATTGGTTGTTATACTTAAGTACCAATTTTTTTTGTTAGTATTTATAATAATAAACCCACTTGGTAGATCTACCTTCCAGTTTATAGAATTATATGCTGTAAATTATGCTACAGAAAATGTTTAGCAAATTTTTTTTTTAAAAAAATCTCTGGTTTTCAAGTTTTTATAATCCAGAAATGGGGCAACTCATTTTAATAATGAAGAATAAAAAATTAATTCAATAAAACCTTACTACAGAAATAATTTATATTCTACTTGTTAACCAAATATCTGAAACTAACTGAAAATGTTAACTATATAAATTTCTTTGGCAGTGAAGGTTAAAGTTCATACACATCTTCTATAATAAAGATATGACAAACCTTCTCCACATCTGTATATCTGTTTCTATTGAAAATAACAGATCAGTGAGCAAACGTTGATGCATTTGAGACCATTTGAACTCAGGAATGCGAAACATAGTAGATCTGGAATCCCTCCTTTGTCCATTAACAGCATCTGGTGCTACTCCTTGCCCTGACTGCTCCTGTTGCCTTGATGTCTAATACGAAAAATTAAAAGAATAATAAGTTCAACTTCAAAGGAAGGCATTAATAAATAACTTAACAGTTTCTATGTAATTCATCTAACAATACATTTTAAGATACTAAGGAACCAAATTAAAAGAAAATTATCAATGAGCAATAGCAATACTTTGATACATTTAAAGCAAAGTTACCAAATATGCTAAACCACCACAATTCAACAATTACCTTAGGACCACGTTAGTATTAACACCAGTTAATACAGCATTTTATAAAGAAATCAAGAAGTTCTGTGTTTTGAATATTAACATGAAAGAAAGGCAGTACATGGATTATAAATTGGCTATAATTAAGAACAAAAATAAAGACCAGAGAATGAAGAACCAAACCAACCAAATAAGAAGGAAAGAGAGAGAAAAGAGTTAAATGAAGAGGTAAATGACAACATGCAACCAACCACTGTCTCATCAATCACCCTGAGACACTGGTAAAGGAGAAAGCTGGGCCTCTATATCTCACGAAGCACCTCCCTCTTATAAACAGACCTCATGGAACAATTTTACACCATATACTTTGTATAAAAAATTATACACTGATGCGTGGTTCTACAAGATGGCAGTCCTAGATTTTGCTGTAAAATCAATGTGCTAACTATGATTGAGTTATCAAATAAAAGGTAAAAGGCAAACATTTTCAGTGTTTGCTTTATAAACTAAAATTATCCTAATCCTGAAACTTGCAAGTAGTAACTTTTGGGGATATTGTGTTGGAATAATAAACTCATACCAATAAATGAACTCATACTAAAGCCACACTCTGTGCTACAGAAATATAATCTTTACATTCATTGCATTTACATAGTTGCAAATAAGATATAGCCAATTCCAAAATAAAATAAAAGTATATACACTCGTTCTAGTTTAACTCATGCAAATACAGATCAAGACAAACATATAATCACCTCAAGCACTGGTGGATGAGGTTGAGAAGCTTCCACGTTTGTACTGGCCTTCAATTCCAGTCTCTCAGTATCTGTGGCAACACTGGAAACATCCAATTTAGCAATTTTCTGCTCAGCAGCAGTAGGAGACTCAAAGACATTACCATGGGAATCACTAATTAATTTGGTTTCTCTAGCAAAGTTAGGTGTTCTCTTCCCTTCCTCTGGCATCTGACCAATGTCTGATTGTACAGCTGTTTGAGAAGCAGTAGTAGTGTCTGTTGAGGTAGCTAAAGACTCTGATGCTGTCGTAGTCAAGATTCCAGGATCTGTAGGGTCTCCAGTTTCAGTATTAGTTTGCTTCTTTCTCACAGATTCTTCCTCTTGAAATGTTACTTTTTGGTCATTACTGAACATGTCCAGTCTTTCACTGGCTTCAGTTGTAGCTGGAGACAAACTATTATCTCGAAGCTCTGTGGGTAGATTGGCTTCCTCAGTAGGACTACTTTCTACCTTCAATTCTACATAATCATCATCATCATCTTCCTCTACTGTAGACTTATCCAATAATTCTGGCACCTCTGAAACATCCTCTTCTGAAGGAGAACTTATAGAAGCAGTTACTTCACTGACAGTCATATCTTTGCCAGTTGTTTTCAAAGTATTACAGGAAACAGTCCCAGTTTCTATGTCAGAAGATACTTCCAAATCTCCTGCATTTACTGATTTATTTGTAGGTATTTCTTCTAAAGGGACTTCATCTAGTAACTCCGGATTTTCTTGACCAGTTTTCCTTCCTTCATTAGCTGTGTCAGGAGTCTGCAGCTCAATGCTGGATGTAGCATCTACTGAACATGTCTTCTCGATACTTGACTTTTCATCGCTATTTCTGGTGACATGAGAGGGCACAGGAGAATTCTTCGTATCTGATTCCTGGGGTCCTACTGAAACATTTACATCACTGCTAATAGCAGAGACTGCTTGAACTGAACTTGAAGAATATCGCCCTATTTCTTCATCAACAGTTCTCTGGTGTTCCCTAAATGTATGGGCAAGGTTTTCTTTGTGCATATCAAAAGTGACCTAGATTAAAGACATACAATCAGTCAAAATATGCAAAATAAATGGACAAAACACAAATATATTTTAAAGTATATATAAAGATTAAGGTATAAATACAGAACACAAATAGATTTAACAATTTTTCAAATACATGGTTTATATAATGTAATAAAACAACTTTCTTGTAATATCCTTATAAAATAAGTTAGTCACAAAGTTCTAATAGTCACGAAAAATTATAGTTAATCTCAATGCTAACAGGTAGCATGGCATCAAACCACAATAAGAATATAGTAACTTCGTCTATTCTTAAAGAATAGACTATTCTACTGGCCTGTATAACTTGTATTAGGATTTAAGTATGTACTATTGAGAAGTGCTTGGAGAACTAGATAACACATTGTTTCAACTGCAACAAAAACCCATTAACCCATGATTTATCCTCAGGAGAGATTTTTTGAATATTAATTAATTATGCTCATTATTATATCAGCTCTCCATATATTAAGCTACTAAAATTTTTTTTTACTAAGCTAAAGAATACAAATTCTTTTAGCAGTGAAAATAAAATTCAACCTTTCCCCAAAGGTCAACTATAATTTTCAAAATCTGAACGGGTAGCAAATGATCTAAAAGTTTGAGTTCATCCATTCTTTCATCCATTCATTCCACCATATATGAGTGACTACCATGTATTCAATACTGTAAACATCCCCACATCATGCTTAATCTTCTACCCTATTAAATGTAAAAGAAAATTGATTAAAGTATAAAAGAGTGCTATGAGTTTTAGTATCAAAGGTTTATAATTTTTATCTCATCAAGGATTATCTTATAGCCAAACATTACATGATTGCAACTGGTGTTACAAATAAAATGCTTCTCAAAAATAAGTGTAATACATGCTTATACAAAAAACTACCGGCGTAATTATAGTACATTGATACAAGATTTGTTCCTGTACCCTACGTTCTTATAACACATATTGTAAATTCAGCCTTTACTAAACAAACCCTTGAATGAACCCCAGTATGGAAGGATGGTAGTAGATGCCCAAAGAGCCACAGGCCTTTCTGAATCACAGGTATGTATGTGTTTAAAAAGCAAACAAAAGCATAAATAATGCACAATGCACACATTTCCTTCTATAGCTATTTCCCAGTCTTTACTCATGACATGAACAATGTATATATGCCATGATGTGATGTAGCTAAATCACAATTACAGAACTTTCTAGACTGTGTTAAAGATATTGAATTTTATTCTAAGTGAGAGACAGAGCTATTAGAAAATTCTGAGCAAGAAGAAGACAGGTTCTGATTTGATGAAGTATCATTTAGTCTAGTTGGAAAACTGACTTTACGGAGATCATTTCTCACTGATAAAACAATTATCATCATCTAAGGAAGACAAGATACAACCTCACAGCATTTTTTAAAATAGATCATTTATTTCTACAATAGCCAGGGTTACAGAATGAGTTCAGTTTTCAAAAATCATTTGCTTTGACCATTCAAATTAAATATTTTAAACATTCTTATCATAAAATGTATAAACATAAATATATATCATCAATATATACAGGTGAAAGAATTTTTTTAATCCCATGTACTTAGTTACCCACATCAAGAAACAGACTACCCCTGATTCCCCCATGTGCCCATCGCCAACTGACCTTCTAGTCTCCTCCCCCTATCAAGTGGAAATCATTATCCTGACATTTCTATTGTTTTCTACATGTTTTTAACAGGCTCACTGTATTATAAACATACCTAGTATGCATACTTTGAGAAATTAAGTATATCACAAGCCTAGCCAGCTGTGTAAAAAAGGTGAATGTTGCCACAACTAAATAAAGGCTGCCAGTGGTAGGCTAGTTGTACAGGATCCGCGACGTGGAACAGGGCTCCAGCTTCTCTAGGAGGGTATAAAAGGCTATTCCCAGGAAGTCTGTAGGCCACGATCATCAGAAAACAACGAGGAAATATAGAGGTCAAGACAATTGAAGCATCTGTGAGCAGCAGCATGGACCAAGTAGTAGGTACCTGGCATAAGTAAGATCCAGGAAGTAAACTACTTTATATTTTCCAATTCTAAGCTCATCATTGTCTACGTCTACTCTCCGAAGGAAAGCAAGTCAGACCATATTTTTAAAGGGCAAAGTGAGAATCTTCAGGTGATCCAAGCCAGAAGACTAGGAGACTGAGCAGGAACTGAATCAGCACATGGTCAAGACAAGTCAGAGAGTTAAAAATGTGGCCCAATTTCATGTGGTAATTTGTCCTCAGGTTTATTTTATATATACATTTAAGCCATGAGTGTAAATTGAAATTTTTACTTTATAAACATAATTACTTATTTGCTCTATCCTGTGACACTTAAAAAATTGTTTCAAAACACTATTGATATTACATAAACATCTACTGAGGGAGATTATTATATTTCCTTTTATTACTATATAATGAGAATGTCTTCTCATTTGTGTGGGGGGGGGCAGCTGGCATTTCAGTGATAACAGCTCCCCCTATATCTGTATCTTAAGTCAAACTCTTCCAATTTATGTGAACTGTCATATGCCTACTACATAGCTGCCAACCTCGGATCTCCTCTTCACTATATTCTTAGAGATTCCTTTCATCTCACTTCTGTTGTTTCTTATATCTCAATTCTTTGTTTATTCTCTCCTTTTCATGCAGAACATCTTCCAGTGCCTTCTTGAAAAAGGGTACATAAGAACTAAATTTCTGAGACCTGAAAATAGTCTACTTTCATATTTAACAGATGGAGTATACAATCACAAGTTGAAAAGCATTTATATTCAGAATTTCAAAGGTATTTCTTCATTGCCTTCTTATTTCTGTGCTTATTGTTGGAAGTCTGAGGCCATTCTGACTCTTGATCCTTCACATGACCTATTTTGTACTTTGTAAAATCTTTTAAAATCTTTTCATTGTTCCTAGCACTTTGGTTTGGCATGCTCGATTTCCATCCACTGTGTTAAATATCCACTGGGCTGTTCCAGTGTAACAGCTATCCTTTGGTTCCAGGAAATCTTCTTAAATCACTTATATCTTCTTCTCCTCATTTTCCTCTGTTCTTGCTTTCTGGAATTTCTATTTTTCAGACATTGCACTAAATGGTCCTCCAATTTCCTTATCATTTCTCTATTTTCCATCCCTGTGTTTTTTGGTTCTACTACCTGAAAGAGTTCCTCAACTAACCCTTGAACATGTTTTTCATTTCTCAAATGTGGCTCCGGACTAGTCACTTGACTTCTGTGCAGCTCATATGTTCCCTCTCTAAAACGGGTAGTTTAAGGAGAAATACAAACCTAAAAAAATTTAAGTTTTCCCTGGAGCCAAAAGGGAAAGAAAACTCTCCCTCTTCTGTCTCTGAGAGTTAAAGAGCCTAGGTACTTGACTCCAAGATGTAACCTCCAAAATATACAAGAATATCATTTTTCCTTTTGGATAAAAACCAGTACATGTATATGAGATTATATTTGCCTCACCATTTATAATCAAACCTGTTCTAAATAGTGCTTTGTCTTTCCTTAGCAAGCCAACTTGTTTACTTTCTGTAAATACAAATATTAAAAATGCTTTTAAAATTATAAAGTTGATTTTTAAATTTCTCCTTAATTTACTCCATCTAAAAGCTAAATGACAATTGACCAATTATCACTGTTGTTATCTTTTTTGATACTGTTTTCCTAAAGGTATTTGTGACCAATAATTCCTAATTAATTACCAGTTATTGTTCTAAATTACCCAGCTAAAAGACTAGTCATTAATCTTCACAATCATTTGATAGCTAATCTATAGCTGTTTGTAATGTTTAGAAGGCACTTCTATAAACTACTAAAGATACTCGAGCTAATAACTACAACATTTCTTTTGCCATTACTTTCAACTTAATTAGCACTCAAATTTACTAATTAGGAGATAAAAGATGAATACTATACATCAAGACATTAACATTTCAATCAAAAATTTAACCTATAAAAATTTAGACTTTTAAATGTTAGATAATGTTTAGGAACTGGCTTTCTTTTTTAAGCAAATGGGTCTTTTGCATTGTATTTTATTTTCCTATGAAATACCAGCTGAATATGATATGCTAATTTCTAATTCTTAGGTTACTGACCTATTGACAATTCATAAGTCAGACAAATCTTTAAAAATAGTTGAATTTTCCCATATGGGATAACAATAAATGTAGCTCAAAATGATCGCCACCTCACAACGGATCTTTTACAAAGACTATGATCTAACACCCTGCAACGATAATGGTATAAGGTAACAGATATAATAGTAAAAATGAAATATATTTATAGGTTCATAAATGTTTACCGAACTATTTTATGCAGAGCACCTTGGTTACAAATCTAAATACTCTGGTCCAAACCTAACTTCTTAAATGCTACCCTAATACAACCTGACAAGAGGGATATCAAGCATAAAGCCTAGGCTATCTTCAGAAAACTACCTAAGAGAATTAGTTATGAAAATAACATAAGTTCAAAAACAAAAGGGAAGAATTTCCATGAGGAAAACAAGCCATATACATAATAAGCACTATACATTCATCATCTGATAAACTTGAAACCATCTTTGAATAGGTAGTGTATTTTGATGGGGTCTAGAACACGATACCCCGAACTACAGCATGTTGGCACACTGAATATTTTACAATGAAGGAATCTGAGAAACGACAGGTGCAGGAAGAACTCTAATCTCTCTCCATTCTCCCCTGAAGCAGATCATGGACACAGAGGGTAGAGGAGATCTTTGGAGTTGCCCTCCCTAAAACCAGACCAAAAGAGCATCCTCATCTCAGAAGACAGAGCAATGCCAAGAGAAATCCTAATGAACAGATCTTGCTAAATGTCCCCTAGTTTACTATCCTTTGTCCTATCACGTTCTTCTACAAGTTTCTACTCTTTGTCAAACCTAGTATAAAAACACTCAGGCTTATCCCTTTCTTCAGGTTTTCATTTCCTCAGGAAGGCTCCTGTGTAATGTAAAACTTACGTTAAATTTATATGCTTTTTTCATACTAAACTCTGATGAAAGTTTAACTTTTAGGCCCAGACAGGGGCCCTAAGAGGGTCAAGGAAAGGTTTTTTCTCCCCTACTTTACATGATTCGAACATAAACCAGTACAGCATGTAAAAGCCTCCCTCCTACTACTGGCCCTCACCTGCACGATTCTCCAAACAACCAGGCAACCAGTTAATTTTTTATGTATCTTTCCAGAATATTTTTTGTGCATACACACAAATATAAATCCTCATTTTCCACTTGTTTTACTCATTAACATCCACTATACACACTGTTCCCTGTTTTCTTTTGTCATTTAAGTATCTTGGTTAATTATCTCAGGATAGTTTTAATTTGCAGACCCTTACAATGAGCAGATTGAACATGTTTTTATATATCTAAAGTATTTTTTACTTAGTCTTCTGTGAATTGTCTGTCCATGTCTTTTGTCTTACTTTTCTACTGGATATCTTTTCCTATCTATTTCTAAGAGCACTCTATATATTAGGAATGCTGTCTTTGCCCTGCTTTCTGAATTTGTCATTTACCATTTGATTTTATGGTAGTTTGTTTAATGGTCACAAAGAGGTTTTTTTGTTTTAATGTTGTAAAAATTATTAGTCTATTTTTCTCTTTAATGGTTCTAGATTCTTAATTATAATTAGAAAAATTCTTACATACTAAAGTTGACAGAAGAATTTTCTGTAGTCTTTTCTAGCACATTTATGGTTTCTTTATCCCAATCCCCACCCCATTAACTGGTCCATTCGTAAAATTTCCTGGTACTCCAACTTTCTTGTTTTCCTCTATTGTCCCAAAATCATTTACTGAATAGTCCATCTTTTCCAAGGTGATTTAAGATTCATCCTTTAAATATTGCCATTTTCAACAACCTGAATGGACTTCGAGATAATCATGCTAAGCAAAATAAGCCAGACTAAAAAAGTTGAAAATCACATGATATCACTTATATGTGGAATATAAACCTAAAATCAACAAATGAGCAGGACAAACAGAGACTCAGGGACATGGAAAACGGACCAATGGTTACCAGAGGGTAAGGGTTGGGGGTATTTCCCTGGGTTTTCATTATATTTATAACCTAAAGAAATGTTACTACAACTTTATGATTTGAGCTTTGCTAATATAGAAAATATTTTTCCCTTTGTTCATGTCTTTTCTGTGCCCTTTAGAAATGTTTTATAGACTCTTCAGGTAATTCAAATAAGAGGTTAGTGGTCTATTAAAGGTATGACTGACAATTTGCAAAAAATGCATAATTATGCCTAGAAACACCTGGAAGTACCACGAAAATGCAGACATTTAAGTCTGAACTTCATTAATGAATATTCATTTATAAGACAGAAAAATATTAAGAGAAAAGGGAGATGACATGCAGAAGAAATTTTCTGAAGATGTGCAGAAGAATAGATGATGAAAGAAGATGGCTCACTAAAGACACTGAGTAATTTGGTAAAGTAATATATTTAAAAAGCATTTCTAGCAGTGGTGAGAAATAAAAACAGTAAGCAGTATGAATAGTAAACAGGTATTGGACTATTAAAGGCTTTGTGAACCTCAAGAAGGAGTCAAAATTTTATCATACAGGTAAGGGTAAGCTTTATTTATCCACTGCTTGAAAAGTCAACTATATGATTTAACACAGAAATTAAGAATTTTTTTCAAATGAATTTGACTTGTAAACCCTACTATTCTACTCATACGTAACTTAAACCAAGCACAAAAACAAAAACAAAAACAAAAGAACAAAAAAGGGGGGGATACCTAAAATGTCTGTTTACAATCTGAAGGAAAAAAAGAGAAAAAGCAAATTTAAAAATAGTACAAATTATATGTTTGTTTATATTAACAAAGACACGCTCCTTAATCAAGCTTCATTCCATTCCTTCTGTACCCTCTTCTGTAACAGGCCTCATCCTTAGCAGACCTACATCTCTTGAGCTTCAGCAAAACATCTAAAGTCAGTTTAGAGAATCCCACATCTTCAACATCTGATCACCTGGATATCAGATCAAATTCTTCATCTTCTACCATCCCCCAAATGATGAAACTGGCCTGCCTTCAGCAAGAATCTTGTTTAGAGTCCATTTAACCAGAATCTCCCTCATCCCAGATGTTTCCTCTCAGTAATTTTCCGTTCGTCTAATCCCCTCCCCACTCCATTCCCTGTGCTCCTTGGCTATAAATCCCTCCATTTGTTTTCTGTATTTGGAATTGAGTCCAGTTCTATATTCAGGTCCTTCTTCCCTTATTATAAGAGTTCCTGAATAAAACTGATTTTATTGTTTTAACTACTGTCTGACTCTGGTTCTTTTTAACAATATTTTACATAAACTACACATATGCTATATTTACATAATCCTATTTTCAAAGGCTTTAAATTAATTTTCAATATTTTTTAAATTACCTCCAACAATTCTTCTGAACAGTTTTTGAGAAATCCAGAATATAAAAACTAATTCACTCAATTAGAATTTTAAGTGGTCTAATGTTCTGATGTCACATCAGAATTTTAACTTTTGATCTGAAATTCACCTTCTTTAGTAAGCAACCCTAGAAAATATAAAAACAAACTTTATTCTTTCATGAAATGTTGAGCAACACTTCCTTATTAACATCAAGCGAGGATGCAATTTAAACAGAAGCCTTCCAACCACTTAGTATTTTTTTACTCTCTATAAAAATCATACTAATACATGAAAACATTCTAAATTTTTTAATTTTATTTTTAAAAATACATTCTGCCCTCAAACTTCCTTCAAGTATGAAAATTTCTATCTAGTCAATAATTGCTGCCCATTTTCATAATATGCTTGAAAATATACATAAAATAAATACAAGTTAAGGTCATTTTGGTGAGCAATACCAGATATATATTTTAAAAATTGTGCCAGTAGCTGTGATATACAGAATGCTTATTAAGCACTGTCTTAAGCATCGGTATATATTGACACATTTAATCCTCAGAGGCAGGAGTATCCTTGTTTTATATGGATGAAGACAGGAAGCATAGTGATGTAAAAATGGGAAATGGGTTAAGTCAATCTTAACCAATTTTATTTTCTTAAGAACAGTCTATACAGGTGCTTTCATGAAAAGCTAAAGTATAAGTACAAATTTTAGATAGTAATTTTATATCTACTAAAACGTTTAAAATGTGCAGACATCTTCTTCTGCAATTAGAGGAATTTACCCTTAAGCGATAATTATACAGGAGCAGGGTCATCACTGCTCAAAGATAACGGACAGCTAAACTACAGTGTATATGCAACATGTAATATAAAACAACAGATTTTTAAACATCACCTCCACCAATTTTTCAACTAAAATTTTGGAGAATACCAGAATATAAAAAGTAAACTTGAATCATTTACTCAATCACTCCTTCCTAGAATTACAAGTCGTCAGACAGCACTGAGATGTTACATCAAAGCCACAGCTTGTGCTCTTTACTTCTCCATAATATCATGCACTATATATACACTTAATAACATGCAGCCATTAAAATTCCTTAAGGAACCAACAAAACAAAACAGAAACAGACATACAGAAACAGAGATCAAAGGCATGGTTGCCAGGGGGGAGGGGTGAAAAAAGAGAACTGAAATACAGTCAAAAATATTGTGATAAGTTTATATGGTGAGAGGCTATTACTAGAATTAGTGTGGTGATCACACTGTAAAGTATGTTAAGTGTCAAAGCACTAAATTGTATACTTGAAACTAAATATTATATACAACTACACCTGAATAAAAGTATCTTTAAAAAAACATAACTACCTAATGTCAGTACACTTATGGAAAAACAGGTACACTACTGGGAACAACCTACTGGTGCACTAAGTTCTACAAAGCAATGTGGCAGTGCACACAAAAAGCTAAATATCAAAACACTTTGACACTCTGGACAGTAAGCTAAGAAGGAATGGGAAAAATAAGTAAAGGAGCAAGTAACTTCACCAGCCCCTCTAGCTTCCAAATACTGAGTAAAGCACTGAACATTCACTTTCATTTCCATTTTCTGATGAGTGAATTAAGAGTCAAAGAAGTTCAATAACGTGCTTAACTGCTTCCAAAGGGAGTTAAATCCAGGACTAAATGAATCCAAAGTTTTTTCCACTACAACACAATGACTGCCTAAACTTAAGAGCCATGGCACACAGATTTTTCTTGAAGTGTTCTAGAACAGAGGGTCCGCAAACTATAGCCCCAAAGTAAATCCAGCTGCTGCCTGTTGTTCTAAAATAAGTTAAATGAGAACATGCATACAATAAAATTACGTAAGAAATACATCAGTGAATAATATTGCAAAACAAATATAATCATAGTTTTTGTAAGAATATTATACATGTATATATTTATGCATATAACAAGACTAAAAACTCCTGCACTAAAATATTAAGTCATACACAGGTGAGTAGATAACAGGTGATTCTTGGTCTTTGTGTACATACATCTGAACTAGGTGCCAAATTTCCTATGATAAACATGTATTATTTTTAAAATTAAATAATAAATAGTATTAGTTAGAAAATTTAAGCTAAAAAATACTTTAGCAATTAATTATAAAATGGTAACAATCCATGAAATGTGGACATTTTATAACTCTTAAAATTAAAATAGGTAGCTTTTAATTTTATTACATAGCCACCATAAACACACACACAAACACATGGATATTTATATATGTAATTTATATGTCGTGATTTTTTTTAAAAAATACTTTTAAAAAACCACTTAAGAGAAATCTAACAAAACTGATTTCCACCAGCTTTTTACTCAAACCAAACTATACTATCTTCTAATATAAAATGACTTAAGTATGTTTTAGGCATTTTATTACACTGTTAACAGCAAATAAAATCTGAAGATAGTTCAAATAATCCGAGTTAATTAAATACTTTACCCAAACTCATCATGGGGAAAAATATAATACTGCATTTTTAACCCACGTGAATAACTTTTACTTGATTGTTTTAAGTCTTAGACCCATTCTACCTTATGGCTATATAGGTCTAGATGAAAGGTTTTAGATTCACTGGTCCAGAAAAAAAAATTTTTATACAACTCTCATAATTCATATAATTTTCATATTAAATGACTTAGTTTAAATTTTAATTAAAAAGAAGCATTTTAATAAAATGAAAATAGTATTAATTACTCAGCATAGTGTTCCACTTGAAGCATAAAAAAAAGGAACAGAAAAAGATAGATACTGAAAACCTAACTAGCACATAGGAATAATGGAATTAAAAGGTTACTCTTAACAGGTATACATTTGAAACCCTAAGACCAAAGTAACCGACAGTTCAGTTAATACCAGAAAAGCCTATTACTACTTATGAAACCTAGTTCAGCCGTTGGAGGAGATACAATGACAAACAACTTTCCAGCTACAATGGTGGCAGGAAATCTATCAAACTGGACAATAAAATTGCAATTGAGTTTCTTTGGCTTTTTATAGCAGCTGAATGTATCCTGATGTAACTGCAAAAGCTATCCAATTCTGCAACATTAGTTTTTTACACGCCCGTTCTTTATCAAGAACCATGTTATAAATTTGATACTGAGATTTAAAATGGCTGCAAAAAGGAAAAGATAATCATCACTTCACTATCTTATGCATGCAAATATTTATATAAAGCTTTAGAATGAATATTTTCAGAGAAAAAAATTAGCTTCTATTATTTCAGCAGAGTTTTTGACAGTGTGCTACAAACTGTTCTCCTACTTACAGAATTACTTCAGCTCTATCCTAAACTTCATTAAATATTTACTTGAATAGCCTATTTCATTTTAAAGTTGTCTATTTTATTTTAAAAATAGATGTCAAGATTTTCAAATTCCAAAAACTTTAACATAGCAATATCTAAATAAATTACCTTATGAAGCAAAAAAGTTGATAAAGGAGATTCACACACACAAAAAAAATTAAACAATATTTATTAAATATTAAAATTAAAAGTGAAAAATCACAAGCTCCAACTTGTACCTTTAAATTTTTCTCTCCCCCCTCATAGAGTTAAATAAGGCTTTAGCATGTATTTTTTTAAGTATGTTTTAATAGCAAAACATGATAGATCTGGTTTTACTCAGATAAAAATCCTACACAATTAACTTAACCAGTATTTATTCCACTTTATAATTATAACCCTAAAGCTTGAGTCAAAGACTGGTTCTTGGCCCAACATGGACCAAAGACCTCTCAAGCAACTATTTCTTTTTCTTTTTCTTTTTCTTTTTTTGCAAAGGTTTAGGGCCTTAAGCCACTGGAGTAAAGAAATATATAAACCGATTCATAAAACTATACATGCACACAAAATGTACAGTTCATTTTTCTTCCTTTAACATTCTCTGTACTAGAACATATGCTCCCAGAAAGACAAAAGAAAAGGATTTTCATTTAAAAAAAATAAGTATTAAGAGCTCTTAACTGGGGGTCCATATTTAATTTATATAGAATTCCTCTATATCCATACTTCTAAGGAGCTTGTCATATTATATTAGCAGCTTAGTATAAAGGTGGGAAGGAGAAAATTTTATAAAAGTTAATAAAACCAATTCCCTGTACACTACAGGGGTACTCATAATTTAGAGTACATTAAAAGGAGTTTTTTAAAAATACAGATTTCTGGGAACATCCCATGAGATTCAGATTAACATTCTGAAGTGGAGTCCAGGAAACTATAATAAAATGCACATCCCAAGTTATTCTGACGAGGTGATCCCCAAATCATACTATCTGATTATGGCAGAGGAACTTTAGAAACAGCTGCTGCAGTTATTTCACGGATCCTTGATGAAAGGAAACTGAGGTACTAAGGCACACATGGGGTGGCAACAAATATTTAATGTGCAACTGCCAAGTATTCACCACTATGCATAATTCCATGGGAAACATGAAATATAAAACATTTTATCCCTGCCTAGTGCTTACAATTTAACAGCAAAAATAAGAATTCACTTTTAATCAATATAAAATATTACAGAATTATACATGATTAAAAGCTAGTTAGTCTACACTTGCTATATTACTCATTACTGCTCTTCTTCCTATGTGTCACACATTTATTCCTCCCTGCCTTGTGTTTTTGGTTTTCTATACAAAAATATATGAAGTATTACACTATGTATAAATACTAAAAAGAAACTTCTTTCAGAATCTGTTCCTGATTCATCCTTCTATATTCACAGTAAGTAGAAGCTACGCAATTAGAAGACAGGAACAAAAGGGAGAAGTAAAAAGAAAAAAAAGGAAGAATAAAGTTAGAAATAAGAAGATAGAGGAGGGCAACTGAGTAAGACACTGAGTGACTGAAATGAATAAAAGAGTCCACAGCATGTTTAACAGAGAGAGAGAAAGGGAGGATGGAAGTTGAGACAAAACAGGCACAATTCATTAAAGCAAAACAGAGAAAAAAAAAAAAAGTAGGCCGAGGAGAGGGAGAAATGAAGGGGTACAGAATAGGTGGAAGGATGTTGGAGAGAAGAACAGAGAAATAGAGGAATAGAAAAGAGGGAGATAGTGGCTAAAGTAAGAAAAAGAGTCACAAGCAAAGAGGGAGAGAGCTAGCTGGGAGAGAGCTAGCTAGGCAGTGATATAGCATCAGGTACCCACAGTCGATTCTAAGAGCCAGAGTGGAAGGTGTAGAAGATTAGTTTGGAGGTTAGGGAAGAGAGGGAGTGAAGAACTGAGGGGAGAGAGAGAGTGAGAAACTGAGGGGAAAGAGGAGAGGGAAGAGGGGGAAGGAGGGCTTTAGGAGAAGGAAATGACAGGGAGTGGGAGGGGAAGAGAGAAACAGACAGAGACTGACTTAAAAAGATACCAAGAGAAAAGTAAGTGCTGTGAATTCATAAAGAAAGACATGGCCTGAGAGTACAAAAACTGTCATTATAGAAGTGATTTCACTAGCTAAGTCTTGAAATATATAAAGAATTTGGGTAGGTACAAAGAAACACAAATTGCATGCCATTTTTTAACTAGAACATAGAGCAGAGATTTTGGTCAAGTGAAATAGTGGAAAATGAGGTAAAAATACTTTTTTCAAGGAGAATAGTGAGAAATAAGGTAAAAATTATTTTGTAAAAAATCTTATTTGTTCTAATCTTAAGAAGATTAAAACAAGGTGTTTATGGAGGGAAGTAAGTTATTTTTAGCTTAGTAAATCTAGAGGAAAATAACACCCTAAGTCTACCAACCATTAGAAATATCCAGAGTAGAGGCAACCTGAATGGTCATGTATGAAGAATTACAAATCAGTAATAAAAGGAAAAACTTCAAAGTAGATGAAAGATAAAATCTTGCAAAAATAACCCTCATAATAGCATCAAGGGTTAGAGAGTGAAACATTACTTAAGACCTAGCAGTTCTGCTCCTACTTATATACACTAGGGCAGTGATTTTTTTCAAGTTGAGAATAATTCAGTTGGAAGATCATGGAATCTCTCACTGGGGCATCAGCAGCAATTTTAAACAAAAAAGAATAGAAAAGTAAAAGTGAGTGCATCACTATATACCAAGGTTTAATAAGGATAAATACTGTCTCATGAAATCTGTTTCAGGTAATGTGGGGGGAGAGGAGTGTTTGTGTGTGTGTACACATATATACCTGGTCACAATAAATTTCTTACTGTGAGCCACAGTTGTACGTTTGAAAATGACGACTCTATTAAAACCTTTGCATTCAAGCATCTGAGTATCTCACAGCATTGAAAATGAATGAACCAAAGCTATATGATGTATGTAACACTAAAAACATTTTAGAAAAAAAATTTCAACAGAAAAACATTAAGTAAGAGTCCACACACTATGACATCATAAAATAGGGGACATTAGGTAATATATTATTTTGGAACACATTTTTATTAACTTTTTAAAGAAGAAAATGATACACACAAAATTCAAAATAGTATTAGGTTTGGGGTGATGAGGGATGGAGAATGGATAAGAACCACACAGTCTATTTTTAACTTGGGTAGTCACAATTCTTCCTTAAGCACTTCATAGCTACCCAAATTAATTTGGATGTAAATGAGTCTTTATTTTAAAATTTGTATTTATATCTAATATAAAGTGATTTGGGCCTGAAATAGTGTGTTGGCAGTAAAAATGAAAAAAAGATGAATAAGAGAAATGATAAGAGCTATAACATAGGAAAACAGCCACTGAGCATTTAAGTCTATTTTCTGTGATTTCACTCATTAACTCTTAAATGTGTATATACATACACGTTTTTACATTTACCATTTCTAGATTAGATATTGATTGTTAAGAAAAACTGAGAAACTCACCTGAGTTTATACAACAAACAATTACTATAAATCAGAATTTAACCCCAGGACCATCCAATCTTCAAGGCTCATGTTCTAGTTACACAAACAAACTGGCAACTTGATATAAACATTTAGTCATAACTGCTCAAAAGCACAAAGGTACCTGAAATATCTTCTATTCCAACTCTTTTCTTTTGTAGATACAAAATTCAAAAAAACCCAGGCAATTGGTTCTAAATACCCTAGGACTTAAACTGTTCTCAAGCGTTTTTATCTTAGACTTTTACACTTTTAAACATTACTGAGGCCCCCACAAAAACCTTTTATTTATATTAGGTATATCTATTAGTACTTATCATATTAGAAATTAAAGATATATTACAAATATTAAGAAATTTACAAATAATTTGTCAACAATAAACCCATTATGTTAACAAAATTTTTTCTGAAAAAATGATTTTCAAATCAAAATAATAATGTGAAGAATACCATTATTTTGCATTTTTGCATATCTCTAACTTCTGCCTTAATAGAAGACTACTGCATTCTAATATCTATGTTCATATTCAACAATCCATTGCATTGTACTGTTTTGGTTGAAGTATATGAAAATCCATCCTCAGATATATAGCTGTGAAAGAAGGACCTCACACACTCACTGAAAAGGTCTCCTGGTCTCCCAAGGTCTTCAGGCTATACATTAAAAATTACTGCTCCAAAGGTTATATTCCTCTAGCCATCTTTCCTAAAGACTTGGGAAACTAAAGTATACACAAAAATATTGAATTAACATACACTATTTAAAAAGTCTGAAAAATCTAATTTATCCTGGCACTTTCCTAACCTAGAATTCCCTCAGATTATCTGAAGTCTAATCCAAACATATATGAGGCCCCAGCTCCACAGTTTTTCTCATTAGTGATTGTAAAGGGGAAAACATTACTATCAGAAAATCAGTCCAGACTGCAGCAGCTCATTACAAGAGAAACCAGAGCAGCCAGGCATCAGCACAAACTAGAGCAAGTTAGATAAGAGGTAGAAAACATTTTCTGTAAAGTGCCAAATAGTATTTTAGGTTTGGAGACCATACAGTCTCTGCTGTATTATTCAATACTTGTAACATGCAACTAGCCATAGAAAATATATAAATAAGTGGGAGTAGCTGTGTTGCAATAAAACTTTATTTACAGAAACAGGTCAAACCAGATTTAGCTCTCAGGCTATGCCTGGCTGTAAAAGCAAAGTGCCTTCCTCTCACTGAGTCCAGAAAAGGCAAAATGAATAAATTTTAGGTACGTGCAATCCCAGGTACACCTAAAAACATATTTATTAAGAAATGAAAAATATATTCTAATAGAATAACAAAATATTCCAGAGTACTATCACAGTCAATTAAATAAAAACATTTAAAGATATACCTAATTTATCACTTTTCTTTCAAGTCAATTTATACTTAATATAAATAATCATATAATTATATTATATTCCTTCTGAATACAGAATTCTTAAACAAGATACAAAAAAGCATAAAGCATGAAGAAAACTAATACATTTTACATTATTTGAAATGTAAAATTTCCTCAGAAGACAAAAACATAAAAATCCAGAAATAAACTGAAAAGCAATAAATTGACAAAAGTATTCATAAACAATATAGCTATCAAAGGATTAAGACCAAGACTATATAAAGAACTCCCACAAAAAAAGGAAATGCAAATTAATAGTATGGTGATAGAACATGAGAACTTATACACTGCTGGCAAGAATGTAAACTGATACAGCACTTTGGAAAAGAATTCCAATTATCTTATAGTGGTCAATATCTGCATCTTATAAGTCAGCAATTCCACTTCTAGAAATATATATAAGAAAACTTCCAAATATAAACAAAATATATCAAAATGATCATCAACTGGTAAATAAAGTCTTGACATGGAACACAATATAAATGCGAAAATGAACACAACTACATGGGTCAATGTGAATGAACCTCAAACAATGAGTAAAAACAGCAAGCTGCAGAAAGATGCATTTAATATATCATTTATATTAAATATAAACATAAAAAACAGAATTCTTTATTGTTTAGCATTATATATATGTTGTTAAATATATACATGAAACAAATAAAAACACCAAATCCAGGTTAGTAGAAGTGAGGGGGGCTTACAATGACAGACACAGCAACTGGGATAGGGAACCCAGTTACACACACAGTAGTGGGTACGTTATTCTTTACCATTCTGTATGTCTAAAATATTTCATTAACTCTTTAAACAAAAGTTATAAACAAATAATTTACAGTAGCTTAAGTTAAAAAATAAAAAAAAACAGATTAATAGATTCTTGCAAACCAATTTTTTAAGTGGCTGGAACATAGCAAAGGGCAGTCAGAGCTTTTCTGTTTACTCACCTTACAGTAGAAAAACTTATCTCTGAATATACTGCGCCACCTTGTGTTCAAAAGCTTCAAGCTACTATAAAATTCACAGCACCACATCTGAAAATGGCTACTTGAATATTTAAATTCCTTTAAGCTGTGACATGAGGTTTCACTTTGTTAAGTTAATTATGCATAAAAAAGGCATTTGAAAAAACTTCTGATTCTGAAGAAGTTGGAAATAAATTTCTTTTCAGTTATCCCATTTTAATTATTCATTTTGCTTCACTTTCAGAGAATAATTTACTTTCTATTCTGATTTTAAGTATAAAAAAATTTTAAATGAGTAAAACTCAAACTCATAGACATTTAAAATGCTAAAATACACTTTCATAAAGAAACTTACCTTTGAATGTGTAATTGATAAGGTGTCTACCCACACACGCCAGCCACCCCACTCATATTTGACTGCATGGTAAAGTAGGATTCTGAATATGGCATATACCATTTCTGTTATCTTTTGCTCATCTGAATTCTTAGGATTAAAATAGCAGAGAGAAAGCATCCACTCTTGCCACACAGAACACTGTAGCAAGCTCCTGAAAATTATAAGAGGATACTGAGTGACTAAAAAAATTAATCATCTGAAAGATTTCTAAAAAGTACAAGTTCAAAACAAAATAAACAAAAAATCCACCTTTATCTATGTACTTAAAACAACTAAAGAATGTGGAATTGAAAACTCAACTGTATGATACATTACTTATGTGCCCTTAAAGACAAAAGATGATAGAAAATTCATTTCACAGTACTTTTTTAAGTAATTTATCTTAGAACAAATAAGCTTATTCAAAGTTGGACTTGAATATGGCAAATTAATGCCTCCTGATCCTGCTTACCTTCTGTTTTCTCTACTGTTATTAAAAAGTTTAATCATGTCAGAAAGAAAGGCTCTGCGAACTTCCATGCTCTCTGGGCACTGCGGAGAATTTCGAAGTAGGGTTGCAATTACTTTTAGTATCTCTGTAACACAATTGGTAAATTAGTAAAAATCAAAACACTATAATCATAATGAAAAATCATCAATACATTGCAATTTCTTTCATTTCCCTGACATAAATGTCTACTAATACCATCTTCTTTTGTTTTATACAAAATATCATCATCTGAAGAAATAAATGATACATTCATGAGCAAACACCCATAAAAGAGAATTTTTTTTTTTATTTCACAATCAGAATGTGTAAAAGTTAAATTTTAAAAAGTTAAATTAAGTTAAATTATAAATAAATTAAATGATGGTAAAACTGCTAACAACTCTCCATAATCTCTGCCAATTAGTAAAGTTCATCTAAAAGACACTAATCAAAATTTCAGAAAAAGAATTCTCACCTTTCAACAAAATTTATGGTATACACATATCCTTTTCTTTATCATCATAAATTTTTAAAGATGTCAAGATTTGTTTCCATACTTTTAAAAGTAAAATTAGATACAGAAAAAGCCAGAAGAAATTAAAATTTATTTAACACCCCAATATACATAAAATTACTACTACAAAGATTTAAATATAATGCTGTCTAAATTTCTTGTATTTAGCTTTTAAAAAAGAAAGTCTTTAAAAATATATCCTTAAATCCAGAACTTTAAAGAAAAAAAAAATCATAACCATGAATTTGAAATTAAATACTATTTCACATTTTTACTTAATTAAAATTTAGGAATTTTACACTAGCCTTTGCCAAATTTTTTGGGATTCTGAAGCAGTGAGTTCAAAATAGCAAAAATAAAAACTTTATCACATAAATAATATTTGAGAAACAATTTCTGAGTGCTTCTAAAGAAAATTCAAAATTCCTCTACTTGAACAATGATTACAACAATGATGATAATCATTGTATGAGAATGATGATGATAATAGTGACTAATTTTGAAGATATACTATTGTTTCAAGAAACAGTTTTTAAGAAAATACAAGTATTAATACTTTGCACAGTGATAGCTACAGACAGAAATTAGGTCATTTACCCCAAATCACAAAACTATTCAGATATACAGAAAAGACTGAAAGCCAGACAGCCTGTGCTTTTAAACACCATACTACATATACTGCCTGCCTTTTCTGAGCCAGTACATTATGTAAATGATAGATTCTAAAATCCTTACTTCAATAAGTCATCTTCCACATAACCACATAAAATATATTTTATATAATACTGTTATATTTTCAAGATTTTTTCCATTAAGTTTAAGAAAAATTAGACTTCATAGACATGTTTTTAAAACTAGTACTGAAATAGAGTACAACAAACACAACTCATCACACAAAAATTAATCTTCAAAACTTTACAAACTAGTTATTGTAATGTCAATAATCTTAAAAAGCAAGATGAAAAATATACATTTCATTCAAGTACTTAAGAATTCAAAATATCAAAAGAAAAAAATGTTAAACAGACTAAGTTCATAAAGAATAAAGTAAGTGGATAGTTTTCCATTTCAAACTTGGTATTCTTAAATTGACAGTAATTTAAAGTGAAAGCTACCTCTATGGTTCATGTAATTTAGCCTGACATCACTAAATAGTACAACCAAATTTTGCAGAAAATCTGAACATACAGTAAATCAAAATCTGATGCATATAATTCTTTAAAACCTCTATATAAACATTTCCACATAACCATAATTTCAAGTTAAATGCAACATCAAACACAAAATGCCTATAATAAAACATTCTTCGATGTGTTTTCAACAATATCGACTTTAGAATTTTCACAGTAACCTTCTTTTTAGTAGCAAAAGTTACCTTTAATAAGTATAGAAAAAGAAGCCTCTGAGAGAAATGGATGAAGGTACTCAAAGGGTACAAATTTCCAGGAATAAGGTGAATAAGTTCTGAAGATGTAATGTTTCCACATTGTGACTACAGTTAACAACACTATACTGTGTATTTGAAAGTTGCTAAGAATTAAAAATCTTAAGAAGTTATTACCACACATTCACACAATAACTACTTAATATGGTGGATGGAGTAACAAAACTTACTGTGGTAATCACTTCACGATAAATGCATATATCAATATATACATATAATATAGGTTAAACAACTTAAAGTTATGTTTTATGTCAATATATCTCAATAATTAAAATTAAAAAAGTAAAAATATACTAAATACATACGAGGATTTTGTATCTTTACTGAAGAATCAGGATCTGGGTGCTGTTTATGTAATACTTGCGTGCAAATCTGTTCTATAAGAATCTACAAAAGTAAAACAATAGATTGTATTATCATAACCACTATATTACCATTACTGTCGATAACTAAGTACAACACTGATCAACATTAATTACACAGTCCAATACTGTCTTGCTAAATATCTTCTGCATTAAATGATTTCAACATTGAAACTTTATTTTTATTTAATTATAAAATAAGACATCAAATATTTAATACAATGGAGGAAATACTTTTTAAAAGACCACATGCTTAATAATTTACAGATTAATAGAGATACAGCCACAACTCATTTATGTAACTAATTTCAAAACTGCACATTAAACTTAAATAATCTTATTTCATCTAGACACTATCAACTCAATTATATAGACATTTTTATTAAAAAATTGGTAAAAATTAATTCTAACTAGATTCCCACCTCAAACAGGACATTATATGTGGTCATTGTGATTAGGTTTGTCTGAAGCATGAGCCTTTCAGCTAGCAATGAAAACAATCCATGTCCAAGCATGATTTCAGCTTTTCTTCTGCAATGACATAGAAAGGAAGAAAGAATCAAATGCAGTTTTATTATCCACTATTTAGTATGAAATTAGAGACACAAAAATGTTTTTCAAATTACCAACAACTTCCAACTCAATAAAACTATCTTAATTTTCTTTGACCTAGAACATATAAAGTCACAAAATCCTTAAAAGAATGCAAACTACAATATAAGCACAGCTAAATTAAAAAAAAAAATACAAGACTAGCTATACCACTAAAATCATAAGAGATATTACTTATTAACTAGTTTCTCCATCAGCACTAAGCATTCCTGTACCATAGCTGATAATCTAAAGTCCCATATAGTTAAGTAGAAAAATAATGTGTATAAAAAAGCAGAAATGTAAGAAATTAAGAAAATAAATACTGTGAAGATAAGTATACCAAAATTACACTTCCAAGCAAGAATTCAGAAACTGAAGAATTATAAATTTTAATCGTATACCTAGGTTTGTCAAATTTTTTCTGTAAATGGCTAGATAGTAAATATTTTAGGCTTTGTGAATCATATGGTCTCTGCTGTTGTAACGTGAAAACTGCCAAAGATAATAAGCAAATAAATTATCGTGTTAGAATAAAACTTTATTAACAGGCAGTCAGGGATTCAAAATAAAGACCACAGTTTAACAACACTTTTGTACCACCAAAACTGTTTATTTTCATAATAAACCAGTTCTGGTACAAGGAACAATAGGTTATGAATGCTTACATTTCAGCTAAGAAAATAAAAAAGGAAGTTTTAATTCTAAAGTATGTATATAGAATACACCAAGTAACAAACATCCAGGTGAATATGTCAGTTTTATAGTACAGACAAAGCAAATGATGATCAAGTCACCTGTAATGAAATCTCCATAGTAGCTGGAATTCAATTTATACAAATATACTCTCATAGTGAACAAAAAATAAATGCAAAATTTAAATGGTATTCATAGAAGATAAATAATGTACTCCTGTTCCATTATTTTTAATACATAGAAATTAAATTTATATAGCATTTTATAAACAAAATAAAGGAGAGACTAGAGAAACCACAAAATACAAATACCATTCCAAAAATTTATCAAACAAATAAGTAATATACTACAGTCTATTTCAGATGCGATGCATACTCACTTTGGGGCTAGGTGTTTTAAAAAATAGCCCAATGCCTTGAGAGCTTGTACTCTGATTCCTTCACTTGTTGATGCCATAAGTTTGTAGATAACACTGAATGAATTGAAATTAAAAACAAATTACTCTGAGTATATAATCCAAAAGTAAAGATTTAAAATATATATGTATATTTGTGTATATTTTTCATAGTCATATTATAAATCTAATTTCAAGATATGGGTGAATTTCATATTTTTTTCTGGAAATAAAAAACACTTATCAACTATATGTTATCTTTAAAAACACTTTAAGTATAAAGACATCTAAGTTAAAAATAAATTAATAGAAAAAATATACGATGTTAAAGCTAACCAAATAAAACCAAAAACAGCTATATTAATTTCAGACAGAACAGACTCCAAAGTAAGGAAATTTATCAGGGATAAAGAAGGGAATTACATAATAATAAAGGTGGCAATTCTCCAAGAGGATATAACAGTCTTTAGGATGTATGTGCCTAACAATAGAGCCTAAAAGTATGTAAGGTGAAAATGAACAGAACTGCCAGGAGAAATAGGTGAATTCGCTATCACAGATATTTCACCACCCCTTTTTCAGAACTGGATGGACCCAGCAAGCAGAAAACCAGTAAGGACATAGCCAAACTAAACAATGCCATCAATCAATTGGAAAAAACTCATATCTATAGACTACTCCATCCAAAAACAGTAGAATACACATTTTTCTCAAGCTCACATGAAACATTTTCCAAGTAGACCATATTCTGGGCAATAAAACACACCTAAACAAATGTAAAAATTAGAATTCATATAATATTTGCTCTCAGACCACAAGTGAATTAAAGTAGAAATTAATAACAGAAAGATAGCTGCAAAATCCCAAAATACTTAGAAGTTAAACAACACACTTCTAAATAACATGTAGGTCAAAAACATCTCAAGAAAAATTAAAAGTATTTTCAACAAAATGAAAATAAAAGCACAACTTATAAAAATCCATGGGATGCAACGAAAGCACTGCATATAGGAAAATTTCTAGCACTGAAAGCTAGAAGAAAGAGGGAATATTTGACATCTATTTTGGTCCCTAGCATATGTCATCAGTTTGACTAAAATAAATTCATGAAAATTCTCTGCAGGTTTGGATATTTTTTACATAAACATTTACCTGGAGAAGCGCAGTTAAATTCTGAACCAGCCCACCCTGACCCTGTGGACACAGACCTGGTGCCAGGCGCAAGAAAGGACCCATTGTACCCTACCAGCTCCCCACTTCACATCAGGTGAACTTGGGTGAGGTTCTCCAGATACTACAGGCTTCCTTGGTTTAAGTAATGAGCCATGACTTTAGATTTTATTTTTTTTGAAAGGACAACAAATAAAAGACACTCTTCAACCTCAATGTTAAGGATTCTTGTCAGGCACCTAACTACGAATGGACATCTACTCTTTACAGACATCAAAACCTTGTTGAGGATGAAAAGCTTTCCCAAGAATTCATAAGACTTGTATACCAACAGATTGATACTGAACTCAGAATCCATTTTGTTTGACTGACTTAAACTGTTTGCAAATGATATTAGTCATAAAAATGGTATACCTGTTCTTTTTTAAAATATAATCTGTTTATGATTACTGAACTTGTATAAGAGAACTTTTAATACTTTTTTTAGATGCCAAATACAGAAAAATGAGACAGGGCAAAACTTGGATCCTGATATTTCACAGGATAGAAATGATCCAGTGTTTTTTTCATAAGACCTGTCTTCCATTTACCTGCACTACCCATTTCTGGAAAATGTGGCATCAACTAAGGTCCCATGGTTACAGTACTGCTCCATCCCCAATGGTCAACAAGCCATGTGGATACTGAGACTTCCTAGGAATGAGCCCTCCTAGCGCTGAGGCTAAAAGGTTCGTCATCAATGCAATCTTCAGGTTTATGACCAAAATGGGGAACTATGGATGGGAAAAAAAGCATTCTATGGAAAGTAATCTCACAGGGTGACATAATCATAAATTATCCGATCATAACTGGACAGGTCATGGTGGGCAGTCATGACTCAGGCCTATAACTTCCTCAGTAAAAGGCTTACCACTGCCTTAAGCAAGCCCTGTCCTTTGTTTCTGTGCATCTAGGTTAACACAATTTTATAAAATTCTCTTTTAGACCCCTCCTCCTAAAGTAGACCACTCTCATGAAAGCACATAATCTTGTTAACTATCCCATAATCCAATCCCCACTTTGCTTTCCCGACCTCCACATAATCTTCCTTACTTCCCTCTTTAATTTCAAATGTATAAAAGAAACTGCAAAGTTGTTATTCTGCATGGGAATGTTTGCTCCCCTGACTATGTCATCAGTTTGGCTAAAATACACACTTATAAAAATTTTTTAAAAGAAGAGGACTTAAAAGAATAATCTAAGTTTCTACTCTAGGAAACTAGAAAAAGTGGAGAAAATTCAATCCAAAGTAAGAAGAAGAAAATAAGGATTAGAGTAGAAATCAACAAAATTGAAAACAGGAAACCAATAGAGAAAATACCAAAAGTTCTTTGAAAAAAATCAATAAAATCAATAGCCAGCCTACGAATAAAGAGAGAGCACATAATTTACAAATATCAGAAATCAAAGGGGATATCACCACAGATCCTATGGACATATAAAAGATAATAAAGGAATACTATGAACTCTATGCTGACAAATTTTATAACCTAAATGAAATAAAGTCCTTCAAAGACACAATCTGTCAAAACACAGAAACAAAAACAGATAACTTGAATAGGCTTATACCTACTAAAGATATTGAATCAGTAATTAATAACATTCCAAAACAAAAAGAACTAAGTCCAGGTTTCCCTGGTCAATTCTATAAAACTTTTAAGGAAGAAACTATACCAATACCCTATAGTATACTTCGGAGGATAGAAGAAGGAATACTTCCTAACCCTTCTGATGAAGCACTATTACCCAACAATAAAAACAGGAAAAGACATTTTAAGAAAACTACAGACCAGTATCTCTCATTAACAAAGATGAAAATATTCCCAACAAAATATTAGCAAATCAAACCCCAAAAAGTAGTAAAAGAGTTATATACCATGACCAAATGAGATTTATCCCAGGTATGCAATCCTATTTGAAAATCAAGTAATGTAATCCATCACAAGAGCAGATAAGAAAAACTACTATTATTATCACTAGACGCAGAGAAAGCACTTAACAAAATCCAACAAAACACCCATTCATGTAAAAACTAGAAATAGAGGGGGACTTTCTCAACATAATAAAGACTATAAAAATAAAATAAAATAAAATAAAACCTACAGTTAACATTATGCTTAAAGAGAAGAAACTCAAAACTTTTCCACTAAGATCAGGAACAAGACAAGAATGCCCCCTCTCTCTCTTTTTTGACTTCTAGTATGAAAGACAGGATAGACAGATCTCCTCTTAGGACAGGGATCTTCTCTTGGCTCTACTGCTAAACAATTCAGCCTTACAATAGCTCTATAACAGCACTAACTATACAAAACAGTGAAATGATTTGCCTAATTTCTCAACAATTAAATAGTAACAGATCCTCTATAATTAAAGATTTCTTGAAAAAACATAACATAAAGGAGCCATATACGTAACTCATTTTATAATATAAATTCCACTAATACATTTCATATCTAAGACTCTCTCATTTCCCAACTAATCACTGCTATTAAACATATTAAAAATCTTAACATATTAAACTCTTACCGCAACCCATTCCTTTGGTCAAAGGCAGGAATCATAGAATTAGGATGCTCTGCCATTAACGCAACAAGGAGCTGTAGGACATCCAACAGATTGTCAACCTAAAATCATTTTAAAGAAAAAAATTTAAATAACTTATTTGAATAGTGAATACTTTTAAAACACAGAAATTTCAACATTAAAAATATAGACATAAATAAAACATATTTGCTTTGAACAAATTGTTTTCTTACATCTGCATACTAAAGCTACACATCACTAGTCAAATAATATCTTTATCAAAGAAATAAAATGACTCATATCCTATATCAAATTTCCTGAAACATACTCTATAGATAAAATAGACCTGACTTAACAGGATTTTTTGTTTTAAAGGAAGATTTACACTTCAAGAAAATCAGGGAAGAGGCAACTACGCTGTTCAGCAAGACATGTTAGAGCTGTTAATATCTAATAGACGTTATGAATCTGGTGGTGGTGCTGGGGGCAACACATTATGCATCATTTCCTAAACTTAACCTGAACTACTTTGTTCACTGAGCGCCTCAAGAAACTAGTTCCATAAGAAGATTTTTTGGGAAATGATGACTGGAGAGTTCTCACATATTATGTTTTCAGTATTAATGCTATGGATATTGATAAATGTTTCTGAGTCAACATATGTCATATAACTTGATAACCTTTACAGAAAAGCACAGGAACAATGAGTTCTGAAACTGAAAAAATAAAATCACAACCACTGTTGAATATTTCAGTATGTATGTGTATTATTAGGGCCAATTTGGACAATTCTGACCCACAGTAAAGGAAGCAGCAGTGAGTTATCTCTGTTGCCCTGCCTCTAGATTTTTATTCTCTGCTTTTGAACTTTTGCTATGGCAGCTACTTGAACACCTTATTCTCAATATACTCCATAAATGATTTAAAACTGGGGCACTGAGGTTTTGGAAAGGTGTTATCTGTAGAACTGAAAGATCCCTGAATTAATAGCAGAGGAAACAAATTTCACTGTGAGTTCCAGTTTCCGTTTTACAAAGCACTTCAGTCCCTTAGGGTTAATAAAAAGTGAAATCATATAAACGACATGTTACTAGGAAGTGCAACTGAAAATCACAATCATCAATGTTTGAGTCAAATATGATCTAACCAAGAAATTTAATCCATTCTTTTCGGCCCCAATTAACAAAGATACATCCAAACAATATTTCTCACTCATTAATGAAAAGATATAGTATTTCATTCTATAACTGATATTTATTAACTCAAGAATTATAACAAAAGACTGTTAACTATCATTTAAAATGTTGTGCTTTATGTGAAATTCCAGCTTCCAAAGTTTACTTATTTAGGACACATTTAATCAGATTATTTGATTAGACTACATTTGACATGTATTACATTTTTCCGATGCTAAAAAACAAACAAACAAAAAAAAACCAATAGACATTTCAACCTCCTTTCAACCACATAATTTTAAATCCCATTAAAAACTAACTGTTTAACTTAACAGTATTTGGATATGCAAAATCAATAGGAAAATGGTATTAAGAATTTTAAAAATCCAATTACTATTCGTCATTTTTGTTATCTGTTTTCCCATGTTATACTGGTTCCTTGAAATGCACTGAAAGTATTCTTGGTATACTTTATAATTAGTTCAATGAAATAGAATTTTAATACTTTTTCAAGCCTTTCATGATATTTCTCAGAACCTTCTTAGGGTAATAAAGGATATTTACATGAAGACTACTAAGATTTAGTTCCCAGATACATCTACTCCCCATTATAGTTATACCATTAATGAAAGATTTAATTTTTTCACTTTAAACAAAAGCCCATAATACAGCTTCATGAAATAAAATTCCAAAATGTAAAATTCCAATGTTACCTCATGCATAGTGAGCAGGTAATTAAGAATGGCCTGTAGTTCATCTTCCTTTACTCCAGAATCCTTTAAAAACATAATACAAGTATCTTAAACTTGCATTAAAAAAAAATTTTTAAGGAAAATTACACACACAGATTTGTCAACTTGATTAGTTAGTATAAATATAAAAAGATAATGTAACCCAAAATCTAAATTTAAAATAAAAATTAGGGGAAGCACTAAAGACATGCAGTATTCAAGACTGTACAGTAGTCAAATGAAGTCTGACATCAGCATCCTATTTTAATCACCATGTATAATATAGCTATCTAGTAAAGTTACTATGGAATCTAAAAGTAAGTAAAAATAATAATTAATGAAAAAAAAAGCGTATTGTCCATACCCATCACTCCTTTAAATATAAAAGATAACTTTTTTACTTATTTTGTATATTAAATTTGAAGAGTAAAATAAACAGTTTCTGAGATTACAAAGTTAAAATCAGGTACTAAAAGTCAAGTAGTAATTTCTCTGGGAAAAACACTGGACTTTTAAATATGAATTCAGAATGAAAATGTTCAACCTACACTATCAATTTATTAATCAAGAACAATAAGAGAATTAGGGAACACACTAGGAAAGTATAGAAAAACACAATTCAAAGAATTAATTTTTTAATAAATGGAAATTATATAATCTGAGTCTGAAAGATACACTAAAAGTTAGATACACTTACCATATTATGTGACATCTAACAAAGTATTAAATTATAAAGAATAAGAAAATGATATAGGAAAATGTTGAATAAAATATTGACAACAAATACATTTTTACATTGCCATCTTATACAAACAAAATACCTTCCTTAAAGATATTAAATTTTACTTTACCTACAGAATGAAATGGGACAAAATAAAATCATTTCTATGGACTGACACCTATGTGGTACATTTATATAGGAAAATTATTTCTCAAAATCTGAATGTCAAGTACAAGGAGTCCCCTAAAAATAAAATCTCCTAGAGCAGCTCTGTTGACTACTGCATCAACCAGTGACAAGAACAGTCAAGTAATACAAACTTGGTAAATATCTGCTGAATAAAGGAACGAATACACTTGAACTTCTACAGAAATTTGTATAATATATATCACAATTACCAATCTCCAATTCTGCAATAATGTATAGCCCTTAAGCATGAGAAAGAGAAATAAAAAATATGAAAACAAATATCTTTCAAAGTATTTTCCAATGTGTGACCCCAATAACAGAGCAAATAATAAACAAAGACTGTATGTTATCTGAAATTACAACACATATATGCTACAGGATAAGAAATATGAACTCACCCTCATCACCAATTGCTTAATGAACATCAATAAGAATGCTCTTAGAGAAAGTATTTCTTTTTGATTAGGTCGTGGTCCATCTTTAAGAAAAACAAATACATATATACATAGATACATACACTTAGTATTTCAAAGACCTCAAAGTATAGAACACTCATTCTTGTTTTTCCACTTATTTATAAGAAACAAAAGTCAGTTTCCTAAAGTTTTATGACTCTAAAAGACATTCACTTTCATATGAAACTGTATATAGAATACTCCAAATGTACAAAATAGGTTAAGTTGAAACTGCCATTTTGTTTGTTTTTGAATAATGTCAAAGGAATCCAAAAACAGAAATGAGGTAATAAACTTTTTATTCAATAATAATATGTGCTTATATTTTGTTTTAAGAGACTGAGAATGTTACTACAGTAACACAAGTTTACAAAGAAAAAAAAAACAAAGAAAAATTTACACTGTGATTTAGCAAGAAAAAATTCATTCTCTACTATTACCATTGAGTAAGCTAATACAAAAATCTCAAAAAATACAACTTAACATAGTATCATTCATGAAGTGAAACATTATGTTGACTACCTCTGACATCTCCTCTTCTTGAGCAAGTCTTTGGTCACACATGGCTCACATTAAAGTCAATTTTCATGTCTCAACCATATAATTCCCAAGCAGAAAGCTTTTGAAACCAAACACCCATTGTTCTAAGATTCCTAAGTTAGTACCTGTTTTCTTCAATTCTTCCCCAGCTAATCACTATGTACAGCTAGTTCCTAGACCACCAGAGTATAGGACCACCATGACCTTGAGCATATCAATTAAAATAGGAAGAAAATTGTTTAAAATCTGTTCCACATGACAACGTATAGACAAAGAATAGGTTACAGTTACCTAATAGAATAAAATTTGTCCAGTTCTCTCACTTGAAGTATGAGACCTTCCCAAGGTCACTAATCAGTTATAACAACAAGACCAAGATATAATACTAACGCCCAAGACAGTATATATGGTACAATCGCAGCATCAGGAAATTATGACCTAGTGCTAGATCTGCCACAACCCTGCCAGCTTGAATAGATCATATAACTTCTGTATGTCCTCATAGCTTTCTAAATTATAGACAGCATATTGTGAGTTTATTTTGAAAAGGATAAAAAAAGTATTGCACAAACATGATACCTTTTCTTTGTAAATCACAGAACAGCCAAAGCTTGTGAGTACAATCAGAATCTATGCTGTTTGACTCTCCACCATCTATTTCCTGATTTCAAGCAACAGCCCTCAATTTTTGCCCTTATTCTCTTATCGTGTGTTTCAGAGGTGGGATGGCAATAAATACAGAGGTGGGATTGCCCTACATATCTGGGCAATCTGGTGAATGAATATCTGCTGCACGGATGGACACATGATGCAATCAGAGAGCCACTGAGCAACAAAGCTGCTATTAAAAGAGACTTTTGCTGGAAATGCTCAATACAGGCACATGGCTCTTTTACTGGAATTAAAGTTATGATGAGGTGAAGATGGAGTGACTGCTTGGTACTACAAAAGGAGAGAATACATGAAAAGATCCAACAGAGAAGACCTAGGAAATGGAGAGAGACAAAGTGGATCCAAGGGCCACATTCTGTACCTCTTCACCGAGTTTTACTGAAACTGCCAGTTCATACAAGCCGATTAACTCTCTTTTGTGATGGAAGCCAGCTGGAAGCAAGTTTTACAACACTTACAACCAAAAGAGGCACCATTTGTTAAAATTTTTATTTTGACCCTTTCCGTGAACTGTTGATGACTTGATATTATCCTTTTTGTAACTTAGTCATGAATATACAGGAAAATAATTACTGAAATATGATAATTTCACTATTTATTAGAAGACACTCCCTACTTATAAGAAATCTCTATCTCCCAAAAAAAAGTTTTCAATGATCTTATCGTGAAAATTGGTCTCAGCATCAATTCCAGTCACTAATATAGAATTTCTTCTCATTTTCATTGCCTTAAAGCAACCATTCTAGTCATACTTGCTCCCCCAAACAACTCAGCAAAATTATCAATTTTTATAAAAGTAGCAAGTTATTAATCTCTAGCAATCACAATTTAGGACAAATTTTCAAAATCATCAACAAGATTAAGATAAAATCTGCCATGAGATTTAGAAAAACTTTCAAAATACTGTTAATAGTATTGGTTAAAACAAAACAAAAAGAAATCCTAATTTGCTATATGTATAATGTCATATATTAACAGAGATGATATACCTAATCCCTTTGGGGTAATACCACTTCGATCCTGAGGATTCATTGCCCAGTAGTAGTACTTCAGTGTATGCATGATGAGTAGCACTGTTCCAACTCTTCGAATGGCATTATATATGTTGACAGTACCAACGAATTCAGTGGACAGATAAGTATAGAGTGTCAACTGAACCTAGAGGATCAAAATGAAGGGTTTAAATCAAAAAAGCAGACCAACATTTACTTGTTTCCAGTAATACCCTCAAGCTGTTTTACTCAAATGATATTTGTTCCAAAAATTAAGATGCCGAGCTTGATAATAGCATCCATGTTAACAGGTAACACATATCCACTGATACACACACACAAGCCCACACACTCCTTATAAAACTAAACCAGGTATATTTTTCTTTTATAGTAGCATTATAAAGTTAACACCCCCAAATATGTCAAGTTTTCACAGTACTACTCTATGGAAAAACTGTTTGATTATTATTTATTAATCAGCAGTCACTCACAAGCATGTATAACTTCTTTATAATAAACTTACTACTAATGCTATTCATAGTTTCAGAAATCTAGAAATTTTCTGTTTTGAAGAAAATCAGAAGCTAGAATAACTCAAACGGAAAAAAGAGTAGCTCAAAAGAAAAAAAGAAATAAGTTAAAAGAAACAAAGCCATACAAAAACATGTAAAGCCTACCTTAGGAAATACCTACTAGAACAGAATGCTGTTGTAATTGCTCCTTAATACAAAGATAGTAATCATAACAATTATAGTCTCTGAACATGTTTATAAGCCCTGTCCTTCAATTAGGAAAGGATTCTACTAATCTTATTTCTAAATAAATAGTCTAAATAAACACATAAGAACTTACTAACTTCAAAAATAAGCTCTGAATATGTAAGAAAAAGAAAGGATATGAGTGGTGACCCACCACTACACATTTCATCTTAACATAAAATTTTGATGGAATTATGGCTCTAAAATTCAAAAACTAAAGTCCAGTCCTTATAACAGCACAACATAAAGACTGCTTTTATTCTATTCTCATGGTGAAATCAATAAGTTTTTCATTTCATTGCTAGTGGATGTATTTTGTAAACTCAACAACTTTAGCAGGACATATATACTCTCCCTGTGGCCGAAGACCAAACTATGCCTGACCATTTACAACTGAACATTTATGTTAACTTCCCTGGACACTGAGGGCATTTTCATTTTCAGCCCTGCAAGGTACCTAATGATTTCTCTGAGGGTGAAAATTAGGTGCTTATCATCCAGATGCCTGATAAACAAACAGTCAAGTCTAAATGAACTAGGTAGTCAAATCGGTAACCATAAATGGTAAAGTGGCAGATTCTGAACCACTTAAAATTGAAGCTTAGAAGATGATTATAGTTTAGAAAACTATACATTCACTTGCTGAAGATAACGTTATTTTGATGTAACCATTGTTGTTTAAATGGATAGGCCCAGTTTACTTGTCACTGAGGCCATATAACACTTTCTATGACATGGCTCAAATTCTGAACCATGTTATTTCAGTCACCTGGAAAATATTTACATCCACCTATATGCATAACACTGTAACAGGAAATACAATGGCATACACACTGTACCTCACTATCTGAAACCCAGTTAAGATAAAAAATACGCACAAACTGAAGTGGAAAACCAAAGGTAATAAGGACATCTACTGAAACATAAGAAAGGTCATATGGCAATACGTAATTATAAAATGAGTGATATAGAGCTATTAAATACTATGAGTTCATAGGCCAGAGAAATTATTATAGCATAAGCTAAAATAGTCAAGAAAACTTTCACTAATAAAGTAGGTATTAAGGTAGGCTGTGAAGATAAGTAGAACAAAGACAGGTAGACAGAAAAAAACAAAATTTCTAACAGAAAGAAATGATGAATGATACAAAAAGTTTCCTTAGATCTAGAACAATACTCATCAATCCTTATAGTACATTAAGATGCCTGAAAAACATTCTTCAAAAACACTAATACCTGGGCCTGTCCCATACCAATTAAATCAGAATCTGGGATGGACGGGATGGGATTCCAGTTTTGTTTTTGGGTGCAAGAGAGAGAAAGAGAGGGAGACAGACAGACAGACAGACACAGACAATGTGTGTGTGTTTGTGTTTGTGTGTGTGTGTGTGTGTGAGAAAGTGTGTGTGTGTGTGTGTGTGTGTGTGTGTGTGTGTGTGTATAAACACCTCTCCTGATTGCATTGACAGCCAAAATTAAGAACCACAGCTCTAAGATAACTTTTTGGTGCCTGCCTAGCCACTGAGGATAACTGACTGAGTTTTTAAGCTAGAAAGCGTAGGAAGGAGAATTGGCATGAAAACTTAATGCTAGAAAAGGGATGACATTATACTGAAAACCATGGGAAACTATTACAAGCTTGGGGGCTATAAAATGACCTGATGAGAGTGATATGTTAAAAACATATAGTAATTCTGGCCCAGAAAGTGATAAAAATATAGCAAATTAGATAGGATTTAATAGCAATATATTGAGATAAGAATGAAGAGCTCAAGATTATTCATATACTAATTATGAATAAACTTTTCTTCATTCACTCATTATATAAACTAATAATCACACAAGTTATAAATTAACATATGTCTTTCTCATTAGGCATAAATTCTATGAGGGCAAGAATTAGCTCTGTCTTGTTCACTATTGTATCCATATGCCCAGCATAAAGTAGCCACTCAACAAATGAAGGACTACTGTTTATAAGAAAATTCATCTTTCTTGTGAGGTCATTAAAAAGACTGTCTCCAAGCAGATCAAAGATATGGGTATTATAAGGCACTGTGAACACCCTTTTCCAAAAGCAAAAATTGATTCATACCTCCAAAGCCTTAACCGTGATAACTAGAGGTGAATTTACCGTGAAACTAATGAAGCCTAAACTTCATACTCACTTATCTATACAGGTTTCTCCCAAGACTCTAAACCTAGTTTTGCATGTATTATGTCATTATTTTTCCTAAAAAGCTCCTCCCTCCCCAAAACTGTATGATGTTCAAGTCAAAAAAAATTCTTGATCTGCCCTTTGTCATAACTATCTTTATAATAAAAGTAGATATAGGTCCTCTTGGATGCACAAAGTAGACAGGTAAAACAGAAGGAAAATTTAATATTACCAAATCAATTGCAAATTCTAAACAGAAAATTAAAGAAAATTATTAACAATAAAAGGTAAGAAATAGAGTTTAATAATAACAGGAACTTAAGGAAATGACATAATAAAATTACAAAACCATTGCCCTATAACTAAGTATTAATATGAGGCTTTTTGACCACATCAAAAGAGACCCAAAGCCTTACAAATATGCTGTTTAGCAAGAAAAAGTGTCTACTAAAAGGTTTAAACAACTAATTTGAAACAATCCTCTAAAAGAAATAAGACTGTGGGTCATAGAAGAGAAAGAGGTCAAATTTGAACCTAGAGATAAAAAGCTACAACCTCCAGCTGCCTCCTTTGATTATTTCCAAATGGCAATCAGAGTCAGCAGCTGTTTTTCTCTTTTACATGTGAAAAGACTGGGTGAAAATAAGACAATGTCTCTAGAAAAGCAAAAATGTCCACAGAATTTTTTTCTGACTAGAATAAGTATGTGCTATTTTAACCTAAACAATGATAAACATTGCAAGTAAACCAAAAGGGGAAGAGGGGAAGAGAAAAAATTAATGGATTTGAAACAAAAACAAACAAAAACTGCCGTTAATACAGATGCAATTATGTAATTTAATAGAAACTGTTTCAAGTCCTCCTTAATACTACCACTATTAACATTTTTAGGACAATTAAATACAGTATTTGGATTTATCAAAAGTTTCAGTCATATACTTTATCACAAATTCACTTAAGTTCACTTAGAAATAATTGGTTTGTTTTTAGAGTACTAAATAAATTATGTGCAAATTGTATTTAATAATTTGAATTGATGTAAAATTTAAATGATTAAATGAGACCAGTATATATTGGAAGACTTCAAAAAAGGGTGACATTTCAGCTGTTTGTTTAAGAATTACGCTCAGGAATTCATTATGCTGGTAGCAGGGATATGTGTGCAAACAAGACAAAGAGAGAGTACAATGAGTTCAGGAATGAAAATAAACACATGTGTATGTATGTTTTCAATAGAGCAGAACTATTATAGAAACAATTACATTGGAACTGTCCAACTTTGATTTATGCTTAATAAATCAAAGTCTTTCTAAAATAAAATTTTGATACAACAGAAAATAAAGACTATAGCTGTTTATAAAAATATTGATATTGCTTTAAAAAAAAAAGAAAAAAGATATACTGACTTACAAATTAGCCTAAAAGTATGCTTCATCAAAAAATGCAATCAACTGACACCTTATAAAATAGCATGTAAAAGGATAAATGAAAATCCTCATATTATCACTCAAATATAAAAATTTAGTGACGATAATAAAAATCGATACACATATTACCTTAGCTGGGGTGTGAATCCACAGAGCTGGGTTAAGTAGAATGTGATCACACAAGTGCTTGAGCAGTGGCATCCCATTCTGTAGATTGCTCAGATATTTTGAAAACGCAAGGCAAAGGTCAAGAACCATTTTGCTGACATGGGATTTGGAAGACTGCGAAGAAAGGTATTTCAAAAGTCACTAATAACATTAAGGAAAGGTAAGTAAATTAAAGGTTGTCAGTATCAGAAAATAGTTGCCCACAAACTATGCTGAAAGTTAAAGATGCCATGAGACTCAATACCACATTTCCCTAATAAAGCTACAGAAGCAAGGTAAAACAACAATATGTTATTTTAATTTACGTTATTTTATGTAACCAAGAAAACACTTGCAGATAGAATTTCTCAACCACTTAGGAGATCAAGTCCATGTTCTGCAACTTTAGAATCAAAAATGTAGAAATCATTTCATACTTTACCTTTTCGAGACTATATCCTATTACCAAAAAGCCCTTGCAGGCAAGCATCTGCTCCTGCATAGCAATTGAGTTCTTCAGCAACTCCATGATAAAAGCCAGCAAAGTTGAACTGGAATAAGGAAAAAAGCTATGGTTTGAAAAAACATACTCTATTTTTTAAAATCCTAGATAGGTGTGGTCTATCATTTATCATTTATCATTTATCTACTTCAAAGAAACTGAAGGTCTACTGAAACTGCTTCCACCATTGTTTCAGGATTTAGAATTTTAATGTAAAATACAATTTACTCAAATATTTCATATACTTTATCACAAACATAATAATTACTTAGAAACAACATGACAAACATGCACAACATATAGAAAAATTAGCAATGGCCAAAAACAAGTAATAAAATGGGTAACATAAGTATATAAAGGCCTTAAAGAATGGATCTAACTTAGATGAACAAGTATATTCAATTTTGGAAGGTGAAAGGCCAAACAGAGGGAAAAGAAATGTGGAGCAAACAGACACGGGTAGAAATCCTCAAATGTGTTAGAATTCCGGACTAGCCCAGTTGAATGGAGCCTGAGAGTTCACAGAGAAGATAAGAAAGTAAAATTAAAGACAAACTGAAGTTCTCAAACACTAAGAACTCTGTTCATAATCTCAACAGGAAACTCATAATTCAACAGTCATTCAAGAACATGTTTAAAATTGAAGAGCCACGCTCCCATTCTCCCAACTTTTAGAGATACCCAAAATGGAATGAAATAAGGTCAGGAGTACCTCTATCTGAAAGGCTCTCAGAGATTCCCACAAAGAAAAACTGGCAGTCATCCTCCTGTACAAAATTACTTGTAACTATCATCAATTCCAATAAATATGTGGAAAAGTTAAAAAATAAATAACCAAGAAAAAAAATTACTAAGCCCCATACAAAGATTTAAAACCGGGATGCCAAAAACAAAAAAAATTACGTAGCAACATGTCAAAGATAATTTAAAATTTTTAAAATGTAGTTAAAAAATACTACATTCCTTTAAAAAGTTATTTTGTTGCCTAAAAATAATCTGGAGAAAATTATTACATCATTAATATACAGTACATGTATTCATTGGTAGTAGACATTAATATATATTACTTATATACATTGGTAATATGTAATATTACTACATATATACACTGGTTATGTATAAAAGCAAATATCACAGAAAGATTTTCAAAAAAGGAGTATGAATAATGCCTTTAAATTACTCAAATAATAAACATAATTATTTTACTAGAGTTCTTCTATTTCTCTAATAAAGTTATATAAGAATATACAGCCATGAAAAATTCATTTTGAAATCATCTCTAAAGTTTTATAACTTATCCTAGAATTCCTAAGTCTGACTTTTTTAAACTCAACACTACTACAGGAGACCAATATGCCAAATAAGCAATTTAATAAAAAAAAATTAAATCACCTATTCTATAACATCAGAAATTTCAGATTTCAATTATATCCAATCAATAAATGTGAAAAGCTAAATCCTCATAATAAATCACTGTCAGATAACAATTTTAAATGTTTTAAATAGCATGTTAAACAAAAATCTATTCATTTCTGATATATCCATTATCACTTTTTCTAACTTTATTCAAAAACAACTTTGTTTCTTAGAGTTTCCATATTTCTTACTGATAATGTAAATTAATACTATTATTGACATGGATTCATAATAACATTTGGAGTTCACAAATTTCTTTAACTTTCATTCTCTTTAATTCTACAACAAATTTAAAAGGCAGTAAAAATAATCATGTAGCTCAACAGTGATAAAAATAACTCACATCAAATTAAAAAAAGGGTACTCACCATATAGTCAAATCAACCTCATCAGACAGGTATTGCCGATAATCCAACTGTGCAAAAAGTGGAAACAGCACTTGTACCCCTCCAATCGAATGCATAGCACTTTGGATGGAATGTGTTAAAACTGCCTTCACATCCTGGTAAAATAGAAGACACCAAAAAGATTCCAATAATCTCTTTTCCAAAACAATTAAAAATAAAGCATAACAAGAATAAAATGGTATGCTGCATGTGAAGTGAACAAACACACACCAGTATATTAAAATTTACCATTAAAAATATTCTTAAAAAATTCTAACTTGTACCTGGAGCATGAGTGCATGTGGTGAATGAACAAAAATTGAAGGGTTGTCCTTAGGAGATGATTCCAGGCAGAGCTGGGCATCTGTAGCACGTGGATTGTATGTGAATGCAATGGCACTTGAGAGTTTGCCATCATACAATAGAAGTTTGTGATGTTCTGCAAGGAACAGGTCACTTTCTGCTTTGAATTTAAATGTACCCTAAGAATAAAAAGTAGAATAGTTAAAACAGTATGCCATAAAAATCTAGATATAAATTACCATAGACAGAAAACTATTTTTAATCATTTTTATTTTCCGATAAATAGATACAAAAATTTAAGGAGACAGACCACTGATCATTTTCCTAACACTATCAAAGGGAAGGAGCCCTGCACATTTAATTACTTCCAAAGTGAACTGAATTCGCTGTAAAAATATAATGGAAAACTCATCAACTTGACATTAAAATCTTACATTTAAAAACATATGTAAAACAGGTCCCAGAGAATGCATTGTCTCTTTTTTTCACTGTATTTTGTCTTTATTGTTTCTTTATTTAAAACCTGTGGTAAAATACACATAAAACTTACCATCTTAAATATTTTTAAGTGTACAGTACACTTTTCACATCACTGTAAAACAATTCTCTAGAACTTTTACATTTTGCAAAACTAAAACTCTATGCCCACTTAACATCTCATTTCCTTCTCTCACTCCCTGGAAAACATCATTTTACTTTCTGATTCTATGAGTTTACTTTATATAACTTATTTGTAAATGGAATCCCACTTGTCTTTTTGTGACTGGCATAACGTGCTTAAGATTCACACATCTTGCATCATGTGATGGAATCTCCTTCTTTTTTAAAACTAAATAATATTCTATTGTATGTATATACCACACTGTATTCATCTATTCATGCACAATTAGGTTGCTTCAGCCTATTGGCTATTATGAATAGTGCTGCAATGGACATGGGTGTACAAACATCTCTTTCAGATCCTACTTTCAATTATTTTAGATGTATACACAGAAGACTGCTTGATCATATGGTAATTTTACATATGTAAAATTGAGTGTTATTATATATAAATCAATTCAAAAAAGCAGATTTTGTTTTCAAAGTAACAGAGCAGACATTAAATCTCTCACTGAAACCAAACTAGACTAACAATGGCGTGATCTAAAGGTTCCCAAGTTTTCTTGGTTCATAACAATCTTAGTGCTTCAGTAATTTTTTATGGTGCTGTAGACCAAAATAAATATTGAATATTTCTGTTTATTATGTAGTTTGATCCAAACAACTTTACAACAGTTTAGTAGCCATTTTAAAAAATTAATGAACAAGTTTAAAAAAAAAAAAACACTGCATAACCTCTTCAACTTTGTAGTCAGACTTTATACTTCATCCTCATTTTTTGTATCACATTGACTTTCACATGGTACTTGCTTTTTTATCACAGCAACTATTAAAAAGTTAGCTGTGCAAAGAAATGACATCATCAAAAGCAATGAAGCATGAACTACAGTTGAAGCTTGAACTAGTGTCCCACATTTGATCAGTATACTGTACTTATCTCAAAAACTTAAAACACCTTTTGGACTCCTCTGACTTCCCTATGGTTCCTCTGGTTACTATGATATACAGTTGGCAACCCTAGGTAAGTTGCCCAAGGCACCACCCATCTTTACATCAAGCTCAACTAACATTGGTTAAGCAGTGAACAGCAAGTACCTTGTATCCCAAGCCCAACTGATAAATAGCAAAAATCTGAGCTGCATTAAGAGCTTCACTAAAAAGGTAAACTGCAGTCATCTGACCACAGAATACTCTGTTAGCATCTGCTGTTTCTGATGAGCCCAGGAAACATTTGTCAAAGGTCTGTAAAAGAAAACAGAAGATTTTATGACAGAAAAAAAGAAAAAATTATCTTCTCCAGCAACAATGACAACCTATATTGGTATAGATGTTTTGTTCATTCTAAACTATAATCTGAATACATTAACATAATTCATTCAGCATTACATTTCACTCATTCCCACCTGGTAAAGAAATCAAGAAAGATGTCACAGAAAAGGAGATGAAACACGTTTCCCAATCATAATTAACAAAGCGTAATGACAAAGGGAATGTAGAAAACAGAGTCAGAGAGATCATCATGGCTCTGAAAGTTCATAACTGGGCAACCCAAGAACCAGGCAGAAGAGCTGGATGTGGAGCGAGGAGAAAAACCATCAGTTAAATTTGGGACATAATTAATCTGCTTCTTCTGTGAGCTAATATGGATGGAGCTAACTAACATGGATGAAGAAGCAACTCCTAACAGGGTTTTGTACATTTGGTGAGAATTTAAAACTGTAAAGATAGATTCTTGCAAACATCAAGATATAGATAATGGGTGAAGTCATGGGAATAGACACAATCCTTCAGAAGGAATGTATAAATTCAGAAAAACAGGTATAGGTTCTTCTTCTAACAAAGAAATCCTGTTAACATCCAGGTTGCAAAGACCACGTTTTAAAAACCTATGTGGTACAACAAAGATAGAAAGAAATTCTCCACATATCTTTAAAAAGTATCATTTTAAACCTCGAAACCATTAGAAAAAATGTTGAAAAATATGCAAGTATTAACATTAGAGCATATAGAAAATTTGTTAACAGTTGAGTTCTGAAGACAAACCTCCTAGGTCAAATCACTGCCTCACATGTTGCTGATCTTGCTAAGTTACTTGATCTCTCTGTACTTTAGTCTCATTTGTAAAATGGAAATTATAATAGTACTTATCTTGAAAGGTTGGGGCTTTTAGAAAATAAAGGTATTTATTACAATTCCTGGAATACAGGAAACACTAAATAAAGGTTAATGTAAGAAAAAAAACAGGTTTAAAAACAATACAATAATGAAAATTAACAGTTACTGAACACTGCGAATGGATTCGTGAACAGTTATCTCATTTAATGTTCACATTAACCTTCTGAGATGGGTACTATTTTATACTCATTTTTAGGTGAAGAAAACTTAGGTCTGATAGATTAAGTAAGGTCATATTGTCAATAAGTGAGAGCTGATATTCAAACCGGTCTATCTATTACAACAACCTGAGCTCAATGTTAGCATTATACAGTATGTATGTAAATATATATACCATAGGATATAAAAGATGAGGAGTTAATGATAAATAGGTGATACAGTTTACATTCATTTTCCTAATCTATATTTTTCAAGCTTTCTACTAAAAATGTAATTAGGGGGAAAATATTTCAATTTAATTCTAACCTATGGATCTCTTTTTGAATCCTGAAAACATTATAACGTAATAGTAATCTATCACAGCTACAAATTATATGCAAAATTTATAAGCATGCATCATCTAACACGTTCATAAAAATGATCAGGACTCTGTAGTAGAGCTCACAGTTTTAATCTGATCACTGGGCCAATGACACACACACTTAAGCCATACCAACTGCTACCTATAAATTTTCTACTACCCAGAATAATTTTATAACAAAGATTGAGTAATACTTTATGTGACACATTAACACAGTTCTATTCTATTAATAATAAATTAACATGCTGGCCAAACTGTTTTTATAAAAATCTACCATTGTGGTATCCTAATATCTAATATAAAATATATTTTTCTTATTTAAAAACTTCATGCTTTTAAAATATTTTTTTCATTGTAACATTTTCAAGTTACTTACATCACTGGTGTTGACAAACCATGTTATCTCGCCATAGGAAGCTAGCTCACCATTCACATAACATCGAAGTTCACTGTTCTTCCATCGGTTATAAATGTGCACTATAGTTACCATATACCACTGAATAAGCAAAAACATAAAAAGATGGATAATAATTCTTCCTACTTAATAACAAGTAAAAATTAAATGACAAATTATATTTAAAAATAAAATGACTATTCTGTTAAATATTCAACCTCTGGAACAATATTTATTCAGAAAGTTCTCATTGGAGAACTTAATCGTGAAATTATTTTCCAACATTTTATTATGAAAAATTTTAAGGAAACCACTCAAACCTATAAAATGTAGTACGAACACCCTCTTTCCTGTCACCTAGATTCCACAACTATCAACATTTTGTCATATCTGTTTTAACCATCTACTTATCTATCTATCTGTGTGTGTGTATGTGTGTGTGTGTCTATATTTGGTTGATAAACCATGAATCTCTAAATTTAAGTACAAAAAAAACACATATTACTACTACTAGTAGTAATAATACTAAAATAATTGTCATTGATATTTCCCCTTGGTAATTCTCTTAAACTCTATGAATAACTTTCACTCTTTTGTTATCTAATATCAGAGAGGTTAACAATTGTGCAGAGATTTATAATTCATTTTCTGAAGCTGTATAAACAGAGCTGTGATTTACCACATATTATGTCAATGACATTAAAAACAAAGAATTCTGAAGGCTAGCACAGCTTGTTATCATAACTATGACTTGGTAAAATCACATACCTTTTGTGGCTTGAAATCAAATTTCACACAATGTTGAAAGCCTTTTCCTTTTGACTTTATTGAAGTTATAATCAAACAGCCCCCAACAAAGTGAGCAGAATAACCAAGACCCTTGCTGGTTCTGAAACTATAAAGAATAGGTTCTTTATTTATGAAAATATTCTTTCATTTTTAAAGTAAGATAATACTAAGGAACAGAAATACATACCAATACAAATATGGTTTATCCTTATCCACATTGATGTTATTTACAGGATCCATTCTAAGCCAGGTATGAAATGTAAAACCATTCTGGTATGGCCATTTGGCTATAGGAGGTAATGCAATAGCCTAAAATAAAGAAAAAAAAAAAAAAAACCTTTATTACTGACATTATGAAAATAAGATATTACAACATTACATGTTATGCTGTCATAATTAAAATCTCTCTTTATCTGGAAGAAGACTTTTAATAATTTCTAAATTTTCCAAAATACACACAAATTGTATTAATTTAACAACAGCATTCCATGTGACCTGCTGAAAACACTACTTTGTTTGTTTTATTTCCTATAATGAACATATCAAAAAAAATTCCAATTAAAATAGATAGGTAGTGATGTCAAATTGGAACTTTGTTGCTGAAATGTTCAGGTAATAGAGAAAAAAGAACAAGAAAGGAAAGAAAAAGGGGAAAAGCCTGGAATGTGATTTTTTTTAACAGCAAATATTAAACTGAAGAAGATAAGTTGATAACACTGTTTTCCATAACATTTTAACTCCCAAAATTAACTCCAAATGGATCACAGATCTGAATGTAAATGCTAAAACTATAATCTTATATAAGAAAAAAATAAAGGTATATGACCATGCCACCCTTAACACACCCGGTCTCATCTGATCCCAGAAGCTAAGCAGGGTCAGGCCTGGTTAGTACTTGGATAGGAGACCACCTAGAAAGACCAGGTGTTGAAGGCATTTAAAAAAAAAAAAAGGAAATCTTCATGGCACTGCATTAGGCAAATCCTTCTTAATTATGCCAAAAGCACAAGCAACAAAAGGAAAAATATATAAACTTCATTACTTCAATAAATTAAAACCTTTGGTTATTTAAACGATACCATCAAGAAATTGAAAAGAAAAGACAAAAGATTGAAAAGTATGTGCATCTCATATCTGATAAGGAATAGATATATAAAGAACTCTTACAATTCAGTAAAAAATAAAAGAAATACAATTTCAAAATGGACCAAAGATCTGTAATCATATCTCCAAAGAAGACATGCAAATGGCCAAAAAAGATGTGAACAGATGCTCAACATCCTCAATCATTAAGGAAATGCAAATCAAAACCACAGTGAGATACTACCTCATACCCACTATAATAAAAAGATGTTAAGAAGCACTGGCAAGTATCTGGAGAAACTGGAATCCTTATAAACTAATGCTGGGACAGTAAAATGACACAGCCACTTTGAAAAACAATCTGGAAGTTTTTCAAACAGTTAGACACAAACTATATGACCTAGCAATTCCATCCTAGGTAAACACACAAGAGAAATGAATGCATATGTCCACACAAAAACTTGTACACAAAAGCCCACTGCAGCATTACTAAAATGTGGAATCAACAGAAAAATCCAGTAATTAAAAAATGATTAAACAAAATGTAGTATAGTCTTATATTAGACTATTAGTCATAAAAAGGAATGAAGCACTGACACATGGCACAGCATGGATGGACCTTGAAAATAGTATGCTATATGAAAATAACAAATCACAAAAACCAGATATTGTATGATTCTATTTCTGTGAAATGTCCAGAATAGACAAATCCACAGAGACAGAAAGTAGAGTAGTGGCTACCTACACCTGGGAGGGTGGGGGAAAAGGGGCAGAGACTGCTAATATATATGGGTTTTCTTTGCAGGGGTGATAAAAATATTCTAAAATTGATTATGATGATGGTTGCATATTAAACCATTCAAGTGCACACTGTGAGTGAACTGTATGGTATTTCAATTATAGCTCAATAAAACTTTAAAACAAACACACACAAGCTTTTCTTTTACTATTATTGTAACCTAAATATGCATTTATGTATATATTATAAACATATAAATTCTTTTAAATGTATAAAATATTCCATAAAACATGAAAAACATTAAAGCCAAATTTATGTAGGAACACTACTGAAACTTCAAGAGGCTGATTTAAAATGAATGCTGTATTAAGAAAATAAAATACATATTCACTGTATATATATGTTCTCTCACCAAAAAATGAGAAAATGTGAAAGTTGTATAAAGACAATATCCTCAGAATTCTTTAACTTCACTTTAAAAGTTATGTTTAAAGAAAAAATGAGTCCCTAAACATTTAAAACATCTATTCTCTGTAAGTGTCAAAAGCTTTTAATCTTAACTGCCCCACTTTCAAGATAAACACAAATAAGTGGAATGGACACATTATAGTCTCAGAGAATTATAAATAACATGCATTTAAAAAGGTTAATTTCATGAGAATACTTTATGTTAGAGATGAATAAGTTTAACGCCAACAGAGTCATAGTCAGGAAAGCTTCAAGTTAAGAAAACATTTAAATATATATACATGAGCATCAAAACTTTCCAAAGAAAGCTGTGCATTGTGTGTACCACATTCAAATATCACAAATGTCCTTTTAAAACATTATTTTATTTCTACAGATATTGCCTAGCTACATAGGGTCTAACAAGCAAATAAGGTAATTATGAGAAACAAAGTAAAAAATGAATAAAAGGTAATCTCAGAAAGAGAACGGGCTAAAATAGGTTCAAAAAAAAATGTTTGATTGTAACAGGCAGACCAATGTAATAATGGAGGTTTAAAACAGTTTTAAAAAAATTAGCTTCCATAAATAACATATACACATTATATAATGTCTTATAATATTTTGAAACGTTACAGATGTTACTATCATACATAACTGTCTTATTTATAAACTGAGCAACAGCTTATAAGAGTGCTGAGACTGCTCATATGGAAACTCACGAGTCAGGAAAACTTGCCTAGAAAGTTTCAAAGAGTTATTCCATTTTGTATACCAGATAGAAAAGGAACAGTAATGGAAAACTGCAAAGCTAAAAAAAGATGTTTAGGAAGGTAAAAGTGAAAATGTTACACACAAATATCTGGAATGCAGAGATTCATCCATAAAACAATATGACTGCGTTAAAAAGAATTGGGTTCTTATTTCATTGCTGCCCCAAGGTGTGAACTAGCAGCTTTTGTTAACTTCCCTGAGCCTTTATTCACCTCTCAAACTGTTAGGAAGAAGCAAGCACAATTGCTGTAAGGATTAAGGTGGTGCAAAGAAGTTTCTACTTAAGATAAACACTGTCAGGAGTGTTTACAGGGCTGTACTTTGAGGAATAAAGAACTCCCAGTAATTTCATCATTCAGATTTACTTACTGCAGCACTCTTTCCTGGAAAATTGAAAAAGGCATCAGGACCATACTTCTGAGGCACATGCTTTAATACAGACAGCAACTTTCCAGCATGTGGAGGCTATGAAAATAATCAATAATTCATTAATCATATTATTCACTATAAAACATACTTATTTTTAATATAGTTATACTTTAATATACCCAAGGATAACCAAATAATGCTATAAACTAAAAAGCAAATAAAATAGCCAAAGATATATTATTTTCAACTATCTTAAAGAAATAAGCAACATATTCTATATCATTTTTTGTTAACTATAAGATGTATCAGGTGTTTGGTAAATATGAGCCAATATCATTTGACACTTGAAACTCTTCCCACACTGCAGCAAAAAATGATCTTTTAGAATTACAAAGTAATTCATTGAAACACTTTATAATTTCACAAATAATGCTTACTGTGTTCTACCTTTGAAGACACTTCAAATTAAACAATATAAAATTTTAACCTTATCGCCACACTAGGGAGTATAATTATCCCATTTCATAAAGGAGGAATCTGAGGCAGAAGAATATGTCCAAGGTCACAGAAATAGTAAGTAGCAAGAATGGAATCAGAACTCAGTCTAACATGGGTCCATACTTACAACCACTATACTTTCAACTGTAACTTCTTTCCAGTAGCATCTATTGCCCTTAAAATAAAGACCTAACTCCCTAACATGGACCACAAGATACTTTAGCTACCTAACTCACAGCCTCATCTGCATCTCAATCTGCCCTTTTCTCTGCACTTCATCCACAATGTCTTCTCTGTCTTCTTCCAGAAACAGCCTGAGCACAAGCTATTTCTTGTGCTTAAAATGTTCTCACTAGGTCTACTTCTCTCCCCTCTTAACTAAACAAATCTTATCCATCCTAAAGGAGCTCATCTTAAAGGTCACTTGCTCAGGGCAGTCTTCCCTGACATCTGAGAGTGAATCAAATCTTCCAATCATATTTCATTCTACAATATACCTCTATTACTATGAAATGCATAAAAGTTGTAACATTACATTTATTTGATTAATGCCTCTTTGACCTATCAAACTACAGGTGAAATCACTGGCTTCCCTTCATCTTATCTGGTAACTGCTCTAAGTTATTACTGTCTAAAAGAGTTCAACAATCTACCTAAACATTAAGTGGAAAGTTTCGCTCTAAAGAAATTTTCTATTAACCTAACTGCTTATTATAAGAGTGTAATAACAATTTAACTAAAATCACACTAATTTTTTAAACATAAATATCAAAATGAAATAAAAAAGAACTGCTGTCAAAAAAAAAACACACAGTATTTTAGTATTTCCATCTAGAGAAATCATTCCTCAAATTTTCTTTTTCTATAAACCAATCTAAAAAAAAATACCTTAAGATACGCACTTCTTTCACATACACTGCTGGGAGACTGTAAACTGGGTAAGCCTTCCAAAAAATAATCTAGAAGTCACGTTTCAAGAGACTTTAAAAATGACTATTGATACACTATTTCCATATGTAAAAATCCCTGCTATAGTAATAATCAGAAGGCAGATAAAGATTTAGATAAAGGGATTCTTACTACACTGATGTTGACAGCAAAAACTACAGAAATATAACGTCTGAGCAACGTTGTTCTATTAATAGTTGATTATTTTTTCCCTTCGTCTCCTATCCTAATCCCATAAGCAACTACATTAACATGTTGAATATTTTTATGTGTCCCTTCGAAAATGTGATTTACTTATTTAAACAATGTTGAATTAGATATATCATTTCTTAGTCTCTTCCTGCTTTCTCCAAGATGATTACTCTATGTATTGATTGTTACATAATATTATCTACTCCACACAGTAAACACATTTTACCTATCTATACTCCTAAGAATAAATACCCATGTTGACAACTCACTGCAATCAAAAATAATACTTCAGTGAACACCCTTGTGTGTATTTTCTTGTAGAACTATGTGACAATTTCTTGGAGCATGAAATGAGCAAATTACTACGCCATTAGATAAGGGGTACAATTTATGTGACTAAATTGTGCTAGATTACTCTTGAGGTAGGCTCAACGGGTATTCATTCTAACCAAGAGCACAGATTTAAAATAAGCCTATTCCCCAAATTATATTTGCTATTGTTCGATTTTATAATCCTTGATACTTACAAATTTAAAGTAACATATCAATATTGTTGTAATTTAATTATTAGTGATTTTTTGTTTATTTGATTGTGAAGTTTCTATCTCTGTAAATTACTATCTGGTAATATCCTTTGCTGCTTTCTTATAGTTTTCTATATTCACCAACCACAAAAATGTATTAATTACATATTCAGAATAAATAATTTGCATAATTCAAAACCAAAATCAAACCAGTATGCACTTCTTCTTCTAGACATGCTACAGTAACAGGACCTAGACTAACTTACCAATTCACCATAAACAACTACAGGATAAAATGTTTGAAACAAAAACTGTTTTCAGACAGGGAAGAAGAGGTAGCTCAAGACTATGGTCCTTGAGAAAGAGAAACAAAATAAACCATGACATTATCCAAACTTTCTACCTGGAGTCAACTTCCTTATCAGTACATAGACAGGGAAACCAAATAGAACTTGAAGGTCTCAATGAGTTGATGAGGCAAAAACTGAATGATGGGTATTCTGAGGTGGGTGGAAGATTTAAGGCAGAGTACTACAGCGGAAAAAACTATGTAGACAAAAAGCTCCAGAAATATGAAATGACTCCTCGGCTTAATACCAAACTGTTCACTTCTACTTTAAAACTCAACAAGGTGAGGACGAGATATTAACGGCTATAAGTCAAATAATTCCCACAGTTAATATAAAGCCAGAAATTATTTAAGATCCTACTACACAATGTGGAGAGATCACAGTCTACATTACCTTTTATTGCATGGATAAGACCCTAGAAAAGTCAGGCATGGATAATAAGGCTGCACTAGAGTAAAAGCCAATCTAGATCTGACTCAAAAAAATCTTTAAAACTAACCTAAAAATATAATTGACCTATAGTAACTCATCTTTCTGCAAAAACAGTCTAACAATATTAAAAGAAATATAACAAAATCCAGCAGTAAACAAAAAATAATTCACTATGTCTAATATCACTACGTCTAAAATCACTAGCATAAGCAAGAAAACATGACCTATAAGCAGAAGCAAAGTCAGTGAGTAAAAAATTCATCTAGAAAAATAACAGAGGATAGAATTAGTAGACAAGAACATTAAAGCAGCTATAAAAATATGCTAAATGTTCTTAAAGATTTAAAAGTGAAATGGAAATATTAAAAAGAACCTAATTTACAGAAATAAACATGAAATCTGAAATTTTTAATGGATAGAATTAACACACTGCAGAAGGAAACATGACACCTTAAAAATATAGCAATAAAGCAATCTAAAATAAAGCGGAAAAAAACTGAAAAAGAAGTGAACAGATCTCAGTAACTGCAGAACACTATTAAGAGGGCTAACATATATGTAACTGGAATCCCGCAAGGAGAGAGAGGGGACAAAAATGTTATTTGAAGAAACAATGAATAAAACATTTCAAAATCTGATTAAAATTACATTATAAACCCACAGATTCAAGGGCTCGAATAAGGATAAACATAAAGTAAACCATATCAAAAAACATAAAATTGCTGAAAATCAGGAATATAATCTTAAAAACAGAGAACTAGAATTTAATACAAATAAGGTAGAGTCTAACCATTTTACCACAATAGTGTATAATTGCAGTGAGCAAATTTAAACATACAGAGCTAGATTAAGGATGAGTTGGCTGAGCAGTTGCTATGGGCAATGATTTGTAAAGGATACTAAAATAAGCCAACAAATGCAATGAAAACAAAATATTTACTACAATTCCTCTAAGGAGTAAGTAATTAAGTGGTAGAAAGAGTTTGATAAGGCAACTGAAATTCAAAATAAGTTGACCATCATTATCACTACTGTCCATCGCAAAGGACCACAAAATTGCACCTAAGGAGGGCAGATTCAATTACCTGCAGAGCTTCTCTGTTCACTGAGTGGGTTATTCACATTTAAGGGCCATAGGTAAACTATACAGAGCAACAGAAAAAGAAGCTAGGTGCTGCTACCTAACACTTTTATTTTTCTGTCCTTCCTTTCCCTTTTTCTCAAAAAATGCTAAATGTATATTGAAGAATAACTATTTGAAGAAGGATCAAATAATTCGACTGCCTGGAATACCCATTTATGTCACTCCATACTTGTGTCAGGTCATGGCAAAAAGTATCTGTATAGATCTGAGTTCTATTTCAGTTGGTCTCTTCCCTTCAATTTGACATTTGTATACTTTCAAACAGCAAAGAGTATTTAGGTTTATTTTACCCATTGTCCTTTATTTCCTTGAAGTTTACTGAAGAATAGCTTTAGTTCTCGAACTGTCAAATTATAGCTAGCCAGCACTCCCAACATGTCAACTAAAAGATCTGGAAACAAAAAACAACAATAAAATAATTAAGCTACTTAATATCTTAAAAGATTAATATATATCATGCTTAATTAAGAGTCTAGACACAAAAGTTCAGATACATGGTAGATGCTCAAATATTTCTTAAATAAATATTACTAAATAATAAAAATAGTCGTTAAGAATCAAATTTTATTTCTTCATACCCATTGTACTACAGGAAAAGTCATACCTGCTATCATATTGTCAACTTTTTCAATTTTCCCAAGCACTTTTTCAACAAGGCCTACTTCAGTGCAGACTTGAAGATTTCGGATGCTTTTCTTCAGAATGGCTGTAAACATACTCCAGACTTCTGCTTGGCAAGTGATGTCACATTTTTCCAGGAGATCCACCATGCAGATGATACTCTCACCTTCTTGGATGATGAAATTCATTTCCAAATCAAACTGCCCTCCTACCAACTTCCAAAAGAAAAAAAAAAATTACAAGCATTAGTATTTCTTCAATGTAACCAGAGCGTGCTCCTTAGCCTTAGATTGACACTAACTACACATACACATTCTCCTTTACCACCTACAACATTAAAAAAAAAAAAAAAAAAAAACCACAGCTCTAAAAATCTCAAAGAAATCTTCAAATTAAGATAGCACAAAGTCAAGCAAAACTTATAGTAGTGAAAATAATTTTTAATAAAAACAAATAAAGAATCCCTTAGGTGAATTGCTACATACTGCCCTAATGTGGATAAAGATCTACCTTAGCATTATAATTACTTCTAATTCAATATTTCATTTATAAATTATGAACTCTGAAAACTACTCACAGCAACCTAAAGGTTATTTGATGTACCTATATAAGATATGGGCTCACAGCAAAAATAAAAAGCTGTAACACAGCTCAGGTGGACACAAAACTTAGAGTTTATATTTGTCAAAATCCTGTTTATTATACCTACTCATTTTGATCCTTCTCCTTCCTTGTCAATAATCAGGATAACATAAACACAATCACACACCCAAAGTCAATAATCAAGAAAATTTATTACACTGATATGACCATCAGTAAATTCACCCAGAGTAAGCTGCACTAACCTATGCCCACCTTGCTGTCTCACCCACAGCATCCTCCCATGTACAGATTTTAAAATTTTAACAAGTCCCAAATGTTTAAAGGAATTAAAATACTTTTACAATCATCTTTGCAGAGCTATCCTTTAAAATTAGATTTTTTAAAGAGCACCTACACTCTTGACCTTCTCAATACATCTTGGTTTTTCATTATGCATTCCAAAACACCAAAGATGGGCAAGAATTAGGAGAGAGTGAACTTTACAAAACAAAATCCAACAGTTCATAAAAGAATGATATAACCAAATAGAATTTACTCCAGAAAAAGTAGGACATCAACTAAAACTCCTTACAGCAAAGGATCAACATGTGTCCCAGGTTCTGCCAAATATATACACTGGCAATGAGAAAGAAAAAATGGAAAACTGAACAACATGAGGCAGTATCTGCTGCAGGAAGACTTCCTGGCAAGCACAGCAGTTAAGGCATTTGGTTCTTCTAGGAACATTCTGGCAGACAGTTTAGTGTACTATTCTTGCATCATCAGTAACAAGCAGCATAAGAGGACAGCTGGGTTTCTGCAAAGAGTTTCTGGGTGGGATTGAGCCAATTCTCCTAGCTGCATGCTTAGTTCCCTAGTGCACCCCCAAATTCTATAAGCTACATAAGAACACTAATAGGCTTTTTTGGAGTGAGGTGAATATTATTTGCTTGTTTTGTTTTTTACTCTGAAATAATTTCGAAGGTTCAAAAAGTTGTAAAATATAATTCCTGTATACCTTCTGCCCAGCTTCCCCAATGTGACTATAGTACATAATTGTAGTACAAGAATTAAAACAGGAAATTAACATTGATAGAATAACATTAACAAATCTACAGATTTTGCTCAAATGCTGCCACTTGTCTCACTAATGTCATTTTTCTGATCCAGGATCAGCATCCCCTTAAGTCTTCTTCTAACTGAGAGGTTTACACAGATATTCTTTGACTTTCATGATTTTGACACAATGAACAGGTAGGTATCTGCCAGTTATTTTACAGACTATGTTCCAATCTGAATGTTTCCTTCGCGTTTAAATTTAGGTTATGCATTTTGGGTTAAAAAAAAAATACCCCAGAAGTGATGTGTGTCCCTCTCAATGTATCATTTCAGATGGTATCTAATGTCTCACAATTGGTGATGTTAGAGTTTTGATCAACTTATTTAAGATAATGCCCCAGATTTTTTCCATTTTAAAGTTACTTTCATTCAAAAATTTTTTAAGCATCTTGTGGAGGATACTTTGAAACTCTACAAATATCTTGTTTCTCATTATACTTTTAAGAATCCATTCATGGATCTTATCTGCAACTGTTATTACTGTGACATTGCTAAATGATGATTTTATATTTCCATCAGACTTTCTACATTTATTAATAGGAAAAACCTTTTTTAAAATAATAAGATTTATTACACCTGAAGAGCCACATCATACTCAAATAGGAAAACTGGAATGATTCTCATGAAAGTAAGAAACAAGACTAAGATGCATTATCATCACTTTATATCATTCTGGAGATACAGAAGTCAAGTTTAGCCAAAAGGTAGCAACCTGTAGAAATATCAGAGCACAGGGATTTAAATTACAATTATTTTCAGATAATATTATATATAGCTGGGAAAACCAGGTGTTTCAACTAAAAATTTGCTATAAATAAGGAAGTACTTGGTAATAAAACTATTGACTTAGTTAACTATACGAATCAATCTCAAAAGATTTATAATAGAAGCCAACCATAAATGGCTACCTTAACTAGAAATGTATTCTGTAGATACACTGAGGTAATGATATTAGATACGAGAACTTCATTTTAGCGTTATTAAAGCAGAAAATAGAAGAAACAATCCCCCAAAGAAAACATTATAAGCTAATGGTTAGCAAAGTTGTGTAAAAGTACATAATGGAATATGATGCAACCACTGAAAAGAATGTGGCAACCCCAGTTGACATGTAACAATCCCTAGAATACATTGTTTAAGAAATCAAAGTGAAAAAAGGTGTGAATAGTAGGCTACAATTTGAGCATAAAACGTGTACATATAGATATACACCTAAGAATTATACACAAGAAACTAAGTATTAATTGCCCCTGAAAAGGTACCTGAGCATTTGAAAAAAAGGGCAAAGAAGAGTTTTTAGTATATACACTTTGGGGAAATCATCCAAAGAAATCTAAACAGGTGAAAAACCTAGTTGCAACTAACTAAAGAGACCTTACCTTCACCTTAATATTACTCACACCAATCTTGCATTCAGATCTGTGTTTATTAACATCAGTAATCACCCTTCCTAAGCTATAGAATTAATTTCTAAAAGTAATTTTAAAAAATCTCAAATATTTCACCAGCTTTTAAATTGAGATTACACTGTGAAAGCAATATCCAGTCAAGTGTTTTAAATATTTCTCCATTGCTTTAAATATCATGAAATATGTTTTTCAAAGAGAAAAACTGATGGCGGAAATTGGTACATACAAATGTGTGGCATATTTGCTATACTATATGTATGCATATCTATTATGCCTAAAAAGTATGCATAGGGTCTACAGTATGTCATGTTAACCCCCTTTCTAATAGTTATTTAAAACTGATCAACCTTCAAAACACAAATTAGTTTCCAATGACAAGGATCATAATCTAAGTCCAGACACTCGCTAGTTATTATCTGAGCTGTAGTAATGGCTCTGCACTACAAAATGTAATCTTCCCAAATGTCACAGTAAGTTATGAATATCTGAGCAGCCTAATGCACTTTACTAGCCATGAAATGTGAAAACGTAATCTTATTACCTTTTTTATGGTTGTATTTTTTTTGAATAATGTAGCCTAGAAACTGATGTATAGTCCTTTGCTGCCTTTTAGCATGATTTGGTTTCCTTTGCTATACAGAACATTTTTCAAAACTCTCCATTTCAACATGTTTTAGTCTTGGCCTGAACTTCATAAACAATTCTTATAGCAACCTTCAGGGTGGCATAGTATGCTTTCTATAGGTTACAGTTTAATGTACAGGTTTGTAGAAATTTTAAAACATTAAAGAATGCAAATACACCTTCACAAGTTTTATATTAGAGCCTTAATTTTCTTTTCAATGATTATATTAATAAAGTGCTGTAAACTGAAATTAGCAATCAAACCTAAGTGACTTGTACTTTCTGAAAACCAAAGAACAGATATAGACCAAGAATAATTTTTCTTCAAAAGATTTATGAAACTGGAAAAATAGCAATTAGAATATAGAAAATTCTAATACTTCAAGTGAATCTAAGTTTTCTCTGGCAACTTGCTAAATTTTTCCTCAAAGATGTTGCAGAAATAAGGTATAAAAAAAACTGAACAGAGTACAATCCCAGTTTATGCCCCTGACTAGATATTTTCTATCTCTTGTGACAAATCATCCCCGCCCCCACCCTCCCCACCCCCGCCCCATCCCGGGCTTGCCTATTCATTTGTAAAATCAGCTAAGTAAAGAGAAAGGCTTCTTTATCTGCATCCTTCCAAAATATACTTTTAAAAAGTGCCAATTTAAAGGTACCCAATTCATTCCTAAGTGAATGTGACACTACATACACTTATAGTCACTAGAAACAAATTAACAGGGAGAAACTGAGGAAAAATTACAAGGCTGTGGCATAGATTATAATGTCGCCCAATTTACATTTTCTTTTTTCTTCCATAACAATAAAGAGTTTCTAATTTGGTACACGGGGCCCAGGCAAAATATTTCACTTCCCAGCTTTCCCTGAAGTTAATACCTGTGGGACCAACTTGTGACCAAGAATGACAGAAATATGTGCATCTTCTGGATATAACCCTTAAAAGGAAGGTAATATGACTTCTCTCTGCAACTTACCTTCTTCATCTTACATACGGTACTGAAACAATGGCAAGAGTTAAAGTAGCCATCTTAAAATTTATAACTTTCATGTTAAAGATGACTGAGTAGAAAGATCTATGGACCCAATCAGTTGTATAACTGTCTCTATAGCCCTGGAGCATTTAACTACCCAAGCTTTCATCTGAAGGACAAATACACTTCTACCTTGTTTAAGCCACTGTTATTTGGGGTCTATTATATCAGCTTAAAACCCATATCCGGATTAACATATATGCTCGTGTTATTAGTTGCATTTTGTCAGAAATTAAAAAATATATGTAACTATCTCAAATGATATATCCCCATTCCCACCTCTTATACCAAAGTAGGAGATAAATCACCAAGTGTCTATTTTGACCTACTTTTAAAAGATGACAGTATGTCTTGATGAGCTTAGAAATAGCTCAATCCTAAATTTTAAACAGCTGAATTTTTAGATACCACATGTCTTATAATAGCAGAAGTTCAACATATATAAGTAATAAATAATAATGTACAGAATAGTAAAAGATTAGATGTTATAATTACTACACAAGCCTTTTAAGATCACCCCTAACATTAAAGTAAATGCAGTAAGACTTTACCTTCATCAGTTATTAGTAGAGAATATGTTGGTGGCAACATAACTGTCAGCATCTACATTACCAAAAACCCTTTACTAATAGTCAGCCAAAATAATACCTTACTCCTCAGTCAACATTAACTAAAAGAAGTTTTTTAGGCTTGGAAATGTGTCATTCAGTGACAAGAGCAATGTATTACAGTATTTAACAGTGCCAAGAAAATATTCTCTGAATTAGAATATGAAATGTTTGAAAATTTACTAAAATGTTTGATAAAATTTCAATAATTAAAAATTTCAATAAATTTTATATATATTCTTACACCTCAGAAGTCCTCCTAAGATGGTGATCTTTGGATTCAGCCTCATATGGATTTTTCCCAATCAGCCAAAAGTCTATTTTTGTATACCTCTAACATACAGATATATTTAGGCATTATGTATGACAGTATTTCTATAGAAAATGCCTGAAGAATATGGTTATCATGGAGAAGAGGATTACAAAAGGATTTCACTTTTAAATTATAAATTCATGACACATTTCAATTTTTCAAAGTATATGTTTTCTTTGAATCCAAGAGGAAAAAAGATATTTTAATTTTAATGTGATGAACTGAATGTAGAAAACTAGACAGGAAAAAATAATGCTTCTTAGTTTGTATATTATTTGCAGAAATCAAACTATATACATTCTCATCAAAATTGAGGGAAGGGGTGCTCCTAAGCAACAAGGCTAGGAAATGGAAATTAGATTACACTATCAAGTCTCACCAATGAAAGGTAAGTAAAATATCACGGTATCTTTTAGGGTGATGTCTTAATTTTAATGATAATAAAGTACTGTAATTGGTCATTTCCTGAAAACTGCATTTTGCCCAACATCTTTAACTATAAATAATTATACTTTGAGAGTTTTCAGAAACACAGTTCCTCTTACAAGGAACCATGGTTAAGAGCATGGGTTATGAAGCCAGACTGTCTGAATTTGACTTCCGGTTCTAAAGAGATATCAAGTATATGGACAAGGGTGGAAAGGTCACCTGCCTATGGCTCACATCCTCTCGTATAAAATTAGGGTAATAATGAAGTCCAGCTCCTTAAAGTTGTTGTAAGAATTCAATGAACTATGCGTATCTTAATTCATGCATATCCTCTTAGAGGAGGATCGAAGAACTTACTCTTCCTTCCACATGCTATGAAAATTCTCACTTCAAAAATTCTAATTTATTCACCCAACAGTCATGGTAAGGCTGTCTGTAGTCTGTATCTTTCTTCCTAGTGAACTAGAAATAGACAAATAAAATTTAAAAAGCATATTCCACTTAAAATATCTCCCTAACATAATGCACTAACTTAACTACTTTAACATCAAGGTAAGCTAAAGATGACAGCTTTCTGTTATGCTTTTATCAATCTAATTTCTAAGGCACTTTTATTTGATTGATATGATCTGTACTTGTCTTGAACCATAAAAAGTTTTATACTCCAAGGATTTTTTTATTCCTGTCATCTTTAACCAGGTGTCTGTATTCTTTAAAGCAGTGCAGCATCAAACAGAGAAGGCACATTTAATTCATAACTTATCATAACTCTCTCATACCATCATCTCTATATTATTATTAATTTAACTGACACACTACCTCTTCCGACTGTCAGCATCATCACATGACACTCCATGACCCTAGCACAGTACCTCTCAGATCCACCTCATTCCAGGGTATACAAATGTCCCACCATCTTCACCTTTCAGAAGAGTGCTTTCTTCACTTACTTCACTTACTGAAATCTGACTCTCCATAGAGGGTACAACCACACAACCTCTTTACCGTTAAAACTACTAGTTCTTTAACCCTCCACTGAAGGAGAGAGTTGAGCTTCTCCTGGCTGTTTCTTCTTCTAGACCATTACTCTTCCATATTTGGGAGAAAGTTCATCATCGTTGGAGGTTCATGCCATCAATTGAAGCGTATAACTATGAATCACTCCTCATTGTTGTCATCTTAACTAACTCCCCCTCAGTCATTAAAGAGTTTGGGATCTCAGTCATAACTTCCCACTTCTCATCTGTTAAAATATTGCTAAATCTGTTTCCATAGAAAAGATATATCTAATCCCTAAAAAGTAACTTCTAATACTTAGAATTCTTAAATCCAATTTCTTTCAATTTCACTCTACCCACTAGGGCTCTACCTTAAATCCTGAAATTGTCCTACCCAAAGAACTAAAAATGTCAATAAACCACTCTGATCATAACTTCCTATACCTTCCAGTTATCTCGACATCCCATTTGTGTTATACCTGCTCTCTCATAGAAGACTTCCAGAAAAAACTGTTACAGCTCAAACTTAGCTTCTTACACAAGTTTTAAACTCATATGTCCTGCTGCCTATAGACAGCCAGCCACACATACTACATCAAAATATACCTGCCTAAATATAACTGATTATATTCTCCCAATCCTGCAATACTGTTATCCCCATTGGTAATCCTCCCCATCCAGTCCACATGCCAGAAACTATATTACCTTCAACTCCACTCTCCCTATCTACAATGCCCAATTGAGGAAGTTCTGCCAATTTTACTTAAAATTTCTTCAATATGTCCCACCTTCTCCTTTCCTACCATCACCACCAAACTAGTAGAGGACTCCTTTATTACACACATAACACAACTCTCACTACTGACTTCACTGAATTACACATCCATAAAATACAGAAGACTATTTACATGGCTCTCAATATTGGTCACAGTCTAGGAAGGCATGAGAGGAACTCACTGGGAGAAGGAGGAAGCACAAGAGACAGCCAGTTGAAAAGAAAAAAATAAGAACCACATTTATAATTTTACATGTGTGTGTATATAACATGATTATATAAAATTGTGTATGCAACTATATTCATAAAAAAATTTATAACCCAAAGCAAATTTATTCTACACTTTATTTTTGAAGGTATTTATATATCCTATCTGCTCCATTCTTTTCTATAAATCTTTTTTTTTTTTTGCACTAAAAAAAATCGATCACTTATTCTATTAAATCCAATTCCTTTCTTCTAACTTAAGGAGCAAGTAATTAAGAGCAATGTGGCTGTGGACTCTTCTATTAAGCTTCCATTTACTAATCACACTAAAGAACTGACCAGAGACTACTCCAACCACTAAGTACGGAACACTGTATAAGCTAACATATTCAACAGCCCTGTGAAAGAACTGTACATTGCATAATCCCACTAAAATCAAATAAATTTAGGGGGGGGGGGACTACAGACTACATCCCCTCCAAAAAGTTTAGAATGAACTTTAGAATAAAGTCTTAAACAGGTTCTGAAGTAGAAAATCTTATTAATTTCATCTGATCTATATGATGAGAAAATTCTTATGTAAACTAAAACTTGTATTTTCTAGAACACTTTTTAGGAAAAAGAATACAGGTTATCACACAATAACTTATGCAGTCAATTAAATATGGTCAATTATTTACCAGAGTCAGACCTGAAATGAGACTTCTACCAGCAGTATTCTAACTCCATGAACTCAGCACCACCTTGCCTATTTGGAGGGGTAGGAGGAGGTTCCTTTGCACTCAACTGATTCGAAAAATGGTTGAAAACCCTAATAATCTTTAATAACTCAAGTCATCAAATGGAACAGACACTCACATGCCCTCCTACCTCTTCTCCCTTGGCCTTCAGTTACTTATGAATTCACCACTTTAATACTGTCAAGATTAATAATACAAAGATGTTTTTTTCCAATTAAGGTACTACTGAACACACTAAGATATTAAGTTCAAATTTACATCTCAGCATAATATTTGTTTTATATCATGTTATATAACATTATGGTACAGTATTTCTCTTCAAGTTTCTTCATGTTTTTCAATAGGGTAGATACTTACCTTATTGATAATTAAGAACACTTGTCCACAGCATTTGTCAAGGCCAAGGGAAAACTGCACAGCATATATGTCTACACTGTACTCTCACTACTTTTTGTGCATTAGTCTCTGTTTTGGCATCCTTTGTCTTCCATCCCCAACAAATGGTAATCTTATCTTCTCTGATACTCAATCTTCTTTTGTAAGAGCAAAATCCCACCTAGATCTAGTCTCTATTAAAGTGTCCAAAGCTCCAGTATTTCCTGTATATACATCAATGTCTTCTACCCAAATCATAATCTTTCCTATAAGACTCTTCACTTTGAGGAAATAACTATGTTATAAAAGTAACTATGCCTCCCTCAATAACTGAAAGAACAACTAAACACAAAATCAGCAAGGATTAGAACTGAACACCACCATACATCAATAGGAACTAATGGATACTTATAGAAGACTCCACCCAAAAAACAGTAGAATATAGTTTTTCAGGTGCCCATGAAACATATATAAAAATGAACTGTATTTAAGACATAATACAAACTTCAAAAAATTTGAAGGAATTGAAATCATACAGAGTGAATTCTCTGATCACATAGAGTAAAACTAGAAATAGTAACAGAAAGATAAAGATACCAGAAAAATTCTCCACACACTTGGAAACAAATACACTTCTAAATAATTGAGAGGTCAAACAGGAAATCTCAAGGGAACTAAAAAAAAAAGAAAATACCATGAACTGAATCAAAAAAAAACATATCAAAATTTTCTAGCATAGCTAAAACAGCACTGAGAGGGAAATTTATAGTACTAACTACATGCATATATTTAAAAAAAATTCTCAAATCAATAATCTTAACTTCCATTTTGAACACCTAGTAGAAAGGCAAAACAAATATGAAACAAGCAGAAGGAAGGAAATAATAAAGAGCAAGTGTCAATGAAATTGAAACCAGAAAAACAATAGAGAAAATCAATGAAATAAAGAGCTAGCTCTATGAAAAAAAATCAGTAAAATTAAGAAAGCTTTTCCAAGACTGACAAAAAAATAAGAGAGACAAATTACGAATATCAGAAATTAAACACAGAATATAACTACAGATCTTGCAGATGACAAAAGACTAAAGGACTACTAAAATCAATTCTAACCAGATAATCAGACAATGTAGATGAAATGGACCAATTCCTACACACGCACACATGCACTTAGGCATACGTACACGTACACACACACACACACACACACACACACACACACAAACACACGCACGCACGCACGCTACCACAACTTACCCAATATGAAATAGATAATTTGAATAACCAGATAACTATATAACTATTAAGTAAATTCACTTCATAATTTTAACTCTCAAATAACAAATGTTAAGGTTCACATGGTTTCATTAAAGAATTCTACCAAATGTTTAAAAAAACATCAATTTTACACTTTTCAGTTCATTTTATGCAGGTATTTCTCTGAAACTAAAACCAGACAAAAAAGTACAAAAAAATAAAAAATAAAAATAATAGTATACACCAATATCCCTCATGAATATAGATGCAAAAATTCCTAACAAAATTTTAGCAAGTAGAACTCAGCAATATATAAGAATTACATACCACAACAAAATGGATTTTATTGCAAGGATGCAATGTTGTTTCAGTATTCAAAAATCAATCAATGTAATTAATGCACCACATTAATAGGCTAAAGAAGAAAAATCACATGATCGTATTGGTTGGTACAAAGAAAAATATCTGACAAAAATTTGCTGCCTACTCATGATAAAAACCCTCAGAAGAATAGGAATAAAGGAAACTAAGTCAACTTGATAAAAAGCATCTATATAAAACCCACAACTAACATTGTACTTTATAGTGAAAGACTGAATGCTGATCCCTAAGATGAGGAACAAGGCAAGGATGGCCATTCTCACCGCTCTTATTCAACACAGTACTGGAAGCTCCAGCCAAGGCAACTGACAAGAACAGGAAATAAAAGGCATGCAGATCAAAAAGGAAGTAATAAAACTGTCTTTATTTGCATAAAACATGATTACCTATGTAGAAAATCCAAAAGCATTTACCAGAAAGATCTCCTAGACTTAACAAATGAATTCAGCAAGGTCACAGTTTACAACATATAAAAATCAATTTCTTTTTTTAATTGTTTTTCTACATACTAACAATGAACATACGGACAATGAAATTAAAAATACAATACTATTTACAACTGCTCAAAAAACTTTGAAATACTTAGATGTAGCTAACAAAACATGTACAGGACTCTGATGCTAAAAATAAAATGATGGCTAAAGAAATAAAGGATATAAATAAATGTAGAGACATATTACATTCATAGTACAGATGTCAGTTTTCCCCAAATATTGATATTTAGATTTAACACAGTTGCTATCATAATCTGAACATGATTTTTACAGACATAGAAAGATTATTCCAAAAATTATATGGAAAAGCAAAGAAACTTAAATAGCAAAAACAATATTGAAAAAAGATAAACTGGGAAGAATTAGTCTATCTGATTTCAAGATTTATACTGCTACAGTGTTCAACACTATAAAGTACTGCCAGAAGGACAGACACATAAATCAATAAAACAGAAGAGAGGACTCAGAAGTAGACCCACACAAATATGCCCAACACTTCTGTCAAAAGCATAAAAGAAATTCAATGAATGAATTTCAACAAATGGTGCTGGAGCAATTAGATATCCCTGAACAAACAAATGAACCTTTACCTAAGCATCATACCTTACATGAAAACTAAATATTAGAAAAACACATAGGAGAAAATCTTCAGGATTTAAGATTAGGCAAAGAGTTGTTAGACTATGCAGAGCTCTTAGATAACAGCGAGACCCATTAAAGAAAAAACTGAGAAACTGAGTATGGAAATTTTTTTTTTAATTTGCTCTCAAAAGATCCTATTAAAGAGAATAAAGTGACAAGCTACAGACTAAAAGAAAATACTAGTAAACCACATCTAATAAAAGAAAGTAGCAAAAGTAAATAAAGTATCAAAATTCAACAGCAAAAAAAAAATCCAATGAGGACAAAAAATCCACGAGTCAAAAGAACATGTATTTGACCAAAGACGATATGTAAAAGACAAATAGCACATGAAAAGATGTTCAACATCATTAGCCATTAGAAAAAAGCAAATTAAAACCACAATAAAATATCATTACACATCTATGAGAATGGTCAAAAAAGTGACAATTGCTGGCAAGGATGTAGAAAACCTGAATCACTCATGTTTTAGTGAGACTATAAAATGATACAGTCACTCTAAAAAAACTGGTAGTTTTTTAAGGAGACTAAATATGTAACTACTACTATAATGATCTAGAAAATGCACTTCTGGCATTTTCCCCAGAGGAATGAAAACATATGTTCACACAAAAACCTGTACTCAAATTGTTATAGCAGCTTTATTGATTATAGCCAAGAAATGGAAACTAGATGTCCTTCAACAGGTAAGTAAATGGCTACACTATCTGGTATATTCATACCATGGACTACTATTCAACAGTAAAAAGAAACAAACTATTAATACACACAACGATCTAAATGAATCTCAAGAGAATACGCCCCCCCCCAAAATAGTACATGATTCCACTTATAGAGTTATTAAACTGGCAAAATTATAGAACTGGAGAAAAGACTGGATGTTGCCAGGATTATTGGGAGGTACAGAAGGAGGAATGTAAATGTGAGTAAAGGGCAAAAGCGAGTATCTTTATGTGACAGAAATTTTCTGTATCTTGATTATATCAATGTCAATATTAGACTACAGTTTGTAAGATGTTCCTATTGAAGGAATCTAAGGGTACAAGAGATTTCCTATATTATTTTTCACAACTGTATATGAATCTGTAATTATCTCAAAGTAAAGTTTAATTTATAAAAGTAATTGATGTAAGATGTGAATTTGTTAATAGGATTATTTCACTGATTATTCCCCATTGAAAAAACTATATTAACCGAGGTGAATCTCTTATTGACAGGACATAAGGGGCAAATTAAAAGGCAAGAAATCCCTCCAGGGCACAAATTCTGAAGCTAAAAACATACAAGTCCCAGTTTTTCGCTTTTTTTTTTTTAACTCTCCCTTCTTTCCCACCCAACCCACGGAAAAAGAAAAAAAAGCTGACGTATTTAATCACTTTCCCTACACCTAAAAAAGTTTGTCATATATCAAAATATGATTAAGCATATATTGATATCACATAGTTTAACTATGTATCCTATTGACTCAGATCAAATATTTGCATTATAGAAGATGCAAATTTAAACCTTCAAACAGGAAATGAAATTTTCTAAATCTATTACATAACTTCAGATTCATGTGTGCGCTGAAGGCTAATAAATCATTTAAAATTTCATACATAGAACCTTTTTAAATTTGCATTTATCTACAGTAAATACTGCCATGTTTTTTAATAGATTGCTAGTTCAATCTAGCAAACTAGTGATTTATAACATATATTGTGAAAATCAGAAATCTATCACTGTATGACAACCAGTCAGAAGTCCACTGAACTTATATTACTCGGAATTGAAACATCATATATATGAAAGAGATAGTAAAATGTCATGCATTCTACAATCAATTTTTCCAGTATGAGTTTGATTATATGTTTACATATAACTGTTTAACACTATAGAATCACATACACTTTAAGACAATTACTTTAAAAACCTAGCTCTCTTCACCATTCCCTCAATGTTTCCAAACTATTTTAAAATACACTATTCATATAACTTGAAGACTCTACAAGTCCTATTTTAAGCAACAGCAAAATTTAGGATATATTAAAGAAAAATCTGTATTATTAAATTTTCTCCAAAAAAGTGGACTTTTAGATCCTTACAATTTCATACCAATATTCTGAAGTAGAAAAATTTATCAGATATGAAAAAAAAACTACATAAAAAATAGTAAGGAAGAATAAACTGAAAACAATCTAAATGTCCACTGTAACAGAAATTTGTTTTTGTCAGTATTGCACACACTCTTCCTCTGATCTTAATCCCATTTCCTAGTATTCTTCAGGCAATAAAGTCACAGTACCTCACACCCAGACTATTGACAGGACACTTAACTCAGGCCTGGCGCATGTAGTTCCACATTTTCCTGGTCACAGGGCTTAACTCAGGGGTGAGAATGTAACCTAAATTAAGCCAATAAAAATTACCAAAAAAAAATTTTTAATTGAGAGGTGGGAAAGAAGGCCTTTGGCCTTTTCAGTCAAAGCTGAAATGATATGTAAATTGGCAAATTCTAGCAGATATCTTTCCTGGCTTATGTACAGAGAAACTCATCTGCACCATAATGAAAAAAAATATTCTGGTGGCATCAACTTCCTAGTTCCAGCACCTGGTTCCAGAGTACTCTCGTTTTCACAGCTTCACTAATGATCTCTCCCAGTTCTACAGACCAATCAATTCTCTTATACTTAAGCTAGTTTGACACAAATTTCTCTTGAATAAAAAGAGTAATTTCAAAAAAAAAGAAAATTAGTTGTGCAGCAATTTTTTTAAATGAAGTTTTTTATTTTCATTTCTACTTCTCTACCAATAATCCAACTGTATTAGAGCCAATGCCTTCTTTTTATAAAAATACTTTGTAACACCTCTGTACTATCTGAATAATATTCATTTATTTTTTTTTAAATCCGTCAAGAATCAGAATGTGTCTTATTATTAATGGCATCATAAATTAAAACTGGCAGTTTTTTTCTTTAATGCTGCATTAATTAATGGCAGAGGTACAATAGATGACATCTTAGATTTTATAAAATACAGTATATAATAAGACTAACCAAGAAACACAACAAAAAGTTACATAGTGCTCTAATAAAAATAAGAGGTACAAAAATAATTTAAAATATATTCTTCAATGTCTGAATCCTTGTAAATGACCACTATATAAAGAACGCATAAGAACGTATGTGCCACGAGCAAAGCACATTAAGATCTGTACTGGGTATTCATACACTACCCTATTCCAACTAGACATTATTCTTAATTTTTGGCAAAGTTCCACATAAACAAAGCAGAAACAGGAAATCAATTAGGAAAACACTGGACCTGAACTACACTTTAGACAAAATAGACCTAACAGGTATAGCACATTCCTTCCAACAGCAGAACACATTCTTAAGTGCACACAGAACATTCTCCATAAGATCACATGTTAAGTCATGAAACAAGTCTCAACAAATTTAAGAAGTCTGAAATCATATTAAATATCTTTTTCAATAAATCAATTATAGGTAGAAAACTGAAAGATTAACAAACATGTGGAGACTGTAAAACATACTTCCAACCAACCAATGGATCAAAGATATCAGAAGGGAACTCAAAAACTATCTTGAGACATACAAAAATAAAAACACAACATTCCAAAATATATGAAATGCAGCTAAAGCATTTCTAAGACAGAATTTGTAGCACTGAATCCCTACATTAAGAAAATAGAAAGATGTCAAATATACAACCTAACTTTATACATCAAGGAAATAGAAAAAAAAATCTTAAGCCCAGTTAAAAGAAAAAGGAAATAAAGATCAGAGCAGAAAGAAATGAAATGGAATTTAGAAAGAAAAAAATCAGTGAAACAAAGTTGATATTTTTTGAAACGATAATCAGTATCAATAAACGTTTAGCTTGACTAAGAAAAAAGAGAAAACTCAATATCAGAAATGAAAGAGGAGACAGTACAACTGACATCACAAAAATACAAAGGATCATAAGAGGCTACGATGAACAATTATATGCCCATAAATCAGATAACCTAGAAGAAACATAATTTTTAGAAATAAAACCACCTACCGAGTAAGTCTGAATCATGAAAAGAGGAAAATCCTGAAGAGACCAGTAACAAGGGGATTGAGTAGTAATCAAAAATCTCTCAGCAACAACAACAACAACAAGGCCAGGACAAAATGGCTTCATTGGTGAATTCTACCAAACATTTAATGACAAATTAATGCCAGTCCATCTCAAATTCTTCCAAAAAAGAAAACGAAAGAGGGACCACTTATTTACAAGGCCACCATTATCCTGATCCCAAAGCCAAAGAAAGGCACTACAAGAAAATGATCCAGTATCCCTGATGAACATAAATACAAAAATCCTCAACAAAATACTAGCAAACTGAATTCAACAGAACATTAAAAAGATTATAAGTCATGATTAAGTCAGGCATATATATATGTACCTGGGATGTAAAGATGGTCCAAATCAATAAAAGTCATATGATCACCTCAATAGATTCAGAAAAAGCATTTGAAAAAATTCAACATCCTTTCTTTCATGACAAAAAGTTTACAAATTAGGTATAAAAGGAATGTACCTCAGCATAATAAAAATGTGACATATCCATAGCTAACAGTCAATGGAGAAAAGCTTTTCCTTTGAAGAATAAGAGTGTCCACTTTTATTCAACATAGTACTGGAAGGCCTAGCCAGAGCAATTAGGCAAGAAAAAGAAACAAAAGGCATTCAAATTGAAAAGGAAAAAACAAAATTATCTCTGTTGACAGAAGACATAATCCTATAGAAAATTCTATGGTCTCCCCAAAACACTGTTAAAATAAACAAATTCGTTAAAGCTGTAGGATAATAGAAAATGATGTACAAAGAAAATCAGTTGCATTTTTATACACTAACAATGGACTATCCAAAAAAGACAGAAGGAATATTCCATTTATAATAGCAACAGAAAGAATACAAAAATCAGGAATAAACTTAATCAAGAAGGTAAAAGATCTGTATGTACACTGAAAAACATAAAACACTAATAAAATAAATCAAAGAAGATATAAATGAATGAAAAGATATCCTGTATTTATTTTTGGAACAATTAATATTCAAATTCCCATTTTACCAAAAGCAATCTATATATACAGTGCAATTCTGATCACAACTGCCACGGCATTTTTCACAGAATTATGAAAATACAATCCTAAAATTCAAAGAGAACCACAAAAATAGCCAATACAATCTTAAAAACAAAGCTGGAGGCATCACATTTTCTGACTTCAAACTTTGTTATAAAGTACATTACATACTATAATCAAAACAGTATGGTACTAGTGTAAAAATAAGCACATAAACAAATGATAACAGAATAGAGTGCCCAGAAAAAAATCTGTGAATATACGATAAACTGATTGTCAACAAAGATGACAAGAATACACGGAAGTAACAGATAGTCTGTTCAGCTAACAGTGCTGGAAAAAAACGTTTATTCATATACTTTACACGATACACAAAAATCACCTCTAAATGGACTTAAGACTTAAATTTTAAGACCTGAAACCATAAAAACTCTTAGTTGAAAACCTAGCGGACAAGCTCTTTGACAATGGTCTTGGCTATAATATTTTGGATTTGAAATAAAAAAAGAACAGGCAACAAAAGCAAAAATACACAAGTGAGACTATAGTAACTAAAAAGTATCTGCACAGAAAAGGAAACAATGAACAAAGTAAAAAGGCAATCTACAGAATGGGAGAAAATATCTGCAAACCAGGTATCTGATAAGAAATTTCCAAAATATATAAAAACTCCTACAATTCAATTAAAATAGGCTAAAGACCTGAACAGACATTTCTCCAAAGAAAATATACAAATGGCCAATAGTTATCTGCTCAAGTCACTAAATATCAGGAAAATGCAAATCAAAACCAGAGACATCACTTTACACCTGTTAAGGATGCCACACACATATATCTGATATATTTTTATAAACACACACACACACATACACACAAAATACACACACAAGTATTGCCAAGGAAGGATATGGAAAAACTGAAACCCCTGTACACTGTGGGCGGAAATACAAAAAGGTGCAGCCACTATGAAAATTGATATGGAAGTTCCTCAAAAATGAAAAATAGAACTACCGTATAATCTAGCAATCTCAATTCTGGGTACTTAGCCAAAAGAACTGAAATCAGGAAGAGACATAGTAACTCCCCCTTAACCAGAGAGCATGTGTTCCAAGACACCCAGTGGATGCCTGGAACTACAGACAGAACAGAGAATCCTATGTTTTTTCCTATATATACTTATGATAAAGTTTAACACAAAACAGGCACATTAAGAGATTAACAGTTACTAAGAATAGAACTATAACAATATACTGTAATAAAGTTATGTGAATGCGGTCTCTCTCAAAATGACTACTGTACTCACCCTTTTTCCTCCTGTGATGATGTGAGACAGAATGCCTACGTGCTAAGATGAAGTGAGTGAATGACATAGGTGTTATGACGTCACGTTAGGCTACTATAAGGGTTACCTGAACACAAGCACTGCAACACCACAGCAGTTGATCTGATAATCAAGATGGCTATTACCAAACAGGTAGCTGTATCCAGCATAGATATGGGGGACAAAGGCATGATACACATCCCAAGCAGGATGGCATGAGATTTCAGAAAGGCAAGAAATGGAAAACTTATGAACTGTTCATTTCTGGAATTTTCCATTTAATATTTTTAGAACCAGTTCACCACAAGTAACTGAAACTGTGGAAAGTAAAACTAATAAGAAGAAGGACTACTGTCCTAGTGTTCCAATGTTCATTACTGCACTATTCAAAGAGTCAAGATGTGGAAATAACCTAAATGCACGTCAATAGATGAATGGACAAAGAAAACGTGGTATAAATGCAACAGAATATAATTCAGCCTGGGGTGGGGGGAATCCTGCAATATGTGGCATGAATGAAACTTGAAGATATAATAAGCCAGTAACAGAAAGACAAATACTGTATGATTCCACTTATATGAAGTACCTAAAACAGTCAAAGTCATAGAATCATAGAGATCGGTGGTTGCCAGGGACTAAGGAAAGGGGAAAATGAGTAGTTGCTAATGAATGGGAATAAAGTTACAGAGACCTACTGTATAACAATGTGGCCATAATACTATTGTATACTTAATAATTACCAGGGCCAATGTACATTAAGTGTTCTTACCACAATAAAATTTCAAAAATAATAAAAATGGTAAATAACCATGTGGAGTGAACATGAAAATATTCCCGAGACCACTTTTTTTTTCAATTCTACACATATAAACTTGATAACATACATTTAAAAAGAGATAAAATATGTATTTTATATTTATTTATAAAAACTTGAAAATTTGAGGGATGTATAAGATTCTAATAATAGCTATTTTTCAGGTTTTCTTTAGCAGTGAAGGGGTGAAAGATGCCTTGTCGATTGCAAAGCATACACATTTCAGACTCACTGTTCTGTATCATTAGCTATCTTTACATGACTCTTATCTCTTATCATTCTGTAAACTCCCAAGAAGGAAAACTGTAGAAGAAACTATGAGTCAGGCTTTATTTTCAAACATTCTAATAATCCTATGAGGTTGGTACTATTCTGATTAAAGGCAAGATATTATCTCTCAACACACATACACACGCGCACACACACAGCTGTTATAAAGCTCTACAGTATACACCATATTTTCCAAGTGTGTTCACTTATTTCATCTTCTTAGTACTCTTTTAAAGTGATGTATTAGTTATAGTTACTACCACCTTTCTCTGAAAAACATTGCTTTCCCTTCCACTGGTTCTTTTGGGGAACTCTTTTCCTTCATACAGACCTTCCAGAAATGTTAATCACGGTCCCAATTTCACAGAGTGGCAAGAGACACAGGTTAAGCAACCAGAACATTATATACTGTCAGATATAGTGATTGTTTCTGTGGTAGGGCCATGATGTAAGTCAGGACAACCAGAGTTCTTCAGGGGCCTGAGCCTCTTTCATGATGTTATCGCTGAACAATTATTTCTACCTCATCCAGCCTATGTTCACTTTTTCCAACTCAATACAACACAAATTTGATAAAAGTTCAATAACTCCAAAAAAAATATTTGGTGCAAGGGTGACAATCCAGAACTACACTTGGTTCCTCATGTTTATTAACATGCATATTCAAAAAATAAAAGCAAATGAGTAGAATGCTTTCAGTTTATAATACCTAGATCATAAAATACCATTCTCTATTTAATCATAAAATTTATTTAGTAAATAGCTGTAGTAATTGGAAAACTAAGAGCTCTAAATTTCATTTACTGCTTTACAAGGGTTACTGGCTTGGCCCAAAGAAGAAAGGGAAGATGAATTTACACATAATAAAAACAGAAATGCAATCTGAAGTGTATATTAAAGAATGGCAAAATCGAAACGCATTTAAGGTGTTGTTCATTTAAAGACTTAGACCAAATATGTACTTTGTTAGCCAACAAAAAAGATTAAGAATAAATTTATAAATGTAATAATGTACCTCTGTCCCATTATAATTACTGAGAAAACAATGATGACTCTACAGCATATTTCTAAATTCTCCTATAAGCATCTTATAAAACACCAATATTACAAAAGTGAAATAAATAAGCACCATCTCATGGCTTCAAAGTAATATTTGTAAAACTAGCCTTTGCAATAGCTTTTAAAAGCAAGCTACTTTGCAAAACTTGATTGTAAAACTTGCTTTTAAATTTTCAAATTTAGTACATATATCTGCAAAAGCTAGCACATCGTTTCAATAAACAGAAATAAATCTTAAGTCAGTGTTCAAATAGCTTCAACAAATATTAAGATATGAACTAAAAAATTATTCTCAATGACAAATATTAAACCCTGTAGAAAAGTTAAACAGAAGCAAAGTCTCAAACTGGGGTAAAGAATACAATGATACATCAGTATTTAACAAAATGAAACAGACATTTAGATAGGTTTGGCAACTCTGAAAGCAACAGACACTTTGATAGTCAATAACAGATTTTTTATTTTTTTAAAACAAGGCCAGAAGAAATGCAAAAATAAAAAAATAAAGGCATTTCCCACTCAAAGAAAAAAATACTTTAAGACTAAAGCAATTTTGGTAGCTTCTCTGGCTCCTCGTGTAAAACAACAGTTCATTTTCTAAAAGCAATCGGGTGGAATATACTAACTCGACTTCACCTGACACCAAACAATGCAGTTAATTCCTACCTGAAATTTCATCCAATGTCAATATAACCACATTGAAGCACTTCAGTGTCACATTCTCTCTTGGTTCAGATTACATGGACTCACTTTCTGTAAGTTAATAGTTTGATCAAGTATCTTCTTATAGTGTTAGGAGTAGCAAATTTAGAGAAAAAAAATTGTAATTTAAAAAATTGTATCAATGACTGGTCTTGTTATCAAGTCTAATCTTTTTGTTCTATATTAATATTAAAAATTAAAAGGAATTCAATTCCCTTTAAGAAAACAATTCATTATTATGTAAAATGGAAAACAAAGGTAAAAAATCAAGCATTTACCCTATCTTTTCCTCTAGGTAACTAAATTGCTGAATTTGTAAAGTTCTTCATTATAAAAAATTCCAGCAAATGAATAAAGAAAATGATATATTTCAGACATCACCTCTTGGAACCCCTGATGAAAAAAATGGATTTAAGCAATGGTTATAACAACTGTTAACAACATTTCAAGGAACAACAAAAGTTTCAAGGAACTTGAAAATACATGGATCAAGCTAATATCTAAACCCAATGAATTAGTAATCTTACACTCATGTATCCTAACATCACAGAAAGAGACACACTAGACTTTAGGTAAAGCTTCCTGATGAGATGCAACAGTAAATAACACTGCATGCCTATAAGGAATTATCAGAACAAACAACTTGAAGTTGAATCTAATATATAATATAGCATTGATCAATTTACAAAAAACAATTCAGATTACAGAAAATTCCATCAAAAAAAAGTAGATGGCAAGAAAAAATGCAAGTGGAAGGAACCTAGAGACTGAAAAATATTTGAGACATGTATACCAAATGAAATGCTTACACATTAATTGTGATTTAATTAACCCAACTGTATTTAAAACAATCAAAAAACTAAGAGAACATAAGGGAATTCTGAACATTGAATAATAGATAAAATTTAAGAATTACTACGAATTGTTTTTTAAGAACCATAAAAGGATTATGGCTTAATTGATTTTTTAAAGAAGTCTTTATCTTTGTATGGAACCACAAAAAAAAAAACTAGAATAGCCAAAGCAATCCTGAGAAAAAATAAAGCCAGGAGTATCATACCCCCTTGACTTCAAATTATACTACAAAGTGACAATAATCAAAAAGACATGGTAGTGGCAGTAAAACAGACAGAGACCAATGGAATAGAACTGAAAGCCCAGAAAATTTCAATATTTGCCTGGCTCAGTTTCAGAACTACTATAGACTAATAGCTCCCTTGTGTGTTCCCTCACTGTTTAAACAGAAATGTGTACAGCAGTTATTTAATGCTAGTCCACCATTGTACGTTGGGGTGGGGGAGGAGGCAAATAAAATACCTCTAGTTTTACAGGTCTACAGAGCTAGTGGAACTGTCCATGAAAAGCTTATTTAGTCAAGTACACCTGAGGAGTCTTAACCATTCTTAGACTTGAACTCATGATAAATATTTGAACTTTGCTGAGATACTGCAATGGAGTAAGATGAAATGTGTGTTTGTTTTAAGCCTCTAAATTTTGGGTTAATTTGTTATACAGCACCGATCTGTTTAATAAATTGTTAATAAATTGTTACATAAATAGGTTAACACTTCTCCCACCAGCCAAAACAGAGTAACTGATAATGGATTTAACTTGTCACCATAAACAACTAGATAACAAAATATATAAAGCAACTACTTTCAGACACTGGACAACAGGCAGAACTGGTCCTGGTCCGTGATCCCTGAAAGGAGGGAAATAAACAAGGTCAGATTAACTACTCCTAACCTTGCACCTAGAGGCACTTTTGTAAACTTCTACACAAGAATGGAGTCTCAAAGAGCTGAAAAGATGGCAGTCTCACTAAAATGAGGAGACGACAATCTCATGAGTTGAGGTACAGATCACAATTCAGGAGACTAAGGTGGCTAACTAAATTTCAAGGAGTAGAATACAAGAGAAGAAGGTTACCTGAGAAACTGTTCCAGAAATCTAAATAGTGGCCCCGTTAAGTATCTGGATGAGTGCTAAACTGCACAGGCACAGGGTGAGACTCAGAACACCACCAAGAGAACTACTGGGACGTTGTAGGCTAAAAAAAAAAATCTCACATATCACACAGGGATGGGATAAGTCTAAATTGTGTCCACAGTAGAAAAATTCTGAACATCCATGATTTTGAGGAGAGACTCCAAAAGGATCAAGCCTTAGTAGTATGGCTAAACCAATTTTAATGGCATTTTATTTTATATCCACCACAGTAATGTTTCAAAGCAAGCCTTGACTGATTTTCACAGCAGAACAATGAAGGCAGCAGCTAAAACACTGACAGACACCCTGTCTTTTAATCCAAACTGAAATAAGCTACAGAATTAGGAGTCATAGAGAAGAGAAAGCTCTCTACAGATGCACACAAGTCTCAGACTCATTCCTGAGCTGTGCATGTGACAGACTCAAACCAGCAAAGCAAAAGCTTTCATGACTGATCAAGTCTCAGACTAAGTCCTGAGTGACACATGCATAGGACAGAAGCAAAAAAAAAAAAAAAAAAAAAGGCAAAGGACTCGAAAACTGAACTATGTATTAAAACCACCAAACACGGAAATCAAAACAGAATTTGTGGTCTGACTCTAACCAAGTTCATCACCTGCTACAACAAAAAATTAACTTTCTCCAAGAAATAAAACAGGACTCAGGGTCTACCAACATATCTTTTACAAACTCTAAGATAACAGTACAAAAGTATTTGACAAAAGAGATAAGAGACTAGAGATACAAGAGTCAAAAATGTGAAGAATTTCAAAACAAATAATAATAAACAGATGTCAGCATCACAGTGACTAAAATGTTGGGATTATCAAAAATTTAAAGCAGCTTTTATAACAAAAATTTCAGAAGTCAAAAATTTATTAAAAAATATATTGAGCCTGGACAGGCTTCATTAGTACAATGGAGATAACAGTAGAACCAGTAAATAAGAAGATAAATCAACATAAATTATCTTAATATGAAGAACAGAGAGAAGGAAAATCGAAAAAAAAAAAAGGAATAATCTCAGAGCTATATGGGAAAATATTTAAAAAATCTAACATACATGTCACAGGAGAGGAGAGCAGAGATTGAGGCAGAAAAATATTTCACTGAGCTTAACAAATTTGGTGAAACACAAATACTTTGAGTATGGCACCACTGTGTGCTCAAACTTCACACAAGTAACAGAACAGTGGCCCTCCAAGTAAAAGCACTTGATTAGTAATAGAGAATTCAAATGTCTCCCCTGCAATAGCATACAGTAATCTGGATAATGATGTCCAAACCTCAGATCACACATGCCAATCAGTAAAAAATTAAGTAGTCAGATCATAGACATATTAATTCATAAATTACATATGGAGTACTGAAGACTTACAGGTTATAAAAATTAAAATATTGTGAGGTAAAGAGAAGACACATCAATTAGGTCTAGTCTGAATTCACTTTTAGGGTTAAAACAGATTAGAAAGAGTATATATATATATATATATATATATATATATATATATATATATATATATATATATATATATATATATATATATACACACACACACATACACACATACATACACCCAATTGTAAGATAGGATACATTGGTTTTGCTGAAATTCAGTTATACTTTTCATGATTTTCTTACAAATTTATTAAATGTTTTGTTCTGAAAACACAAGTTCAAAATTCACTGTTTAAAAAATGGATTAGAAAATTCTGTTCCTGTGGTTTTCTACTGTTTTTCAAAGTATAGCCTTTTCAGCAACGAAGTCCAAAAATAATGTAAATATTTTCAAACATTCAAAGAACAAATTTCCTTTAAAAAAAAGTTACTTTCTCACTCACAGTTAAAATACCACCTTTAAACATTATAGGACAGATTGCGTTTATATTTATAAAAATACCACTGGCTGCTATGAAGAGAAAATAAATATAAAATATATTTCTGTAATAAAAAAAATGCCTAATTCATCTTTAAATTTAATCTATCATAATTAGTAAACCTTTGGGTATAGAAAGATGTTTTACTCCTCATCTTATGACAAATATTTTCAAAAGTTTATTTAAAATAGTATCTTTAAAACAACTTATCCAGTCACAAATAAACACATCACAATAAACTGAAAGGAAACACACAGGTGAGGTTTCCACCATCATCCCTTCCAGGCTTCCTGAGGATGCCGCAAGCTATAAATGTCATTTAACTGTCTGACAAAATAATGAGCGGCCCTAAAGCTAGTTTTTATTCTTATTTTTTCTTATTACTCATTAAGAAAATGAATATGAATTCTAATACTTCCTTCACGTACTGTAAAATAAATCATGTTCAGCATCCCACTTTAGAGACTACGGATGCTACCACATTTTATTGGAAAGTGAAGTTTGAACTTACAACCAAGTTCTACCAAGTCTCAGTCTTCCAAGGGAAATGTTGATGGCTTGGATATCTTTCAAAATCAAAGAAAAGCCTAAATTGTATCTATTTTTATCTAAAAGTAGGATAAAATTTACATAAACTTTTTCAGAACAACTAATTGAGTATGCCTCTTACTGAGAGAACTTCATTCAATGTTAACAGCTCTGAAAGGTAGACATTAATATCTACTCTTTTTTTCATTTTAGAGCTAGAAAAAAGTACCCTCCATAATTGTATTTGTCCTTTTTCAGTTTAGTATTTTTCCCATATACTTTCCAATAAGAAATGCATAATTCCCTGGCTTCTTAAAAATTAAATATAACTTTTTCTTAATTACACAGATTAATTCATTAGTCATATCATTACTATTTTTTGGATAAAGAAGCACTATAGGGTTTTTTGTTGTTGTTTATTCTGGATCTTCCACTGTTACATTCTCAACTGTCACTTCTGCTATCATTAAAACACTCTAAAGCATTCTCAAGATCTCTCCAATGCATTACTTCAAATATACTAAGGAAAGAAAACTAGACAACCAGGTCTAAATATTAAAAGTTAAATATAAGTCAGCAAGAGAGACAGAAAGAGTATCAGTGGTTGCCCAGGGGCTGGAGGGAAGAAGGAACCATGAGTGACTGTTAATGGGTACAAATTAAAACTATGCTGAAATACCACTTCTCACTCATCAAACGGGCAAAAACATCAAAAGTCTGACAAAACACACTGTGACTTCGGGCACTTTCATATATTCCTGGTGGAAATGCAAAATAGTTCAACACACATGAAAATATTATATTTTCTACCATATAACCAAACCACAAATGCATTTACACTTCTACTCAGTCAAAGAAAAATAGAAAAATATATTTGAACAATGATTTATTACAGCATTATTTAGAAATACTGGAAAATATCTAAATGTCAAGTACAGGAGATTAGTTGAATAAATAATGGCACATACACACACACAAAAGAAAAAACAATTATGCAGCTGTAAAAAATAACAAGGAAGATTTCTAAGGAATGATACAGAGTGATTTTCATGAGAAACTATTATGTGAAAATAGTAAAGTTCAAAAGAGTACATGCTGGATGACAAGACCCTTCAGAGAGAAAAATACAGGCTTTCAACAAATGGTGTTCAGAAACCTCGGTATCCACATGCAAAAAAAGAGTGAGTGTAGGCCCTTATCTTACATGATGTGCAAAAATTAATTCAAAATAGATCAAAGATCTAAATGTCAGACCTAAAACTGTAAAATTTTTAGAAGAAAACATAGGACAAAAGCTTCACAACACTGGATTTGGCAATGCTTTCTGGGATACAACTGTAAAGGCAACAATAGAAAAACTAGAAAAACTAAACTTCATAAAAATGTTCAAATTGTGTGCATCAAAAAACACTATCAACAGACATACACCATTAAACAGAGCAACCAACAGAACAAAAGAAAATATTTGCAAATTATGTAACTGATATGGGATTAACAGCTAGAATATACACAGAACTCCTAAAACTCAACAACAATCCAATTCAAAACTGGGCAAAAAACTTCAACATTTCTCCAGAGAAAATACAAATGACCAACAAGTACATGAAACATACTTAACATAACTAATCATGTTATGTTAGGGAAATGCAAATCAAAAGCATAATGATGTATCTCATCTCACACTTAAGAGGATGGTTACTAACAACAACAACAACAACAAAAAAAAAAAACAGAAAAGTATTAGTGAGAATGCGGAGAAACCAGAACTTTTGTGTGCTGCTGGAGAGACTGGCAAATAGCACAGGCACTATGGAAACCATATGGTAGGTAGTTCCTCAAAAAAATTAAAAATAGAATTACCAGATGATCTAGCAATTCCACTTCTGGATACCTATCCAAAAGAACTGAAAGCAAGGTCTTGAAGAAATATCTGTACACCCATGTTCATAGCAGCATTATTCACAACAGTTAAAATGTGTCACATCAATGGATTAATGGATAAGTAAAATGTGGCATATACATTCCATGACTGTTATTCAGCTTTAAAAATTAAATACTGCAATATATGACAACATGGATGAATCTTGAGGACATTATGCTAAGTGAAATAAGCCAATCTCAAAAAGGCAAATACTGTATGATTCCACTTACAGTAGTCAAAATCATAGAGACAGAAAGCAGAATGGTGGTTGCCAGGGGAAGGGGGAAAATGCGGAGTTACTGTTTAATGAGTGTAGAGTTTTAGTTTTCCAAGACAAAGAGTTCCGGAGATGAACAGTGGGGATGGTTGCACAATATAAATGTACTTAACACCACTGAACTGTACACTTACTAGTTAAAGTAAAAATTTTTGTTGTTATTTATTTTTTTCTTCCATCTGAGGTGTAGTGGCAATTATTAACATTCAAATATTCCTACAAAATACGACAATCACAATTAAACCCAATATATACAGACAATAAGTGTCAGAATTTTGGAAGAAAGTTCTCTATAAGATTTCACCTAGCACCTGAAATTTTGGAGACAGAAGTGAAAATGCATATGCCAAATATAGTGAGTTGACAAACCAGGACAAAACCAATGATTTATAGAAAGCTAAGAGCTAAGAATTGGATAGTTAGACAGTAGAGATAGGTAAGGTAAATTTTACATTATATATTTTTACCACAATAAAAAGGAGAAAAAAGCTACCTTCCTGAGAAAGAGAAAATAAGAGAGCATACGTACGTACGTATGTACATATATATATATTAATATATCTGCTTTGCTTAACAAAAATAATTGAAAAGCAAATCAGAAAACAATGAAGTATATTACCTATAAGTGAAAAGATGTTCTACATGTTCAATAAAAATTCTAATTAAATCAAGAAAGATGACAAGGAAGAAAAATTAAAATCACAACTAAAAATCCAACTGTAGTTCGAATGAATAGGGGAGAAAATGCTAATATGAGTAATTTATGAACACTTGACTATACAGTTGATCCTTGCTCAACAACACAGGTTTGAACTATGTGGGTCCACTTACATAAAAGATTTCTTTCAATAAATATATTGGAAATTATTTTGGAGATTTGTGATAATCTGAAAGAACTTGCTGATGAATCACGTAGCCCAGAAATATTTTAAAAATTAATAAAAAGTTAGGTATGTCATAAATGCATAAAATGTATGTGGATACTAGTCTACTTTATCAATCTCTACCATAAAATATACACAAATCTAGTATAAAACTTAAGTACTGAAACTTACACAAACACTTATAGACTATACACGTGCCATTTGCAGTTATGAAATATAAATAACTGCATAAACTTACTATAATACATACTGTGATAATTTCACAGACATCTCCTGTTGATATTACAATGAGCTCAAGTATCGTGAGTATTCACTTAGAACACCATGTGACACTAATCATCTTTGCATGAGCAGTTCATATCTCCAATAAATTGCATATCACAGTAAAAAATATCTCTCGCAATTCTCACATATTTTTCATCGTATTTAGTACAATACTGTAAACCTTGAATAACACCATGATACCTATACAAAGTGCCACTAGTGATGTTGCAAGTGCTCCCAAGAAGCAAGAAAAGTAATGACATTACAAGAAAAAGCTGAATTGCTTGATATGTACCAAATATTGAAGTCTGCAGTTATGGCTGCCTGCCATTTCAAAATAAGTGAATCCAACATAAGGACCACTGGGGAGAAAGTAGAAATTTCATGAAATTGTCGCTATAGCTACTCCAGCAGGAAAGAAAACCTTGCACTTTTTCGCAAAATACCTTTTTCTCATACTGAAAATGAAGCTTTTATGTGGGTGCAGGATTACTATATGAATGGGATACCTACACACTCTAAAATGACTTGAGAAAAAGGAAAGTCATTGTATGACAAGTTAAAGCAAAAGCAAAGTGAAGGATCTAAAGCTAGAGAATACAATGCCAGCAAGGGATGGTTTGATCATTTTAGAAAGGTTTGGTTTAAAAATGTTCTCAATAAGAGAAGCAGCTTCTGCCAGCCAAGAGGCAGCAGATGAATTCCCAGACATTTAAAAAATCACTGAGGAGAAAGCATATCAGCCTGAAGAGGTTTTTAATTCAGATGAAAATGCCCTATTCTTGAAAAAAAAAAAATGCCACAAAGGACATTTATTAGTAAGGAAGAAAAGCAAGTACCAGAATTTAGGGGGGGAAGGAAAAGACTAACTGCACTGTTTTGTTCAAATGCAGTCAGGTTTATGGTCTCAACTGCTCTTTCCTATAACGCTGCTGACACCAAAGACTTTAAGGGAAAAGAAACACCAGCTGCCAGTATTCTGGTGTACAAAAAGAACACTTTCTGAATCAGTTCCATCGATGCTTTGTCTCTGAAGTCAGGAAGTATCTTGCCAATAAGGGACTTCCTTTTAAAGTTCTTCTGATATTGGACAATTCCCCTGACCACCCAGAACTTCATGAGTTCAACACCAAAGGCATTAAAATGGTCAACTTGCCCCCAAACTCATCTCTAATTCAGTCTCTAGATCATGGGGTCATAAGGACCTTTAAGACTCATTACGCATGATAGTCTATGGGAAGGAGTGCCAATACTATAAAAGAGAACCTCAAAAGAGAAAACATCACAAAAGTCTGGAAGGATTATGCCATTAAAGACACCATCATTATTATAGAAAAAGCTGTGAACACCATCAAGCCTAAAACAATAAATACCTCCTGGAGAAAACTGAGTCCAGATGTTGTGCATGACTACACAAGATTTATGACAGAACCAATCAAGGAAATCATGAAAGAGACCGGCAAAAAGTGAGTGAAAGGCTTCCAGATATGGATTGTGGAGAAATTCACTAGCTAACAGACACCACACCAGAGTAATTAACAGAAGACACTTGATAGAGAATAGTGCTTCCAAACCAGTGCCAGATGATAAGAAATAACACATTATTAGAAGCAGTGCTGGAAAACCAATTCGTGTTCTGGTGGAAGTAATCTGATTATTCAAGACTGCGTTTGACTTCCTTTTCAATACAGATCCTTCTATGACAGGCACTGAAAGTAAAGCAAAGAGTTGAAGAAGAATTGGTACCATATAAATCCATTTTCAGAGAAATGAAAAAGCAAAAAAGTCACACAGAAATTACACTTTCATAAAGTTACACTGAGTGTGCCTGCCTCCCCTTCCTACCCTTCCACCTTCTTCACCTTTTCCCGTCAACCTTGAGACAACAAGACCAAACACTGGTAATCCTCCTCCTCCTCAGCTTACTCAACATGAAGATGACAAGGATGACACCTTTATGATAATCTACTTCTAATTGGTAGTAAATAATTATGATGATGTAGTTAAAAATCTGTTGTATATGTCTGAGTATCTGTGTGAAAATCTAATAACTGCACAGTAAGAACTCAGACATTTTTGTGCCATCATCATCATCCTCACCTAAGTATTCATCATGTAGAAAATCATGTGCAAGACCTGTGTGGAAGTGGATAGCTTATCCTTACATATGGAGAGTAATATTTAACATAAATTTAATAACATTTTAATTTTCATACTGTTTTATAACTTTGTTTGCAAAGAATTACATTACAATACTGAATGCCTCTTTCTCTCAGCCTTTCATCACAGATATTTTTTAATATAACAATGTTTACAATACTGTACTATGACTATGACTATTACTGTATGTCATAAACATTTTATACTGATTCATTCATTAGTGTATAGGCTAGGCTACTGTGATGCAATCATATTGATTACACTAGACTGCCATAAAGCAATCACACTGTTTCATTGTTATCAATCCATGAATTGTTATATCTGTACATAATTTTTCACCCTCTTTTCATTTTTGATGTCTAGTGTTAAGAATACATGTAACATCTATAGTGTTCTGTATAAGCCAATACTGATGTAGATAATGACTGACAATTCATCTTGTAAACAGACAACATAAACTTATGGTATCAAGATACAACACAATACTAAAAATGTATTTTCTCTTCCTTATGATTTTCTTAACATTTTATCTAGTTTACTTTCTTGTGAGAATACATTATATAACACATACAACATACAAAATATGTATTGATCAACTGTTATCAGTAAGGATTCCTGTCAATAGTAGACTATTAGTTAAGTTTTTAGAGAGTCAAAAGTTTCATGGGGATTTTCGACTGCATTGGCAGTCAGTATTCCTAATCCCCCTGTGCTCAAAAATCAACTGTACATGTGTATATGTATGTGTACATATGTGTATATATACCTACACAGATACACATACCCTCAGTCTTAGCTTGGGTCGGGGGTTGAACTGCAAACAAATTATGATTTTTAGTAGGTGGGCTTTTTGTGTGTGTGTAGCAGTGGTATGCAAAGCAATTCTAAAATTATTTTTGGAGGATTTTAGGACTAAGCAAATGAGATATATACTTTTGGAAGCCAGGGTTCTCACTATGGAGAAGAATACAAATAAGGAATGTGTGAGAAAATCAAAAACCCAGAAGGAACGGGCTGGATTTGCACTTGTAAATTCTAAAATATGTATATGTGTATGTGCAAACATGTAAGCATATATAAAATTAGATATGAATGTGTGCATATAAGTACACAGACATATATACTCATTTTTACACACGTGTATATATATACATGTATATACATATATATACACACACATACATACTGCATGTGTTTCTTCCTCTGTAAACTGAAAGAACCAAGAAGGAAAGATGCCTCCAAAATAATGAGAACACCTAGCATAAAATCTTGCTAAGATCATTCCCTACAAAGGAACCTAAGTTCCTCAGAAAAGAGGCTCACTCAAGGATAGGTATAACATGTCACAATGTACAGAAGTACATTAAAATAATTAAGGACAGTAATGAATTATAGACAACTATATAAAATAGGGATCTAAGCATTTATATCTATGATAGATATACACAGACAGATAGGGAGGGAGGACAGAGGATACTTGCTTATGGTAGAATGCCAAGGGCTGACTGGAAATGGGAAGGGAATGCTGGAGCTTAAAAATCAACATTTTGCAACTGTCAGTATAAAGATTTGTTTAGACAAGAATCATCCATGGATAAGAAATCTATGGAGGAAATTTGCTGACAAACATGATAATTTGCATGGTTTTACCGTGTTTCCTCACAGATTACTTATTAATCACAAGGGTAAAAATAACAGCTATATAGTGGAGAAGTGAGACAATACCTCAAGCAAGTAACAAAAATTATCATCACCAATGAAGATCAAATGAATACTGTAGGACTCCAGATTTGATGCCCTGAGAAAAACACATCACTTAGGTATAATTCTTAATAGGGACCCATAACCTAAACCTAATCATGAGCAAATATAAGAAAAACTCAAAATAAGAAACACTATCCAAAAAAAAAAAAAAAAACAACAACAATGCATTATTCAATTATAATAAAAGGCAAAGAAAGGTGGTAGAAATATTCCAGATTGTTCCAGATTAAAAGAGACAAAACAGACACAAATTAATTCAGTATCTGACCCTAGACTGAATCCAAATAGAAAGGCAAGGAAAAAGTATAGGATATTATTCGACTAAGTGACAAAAATGAAGTATAGACAGTGTTTTAAAAATACTGTATCAAAGTTAAATTTGTTGAGTATTTAAAGCTGACAATTGTATTTTGGTTATGTGAAAGATATACACTATGGCATTTAGGGGCATGTTTAACTTAATTTCAAATGTCAGAAAGAAACTGTAGAGCAGGAGAAGGGGGTAGGGGGAGGGAGAGAAGCAAGCAGTAATGAAACAAATGAAATAGATTGTTAATAAGTTAATCTAAAAAAGATAGGCAGATGTTTTTGAAACTTTTAAGTTTGCAATTATTCACAAAAAGTTTTTTTTTTTAAGTTTAAGTAATAAGAAAGTACTGTTGCATAGTTTAATAGATAATGTTTTTCTCCTTTTTGGTGGTATATAAAATAACAATGCATCTTACAATTAATAGCATCTTAAGAGTCAAGGAAAAATGAATGGGCAAAAAAAACAACACAATACATTTTTTTCGTCCAGCTAACAAGCTTTGAGGGAAAAACACAGAAGACCCACAATGTACACTAAATGAAAACTACTTAGGGTACAACAGACTTGGTGTTCATTGTGGTCTTCAAGTAATTGATAGTTTGTTTATTAAATGTTCCTTAAGTCTCATTCTATAATACATGTGCTTAATTATAAAAATACCTACATACATTGCAAGGAAATCAAGACACAACTATTTAAAATATGAAATATGCTTTATTTAAGTGGGCTTTAGAAGCTCAAAGGAAAAATGGTTCTTGAAAACTAGGCTTAGAGGGAACTGAAAACTGTGAGAATGGTTAATATATGACCATACAAAACTAAATGTTGATAAAAGACAAACTAAAAACAAAGGAAAAATATAAGATTACAGTAAATCTGAGATTCAAATATAGTAAGTAGTAAAAGCATTATTCAACTGTCAAAGAAATTCCCATAAAAATATAATAAATGCTAGGATTACCAGAGATTTTTTTTTTTTTTTTTTGCTTTCATCTGCATGTTACAGTGTATCTGGCAAAGGAAAAGCCCACATAATTAAAAATACCGGTTTCTTTTGTAATTTGCATGATTTTTACCACTGCATTTCTACTTTTGTAAGGAGCTAGGATGGGTCAAATAAACTATTACAGAGGACCAACAGTGAACAAAGAAGCCACAGAATGTAGGGCAATGCTTATCAGAATAAGTAAGTGAATCAGGAGACTATAAATGTGATGGAAGAAATTCAAGCAATTCACTGAGCTGGGAAAGCAACCTGAAAACCTAGATTGTGATCTGTGCATTTACACAAATGACAGGTGCACAATGGAAAGTGAGAAAAAAAATGTGTACTAATTTCTTAGGAATTAACCAGTCTGATGATTTTACCATTTTCTTTAAAATTTTCCATTCCAACTCGCAGCTACCAAATGGAAATTCAGTGAACATCCTTTTTAATGCATTTATGTTGAACTATCAAATTTAGAAAAAGAATTGAAAGAACTGTCACATATGATACCAAGTCACAAATCATTCACCGTAAGCACTGCTACATGTCTCCTCTAAATTTCTAAGATGTCAAAAATTGAAATCTGAAGTAATGTAAAAATATTTTTCTCCACATTGTTTTCGTTAGTATAAAAAAATTATTATCTGATTAAAAGAAAATGATACAAAGGACAACTAGAATGGTGGTTGCCTGGGGCTGGAGGCGAGGGGAGAATGAACAGTTACTGTTTAATGGCTATGGAGATTCAGTTTTACAAGATGGAAACAGTTCTGAAGATGGTTGGTGATGATTGTAAAATAATATGTTGTTGATACCACTGCATAATATACTGAAAAATAGTTAAGATGGTAAACTTTGTTACGTATATTTTACCAGAATAAAAAAAAATTCAAATGTCATATAACTCAACATCAAGCAGTAAAAGAAATCCTATGGAAATCAAACTAAAGAATCCCAAACCTAACGATTTCCAGATAGTAAGCAAAAAGTCAAATTATACTACTTAATTCAATAGTTCTCAAGAGCATTATTTTGTTATCAAAACAGCATAACAAATAATTCAAGCTAATAAGTTCTTTTAAATATGGTTAAATTATTTGTTTTTAAAGCTGCTGTTTAAAGAAGTACGTTTAGGTCCCAGTCGGGTACTGAGACAGCGAGGGAAGGAGTGTAGACATTAGCTATCTTCTCTGCACAGGAGGCAGAGACCTGGCCTGGTCTGGTGGTGACCTGTATACTGAACTTGGTCTAGCAGTGGGAATAACAAAGGGTGACCAGGAGTGAAGCTCTGGCATAGGGAACCCCTGCCCACTGAAGTCTGGCTGAAGCACTTGCCCCTAAGGTGCTGGTGGCACACAAATTCTACACAGAAAGGTATTTCTTGTTACATTTCACACCAATCTAAAAATTTGGGACCTTTAAAACTAATATTTCATGAAAAGAGCTCCTTTAAAACCTTTTGAGAAACATCTGTATACTCTGCCTCAAAAGATGGGATAAGTAAGGATGACCCTAGAGATGGAATTAAGAAATCAGTAAGGGAGAGGTAGTATGCGGCTGAGTTCCAAGAAAGCTCCCAGCAATTCTCACCACCTAGTATTCACACTCTTGTATACATATCCTACCACTCTTACATGTTGCTGGTGGAAAAAGAAAAAGGTACAACCATTCTGCAAACAGTCTGATAGATTCTTAAAGTGTTAAACATATACCTACTGTATGATACAGCCATTCCTCTCCTAGAAATTCATGGAAGTGTATGCCCATACAAGACCTGTATATAAATGTTCATTGCAGCTTTATCTGTAAACTAGAAACAATTCAGATGTGTCTTTCAAAAGGTGAATGGGTAAAATTTGGTATATCCACACAATGACTACTATTCAGCAATAAGAAACAATAAAATACTGATACAACATGTATTGATCTCAAAAAAATTATGTTAAGTGAAAAAAGATCAGAGAAACATATACTGCATGATTCTACTTGTATATATAGTTAATATAAAATTCTAGAAAATGCAAACTAACCTAATTATTCTGACATAAAAGTGGACAGCAACATATTCTTTCAAGCAAAAATCATCTTCAGCAACCCATCAATTCCTCTACTTTATTTTTTCCCTCTAAATTTGCCCTTTTTACCCACTTCCAATTTTCAGGAGCAGATATTTTGGGGGTTTTATTCTGTAAGATATCCCTAGTACTAACAAAGATGAGCACATAGCTGATGTTCAATAAATACACACTGAATTAATTCCTCCTGCTAATCTCTTTTGTCTGTTCCAATGTGTTCATATGCCTACCCATAGTTCTTCCCCGTAATTCTACCCTCAAGCTCTTAATTACCTACTCTCTCTTCCACAAACATTTTTAACTGTGTCCTAAATTCTGCCTTTTAATGACTAAACAGTAATAAAGAGGAGCAAAGTTAATTCATTTAAAGATACAACCATATTTGATGAGCCTTACCGATCAGATAATAACTAAAATAGTTACTTTCTTTAAAACCAATCACACACTATATCAGCTTATATGTTATTGTATATATTATGTATCATATATTAAATATATTTAGTATTTGTGCATAATTCTGTACCAGATTAGTACCCTGATACCAGACAACAAAAAAGCAATTAATTTTCCATGTATTAAGTTTTATATTCTTAATGTAAATAACACTGGAAAATGCTATAACGAGTGAACATGTTACCTAATTTGGTAAACTCTTCCTTATGTACATACATAATGAATGGAAATAATTCAGGGAGGGAAGCAGGTAACCCTGAAAAGATGGATTATGATACATGTAGTCAATTTAAAACAAATGAGAGTTGGGAAAGGATTTGTGCTCAGTATCAGAAATCATGCCTAGATTTGAATCATGGCACCGACGTTTGGTGTGTTTGAAATACATACAATGGGTCTAGCTGGAAAAAACATTTCATGGGGTTGTAAAGACTGACTACATACATATCAAGTGCTTAAAACTATGCCTGCCCAACAAGTGTATAATAAATGTTAGCAATTATTAAATTTTATAACTATATTTACTATTTAACAAATGAATTTCATTTAAAATAATTCATCAATTACGTACCTAGAAGTGAAAACAAAAAAGACCTACATTAACTATCAGATTCCATCAAAAATATATGTAGAAAAGAATTATAAAACTAAAATATTTATAACCTTAAATAAGAGATCAGAAAGTAAGGTTTTAATAATTTGGTATATCTAAAAGAACTTTGTATGTTATGTTAGAATAATTTAATTTAGATACAGTGTTATGATGACTAAAATCAATACTATATATTAGTGCCCTGAAAATCTAGTTATCTTCTAGCATGATACACTTTATACCACTTTAGCAAATTAAATTTGTCTTCTTATAATATAATTAGGTAATTATAATTTATTGCTAGGATCAAAATATGTATAAATGCTTTATAAAAATTATCACCAAGAAATCTAAAACAGAATCACTAACAAGTTCTAATGATTAAATATAGTCATCAGTTAATAAACAAATTTCATGAAAATGAAAATTATTTCATAACATATGAACAGCTATATATTTGTATTAATTAGATAACCTTTATCCAAACTCAGGGACTTTAAAAAACCCAAGGCCATTAAATCTGAATTGAGCAAGCAAAATAAGCAAATTGGTGCCAAACCAAGAATCCTCCAGCTTTTAACATCAAAGTATATACACAGTACACTGAATTATAAAAAGGCATCTCCTCGGGGCTGAGAAACTGCCAAAATACAACCCTTTTAGGAGGATAAAATACAATAAAAGAAACCCCTTTAATATCCCACGGAGAGCTGGTTTTCAGCCACCACCAGCAACTCTTTGCCCAGGCAAACCCTGCACAACCATTACTTCAAGTTCCTGAATAAATGGGGGTAGCTACTATGGACTGAATATGTCCCGCACAATTCGTTTTCATATAATATGTGTGTGTGTGTAATGCCTACAGCACCTGGTATTCCTAGGTGGTCTCCCATCCAAGTACTAACCAGGCCCAATCCTGCTTCACTGACGAGATCAGACAAGATCAGAATGGCATGGCTATAGACTCAAAATTTTTCTGTGAAGTCCTAACCTTCAACATAATAGTATCTGGAAGTGTGGCTTTGGGGAGGTAATTAGGGTTGGACTAGGTCATGAGGGTGGGGCCCCATGATGGGATTAGAACCTTTAAAGGAGAAAACTTTCTCTACGGAGTGAGCATACATCAAGAAGGCTGCTTCCTTCTTAAAGTAACTTAAAATTTTTAGAAGTGCTTTAACTAACTATATTATCTCATCTGATCCTCACATAATGCCATAGGTCAGCTGGGCAGGTTTGTCATCCCTATTTACTAATAAGGAGAATGAATAATTAAGTAATTAGAATAAGGTCATCGTTCAGTTTGGAAGTGGCAGAATTAGGTTTAAAGTCAGTTCAAGTATCTGAAATTCTGCCACCTGGGTGATACAAAAGTAATCCACATAGCAAAAGTCCCCAATTGTTTTATAATGAAATGCTGCAATGAACAAAATGCAAGCATCCAGAAAACTTTTTCCCCAGGACCCTCACCCAGATGATGGTTCTTTTTATTCTGAATTTGTAGCAGGGATTCTCAAATGCTACAAATAGCTGAGAAGCAAGAACTAGAAACCAGTTATCTGAATATATAAGACACTTACTTAAAAAAGGTGTATGGTCATGCCCATCTCTCTACCAAAAATACTCCTGAGATGTTTTCATTCATGCATGCATTAATTTATTTAATAAATATTTATTTAGTCCCTATTATGTTATGCTCTTTCCAAGCCCTAGAGAAAATATCTTAGTGCAAGCTATTAGCCTCACTTCCTATGCTGCGCCTGACAAAGCTCACAGGCAGCTCAAACTTTACTGAACCAACAGAAGTCAACCACAAAGAACCACCTGAGCCTACCAATAAAACTATCCAATTACATTCAACCTGTTAAAATCCAGAGAGAAAAATAAGCCATACATAGAAAAATGTTTGCACTCTAAACCACTTAATAATTGTAATTTTCTATTATATCTAATACTCCAAAACAAAATGCAATTCCTTAACTGACATACCATTTTCCACTAAAAAATTAAAATGGCAATGTGCTATAAACCTTCACTCTAAACACTAACCTTCTTTCCTTCATTTGCTAACATGCACATTTTCTACTTTATTGTGCCTTGACTTCCCTAAGAAATTTCTGTGTGTGTGTATGTGAGGGAGGGAGAGGGAGAAACAAAAGGAGACTTTGGGTTTTAATACAGTCACACTTCAATGTTGAAGGGAGAAGTAGAAAAGGGAAGGGAGGAAGTAAATGAAATAATAAAAATGGTGGCATAACTATAATGTACAATCATAAAATCATTCTTGGCAGCATCAAAATCTTTTAACACTCATTTGTGTACCTAGCTATCTTATCCTTCAGAAAGTAAACTTATTTTTAGTAAATCTAAAAAAAGCTTATGTCTTAAACTAAAGAATTTTTTTTTTAGCAAACTCATGCTTACTTCAGAAATAAATCCTGTGAGATAATAAGCCCCAAGATGGAACTAGTAAAATCAAAATAACTATTTTATGTTAGTTGGGTCTATGTAAGTCCTATTTTAAAGTGTTTTTATTTAGCATTTTAGTCAAGACAAAATTTTAATAAATATATGTTGAAATGTAAAATTCCACATAATTTTGATGGACATATTTTTATATTCTTTGGGGGTAGAAAATGAGACAGATGAAAGTCCAAATGACTTCACTGATCCAAGTCCTAAACAAACATCAAAATTTTCCATTATATTGAATACATAAATTTTATACCTAAGTATATTTTAAATGTACAAAAGCAGACTTTTTACAATCACATTTTATAGTCACAGTCACACAAAAATATGCCTATGCTTACCTATTTACAATGTGAAACTGAACACAGTCTGTTGCTAGTGCTTTCAGAAAGTCGGAATCTAAAAATTATACTTTAAAAAGAACTAAACCGGGTTAAAGATAAAACATATCAAGGGAAATATTCTGCTGTTTCAATTTTACTTCAGAAGTAATTATAAACATAATGAGAAGAAAAGCAAATCTGTTTTGTGGTTTTTGTTTTGTTTTTTATTAACTAGAAAAGAAGATGCAGTTCTAAAAAATATTTCCAAATCACATGAAGTTACTGGAAAAAATACCAAATAACACTTCATACTTAAAGAATACCACCTCTATCTAGATTTAAACCCAAACTCTGAAAACTACAATTTGTTTTATATACTCGCAACCACCACACAAATCAGATCAATTTTACCATCTTACGCTTGATTGCATTTTACTACCATTGCCCCAAAAGGACCAAGAGTAGCAAAAGAGTGTTAGTTTTGCAATCTTTGACTCTTAGAGATAAATCTTTTCAGAGGTATAATACCTGGATTAGAAACCAGTAGTTCTCAAGCTTTAATTGAAGCTCTTTTTACATAAAAATCAACCTTTCACATCAACTTATTAGATATAAGTTAGAGAAAAATTCTTTCCAAAGCAGTGTTTTCTAAGTAACTTGTATGCTAGACACTATACGTATATAGAATTACAAATGCAATTTGTAATAATGATTTGTAATAGTGTAATATGTAATAATGATTTGGTCCTTCATTTCCTAATCTGACATTATTCATGACTCAGATAAAGCCTAATATGCATATAGATCTGAATTATTATAGACTTGGTCAATCTTCAGCCTCCTTCTTAACCAGCAGAGGATGGTAAAACGTGTGAATTGGAATGCAGGCAGACCTGCTTATCAGTAAGTCAGTTAAAATAAAGGGGAGGGCGTGGATGATACATTAATTGTTTCAGAACCAATCTCTACAAGTCACCAGTCATCATGCTAATTTTTTTACTCCACTCAGGGTACCAAACATATTCAAATAAAAGTGACAGCAGAGAAAGATATTACAGGCTTTTGACTTAAGCTAGAATGCCAAGAAAGCTTCCAATTTGAAAAGAAAATACAGATTTCAAGGAAAAAAAGAGGCTGCCCAAGGGATGGGGGTTAATAATGGTTCTATTTGCCATAGGCAGAGGGAAAGAAAAGGTATCTTCATGGAAATTTCCACCTTCCTCTAAAGGACAGAAAAAATAATAGGATGTATAACCAATCAACTAACAATATACCCTGTGGGGCCAGAAAGCTGAGAAGCTAGCTAAAAACATTCCCATTAGAGTCAAAATCTGACTTGCCTTAGGCAAAAATATTCTTAAAATTTTGTTCTACAGCAAGTTTTCATGTCTTCAGATTTATACAGGAAGGGTTTTCCTAATCCACACCAAAAACATTTCCAGACAAATAAATTATGCAACGCTCCCAATGATTAGTTAGGGTCCCGTGGGACTATAATTTGGAACTAAGAATATTTTACCCCCACTCCAAAAATGACAAGAGCTAAAAGAAAAGAAAAAAACAGAGCAACTGTATCAATATTTAACGTTACTACAGATAAGGTGCTTAAAGGAGTATGCATGTAAATATCATATAGGACAAAAGCCACCTCAACTGGTTCACTCTCCCGTAGTTTCAAACTCTAATCACTATGTTATCTTGAATTAGATTTGAATTCTATTTCAAACACTAAAATAAAAAAAGAAAAAAAGTCAAACCCTATATATAAACATATGGTGACCCTAGACAATTTTAAATTCAAAATCATTTGATGAGACAAAAATGCAAAACACCACTGCTTTCACAACAGAACAGTAAAGCACACATCAGATCTTCTTATTAAGCATAAAATTACTTCATCCAATACACCATAGATATTATCTCATCAATTTCATACAAACTTTGACAGCAGACTTTAGGTTCCTAGAAAATTTGTCCCTAAAGTTAGTAATTTTAAAGTATTACAATTCCAAGGAACAAATCGGAGAGAGCTAAAGAAAACAAACATATAGAGGCCACATGTCATTAGTTAAAATGACATAATGAAAGAATGTTGATAACAATTGAAGCTGGCTGATGGGTGCATGCATACAAGTTCTCTCACGCTTTTGCATATGTTTGAAATTTTCCATAATTTGTCTTTACTGATTTGTTTTTACTGACTAACAATAGGTCAAATTTTAAACTCCAAAAAATGAGTTTTTGATAGATGTTTATAAATTGTAGGAAGAAAAAACAAGGTAATTAGCAATAAGTGTCTATCAGTGTTTTGATACATAACAACCCTTATGAGATAGACAAAATCAGCCCTATTCTACATTTTAAAAAATTAAAAATCTGAAGTATAAATTTTTTCAAGACTATAAAAGAGTTTAAGAGATTCACAACCAAAGACATGAGAGAAATAGAGAGGGAGAAGAAAAAAAGGAAAACAGGATGCTTAAAGAGAAAATTAGACAATTTCTAGAAAACTCCACGTTAAAAAATTCTTATAAAATTAACCAATTACAAGTATTCAAGGAAAAAAAGAAAAATACAACTGTATTTAAAAACCTACAATTATTCTGCATTTGTAACTATTTGTATATTAGACACACACACACATCAAAATTACCTTAAACCCGTAGTCGGCTAACTACAGTTTGATTAAATTAAGAAAACACTGAAGAAGCATCATATTTACAGTGGTACTTAACAACTGAGCAGACTTTAGCATATGTTCATTATATTTCAAACTCACCGTACAAGTATATTATCCCAACCTTACAATGTTACTATTAGTGTGAAAAATCTCTTTTAAAAAGTACATGGACCTCAGAAAATACTAACTTCCTTCCTCACATCTTAATTAACAAAATTCTAGTTCCTCGATTTGTCTATAGAAAGTTAGAGTGAAAAACACTAATTCTACTATGGACTACTGATTTTCAGAAAAAAACATAATCCACAGAAAACTAACATCTACTATATTCAGTAGTATCTTTATTCAGTAAATCTGTCATGGAAGCAAATCGACTTCAAGGGAAGGCCATTTGAGTAGTAGAGGCCCATTTAACACGTCTTGACAAATACTAAAGACAACATCTGATATTCTCTTCTGCAACTAAGTAATAAAAGTACCATCCTTTCCTATTAAAATGCTATACAGTACTACATAAAAGTACCGGGAAGTAGTCACTATATAAAAATCACACACACACACAAAATCAAAATTTCACTTTTCTCATAGGATCAAAATACACAAGACACAAGGTCATTTCAGTCTTGGAAGCTAAGCTAACTAAACCTTAACAATGAGTAAAGCAGCAAACTCCGGCACTTTGTATATTGATTAAGTCACTAATTCCACCCAATTTGAATATCAGATTCATTCACAGCCTTCTTTTCCCTAATACATATTTTAGGTTATGTGAAGTGGAAGGCAAATCTTGACTGTTGGGCACACTGCAAAGAATCTAGACATCTCCCCAGAGTCACTATTCAATTACATACATGATTGAAAGATGCCTTAAGCCCTTGAACAACATGGGTTTGAACTGCCTGGGTCCACTTAGATGTGGATTTTTTTCAATAAATATCCTAAATATATTTTCTCTTCCTTATGATTTTAACATTTTCTTTTCTCTAGCTTATGTTATTGAAAGAATACAGTACATAATACACATAACGTAGTCTACAGCCATATTACCCTGAACGCTCCCGATCTCATCTGATCTCATCTTCGGAAGCTAGGCAGGGTAGGGTCTGGTTAGTACTCCAATGGGAGACCACCTGGGAATACAGGGTGCTGTAGGCTTAATAATAATAATAATAATACACATAACATATAAAATATGTTATCAGTAAGGCTTTTCGAGGACAAAAGTAGAGTATCAGTAGTTAAGTTTTTGAGTAGTCAAGAGTTATATATGAATTTTCACCTGCTTTGCAGGGGTGGCATCCCGAAACCCCTTGTTGTTCAAGGGTCAACTATATTTCACATTTGCAATTATAAACCATATATGCCTTAGTGGTTAAGAGCTCAGGCTACATATTCTCTAAGTTTAAACTCAGCAATATTACTTGCTCAGTGACTTGAGCAAGTTACTTATCCTAAGTTTCAGTTTCACCATTTATAAAGTGAATATTATAATAGTACAGTCTGTTCTACTATAACTTATGTCTTTACCTGGAATTACTTCCTAAAGAATAGTTAAGGAGAAGAATAGGTAGGAATGGTGTGGAAATCACATTGGTTCATATGTAATTTCTTCCTACAGAATTAAAGAAAAATCCTTGGCAATATATAAAGATCTTAAGAAAAACCTGAGTATTTACAAAACTGCTTTCCTTCAATACAAACAGTGCCTGGCTTAACGACTGCAAGAACCACTCAGCTTTTTCCACCATGTTAGGTATCTGACAATTTGCAAGCACAGATGGAAAAAACTGCAAAGATATTACAATGAAGTAATGAAAAAAGCTTCACCTTGGATCAGATTTTTAGTACTGATATAAAAATACTGTCTATCAGAAGCTAAGGAAACCCAGGCCTACATCTCAAAGAGTACGTGTAAGCTCCAGAGTAAGTGTCCAAAAGTGACTGTGATGCTAACATGAAAACACCAGTACAAATTTAACCTTGCTATTATTTTCGTTACCAGTTTTGTTAGCATTCTGGTTACAAAGTTCCACAGGTTTGGAAAGGCCCAACCCAACCCTATTCCCTACCTGCTCCAGCTGTTATTTTTAGCCCTGTTACTCTGTGCAGAACCAAAAGCATTTTGGCAAAAGCACCTATACCTATTTAGTAATTGCAAGAATCGTAAGAATTAAATTGGGTTAACATACACATGAAATAGAACCTGGCACACAATAAATTTATTATTTTAGGTATTGCTAGTTTCTTTATAACTCAAAATAACGAATTAACTTCAACTCAAAAACATACCAATTATCAATATATTTTCCCCTACCTCAAAAGCCACAGATCATCTCACCACCACTGAATATAAAAACTGACTCCCCTAAAAAAGCCTCAAAATAGATTAAGATCCATAAGTCCACAATGTCATAGTAAACTAACAAAATAACCTACTCACACTTCTGGCCACAGGCACTGCCTCACCTATCCCCTGACACCTACAATAAGAAAAATTATTTTGAAATACTTTAGATTTTGTGTCTGATGTCTATTAATTTCACAGCAATTTGATCTTTAAAAAAATGAGGTGATGATGTTAATCATTTCATAACATTTATATAATTTTCTTTAATAATATTTTTCTCTATTTTAGATATCATTGAGCTTCTCTAAATTGGTGAGTCTCTAGAAAAGATATGCTGACATTCCATTTGAAAGTGATTAACTACCATATTACTATCCGGATTTTTTTTCATGTATTAACATTAAATCAACAATTTTTTAAAAATGCTTTGCTTTAAAATATTTTATATATGCATGTATTTGTAAGCTCTGATATGAAATGATTATTTTTGTTCAAAATATTGAAGCCCAAAAGACCATAAAGATTGGATTCAGCTAGGTACCACATGTAGGATTTAAGATGATATATCTGTATTACCTTATGTCATTGTGCAAACTTTATGAGTATACCTACACAAACCTAGATAGTATAGCCTACAACACACATAGGGTAAATGGCATAGTCTAAGGCTCTGTAGGAAAGAAAGAATAATTTTCCCTCTACCCTTCTGTGTTCTTGAGTGAGACATCCCTACTAATAAAAGACAGATTAACAGGAGAAAAACAAACAAAAATTTAATAACATGTTTAACAGCTGTATATATAAGACAAACCCAGGAAAACTGAGTAAGTTGCCAAAATGGCTGAAGGCGCCACCTTATATAACATTTTCACCTGAAGACAAAAGTTGGGAGGGGAGAATCAGTCATGGGAGGTGACCAGAAAAAGAACAGTAAAGGTGGATAAGGTTGTTATGTAGATTTAACTTTTCTTAAAGTCTCAAGTCTTCTGCATTGATGTTACTAGAAATAAGGTCATACCCCTCTTCCTAGTACAGACACCCTTAAAAATGAAGATTTCCTTTATAAAAGTTAAGTATCTCAAAGGGTAACATCTACTTGGTTTTAGGAGCTTCTCCTACATCTACTATTTCTTAAAATTAACCAGCCTCAGAGAATCTTTATGCCAGAGACATATTTTGGGTGACAAACCCTGTTTCCCTATAGCTCCTAGGCTAAAACCTGCATAGCATGTTAGTGTACTGAACATGGCAGGCAACTTTAACAATAGTATTTGTGTAATGAGTTGTTCTACAACTTTAAGACAGCTATGACATCACTGGGCCATAGGAATTTTATGGGACTGCTATCTTATATGCAGTCTGTTACTGACCAAAACATAATGTAGTACTATAGTTTATAAATAAAAATTCCATGCCCGTGAAGTCAATCATTGAAAAATTTTCTTATTAGGCAAGGAAAAATCTTTTTCATTTCTCAAGTAATAGATTTCATCTGTTTTTCATCTTTCTGTAAGAATATAAAGTAAATCCAGCCCCTCACCTATCTCTAAAACTGTAAGTATTATAGAACATAAATTACTAAAAGATCGATGAGACAAATCTGGTTAAGAGAACTCTTGAGAAATAAATGCAAAGATTCAGGTGAAAGAGAGGCAAAACTTAGAGCATGAACATCAGATAGTTACATAACTTTAGAAGTCATTTGGTGTCCAATTTCCTCCTCACTGCAATATCCCCAATATGCAACCTCCTAATACCTCCAGCAAAAAGAAATTCTCTACTTCACAAGGCACAACAAATCCAATTAAATCTTTGAGGAATTAAAAAAAAAAGATACACAAATACATAAAAACGTCTAATTTAAAAATATAAAACCAGGAGTTTTCTAGAAATTTAGCCAATTAGGATTTGTGCACTCTTAACAGCCTTTTTTATACTATGTCATTTTGGTTTGTTTTTACTTCATATTCTGTCCCAACAGCTTGTAAACCAAAGACTCACTAGAAATCTATATACAAGTAGGTTTCTTAGTGTATATCCTATTACATGAGAGCTAATAAAATATATATGAGTAAAAGGAAATAACTTTTAAAATTAATACTTTAAGTCTTTTAAATTATAGAAGACTATTTTGAAAATAAATTAAGTGGCTCATCTTAGGGGTAAAACAGATACTGAGGTAACTGAAATCGTACAATGAAAAATGCAAACTGCCTAACAACTGTCTTCATAAAAAACAGAAAACAAATTTTTAAAAAACATATACTAAGATTTTAACAACATATCTTTTGCAAAGAAGTTAAATAGCACCAGGCTTACTAATGATTATAATTCATTTAATGAAGATATTAAGACATTTAAATTCAAGTAATACTTTTGAAGTACAAGCATTGTGAAAATATCTAGAGGTACAAAGATAAATTTAAAAATTTATTATCTAAATAACTATTACAAAACAATCCCATTCTGAATATTTTTCTTTCAAGTACACAAAAACTATTGAAAAAATTTTAAAGAATATATATGTGAAAAAGATACTCTATAATATAAAAATTAAATATACTAGATTAGTTCAGCTAGGTCAGTATGAGGGGGAAAAGCATTAGTTTCCTTTTCCATTAATTCACAAACCAGAAAACTGATTTTTCAATACCTAAATGATTTTTCAGTTTAAAATTAACAAAGTCAAATGGAAACAAGGCTGTATACCTGAAGGGCCTAAAGTGATCAATTCTATTACTTTTTTTTTTTTAATTCTATTACTTCTAAGGAACTATAAGGTTTTTTAAATTCACCAATTTACCCAAACTTCCTTTATTAACATTAATAAACAAGCTAACAATATCTACTCATGATCTATATAAATGTTCATTTACTTCAAAACATTTATTCCTCTTCAACAAATTTCAATGGAGAAAGATACCACAGAAGTATTTTAATAGCAAAAAAATTCTTATTCAAAAATAATTTTTCTCCTCATACATTGAAAAATATAAAATATTAATGACATTAAGGAAGACTTAAATAGATAGACTTTTCACCATATTCATGGACTGAATAACTCAATATCCCCCCATTGTGATCTAGAGATTCAACACCTCCCCATCAAAATCCCAGCCTCCTTTTTTACAGAAAATGACAAGCTGATCCTACAACTCATATGGAAATGCAAAAGACCAGAACAGCCAAAACAATCTTGAAAAAGAACAAAGAGGATATATATTCCTATTTCAACACTTACTACAAAGCTACTGTAATCAAGACAGTATGATAGTAATATAAGAAGAGACATGTAGATAAATAGAAAAGAATTAAGAGTACAGATAAATCTTTACACTTATGGTCAACTGATTTTTGACAATGGTGCCAAGGCAATTCAATGAAAAAGAATATCCTTTTCAGCAAACGGTGAGACAACTGGATATCCACATACAGAATAATGAATTTAGACCCCTAACTTACCATTCTCTCATACCATACAAAAGTTAACTTTAAATGGATCACAGGCATAAATTTAAGATGTAAAACTAAAACATCTTGAACACAAGATGTAAATATTCTAAAATTAGATTGTGGTAAAGTTTGCAGAACTCTGTAAACTTACTAAAAATCAATGAATTGTACATTTAAAACAAATAAATATCATAAGTTAAGTTACAAATAAATTACACCTCAATAAAGGTATTTAAAAACTAGTCACTTGTAAAAATCGCAATGGAGGTTAAATATATTCCAAGAAATACATAGTATTTTGCAGAACCTATACTAATGATAGCTATATAGAAATAAAAAAAATGTATAAGGTCGGATACAATGATTCGATCTAAAATTACAAATAACAGAAAATAGTTATAATAGCAATTAATGTGTCATGCATTATTTTATGTGCTTTACACATAAAATTTACTCATTTAATCCTCACTATGATGTACTTTCCCCCCACTATACAGATGGGAAAACTAAGACACTAAGCAGCTAAAAAAAACTTGTTCATTATCACAACAGAGTGTTGAGATATTTTTTTCCTCTTCACACAAGCATCCTTAACAAAATAATGGACAACATCAGTTGCCTACCCAGCATCCATCCGATCTTTCCATGTCCTACTCAGATTTTTTTTGTGTATCCACCTCTCCCCATACAATTCATGTACTTCGGAGAAAACCAACTCAGGTTTAGCAGCTGGGCCTTGGTTTGCGTAAGACAATCAGCACATTTCAATGGTAGTCATCGGTTCAGCGGTCCAGTCAGGACTCTTGTAGGGAATATTGGAACATGGGAATATTGGAACACAGAGGCTCTCTCTTCAAGAGATATGAACAAAAAATACATATGGCCGAAACTGCCACTGGCAGCCATCCTACAACCATGAGAGGAACAGCAACAGATTGAAGCTGATATCATAAAATTCAGAACAGAAACAGAAAATGGTCTTTAATATTACTGTTGCTGTAAGTCCTGCCCTACCTTTAGACTTCCATATATATGAACCTCTAAATATTTTTTTACTGTGTTTAAAACCAGTTCAAGTATTTTACTGCTTGTAACATAAAGTACAAATTGGTATGTGAGGAAGTCCATTAACAAGTATATTTCTAGAATCAATTACTCTTAATCTTTAAACTTTTGATGGTAGGTATTGAGGAAATAATTCTAGATACACGCATCACAATAAAAACATGATCGATGGTTATTTTTTTAATTAAGCTTCGCATAAAATCTTGAAAAGCAACTACCTGTGATTTTATGTCCCATACAATACTTTTTAATATGCTGACATTTTAAAATATTATTTTTTTTAAGATCTAGATTTCCTGAGAAATAAAAAGCTATTAAATCGCTGAGCCCATGTTACTGTAGACAACAATCAGAATGAAATAGCCGCTGTTTCTTTAAGTCTGCAAGTACACTCTCTGCAGTCAGTACAAACGGAGCCTTTGTGTCATGTGTTCAACTCCTACAGGTATTAAGATGTTGCATCATTAATATTTAGCAGCATCTACAGCAAATCCCATATAATGAGTACAGTAGTTTCCGCATATCTATGGAGAATACGTCCCAAGACCCTCGGTGGATGACTTAAACAAGGACAATACCAAACCCTGCATGTGCTATTTTTTCCCTATACTACTTTTTCTTTTAACTACTTTTGCACTATGAGTCCATCATTAAGTAAAATAAAATACACAAGTATTGCAATACTGTGACTAATAACTGAGATACCTACTAAGTGACTAACAGTGGGAGGGTGGTTCAAATTTATGTATTGTTTATTTCTAGAATTTTCCATTCTTTTCGGACTATAACTGACTGCAGATAACTGAAATTGCAGAATGCCAGATTGTGGATAATGGGGGACAACTGTAATGAAAAATTATATTTCATCTTTTAAGTTTTAACATTTTAATTAAAATCTTATAAACAAAAAAAATTTTTTCATGAAAACATGTATTTGCCACCAGATCATGGGAAACAGTATTCTTGAATTAAATAGCATTGAGTACCTTTAAATACCTGATGGAAGCCTTAAACTCAGAATCATACTCCTGAAAACATGCCAACTCATTAATTATTCAGGGTCCGAAGGTTTGACAAATAATTTCAGCATAAAGGTAGACAAAACAAAATGGATTTAAACTGCTATTAGAAAAATGTAAAAGTGGACCAAAAGTTTGAAACTCTTGAAGACACAGGTGTACTATCATTCAAAACTTATCTATAAAAAAGATTTACAAAAGACATTACAAGAAGGGTGGTCAATTTCAATGGAATCTATAACAGTAAGGTCAAGCTACATTAGCAAAGTTGGTAGGCAGAACTTTGTAAAAAACGACCACTGGAGTTATACAGTTTTACCACCAATCTGCACAATTCTGGACAATGGGAGGTCATTTAACCGTATAGACTTTATTGTTTAAAGTAGCTAACATGAAATCAGCAAAACATAATCTATTTTAATAAAATGCCTGAAAAATGGGGAAAAGTTGTGATAGCTATAAATAACACTTTGAATTTACTAATGAAGAATCCAGTAAAGACAGGATAAAAGAGGAGCACATACAGGAAATTCAGTAGTATTTGTATTATACTAGTTAAGTGACATAAAAGGTTCAAAGTACTTAAACTGTGACACTTCATCAGTCATGATACATATTCATTTGCCTGTTTTTTCACAATTTTAGAAATTTTAATCCAATGTACTTACTAAAAAAAAAAAGTTAATGATCAACTTTCTGAAACCACATTCTGAGTGAAAAAACTGACTGAAGGACCATTCTTTCATTTTTAAGGTCTTTTTAAAGCAGTTTTTTCAAAGCTACTTGAATGTTAAATAAGAAATAAAATGTACTGCTGCACATTTCACAATTAATATTTAACAGGAACAATGATTTTTGTGTCCTTACACTGGGGAAAGCTATATGTAAATTATAAATATCTGCTTAGGGGAGCAAACAATTCTATACCAACTCAAGAGGCAGATATAGTCCTGGAAAGGTTGCCATTCTCAGAATCATCAAATTGTACACAATCTATTTACCTAACAGTGTCACAGTTTCCTTATCTATAAAATGAGATACAAGTATACCTAGGAGACATGTGAGTTCCAGACCATCACAATAAAGCAAGTATCAGAATAAAGTGGGTCACAATCTTTTTGCAGGTAGAGGATCTTGCCTTCGATTTAAATAAAGCAAAGCATCACAATAAAGCAAAGCAGAATAACATGAGGTATGCCTGTATATGTATTAAAGAGTTGTTGAAAGAATTGTATAACTTATGTAAAACATTAAGTAGCAGTAACTTTTTAAAAATCATTTAGTACTTAATGCATTTCCTTGAGTAGATTAAAGGCTAAGGTGGACAACTATCAATTAGGAAATATTTAGGTGCAATTGTACTAACATTGACATGGACTAACTTACCAGATTCCCAATATTTCAACTCCCAAAAGACTGGCCAAGACCCTAGATATCCATGAAGGAATGTAAAAAGTATCCTAAGAAAGAATGAAAAGAGAGGAACTAATATAACCCTCTCAGCAACTTTCTGTGCTCTACATGAGAAGAAAATGATGGTGATAAGGAGGTGTAATTGAGCAGATTTTTCCCCTCCTTCTTCCTGAACTATTATCCTGCAAACATGTACCTATGAAGGACTTATCCAATAACCTTAAAACCCCTACCGGGACTAAAGTTCTGGGCAGCACAGAAGCAATCAATGAATAAAGAATTTGGATTTTCCCTAATGATAAAATGCAAAGGAAACTGCCATACAGGATATTCTAAAGAACAGAGTTCGAATCTTCTGGCCAGAGGAATGTTGTATTTCACACACAACTAACTGCGGACTCTATCACTACTTTAGATTTGTTTAACATCCAAGGTACATAAGGTTTAGAAAAAGAAAACCAAAAAGGAAAGTTTTCAAGTCTATTCTGAGGTAAAAGAATACATCAACTTACCATTTACTTCCTTAAGGCTCACAAATTTTTAAAGTCCCTGGACACACAAGATTCCAAAAATGTTGATAATTGTTGAAGCTGGTTGATGGATACCGGAATTCTTTATACTATTCTATTTTTCTATATGTTTGAACATTTCCATAATGTATAGTTTAAAAATATGCATGTGTACATGTCTGTAGGTATTCACACATAAGCTCCTAACACAACTGGTAGAGAAATACAACATTCAAAGTTTTCATATTCCAAAAGAAAGTGAATTACTCATCTAGCCACTTTCTCATTCTAGAAGTTGTATCGCAGGTGACCAGGCTATTAGTGAAGGTGTAGTGAAGAAAATAATTAACTGCCTGGAATAAAATGAGCCTAACCTTGAAAACATAGAGGCAACAGGGAAAGATGGTAAACAATTATTACTACTACACTCCATATTTGTTCCACTGTGTTATCTGCTAACACAGCTGAGGAGGTGAACGAGGGAAAAGTATTTTTAAGGCCAAATTTACTTTTTAAAGGTTGATGGGCAACTGAGGTTGGAATAAGGAAATCTATAGAGTTCCCATTAGAAATGCTAACCATTTATAAGAATGGAATAGGGAAAAAGGAAAGTATTGAATATCCACCTTTTAAAAATAATATTCTAAATAAATTAATTAATTAATTAATTAATATAATATTTACAGCTCATAGTAGTATAACCAGTAACTTCCAACGACCAAATATGCATTACAACTGGACATGAATTTACAAAAGAAATAAAGAGTATATATGCCACAATCTTTTCAAATTGTCATTCGATTTTCAAAGATATAACCCTAAATTCATTTCAAAATTTAACATATGCTAGTTATGCTTAAAAATAAAACTAGTCAAAATTTAAAATAAATATTAACTTTGGAGCAAATTAATCTTTCATCAGTCCTATGGACAAACTTTTGTGTTCAAAACTTCTAACAAACTATAACCTAGGCAGCCTCAAGAGAGTGGGTAAGACCACCACTTACATTATTTCTAAGTCCCCAAAAAGTTCACAAGAACTTATTTAAAATGTCAAAGAGAAATGAAAACTTATACACTCCAAGGGAAAAACTTACGAAAACTCCTCCACTGAACTCAACTTATTTCCATAGCGGCAATTATTTTCTTAGCACAAAAGTGACCTGTTCAATTTCACAAAAGCTAGAGCATCTTAGTTTACCTAACTCCCCACTGAAAAATACAAAAACCTGTTTCATTTAGGTCAGTAGAATTTTGTGTTTCTACCCATGGAAAAAGCCATGGCCAAAACCACATGGCTTCCCCTTTAAGGTCTTGTTCCTCAACCCATTAAGAATATATGCTTATAAAACAGACATCTACTTACCAGGTTAAAGACAGTTTCTACAATATCCCTATTGGATACTTCGCCAACTTCAACCAACCCAGTCAACACAGCAAATTTCATTCTGATGCCCCTGATGGGGAGTCCTGGTTTCAGTGACAACGCACCCTCTTCAACAGAGGTTTCTTCTCCTTTCCCTTCACCTCCCCCGTCATCACCTGTTGGTGGCGGGGAAAGGACACTGTCTTCACTAGCCATTGCTAGTTCACAGGAGACTGTAAGTCACTGTGGGACAGCAATCGCTGCCCTAGTCTTAAGCACACGTAACGCAAAACAAAAAGGTCACTCTCTCAAGTTGTGGAGAACCCCCAAAAGCAGTTGAAGTGGAAGGTCCTCGGCGTCGCCCTCCTCCTCTTGAATATGCGTCCAATCTCTCTCCCCGAGGCTGACAACAACGCCAAACCCTATTGGAAGATGAGGTAAGCGTTAAATAAGCTGGGTTTTGTTTTAGGGTGTTTTGGGGGAGAGGGGAATAGTTAATGTCCAACAAGTTACTAGACAGAGCCCACGAGCAGCCCGCCACCCGCTTCCCCCCGGCTCGCGAAGCTGGGCTCCGAGCGCAGGTGGGTCCCAGAGGCCCCGGGCAGGTCCACTCCTCCCCCACTCCCAGGTTCCAGGCGCAGGGAGCCTCTCCGCACAGGTGCACGCAGAGGGAAGCGGCGCTGGGAGAGGAGGGCTGCGGGGAGGGCGGGGGCCCTCGGGCGACCTTGCAGAGGTAGAAAGTTTCTCCCCTCCCAGCGACTCCGCACTCGTCCTCGCCCCCCGCCGGGGAGAAGCGAGGAGGCGGCGGCGGCGATCCAGGGCAGGAAAGGGCGGGGGGGAGTGGGCGGCGACGACGCTCCCGCGAGGCCCGGGGGGCGGAGCGCCGCGCCCGGCCGGCACCTGAGGCTCCCCGGAAAGAGGGCAGGTGCGCTGAGGTCGGAGGGGCGGGTGCAGCCGCGGGACGGCGCGGGCAGGAGGCGGGAGAGAGGGGTCGGCGCACCCGGTCGCAGCCTCCAGGTCCCCCCGGCCCGCGCCCAGACCCCGCGGCCCGCCCGGCCCCGCGCTCCGCCTTTGCAGGAACGGCCGCCGCCGGCGCTGCGGACGCCGCAGCTCCATCCGCCGGGGACGGGGCGGGCGCCACGGCGCGGCCCGCGAGCCCGCCGCCCCTGCACCCGCGGGCGTCGCGCCCCGCCCCGCCGCCATGACAGCGCCGGGGCCGCCGGGCGCGTGCGCGGGGCCGCTCGGGGGTCCGGAGCGGGGGTGGGGGCGCCCACGAGCGCGCCGCTCGGCTGGCTCCGGGTGAGGCCGGCCCGGCCAGGGAGAGACCTCGCCCGCCTGGAGCCAGCCGCCCCCGGCCTGGGGAGGGGCTCTAGCGAGGGATGAGCTGGTGACCCCGACGCGGCCGCTGCCGGGCTCTGGGCGCCGAGGGCGCCGCCCGCGTCACCAAGGTGTTTGCGCGCGGAGGGCACCTGGGGGACCGCTGCGAGCTGGAGGGGGCCGCGCCGGAGCCAGCGAGGCCGCGGCCCCTGCGTCCGGAGCCCGTTCCCCCCGGGGGGCCGCGGCAGCTGCTGCCGTTCCCAAGGGGGTGGGCGGGGGCCTGCGCCCACGAGGAGCGGGGAGGGTTCCTTGCTCTGCAGCTGCCGCCCCGCCACACCTCCCACTTACTGAGGCGGGGAGGGTTCCTGAGACAGCTGCTCCCAGCTGCGAGGAGGCGGGTGCGTTCTGCATGGAGATCTCTGAAGGGGCTTTTTCCCTCGTGATTTCCCAATGTGAAAGTTAGGTTCGCCTCATTCTCAGCTTAATTTAAAAGGTAAATTGGGATTTAAACCAGCACGTATCATCGTAATCTGTGTCCTTCCCCTCCAGCCCCACAACCGTAAAACATTCTTCCTGGTGCATTAGTAAGAACCAAATAGAGGGAAGCGGTGTTTCATCTTTATGGTGCTATCTGAAGTTATAAACCTTTTTTTTAAAAAAATGTTTCATTTTTATTAAATGGGACATTGGAAAAGTCACTTAAACTCATATTTTTTTTTTATCTGTGAAATAAAAGCACTTTATAAACTGGAAAAAAAAATAAAAATATTTAAAGTACTCGTGGTTCCCTCAAATGAAAGTGAAACAAACAGTGTAATCTAACAAGTTACGAAGTACTGTGAAGAAGAAAAAACTACTCTGTATTGCACTGAGAGATGGAATAGTTTCCTAGAGAAGGCTGAGATAGATTTCAAAAGCCATCTGAATTTTAACTATCACATGGAAATTTGGGAGGAGGGAGGCAACCTGAAAAAGACAAATACAAGAGTGCCTTCTGTAGAAAGTGTTACCTCTTTAAAATACTAAAATGAATTCAGCTGCACCAAATCATGTGGTTTCGAATGTTTGTTAAAGATTGGTTTTTCTTAGGTGGGTTTAAAGACTCAAAAGATTGAGGCAGACTTTTCTCATGATCTGAATTGGTGACTCATGCCTTGCCAGGGTAGAAGGCAACATCAGTGGCTTCCCATTCCTAAAAATCTCTGAAAAAATAAACACCCCAGGTTTATATTCACATGATTAAGTGATTAAGTTTGGAATAAGAGGGACTGTAGTGTGCCTGCAGAAGAGAGACAACTTTCACTTGACCTTCAACACATCTATAGGGAGCGAGGAATGGAGGCATTAATGCAAGGATTCTAGTAGCATTTTTGCTTCTTCAGATTTGAGCAAATCTGACCTTGAGTATGTTAATATATCTAGCTCGTAACTACTAGTAAAGTGTTTGATAAATAAATAAATGTCCTATATTACAAAAGAGCTGATGATGATGGTGAAAATGCCGTAAACAGTGTGGTCACAATCATTCAGTATAAATGATCTAGGGTTTTTGTCCTAGATTTGGAAACTTACTATTAACACTGTTCTGGTGAAACACAAGAGACATAAGACAATTATACAAATACTTCCCAAATATTGTCAACTACATTTCACAATTTTTCAGAATATTCAACATTCTGCTTTACTTTGCCCCTGGTTACAGTAAAATCGTTGGCAAAAATTGGAAGTTCACTACAGAAGGAAACAAGGAAGGTAGAAGGGAAATTTTCTGGCCAAGCCACAATTAAAATACAATAGCTGTGTGTTACTGTTTAGATATAAAGAATAGAATTGTGGAAATGTTTCAGGGTGCACTATGAACTATCAAGCTCCTTCATGGCACAATACTTTGAACATTGTAGGTCCTCGAAACATACTATTTGAATTGCATTAAAACTCTATAAAGTTAATTTCAATTTTTCTGGCCTGAAAACCCTTGCTTGAGTCTATACCACTATCAGAGGAAGGAAGTTCTTGGTGTATTATAGTGATCTTAAAAAGGAAGTTCTTGGTATATATATATAGTGATCTAAAAATGGAAAGCAGTTTTACCCTTTGTTAAAATTTGTTGATATTTCCTGGTACTATAATGGAAGTTTTCTAATAAAAAGTCTTCATATGAACTATGGTGCATTTACAGGACTGACTGACTTGTATCTTTCTATCATACACTCAACTACTGTACAAAAAGTAGGGGCAGAAAAAAAGAGGAAAAAGAAGCCTCCTGTAAAGCCAGGCTCAAGTTTTCTATGATTCTAATTTGTATCTCTCTGGCATCACTATCTTGTCAAAATTAAGGACTAAAAGGCTTCCATAATTTTACTTGTCTTTAGCATACATTAAGGAAAAAAAAAAACATGCTGGATTCTGAACAGGAAGACTTGTGCATAACTCAAAGCAACTCAAGCAAAGTGAATGTACTTTTATGGTGAAATTGAGATTATTCATCTACAGACCTTTATAACAAAGAACATTTTGATAACAAAGGTAGCATGGGATTTTCTTTGTTAGAAAGAACACCTAATCCACCCAATCATAACTTCTTAACATTTTGCTAAAGTATGAATTAAATGATAAACTTACATGATATGCTATGTATGTTCCTGAATGTGGAGTTTTCCTCAAATTGTTATTTAGCATAATTTATAGGCTGGAAATTCGTGGCCCTGGCTTGCAGCACCCTCTGTATTAGAACAAACATTGTTTTTACTATTCATTAAATTTTACTAATATTAAATAAAACTTCAAAAGTTAGCAACTTTTATGAATAACATTTTTATTGGTCATTAGACTCTGGAAATAATTAGAATCTAAGAGGAAAAGACAATGCCTACTCTTACAGTTGGAAACGCAAAAGTTTAAAAGTTCATGTGACTGTTCAATATGTATAAGTTAAAAATGATCCTTATCAGATTATTATATTTTGGGCACTTTTAAATTCTTTTTTTTTTCTTGTTTATGTCACACAAAGGGTAGAGAATTTGAAAAAGATAACTTTACGTTCAGCAAGTATGTTAGCCAAGACACAAAATATTAATACAGTTTTTCATGTATTTGGACAGAATAGATTGGTTCATTTGTCTTTTCTGTTTTCCCATCTCTATTTTTTTTTCTTTAGTGTGTGAACAGTCCATTTGCAGTGTTCTCTTATGATGGTAATTGTTCATGAGACTTTAATGAAATGTACCATCACCCCATCTCACCTATGCAATCTATACAAGTACATATCCCTAGAATGACTATTGGCATTGTCAGCTAAATTGTGAATTGCTTATCCATGTGTTGTCTCTGAGAAGTCAATGTGTCCCCTGAAAGTGGTAAGTTATCATTTCAGTCATCAAGATAGAAGTGGGGGTTTACTTAAGAAATGAGACACCAGGAAATTGACTTGAAACATACAGAAGAACCTACATTTTCCAGTCCTCACTTTCTGGGGTTCAAACTCTGAATTGCTTGTTAGTACTCTAAGTTAACAGAGAAACATTATTTCTATAATGTTGAAGCTGGGGGTCAAGGGGTGGAAGAATTTGGGAGATGTTTATGAATACCAACTTGCAACTAGTAGATAAGACTTGTAGATCTAACATACAGCATGATAATGTAGTCAACAGTACTGTCTTATAAACTTCAAAGTTGCTAAGAGACTAGATATTGTTCTCACTACAAAAAAAATGAATGATAATTATGTGACATGGTACAGGCATTAGCTAAATGCTACAATCATATTGTAATATATGAATACATCAAATCAATGGGTTGTATACCTTAAACTTATACAGTTATATGTTGACTATATCTCAATTAAAAGAAAAGGAAAAAGTTTCTTGGAGCAAGGGATGCCTTGAGTCTTGAAAGACAAAAAAAGATAGTATGACTCAAGAAAAGGAGAAAAAGGTGTTCAACCAAGACAGCAGAGTGCAAAGACTTAGTGGTGAGAAACAGCCTGGGTTCTGGGGCCTGTGGGACATCAAAAGGGAAATGTTCAATAAATAGTCACAGCTGGAGTTGGAGATAAAAATGTGGTGTCATCCACTAGGAAGATCATCAAGAAAAGTGTGTAACATTAAAAAAGGAAAACGACGACAGACTATGGAGCTTGTGGTATGCAGCAGAATACCCCACTCCTGGCCCCAAAGATATCTATATCCCAATCCCTGGAACCTGTAAATAAATTATCTCACATAGAAAAAGGACTTTGCAGATGATTAAGTCAATATCTTAACATGGGAGATTAACCAGGATTACACAGGTAGGTCCAGTGTTATCACAAGGGTCTTTATAAGTGAAAGTAGGCAGAAAGGTTAGTGAGAGAACTGAATGTGCTACACTGATAGTTTTGAAGATACAGGAAGAGGCCATGGCCAGGGAGTTCAGAAAGCCTCTAGAAACTGGAAAAGGTAACAAAACAGATTCTCACCTCCTCTCCAGAAGAAATACAACCCTGCCAATACTTTGAGGTTAGCCCAGTGAAACCCACTTTAGACTTCTGACCTCTAAAACTGTAAGATAATAAATCTGTATTGTTTTAAACCACATGCGGGCATGCGCACACACACAGAGAAGAAAACAGGAAAATATAGTGCCACCTTTATCATACACGCAGCTAGCCTCAAATATAGAAAATGACATGTTGGAGCTGTAATTCTCTAATTCTGTGGGTCTTAACCTTGGCCACATTTTAGAATCACTTGGAAGCTTTTATAAATCCCAATGTCCAGGCCAGTTAAATCAGAATCTTTGGTAGGACCCCGGCATCAGTATTTTTTACAGCTCCCAGGTGACCTAAGTGTGGAGCCAAGATTTATAATCACTGAACTAATTTATTTTTACATGATTTCATAATACTCCTTTGATGGCATATATATAATAACAAGGTTAATGTTAATTAAAGTAATTTGTTTAAAGATTTTAGTATCACTCATTGAGATTATTGGAAACAACCTAGAGTGTTCCTAAACCTGGAAAATCTGAACTATATATTTCTATTCCAAAAGCTGTCTTCTAAATTAGATGAGAGAAGAATTGAGAGAGCAGTATAATGAAAAGAAAACAAGACAGTTGCTGGATTTCATGTTAAAGGCAACACAGACTCAACTCAAAATGATTTATTTCTAAAGTAAAATGTAGTAAACAAGAAATTACCCTTTAGAAAAATGTACTCTAATTTCCAGGATTTAAATGAGATTGCTGGAAGTTCTGTGATCAGCAACTACGAAAGAAATAGCTGGGGAAAATTATTTTAGGTTGTATAGTAAAATTAGAAAGTCTTTATTCCTCTACTAAATCCAATTTATACAGGAAGATTGTTAGACAGTTTAACTGTGTGTTTAAGCTTCTTTCAGACCAGGACTAGACCAATGTTTACAGGTCTCTGGAGAAAAGAAATATGAAACACTCACACTCATCTGGACATTCAGAAATGGGAAGGACACTTTATACTCACATGCTGGTTTGCACTCACACTTTAGCAAGGACACCAAACACTCATATCTTTAAACACCTGAAAACAACCGGATGCTCAAGAAGTTTTCACACACACACACACATGCAGATATTTATGCATTTTCACCTGCCTGGATATCCACACGCCTGAATCTCTCTCTCTCTCCCTCACTCACATGCAAGCACACGCGCACGTGCACGCACATGCACGCACACACACACACACACTCACACAGAAAAGAAAAATGTATTTTGCTCATGTCATTTTAACAGCTTGAGAAAAATCTAATATAGAAAGTAACACATGGCAATACTGATCTAGTTCTAGTTCTGTGAGTCATAGTTGTAGACACTTAGAAGGCAAAAAGAAAAAGAAAAAGACACTATTGAATTGACATCCTGGAAAAATTAGGTAAGACTAACTTAAGTGGAAACAAGTTTGGTAAGCCACCTCCAGACTATAATGCATATTTATTTTAGTCTTTCTGTTTTATTCTTTACAGATGGATGAGAATTAAGAATAAAATATAATTTATCTTTTTTTCAATTCTCCCTCAACCATTTTTAACCAGGTGGTGCCATACAAAGTGAGCAGAAAAGTCAGCAAATAAATTTGCTCCTTTTTTTTTCTTGAGGTTCCCAAATATTTACAACTAGAAAATCAAAGCAAATTCACTTTTTCTTAGTATTAATAATTCTAAATTGTGATAATTCAGACAAGCTAGGTAAATTTTATCTTTTCAATAGGATGAAAGAAGACCAGAGCCACATCTTCTGAGTTTTTGCTTCCAAATCCAAAGATTAGTACAACTGGCTGTGTGTGAAGAATAGATGGTAGCCAGGCAAGAATGAAAGAAGAGAGACCATTTATAAGAACACTTAAATAGCTTACAGAAGATGGAGGCTGAAAGGAAAAGAAAAAGATTCAAGAGATATTTTGAAAATAGAACCAACAGGATTTGCTGCTAATGTATTAGATGTGAAAATGTAAAGATGAAGAGAAGAGAGAAATGAAAGATGGCTTCTTGATTTTTGACTTGAGCAGTTGGTGGATATTCTATTGATTGAGATAAAAATGACTGGAGTTGGGCTGGGGGAATTGTGAAGTCGCCTCGCTTCCTTGTTACTGACTTGGCTCCTGAATTTATTTTAATTTTCTTTTTCCTCTGCGGTAGATGATAAAGAAGAGACTTGAGACTCAATCTGGGGCTCTCTGGAATGTAAAGGGAGGTGAGGAGAAGAGAAAGAACTAGCAAAGGAGACTGAGAAAGGGGAGACCAATGACATAGATGGAAATAAAAGTGAGGCATTACAGTAGCCAAAAGAGGAAAGTGACTCAAGAAGGAAGAAAACGATCAGGATGTGACTGTGCTTACTCATGATGCTGGTTAATAAGATATTGGTTAATGGAAAATTATGAGACATATCTGTACTGGTGATTGTACCTGTGAAAGAAACTGCACTTGTTTTATTACTACATTCACATGTTCAATTCTCCCCACCTTTCCTGCCTCACAAAATTTCTATTATCTGTCAAAAAACTAAGATGATGCATTTGTTATCGATCTTATTATATTTATCTTTTCTACTTTAAATAAAATTGAAGAGTCTTAGATAATTAGAAAAATAGTAAATGTTAATTGTAGAAAGTTTGGAAAATGTAGAAAAGTTCAAAAAGAAAAAATATATACACCCATAATTGCAATACCCAGAGATTCCATCTCTAACATTTGGTGTATGTACATATTCCCACTAAATAAATGTCCATTACGAACTGGAGATTATGCTAAACATACTGCTTGTAGCCTGCTTTTGTTTCACTTAGAAATACATCATTAACATTTCCCATGTCACCAGTCTTTGAAACATGACTTTAATAACTTTATTTATTACATTATTGACTAGACCATAATTTAACAAATCTTTTATGGTTTAAATTCAAGCTTTTTCCAATGTTTTGCTATTATAAACATCATAAAATTGTGTACAAGAGCACAGGCTTTGACACCTAACACATCTGGATTAGATTCTATTTCCATGACTTAATGGATGTGTGCTTTTGAGAAATTATTGAACAAATTATTGAAGTTTCAATTTCCTCTTCTATAAAATGACTACAATAATAGTATCCCTGATAAGGATTATAGATAAAATACTTAGTGTTTAATAAATCTAAAACAGTACTATAAAAATTAAAGTATATATTAAATGACTGTATTTTTAATTTTTGAAAAAATATAAAAGATTTTCTGAGCAATTAAACTATTTACTGTTCTATTTGCCAGCTAGTCTGGTTAGTGTTTGAGGCATCCATATAAGCTTTGATTCAGTCACAAATTCCATTACCTTCTTGGACCAAAAAGGGGTAATTCTTGACAATGGTTTCTTCTTTGCTCACTCAGACTATTAAGAATCCATGAATCAAAACAATTTATTTCCTCAGAATCAGAATTTCAGATACAATTCTTCCAGCTCACATAAAAAGTACTAGTATTTGTTAAAATATATTTAAAAGAATCTAGGAATAAACACAACAAACTGATATAAACTCCTGCTTTGCCTGCTCAGTTCCCACTGCTTCCTACTTCCCCTCTGCCACTTTTTATTTTTTTTTTTTGGTAGGTAGTGAAAAGAGAGAAGGCTAAGCAAAGTTCATGTGGCTTCTAGGAAGTCTACTGAATTCCATCCTACCTAATACAGCATGCCCATTATCCTACACATTCCTCTAGCACACACCAGCCCCTGCCCTACCCCCGAATGCTCATAAGCTGCACTAGGTTTCCAACCCCCTGTGTCAACAGAGAATTATTCTGAATTGCTCTGTAATGAGTTCTCACTTACATCTTGGTCACCTTTTCATCATTGAAAATCCTTCAATGTTCCTACATGTGAGCTATTTGAATCAAAATTTTTGGCCAGAAGATTTTTTTAGACAAAAGCATAAGCAGCCAAATACCCTCTCCACTCCACATCCACTCCCCCGCAAAAACCTCTATTTTGTGGACTGTGGGTAGTTTACTGCGATATCTTTCTATCGGATTCCTAGTGTGCCATGGAAAGTAGAGAAAGTACAGTTACGATGTTTACACAGCCTTTAATTCTATTTACAAAATCTCTCTCTGGAGCTTCTTTTTTTTCTTTCACTGCCGCACCTGTTGGTCCAGCTCTAACCATCAACCAAAGAGCACTAAGGTTTGAAGTCAGTTTCTGATGGAGGAAATGGGAAGGGTAGCCATCAAACTGGTTTGACTGCCTGAAGATGACTTATTACCCCAGTTTTAGAAAAAAAAAATGGAACATACAAAATAACATCAGTCTTTGGATTTCCCAACAATGAAATGGAATTTGAGGGCTGCAAACAACTACAAGTACACTTTTCACTTTTTAACCTCTTTAGGGCTGCCATGTAGATACAGCTTTAGGGTGCTGCATTGTTCTCACCAGCATTACCCAATCTATTGTACCCTCTTGGATTGAAAGAGTTATTATGTCCCCAAGCACCTAAACCAATTGCTGGGTCACTTTGACAAAAAAGAAAATGAGTCTCCTGGGTTAAATACAAGGTACTGAATCCTGGGTCCTGTGAGTCCATTCAAATTAAGTGCCAGCATTTCATTTCCCAAAAAAAAACCAAAAGAAGGTGTAATCTTAAATGACCTTCTGCCTGTAGTTCCCTAAAGAATTCATTTCAAATGAGGAAAGGAGAGTTTAATTTTATTTGAGGCCAGTTTCCTACCTTCTTATTTAATGCCTCTGAGTTTCAATTTCATCTAGAAAATAGGGCTAATAATACCTACCAAATATGATTGTTTAAGGATCAAGTGACAAAGGGATTACTACTAGATATAGTAATAATTTTTAAAAGGAAGTTTTAATATCTATAATGACACAATAGCATAGGAGAAAAAACAAATTTTCTTTAAAATCACACAAAATTTATAACTTAGTTTTCTTATTAAGTAATGGGGTATTGGTAATAAATGCTCTCATACTTGAAAAGATATGAATAATTCTTATATTCATGGTAATTTTTAATTGTCCCTTGTTTTCACATTCAAATGCCTATCAACTCTACCTTTTTTGCTTTGAGTGTTAATTACTTGTCTATCAATCTTTTTCCTCCCCGAGAGGACATTTCATAAATCAACATCTAGTATGATTGTTTGGATATACCATATTTTCCATAAAACTCCGTGTTGAAATGAAGGAAGTTGAATGCAGAAACTGCTGTACAATCTCACTCTTCCCCATTGGTTGCTACACTCTGATTGGAGCTGATTTTTCTCCTCTGTAAATGGAAAAGAGACCAGGGGAAGGAGTATAGGTACCATCAGAATGAGTTGGAAAGGAAAAGGTTCCAAAAAAGAAGATCAAATTGCTGAATGCCACAGATAGATAGAAAGAATGAGAACTAATCAAACCCCATTGGTTCTTCCAGTGGTTAGGGATGACCTTCAATAAAACTGTCACAATTAAGTGATAAGGAAAAGCCAGATTACTGTAGACTTGAAAATGAGTGTGTGGTGACAAATGGCTAGAAGAGAGTGTAGATCTTATTTCTGGGAACTGTAGTCCTTCAGGGTTGACCTCTAGTCTAGCATGATACATCAGTGTCCTCCACAATTCTATGCTCAGTTAAGTCAGCCATATCACAACCTTCTTTTTACACACAGTGATTTGCCATCTGCAGGATTTTGCTCTTGGTCTTCTCATCTGATCTGAGTGTCTGGTATCTACTATTCTGAAATCCTAAGGTCTCTTCCTAATTACTCCTGCCTAACATGTTCTGTGTTGCCCTAAAGCCAATAACATGTGAGCTGTAACATTCTGATGGTACTTCACACATCCAGCCTAGTATTAGAGTTAGGTAAATATATCATTTTCCTTATTAATCTGTAAGGAATAAACCAATTTTAACAAATACTAAAACTACTTTTCATATTAGATACTACCTAGTCAAATGGGTAATAGTTGTGTAGATCCAGACAAGGAACTTTAAGTCAGAAAAATTACATTAAGAAAATTTAGTTTCAATTTAATCCAACAAACATTGTGGATGAAAAAGGGATTCTATGAAAAGTAACCTCACAGGGTGATCTGATCATAAATTCCTAAGTGCAGTGGTCGGTAGTCATGCACCTGGCATGTAACTGCTTTAGTAAAGGCTTATTTTGCCTTAAGCAAGCATTGTCCATTGTCTCTGTTCAGCTAGGTTCACACACCTATAAAATTTTCCCTTTGCGACCTAAAGACCACCCTCAAGAGAGCATGTAATCTTAACTATGATGCAATCCAAGCCATGCTTTGTTTTGTCTCACTTTCATGTAATTTTCCTTACATTTCCTCCTTAATTTTAAATGCATAAAAGAAACTGCAAAACTATTATTCTGTGGAATATTTGAGATCTTGCTACCTGGCATATATCATTAGTTGGCTCAAATAAACTCATAAAAATTCTCTATAGGTTTGGACACTTCTTATGTAAACAACATGTATTGAATGCCTTCTATGTGCAAAACACTGTGCCCTCAAGGAGTTTAAGATCTAATGCAGGGGTTAGCAAACATTTTCTATAAATAATCAAATAGTAAATATTTTTGGATTACGTGTTTGTCAAAACTACTCAACTGCCATAGTAGCAGGAAAGCAGCCATGGTCACTATCAGTTAGGGTGGTTGTGTTCCAATAAAACTTTATTTATGAACACTGAAATATTAATTTCATATAATTTTCACATGTCATGTTACATTATTCTTCTTTTGATTTTTCAATAATCTAAAAATGTAAAAACCATTTTTAGTTTGCGGGCCATACATAAACAGGTGTCAGACTAGATTTGGCCTGTGTGCCAAATATTCATATGTTCTCAAAATATCAGTATTAACCGTCAAGGGGAAAGGTACTTTTACAGTCTGACAGACCCCATCTTAACCAAGTGATCAAACTCAGCATTACCAAAACAGCACAAATATTAGGCGTCTCCTGATCTGATGTAATGAATACATCACTTATGTTAGTACTATTGCCAAAAATAGGTTGTAGAAGATTCTATAAGACAAAGGGAATCTTTAAAAAATATCAATGTTATGAAAAATAAAAAAAATTTAAAAGGTGGGGGACACTGCTGTAGATTAAAGGAGGCTTTAAAAAATTTAAGAAATGTAATAGATGATCATTAATAATAGTATTATAGCAATGTTAACTATTTTAGAGTAATAATGGTATTGTAGTTAATATTCTATCACATTTGTTTTACTTCTTTCTTTATTTATGTAGTCATTCCTCAGTATCCATGGGGAATTGGTTCCGGGACCCCTCAAATATTAAAATCTGAGGATGTTCAAGTTCCTTATATAAAATGGTATAATATTTGCATATAACCTATACACATCCTCCTAGATAATTTAAGTCATCTCTAGATTACTTATCATACTAGTGCAATGTAAATTCTATGTAAATAGTTGTTATACTATATTATTTAGGGAGTAATGACAAGAAAAAAAACTCTGTACATGTTCAGTACAGATACAACCATTATAGGCCTAACATATAGTGTATGTCAGCAACAATATAAAATAATTTGTGACTATTTTTGATCCAAGTTTGTTAAATCTGTAGATGCAAAACCCACAAATACAGAGGATTAAAGATGTATCTATATTTTTCTGAACTTTTTGGAAGTCACAGATATCACACTTCACCCCTAAATGCTTCAAGTCACATGTCCTTTCTTTGTACTCTCATGACAACCTGTTTTTACCCCAAACGTATTACTTACCACACAGATGTGGCATCCCACAATTTAGCATCTGAAGTTTTAAATACCACAAGTGGCCCTGAAAATCCAGGACATGTAGTGATTTCTCAGTCTGCTGAGGCATGAAATAGGATTGTTATTGCCAAGTTGGAATCACTGACCAGTCAGGAGACTTAACACCCAGAGTCCACATTGCTGCATGATGGTTTTTACTGTGAAAAACAAAGCTATAAATAAAGTCATATTATCCCCATTGTACAGATGAAGAACTTGATGAAATCACAAATTACTATAGAATTAGAGGATCTGGAAATTGTTAAAGGTCTTCAGTCACATTTCTTTAGACAACTATATTGTTTCTGACTCATCCATAAGGAAGTGAGCTCCCTGAAGGTAAGAGTTATGCCTTTAATCTTAGCACCCTTGGATACATAGTGGGCCTGACAATTAGTATGTGATCAATAAATGACTTCCTGATTAATAAAGAGAGTCCTAAGAATTCTGCCTTCTCTTACTGAAAGAAAATTTCCTGAAGGTCATGGCCTCTAACTTGATCTCACTGAATCCCCAGCTCCTAGAAAAGTACTTGGCTCATAAAAAGCAAAAGAATTTATTAATCCCCTATTTGTCAAACTCTAATTTGTATTTGACACTTGACATACATTTTCTTTTATTGACGGTTGTCTATAAATATTTAGAACAGTAAAATAATGCATAAAGATGTCAATAAGACCAATTTTATAGATATTTAATAATTCTTTTCACCTTTCGACTTTTATATTATTTGGAATAACTTGAACATCAGTCTTCTTGATTATTATAGGAAGTTTTTACTCACAAAATTTGGAGAGAGAAATTTTTATTTTGATTTGGCTACTGATCATCTGTAAACATACAGCTGGTACATACATGTTCAGTGTACTTTCATATAATCATATTTTTTCTTAGGTTCAAATATAGTAAAAATAATAATAGTTTACTAGTTTTTTTCAAACTAATACTTTGTCCTCAAGAATGAAAAAAAAATGAGACAAAGATAAATATAACCAGGGTAAACTATTAATGAAACTTTTAATGAAATAATAACTTTTATTATATTAAACTGTAGAATTCACTTGAGCTTATGATTTGTTTTTGAGAGGAATAAAATTTTATGGTAGTATTTGGTCAAGAGAGTAGGGTATATCTTTTTCCATGTCTAGAATGTATTAAGTATAAAAGGTGTTCTATCTCAAAATGCTTCCCTTCCTGATGGATCCAGAAACAGGCACACAAGATCCAAGTAAAAAATATTCAAATTTCTACTCAAAAGTTCCTTGCCTTTTTCTTTCATTAGCTTCAGTTGAACTGAGCTTGCTCAGATAGTCACTAATAATTATGTGCTTCCATACGTATTTAGAATCCACTTTGCAGAGGCATTTGTCTTTGCTACTAAGTGGAGAATTTTAATAACATTTCAGTTACTGTTTCTGACATATCACAAAAGCCCCAGCTTTGTAAAATTAATCACTTTCACTATTTTTAAATAATGACTTTTCATGTGGTAAGAGATGATAAAAGCATTTGGTACTATTTCTTCATAGTTTATGCAATAAAAAAATTCTTAATGATTTTTAAGAGAATTTATATAAATGTATGGATAAAATTATAACAAAAGAAAAACAGTTTCAGTTATTCTTTGTAAAACTAGGGGATATGTTGACAAATGGGAACATCTTATTTAATCCTTACATATCTTGAGCCTACATTTAGGTAGTATCATATAATGGGATCAAAATCCTCTCCCTCACACCTAAAAAGTTAACAATGGGATTAGTCATTAAAGATTTTCTTAGTATGCAAACATTTTAACTGTGTTAAGGCACTCTATTGATTTTATCCAAGAATTCATTACTACTCCTGTCATCTAGGGTGAACCTTGGCCTCCAAGAAATGGCACACATAATAGGTAAGTTTTAATGAAGACAAAGTTCTGCTAGAGAAAAAGGCCCGCCTCTTGAAGTACCAAAGTAGGAACCTAGCATAGCCAAGAATGACTGTTTCACCATCTTTCTCTACAGCTAATTCTGATTCAAAGGAATAGTGACTTTGAGTTGGGAAAGAGGTAGAGAAATTTAGCAAGTAGTGTTGGTCAAATCTCACCCATATGTCTTACTACGTGATGATTCTAAAGGACAAATTCCAAAAGTTCCCACCCATAGCACAAAAGAAGCAAAGATTCAGTTCAGATCTAAAGTATACAAAAATCTTATAACTAAGCAACATTAAGTAAATTAAGAAAACATTTCCTAAATATCTAAGTTAGGATGGCAAATAAAGCAGATGTATTCATTTCACTCTCTTTCCCAATACTACCAAAACTAAAGAAGTACAGGGAAAGAGACAGTAGTATCAAATTTTTGGAAGCTGAAAACAAAATAGACCAATGGTAAGTGACTTAGATTCAAAAAACCTGAATCCTATGACATCAGTAGGAAAATTGAAAACCACCTTATTTATTCTACAGGACCTTCAAATGATATGGAAAGTGGCAGCAACAGGAACTTCTGGCATTTGCAATTAGAAAAACTAGGATAAAAGTTTAACCTTCCCTCTCCAAATGGGAAGCAATTACTCTTCTTCAAAGTTGGTGGTACATCAGATATTTATTCTCTGAAGAAAGTAAAACTTAAGGTCTCTAGACAAAAATAAAAGTGCCTGACAGTTAAGGGGATGTCTTATACCCCAAACAGTGGATTTATCAACTTTATGCATATTGAATGCTTCTTACAGAGACCCCCATCCCTCTTTCCTCACTCAGTGCCTAGAATGCTAGCAACCACGCACTTAACCACCTGGCAGGAGGTCGGGCATCACTTTCTCAATGAATCTAATTCAACAGTTAAACTTTCCCACCCAAGCTACCCTATAGTGAAGTATATATAAGTCACTAAGCCCCATATTCAGCACATTCAATGAGTTTTTTTAGTCTTTCATGCATACTCATAGTGGTAACTCCCATGCTTAATTGTAGGGTTACAGAATCAAGGATTAGCAGTTGTTGAGGAACTATTCTAATGTGAAAGATACAGAGAAATACAAACAAAAAAAGCAATTTTGAAGAATCAAAGACTATTCCTGGGAGAAAAAATAATCTTAGAAATAAAGTATCATTAGTATCTTTAGAGTTAATTAAAATATGTATACATACATACATACATATATACATATACATATATCTGTGTATATATGTGTGTATATATATAGCATCCATGAAACAAGAACAGGATGCCATAGAACAGAAATTCTCAGACAATAACAACAACAAAAGTCCTTAGAAATTAAATCTTGTTAGAAGAAAAAAAGAAAAACTTAAAAGATGGGCTAGAAGTTAAAGTTGAAGAAAGCATCCCTGAAAGTAGAACAGGAAAAAATAAGAGAGATAAGAAATAGGAGGAAAAAGATAAGAAAACAGGAGGAAGAGAAAAAATATAACAAATGGAAATCATAAAAATAATCAAGACAAATAACCAGACTTAAAGACTTGATTTTAAAGATTAAAAGAACTCACAAGTGCCAAAGAAAATTGATGAATATAAATTCATAAGAAGTCACCCACTGTGAAATTTCAGAACACCTGGACGAAGAACTGACTCTACTAGCTTTCAGGAAAATAAACAGGTTGGTTACACACAAAGGATAAAGAAACACAACAGCTTTGGACTTCTCAGATGTAGCGCTGGAAACAAGAAGACAAGCTTTCAAGAAGCAAGAGAAATGAATTAAAAATTCTGTACAAAATGTTCTCCAACCTAGAATCCTATCCTCAGAAATTACGAATCAGGAATGAGAATCAAACAAAGATATTTTCAGACATTCAAGGTCTCAAAAAATTTATTTCCCATGTGTTTTTCCATAAGGAGCAACCAGAGAATGAGCTTCACCAATATGGGAGATAAACCAAAAAAGAGAAAGACATATAATATACATCTTATATATTAATTAGAGATCTAACAGAAAGGAAAGGAAATCCCAGATGACAGCGGTACCCCACACATGAGGGTCACCAGTCCAGGCAGGGCAGTATGACTCAAGAAATCAGACATGGTCTACACCGTCGTCACCAGATTCCCCTCTGCCATCATACCTCCTTTTAGCCTGAGGATAAGGTACTTGTATGCGTCTAACCCTAATACTTATCTGTGTTTGTCTTGTCTTGACCATGTACTGATAAAAGTTTTGCTCTCTCCTTCATCTGAGGACAGTAATTTTACCCCAAAAGGATTCTGGCTTGACTTAATCCTAAAATCTAGAGGTAGGCCATAGGAATTAAAAGTAGAGACTAAAGAGTAGCCCTCTCTGTCTGACCAGTTTCCACTGTGTAACCAGTACCTAGTCCTCACTACATCCATGTCAGATGGGTGGATTCTAATAAGCTTTCTGTTTCCCAGAAGTTACTACAGAGGAAACCTCTTGTAAACTATCAGAGGAGCTGAAGCCAGCCTATGACCCAGAGGTTCTGTTCAGCATATTTTTTCCTGATAGCCTTTAACAAGTGGTGACGATATTGCCTTTCCCTTACATAACTAGGATTGTGTGATTGCTATTCCAGTTTTCAAAACTAAATATATTCTTTAGGAGTACAGATACAGATGGTGGGGCTCCAGGAAAAGCAAATAAATGGAAGACACAAAATAAAAATAATAGTTGCTTCTTGGGAGTAAAAGGGAGACATGATGGGAAGGGGCACTCAGAGCACAAGTACTGATAATGCTATTTCTTCACCCAAATGGTGGGTACACAGATTTATCATGATATTTTGAAACCATGAAAATGTAGTTTACACACTGTTTCATATAAATAAAAAAGGCATTTATTAAAATTATTAACTGTATTTTATTAAAAGATGCTTTTATTTTATAACTTACTTTTATTTCAGACCTTAATCAAATCTGAAGTGTTTATAAAACTTCATCTCTCCTGGTGCAACTGTGTGTTTCAAATAAAAACATATAAACAAAAATAGAAAAACATCATTTTTCCTATACTAATGAAACTTTCCATTCAAAAGGAAATCAGATGATATAATAATATTACTGCTATATAGAAAACAGAAAGTAATTTCCTCTTAAATAAGTAAAATGGAACATGCTTTGCACTGTAAGTTTCCTTTTGTCTTGACTGGCAATATACTTAGTTTACTATAAATATAAAAAATTGAAAAATTTGCTCAATATTTGTGATAATTCTATAAGGAGCTGTACAAGCTATTCAAATAAATATCAAGCGAATTAATAATAACATTTAATTAGGTAATTTATTTAAAATATATTAAAATCAAATTTAATGTTGCCACTAATTTACCAATCTCAAGTACTACTCATCCTTTTTTAAACACTGAACTATATATTCAGATTTATTTATTAAATCAATTGTGGCAATCCTAAGTGAATCTGCTTACATTGGGTTGTGAGACTAGCTTATGAAATGCAGTGTAATATTTTGATGTTCTTGTTTTGGATTTTGATTTATCTTTAATCCCTGAATCATTACTGAGGTCAGGTAAAGGAACTTTACAATGGTTCAAAAACATGTAAATATTTTCCTAGGTTGACTAAATATAAGCTACAGTTAAGAAAGTTATAATGTTCCTCTAGACACATTGCTTCAGGCAAATATCTACTTTTTACCTATGCCCAGGTGTTGTCTGATTCACCACTCGTTGAAACTGCAATTTGTCTTCTACCTGAAAAATGCTAATTATATCTACTTTTTCTAATATGTGGAAATTTCTAATATGTAGAATTGCAAAACAAGTATCAATTGAAAACTAAAAAATAAGTCAATTGCTCTAGTTATCAATAACCAAAGTACTTTCTATACAAAAGTCCTTACTGTAAAAAGTGAGATCCTGCTAATCAATTAAACAAAATTTTGAATGCCAACTATGTACCAAGCGTTTGTAATAGGTGCTTTTAATACATCAGTATATAAAACAGATAAAATCTCTGACCTCATAGAGCTTAATTCTAATGGAGAGACAGACGATAAAAAATATAGATACATTATGTATCATGTAAGATGGTAAAAAAAAATGTGAAGGAAAATATAATAGGCAAGGAATGTGTATGTCACAAAAATTTAAATGCAATTTAAAATAGAATAGTTGAGGAAGTCCTTGCTGTGAAAGTGGTACTTGAGCAGTTAGGTTTAAGAAAGAAAGGCCTCTGAGTATCTGGGAAAGAAAATTTTAGGTCAAGGGAATAGCAAGTACAAAGGCCCTGAGATGAAAGTATGCCTGGCGTGTTTGTGAAGAAGGCCAGAGTGACTAGGGTGGAATGAGTGAAGATTATTGTAGACAAGATCAGATAATTAAGAGCCAGATCATGGATGGCCTTGCAGGCCATTGTGAGGAGTGTAATAGATAGATACTGGAGGGTCTTGAGCAGAGAGGATGGACATGGTCAGCATAAATTTTTAGAGTTGTTTTGGCTGCTGGATTGAGAATAAGCTGAAGGCAGGGCAAAAGCCAAAGTACAAAGACCAGTTAGAAGAATTCTGGCAAGAGATGATGAAGGCAGTGGAAGTGCTAAGAAATGGTCAGATTCCAATACTGTATATTTTGAAGATTGAGTCGATAGGTTTTAGATGTGGAATATGGGGGGGAAAAGAGGAGTTGAGCTACTGGAAAAATTCAGTTGCCATTACTGAGATGGGGAAGGCCCCACTCTATCACGAATATGAACCTTTGGGTTCATTAATGTTGTGAATGTATTTCTAAATAATGTTTCATTACTTAATAAAGTATTTTACGGTGAGAGAATTATTTATAACTGAAAAGAAACTTGAATCAGAGTGTGACTTTTTTTTATTTCATAGGATCTGAAAAATGAAAAACCATTCATGATCGTTCCTTTAAAAAACACTTCTTAAAAAACTGTTAAGTGAGACATGCAATCTTTGCTCTATTTATGCTGCTGAAGTCCTTGTTGTCTTATTGTGGGTGTTAAAGTGCTAGTGATACATACTGATACTGTCTATATAGCAGTTTAATTGTAGGAATTAGCTCTTAGCTTTCTATCTTCTGATTTTTAATTATCTTTAGAGAATATTATACATAGAATTTTCACAACAATTACCCATTGTTCTACACTAGTAACTTCTAAACCTATTCATTATGATGTAAATAGGACAAGACTATGTTCTCTACTTCATAGGGTATATTTAACCGTAGCATCTCTTTCCATTTCACAAATAATCCAAATCTAAAAATATATGTTGTTCTTTTCCTTTTTTGTTTCCTGAAAAGTAAAATTCTTTGTTTTCAGAGATTTAGTCTTATTTGACAATGATTACCATGTCTGCATTTTATTCTAGTATTCTTTAATGGAAATGTACTGTTTAATTCTATAAAGGGGGTTTTTGTTTTGTTTTTAAGATTCTAAAATTCAGTTTTTACTGCCATGGTTAGTAATGGTCTGTTATATATTATTTTTAACCTTAAAATTTATATTGAATCACATGCTAGAGTTGGTTGAAAGATTGGAAGTAAATCTGATTTGACTTAATGTCTAATTAAGAGGTACCCAGGCTATTTATTTTAACCATTTCCAGTATCAGGGGGCCCACTACACCATACAGCTATCCATTGCATTTTTAAAGAACTCTAATTGCTAGAAAGTTCTTTCTCACAACTAATTAGAGTTGGCCTTCCTATAATTCTATCAATAAATCCCTGGAGCTACAAAAACCACAAATGCCTTTGTTTCAGACATCCAGAGTTATAGTCTCAGGTCAGCCAGTAACTAGCCATGTGATGTTAGGTCAGATTCATAACCACTATGAGCCTCACTTTTCTGATCTATAAAGTGAGGGGGTTGGACCATTAAATAACTCTTCTAGCTCTTAAGTCCTAGGTTTCTTGTAGCTCTTCCATAGGGGCTTATAATACCTGAGAATAGCTATCAACTTCCTCCCTAAATTTACTTTTCCACCCTAATACCCTGAGTTCGATCAAGAAATCTTTGTGCGACAGTTTCTAGCTCCCTCACAATCCTTATCACCCTTCCCTGGATACACTCCAGATTGTCAATATGCTTAAAGACAGCACCCAGAACTGAAGAAAACAAATGTTCTAGACATGGTCTGGGTACTGAGTTCCATGGTACTAGCACGCCACTGTACTTTTATTAGTTATCTGTATAACAAATTACCCTCAAATTTAAATTTAAAACAGCAAGAAACATTTATTAACTCACAGTTCTCTGGATCAAAAATTCAGAAAGGGCTTAGCTGAGTGATTCTGCCTCAGGGTCCCATGAAGTTACAGTAAAGCCATTGACCAGGGCTGTAGTCATCTCAAGACTCAAATGGGGCTGAAGGAGCTCTTTTTAAATTCATGCTGTTGTTGGCAGGCTTAACTTTCTCATGGCATACTGACTTTAAAGACTCAATTCCTCATCACACCACTGTGGGCCTCTCCATAGGAGTGATCCCATCATGATGAATCCTGACAACTTGCTTACTCCATAGCAAGTGATTTCAGGGAAGGAAGGAGGGAGAAGAGAGAGAGGAATGAGAGTTTTTTAATAATATAATCTCAGGAGCACCCCATCACTTCTACCATATTCTATTTGTTAGAATTCAGTCACTAGGTCCGGTGCACAGGATTACACATATACATTGAACATTAGGAGGCACAAGGCTTAAGAGACAGAGACTGAATTCTTTGGATGACATCTTAGAGGCTGCCTACTTCAATTGTCAACACACCTTTCTGTAAATGCAGCCTAAGGTTGCGTGGTGGTTTTCTGCCAATGGTTCATGTTGAGTTTCTTTGTTTTACAAAATCGTTAATCTTGCACTTAATTCTTTGAACCTTGAAGTAGGAATTATTTCTGACATTCTATTTCATTTATCTCTAATACATTTTTTAAATTATCTCCTTTATTTTATAATTTAAACCCCTACTGAGACAATAGGGAGTCTCCTAAAACATAGTTTCAGATATTGACCAATTTACTTTCAGTAACTCCTGCAGTATCTCCTGAGGGTTAGGGAGTATAAAGTAGTATCATGAGTAAATACAATACCTGATAATCCTTCAAGGTCTCCTATAAGACTTGATTCTTTATTAAATTAATTGACAATAACTACAAACTATTATATCTGTGTTAATCTCTAAGGGTCCTTTCAATCTGAGTACCCAAGCCTTGCGGGAATTGAATACTAGTTAATGTCTATTCTTCTTTCTACTTTGAGTTACTTAAAGTCACTGTTATTTGTAACAAAAAAATCTTATTTTTCTAATCCAGCTGAAATAAAATTATTAAATATAATCTCCACTTGGAGATTTATCCTTTACTTGTGTGCTTTTTAATTAAAGTGTTAGTATACAAAGAATATACAAATTTAAAAAATGATACAATTAATAATATTTAAACTAAAGAGATAGCACAATTCATTACATTTTTAAAATAAACAATATAAAAATGTATTTAGTGTTATAAATATTGTCTGCTTCCATTTCTAAATAATTTATTTTCCTTTTACAGTAAAAAGGAAACCTAAAAAAATGTGAATAAAATGACATCTTTAAATGTAATAGCTGTGCCACACTGGTTTTGTAAAATATGAAACAAGAATCTTTTGAATGGCTATTTTTAGTAGCACAGTACAATTGTATACTGTAAATTAAGGGAATGCGGTTCAAGAATCACTGATCTGACTGAGAAATCCATTCAAAATAAAATTGCATAGGTTTTTGATAAGTGGGAGAAAAAGAAGTTTCAAAAATGTTTTCCCTTTTCAACAGTAAAAATCATTTTGTTAAGAGTCAGAAGACTGGAATTTGGACATGACACTGCCTCTGCAGTATGACCTTAGACCAATCATCAATTCCTCTATATTCTGGTTACTGGTCTAAAAAGAAAGTAGTTGGACAATGTGTCCTTCAGATTTAAAAGTTTCTGATTTTTGTGAATTGCCTACATTTCTCACTCGCTTCCAAGGTCATTTCAATTAAAAATTGTAAGGAATTGGAGAGAAGGGAAGCCTAGACAAAATTAAATGTGCATATGGATCTTAGTCCATCGCTATGCTTAAAAATTTTTGTTCCCCTTTTTTCTTTTAAAGACCTAATTTTTTTAAGAAGAGTTTTAGGTTTATAATAAAATTAAGAGGAAGGTACAAAGATTTCCATATAAGCCCCCTGCCCTCACACATGCATAGTTTCCTTCATTATTATCATCACTCACCAGAACAATATATATTTCTACCAAAGATGAACGTGCATTAACACATCATAACTCAAAGTCCATAGGTTATCTTAGTCTTGGGAATTGTACATTCTGTGAGTTTGGAGAAAAGCATAATGACATATATCCATCATTATAATATTATATAATTTATACTTCTCTAAAATATTTAATCTTTTAAAAAATAAGAAATCATTTTTAGATTATGAAACAAATCTTTACAAGAAATTCAAATATTTCAGAAATGTGTAATCTAGGAAATAAATTTCTACTATAATCACTCCTAGAAGTAATCCCTGATAATTTTTTCCCCCTCTTTAATTCCCCCCTCCCCTCCCTTCCACCCCTGACCTATGGGTGTTGCCATTTCTCCTTAAAACTGGATCTCTGAAGGCGGGGTGTCTCCTCCCACAGGCTTGCAGATTGCACCTGTGGCCTGGCACCCCCAGGGCCTGGCGAACCCAGGGTATGGTCCGTGGCTCCATCTGGGGCATGAACCCAGGACCTTCAGTGTGTAAATCGGACGTGCTAACAACTACATTATGGAGCAACCCCCAATCCCTGATAGTTTTTTGCATAAGCCTCAAGATTTTAAAGGCACATTTTAACCTGTATATATTAATGAATACATAATAGCCTATATAAATAATATTTAATGAGTACCTATTACGTACTTGATTATATAAAATCATATATTGATTTTTTAAAGTGCAATATTATTCATCCAATACATCCTATTCAAATCTCTTCCTTTTTTCATTTATGAGGACTTGGAATACTGCATAGTAGTTCTGTTGCCCTATTAATGGACTATTGGGTTGTTTCTGAATTTTATTATTATGAATAAACTTTCAGTAACTATTCTTGTGCTTTTATCTTTGAATACTTATGAAAATATTTCTCTAAAATAGATCCTTTTAAATTAATTTAATGAGTCAAAGGCTATATATATTTAAAATCATAGTCAATATTGCAAATTACTATCCAAACCAATCCTATCTTTTTATTCTCTCAGTAAGATGTGAATGCTTATTCAAACACTCTTCCATTTTGGTCATTATTCATCTTTTAAATCTCCCCCAACCTGGAAGGAGCAAAATTATTTCTTGTTATATTAATGTACACTTCCTTAATTTCCAATGAGGTTAAGCATCTTTGCATAGATGCTTGTACTTCTTCCATGATTCATCATCTATGGAACTCTCATCTACACTTACTAAGGAATTGTGACAAATTTAATAAATGGCATATTTAATTGGAACCTAAAGCTTCTCAAATGTCTCTTTTTAAAAGTCTTACTGAAGTGACAGAAATTGTGTTATTTGGATAAGTTACAGTTGGTTCTTTTTGAAATCTATTTAAGGTTTTGGAAACAAATTAATTGTAGCAGATAAAGATGAGTGCAATATATGGGCTATCACTCTGATTGCACATTTTACCTCCTCAAGGACATTTAGATAGGTCTCTAGAGAGAGTTGTTATTTCAATGCAGAGAACAGTACTTCAGGGGAAACACATATCTGTAAGTCAGAGGGAAATATTTGAGAGTGTAAAATGTGAACTTAGATATGATTCATTATTGTTGACTACTGATATTTTTCTATTTACTTCTGACCTTGATTCTGAATATATTTCTAGACTTAAAAGTTTTGTTAAATAACATAATCTAAATAGAAAATTGAATTGTTTTTATAGAGATACCATAATTTACATATTATTCAATTAATCCTATTAGTAATTTTTAGCATATTCGGTTATGAACCATTATCTAATTTTAGAATATTTTCACCCCCCTAAAAAGAAATTCCATACGTATCTACAGTCACTTCTCTGTCTTCACCCAACCCCTGACAAGATCAAAGTGTTGGAAGATTTAGTTCTTGGTGAGGGCCCTCTACTTGACTTATAGATGTCCACCTTCTCATTGTACCCTTGCATGACAGAGAGGATGCTCTAGTGTCTCTTAACTTTACTCAAAAGGGCACCAATACCAGCCCTATCACGGGTTACCATTTTAATGACGTCACCTAAACCTACTTCCCTATCAAAGGCCCCATCTCCTAATTTCCTCACATTGGAAATAAGGGCTTCAACATATAAACCTGGCGGGGGGGAACACAAACATTCTTCCATAGCAGAACTCAATATTAATATTCCATTGTATGGATACACCGCAATTTATGTGGATAATTCATTAGTAGACAGGTATTTGGGCCATTTTTTTGGCTATTAAGAACAATGCTACTGTGAAGACTTGTATGCAAATTTTGTGCAGACATGTTTGTAGTTCCTTTGAGTTTATACTTAGGAGTGGAATTGCTAGTTTATATGTTAATTCTATAACTACTGAAGGAACTGCCAATCTGATTTTTCAAATAGCTGCATCATTTTATAATCCTACCAGCAACATATGAGGGTTCCAATTTCTCCAAATCCTTACCAACACTGGTTATTTTCTGTCTTTTTAATTATAACCATCCTAGTGGGTGTGAAGTATCTCACTGTGGTTTTGATTTGTAATTCCCTAATGACTAATGATGTTTAGCATTTTTTCATGTACTTATTAGTCATTTGTATGTCTTTTTTGGAAATAAATCCTTTGCCCATTTTTAATAGAGTTGTTTGTCTTTTTGTTATTGAGTGTAAGAGCTTTTTATACATTATGGTTTTAAATCTCTTATCATATATATGATTTACACATATTTTCTCCCATTCTTTGCATTGTCTTTTTACTTTATTGATGGTGTCCTTTGGAGTATAAAAGTCTTAAAATTTTGATGATAAACTTCTTTTTAAACAAGCTATTGGAGATCTCGATCAAAAATAATGTTTTCCTAACATGTAGTGCATAGTTTCATAGAATTTTGTAACAAATAAAAAGTAATTCAGGAGTATATTATAAGAAGAACAAGAGAAACTAATTGATACTTAAAAGAAAAAATATTTAATGAGTAAGAAATTAAATTTCACATGGTTTATAAAAATAAAGACTATGTAATATGTTTTGACTTCTTTCCATATGTGTAAATGCACATAAAGCAGAGTCCAAGAAGTCATTTTACAAACACAAACCACAAAAAAATCAGTGGTTACCTCTAAAACTGACTAAATGGAACTGAAGGGAAAACAGAGCTGATTACTCAGGTTAATGGGGTGGTGTCTATAAATGACAAATGGCTATATTAGAGAAGTTATTAACTTTAAATACTGAACTATTGTTAATAATATTTTAATTAAATAAAAGTTGCTCTTGAAATAAATCTTTCTGGTTAATTTATCTATGTAATCTATGGTAGTTAAACCAAAAAATTCAATACGTATCTGAAGCTTTTACAACAGTTCATGCAGAGCATATAAAATTAACAGCTTATAAATTCTCTTTACCTCAAGAGAAAAAACAGGCATAAGAAAGAAAGTATAAACCACTATTGCGGTCACTCCTGCTAAAATATTTCTCCTAAGTACTTTGGGCTAGTCAATGCCTTCTTGTAAATACTTTTTATCATGCTATAAATAAACATGAAGACACGGAAAGTCAGAGAAGAAATGGATCAGGAATTCAGGTGCGCAGGTGAGGCTTCAAAAACGATGGTGCTCTTGAAAGTAAGCTTGGAAATAGTCTATTCGATCTGCGTCAGTGACCCAGGCAAGGAGGACAATGTGGAGTCAGAAACCTATTTAAGCAGTCTAGTCAAAGGAGTTCAAAACTTAAGCAGACTTTATGTAACAGACATAGGTACCAGCAATAAGCAGGATCTTGATGCCTGGGAATTTCTATATGCTTCCTGTCAAGGAAAGAATTAAATTTTCAAACCTGGCCTGCATCTGCAATGAAAATCAATGGCTAAAAGAAAGAGAATAGCAGCTTCTGACATAAACCAATCCTGACAATATATTGAGGGCTGGGTACCTGGGAGAGCTACTAAAACTTTTGGAGCCATGTATATTCTCCAGAGGGTTCTCTAACAACACTGGAATATACAGGAGGAGTTGAAGAAAGCAGTTTAGCAGCATCTAGTGAAAATTAGTGTTACTAAGTGGCACTAATATTCAGTAGATCAATTAGAATGCTTTGGCTGTAAATAATTAATAAAACCCAATGATACTCAAGCAGTAAAGAAATCTATTATGTCACATAACAATGAAGTTCGGAGGTAGGGCAGGATTGATAGATGCAGCTTAATGACGTAAATGTCATAAAGGTTCCAGGGTTCTTCCACCCCTTTACTCTGTCATCTTTCAGACAGAGCTTTGTCAGGGAACCGTTTCATCCTCAGGTAATAAAGAGATTATAGCAGAAATTCTTGGCTTCATAACTCAGTGTTTTCCAGAGAAAGAAGACCACTCTTAGGAGTGAGGAAGCATTTCTAAGAACCCTGGCACAATTGGTCACATGCTTAATGTAGAACCAATTACTGGCAAGGGAATAAAATAATCAGGATTGCTTTAGACTAGTCACCTGGGTACACTAAATGTGAGCCAACTATTTATACTCAGCAAGATTTTGCTTTTGTTGGGATTTTCTTAGTTTTCCCTTAAATTTTTGTAAGTTATAAGTATTGACTAGAATAACTAAACAGATATCAGTTAATCTTTTTATTCTTCTGTTTATGCAAAAAACTTTCCCGCCCACCTACCCTCATCCATGAAGCCATATAACTGAGGTGCTACTGTCCTTTTGTGATTAATGGATATATCTGAGTACTTGGCTTGTAAACCAAACTTACAAAGTGGTAAGAAATATCTTGAAGATAAAATGAATTCACATTAATTATGGCATATATGTATGAAATAGTTTAATCACAGTATGAAACAGTTTAATCACATGTAATTCAGTATAATTAACATTCAGGATTAATGTTTTAAATACTATTGACTTCAAGGGAGCAGGGAGTATGAAAGGGGGCATTGTGACCTATCTTGATCCCAGAAAGACATTTAAATTATACAATGACACTTGAGCATATCTAGCATCACAATGAAGGCTACAAGTGGAACAGAATCAAGAGTCCAGAAGTAAACATATTTATATGGGCAAATAATTTTCAACAAAAAAATGGAAAACATATAGTGGATAAAGGAAAGCCTCTTCAATAAATGGTGCTGGGAAAACAGGAAAGACACCTGCAAAAGAATGAAACTAGACGGTTGTCTATCACCAAACACCAAAATTAACTCAAGATGGATTAAGGACCTGAATCTAAGACCTGAAATAATAAATTGCATAGAAGAAAACATAGGAACTAAACTCAGGGACCTTGGACTTAAAGGGGATTTTATGAATTTGACCTCAAAGGCAAGGGAAGTAAAAGCTAAATGAATGGGACTATATCAAACTAAAAAGCTTCTGTACAGCAATCAATTCGTCAGTAAGGTAAAGAGACAACCATCTAAATGGGAAAATATATTTGCAAGCAACACCTCAATAAAGGCCTCATATACAACATATACAACATACACAAAGAACTCATATAACTCAATAACAACAAAACAACAAATAATCCAGTCAAAAAATGGGCAGAAGACCTGAAGAGACACTTCTCCCACAAAGACATACAAATAACCAATAAACATATGAAAATATGCTCATCATTGCTAGCTATTAGAGAAATGCAAATCAAACCACAATAAGATACCATCTCACACCTGTTAGAATAGCTGTTATCAACAGAGTAAGTAATAACAAATGTTGGAGAGGACGTGGAGAAATAGGAACTCTCATGCCCTACTGGTAGGACTGCAAATTGGTACAGCCACTATGGAAAACAGTATGGAGGTTCCTCAAAAAAACTAAGAATTGATCTACCATATGATCCAGCAATCCCTCTACTGGGTATTTACCCCAAAGACTGAAAAACCTGTATCTGAAAAGAAATTTGCACATCAATGTTCATAGCAGCATTATTCATGGTGGCCAGGTCATGGAAGTAACCGAAGTCTCCTACAATAGATGATCAGCTAAAGAAGCTGTGGTAAATATATACAATGGAATATTACTCAGCCATAAGAAGAGATGAAATACTGCCATTTGCGACAACATGGATGGATCCTGAGATAATCATGCTAAGCAAAATAACACAGACAGAAAAAGTTGAAAATCACATGATATCACTTATATGTGGGATATAAACCTAAAAGCAACAAACGAACAGCACAAAGAGATTTGTGGACATGGAGAATAGACTAGTGGTTACCAGAGGGTTGGGGTGGGGGAGACGGAGGTAGATGGGGGAAAAGGGGTCAAATATGAGGTGACCGAAAAAAGTCTAACTATGGGAAGTGAACACACGTGCAATATATATGTGCCTTACTGTTAAATTGTACACCTGAAACTTACTGGATTTCATTAACCAATGTCACCATAAAGAAAGAAAAAAAAAGGACCAAGCAATTAAGGGGTAACGAGAAGTAAGTAGTTCATTGTCTCTAGATTACAACTGACATTCTTTCAGGTGAAAAATCAGTGTCCCCATCCATCAGCAGGCATGGGTGAATCCTGCCACAGATGTGACAGGGGAAAGCCCAAACCTTTCACTCTTGAAAGAAGTAAAGAGGTTAAAGGAGTTCAAATCTCACCAAAGGTCACTAGTTCCAGGCACCTAAGCTAACCAGCAGATTTGTCTTTATTTCCTGAAGGGCAAATGAAGGTACTGACAGAGCTGTGAACTAATAAATAGTGCAAAATTCCTGAATGAAAGCACCCAAAAGAATTTTTTTGAGAGGTTATTTTTTACATGTGTTGAAGGGAGAAATCTGCTGTGTACAAATTATAAATTTAAAAAAAAGGAAATATAAGGTTTTTTACCCCCTTGATAACCCTAATTGATTTCATTAGATATATACTTGTAGCAGTAGTTTTCAAACTTTTCTGATCATAACTCACAGTAAGAAATACATTTCACATGGTGACCACACACACAGTTTTTAAAAACTGAAACAAAAGCTCATAAAACAGTCAAGTTTCTAAATACATAATTTCGATTCCATGTCACTTAGAAATAAGTGTTGAGTGACACCCACTAAATTGATTTCATGACCTACTTACTAATATGTCTGAGCTGCAGATTGAAAAACATTGTTCTGAGGTGAACGGATAAAGAACTCCTCCTGCCTCCCTTATTATAAATCATATCTCCTTAACAGGCAGTGGGCTTCCCTTTGGGAGCCCACAATTAATGCGGCCACTACCAAGCAGGTCTCAAGGGGACCTACTCCCATCTTTTAGCCTCTGACTGAAGTTGGACATAGCTCTTTTTTAAAATTCCTGCAGTCTACAGCCATGCCACCCTGAATAAGCCTGATCCCATCTGATGTTGGAAGCTCAGCATGGTTGGGCCTAGTTAGTACTTGGATGGGAGATCACCTGTGAAGATCAGGTGCTGTAGGCATAAAAAATAAAAAATAAAATAAGGGATTGTAAGTGGACGAAGTCCTTGAAATCTGTGAGGTCAACCAAGGGTTCCCTCACCTAAAAAATAATAAACAAACAAACAAACAAATAAATAAAATCCTAGGGCCTAGTTAAATCAGGCTGAAACGTTTAAATCAGATTTTACCAAAGGCTAAAAAATAGCAAGAGAGAAATGAAGGAAAACAAACAAACAAAAAGAGTAACATGAACCTAGATAATCTTTTGTTAAGACAAGGCTCATTCATCTTCACCTTTGGTGCCCAGGCCTGTCTACCTCTGGGCTGCAGAGGTCATCTTTTCTTTTTCTTCCTTGAAATGAATTCTCAAGGAAACAACAGAACAACTCCCAGCCAAAACCCTGCAGTTGCCCCTCATGGCCCTCTAGTTTCTGGCTTCCTGTTTCAGTCCCCACTCTTTAATGGAAGCCTTCACTCCCTACCTCAGGCGCCTGACTTTGTGGCTTTATCCTTCTCTGACTATAACAGAATAGCTTAACATTCTTAAAAAAAGATGTACATAAAAAAATCTTTTTGTGAGTCCCTAAGCAACTGATTAAAATAAACATGTTCAAACTTCCAGAAAGCACTAAGTTTACCCTGACCCTTCAGAAAGAAAACTATTAGAGACATATTTAGAGGACCATGCTTCTCAATTTTTACTGTTTTCCCCCTTTTTTCCTTCTTAAGAGCACAGGCTTTGGAGTCAGGTAGGAAGTCCAACTTTCCTTACCTTCTTTAAAGGGCAAGTTTCTTCAATCTGAACTCCAGTTTACTGATCCATAGATGTACCTAAGCAGTACTCACTCCACAGGGTTCTAAAAAGGGATTAAGTGAGCTAATCTACTCTGCAAATGACCAGTAAATGATAGCTGTTGCTTATTTTAGGTCAGTTGGAGAAAGACAAAGAAAGCAAATATTGTAAATTCCTTGCTTAGAAAAAGAAATGTTTTAGGCTGCCCAGTATTTCCTGGTTTGATATTTTTATTGAGAAGGTCTATATATGCCTGTATCCAGAAAATTACGGCCTGATACAATAGAAGTCTGATTGTAGCACAGTGAATATAAAAAGACAAAAGGGCAAATATAGTCTTTCATATGTTTCCATTCCTACTATGCTCATTTAAGGACTCAAGGACCTTAGGTCATTAAAGAGGTCTTAGCCTCTAGTTCATCTCCTTCCAGTTAAACTTGTGATGCCAGGCAGATTTCCAAAAGCAAAGTTCTGCTTGCATCTCTTCGCTGTTCAATAAATTGCCATAGCTCCTCACAACTTATCAAAGGACTTCGAACTATATATTTTGGCATCTGACATACCATATGAAGTAAAAGATTTTAACTTGCTTTAAAAAAATTTGAAAATCCATCTTTATTGTTGAAGTCAGTTTACTTTTTTTGTATTTGAAAAGTTTTATTACTTAAACTAGGTAGTGGACACATGGGTTTTATTATTATTTATTGTGGTAAAATACAAATGAAACTTACCATTGTGTCATTTAGTATATTCTCAATGCTATGATATCATCACTACTAATTCCTGAACATTTTCATCATCTCAAAAGAAAATCCTGCCATTAAGGAGTTACTCCTAATTTCTCATTCCCCCCAATCTTGGGGAACCACTAATCTGCTTTCTGTCTTTAAGGATTTGGCAACTCTGGTTATTTCAATAAATGAAATCATACAATGTGTGGCCTTTTGTGTTTGGATTCTTCACTTAGCATATTTACAAGGTGTATATCTACACTGTAACATGTGCCATTCTTTTTTATGACTAAATAATATTCCACTACATGGATATACCACCTTTTGTTTATCCATTTATCTATTATTGGACTATTTGGGTTATTTCTGCCTTCTGGCTATAGTGAATAATGCTCTCTGAATATTTGTGAGCAAGTTTTTGTTTGAAAACATATTTTCAATTCTTTAGGTTATATACCCAAGAGTGGAATTGCCAGGTCATATGGAAACTCTAACACTTTGGAAAACTGTCAATCTGTTTTATGTCACTGCACTATTTTACATTCTCACCAGCAGTGTATAAAAGTTCTGATTTCTTAACATCCTCACCAACATTTGTGATTAGCTGACTTTTTTAGTATAGCCATCTTAGTGGGCGTAAAGTAATACCACATAGTAATTTTGATTTGCATTTCCCTAATGACTATTGATGAACTAATTTTACATGTGCTTGTTGGCCATTTGTATATCTCTTCTGAGAAATGTCTGCTCAGATCTTTTGCCCCTTTAAATTGGATTATGTCTTTTATTGAGTTGACTAAGTTCTTTATTCTAGATACAAATCCTGATCAAATATATTATTTCCAAATATTTTCTTCCACTCTGTAAATTTTCTTTTTACCTTATTGATAGTGTCATTTGAAGCAAAAAAATTGTAAATTTTGATGAAGCACAATTTATTTTTTTTCTTTTTGTCTTGTGTTTTTTGGTGTCACATCTAAGGTTCAGTGAACAAATTTGGAGTTACAATTTAACATTTTTTCTAAATGTTTTATAATTTTAGCTGTAAAATTTAGGTCTTTGATCCATTTTAATTTTTTTTTTATATGGTGTAAGAATCCAACTTCATTCTTTCACATGTGGCTATCCAACTGTCCCAGCATCATCTATTGAAAAGACTATTCTTTCCCCCATTGAATGGTCTTGGCAATCTTGTTGAAAATCAGTTGATCATAGACACATGGGTTTATTTCTATTTATATATTTATTTTGTACTTCCTTTATTAAATTTATCCCTAAATATTTTCTTCTTGATGTTATTGCAAATAGAATTTTCTTAATTTCATTTTCTGTTTATTGTTAGTATATAAAAATATAACTGATTTTTGTGTACTAATCTTGTATCCTACAACCTTACTGTACTAGTTTATGAATTCTAATAATTTTTGGTGGATTTCTCTTGATTTCCTATATACAAGATCATAGCATGTTAATATTTTATTTTCTTCTCTACTCTGGATGCCTTTTATCTTTTCTTTCTTGCTTAATTTCCCTGCTAGAACTTCCACATAATGTTGAATGAAGTAGTCAGAGTGTACATCCTTGTCTTATTTCTGATCTTAGGGAGAAATCACTCAGTCTTTTGCCATTAAGTATACTGTTAGCTGTGGGGTTGTTATAGATGCTCTTTATCAGGCTGAGGAAGTTCTCTCCAATTCCTCGTTTGCTGTGTTTTTATCATGAACGTATTTTGGAATGTTTTCTTCTGTATTTATTGAGATGATCATTTGGTTTTTGCTTTTGTGTTGATGTGTTGTAACATATTTATTGATTTTCAAATATTAAACCAATTTCACTTTCTTGAAATATATACCATTTGATCATGGTGTGTAATTTTATTATTTAACTTGATCTGCTAGCATTTTATTGACAATTTTGCTTCATAGTCATAAAAAATACTATATTTTAGTTTTCTTTTTTTTAAATATCTTTGTCTAGTTTTGTTGTCAGGGTAATACTAGCCTCATAGAATGAGTTGGGACATGTTTCCTCATCTTCTATTTTTTGCAAGAGTTTGTGATTAATTGGAATTAATTCTTCCTTTAAATGATTGACAGAATTCACCAGTGAAGCTATCTGGACCTTGGATTTCCTTGTGTGGGGCAGATTTTTTATTATCAATATATATTTTTATGGTTCTATTGAGATTGTGTCTGTTGAGTCAGTTTTGGTAGTTCGTGTCTTTAAAGGAACCTGTCCATTTCATGTTACCTAACTTACTGGCATAGAACTGTTCTTAGTATTCCTTTATAATCCTTTTTATTTCTATAAAGTCAGCAATAATGTTCCCTATTTTATTTGATTCTAATAATGTGAGTCTTTTTTATTTTTTCTTGTTCATTCTAGCTAAAGTTTTGTCAGTTTTGATCTTGTCAAAGGACCAGCTTTTGTTTTTACTTATTTTCTCTATTGTTTTTCTATTCTTTATTTCATTAATTTCCTCTGTCATCTTTATTTTTTCCTTCCGTTTGTTTAAGATTTTGTTCGATCATCTTTTTCTAGTATCTTAAGGTGAAAAAAGGTTGTTACTGATTAAAGAACTTTCTTTTTTAACAGACATTCTCAGTTATACATTACCTTATAAGCACTGCTTTAGTTGCATCTCAGAAATTTTGGTGTGTCGTACCTGCATTTTAATTAATCTCACATTATTTTCTAATTTCCCATTTGCTTTCTTCTATGACCCTTTGGATGTTTAGGAATGTACTTAATTTCAACAGACTTCTGAGTTCCTCCAAATTCTTTGTTATTTTTAGTTTCTTTCCACTCTTGTTGGAGAACATACCTTATAGTATTTCTATCCTCTTAAGTATACTGAGGTTTGTTTTATGGCTTTAGCATATGGTCTATCCTGGAGAATCTCCCCTGTGCACATGAGAAGATTGTGTGATTGTATATTTGACCATTGTTGGGTAGAATGCTTTTAGATGTCTATTCGGTCTAGTTGGTTTATAGCATTGTTCGAGTCTTCTATTTCCTTACTAGTCTTCTATCTAGTTGTTTTACCCATTTTTCAAAGTGGAATATCACAGTCTAAACCTATTATTTTAGAACTATTTCTCCCTTAATATCTGTTTTTGCTTGATACATTTTGATGATTTGTTGTTAGATGCCATGTGTTTACAATTGTTACAGCTTCCTGACAGATTGAAATATCCCTCTTTTCCTCTGATAGCATTTTTTATCATTGCAAAATATCCCTTTTTACCTCTATAAGCATTTTTGTTAATAGATTTTAAGTATTTTGTGATACTAGTACAGTCACTGTAGATTTCTTTTGTTGTTTGCATAATATACCCTTTTCCATTCTTTTACTTTATATTTGTATCTTTTAATCTAAAGTATAGACAGTATATAGCTGGATTTTTTTTCAAATTCTGACAATTCTACCTTTTGATTAGAATGGTTAATCCATTCATATATGTTACTGAATTAGATTTACACTTGCCATTTTAATTTTTGTTTTTTATATGTCTCATGTGTTTTTTGTTCTTCTAACTTATTTAGTGCACAAAAAAGAGTATGTGTGTCTCAAGAGTGGTTCCCTAGCCAGTATATCCTGGGTTTCCAACCCAAAATTTAATGAAGTTTTACAGATACTAGATAATAAATACTGCACAGTCATGCCCAGTGGTTCTTAACACCTAAACCCCAAACCAGCAAATCAACATTGCCTGGGAATGTTAGAGGAAAAAATAGTTAATCTCTGTGATCAAACTTGAGTTTGAGTACCAGCTCCACACTTAAAGCTGTTATTTGGGGCAAATCTTTAAATCTCGGTCTTATTTCCTCATTTAATAATCCTACCCTATAGCACTGTTGTGAGGACTAAAAGAGATTGAGATGAGAATAATTCGATTAGGCCAGGACTTCCATGATATTAATTTTCTTTCCTATTGCCATAATATAATAATAAAAGCTTCCAGTACTTTTTCTCTTTTATTTTTTATTTATTTATTTTGTGTTTGTTTGTTTTATTTTGTTTAGTATTTTCAGTGTAACCAGTAGGTACTTAAATACCTTAACCACTTCTCATTTTAACAATTATTAAAAGGAAAAATGTAGAAATAGGAATAGAAATAGAAAGCAAGAGGCTGTTTGGTAGCTTAGCAGAGAAAAAGAGAAATGCAGTCTAAGCTCATCTTTCAAGGTGCTCAGAAAAATTAGGTGACACTTTAAATATTACCCTGGATGCTGGTGTATGCTCAAGGTCTGAAATTATAGCAATTTTTTTTTTAAGTCAACATTCTATGTATTTTTTACTTTTACTGAGAGCATGGCAATAATCCTGTCAGGTAGATAGGGCAGGCATTATCTTTATTCTATAGGGACCTATAGCTCAGAGGGATTAAGTGGTTTGCTAGTGATTACATGACTAGCTGGTGAGGAAGCTGGGACTGAAGCCATGTCAATTAATTGTAAACTGTACAGTATCAGTTTCTGAGGAGGTTTAAAAACAAAGGACTTACTGAGGGAATAAAGATCCTTATGCATCTAGATAATACTACTGAGTAAATATAAATATTTGATTTACAAGTAAAAATCTGTTGCAGTGAATACCATTGCAGAGATTCTATTTAAGAGACTCTCCATGCTATTTAAGAAGAGACTCTATGCTATCTGCAATATAGATTTTGGAAGCAAAGATTAAGAAGTGTATGTGGATATTTATTCTGACCAAAAGTTTAAACAACATGCATAATATTTTTGAAGGCTTTGTAATTTGACTTGACTGTGCGTGGACTTTATGGTAGTACTTTATGATAGGATGCTGTTTTACTGTACCATTTAAAAGTGTCACTGAGTAGAATCCATACATAGATTAGGCAATGTCTAAGTATACAGACTTACATTACTCAATTTCTTTAGCATACTAAGATTCTTGAAGGCATAGCCTGTTTTTTACCCCCCCCCCATTTCACAGTGCCTATCACTAACAAATGAATACATAAATGGGTAAATGAATGCATTTCCTTTAAAATCATTCTATTTACTCCCCATCTTGTCAAAAATACTATTCTCTATCTCTGACCCTTGAGGTTACTATTCTCATCTGTTAATCAAAAATATTTCTGCCCAAGCATATACTATATTCCTTCCAGAACCAAAATTCTTTCTCCTCCAGGCTACCAATTTATCCCCTAAGTGACAGACTAAAGTGACTCTCATAGACATTTGGACCCCAACTTTTGGGATACCCTGAACTGCTTAAGTTTGTTTATAACCATTTTCATTATCTTACTCAGTTCTTATAAACCAAGCTTCTGATGAAAATCATCACATTCACAGTTCTTTCTGGTGATTTATTTTTCCTAGCTTTTAATTTCTGCAGCACCTTTCACGTATTCATTATAATGGTCCTTTTTTTTTTTTTTAACAAAGGCAGACTGCTACATGCAGCACCTCATTTGGATGTGTCTGGAGTCTTGGAAGCTTGATTATGCTTTGTTCCCCTACAAATGGACCTTGAGAGCTTGTTTGGAAGTTCTAGCAGGGGAGCTATTTGTATACCTTTGGCCAAAGGGCAGTCCTCTTCTCTCCTAGAGAAAATCATCCTCTTTGATCAAGCATACAGCTTTGGGAGGGATGCACATGGAGCAATGAATGAGCCAGATCAGCCAAATCAACCTGGTATTACCCTGCCTCTCAAATCTGACTATTCCAATCCCTCACATCTTCCTCTCATCCCTACCTCAGCCCTATCCTGTCATGTTTAGAAAAAGACCTTGTTGACTACTTCAAATAATTAGGGGCTTGCAGGCTACCATATGGACTCTGGATATTTTTCTGTATAGTATGAGCAGCCATTGGAGGATTTTGAACAGCAGAAGGACCCTAGCTGCTATGTGGTAAATACAATGTAGTAAAGCAAGTGTAGAATCAAAAGTTCAAAGAGAAGGTTGTACCTTGGTCTAGGGAGGTAGAGAAAGAAGTGTAGAGGGTGGAGAGTGGTGAAAACAGGACACTATTCATGGAGACTAAAATGCAAATGACATTCTCTGAAGTTCTGAAATGAATTTACCCTGGGTGGAGGGATGCAATGAAAACTGGTTATATTTTGAACATAAAGCCAACAGACTTTGCTGATGAATTGTTGTGTGAGAAGAAAATGGGAATCAAAGATAATTGCAAAATATTGTAACATTTTTTTTTTAATTGGTGCTCACCTACCCTACCCTCTCTGAGTGGAAGGCAGACTCTCCAGGGTTGCCCAGAAAGCCTAAAGCCAAAACCTCAATTAAACGACTGTAGGACTCTGGCTGGATATTCATATTCTTTCTGGAAGAGGGTATCTTCATCACAGGCACCAAATGCAATGACCAGTACACAAATATAACTAGGAACTCAAGGAAACTATAGACTTTTGTGGGGAGAACTGCCACAAAAATAGAAAATAGAAACAGATTGGCAGAGACTCCAGATACTTTAACTATAATATATTTACTGTAAAACAATTATGCTTACTGGGTTTAAATCTATATTGAGGATGCCTTCAAAGAATAAGAAACTACAAAGTGACACAAATGGTAAAAGAACTAAATTGAACTTTTAGAAATAAAAAACATAGTAATCAAAATTCCAAAATCATTGGATGGATTCCATAGATCAGTCACAGATAAAAAGAAAATGAAAAACAGACACCTTAGTAGGTTTGATATACTCTGACATTTTTCTATTCCATTTTATTCTAGTTTTGAAATTCTCAAATGGTTGAGACACAATAAACAGATTTAAAGTCCTCATGCTTAAATTCAAACTGATTGTTCATTTAAGGTAACAGTGTCAGGGAAATAAAAATTCTTTTTTTAAAAAAAAAAAAAGCTTTTATTAGGAAACAAAGTTGAGGATTGAAATATGGACCTCCAACAAATTCCTTAGGTGATGGTGTTGCTAGAATAAACTAGATGCAGCTAACTTCATTAATGCCTCCCTGTGTGATTTCACTCTTGGGCAGAAAGAAGAAACACCATGAAGAGGCAAGTTTGGGTTTTATTCTGGAATAGGCAGCCTGGGAATCTCTCACACTTTCCATTAGAAAAGTTTTAAACTAGTGAAATGCTACTTATGAAGTAAACTTAGTCAAGGTTACTAGTATAGAATTGATAGTTTAATAGACTTGATATATTTGGAAGGACACATTAGTTCCCCAGTCACTGGTTTTTACCAGTCTGAAATCAGAAAAGGAAAATAATGTCTATAATTTTCCATAAAGCTGATTTATTTATTTAAAAGAAACAAATTCTTAGAAGATATGTCCTTCATTTTTATTTTGAGGGTCAAATAATTTTCAAATGAAATGATGCTGATGGTAAATGGCAATTGTTGTTTGCTTTTATTTCACAACTTGGTGAAATTTAAAAACTGCAGTCCTGTTGGTTTCCAAAATTATTTTAAAATCCTGGACTGATCTACAAAGTTCAAAAACCAGGAACACCACTGATATCATCTACCTCTTATTTGATCATCCCACAAATGTTCTGAGGGCCTACTATGTGCTAAGATATGGGCACAGATACAAAACTGACTGTACTATGTGCCCTCCGTTCACAGAAAGGAACACATTTAATCAATAGTTACTAAGAAGTAGTGCCAGTTCTCCTGGGAGCAGGTCTAAAGGAAAAGCCTGTTTGGGGGAATTGATCTCTTGGTGAAAGAAGAAATGAAGCTGAGTTGTCTTGAAAATGCACAGGTGCCTGCCTGCTAATGAGGAAAAGGGAGGCAAGGGAAAGTGTTTTGTTCAGGGAATTTTAAGTAGTCCTAGATGACTGGAGTTGGGGTACTTGTAAAGGTACCATCTTAACCATTTTTAAGTGTACAGTTCTGTAACTTCAAGCGTTTTCACATGGTTGTGAAATGAGGACTTTGTATTTATCCTCTAAGCAACTGAGATTAACAGAAAGATTATTGAAAGATTTGAGGATAGGATTGGAGATTTAGGAAGATTCTTTTAGAAGGTGTAGGTACTGGGAGGTGGGGGATGAAGACTAAGACTGGAGGGATTGTAGGATTCAAAGGCTTGTTGGGCGTTTTGAGTGGAAGTTTCTGGCTTGGTCGCCGTGTTTTCTTGTTTGTTTGTTTGTTTGTTTTTGCCAGAGGGTAAATTAGAGAAAGGAACTGCAACATACCACTGGCTGAGTACCAAGCTTCTACGGGCCAGCTTCCAGAGGCTGCACAGTTGAAGCTAGCGGGCCCCATCTAGCCAGGCTGTATTGTGTTAAACCCCTACAATTAAAAAAAAAAAAAAAGAAAAAGAAAAAAAAGGTTATTAGTTGCAAAAATTGAAAAAAATGGGAGATTTCACATACAAAAAAATGTCCAGTTTTTGGAAAAAATCAAAATATCTGGAAACACTGAAATCAGCTCCCCGGGGAAACAATCAGCAGAGCTTACTTTTTTCATTCTAAGCTCTGTTAAATATATAAGAAAAGGAGAAGGGCATATGAACGAGTGTGCGGCCTGGCGGATGCTCGCCGTTATCTCCGGAGTTACACTTATCCAATCCCACCTCACGAGGTAGATTATACGGCTATCTCTCCATTTTGAATACGAGGAAACTGGGCAGATAGGTAAGTCCCAAGGCTAAATCCTACTGCCAGCGGCGTATGGGCCTGCATTCCAAACCCCGCGCTTTCGAGGAGAAACGAGTGGGGAAGTGAGGCGGCGAGCGCGGCCGCGAACGCCGCGGGGCGCGCGTCTCCTTTCAACGAGACTTACGTCCGGGCGCCGCGGCCACGGAAACCAGAGGCGGCGAGAAGCCCGCACCCCAGGCCGCCAGCATCCGCGCGGGTGCAGCGGCGCCTCGGCGGGGCGGTCTCCGCACACCTGAGGGCGCTGTCGCCACGACAGGCGGGACAGCGACTCCTTCTGTGCTCGCGATCGTCTGGAGGCCGGAAATACCTGGGAGGGCAAAGGTCACGCAAAGGACGCTTCCCCGCCCCTCACGCCTAAGTTCTCGCGCGAGTTGCACTTCCGCCCTTTTGGCTCTCTTGGCGGCACCATGGCGGTCGGCAAGAACAAGCGCCTGACGAAAGGCGGCAAGAAAGGAGCCAAGAAGAAAGTGTGAGTGGCGACTGTCGTGGCTCCGTGCCTTTCGGGGGTGCTGCTGGAGAGGGCGGGCGGGTTCTGGATCGCGGCTCAGGCCGGATGGCGAAGATGCCAGGCGGATTGCGCTGACGTGCCGGGTCGGCACAGCCCGACCCGCGGCCGGGCGGACACGGGTGCCGCGCCGGGCGGGCCAGCGGACTTCCCCTTGGGCTCCCTGGGCCTCGTGCGCGACCCCTTTCGGAGGGATTGCCGTCGCGACGGGGGGCCAGCATGCACCGAGTTCTGGGCTCCTGGGCCTCAGGCTCCGGGGCAATCAGTGCGAAGGGCTGGAGTGGAGAAAGGCACCCCGTTTCCCCTAGGACCCCGCACCGCTCCCCTGCGGGGGCGCGGTGGAACCCGGGAGCCTGCAGCGAGCTCATGAGGTCCTCTGAAAAGCCTGGGTGGCCAGGACGTGACCTCATGTGCCAGTGAAGTTCGAGAGAGACGTGCATGCTGTTGGAGGACAGTGTAGTCAATGGCCCATTGGGGATGGGGGGAGTGTGTGTACATTGGTGGCCTCACTACTTTTTGAAGTTTCTGGTCTGTCCAGTGACACAGCGAGAACTGGACTTAACATACTCGCCGATACTTCACTGAGAGGAAGGGTTTTAATGCAGTGTCTAGATGCGATTAGCCTTTTAAAATCCGTAGAATGAGGAAAGTAAAAGGAATTGTTATTTCCGCTAAAACTTAAGTATGTTTTTTAAAATCTAGGGTTGACCCATTTTCTAAGAAAGATTGGTATGATGTGAAAGCACCCGCTATGTTCAATATAAGAAATATTGGAAAAACACTAGTCACAAGAACTCAAGGAACCAGTGAGTATCTTATTCTTAATTTGTATTTTTCTTAAAATGTATGTCTATCTTGATCCCCTGATGGCCTTATGGTGGGAGGCTAAGGAAATAATCAGCTCTTGGGTGCAGCTTGGGCCCCTTGGTGCTTGTTTTTGGTAGGACAGTTGTAGAAGCAAGGTGGTACTTTTAGAATTAACTACGAAAATGCATGGGTAGTATTGAGCTTCTAATGGGAACTGTCAATAAGTCATTGTGTCCACATGGATTTGGTTACAAAAGTGAAGGTCTTTTTTATAATTTATCATTGACTTGAGTAAGCTCAACTTTGTGAACATTTTTGTTGGCTTAATTTTGCTTATGTGGTTCCTAACGTCAAGACAATTGATTCTTTTATAGAAATTGCATCTGATGGTCTCAAGGGTCGTGTTTTTGAAGTGAGCCTAGCTGATCTGCAGAATGATGAAGTTGCTTTTAGAAAATTCAAGCTAATTACTGAGGATGTTCAGGGCAAAAACTGCCTGACTAATTTTCATGGCATGGATCTTACCCGTGACAAAATGTGCTCCATGGTCAAAAAATGGCAGGTGAGAAAATCCTTGAGTGCATGATCCTGCTTGACCAAGGTATAGTGACGTCGTTGTGTAATGACAGCTAGGAGCATATCATGCAGTTAATGTTTGGATTTGATTTTAAATCTTTGATTTTTATTCATTCATTCATTCATTCATTCATTTATTTGCTATTAAGGGCGAATTCTGGGATTGGCACTCTGAACTTGAGCAAGAACAGTGAGCAAGTCATGATCCTATTTAAATTGTTCAAGATTTAATATTGGGTTATAAGCTTTTTGTTTATATTAGCTGATTGAAGAATGTTTGGATTTAGGTTTGCAGTTTTGTCTGCAAAATATTAAGGGTAGTTTGGGCTAGTCTTGATTACCTCTTACCTCTGGTAATAGAGCATAATAGGAGTAGCAGAGCTGGTATGAAGTTGAAATCTTGGCTCCATTTCCCATTTGTGTTCTCTTCGGCAAGTATCTTAAAACTTGCTAAGTCCTGTTTTCTCTAAAATGTAGGTAAGAGTATCATCTCATTGAGTTATGAAGCATTTAGTAAACATTGTTACAGGAAATAAATGCATTGGTTCAGATGTCTGGCTAACTGTCAGTCAGCTTCGAAATATTTGGTATATGGGAATGAATGATGACAAAATGTTTTGGTCCCATATGATGATATATTGATTATATCATTTATTTCTGACATTCCCATAAGGTTTTATGATTGCACTTCTGGGAATGTATTAAGATTTTTTGGCAATAATTGTATTCATTTTTTTAACTTAGGTATAAAATTTGTAAAATGCAAAAGAGGCAGTTCAGCTTTTCTAAGATTTTTAATTTAGGCATTAATATGACTCATGGATTTTTTATTATATTGTAGCTGTGAAATTGAATATTTAATCAGCACAGCTTGAGTTTGGAACATTAAACCTTTAAAAGTATGTGCATTTAGTGTTATGTTTCACCTGTTCAGAGCACTTTTCTAAGTTGTAATAAGTATAGATGTCCATATTGTAGAATCTCAAACTATTTTCCTCTTGTTTTGCAGAGTTGTACAGTTGACTGGGGGAAAGGGCAGGATGTTAAAGGCTGGCATGTATATGTAAAAGGTGCTGTTGCCATAGTGATAAGAGGAGGAGGGAGGACTTATTTAATTGGATATGAAAGATAGTAACAGTTTTGGGTAACTATTATTGGTAAGTTCACTTCAAGGAAGTTAATTCTGTAAATTAAGCATGTAACTTATACTCTATTGTGTAATGATACTTGACCATCCAGTTTTTTTTTTTATGTTAGAATTTGAGAGACAGAAATAATAGCTTAACCTTGAATATCTGACAGTGTCCCTTTTTCCCCAGACCATGATTGAAGCTCATGTTGATGTCAAGACTACCGATGGTTATTTGCTTCGTCTGTTCTGTGTTGGTTTTACTAAAAAACGCAACAATCAGATTCGGAAGACTTCTTATGCTCAGCATCAACAGGTCCGCCAAATCCGGAAGAAGATGATGGAAATCATGACCCGAGAAGTGCAGACAAATGACTTGAAAGAAGTGGTCAATAAATTGTAAGTGTTTCTTTTCCTTCACATAACACAACCCCAAATCTCTTGATTATCCTTCAAATTAGGGAAAGCATACCAGACAAGGTGGAGTCAGACCTATGTTTAAATCTTGTCTTTGAAACAATCTAGCTATGTCCCTTGAAACGAAAGCGTGACCTCAGTAAATGTGATTTGATTTCTTTATCTTGTTTTGGAGGAAGCTTTCATGGCAGTTAGAATTGAAACACAGGAAATGAAATGCTTTTGCCTTAATTAGAAAATTCACTGAATAGACAAAACCCTCCACAATCAATAACGTATGGGAATAAGTGATGACAAAATGTTTCGGTCCCACATGATGTCCAGTGATAAAACTGTTAACATTTTTCTGATGTTCGCATGCAGTTGGCTAAGAGGGTGTAATGGAAAAGGTATATAGAGGTTGGACTCAGAAGGCCCAAATGCTAACTTTGCTACTAAATTGCTATACAGTTCAGATCATTTTACCTTCACCTGTAAAGAGGTTATAGTAAGCTCTCGTGAGGATTTATGTGGCTTAAATGAGGGGGTTTTATATGTGTAGATTTATTTTAATCTATTATTACTGGTTTGCAGGATTCCAGATAGCATTGGAAAAGACATAGAAAAGGCTTGCCAATCAATTTATCCTCTCCATGATGTCTTTGTTAGAAAAGTCAAAATGCTGAAGAAGCCCAAGTTTGAGTGTAAGTGAAAAATCACAGGATTCCTGACGAAAAAAATTATGTGGCCCAAGTACATGATTTGGAGTGTGTTTGGGGCTTGGGGGTGGGGAAGAGAGGTAGTGGATTTTTTTTTTCTGTCATGCCTACATAGTATTGAAGACCATTGTTTCAAGATGTAGTGTGCCATAACAGTATTTTCTTCCATTTAGTGGGAAAACTCATGGAGCTCCATGGTGAAGGTAGCAGTTCTGGAAAAGCTACTGGGGACGAGACAGGTGCTAAAGTTGAACGAGCTGATGGATATGAGCCCCCAGTCCAAGAATCTGTTTAAAATTGAGACTTTTCATGGTGACAAATAAAAGCTATTTGTGATGTTTTATTTCTGATCATTCTTTTAAAATAATATGACAGCTTGGTGTGTCAGGTGTTCTAAATTGATAGTGATGTGAACTTTAATAATTTCTGTAGATATTATTGCTCTAAGTAGCTGAGATAGGGTAGTGATTGAGATGTAGTGGTCTGGAGGTGTCATACATGGCTAATAAATGGAAACACTCAGACAGTTCTTAGTCCATCTGGAAGGCTTGTTAAAACAGATTGTAGGGCCCTATCTCCAGAATTTCTCTTCAGTAGTTCTAGGGCAAGATCTGAAATTTTGCATTTTAAACATTTTTAAATCTAGATGCTATCTGTTCCTGTAGCTGTAAAATGCCTGCTATGCATTTGTACTGTGAAGCTGAACTTTTTCCACTCAGTCTGTTCTATACCTTCTCTCCTCAAACCTCTAATGTTATTCTCACTCAGCTGATGACCTTGCTTATAATCATTAAGAAAGTTCAAAGTAGAAAAGATCCTCACGAATTCCCATTACTTACACCTGCCATCTGTGTATACTCACATTTTCTGCCCGCCTTGTCACTGGATGAGTTGTGCTAGGGCAGCATTCCCATTTGAGTGTTGGGTCTTCCCTCCTGCCTAATCAAGCTCATGGCTCCAGCAGTTACCTTTATCAATATTCCTTTTACTCCAAAACCCTACAGCAAAGCCAAAGAGTTTACCATACTTTTTGTATCTAATTAATTTTACTTAAATGCTGCAATTGGGCTACTACCACTACCACTCAGGAATCTGCTTTCATGGTCACCAGTGGTTGTGTTAAGTCTTATGGTCCACTCTTTGCCTCCATTTTACTTGACATTAGTGACGTTTGAAGGCGATTTCTTCCTGCTTTTCTTAACTGTCCTCAAATGTCACCTCAAGGTTTTCCTCCCACGTCACTGGCTACTCCTTTGCTAGTTCAACCTTAGACATTAGTGTTGGAGAGCTGTAGGGCTGTCCTTGGACGTTCACCAGTATTCACCTAAAGTGACCTGTGCCTCTGAGTTACATTTTTGTATGTGGGAGGAAAGTAAGTCATGAGAGGTCTCCAATTCAGAGGTTGCTTTTTATTCCCCTTCTAGACATTGACAAGTGACACCAAGGTTTCACAGATCAGTTTAAACAAGTTTTAATAGGCTTTACACTACATCGGGGCTGTGCTAGGTAAGACCTCACCTCCATCCCCCACTTAGTGGCTGAGGATGGGAACCTGGAGAAGAGAAGTCCTACCATAGCCTGGGCTTCATCTGCTGCTTTGAGTCTTATGGATAATAGCCTTAAATGTATGAGATTCTTCTGTTAGCTGATGAAGGAGCTTGGTCATGTTAAAAATTCTAGTTTGGTCAAAAATGTTTCAGGCCAAGCAAGGAGTGAATTGTGAGAGGCAATGCTGTATAACCTGAGTGTCCCTGCACACTTGTCGGGTATGCTAAGAATATAGTTAAATCTGCTCTTTATCTGGGCCACTTCTCAGGGTTGTGTCTGCATCCTCTTCAGAAACCTTGAGGGTTAATATGTCTCCTTGGAAAAAGAGCAGTCTTGTTTCCACTTAACCATAATACTGTTAAGTGTTAGTGTTCCTCTTCTATGATACACCCCACTGTGTGATGCACTCTTTGCATCAAATTTGTGGGATTTGGGTGGCATGGGAAACTGACAAACGATACCTAGAAGCCTATAATGTCTTGCCAGCATCCGTGAAACTGGAAGCCTAACTTTTTAAAGTAAGTTGGGTAAAATGTCAAACATGGCATAGTTTCTGATACTTTCCAATTACTTTGAAACTAATTTCGGATGAAATCTCTAAAATGGTTCCTTAAAAAGGTTAACAGCCACAATCTTATTAACATACTTTTGAATTTCTATAATTGTTTAATATTAAACGTCCAGGCACCAACTTAATGGGTAATAATACTCTTGGGTAAAATGGGATAGGCAGTGCAAGTGTCAGAGCTAGGAAGGGTAGTGAGCTTCATTTGCCAAGACCAGGATGTCAGGGTCTAGAAATTATTTCTGGTGTGATTAGCTCTTAGAAGTCTCTGTAATTGTGTCAAAGTACAACACCATAGTGGCTGAAACTGACATTACTAACAGGCTGATAAAACCAAATGCTGTTGAGGATATGAAATAGCTGGAGCTCTAAAACGTTACTAGTGGAGTATAAAATGGTACAATGGCTTTGGAAGACAGGTTTTGTAAAATTAAACATTTTATAATGTAAATTTATTCCTACGTGTTTATCCAAGAGAACTGAAACCTTTAGTGCACAAAAAAACTTGCTTAAGAATGCCCATACCAGTCAATTTATGAAGCTGGGGAAAAAATGTTCATACCGGCTTTATTCCCAATAGCTAAAAACTGGATAAAACCCAATAGAATGGATAAACTGAGGGGAATGAACAGTTAAAACAACATGCATAAATCTCAAAAATATGTTAAGCCAGAAGAAAAAAGCAGTTACTATTTTTATGAAGTTCCAGAACAGCCAAAATGAATATGGCGATAGAAATTAAAACAGTGGTTGCCTCTGCAGAGGGTTAGGGAAGAGAGGAGGATATAACCAACTGGAGAAGTATGAGGAACTATAGGGTGATAAAAATATCCTATGAATTTGTTGGCAGTTCCATATATATATATATATATATGTTCCAAATATATACACATATATATATATTTGACAAAAATCAGAACTGTAGACTTAGTATCTGTATTTTATGCAAATCACACATCATGAAAAAAAAATGTGGGTCTAGCCTGCTAGATCACAGACTTGCTGCATTTTTATGTCTGTCCAATCTGGTGTGTATGCCTTCCACACAATGAACTCAGCCCTTCATACTCATTCAAGTCTGGAATCAAACCTATGTACACTTTTTGTCATTGGCTTCTTGGTTGCCATGTATCCAGGACCTTGGCTCTAAGTATGGTTCTGCATGGTGGTCTGGGCATCACCTCCAGAAATCACATGGCCAGATCCGATCATGGTGTCTGCCATTCCAGTGGTCAGGGCAAGAATTAACATCTACCTATGGCCTGATGGTAGCGATCCTTATTGCCAAATCCTAAAGAAAATGTTACTCTCTGCAGCTGGGGACCAGCTTAAGTGATTTGTCTGCTGCCCCTGAGGGGGACATCAGTGTGTAAGGTCTGCTCAGCAGCCCTACTGGGGAATGTGATCCCAATTCTCATCTTAAGTGAGGTACTCAGCGTCTGTAGTCTCATCACTAACCTTATTCTTATAAAGTAGTCCGTCTTTGTGTCTATCCAACAGAATACAGAGGCCATACATTCCCATCCAGCAGGACTAGCCCAACACATCTACGTGCATAGGGGCAATCATCGCACTTGGTAATTAGTTTTATATATGCAGTGTCTCAGTGTACACCATCTTTTGCTCTCTGACCTTGCCCTAACTTCCTCATTGCAGTGGACAACTAGGCCTTCTCATAGCCGAACCAGCCCCTTTGACCAGCAAAGATACAGGCCTCTGCCTGCTCCCTCACGTTCACCTTTGCCTACAGTGCTCTGCATCTATAGATGAACTGGATAATTTTTTTCAACACATTTATTTTTTAATAATGTTGACATTTCACATGTCTAAAGAGAAGACACCACTGTCTCCCTAGTGTAATCTTAGGTACAGTACTCCACTCAAGTGTTAGCCACATGTTCAAAAGCTCTTTGGAAATAACAATTCTAGGGGCCTCGGGAACACTGTGGTGGGCCTCAATGATCCTTTGGGTCAGGGCTCCATCCAATAAAAACCTTGGCTATGGAGAAATAAATGTAATTGTTCCTTTTATTGTAAAGAAGAACTAAATATGGGCCAAATTTTGGTATTGATTGTCAATATCTGTGTAAAACAGGATAGACAGCTGGCAGATAATTTTCCTTTCTGAATTACAAATTTGAATCATTATTTCTGAGAAATAGGAAAATACTTCATTGAGTTATTGCCTAATTTGTAGTATTTGAAGATACATAATCTATGGTGTACATACAATTAAGATTCCTTTTATTAAAAAAAATCCAGAATGTGTCCCAGACTCTGAAATATAAATTATTAGCTTAACAGTGCCTGAATTAACCTATTAGACTCCAGTGTGTGTGTGTGTGTGTGTGTGTGTGTGTGTGTGTGTGTGTGTGTGTGTGTGTGTGTGTATGCGCGCGCGCGCGCACACACATTTTAGGCGAGGCAACCCTTGGTTGACCTCACAGACTGCAAGGACCTTGTAAGCTTACAATCCCTTATATTTTTAATTTTTGTATGCCTACCTTACCTGGTCTTCCTAGGTGGTCTCTCATTCAAGTAACCAGACCCAACCCTGCTTAGCTTCCAAGATGAGACAGGATCAGGCATGTTCAGGGTAGCATGGCCAAAGACTAGACTCCAAAATATTAAACAGTATTTTGTGCTACGTGTATATGAAAAGCTACATTTGGGACTGCTCTGCTGTTAGCAAGAGCACAGCCCTACAGACATACCTTTTTAAGATCTGATGTTCTAAGCATTTAAATGTTCCCTATTAAACAGAAAAAGAAATCCCTATGGATCAGTTCATGTTTGAGTTTCTAGGTAACATCAGTATAAATTGTCTACATAAAACTGAAAAGTTGAGGAGGAATTTTCTTCATGGAAGAAATAAATTCCAGGCTTTAATTTATTCTCTGCAACTTGTTTCTAATCCTAAGTATTATATCTGAGAAGTTGCAAGTTTTATAGGCAAATAAAACAGATCAATTCTACTTGTTTAACTGCTAAGGAGGAATGTATCGCTTTAGCACAACATATACAAAAAGTACAGAACTGGGGATGAGTGGAGCTAGGTTTTGCTTTAGGCTCTGCCATACCTGTATGGCCTTAGGCAAATCATTTAACCTCTGCAGGTAGAGCTCTGGTCTGCAGATTCTTCTGTAGTTTAACAAGATGAACTTGCCATTAGATGTGAGGCCCCTAGATGGTGCTGTTGTTCTGAGAAAGGCTGTGTATTTTTTTCCCTCTATACGGTGAAGTAAAAAGGCATATTAGAAAATGATTTTCTATTAGTTCAGAAAAAATTCACTGTTAACAGTTCATTCACTGGCACTGAATTATGAATCATATGGCCCATGTGCATTTAGCATTAAAAGGAATAAATTATGATTATACCAAATATCCTCATATTATTGCCCATATATTCATCAATATTTCTCTAAGTATGCTTATCGAAGTATGAGAAATTAAAACCACACAATTCTTGTTAAGAGTAATATATGACAAACTCTACAGAAAAAGGATATTGCTTTTTTTCAAATGCCAGTTCTAACTAAATTTAAATACACTGATTTTTTCATTTGAAATGGTTCAGAATGTACTCAAAACCTGTGATTTCCACAATGAAAGATAGATTACATTACCCCTCCAACCATGTAAACAAGTGCACAGCCATGTAACAAGGGCACCTTTTAATGAAATCTGCTGTTATTTAGTGTTCAAAAGGGTAATCAAAAGGGTAAAAATTACATACGAAATAACTTCTCTAGTTTTAATCCACCAAAGAAATAGGATTTGGAGATTCTATTTTGAGAAGGCTTGGATGAACAATATCAGGTTTTTACTTAAAATTCCTATTTCTCCCCTATGAAATTCACTAAATTTATGTTTAGTCAATATACAGAACAATAAAGTACCAACAAAATCCATACCAAGTTACATTTAGCTTGTCAGTTGAGTAGACAATAAATGACATGATGAAGATGACATAAAAATTGCAAATTTTGTTTCAAAGATTTTTTTTTATCAACAAATTAAGGAGGAAATATCAGATATCAGTGGATTCAAGATGATATGGCTATATACATAAATTATCCATCTACCCATCCATCCAACCAACCAACCTTTACTGAGCCTATATGGTGTAAAGGGCTAGAGATATAAATATAAGATACCACCTGCATTCTCGAAAAACTCAGTCCAGTATGAGAAAAAGACTTTTAAAAGTTCGGTTCAGTTTATTATAGTGTCAAGTAGATTTACAACTATTGCACTTATTCTGCTGACAGAAGACCAAAATTTAAGAGGGCTATTCTCCAATAAAGCTAAGTTTTCATGATCTTCAATACAAGATGTTAAAATTATAGAAAGAAAAATACCTCATGTTCTTTTCCAGACACACATCCTTCTGCCTGCTGCTGTACAGCTTGCTGCAAATGGGAATTTAGTTGGGATAGTATTTAAGTGACCCATTTCTCATAAAATTACTACTGAGTAAAATTTGACAAAGAGTTTTCTTTATACTGTCCTCTTTACCCAAAACATGTAAAAAAAAAAAAAAAACCTCCCATGTCAATTATAGCTATATAACTACAAGATGACCTTTAATCAAAGACAAAGCAAATGTCTCTTCACTTACAGAACCCCACGTGGTTGGTGTTCACATAATGGTTCGACCACTGGTGGCCTAACTTTCTGGACAATGGGAAACAATAATAAAAGCTATTAAGTGTCCCAGTATATAAAACAATTCTCAAAAATTGAAGAATGTCATGAATGTTGTTGGGAAGGTGTTTTACATTTCTAATGAAATACTATTTCATGGATCTATTTAGAAGATTGTCTTCAATCTATCTGGCTTGAGCATCTAAATTGTAACTGACTCAGTCCTGTAGGGAACCACTTTTATCTTAAACCTGGCATTCATAACAACAGATAGAGCAGGAAAGTGTTTTTCTGTTTGTGTGTTTTTGAGGAGCTGGAGGAAAAAAAAAAAGTATTCGCCTTCAGTCTTTTAAAATTATTTTTCATTTTGATTATATTGGAAAGAAAGAAGTTGTGGGGGTTTGACATTGTTTTCCATCTTAACAGTTGCTCTGTATTCTGATATATATGAGTCATAATGTACCACTATAACAAGACACAGCTTTTATATATTACTGGGGTAACACAAAGAAAATATGAATTTTTCTTTGGATACCAGTAATTGTCAAAAAAATGATTGCAGATTCAGAAAAATGTGCTTTATAATAACCCTGTTAACAAAGTATAAAGGAAGGAAAGAAGTACAGCAAGTAATGTGGAAAGGTTAGTCATATTAGCAAGGCATCTCAGGATGGTTTTGGTTCTTTTGACTATGTTGCATCAAATTTTTAACCCCCTTCAAATCCTTGGGCAGAGGGGAAACAGTAACACAAAGAGCATTTGGTGAGTATGAAGTGATTCACCGTGTTCTTACAATAGCTCTAACTAGTCAATAAACTACCCCCTCCAGAAGCAAGAACTTGCCTTGGTAATAACGATACTGTAGCTCCAGCTGTTAGAATTAATTTGAATATCAAAAAATGAAATTTAGATTACCAACCATGTCCTGATAGTTACAGCATGCAGACTATCAAAGTCCTCTTTTTAAAATAAAATAAAAAATAAAGAAGCACGGTTTACTTTTGCTGATAAAAATAGATGTCCAAGTGCAACTTTTGCTTGTAAGCTTCCCCATGCTGTTTCCCCACCAGAGGCTTTCCCCTGAGGGAAGTGTTTATCTGCCTTGCTAATCCTGCTTGATGTTTTCCTTGGTAGAAAATGTGCTCATGGGTTTCCATGTGCACCTTTCTACTGTGAATGAAAACTAACAACAAAATCTAGATACTTTCTGCTTTCAGAAAATTCTAGTGTACCATATACAGCATAGATATTTCTTACAGTTTAAAAAAATAGTGCAAAACATATCTGATAGTCAAAGTGATAGTTCAAATGAGTTTTTGTGCCAAGAAACACAGTCAAACTTCACCTTTTAGCTGACTTGTAAAACCTGAACATAGTTTTTGGGAAAGATTCCAGATTTTCCCATTAGTTCTCCACTCATCCAGTCATCATCTACAGATGCCAGCTCTGTTATTATATCTCCGGCCTGTAAGAAGACAGGAATTGAAAATAATTATTAGTTTCTGTTGAGTATAAGCATGATATGCAACCCATCTGGAGAGGCATATATAATCTTCTCTTTACTTATTTATCATGTTTTACTGAGAGGATTAAATGATATACCACAGAGATGTGCCATTTGCTTGTGTACCTCTTTTCCTCAAAACCCATTCCCCTGCCAGTATCACCATTGTTGTACTTTTAATTTCCTGCTTGTATTTTGTATTTTGTGCCCCCCAAATTCACCCCTCTTACTCTAAAATTCTTCAATAACAATACCAGTTATCATATATACATTTATGTTGGTGTGTGTGTGTGTGTGTGTGTGTGTGTGTGTGTGTATCCCCCCGCAACCTAACAATTATTTATTGAGTACCCACTATGTGTCTGACACTGTTGTTCTGGTCATTATGGATCCAGCAATATATAGACCTCATTCTAGAGTGGGGAGATAAATAAATATGCTGGCAAAGGAAGAAAAAGTGTGGGGTTCCATCTCATTTGAAAAATCAGGAAAGGCCCCACTGAAGGTGACACTTAAGCAAAGACTTGGAGATGAGTAAGTCATGTGCTTATCATATGCTTTGTTCTATCTTATGTACTTTATAGGAATTAACTCATTTAAACAATACAGATATCCTAGAGGTGAGTACTATTATTATACCCATTTTAGAGAGATACTTGTATGGATTTCTTTATAAAAGGAAACTGAAGCTCAGAGAGATTAAGTAACTTGCTCAGTGTTGCAAGTTAGTGGTAAGGAAAAGATTCCAATCAAGTGTGATTTCAGGGCCTGTATTTCTAGCCATCAGGCTATGTGGCCCCCGCATTTACTTTGGGTCTCTGTACTTAGAAAGGTTTTTACTATCATTATCTTTTCTCAACATTCTGAGCATTTTGAACTCCTCATTTATTCTTCCACATAATATTATTCTCCTTTACCATTTAGTTTATTCCATTCCTCCCTGGCCTCAACATCAAATCTGCATTCTTTCCTGTCTCAAAGAGCTTCACTCTGCCTCAGGATACAGATTTTTCTTCATTTGGTTCATCAAAGGGACTATGTATCTTGCTCATGCATAAATTATAATTTTTCAACAGATGACATAATTTTTGAAATTATCTCCTGAAGCCATTTTGTTCTTTACTGTTTCTAACCATTTCCTAGAATATGGGTTCAAGAGTCTGTAATGGTCCAAAGTGACCCTGGATACTTTTAAGAATATCTTTATCAAACTAAATGGATTTATTTGTAGCCCTCATACATAGTCCTGTGGAAAAAATGGTTTGATTTAAGGCCTTTATGGAAAATGGAAAGAAAAAATGCTAACTATCAAAGTCATTAATTTACTTTATTCTGCTAAAATCTGTAAAATTTCTGGCTATTCAAAGTTCCTATTATAAGTAAGCTCCTTCCTAAATTATAACATTATGGTTTACCAAATTTTTTTTTCTTACTTCTTAAGTATATACGTTAGTGTTCTGAGGGCTAGAGCAATTTTTTAAAAAATTTATTTATTTAAATTAGTTTCGAGTAGACAGTACATTGTTTAGACATCTATACAGTTCATAAAACGATCCCCCCAATCGCTCTCTCCCTCCCCTGGCCCTCCATCTAGCCATCATATTAAGCTAATTGCATTCCCTCTGCCATGCTCCCCAATCCCGTGACCAACTACCAACTACTAATTTGTACTTATTTAATCCTTCACCCTATTCTCCTAGTCTCACAACTCCCTTCCCCTCTGTCCACCACCACATTATCCACTATATTTATGAGTCTTTTTTTTATTAGTTTGTTCTTTTTGCTCCTTAGATCTGCATGTAAGTGAAATAATATGGTATTTATCTTTGATTAATTTCACTCAGCATAATAACCTCTAGGTCCATCCATGTTGTTCCAAATGGTAGGATTTCATTTTTTTAATGGCTGAGTAATATTCCACTGTATATATGAACCATAATTTATTTATCCAATCATCTGTTGATGGGCATTTAGGTTTCTTCCATATCTTGGCTATTAGAAATTGTGCTGCCATGAATATCGGGGTACATAGATCTTTACGAATTACTGTTTTGGTTTTCTTTGGATAGATACTCAGAAGTGCAATTGCTGAGTCAAAAAGCATATCCATTTTTAATTTTTTGAGAACCCTTCATACTGTTTTCCATAGCAGCTGTAACAGTATGCAATCCTACGAACAATATATGAGGGTTCCCTTTTCTCCACATCCTCACCAACACTTGTTGTTTTTTGAGGACTAGGACAATTTTTTTTTAAAGTTTTATCTACTAATATTCTGCAGATACCTAATAAAATATTAATGATCAATAATACTGAAAGCAGTGCAGAATCCCTTAACTAAAAACACTCTAGAACTATCTTGCTTATAGTTGGTTATTTGTAAAATGAAGACAACTTATTTTCTGGAGGATTCTGTGAACTCTGTTATTTATATTGACATAACTTATATAAAGACCAAAATAAAATCCAAAAAGTTTGAATCCACATTGTCTGCTTGAAGTAACATTCAACGTAAAGATAAAAGGAATGAATTTCGAGCCACTGACACTCAAGAGACTAAAAAGGACTAGGGCAACAGCTTCCAAATACTTGAATTTTAAGGACTAAGAAATTAAAAGAAAAAGAAAAGAAACTGATATAGAGTTACCAAATTATAATCTTCCATAAGAAATACCTACCATTTACTAACAACATTTTATTATTTTTTAAATTTTATTATATTTATTGGGGTGACGTTGGTTAATAATATTATGTTTCAAGTGTATAATTTCATAAGACATCATCTGCATATTGCATTGTGTTCACTCATATTTTATAATGGAAATGACATTTTAATATGGAAAAGATAAAAGAAATTCTCAAAAGGAAAACCCCATCACAAAATAGGTAAGTTAGTTCTTTAAAAAAAATAGGTAAATTAGCAAACTTATAACTGACATATCTCAGCATGCCTCCCTTACTCTGTGACTCCCCAAAGCCTGCATATACAGAATATCACCTTGTTTTCCTACTTTTGTTGTAGACAGGTAACAATCTTATTTGGGTACCCATTGTTTTAAGTCTCATTTTGTCCAGTCACTCCTTGATGCTTTCATCCTTCCTATAGCATTGCTGCCTCTGACTGATTCTCTCCAAGTGATGGAGAATTTACCACTACTTGACACAGGCTTTTCTGATGGCAACGACTGCTAAGGCCACTCTTCTTCCTCTGGCACAGTCTCAAAGTACTACTTTGGGCACTTTCCTTTGACCATGGTACAACTGTGGAATGGGGAAATATGATCATGGAAATATTCTGGTTTTACTTTAAAAAAAAAAAGAGAGAGAGAGGTAGTTCTTTGACAAAGTAAAATTAAAATTAAATTTTAGCTGCTAAAAAACTATTTGCAAAGTAGCTTAACTTTCTATGTTTTTCCCCCATAGCCTAGTCAGTATCTTTGTGAACAAGATTCCAGTGCTTTATGAGGCAGTGCTCTGGTAGCCAGTTGTAGTAGGTACCAACTGATTTCACCATTGATTTCAAAGACATGACAACAGCAGGCAGCAACGGGCATGCAGGGACTCATCCTTTACTAGGGCTGCCAAGGAAAACTCCAGTCTTACTGAGATCTGATGTTATGAAGTCTAGGAATAAGGAATCTGCCTTGGGACTGTGGGTCTATCAGTCCAATAAGGTTTTCTTAAAGTACTTACCTAAATGCCTTACTGATAATTTACATTTGCCCTATTCACGTTCTCTGATCTTGTCCTTTAGAATTAGGGTGTGAGATCTGTTCATTCTTAGCTAACGATCAATACGCTACCCAAATGTCCCACCCTTCAATGGAAGGCATTTTGAAATTAAAGTTGCTTAATACAGTCACAAAAAGATACACATTCTGACCTTGAAGGAAAGCTCATCTTCATTCTCTCCGTGGAAATCATATAAGGCTTTGGCCTTCCTCCCCTTCAGTGCTAAAGCAGACATACTTTTTGTCTCAGCTGTGAAGACACAGAAATTAAAATATACGGAAAGACAGTGGATTAAAATACAAATCGCACACTTTAAGAAATGCCTTTGTCACTCCCAGGGCAGAATATTTTCAATTAATTTTGAATTTATTTAATTTGCAAAAAGATGAAAGATGTTCTCTTAGCAGAAAAAAAATTGATAGAAAATATATTTAGTAGACAAAATTGAACATTATCAAATGAAGGCATTTTTATGTTTTTTCCACCCATAACTCCACCAAAGTATATGAAACAGAGTTTACAGAACTTTATGAATCACTCTTTTAAATGTGGGCAAACAACTTAAACTGAGCATGGTCAGAGGGAAAAGCGCTATATATCATTTTAAAGATCTCAGACTCGCCCTTAGAGAGTAGTTGTCACACCTGGGCAGGGCCGCACAAAGACCATGGGGAAGATCCCCTCCCTGTCACGCAGTCTGCCCTTGCACCAGTCAGAGTCTAGACGCTCGAGGATCAGGATCTGGTCTCCTTTCTTGAAGGACAAGTCATCACTGGTCTCTGCTGTAAAACTGTGAAGAGCTTCACACCAAACTCCAGAAATGCTGTTACCCTGTTACAAATCAGAAATTTGGTAAGAAATGTGAGAGATTATTTGAAATTGATTTCTACATAGGTTGAAAAATGGGGGTGGGGGAGCTAAGGGTTCAAAGCCTGAAGGCTTCTTTAAATCACCTAATACTTTATGTTACTATCAAGTTTCAGAAATAAAAATTTCCAATAACTTTTTTCTTAAAATATAATTCTGATGGAATTTGAGGTTCTTCTGCTTTTAAGAGATATACAATACTTAAGCAAAAACATTTTTCTAATTATGATCTATGACAATTATATTTTAAAACTTAAGTAAAAGCATATGATATTTATATATAGTATTTATGACACTATGAAAAAATCTGGTAATTTAATTTCCAGTGAAGTTCTTCTAAATTGTGAAGAATCAGAATGGCAGTCTATAATTCCCTGGTGTTTACCTGATTCAGAGTCTATCAGATTCCATAGCATAGGACTTCATTAATCCACACTTTTCATTTAGTGATGCAGTTAGCTCTAAGGCTGGCAGAGTAACCACCTGAATGTGGTGGGCTAGTAATGACCAAATGCCTCAAGAATACATTTTACCCCAAACACATCAGAAGATGGTTCTGCTCTGTAAAGAGGCATTTCTGCCAAGTGAGGATGGAAGCCCTATGTTCAAAAAGCTGGAGTAGGGAGGAAAGGGTAATGCTTCGAGCCAGGCAGGCCTGGGTTCCAGACCCAGTTTTCCTATCTCCTAGCTGATATTGAGCAAGATGCTTCTTTTCTCTGAGCCTCAGCTTCATCTTGGGGTTGCTGTGAGGATTAAATAATGCATGTAGAATGCTTAGTACAGTGCCTGGCACGTCTTAAGTTCTCAACAACTGAGACAAAAACAACAAAACAAGCAAGCAAAACCTCTTAACCCTAGCCCTCTTGCTCTGCACCAGAGTAACTGACTCTAAAGAATGGTACTTATCATTCCCAAGAAATGCCGGCACCCAAATGAACATTTCGTTTCAGAAAACTTGTCACTTTCTTTCCTATTTGACGTGATCAGTAAGTGGGGATGAAAGAATTAAGAGACACAGAGCCCAATTACCAGTCACATTCTAACAATGACCTCATTAGGCTCACTCTTTTAAAATGTGTCATAAAACATTCCTATCAAGTTTAAACACTTTTGTATAGTCATGTTATATATGTAAAAATTTTAATACAGTTTTCTCTCCTATTATAAAAATACTGCAAATGTTCCTAAATATTTGCAAGTTCACAAATGTATGAAGAAGTGGGAAAAAATATCTACCCATCTATAATCGTTCCACCTTGGGGAAACTGAATGTTAATAACTTAAAATATTTCCTTCTAGTCTTTCTATGTTATACATTCAATTTCTTATAACATATTTTCCTCCCGTGACATTTTTATAAATCTAGTTTTTTATGGCCTCAGAACATTCTACTAATAAGTCATGTTTAGATTGTTTCTAATTTTTTTCCTATTACAACAGCACCACGATGACTATCTTTGTGACTAAAACCTTGTCTTATTTTCAGCCTTTCACAGAGGAATAATAATAATTTATAATTTCAATTTTTTAACACTCGTAATTATTTTAGTGTTGAGCTGTACTGAATCTCTGTTAACTAAGTTAAATGGTATTTTATTGCTGCTTTATAAGGCATTTTCTTGATTACTAAAGTTAAATATCTTTCTAATATCAGCCATTTATACTATCTCCCATCATGTCTCTTTTCCTGTTTTCCATCAGGGTTTTCATGTCTTTCTCATTCATTCGTATGAGTTCTGTATGTAATAAAGATATTTATCGTCTAAATATTAATTTCAAACATTTACTATATGAATTCAAAAATGATTTCATAACATTTTCTCTTGACAATTATGATTTTAATATTCTTCCCATAGTTAAAAACCTGGCTTTCACTACAGTTATTTATTTAAGCAGCCTACCTGATTATCTGCTTCAGAATCATCTTTTTTGGTCTTCAGTGGTACCTTTGTGTCTATGTTAAAGAAAAAAGTCAAAACTTCAGATGCAAAAACCACATAGTATTGGAGAAAAACTGTAGTGGAGAGTGAAAGAACTGGGGTTCTAAATCAGTCTCTTCATGTATTGGCTATCTCACTCTGACCAGGCACTTTCCTCTTTGTGTTCCCTTCCTTTCACTGTAAAGCGAAGGAAGATGCCCATTAGTTACACTCCATAGCAGCGGTCCTCAACATTGTCGGCACCAGGACCAGTGTTTCTATGGGACTCTAATGCCTGATGATGTGAGGCGGAGTTGAGGCGGTGATGCTAGCACTAGGGAGCAGCTGCAAGTACAGATGAAGCTTGGCTCAATCACCCGCTACTCACTTCCTGTTTAAAAGTAAATGATTTTTCACCTGCCATTTCTGATATGAAGCTATTGTTACTTACCTAAAACAACAAAAAGAACTCTTTGAGAGATTATCACGATAATGACTAGCCCATACAAATGACCATTTTAAAATCATTTTTCTTTCTACCTTAAAAAAAATATGGTGATTAGAATATTATGCAGCTTAAGTATCATCCTTTTATTGGTTTATCTGAATTAAGGCAGGACATAATCAAAAACAATATTCTTTATACCCACTTAAAACATTTGTGCCATAGGTGGGATGATCCTCAACGACTTCCACAAAGTTAAGAGGGAAAATTCCAGTTTTGCCTCGAAGTTCTCCTCTGGCCCATTCTTCATTCACATACTCTTTAAGAATGACAATTTCTCCCTCTGAGAAACTTAACTCATCCTTCTGGTCTCCAATATATTCAAAACGAGCAACACATCTTGGACCTCTAAACAAAGATCACACTTGTGCGTTAAACAACAGAGTACTAACTTTCAAAATGTGTTAAAACCTTCATTCAGTCTTGCAAAAAATATTTATCCTGTGTTTACTATGGAATGAGGCATATTAGGCATAATTTAAACTTTACCATAAAAAGAATAAGCTACATTTCTAAATCATAGTCCTTACTTTTAGATACGAACTTATTTACTCAGAGGCTAAAATCAATGTCACAGAGACACACAGAAGTCCATCAGCTGGTGGTCAGTTTACAATGCCAGGTATTCTATCACCTTTACTTCATTACAGAATCCCCTAGTCCACACATCTCTGTATTCTTGGACCACAGTAATCCATCGCCCAGTCTAGACCCTCTCAATTATAAACTCCCTGAGTTTAGAAGTGCTAACCCTAAAAATCCCAGGGCAAGATGTCAAACTTCCATGACAGGATGCAGTGCAGTGGGGATCAATCAGCTGGTCAATATATGTTGACTCATCAGTGAGTTGTGTATATAGATGACTGGTCTTCAAAACCAGAAGGTTCAAAGAAAACAGACACTATGCACATAATAACACTTAATTTTGTACCTAACACTGTTGTGTTAGGTACAAAAAGCAGATATAAAAAAGCTTCATTTCCGAGAATTAGAACAATCCTTAAATGATTGGCAATTCATACTGAAATTAAAATAAAAGCAGAGCTAAAACTGTGTCTCTAGAAGGCATGATTTAATACCAAACCTTCGATCGGGGGCTTTAGAAAGGAAGTTTCAATAGCAACAGTCTAAGGAGATGGAACTCCCTGAAGAGAAAAGGTTGGTACTGTCTCCAGTCAAACTTTGATTGAGGTCAGGTCAATGGATCAATGGCTGTGAAAGCCCACTTTAAATTCAACCTGCTGATACATTAAATGCTGCTTAAAAATAGGAGAAAATTTGAACCTGAAATAGAATTTAGCTTTTGTGGCATCAGAAGTTTTCTTATTTATGGTAACCTTTGCATTTATTTTCTAAAGTCCTCAGGGGGCTTCTCTTTATGTCTGACCTATTCAAAGACAGGTTTACAATCTTCAGCAGGTAGTGAATTCTGTTAATTTGCTCATTTAACTGGAATATAAAGTTGCACTGTGTAAGTGTTGTAAATTAAGGAGTTACGATGTTGCATAAGAGGGTACATAAATTGATGGAAAGGTTTTCAGACATAAAGGAAGACCCCTCCAACTAAAATCTTAGTTTACTTTCTTCTAGAAAGTACTGCTAAACAATATAAAATGTGTAGCAGTTATTGTGGGGTCCATATTTCTAAAAGGTTTAAATATTTTCGGTGACAAAAATGTTTGAAACTTCTAAAACTGTGTTGATAGATGAACACCACAAGGCCAAAATTAAATACAGTGAATGAAAAAACCATCTCTGCTCAAGCTGAGGCTAGGCTGTGGGAAGCATCAGGTTAGACTATTTGCTGCTGTCTATATGTTCTGTATTGATGTGGAGAGTTGCTTGTCAGCTTCCACCAGTGTCACATTTTCATCCGAATTTCAATTCACTACGGCTTTTAAACATGTGTAGGTTTTCCTCATGATCAAAAAAGACATACTGAGAACCAATAATCACATGTCTGAAGTATTTAAGCTCGGTAATTCTTTATGACATAAATGCTGGCCTCCTTTGTATTTTGTGCAAAAGAATACAAATAAAACTTACTTGATGGAATGAGATGAAACCAATTCTCTTTTCCCATTTCCTCCTTCTGGAACATCAAGCTAGGAAAGACAATTGTATGATTTCAGATTTTAGTAAGGTAAACTTAAGACTAGGTAATTAGGAAATGCATGACTGAAATTAATAAGTTTACCTAGGTATTAAATTGATTAAGTGGTACCAAAGGTGCTAAAAGATTAGATCCAGAATTTGGATTAAAAAAAAAAAGCATAACTTGTGACACAGCCTTCTTTTAATAACCAATCAATCCTTTTCTTATTTGCTGGGGCAAGCACATTAATATCTTTCTACCCCTGATTGAGTTTTCTCTTTCTCTAGCCCATATCCTCTAACTTGAATACTTCAGATGAGGAGGACTCAAGATAGAAACTAGGCATCAAGCATTCAGGCATGACCACACCTATTCGAAGTGCTAGAATAATTCTGCAATACTTTCTTGACCACCAAGTAAAACATTTTTAATCACATTTATAGATTCTCTCTATTTTCTTAACTCAAATTTTTCTTCCCCTATGATGTGAATAAGGAAGAAAGGAATTAGTACTTGATTAGTGTCTACTAAGTGGCAAGCACTTTATATAAATATCTCATTTACCAGGTTCAGCAGAGCTGGGTTATGAAAAAATATTTGACCATATACATTCAGTCTGAAACCCACTGAAGGCTTTGGAGTTTATATTTAATAAATCAGTGCCCTTCTTGATGAATTCTAAAGGCTTGAGTTTTAAAACCATTGTTTAAACTAGGCTCAGAAATAATACATCGATAATGTGGCAGATTTAGTGTAATTGATTTCAGTGTGGTAACTGTGATTTTTAAAGTACTTCTACATTGTGCAGAAGAAAAATTGAGGAAGAGTGCTAAAACTAACATTATTCTTAATATTTATTTAGAGAATGTGGTTGGATTTCTCTAAAGAATATATATATATAACATATTACAATATAATCTTATATATATATATATACTGAACAATTTTTAAGGCCCACATTTTGTAATTAAAGAGAATCAAACTTATTTATACTTGAAAACTAATAGGTTCTCTGTTATATCTGTTTTCTGAATTTCTGAAGTAATAACAAATTATTTGCCCCCCTCCTCCACAAATAGCTATTAGTACTCAGCTATTTAAGCTAGCTTTATTGATATTTTCCGGTATCAATAAGTTATAGCAGAGACAGAGTCATACTCCTCCTACTGATAAAAAGTGGCAGTCTGATTTTATCCCCATGTTTCACAGCCACCTGGGCTTAGCACTTAGGGCTTGACCATACATTTCTGCTTTTACAAGTTGTGCTGTGGGGGTATATAAAATTCTGACAATTTAAATAATTTTTCTCTAATCAGATTTTAAATTATGTGAAAAACTATTAATGGACCACTACTTCTAATGAAAGTACTTTAGTGTTCCTAAATCTATTTTTTTTAAAGATGGAAATAAAATAAAAATGGAAAGAAACCAAAAATAAAACATATTTCAAAAAGAAGTGGCACAGAACTTCAGAGAACATTCCTTCAGGACAGTCTAGTACCATTTGAGTCTTGTTTACTAAATGTTTCAAAGAATTAACATATATCCTTAAGTGATTACCAACCCTCCAACAACAGCTGAGTCACCAGTTGACCTGCATTGTTTTTTCACGTTAGGATTTCAGATAGCACTTAGAAATTAAGTTCTAATACCTTAGGAATTAAGTTCTAATACCTCATAATATAATTATAAGTAACCATTACCTAGTTGAACAAACCTTTATTTTTTTTGAGTTTTCCAAACACAAATAATCAATGAAATAGAGAACTAGACTTCAAGAATCTAAGCTTCTGGGTTTTTGTTTTTGTTTTTTTCCAAACTGTAAGTTACAAAGAATCCACTGAACGTATGATCAATTTAAACAGGCATGACCCACTTACAATCACTTTGACATAGTTGGCAGGAAATATGCCTGTCTGGTTTCTGCATTTTCCTCGGTACCAATCAGTATCTATTTTTTCCAGAAGATAAACAATTTCTCCTGAAGTGAGATTCAAATCATCAACTTGCTCTGTAACATAAAATTATAGTTATGTATGATTAAAATTATTCTGGTTGCAGATTTGATTAAAGCAGGCATAAAGTAGCATTTAGTTCTGTCCACCGAGGCAGTATGTTCTACTGATTCTGAGAACACATATCTTTTTATTTTTTTGATATTGCTGTTATCAGCTTCCCCTTTTAAAATCAAATTAGATACATTTGCAGTGCACTGATTCATGTGAAATGGTTAAAAATAAACATACAAGCAAGCAAACAAACAAACAAGATGCTGGTCAATGATATCTATTGTGTCAATATAAACCTTTTGCTGAATATGTATTGAACAATGAGTTTTACATATATGGTATAATATTCTTATTATTCTCAATCATGCTTAAAAATCATTTCAATGTCAAAATATCAACTAAGGGAATACTATAGCTCTTTAGGAAGTAAATCTACTCACTAAAATATAAATCAGTCTACCAAGTATATAAAAATGAGGTTATATAAATAAATCAGAAGTTTATTTGTAGTAGCCTTGGATATAAAAGTATTTAAAAATTAATTATAAAAAATTTACCTTTTCATTTCATAATAGCTGAGCTATAGGTTTTACAATTCTTAGAAAAAAATCCTCATTTATTTAATTAGAATTAATTATACTATAATTGTTAATTGGTACTCACTGTTTTGAAAGAGTTAAAAATTTGCAACTAGTAGGTAATTTGCTATTTGTTCATTTGTAAGAGAAATCCCTCACCCCTCTCTCTCATGAGTTTCAAAACCAAGGGTATGCAGCTAAGCTTTCTGGAATGACTGGGTACAATCCACCATTCCTTGAAGGCTGGGTAATTGATGACTTCTCCAGTCCAGTCCACTCTGTTTGCAGAGAATGAAGGATGTCCTTGAGAGATTAACCTAAGGAGCATGCCTGCTCCCGGATCCTACAGGCTCTACCACTTTATTATTTGTGTCCTTACCTGCTACAAAATCATGAAGAACGACAGCATGAGGCATACTACTGTCAACAGCCTTCAGAGCGTGGCTTGGATCCTTAGGGGAAAAACAGGGTTGTGAATAAAGTAAGCAGGATGGTTGCTAGATTTATATTCACTCTGAGACCAATTTTTTTTTTTCTCATTAGAGTCCTCCTGACATTATGAGCACAAGATGCAAACCACACAGTTGAGTTGAATAAGAGAATCATTATCAAGTTGAAAAGGCATGTGTCCTTGCCAAGGGAGGACAGAAATAACTCTCAATTATAATATCTTCCAGCATTTTTTAAACCAAGAGAGTAAAACAAAAGAAAATTACTTAACTTTTTTTTTTTTTTAACTGTACCTATTTTACCCTGAAGTAGAGTTTTTGACCTCTTTCACCTTTCAAGGGTAGCTTTTTCCTAAAACTGTGATCAGGACTAATTTTAGAAAGACAGTCTTAAAAGTTGTGTCTTTATTAAAATGAGAGAAGAAGAAAGTTTTATTATTTATGTTCTTGCCTTTCATAATGAAAAGAGCTAATGACTTCCACAAAAGTATAATTTACAAAAAGTAAAATTTATTTCATTTATTACCACTTAACTGAGTGTTTTCTCTAATTTAAAAGCCAACTTTATCTCCTATACCTGGCCTGGATCTTATATTTAATCTGAATAGTATTCAGATTCAACAGCAATTCTAAGTAAAATAACAAAGGGAATTTAATATTCTCTACTCATCTAGCCAACTGCCATAGATTGGCTAGAGGAGAGAGGGGAAAGCTGAAGAGTGACCCTTTCTTATTAACAAGCAGATGCTATTCTTAGTTTCTTTATATAAACAGACAGGCTAATCTACATCATCATTATCATAAAATCTGACTGAAAGATAGTATTTGGAGTTACAATTTTAAACTCTTCAACACTGGCAAACCTATGAAACAAACAAAGGCAGATTTTTGTGCCCCTTCTTTGCCTCCTTCAGTGACTTTCATCCCCTTAGGGATATCCCCACACTTCTATTTCTATTCTCCCCTCTCCCCTAGCCATGATGTGTCGTGTTGATCAGACTGCCTGTGGGTAATGGTTGACCATCTCCACTTCCACCCTGTAACATTTCTGCTCAGATCTTTTCTGAATACCACCTGTTCTTTCAGCCAAAATGCACCTGTGGAGGCATGCTGCATTCTCTAAAGCTAGGTAAACTGAAATACCAATTTAGGTCAAGACAGTAACGGCTAATGGCAGTTTACTATGTTAATTTACCAAGGTAACACTGACATTTTCTCAGAGCCTGCTCAGTGCTTTTCCCTAAATAAAGGAGCATCGTGGGAATTTCAGGGATTGTGGAAAGAAACTGAAATATTTTAAGTCTAAAGGAGCTTTAAAAATTGTTATTTACATAATTTGTTATATGTACATATGTACGGTTTTCTTTTTTTTTTTCTGATTTAAATCTGTGGAAAAAGGAATGACTATTCAATAAATGGTGTCAGGCTAGATGGTTATCCATTTGGGGAAAAAATGAAGTCAGAGGCCTACCCTACACCAAACACAAACATGAATCTGCAAATGGAATGACAATCTAAGTATAACCAAGTCTGGGAGAATACAAGAGGTGGGATGATAACTTATGCTTCCTGATTAGCTTCTCTGCCTTCGGTGTATGTATGGGTAACCCTGGCAATGCTGCTCATCAGTCTGGCCTGGCAGGTGAAGAGCAAGAAGAAAAGGCTAAACAGGCTTGGCCACAAGGGGTCAGTACAACTCAGACCACACCATTAGGATGGATCTCTGGTAGGTAAATCTAATACATTTCAGAGCTCTTCCTAATATGACTCAAATTACTAATACAAATGAGTAATAAGAATACCTAATATTCATTATTCACTCACTAGATGCTACTCACCATGTTAAATATCTTATGTGCACTGACCAGCTCATTTAATTTTTAAATCTTTGAGTATACTTCACATATAAAATTCACTCATTTAAAGTGTACGTAGTTTTATTATACTCAGAATTGTGCAACCATCACCTCCATCTAAGTTTAGAACTTGTTTTATCATGCCCCCCGCCAAGAAACCCCTGACCCATTAGCAGTCATCCCTATTTATCACCCCCTCCCTCAACCTCAAGTGAAGGCAACCACTTTCTACTATCTGAATTTATCTATTCTGGACATTTATATAAATGGAATCACGCAATAGATCAATTCTAAAAACATCTCTGTGAGAAATTACTATACCTATTTCACACATTAAAAAAATAAAGTTTAGAGAGGTTAAGTAACTGTCTAAGGTGGTATGGAAGGAGAAGTGAAATCCAACTCCCTGAAACCCAAATCTGTGCTTGCAACCAGGTGATACCCTCCCACTCTTCGCATGATCTGCAGATTCAACCTCAATTGATAATGTTCAATATTTTCTATTCACTAAGGTAACGAAAAGTATAACATATTTTCATAAATCTTTATTTAAAACTAGATTTTCAATTAGGTAATTTTAATTTTTCTAAAAAATGTAATGCTAGCCTAAAGGAAACTTCATTTTAGGATCATCATTAGTTGGTCATCAGAGGCCAACTCTGCAAGTCTACAGTTCAAGATGAGTAAAGCCATGTTTAAAGTGAAAAAAAAAAAAACTTTGGCATTAGAAAAAAATAACTTTTAAGTTTTTAAGCTTCATTTTTCATAAAGAAAAGCAGTTTTATTCCCATGGTTACCTATCAGTGTGTTCTGAGAAAGGAAGGACCACAGTGACAGATGAATAATGCTGTATGAAAACAAGAGAAAATGTGGCTAAAAGAGCTTTCCCCATTTGAACTAAATGAAGAATTTTCTGTATCCCAGCTGCAACCAGCTTAACACTTATCTTCTCTGCTCTCCGATATATAAATTTTTATTTTCTCAGCAAATTTCAAAAGATAAACTGCCTTCTAAAAAGAAAGAATTTAACTAGATTATGAAAACTAGGATGAATGTTGAACCAAATACTTTACTTGGATTAAATGATTGGTGGGTATTATTTCGAATGTTTGCTGTATTAACCAACAGACAGTGAAAATTCAACTGAGTAATTTAAGAAGTTCTTTTAAAAATATACTTCTGTACATTGTTCAAGGGCATTTTTCTGTCTAAACAAATGACCTTCACTGTATTCTCTCAGGCTCCACAAATTTGTTAGGCTTAAATAGTAAATTCAGGTTGTTGGATTACATTCCATTTCATTATTTTATGAGCTATAATCAGAGAAATGAAGTTTACGCTAAGCTTAAATCTTAGAGGATAGTGCTTTTTATTTTAGACTTAACATTTATAGGCCCCCCTTTAAAATAATTATCCATTCTTCCAGGAAACTAATCTCTGGCACTTTAGCAAACACCTTTACATCATTTAAAAAATAAATGGTTCTCACAGTTAAAAATTAATGACTGAGTGCTCTAGTTGCTATAAGTCAGCATAATATGAAGAAGGCAAAATACAAGGTAGTCACTGTGTAACAAAGTGATTAGTGGCAAGTCTCTTAGAAGTAATTTATTCTTAAAAGGAAATAAAATGCAACATAATTTTTACTCTGGTTAAAATAAGCATGCTAATAAAAGCCTTGAGGATGAAATATAATTAATAGTTCTATGAAATCTGCTGTCATGGGAGATATGAGGGCTGTACAGTATTAACTCCTTACATTTGGTCTGCTTCTAAGATGTTCATCAAGTGGAGTGATGGTCTTCACCTGAGACTGGTGAACTCTGCCCATGTCTTCACCCTTTTGGCATTCCAAGGAATTATTTTCTGCCTCCTTCGGCATCACAAGTGCATCCCCATGCTGTAAGATACAATACAACTCTCTGAAGCAATTATTATTTAATAACACATTATTGCTTTTTCCACATTTTAATCTTTGGAGCCTGAAGCATTTAATAATGTGTAAAAAGTAACAGAGGCCAGTGTTTGTTTTGTTTTGTTTTGTTTTGTTTACATTTATCAGTAAAGGAAAAGCTCTACTTTACCTTACGAGAGAATTCTTTGGGGTTTTGCGAGACAATGTCTTCACTGGAAATTCCATGAGATACAGACAGCTTAAATATAAACCAATAAAAAGATTATTCACAATCAAATAACCTCCTCATAAAGTGCTGGTCATTTGGGGATCTGTCATGTGTGCCTAAAGTGTAACTTCTCCAGCAAACTCTCTACCTGGCTTCCTCATGCTCTAGATCTAGTGGAGCCTGCCATTTCTCATGGATACTAACAGTCCCTGGGGATGTGCAGTTGAGATCACAGGACCACAGTGGCTGAATGTGGCCTAAAGTTCTCTTTGACACTTGGAACCAGGAAGTTCCACAGGACAAGGTCCGCCAAGTCCCCTGGTGTCTCAGGGACCACTTTTAATTCAGGGCTCTCACTGGCTGGCTTGACTGACTGCTTTCATTTGCTTTGAATCTCATTTTTCAGAGTCTCTCTGATATCAGCATCTACTTAAACCTATTTCACCACCTAACTCCAGTCACTTCCTGGTCCACTTAGCTCTGTCTGGTCTTAGAATGATTTTTACATCTGCACCTTACCCTGGCCAGGGGACTCTGTTCCCTGGCTTGGTAAATTCTGGATGATGTGTACAGGTCAGAGAGGTCTTTACAATATAGACATACCCAGGAAATGTGATCATATGAGCTTACTTCCAATAAGGAAAGAGGGGCTACTTCGGCCCTTCCATCACTGAGGAGCAAAGATGCAAAGTGAGTGCAAGGGTGTGGCCTTATAAGGCTGCTTCCCAGCATCTCAGTCAAACCCAGGGCTCCCAAAGTACCCGGATTTTAGGTTAGCAGTTTAATGGTAGGGTGGCCATGGAAAAAAAATGAGGGATTTAAGAAATTATTTCAAAATGAAACATACTATTCTAATTAATATGCCATTATCTTGAGTCTATTAATAATTCTTCAAATGCTTTATTGACATTACACAGCTATGCTAAGAACCACAAACAAAAATTGGATGCCCCTAAATGAGGCTCTTAATATAGAATGGCCAAAACAAGTACAGACTTTATAACAAGTAACACTATTTTCACAGTATGGCATAATGGTTAAGAGTATGGGCTCAGAGTCTGTTGATCTCTGTTCAAATCTTAGTTCCAAGTTACCTAATTACAAGTTACTTAATTTCTCTGTGTCTTATTTTCCTCCTCTGTATAACAGATAATAATAGCACCTACCTCACAGGGTTGGTGTGAGGAATAAATGAGTTATTTAATATACATAAAGTGCTTCAAACAATGCCTGGCCTGTAATAAGTACTCAACAAATCAACTACTATTTTTATTTATTTATTTATTTGTTTTAAAGTAACCTATCCCAAAGAACAGCAATTAAAATTTTCATCAGTAAAATGAATATAAATATATGTGAGTATACTACCTCTTTCTTGTCCGTCTATATATTCTTCTCTTAGGAGAATTTTAAAAATGTTAAATGGCTTAAAGTGAAAACAATTTCTGGAAATGTAGTACAATATAAAATTATTAACCACTGTTCTTTTTAAGAGCTACTGTCATACAATTGTTTAAAAAGTACAAACAGTCCTGCTCTCCTGATAATTTTTATTTGTTCCAGATTTTATCGCATTAACACAACTGAAGTAGAGAGTACATCAACTCTGTTTTTCAGTGTGGGAAAAGGACACAAAGGTTTAAGGCCACATGATAAGAAAAACATTCAAAGAGAACAAAATTAGTATCTAAGCTATCTTAATTATTGATGAAAACATCTAACTGGTAACTATTAAATGGATCACAATAATTAAGTTTACAATAGAGGAAAATGGGGAAGAGGGGAGACTGTCCATTTTGATAAGACCTTTCTTTCTACTTCATTGAGAATTTTACTCTGTGGGCAAGGGATGGAAACTACAAAATCTGTCAGAGTTACTCCCATCAGTCTAATCTACAGGGTCAGGTTTTCAGAGATTCTGTTTGGTTAATCCCTGTCTGCATTGCTTCCTTTTCCTGTATTTCTCCTAATAAATAAATCCTATTTCAAAGACCTAAGTTTTATTACGGGTTACTTATCTAAAGCACTCTTAGGGTTGAGTGTCAAGTTCACAGTTGTCTCGACTTTTTCTAAGGAATAATGATCTTATGGATATCTCTTGACATGGATATTTTTAAAAGCTAAATTTACCATGTATTTCCTGTAGAGAGGATGTCCTGGTTTAGGGCGAGGGGGTAGCACCGGATCTTGACTTCTAAAAACTTGACTCTTGGTTTTTGAGAGTCCAGATGCCAAGTTATTTTGCTTCTTCTGAAGATCTATGTCAGAAGAAGATCGATTAAAAGGCAGTTTTTTATTTGATGTTCTGGTTGCAGAAAGTCTCGGGGGAGGTGGTCTCTCAGGGGCCCCCTTGGGAGGAGGCTGTCGAGCTGGTGTGACTTTTCCATTTATAGGTCTGAAAGTCAATGTGGGAGCTGTGAGTCAGTGTTTGATCAATATCAGGTTCTGTTTTGTCCTTACACACACACACACACACACACACACACACACACACACACACACAGCTTTCTCCTAGTATAATACAATTTACTGAAACATGCAGGGTATGCTATTTTTGAGCAAATGGCTGCTGCATTAAACATTATATTATTAGAGAAAATGCCATGGTGTTCCAGCTTCCTCTTATCTTACACTAGAGATTCATTAGTTCAAGACAAACAAGCATTTACTATCATGAGCTCTCCAAGGCCCCATTTGCTCTTAAACACACCATGACTGTTTCAGGAAACTAAGCACTTTCTACCAAAGTCTGAGATAAAATGAAAAGCTTATAAGATATCAGGTATATGTGATGCGGTTTAGTACATAATTAGAAAAGGAACACCAAACTCCCCTAACATTCATGTTATAGGAATTATTATTCCCAATCTAATTTAGATTAATAAAAAGATAGTTGTCTTAGAAATGGGATAGGACAACCATTACTTTTAAAGACTTTCCTTAATCCCTATGATAAAAATAATTTCCAACATAGTAACATCTTCTGGCAGCATGCTTTTTGTTCAAATAACCCTGGAACTCAGGAGGGCAGGTCACCTCTGAGCTCACAAAGCCTATCTCCCTTTGGAAATGCCCAAACCAGGCTGATTTCTCATAATGGGGGTGGGAGTGAAGGTGAATAAGTGGTGAGTGGGGTGAGAACAGTGAGATGAGAGGAAGAGAATGTTCATTCCAGAAGCAGAGATGTTTTAAGGTTAGAAAGAAGTCTTGTTCATTCTAGGAAAAGTAACAGAGATCCATGTCTGTGCTCTGTGAGTTTCTGGATTCTGTTAAAAATAAGAAGCAGCAGAGATTCCTATCACCTGCTGTTAGAAGCAGCCTGTAGGCTGGTGGTCTGTGTGACTTCACGAGTTTAATGTATCTCCTAAAAGAAGATCTAAGGCCAACAGCACTCAGTTTTGATAACAGAAAAGAGAGCACAATCTGAGTCATTAGTTGTTCTAACTTACTTTTTAAAAGTTTTCTCGCACTTACCTTGGTGGTAGCCTTGGGGGTCCTCGCACAGAACCTCCTGTTCGGCCAGCATGGTTGGATTCCTAAAAGCATCAGAGAATGTTTTTAGTTAAGGTTAATCTGAAATAGCTTAGCAAGACTAATTTTGGACAACTTTTTGGCTGGATCTCTAAGTGGAATGTAGCTGAGCTAGAGAAAGTAAAATAAGTTAGAAAGTAGAGAAATTTAGAGAAAAAAATTTTTAGTCTTAAGAAGCATTAACTCATTACTCATTGTTACCTAAATTGTTCATGTTCTAATAAAAGTGAAGACAGAGAGGAGGAGGCCAAGTGGGGTCTGCTATCATGGACCCTGGCCCAACCAATTACTCTGCATGGTTACACTCCCAGCAAATCCAGGAGGTATTACCATGATGTTTAAATCATGGTAAGTCCCACAGTAGTAATTTAAGCAAGCACTGTAGGAAATTAAAAAATATATATGTTTTATATATTATTTTATATTATATAATATATTTTATATTATTTTATATTATATAATTATTTTATATTATATAATATAATATATTTATATATTATTTTATATATTAAAAAATATATATGATGATACATAAGATAAGCACTGCTCCTAAGTTTCAATACATAAGTGGTGAATAGTTTGTTTTTCTTGGAACAGGCAGATGTCTCTCACCGGATGGTTTATACATTGTGGGGTGGTCTTGAACTAGAAGGAGGTAGGAACAGAAAAGAAGCTTAAGGGATGGCCTGAAAGGAAGGTACGTGAAGAGAAACAGAAAAGGCCCAAGAAGGCAGAGACTTGTATCACTACAGCAAAGGGGCTGGATGTGCTGAGGAGAGCTTTGCAGGAAAGAGTAAAGGGGCATAATGTGAAAAATAATAGATAGGTAGAGTTGGGATGTTTTAACTTAATAATGGATGAGAGAAACTAGAAGTGAGGAGATGAACAGGAAGATTTCTCTAGGGGATGGGATTCAAATTAAGCTGTTTAAGTAGCATTTCTGGACATGCTATAGCCCAAAGATTAGGAAATGGGTACAATACATAGAAAATATTTTCAGATCTTCTGTTGAATGAGAAATTAAAAGACCTCAAAGCCATACTTCAATTTTTGTAGGGAAAAGTCCTCGCCAAAATTTTTCTAATTCTCACTGAATCTCCCCTCCCACTTTTTTTGACCTTTTCTACTTTCTAAGCCCCAACACTGACATCCAGAAAATAATATCTCTCCGAGTCCTCGTAAGAGAGGAAAATGCCAGCCCTTTAAAATTACACTGCCTTTTTTTGTAAAAGAGGTCTAACTATAGCTTGGAAATCTTTGGGCTAATTCAGACCGTTTCCTTCTTCTTATCTTATAAATGAGTTAAAATTCACTTCCACAGTTTTTAATTCTAGCTGAATATTTATAACTTTTCCTTAAGTACCACATGATTAATTGCCAATAACTGTGATCACTGAAATATGGTTCGAAGTTTTAAAATCTCATTTTTTAAAACAAATTAAGCTTGCTTGCCCTTAAAAGTTGGTTTCACTAATGAGTTCAGTTAATGTAGTGAGGCAAATCACCAGCTCATAAACCCTGCGATATCCCAGACTATAATCCATGCCTTTTAAATACGCTGCTGCCCATATTTCCCCCGACAAACACTTCTATGATACTTGAAAAACTAATTTATTTCTTTGGACACATTTAAAATTAAACAGAAAAACACCCTAGCAGGTAAGCAGGAACTTTTATTGCTTTTCTCAAATTTATTATTATTAGATACCTTGATAACTAAGAGCAAATTTTAAAAGTATATTGATGTATAAACTTGACATAGAAAGTTATAGATAATATACTATAATAAATACATACCATATAATCTTTATTTTGTACCAAAGACTAGCTGTAGTTTTCTCCAGGTAGTGTTATTATATAACAATCCTAAATATCACTTTCTCAATTTTCTACACTGAGCAAATTCTAGATCAGACAAAAAAAGGCAGTATACTCAAATCTGAAAGGCACTGCTGTATCTGACAAGCTTTGAATACTGAGAATAGGGAACTGGCTCCTGTAGAAGCACTGCCTTAGTATTCACCCAGGTTCAGGTTTTTGCACAGGTTCTACCAGTCATCTTTGAGAGATTATCGATGAGGGATTTCCTCTTCTTCAGTACTCCACACATAACAACCAGCTCCACATCTGCTTTCTGTAGTTTCTTCTCTAGCTGTGACATTCCTGAATTCTGGCTTTTGCTTTGTTGGATAGGCTTTTTATTTCCTGGCAAAGTTGGTTTTTCTGCTGTACTATCCCTATAGATGTCATCCTTATGTCCATGTACTTTGGAATGTTTTCTTATATATCAATTTCAAAATAATTCCCTGGGTTTTTTTTTTGCTGTATTTCAAAAAACACATTTCTTCCACAACCACGCTCTTGTCTGTTGGAATTATTGAGCAACCTTTGCAGATTTTTCTTGCCTTCTTTCTTCAGGAAGTGGTATCATGTCTATGTCCTGAATCCATGAGCGAGCCTTCTGTGCTCTAGCGGTGATTCCTTATATGCACTGGGCACTGTACCCTGACCCTCCTCCTGTATCAGCAGGCAGCCTTCCTGGAGGGTTAGGGGGTGTGCTTTGGGAGCCTTAAGTTCCCACGGTTTGAAACAGGGTTCACAAAAACATCTGTTCCTGCTGACAGAATGGTTCCAGTGGCTTCTAATGCTCCTCACCTCCAAGTCCCTCATCATTTAAGTGAAGAAAGTGAGATTTCGCAACTGTAGCCATTTGTCTCAAGATGGAAAGTTCCCCAGCACTCAAGACAGGTGAAATAGTAGAGGGCTTTTTTCCTGTACTTCATCAGAAGACACAGTTGGCAAAGACCGAAACTATCCTCATGGGTTATTACACTGGATAAACAAAACACTTCTTTAGAGATCCTCGCCCACACCTGAATTCTTTATGGCCTCTGGTCTAAAATCCATTCAGTAATTGTAACTCTCAAACAAAAGGAATTTCTCATGGATTAGACTTTCTGGCCCTGGAAAACCACCTGTGTGACTTCAGCCCAACCATTTAACTTGTGGTCTGTTTCTCATCTTTTCTTCCCTGATACCCCGTGTGTCTATAGTGTTGTGTATCTATTATAGCACAGGATGCTTTGATCCCACTTCATAAACAGTGTGGGACAAGATTTTCCTCATGTTCATGTGAGATACAAACAACTGTGAATATAGTACTTCTCCAGATGGCTCAGTTTTTTCTAACTTCCTTTCCTTGTTTTTCTAAAATGTGGGAGTTACTTTGTGGACTGCTTAATACCAAACATGACAATATCTAACATTTTAATGGAACTTCACAGTTTGCAAAGCCCATTACATGAATTCATGAATGATATATATGCCTACACATCATCCTCTCACGTTCTTTTACAACCATGAAGAGTAGATGCCAGTGACCTTCTCAAGTAATTTTTCATCAATGCAAATTTGGGATTTTCCAATTCAATACTTATATGGTAGGGACCCTATCATCTTCTTTTGGGATTTCTTAGCCCAGGTTTAAGAAAAATTTATTACCAAGTACTTCAAAAAATGCAAGTGATCACTAAATTTTAATTCAGCCTAAAGGAAAATCTCATTAACTCGATATTGGCTAATTCAATTTAATGTCTTCTTCAAAGAAATTTCTGTTCAACCAGATGATTAGATGGTTTGAATGTAAAATAAACAGTTAATGTACAATGTAAAATTATTATAAAATTTGAACTCAAAATTTGGCTCTAGGACTTTAAGAACTGGTTTCTTTTAAAATAAAGATAATCTAAAATATAGAAATTTCAGGAAGTATGAGAAAATGGTATTAAGGTTTGAAAAAAATGTGTATATAGATATTTAAAACTCTCTGACCACCATCTGTCAAACACTGTTTTTTTAATTAAAAAAAAATTTTTTTTCTCTAAATTTCAGATTAGCAAATGCTTATGGTAATTATCTTAAAATTATGTTACTAATTGATATTTTAAATAAAAACTGATAAATTTAATTAAACCTATTTCACAAATATTACAGGTTTTTAGAGATTTTTCAATAACTTTCTCCTTATTAATGCCACTTAAAAGACAATGCTATTACTTTGGTATAGGATAAATTATTTTATGATGAAGTACAATGAACTGGCCTAATTCCTTTATTTTATAGGGGTTTTTGAAATACAGAACATCACATTACATAAGTACATGGGGCTTAGAAACTAGTTTGTAATAGAGGTATATTTTTAATCTGACAAATAGTAAAATAATTTGGACATAAACTGAGTATTTAAAATTAGCACAAAGCTTGGTCTTCAACGTAACACAATCTATAATGACCACTTACCAAGTTTCTAGTTCTGTCAACACTATTGAGTTTTCCAGATACTGCACTGTAAGTGTTTCCAATAGGCTTTTCAGTAGGGAGAGGAGGTGGGCGTTGTGGATCCTCATGTAAACCTGGAAAAACAGCAGTAATTCATGAATGATTTTTGTGGATTCCAAAAAATGAAATGATTGTGGCTTGGTTCCTCAGGAAATGGCTATTATAAAAGATCCACACAAAGAATGGATAGCTAAGCAAAACTTCCAGCGAACTTCAAAAAAATTAATCAGATAGTAGATGTTGGTGAATTTTATCAAATGTTTTATAGAGAGTAAAAATAATACTCAATACTTATAGAGCAGCAAGATTTCTGAGAACCTTCTATGTGCCAGGCATTAAGTTAAGCACTTTATTCCCATATATTTCTCCAAATAACATTTATCTATGTGCTAGATCTGTGCATTCCACTAGCAAGTAGCCACACACAGCGATTTAAATTTAAATATTAATTATTTAATATAAAATAAAATTAAAAGTTCAGTTAATCAGCTGTACTAACCACATTTCAAGTGCTCAGTAGCCACATGTGGCTGGCTAGTGGCTACCATTTTGTACAGCAAAGATATGGAATATTTCCATCTTTTAAGAAAGTCCTATTGGGCAGCACTACACTAGATAATATCCTACCCATTTTACAGATGAAGAAACTGAAACTGAAAAGAAAATATATGAGTTATCCAAGGTCTTAATGCTATTAAATGTCAGAACCAGGGTTTTGAACTCAGAAGCTTATACTCATTGTAATGAGGCATACTGTTTCTTAATAGGTGGTATATCCAACCCTCCCCCAGCCAAATAATTAAATGTTTTCTAATTCATTAGGTCCAAAATAATGAGCTTAATTGCCCCTTCAATTTGAAAAACAATATCTTTGCATCCAAATTACATCCTTAACTCAGTGTCAGTGTACCATCGACTTATTTTATAAGGAAAACAAAGATGACCTGATTTAATTAATGACAACTAATTAAAATCTATGTGTAAATATACTTGGAGAGAAGGATGATTGTAACATACTAAAGGGAGGCAAAAACCACCTTTTACACATTGGCTGAGGCATTTAAAGGAGATTGGAATTTTTCTCATTCTTTCAAAAGAATGTGTTCTGCTTCCATTTCACATGAAAAACCTATAACAAGAGGATGATTTTGTCAGGTTCCTGTTTTATCCACAGGCAGGAACAGTCTCAAAAGCAAGAAAGTACCCAAGCCAGCTATCAGGGGAACAATGATTTGCATGCAGGAAAGCACTCTTAGTGAGAGGTAGTGCTGCTCTGGGAATTGAGACACACAGGGACATTCTAACCCAGCTGCCATCTGGAAGACTTTCTCTATACTGCAGCTTCCTTATTTTTTATAAGGGAATAATGAATTATTGAGGATGTAATATTGTTGTGACAAACAATTAAGGGTACAAACTAGTAACAATATGCAAGTAGAGGGAAGACAGCTGTCCAGCAGGAAGGGACACAGGGGATTACCCTGTGTGAGTGTGTGGGGAGGCAGAGATTTCCAGTTTCAAATAATGTGGTCAGAAGAGGTTGAAATGAGAAAAGCAGCATTAGAGCAAAACCTAAAGGAATGGTGAAGGAGGGAGCCATGCAGACAGCTGGGAAAGGACATCCTAGTCAGAAGAAACAGGTCCCCAATGGGCAGGAGTTCTGCACCACAAAGCTGTCCCTTTCTTCCTTTGTCCACTTCAAGTTCTTAAGATACCAAAAGTCTTACTTTTCTTCCAAAGCATAAATGCATTCATTGCTTAATAACTGCAATAATAAAATTTTGGGAAATGTTTTTTTTTATATAAATAGAAAAAACTCTCTAGAAACTGTCACTTCAATTCTCTCAGAGCATTACAGAATTCAACTTTCTGATAGTTTCTAGAGCTTTGACATGATAATTAATAAAAGTGCTTTCTCAATATATCCTTTTAAAGAGTCCAGGGCTAACTAATTTATAAATGTGCAGAAAGAAAAGAGTAAATAAAGCTATATTTAGGTTACACTGAGTGAAATAATATACTTTAATTATTTTTTCTACCATATCTTTACCACAGGCACTAAGATAGAATATTACTATTATTCTGAATTTTGGTCTCTCTCTATTCTCTCTACCTAAAGACAATGTTAAAGAGAAATGAAATCCAAATTCACCGTACTAATTGTCTAAAGATTATTTTTTTAAAACTTGCTTTTAAATGCTCTTAACTATAAGTAATAATAAATGGCCAATTACACATAATTTCAAAAGCAGATATTGATAAATGAGCATATATTTCTCCCAGGATCTTGGCAAAGCCAATAAAGAAGGCAGAGAGGAACTTACATTTTCCTGGTTTGGCTGGAATTCGAATCACAGTGGGCTTCCTGGTGGGTGCTGGCTGAAGTGCTCCTTCTTTTGTTGGTTCTGCTTTTGTGGGGAGCTGAAAAGGATCTAATGAAAAACACAGTTTATTTTGCATGTTTTAGTTAACATGGGCTCAAACAAAAAATCTCATTCATAATTAAAGAGTCATATTTTTCATGCCCCAGGGAAAACTATTCATGGATAAACAAAATCTCAGTTTGCAGAGACAAAAACAAAGTCGGAGTTCATGAAAGGAAATAACATGCTGCTTTGTAAATAATTCATACGGCTTTTCTTCCTCTCTGATGAGAGTGATCCAGGACAATCTTGAATTATGGAGAAGCTATCTTTCATGGGAGTGCAATCATTTCACAAACGTCCACTTGAAAATGAGAGGCAACCAAAAGAGAGCCAATTCTACCCCTACTGTGAAGTCTCCCAGACCCCCAGGGAAGGAAAGCCTCTCCCTCCCATGTCTGTACTATAAAAATGAACCCTCGGGGCTCTTCAAAGGCCCTCATTCCACCCAGCGCCCTCCTGGCGCAGGGCAGGTGCTCAGCAGAGCCTCAGATTTAGTACTTTAGTGAAACTATACAGCGGTAATATAAAAAAAAAAAAAAAAAAAAAGTTTTATCCTGGAAAGAAAATAAGACATCTCCATTCAAATATTTAATTTTGGGGCAAGGATACATGAGTTGACATTTCTCCATCTTAACTGATTCATTAAAATGGGCAGCATATGCTTAGAAAAACATAAGCATAATTACCAAACTTTTTCACTGAAAGAGTCTTTTCTTCTTTAATGTCAATGTTGTTTTCAGTAGTTTGGAAAAATGACCACAATTTTTTTAAAAAGATCTAAAGATAAATTAGCAAAAATAAAATACTCTATGATGGCTACTTAACACAGCACGGAGTATCTCAGGAGGGTGCCTTTGATTCAACAAGAGGCAAATGAGTATATGCGGTAATTCTGCACCTGTTCTATGCATCTTGCCTTAGGGAGACACGCCCTGTACAGCAACGCACTTCATAGTTCCTGTGATGAACACCATTCATGTCCTGTCTGTTATGAACTGCAATTCAATAAGCACCTTTTGCTGACCAGCTCTTTGAAGTATATGTGAAAAGCTAAGCTAAGGACAAGACGGCCTTTCAGCTCCCTGATACTTCCCCCTACCCTTCCACTCAGTTCTCAGGCGACCCACCATCACATACCTCTGGAAGGCATCACTCAGTCATCAGCCACTTGCTCACATATGATACCTACTATGTGCCAGTAAAAGTGCTGGGTAGGGAGATGCAACAGTGAAGTACAATCCTATTTAAAGTTTATTATCTACCACCTCAGAAGGGCCCCCAGATGGCATGCTAAGTGCAATAATTATTATTAGGCTACCGAGAAAAAAAAATTCCATGACATCTCCATGGAAACCTATGAGTTCACAAGTAGGGTGAGTCCTGTCTAAGTTCAAAAAACCAACTCAAGATTATCAAAACAATATCAAACTTCAAAAAAGGTTCTCTTAATAACATAATTTTCTTTTACTGTAACTTATATCCTTATAAAACAAAGTTCCCTCTTTTAGGTCTAACCAAATTCTTTAACTCTTTATTTTATTACAGCATTATTTTTTACTTCAAAAGTAGTATTTACCATAAAAATAGGAAATATTAAGAAATGTTAGAAACTCTTCTGAAATCTCATCCCTCCAGTAATAATTATTATCTGAGGTGTGGTGTATCTGTCTACAATTTTTCTTCTATATTACATGTATTATCACGTAGGTATTTTGAAAAATTTTTAAAAAGGATCATTTTATAGCCATTTCTTAGAAATTTGCTTTTTCACTTTTATTCAGGTGCCTGCTACACATCAAATATTATTCTAGGTGCTGGGAGTACTTCAGTGAACAAAGCAAAGAACTCTGCCCTCATGGCACTACATTGCAGCAGGGAGATGAAGACAATAAACAATACAATAGATAAGTAATTCACGTGTTATTTCAGAAGGTGAGATGTACTACTGAACAAGAAAAAAAGTAGAGCAATGTGAGAAACTTCAGGTGTGGGCTGAAAAGAAGCAGGTTGCAGTATGAAACAGGAGAGGTGGCGAGAGAGAGGAGGGTACCATGACCTTTTTCTGACAACTGGATTTTACATATTCTAGTAGGTCTTCCAAGTTGAATAATATACATCTGATCTTTAGGACAACAGCACTGCCAACAAAATAATACACCTGTATTAAAGCCCATTTTTGCAAGTGTTATCCAAATCTGACCTCCCTGAATGGTTCGTCTATTCTGAGTAATCTAGGTAAAATAAAAGAATCTGAACACCTCCATATAATCTTGGCATACATTTTATTCAAACACAGAAACGTAGTATTTTTCCTTTCTCTTTTCTCTCTCCCCTGCCATTGCCTCTGCTCTGCCTCCTTGGCCCTTGTTAGAACCCAGTGACCTCCTAGGAACCATCTTCCTTCTCCAACTGCTACAGACACTTAACCGTTCAGGGACTTGTCCGTCCTCCCTCCCCCAAATCTTGGTTGGAATAACCCATTCTCTCAGGGCTGTTTTCTGCTGGGAAAAAGACCAAAAATCCAAGAAAAGAATTAGGGCTGATAATTGTTCATTGTGGTCTACCTTTCAAGTAGCATTTCTGCTTTAAAGGCTACTTTTTGTAGCTATAATCTGTTGCTTATTAGTATAGGTTTTTAGTTGATGATTTTTTCTGGGGGCGGGGGTTGGTTTGGAGGGGAAAGAAAATCTTGAGTATGAGATGACTTCAATTATTTCCCAACTCATAACAAATTCTGGGCCAATGTACCATCTACACTTTTCTCTCACATTCCAGGGGCGAGGGTACAAACAAGAGGGACAGAGAAAGGAGAAAAGAGGAAAGATCAGTGCCCTTGAAGTTCTGGGCACAGGGACACCCAAATGTACTTGCTGTTGGAAGACTGGCCTCAGTGAGCTCTGCCCCAAATCCTGCACACTGTGCAGCAGATCTCTCTGACTGCATAAAGGGTTCAATCCTTTTTTTTTTTAACCTGAAGGATTTAAATTTAAGTAGCATAGATACCCCTTAAATACAAAGTATTCAAAGTATCCTAGCTACCCACTTTCTCTCTTTTGTTTTTTTATTTGACTATCATTAGCTGCTTTTAAATAATGGGCATTCAGAGTATGTATAATTATTCTACTATATATGTCTGGGAAAAAATGTCTTTTTCAATACAGTGAAGCAAGGAAGTTGCAGTGTTCCAGCACTGTGGGCTGTTTGGCAGGAGTGGGTCTGTTTAACGACCTATCCCAGCTGTGCTCACTGAGTCAGTGAACTCGGCATCTGCCTCTGTCTGTCTGCTGTCCTGGGCTGTAATCCAGACAAGGCGAGCAGATTCGTGGGGGTGACACATAGTGCCACTTCAGTGAGAAGGTGGAGCAGGGGACCAGTTTTTCATCTTGATTATGGTGTATAAGTCTCTCCCTTGCTACACAATATGAAGTTTACTTTTTACATTTCTTTTATGAAAGGGTTATTTTTTTCTAACAAAAAATGTAAGTGGGCAACATATAAAGCAAAAATGGCACCTCACATGTGGGAACCCGGGGCACTGCCAGGTGGGAAACTGGATCATTGGTACTATCAGAATGTTCACAACCTTTGACCCAATTGTTCCACTTTCAGAAATTTATTCTTTGGAAATAAAAGCACTAGTAGAAGTGAAAACGTTCAGAAGAATTTTCACTGCAGCATTTTTAGTAGTGGCAACAAAAAAAATCCAAAAGATTCAAAACAAATAAAACAACTTAAATGTCCATCAACAGGGAATGCGCTGAATCAACTATGATGCACTCAGGTAGGTAGGTATAAGGAAACAAGGAGCAGACTTAGATCTGCCGGCCCAAAGAGAAGTCGATAAATCTCACTGTCAAATGAAAAAAAGTAAGCTGCTCAGTAATGAGTATGGTATAATAAATTTTTTTTCTTTAAAAAAAAAAAAAAACAGAAAAAATTCCAGCTATGTGTACATGTTTGTAAGCTTTGGTTTGGAATGTCCAAAGGCACAGAAGGGTACATGCAACACTGTTCACACTGGTTACTCTGGGGATTTGGATGGACTGGGAATAGGTTAAATTTTTTTTTTTATTTTACTTAATGTTTATACTATTTGACTTGTTATAGCAAATATATGTTATTTTGTAATTGAAAAAAAAATCCTATAAAGTGAATTCAATGACAAGAAAAATGTTACAGGATAAAGCTGAAATAATACCCTTACCTAACAAAACAAACCAAAAACCACTTAAAAATGAGGGGGTGGGGAAAAGTAAAAATTCTTATCTCTTTTGTTGCTTTTTTAAGGTAGTAATGGCCATAAAATTTTCCATAAACTAGAAAAATAAAAATTATCTTTTTGATACTATTCCTCAGCAATTCTATTTAATAGAAAATAATACAGACATGTATTTTTGAATTTGTCACATTTAGACATGTTTAGTTCATAATAATTAGCTTTTATTTGTAACCTTGCATAATATAGCTTTAGAAAATGATATTATTTTTTAAACATTCATACTCAGCATAAGGCTGAGGATCAGTGCAGGAGGCTGTTCCCTGTTCGTGGCAAAAATGACAAGAGGTAACTCTCAGCTTCTTTCATCTTAAATTTGCTTATGTTCAGCTATTTGAAAACCAGGTTCTCCCATCCTCTCCTGCCTACCCAGTTCTCCCAGAAAGGACAATTTTTGTTACCAACTTTTTATATATCTTTCCAAAAGATATTGCATATTTGTGTGTGTGTGTGTGTGTGTGTGTGTGTGTGTGTTAACACTAACAGCTAAAATATCACAAATACTATCTGTACCATGCATTTTTCACCTAACAATATCTTGGAGGTAACAGGTGGTCTACCTCCTTTGTAATTACCACACAATACTCCATTGTATGGATGTACTACAATTTATTTAAGCAGTCCATCAAATGTTATCTCCAACATTTTGTAGTAGAATTCCTTTATATGGGGTCCAAGAATAGGGCCGTGAAGCTCTGGAAATCATATCTTTAATTGTGCATACATGAGCACAAGGGCTCTTTTCAAGGGCGAGAAAAGATTCACAGGCGAATCAGATTCTGAGTTCTGTGACCCAGAAAGGGTTAGGAACTACAGTACCATAAGCCTCTCTTTCACAAACTGTTTGCTCTTGCTTCTATATAAAAAAAATACAAGGCATCTCCAAAAGAATGTCCTATCTAAATCTAAGGCAGTCAACGGCATTTTCCCTAATTTTGTTTGCAGTGTTTATCCTGCCCTCCTTCTAGCCCCTCACACAACCAATTATTCTCTACCTGCTGCCAAACAAGCGGGCCCCTTTATACAGATAGACACAAGCTTTTCATTATTGGGTTGAGAAAAACATTGATGATAATGTAGTTTTCTGTCCATTACCTGTCTTAATAATATGCTTGTCATCATTAGTTTCACCATCCTTGGCTTGCTTTTCTGTCACTTCTTTCCCTTGAGTTCTGTTAATGGCAGAAATTGGTGGCTAGACTATTATTTTGGTCTGTGTAATGGGGCTGACAGCAGACGCCTTCTGCTTTTTTTTGACAAATGAGTAGGATTTGTAAAGGTGTGAAGAATGGCTAATACTTCTCAGCTCCATTATATTGACCTGGAAGGCATTCTACCCACGAAATGAATTTAATATTAATTTGTCTGTTTTATGAGTTTTCCTTTAATAATTTTCCTAATCTTTACAATGTTTTCATAGCTTTGGTATTTTCTGATCTCTATTTCCTGAGATTAATTCAGCAATTTCATTTAATGAAAACTATTTTATTAAATTTTCTTTATTTTTTAGGGAAGAGAAAGAGAAGGAAAGACATATTTGTGAGCTTCTCTCCTTTTTCCTCTGCTCCTCTCCCAGTTTCTGACTGATAACCTAGATGATTAAGCCAGGTTTCACAAAGAGACCATAATCCTTTATTTATAAAGACAATGCTGTTGATATACTATCAAAAAGTCACATAGCCCAAATCAATAAAGAAACAAAAAACCTCTACATATTGAGGAATCCAGAGGTGATCTTGAAGACCTCTAGAGGGCACTAAGCAGAGAACAAGGTATGCTGTGCACTCCAGAACAATCGCTCCAGTAGCTATAACAGATGAAAGGTTTGAGGAAGAAGCAGAACAGTTTTAAGAGGCCACTGCGGTAATCTGGGCCTAAAGGCCTAAAACGGGGCAGTAGCAGGAGGGATGGAAATGAGAGGAAGACTCAAGTACTATTCGGAAGATAAAACCAGCAGGAGTTGGTAACTAATTGAATGTGAAGGGCAGAAACTACAAATATTATTTAATAAGCACTCACCATGCTTCAGACTATGTGATAGGGCTTTCCTGCATAATCACATGGAATCCACATAATCACATCTGTAAAACTGGAGTATTATTATTGTGTTTTACAGATGAGGACATTGAGGTACTCACGGGGTTACTCACGGGGTTAAGTAAATTGCCCAGGGTCACATACCAATTAAGTAGTAGATCCCGGCCAGTCTGACTCCAAGTCCAAACAAACAGCAACTGTGTGACAGTTACAAAGACCCAAAGATGATCTCTAGGATTCCCTGGGAAAGGGAGGGTGTGTGATGATGTCACTGAGGTGCAGAATATAGGAAGAAGATCAGGTTTAGAAAGAATATCAAGTGTTCAGTACAACTCCATAGTCAAGAGCAATGCTTAGTCAGGGCAAGCAAACTACACACTTTGCTAAAAGACCTCAAAAATTACATGTTGTGCAATGAAGCGGTAGAAATCAAGAAACAGAGAAGGCTGAGTGAAGCCCGACACTGTATTCATGTTGAATGTATACTATGGACCTTCCTCTTTTGAAGATGACATAATTATCTGCTTAATAACACAGAATAAAGTCTCAGCAATTACTCACCAACTTGCCATCACCACAGAATCTAGGAGGTTCCACAGTGATATTTCTTTGGCCTGTACTAATAGTTTCTACACCTTAAGCAGCTTTCTGCTATTGGATTTACCCATCCCTGCCCTACCAAAGAGGTTTAAATAAGAAAATGATATAACAAAGACTTGAAAAGTTTTTAATGTCTTACATGGTTGAAGGATTCATGAAAATGTTGGACAACATGATAAAGTAAAAATTAAACTAGGCTTAAAAAGACTGAGTTTGAATCATGCTTTGAAAAGTTGTAGTTTTATGATACTGAGCAAGTTACCCATTGATGTCTCTGTCTTGTTTTCTTCATCTGCAATTTGAGGTTAATGATACCTTGTAGAAGGTTACTGTAAGTATTAAATTAAATAATGTATGTCAGAGTACCTAGGAGAGGGCTTGGAATACTGTAGAAACTCAATATATTCTAACATTCCTTAGGGACAAGAGGCATGCTACAGCCAGTTACCATGTTATGTACGTAATAAATGTTTAATAAATATGTGTTTGTTATCATTTAAAATACACCCGTGCTGTGCAGAATCCAGTTTTGAATCACAAAGCTTTCATCATTTTGATTCATGTTAAACATTTATAAGATGACAACTTGTTAGTGTTTTCAACCTCTGGAAATACTACCAAGCTTATATGTTTACAAATTTTACCCAAATAAGTAAACAGCAGTAAAAGGAATCTTATTAATGACAAGTAGAATAGTTTAGTTTGACAAATCAAAGATAAGCTTTAGAATCACACCCTCCAGTGAACAGTATGAGACAAAAAAAAAAAAAACACACACTCTCTGCCTCTTGGGAAATTTAATTGTCCTGATCTTGGCAGGAAACTTACAACTGTTGTATTTTATTTACAAAACTTTGCATTCCTTAGGGAAGAGGTTCTGTGAATATTATGGGGAAAAAAATTGCAACATATGGCTGGATCCTCACTCCTTGCATTGCTCCTGCCAGAGTCCTCCTGGGGATGGCTGCTCTCCCAGCACTCCCAGTGGGACTGGTTCAATCAGAGGAGCCATTCTGAGGCCAATACACAACTTCCCATCTATGAGAACTTTCCTCTGCAACCTTCTAATGCCTGAATCTCCACCTGCCAGAGTAAACGACCCAGCCTCACGTCTAGTTTAGTCTCTAATTCCAGTCTGCTCACTCCTGGCTCAGATAATTGTGATCACTGTGTGTGTCTCCCTCTTTCTGTCTCCATTTCCCCTTTCCTCTCCATTACCATCTCCCATCCAGTTCCATGTTTTTTAATCTCTGTTTCTTCCTGTCTGTATACACACATGCATGTACACACACATGCAATTACATACCTCAATAACTTACATCCTGGAAACTAAAACAGCAAAAGCCATTCAAGAGTCCCCTCCACTTCTGATTCTTACTCACCCAGAACCACCTCTGAACCAACGAAGTCTTCAACCAGGTTCCCAGATGGGGTGGGTAGAACATCATCATCAAAACTGATGAGGTCGATGTCCCCTGGAGGCTTGCTCTGCAGACCTGAAACTGGGGGAATGGCGGAGGGTCCTTCACTCAGTGACCTGAATGCTTTGGCTTGTGATGCCACTGACAGTCGAGGAGGAACAGTGACTGGTTTCAGCAAAGCTGCAGCGTAGGTGGGGTTTTCTAAGGAAACTGATTTCTTCGGCAGCAAAGGCCGAGGAGCAGGAGTTGGAACTTTTTTTCCACCATCAGGACTGTCAGACACAGACCCTCCACCTGGAATCTCATGATTAATGCTTCGTGTAAGGCCAGGATTTGGTTTCTTTGGCAATTCAGGTTTGGTTACTGGGATGTTCCCTGCTTCTTTCGGGGGAAAGTGTGGGGTGAGCCCTTCCCTAGAGGCCACATTGAATCTGTTTTCATTCCAGGAGTCTGATCTTCCACAAGCTCTGTTAGCAGCTGGTTTGGGGGCCACGGCAGGCCTTGGAGGGAGTGTGCGGGGGGCAATCTCTGGTCTCTTGGGTGGTCCTGAGGTTTCTGTATTTGTCTGACTATCGAATGCTTTGATCGGTGAAACAATATTATTTTGGCTTCGTTCTGTGTTCATAATGTTCATCGTTGCCTGACTATTTATGTCCAACACAGAGTGCGGCCGGTGTGGGGGTGACTCTTCTCCTGTGACCACTGGGCTGACTTTCTGGTGATTCTGCTCTTTAACATGAGTATCTCTGGCTACTGGTCTGAGGTTGCTTTTTGATCTTGGTTTTGGCACTGGACATCTTGTAGCACTGGAGTTTTCTAGACAATTCTGTTCTTCAGAAATATCAAAGACTATTAGAGGTGCCACATTTGTTGGCGGATCAATGTCTGAGACAACTGGGGAAGGCTGAAGAGGTTTAAGAGGTGCCTGTAGTGCTGACAAGACCAAAAAAAGAACAAAAAGAAGTTGTAAAATTAAAGGAAAAATAATAGAAGACACACAGATTTTAAAAATATATATGTAGAATAGCAAGGGATTTTGATTTTCTTAATCAAAGGGGGAAATGTTTATACTCAGCTTCCTGCAGGAGTGTTCTCCAAGTTAAATTCATTCATATAAGAAACATTCATTATATAATAGTTTAAAACACCGTTAAACTTCTGATTCTTAGCAGACTTATCACATGAACTATTTATTCCTCTCTCTTGTCAAGATTCCAACAATTCTTGCTTTACTTTTCCAAACTTACTCTTACCTGTTACCCTAATACAATGCTTTTCAAAAGCCTAATAGGACAATCATCTTTAGCAGCCTATCAAGTTTAAGTTGCTAAATATAAAATCCTTCTCAATGGAAATAAAGGGTATCAGCAGTAATATCAACCATGAGTTTAAAAGATGATGTTTTTGTCACATGAACTAGGATGAACCCAAGAGATTGGCACTGCAGCTCATGATAATGAGCTATTATAATTATCACAGCAAACCCAAGTACGGAAAGCACACACATTCACACTGACTGGGAGGGAGAGCTCAATGAATTATGTACAAATTGCAAATTATTTTAAAGGCTAAAGCCTACTAATTTATTCACTAGAACTAGGTCAGAATTAGAGAAGACAAATCACTTGCATTACTTTGAGGCAGATTGTTGTCTATTTCTTCCGAAAAGTCAGTCTGAGTTGCAGAAGTGATAGTGTGCCTTGGAGTGGCAGCAGCATTATTATTATTTGTAGTATTAACTTGAACTTGGTTGATTTCTTTTATGACTTGTTCATAAGATGGTGGGAGCTGCAAAATAAAGATCAAAGATTTTAGACATCCATGGGTGATAGCCAACATGTTAACAGTCTCACTGTTCTTTTCTTTGAACTTCACTTTTAAAATAAAATACAAAGAAATAACAGGGTACTTATTCACCTCAGCAGGAACCAGTTCATTGGGTCTCCAAGGGCCTGATGGAGAGGATGCAGGAAATCCCAGTCCTGGGGGTGGGGCTCCTGAAAACCAGGAGGCCGGTCTCAGTGGCTCAGCTGCCACAATGGTGATCTCTGGGCGCCTAGCAGACAGAAGCCTCAGTGAGGTTTTGCAGGTCAGTAACAAGTGATTGCGTATTTGCAGATGTTCAAAGCTTCATAAAAGCAACCACCACCAACAAAATGACATAAGAGTCACCATAGTCATAGAAGTGACCTGTCTGGCCTGGGCTCTTTCTAACAGTACACTGAGATAGGTTTCAAGGGATCAAATGACAGTTCTCTATGATTCTGGCCTCAAAAAATTAGAGATGTAACCTAAGCACACTTAATTCTGTCCTGGTTGATAAGAACAAGGAATAAGTAAGACTCATACAACCTCTTCATGCCAGGGATCTGCAAAATGTAAATATATTATAAGGTAGAAAAGTGCACTGGTCAAACAGAATTCTTTAGTTTTCTGTTATTATAAAGTATATACTCTGAAATGATACCATATAAATAGAATATCTTCTTCCCCCTCACTTCACTTCTGTCCCAATTCAAAGTGATCTTTAAGTGTTTAGAGTTTACATGTTCACTTCTAGACCATGATGTGTCTATTTGTGTTCCTGGTCAGTTTTGTATACAAATTTGATGAGTAATCATGAATAATGAAGAGCCATAATGACTTAGGAATCGATTCTTTTATCATTTTCTTAACCTGACTGACTCTACAGTTTAATGTTTAAATCTTCCTTCAACTCAATTTCCTAACAAATACCAACTGTGTGACTAAACAAATCAACCAACCTCTCTGAGCCTCAATTTTCTCATCTAACAAATAGGAATGATGATACCCTCTTTCTTTTTCTAGTATTCCACGGAAAACAAAAACAAAAACAAAAAAGCACTGCCATCATCATGCACTCTCTTGTGCTAGCTTGTGAAACAGTAGACATGCTCACTTATTAAATTTGACTGGTATTACCTAAGAACCTCGGTTTATAGCTTTTGTCTAACTAAATAATGAGTTACTAGTTAATAAATGTTAACCACTTTACCTGCATTAATCCCTGTGACAACCTTATAAGATAGGTACGGTTAGCACCATTTTAAAAATGGGGATATTAAAACTAAGAAAGGTCAAGTAGTTTGGCTGAGGTCACATGAGGAAAAAGTAGTCAGGATGGTAACTTGGTAATGTCTGACTCTAAAGTCCTTGTTCTTTATTCCGTTAAGAAATTTGAAAGCAAGGACCAGGTCTTATAAAAAAAAAAATCCATCCATCTATTCATCCACCTTTCATTCCATTCAACCTTCTCTATCTGCCTTTCTACTGGTCCTTTCTTCTATCTATCCAGCAACTCATTCCTCTCTTCTCCCCTCTTTCTCTTTCTTCACCCAGCCATCTGCCTTTTATTCATCCAGCTACCTATCCAGACTGCCTGCCCCTTTTCTTTTATTCTTCCATTCAATTTCCTATCCTAAAACCCATCCATTTATCTACCAAGTAGCTACGAGGTACAAAGCATTTCTTTGAAGCAGTTCTAACAATGATTCACACATAGCAGTTGCTTAATAAACATTTTAAAACTGATGCCAGTAAATAATGCTGTCAAAAGAACATTTTCAGGCTTGTGTTGCTTTTTTTGCCAGTCTTCTTCATTCGAATTTACAGATTAATTCAGAAAATGTACTGATGAGGCAGAACACTATAATACACTGCTTATGAAAGAGAAATATTTAATTTGCTGTAATTCATTTTTATTTCTCTAGAAGAATAGGTGTCCTGTATTATAAATAATAACCATACCTCCTATCTCGATGAAGCTCACTCTGAATAGAAGTCCGAGAAGCTGTAAAAGAAAAAATAAACTGATAGAGTACAAAATTAGTACATTCAATAGAGGTTTAAATTTCTATATAGTGTATTATTGGGGAAAAAAAGACATACTTGACATCATATAGAATGTATGGATTTTATCATTTATAACAGAAAAGCAAGTCAAAATAATCTTTTATGGTATAAAGTTAATTATAGTTATATATTTGAATTTTATAAAGAAACATAGATTTCAAAAACTCCCCAAAGCACATTCTGCAGTTCTGAAAATAATTTAAAGAATGAACAGAGAAGACAGCTATTAGATAAAAATTGCATGTTAAGAGTATTATGCCATGAAATAAGAGTGGGCAGAAATTTTTAAATATCTATTTTGATCCATGACTATACTTCTATAATATCTGTTTATAGCTTTATTGTAAAGAGAGTGACGGTGGTCAAATTTTCATCTATTTTCTAACTTACCTGGAGTTTTACAACCTTGAAGTTGTTTATTGCTTATATTAAGAGATAAGAAATGTAAAAAAGTCCATATCACTTTTATAAACATGTTTATAGCATGTATTATTGTATCTGCAGCACCAACTTCTTCAATTCTCAAACTCAAAAACTAGGCCATTTAAATTTTTTCAATTTTATTTTAAAATTAAATTACATCTTAATCAGATAATCTAGCAAATATGTTACATATAAGGTCACATATTACACATATGTTCAATAGAGAATGTTACCTCTATTTTCAAGGAGCACATTCTAAAGATTCTTTTTAAAAAAATCTACAAATACTATAGCATAATGAGTTGGACACAAGCAGAATTTGTTTCAGCTATAAACTATTTCTACTAGTTGCTTTTATATCTCTCCAATACTCTACTTTTCCAATTATTTAATTTGAAAAAGTTGAAGGTATGAATCTTTTCTTTCTTCCTCTGATTAACTTCTGATTCTCTATGAACAAGGAAGCTGATGAAACTAAGGAGGCAGGAGTAGAGGTGAAAGTGAGGATGAAATTAAGGCTGGATGGGGTTGGAGCTCTGAGGGCTGAACCCTCTCTGGGCTGACAAAGCAAACTCAACATTTGAAACCAAAACCCTTGGATCTCAAGCTGGAGGATATCCTGTATTCATATTATCAACTGGTTTGACTATCACATTTTCATCAAGAGTTAAATCAAGCTGAGATGCATTTTGGCTACTAGAATAAAAGGAAAGAGAGGCTAAAGTGGTGTAGAAATAGTTTCATTAAGTCAGAGGGTCATTGAGTGTCCTACAACCACATCATCACCATCACTAAAGCCAGAATCAGCAGACACAGCACTTGTAAAAGACATCATATTATTTATTGTCACGAACATACCTCTTCCACGGGGCATTTTTGCTGTGCACTATTCATGAGTGCTAAGAGAAAAAAAGAAGGGGTTATAGAAGAGGAAAGAGAGAAAAGAGTGAACTCAGCTTCCTGTGCTCTAAAAGAAATTCAGGAGCAAGAGAGTCTTGCCATACCACTGTTTTCCTACACTCCGCACACTTCGACGGAAAGGAAAAGTTGATGAACCATAGTTTCAGGGAGTAAAGAAGTATGTTGCAGCAAATATATTATCTGTACTGACCAGGATACATCCACACTCATAACCGCAGTTAAAAAAAAAAAAAATCTGTCTACAGTTTCTAACAGTGCAAAAAAGATCCAAAAACCATTCTGCAAAATCAATTTGCTACTTCAATAGGAATCAATTTTAAAGTATGAATAATACTTAAAGAAAATTCAGTAGTCAATTTACATTCTTTTAAATCAGTGGCTTTTCACTTGATTCTGACCCTTCACACCAGAGGAAATTAGTTACAGGCCCCCGGTTGGCAGAGTGGCAGTGCCACTCTGAATGCAGCAGAATGAGGGGTGGGAAGGTCTCCCAATCATGCTTACAGAGCTCCACATCCTTTGAGAAGCACTGCTTTCCCCTCTCCTGCTCTAATTTTTTTTTTCCACATTCGCTCATCTATGAAATATTTTTTTCTCTTTTTCTCTTCATGGAATGGCTGGCATTTTGTGTCAGTGTGGAACAATTTTAGTAGCTAGAAATACGTTAGATTTTCATGGCAGAATTCATGTAATATTTTATACTCTTTCTGCTAATTTCCTAATTGTCTGCTTAATCTCATTCTCACTTTCCCAGATTAAACAGACCTGATGTAGCTGTTGCCAGGAAACTTGAATTTGTCACCAATGTCCATCCAGACTGACATATTCATTTTGACCCCTGCCACAAGCTGCTACTCTCATGTGCATTTTGGATTAAGACCACAGAATAAAGGCAGTATTTTCAGTTAAAGTTATAGTATCACGTCACAGAACTATTTTCAAATTTTTCTAGTTCATTAGGTTAAATTCCAAGTAAAAAACAAACTCATATCCAGCTGTTTATAAAAGACTGAGATCTGGATTTGCAATATTAACACTAAGTTCCAATAGGAACCTAAGCATGAAAGAACTCTCAGTGATCATCCTACTTCAACCTTACAGATAAGATACAGAGAGGCTAAATGAATTATCCCTGGGCACACAGCTCATTACAGGACAGGCTGGGAGCAGTTTGCTCCTTTAAGCAATTTCACTCCTTGTGGATCCAGGAGAGCTCAAGGCTTGTCCTGATTCTAAATAATTAAAAAATGTTGATTAAATTATGGTCAGAAAAAATAAACACATAGAAGAATTATTATAAGCATCCTTGCTATAATTCCACCTTACCAATGAAAATCACAATAATAAAAAACAACTAACTACAACTGCTTGAGATAGGATATGAGCTAAATATGACTGCTATGATAACAAGAGCACCCACGGAGCAGAATGCTCATGGCCTTGGAGCCAGAAAGTATAGGTTCACATCTCAGCTCTACTTTGTGAAGTCATTTAACCACTCTGAGACTCAGTGTCCTTACCATCTATAAAATGAAGTTAACACCTACAACGCAGAACATTATTTTATGACATACGTAAACAGTTCCTGACTTACTGTAGGCAATATTAGCTAAATCTAAATTTCAAAGAATATTTTTCTTTTAAAAAATTAATAAAGGAAAAGTATAATATCCAGTTAGAACACTTTTAAGATCATTACCCAAAGTAACAAGGGCTCATAAGAATGAATGAAATAAGGAAGACCTCAAGGCTTGACTGGAAGTAGACCCATTATGAAATAATTTAAAATATAACCATTTAAGTGATATTGCTTTAAAAATGTGATAAAGTCTTTCTCTTTGCCAGTGTTCAGTGATTGAACCTGGGATAGTAAAGCAAACATTTCAGTAGGTTGGGTAATACAAAAATTATTTACAACTTCTTGTAGAATGGGCAAAAGGGGGAAAAAAAAAAAGGAATGGCATGATTATTCTTCAATCTGTATTTACATGGCATCATGTGAAAATGTGTTTGGCTTTCTTACCTAAACATCAGCAATAAAGACAACCAGAAAACAGTTCTTAAGTATATACCAAAAAAATGCATACAAAAATTAAAAGATAACTGGGTTAGTTTTTTAAAAGAGATTCCTCAAAGCAAGAGTTTTCCCTCTGTTTCACCTTCTCCTTCCTCTCTGCTAGGGCTACTTTGCCAAATTCCTCTTCTCTGGCTAGTCTGATCTCTCCACTGACCCCTTCCCTACTGCCTACAAAGGCCTCCAAGCTTCCTCTTCCTAAACAGTCTATGAACATGTTTGGATCTCCTCTGTTTGACCCTCGTCCCTTTTCAAGCTACAGTCCCCTTCCTTCTCCTGTTTACCAACCAAATTTCATAAGAGTAGCCTACTCCAGCTGTCCCAACTTCCACATATTCCATTCATTGTTCACATTGAAGTGTGACTTCCAGCTTCAATGTTTTACTGAAACTGCTCTCTCAAAGGTCACCGCTAACTTCCTAAGTGCCACATACCATGACCCGTTCTCAGTGGCCTTTTGCCTGACCCTGCTGCAGCAGTAACAGCTATTTGTAGTTCACTCATGTTTTAGAAAAACCTCCCTTCCCTTGACCTCTAACAAACAGTGGTCCCTTGGCTGCTCTATTATACTGATCTTTCTTTTTCAGCCTTTTTTTTTTTTTTTTTTTTTTTTTGCCCATTTCTCTTTAGCTACCTTCTCCTTAAAGCTTGCATGGCATAGGACCTCAGGGTAAGCAAGATCCACCCTGAAGGAGCTAGGGGAAGTCAAGTACAGATTACAATTCTCAACAAAGAAATCCTGAAACCCAAGATAGAGGAAAGGTAAGAAGCCAGAAAACAAAGGCAAGAGCCAGCAGACAGGACCCAGTGAAAGGAGGCCCTCCTTTCAGCAGAGCTGGGTTTTCTAGGTCATGCATTTTTTTTGCCCATGGCACCCTAAAGGTACAGCTGGGCCCCAGACATCACTGCTTCCCAAGATTCTGTCTTTTGTCATCTTCTTTATCCTTCACACTTTCTCCCTAAATGTTTAACTACTCCCAGGATTTTACCTATAACCTTGGTCACACCTAAACTGTATCTCCAGGAAGAAATTACTGCCTAAATTCTAGACCCTAATTTCCTATTTAAATTTCCTCCCTCATTCTTCCCTCCCCTCACCCACACCCAAAGGGCTTTAAGGTATGTGAAGCTATCATGAATTTTTCATTTTCGTATTTGAACTCCCTTCAGTACACACTGTGGCATTCCCACATTTTTGTAATTCACCATCAACAACAACAAAAATGAAATATGGGGAAATGTGGAAAATCTTTCTATATTGCCATTATACAAACTGTTCACCACAATGAGCTTATATTCATGCACTTCACAACCTGTGGACACCCTAAATTCATATTAAATATTACAGAATTATGTTTCTAAAAATAATATACATTCTCCTTATGGTGGTGATCTCAGCTCAAATAATGTGAAGAACATCTAAAACCCCTTTCTTTGTTTTATAATAGGTAATCCATGTTCTATTAGAAAAAGTGAACTTAACAGTCTTTTATTTAAAAAGACCTTAAAACTCTATATACCAAGAGCAAGTTTTAAAATGTTAGCCAAGAGGGAAAATTAGTAAGTGTGAATCTACTGTTCTGGAGAGACTTCTACTACAGCACTTCTATCTGTCTACTATGTTCTCCACAGACATTTATATAAAAATAAAAATACTCTGGAAGCAAATGAATCAAAAAAGAAAGGTTTCGATATTTTAAAAACTGATCAGATGTTCCTACCTATAGAAAATGGTTACATAAAATTTATATTAGATCATAGAAACTGACAAGATAACCCAGTTTAGTTTTTTGGGTTTTTTTTTTAACAGCTTGGTTTTATAAGAGAGAAATACTCTTCGGAGGAACTGGCTGGCTTATCAATAAAGAAAAGTAAAAAGTTGAAAAACTAGTTGCAACGGTGAAATGGTTTATTATTCTTTAACAGAAGCTCTTCTTGTTGGATTCTTTGTAAGATTCATAAAATACAATCACTTGCTAGAAATCTAAACCATCATTTAAAATTATTACAAAGGAAAATACAGAGCAGGAAAAAATAAACTTACATCTCTTGATTACCGCTCTAATGGATGACAAGGGTCCTTGGCTAGAAAAAGAAAGAAAGAAAATTTATTACACACATTAATCCTTCTAAAAAAGAATCATTCATTATGCCAGGTCATTTCTGAGACCCAATATGGCGTCAAACAGCAAGTTTAATACATTAATCACTGGTCTATTATCTTTACAAAACACAAACTAAAAAACTTTTCAAAATTGCCTTTGATATTTAAGATGTTTTATGGGAGGTGAGGAGTATATTTGCAAAATTTTGCCTTAAAATTGTTTTCATAGCTACCTATATACTGTGTCTTTCAATGAATTCTGGACACTGCTTGATGTCAGAATTACAAGGTGCTGAAAAGGTTTTGATCCTCCCATTTCTTTTGTGCTTGACGTTGGAATTTCTGTCTTCTCAAATCAAAAAAAAAGATCATCCTTGTAGTCAATGTGAACTAAAGACCAACACATTCCTTCCCAAGATCAGAATTAAAAACATCAACACTTAAAAAGTCTCTGCTTACATTGATCTTACTGTGTGACCTTAGGCAAGTCACACAACTCTTCCAAGCCTCTGTTTATTCATTGATTATTATTCTCTAGGCTGCAAAGGTTTAAGTTATTAGTCAGTGGGGCTGTTTGTGTGTTGTCTTTATTCATACAAGATGGCCTAATTGTTTTTGGAATAATTTAGAAAAAAATATATAACCATGGAAATTTAGTGATATCATTTAGAAAAAAAAAAGTTTGTTTATAAAATTCTTCACTTTTTCTCTTAAAATTTATATGTATTTTCAAATTTTTGTTTGTGGTAATTTATAAATCCTCTTGCTATTTCTTAGATGATACAACAGGAAGATATGATAGCATAGCAGTCCATTTTATGGGAGGGACACTTTAAGAACACACTATTCTTCCAGAAAAGAAAAAAAAATTAGGCTCAGGGGGTCTCTAACACTATGAAGCTGGGACTATAACAGAAAAAACCTAAATATTTTTTTTATCAGTACTGATTTTTTTAAATGTTCTTGAAGGTTTTCTGTAAATTACTTGGGAAAAAACTGTATAAGGTATTACAGAAGAGGTAACAGCACTAAAATGCAAACAGGATGACTGAAGGTTTTAGAAGAACTTCTTAGTGCAAAACCAGAGAGAATCTGCATGTTAATACTGTATCTGTTGACTCAGGTACTACAATTAAAAGAATCAAAATCAGTATTTAGAAGCAAGGACAGAAACACTAAAGTTCCATGTGTGTCCAGATAGGGTATAAAGGATGTTACTGAATGTCTACATCATAATCCCCATGCTTATTACCACTGATGTTATTGGTCTGATGTTATTATTACTTTAAAAGATCTTTTATTACTTTGTGAAAGAAGGGAGTGTACTGACTGGTGTGGAGCATGGTGGATATTTGGGTCAATCTTCCCCCCCACCAAAAAAAAGACAGGTTGAACTCCTAAAGCCTAGTACCTGAGTGTGACCTTATTTAGAAATAGAGTCATTACAGATGTAAGTAGTTAAGGTGAGATCATATTGGAATAGGGTTGGCCCCTAATCCAGTATAACTAGTATCCTTAGAAGAGGCCATAAGAAGAAAGAGACACACAGGAAAATGCCATGTGATGATGAAGGCAATTACTGGAGCGATGCAGCTGCAAGCCAGGGAATGCCAAAGACTGCCGATGAACCACCTGAAGCTAAGAAGAGGCAATGAAGGACTCTGCTATGAATTTAGAGGATGGCCCTGCTGACACTTTCATTTCAAACTTCTGATCTCCAGAAATACAAGGCAATAATTGTTATTATTTTAAGTCACCCAGTATGTGGTATTTTGTTATGGCAGCCCTAAGAAACTAATACAGAGAGGGTCTTCTACAATGCTAAGTAGGTGTAACCCACTGAGCTATATGCTTTGTGCCCTTTCCTGTATGTTATACTTCAATTAAACCTTGGCACAAAATAGCATTTTGACTGAAGTCAGCCCAAGTTCTATTAGCTTCAAGATTTGTGGTATCATGTTTAGACTAGATCTGGAAACCAACCAACCAACAAATACCTTATGTCTAAAACCTAAACTCTAAAGTTTAAAGTTCTCCTTAGAGGTTAACAGGTTTCTGGTTGGGGAAATTAAAAAAAGAAGGCCTGTGATCAAATACATCTTCATGGGAAGCAGTTTGGGGAGATGCTGGAGTAGCCTCCTGGCTGTGCAGTACATACAATTTTTGTATGTCAAATGTAGCTATGGATGCCAAACTGGTTTTGAAGATAATCCTTCATCTTCATCTTTCTGAGGATCAAAGACTACACGTGAAGGTAGAACTCTACAGTCTTAAGAGAAAACTTCACAGGGACTGTCCTTAAGCACGAACTCAGGCTCATGTCTTAGCTGAGAACCTTCAGGAAGGATGGTCACCATGGGGCAATAGACATGGCCATATAACCGGTCATCAGAGGAGTGGGCAGTAGAGCCTGATGGTACAGAGAGCTAGCTCTGGAGTCCAACTGTTCATATTCCCTCCTATGCCTCCAAGTGCTGGCTGGTGTGACTTTGTGCAAATTACTTAGCTTCTTTAAGGTCTCTTGTATATAAAAGCAAGGATAACTCAGCTTCCTCATGAGGTTGTTTCAAAGAGGAATAGGAAGAATCCATTAAAGCATTTTACACAGTGCCTGGAACAAAGTGTGTGTTCAGCTGTGAGATGCTATTATCATTATTAATGTTTGTTTGTAATTTTTATTGGCATCACAAAACATCTGGCAACACATACGACCCTTGACGGGTTCTCACTTTGGGGTTTGATATCATATGGATGTAGGCCTAACAGTTCATGTTATTTATTTATTTGTTTGTTTGTTTGTTTTTATGGTGACACTGGTTAATGAAATCCAGTAAGTTTCAGGGGTTCAATTTAACAGTAAGGCGTATATATTGCATTGAGTATTCATCTCCTATAGTTAGATTTTTTTCTGTCACCACATATTTGACTCCTTTTACTCCATCAACCTCCTAGTTTATGTTTTTTAAAGATTTTTTTATAATTTACTTTGCTCTCCTTTGGTTTCTGATGTTCAGATGGACCCTGAGCCCTTATCATAAGGTGCCCTTGTTCTCAGTGGGACAGATAAACCACTCCTGAGATGTGGCAGTCAAAGACACTTCCAGGAGGGGAATGAGGGTTAGGGGAAAAGGCTTTCAGATCCTGAGCAGGAGAATCAAAAGCTGGGGTCAAGGCAGAATAGTCTTGGGTCTAAAGGCCTGATGATTTATCTTCCTACCGGACTCTGGGGGACTCTCAAGCTTTCAGAGTCCCACTCTAGCCTTTTATCCCACTCTCATACTATAAGCCCTTCTCAGGCTATGTTATAGGATCACTATCTATCATTGCATTTGCATATAACATTAGTTAGTAGTCAAGACGTTTTTAAGAATGGAAATTCTGTTTTAAAAAAATTTATTAACCAAATGAAATGTATTTCTAATGATGAGATTTCAGTGATTAAGAGATGATGTTGAGAAAAGCTTATTATTATGTGTGCCAAACACACGATTCATTTAACAAATAAAGAAAATGAGGCTTAGAGTTTAGGTATCGTGTCTGCAGTCACACAGCTGATAAGTGGCAGAGCCAGATGTGAATTCACTACTGTCTGACTGTAGTCCCAAAGTCTATAATTCAGGTTTAGTAGATGGGTAAATGTTTCTAGATGTTATAAAAAGTTCAATGTGTAAGCAAGTACCCCAAACATAATGCTGGCCCTTAAAATTTTATACTGGAATCTCACGCCAAACTCTGCCACTGCAGAAAACAAATGTTGCTAAGTACAACATTTTGTTGTTGTCAACAACAGCAACAATGCAAACCTCAATGGTCATTTTGTAACTCACCTAAGTAAATCCAACCTCTCTTTTTCTTTTGGATCATGTTTTATTGTAAGACAGATGCTTAAAATTATTTATGCAATTTTCAAAATCACACCTTGTTTCCAAGTTTAAACTCACTCCCAAACCACCCTCTCTCTTTGCTGAGAAAAAACAAATCAATAACAGAAGTTACTGATTTTTCTTGTTTGGTACATGAATCAGAACAATGCCTGCAAGTGTCCATTGTTATCATCACATTCTGTGTGCAGAAGCAAATAAAAACCTTTTTAAAAGATGCATTCTTTGTAATTAAAAAAAAAAAAACCCTCACTAAAGGCCATGGGCATATCATTAAAGTGCCAATCAGTAAAGCCACTAGCTTAACAAGGACTTAAGCTAATGTCATCTAGAGGTGCAGTCTACTGGTCAAGCTGATAAGCCTACTGGTAAATATGAAGTTTATTCCCTTGGACCATGTTCTCCAAAGGCTCTCAACATTTGGATGGATTCATCTCTATTTCCCAACAGAGGGGTTTAACCAGACTGGTATGATTTTTGTAGGCTAGAAGAGGTATTCTGTCTCATCTATTTGATCATACACCTAGTATTTTTTTAATTTGATGATATATACCAAGCACCAGGAATGCCCTGAAAGCAGACTCTGACCTCAGAGAGAAAGATAAATACTGCAACTGTCTTTCTATTAATAGTATATGCGGGTAGTCACATGGTGCTATGAATGCAAAGAAGTTATGTCTTACCTGATCTTGGGGTCTGAAGAAAAAAGGCTTCCAAAATATGACATGTGTCTTGGCTGAGAACTAAAGAATGTGTCAGAGGACAGGTTCTGAAGAGGGAGTGTCAGGAAAATGTGAAAGATCAGGAGGAAGGAGACAGTTGAGCATGGTTTGCGAGCAGCACATGAAGAAGCTATGGTAAGAGACAGGGAGGGATGGGGACTCAAATGCATGTCAAAGCATAAATGGAAATATGCTACAGAGGGAAGAGCTGATGGCAGGTATCACCAGCCAGGTTAACCACTAAGATTCCATGGGTGAGGGAAATGACAGCAGAAGTGTTTCAGAAGCAAGTGGGAATTTGTCTAGGACAAGCACTGTTAACTTTAGCTTGTCTGTATGCACTAGCCATTGTCCCTGTGGCATGCCTGCCTTTTTTTTTAAAAAAGAGTTTATGAATAAATCTTGGAGTGCTAGTATTCTATGTCTTGAATTGTGGGCAGATCCACATTTTTAGGAACTAAATATATAGATGATAAGACTGACACACTACATTTGATGAGATAAATCATGAGTGGTGGTAGGAAAGAGAAGATGGATATGAGCAAGAGATTTCTGCAAGTGCCAGAAAGGCACTGGAGAAGTCTAGGGTGTCTTGTTCATGCATGCATTCATTCATTTATGGAGCTCTGAGTATGTAGCTGGCATTATACCCAAAACGGGAACACAAATATAAATAATATACAACCCCTGCCCTCAAGAAGTATACAATCTTGACAAGATCAACAAATAAAAAATAAAAACAAAATGCAAAAAAAAAGTTATACAAGGTATTATGAAAGCTCAGGAGAGAGGTGTCTAAATTTAGCACTGGGAGAGTGAAAGAAAACACAGACAGAGCTGATGCTGGAGTAGAGCTAGTGCAGGGTTTTACATCCTTGTACTATTGACATTTGTTAAAGACTGGCAGGGTTGGGGGTGGGGAGTTGTCCTATATATTGTAAGAGAATACGCTGCATTGCTGGCCTCTCCTTAATAGATGGCAAAGACTTACTTCCCCCAACCCCCCGCCAGTTGGGACAACCAAAATGTATCCAGACACTGCCAAATGTCTCCTAGGGGGAAAGATCACCCTCAGCTGAGAACCACTAAGCTAGTGGCCACAAACAGTAACAGGATTTATATGGATGGGGAAGAAGCTGGCTTTGACATTTCTGGCTGCCAAGTTGATGGTGGTAATAGTGGGATAAAATCTGGGGCTGGTTGTGAAGGAATAGGACAAAGGCAGTGATAAGAAGAGAAGAACGAAGTAAAAGAAATTCCTAGGACCAAAGCAGTTTTGAAAAAGTGACACTATGGCTATACCAGGTGAAAAAATTAGTCTTTCTATGAAGGAACATAGAAAGTCAGCCATTCTATGAAAAGAACCTTTATAAGTTCAGGTATTTATAAATCAAGGATTACCTGCATTTTTTAAAAAATGATACTTATTTCAGGACTCCACTAAAGTCACAGACTTGCTGCATTTCAGAAAAAAAAAAGAAAACATTAGATATCCTTTTATAAATAAAGCTTTTGACCAACACTGACTTGCTTCTCAAAACAAAAAGCAATAATGCTATAGAATATAACACACAAGTATTTTCATCTTGTGTATGCATCGGTCAAACTTTCATAACCCTATATTACCTAGTAACTTAAGGCAATATTATGTAATGGGAGAACATATGAGTTAGTAAACAATATTTTGCCACTGACACAAATAAAAAGCTATGATGCCGTTTTAATAGTATCTAAATTAATATTGTCACCACAATATGTAGGGTCAGGTCTGATAAACTGCAGGGTATGGAAAAGAGTAAGTGTAGTTATTAGAAACTAATGAAAATGAATTATCTTTTAGTTTAAAGTTTGGGTATGGCCAGGGACTGAATTCTTTTTTAAGAATTACAGAATAAAGATTAGTAAAAATAATAATAATAATAATACTAAGAATAATTAAGATTCATTTAGAATGGTTTTTACTAAATTTAAAACCATAACAAAACTACAAAATACTTCCATTAATTCTCTGAAAGCTTTAGGGGAAAACTTATATGAGTTCTGAGTACACTTACTTTTTCATTACCATGACAGTCCAATTATAATCATTAAAACTTATAATATAATGTTAAGTTACATCAGGTATTTTTCTACTTAATCTTTTTTTAAGGACAAGCAAATCATATGTGCAACCCCTATTTACATATTTAATTTTAGAGCAAATACACATTTACGTGCATTTCATTAACACATTCTACTTTTTGAAATTTGTAGAATGGGTTCTCTTGACAGATCTGTGAGCACAAAGAATATGGAGGACAGGCAGAGAAAAAGCAAATGGGATGCATGATGTACTTCCTGGGGCATCATGACTGTAGTGGGAAGAAAGAGTACAGAATTTAAGCCAGCCAGAGACCTACTTTCCTGTTTGTGTGAGCTTGGCCAATTTACCTACTTGCTAGAATTGTTTCCTTACCTGTAACATGAGGCTACTGATGCCTATCTTTTGGCTTGTTACTAAAACTAAATGAAAAAACTACATAAAATATACAGTGCAGTACACCTGGCACATATTATAGTCTCAAAAAAATTTTGGTTATATTTCCTACCGTATTTTCCAATACACAAATTTCTATATTCTATAATCTTATGAGGGTAAAATTTTTGGAGCTGCCTTGCCAACACCTGTTGAATGGCCCTATAGCTGTATTTATCATAACTCTACCTCATAAATTCAAATAACTGACCATTCACAATTCAGTTGCAATTATTATTCACCACTTACAACCATTCTGAGTCTTTGTAATGCATACTTTCCATACACTTCATCTCCTATACCTAATCACCTACAAAGCCAAGATAACAAAACAGACCAAGCTTTTGTATTATTCCCATTGAGAACACAGATCTCTGTTCCTTTAGGTCATCCTTATCATAATATTTTTCATAAAATGAACATGGTGACCTGCAGCTCTGCAGTTTCTAATTCTTTAGCTCTGTTAAGTAAGAAATTCCACAGAAGTGTTCAAAGATCCTGATAGGCTTTCAACTCTATTAATAACAACTATAGTCCATTTAAAATGAGAATATATTACCCTAGTCTTCCAAATTCTTTAAGTTGTTTTTTGTTTCGTTCATTTGTTTGTTTGTTTACATACGTACAATCTGACTCCTTAACTGGACTGCAAACTTTTCAAGAAGAGACCTGTCTTCTGTTCATTTTTATAGCACAGTTCAGTGGAACTGTACCATGTGCTCACTGAACTAATGTGAACTCAATCCTACTGAGAGAGAAATAAATATAATTTAAATAGTACAGATGATTCCACCTACAATTTATTCAGTAAGCAAATCCCCAGGAATAATATTGCTGCTGCTTTTGTTCTGATGGTTTCAATTCCCGGTTACATTTTGTTATATGCACATCTTGCCTTAAGTGTCTGGGTCTAATGTTCTGAAAATTGGTATTCTGCATATACAACATCACCTCGATGAGCATCTGAGGCTCAATGAAAAGCAGTACTCTCTTCTGATAGTAGATGGAAAACTGGCCAGGTTGACCTAATTCAGAGATGGCGCATTAGACTCCAACACAGCACCTAATTTGGCAACGAATACTGTACTTTATGTCAATTAATGGAATTTCTGCCTATTCAGTTTTTCATTGTATACTATCTTTAGAATATGTTTTTATTTTTTTTAATAAGCTAAACCTCTGATAACTCTCAACCTATAGGTAGCACAAACTCTTCACCGATATGCTGCTAAATTTCAAACCAGATATAATGCACAATAACATACACTGCTCTTAATCAGACAGTAGTTGTCTCACTAGGTTATGCTGTATCATGCAGAAGAGGTACAACTTATTTTGAGAAGAGGTTTAGGACATAATGTCAAGCCAATACCTAAGAAAGGTGGCCTTTACTGCAATATGTGAAAACAGAATCTCTTCAGATGTGCACACAAAAAGATGGAAAACTATGGGTCTGATGTAGAACTGTGTTCAATAAGAACCTAATGAATGAATCCAAAAATGAATAACCAGAATAAATCTTTTTCTGGGGTTATATCTTAACTCTACATTGATCTAAAGTGGTCTACAGAAAGTTTATACAAAAGCTAGAAAGGCAAAGAGCTAAAATCCAATCCTTTCTTTCCTGGATATACAATAATATAGTAAAATTCAATTTTAGGATTAGAAGTTATTTGTTGGTAAAAGGCATCAAAAGAATAGCATAGTTATAAAAGGGTGTCTATTATATGTCAGGAAAAAGTGAGGGGATAATAAAATGTTAGACAAATATATGGAAGTTTCTTCTGGAAACACCCATAAAAGCCAGACTTGATTTTTCAAATTTTGTCTTATTAGCTAATGACTTCTGTATTTTTGAAAAAAAGGCAAGCATGCATTTAGCTGTTAAGAGCAATTTTTAATTTTCAACCAAGAAATGTAATGCTTATGCTATTTCAGGCATTAGGCTAGATATCAAAGAAACAAGATCAACTAAGACACGGTCCCTGCCTGTAAGGGGCTCAAATTTAAAGTCTAGTGAGAACCCTACGAAAAGGGAGGAACATACACTTTGTGGACATTTCTGTTTTTCTTTTTTTTTTTTTTACATTCCTGCTTTTCTTTCTTTCTTTTTTTAATGCTTACAGCACCTGGTATTCCAAGGTGATCTCCCATCCAAGTACTAACCAGGCCCGACCCTGCTTTGCTTCCAAGATCAGACAAGATCGGGCACATTTAGGATGGCATGACCGTAGACTGCTCTTCTTAAAATTAGGACTTTCATATACCTTTTACCTTGTATTCAAGGTATTATGGTGTATTATTTCTCCTATTAGACTATAAACTTCTTACAAAATATACATACTGGAATGATGTTGCATGTAAAATTTCAATTAAAAAATTATGACAAATTTAAAAATAATTAAGTCAATTTCTTAGGTCCTCTTGGCATGTTCAGATTCCATACCATAAAATATTTTACGTCACATATAAAGAAAAAGTCTCCTAAAAACAAATGACTCACTCATTATACCTTATTTAACAATGACTTTTAAAGGCTACAAAGAGAAGTTCTTTATAAAAAAAAATTTAAAAAGTGTAGAACACTACACCCTTCTCTAAAATTTTCCATGCTGGTTTCAAAACTGTATGCAGCAGACCTCCTACCAAAAACGGCTGAGGTCTCCCTTTGGACATTTCTTTAGGGACATTCAGGGAAAACTCCTGCAACAATCACAAGACTGTCAGGGGACACAACCTGGCAAGACAAATTAGGACACAGGAAACTTGGTAAAATTCCAGAGTCACTTGGTCACACTATAGAAGGAAAAATTAGAGGCAAATATTTCCTACATCACAGTCTGTAAACAGAGTTCTAACAACTATATAATAGGAAGTAAATGCCACTTAAAAGCCCTCTGCTCTGTTCAAGGATGAAATAAATACTCAAAGAGAACAGAGACAGAGAAAAGGTTTCTCATAACAGTAGTTTCTCACTTATCTGAAAAAAAAATTAGCTTTATGTGTTAGTTTGTTTTTTACTAAACATATATAAGTACTCCAATATATGGGTTCTCATCAGATTTATCATCTATTTTTTCTCTTTTCTTGGCCCTATTATGCAAAAGGATGGAAGACAGTGAGACGTAGAAAGTGGTAATGACACCACCCCCTACACTTCCTACTGTGAACTCAGAGGCATACCTGGTAACACTTTCTGATGTCAGTTAGGGAGATTAGCTCTTATTTCTAACATTTTTGGCTATAACTTTTAGTTATCTTTTTTACTTAGGTACTGCATGAATAAAGTAACATTTAAAAAATAACCTGAAAATAACTCTCTTCCTTTGCAGACACTGAAAATCAAAGGAACATATATGTAGATAAGCAACTGATAGTATACGACTAATAGGTTATTTAAAGTTCAGGTCATATTAAGGGTACAGGAACAGAGGGTAGAAAGAATTAAAAGAAGGAAAAGAAATAAATCTATCAGAGTAACATAGAGGGGATTAATTTTTTTATGGAGGTACAATTAGCATAAACCAATATTTTTGGCCTTCATCTTGACATCATTCCTAATTCACTTCAAATCTTTCTGTATTAAAACCTTAAAGAAATAGCCACGTAAGATAGATACCTGATGTGGCAATCAAAATCAGCCCTAAAATTCAAAAGTTTTAGAAGCAGCTGATATTTGGAGCTGCGCTAGCAACAAAATACTTTATAAACAAAGAGCTGTGTGCATGCATATGAATATTTGAGATGATGCCTTATCCACAGCATGTGGTATTTTTAGATGAGACCAAATTCATCTCAATTAACCAGTGTAATAGTCTCTTGCAAAGATTAAAATCTTACTATGAGTAAAAACATATGAAAAAAATCAGAGGGCTTGGTAGAAGACAGCAGGGAAAGAAAAAAAATGAGAAAACTTATTTCATGTTTCCCCATTCTTTATGGGATAAAAATAAAACCAGTGAGGGGTAATCATTTTCTATTTTTCATTGTAAAAACAAATACATATTTTAGGCATCTGAAACTTATCTAAATACTAATTAAGTGATGTTTCCAACATGTTAGAATTTAACTCAGTTTAAAGCCATGCCTTTAAAATCTAAAAAAAAAAAAAGCAAAAAACAACAACAACAAAAAAAACCACTTCTAAAATATTAGCTCTATTTTTTATTTGAAATAGTGAGGCAGATATTTTTTTAAAGCTAGGTTTAAATGTTATTAATAAAAGTACATAAATTGTTTAAGTTGTTATGAGGCACTAAGATTTGACTACACCAATAATTTTTTTTTAAACCTTTTAAAGATGAGTACCATAGCCACCAATTTCTTAAGCTTTGTAATCACTTGATCAAAGGTTTCAGATTAGCTAAGCCCTCAGGTTAGAGCTATCTACAGCATTACATTTCTTTCTTTTCATCAAGTCTCGGTGATGTCCAAGTCAGAATAAAGTTGGCTCAATCAATGATGGGGGAAATAACAATTTGGAATAAACATACACAAAACTGTAAAATCAAATCAATGTAATTACATATCAATTTTTAAAAATTCATTTAACCAAGTTCTTCAAAACAAGGCAGTTCTTAGGAGTTTCTGTCATAAAGCCAAAGACTTTGACCAAGAATGTAAAAGGAAACACAGAAAACAGAAGAGTTCATTCTAACAACACTTGGATTTATTCTCTCCTGGGAATTGGTAATTTTAAAAGAGGGTAGACATGAACTTTTACTGCATACATTTAATAACTTCCCTATTACATAAGGAGTGCAAGCTGCACACCCACCAGCTAAATATGTATGTTTTGCAAGGTCAAGGGAAAACTTTTCCATTGGATACCAAGAACATATCTTGTAAATAAAGAATTTTAAAGTCATTTAAAATTATGGTCACTGATTATATGAAGTTACCCAACAAGTATAAAAAATTTCTAGATTAGGGAGCCCAGAGAAAAGCAAGTTTTAGGGTGCATATCTGAGGATACCTTCAGTAAGTGTACGACTGACTGTTCATTAAGTCTGTAGATACTGAGTACAACTGCCCCCAAATGAGTAGTTTTATCTTTTCAGTATCTTCTAAAAGCATAAAAAAAAAAAAAAAAGCAGAAAGGAGATGCAGAAGAGAACGTAGGAGAGAATGACTGGCAGGGGGTCCAGCCAAATACGAATGGAGCACTTACTGTGGACGAGAGGAGCGAGGCTCCCAAACAGTAGCAGGGTGAGGACTGCCTGAGGAGTGATGAAGTCTGCATTGGCACCAGACCTTAAAACAGCCAGCCTGCCACACAGGAGGTTCATGGCACCCCTGTCCTCTTTCATTCTCTCCTTTTTCCTCCCATACTACAGAGAAGAAGCATTTTATTCACCCATTTGCACACTGTCCCCTGTGTGACCAGCTATTCTTGCTGTGAAATGGCCTGCAGTGTAGTCTGGCAAAGCAACAGAGCATGACCAACTGATACTGGAGTTTACTTATATGAGGTAGATTAAACAGGTCATCAAACTGAACATTCAGTATGATTCCCATCTTATTTTTTAAATCTTACTTAAAAGAAAAACATATATATACAAAATGTATATCAGTAAATATATATTTAATTTTATATTTACACAAGGAAAGTGAGAACATATCTACCTAGTCATGCGGTTGAGCCTGCTCCTTCTGGCTCAAGAGAGCTGATAATTAAATTTTCGGGAATTTTGAGGCCAGTTGTTAAAGATAGCAATTATTAAAAATTAAATAAACTTATATATAAATTATATAAATTTATATTAAATAAATCACACACAAAAAGGTAATAAATATAAAAACTCATCATTTCCTAATAATTTACCATCTTTACTATTACCTGTGCTATTAAGATGATTTATATCTATTACGTCTGTATAGTGGAAATACTATATATGTGTTACTGTGCATCTTGTCTCAGTTTATCATCAGTGGTGTCATGTTGGTAGCTTTAAACTGGCCATGGTTAGAGTATTTACATCACAGATATTGGCAAAAGAGAGCCTAATTTATCAGTTTATTGACTGTCTAGATTTAAGAAAGTGATGGATAAAATGTTAATAATGTAGATTCAACTTAGAAGCATGCTGTTTGTAGCTATTACACTGTGAACAGCACAAAAAATTGAGGAAACATTCTTCCAGTATTTAAAAACTATTATCTGAATCACCAGAGAAGTTTCTCATATCACTGACAAAAAGAGTAGAAATTCTGACATGATTTTGTTGTTTCACTTTCATCCTACTCATTAATATTAACAAAGGTATCAACCAACAATCATACTGGATTTACACTAAGGGACCTGGATGTTAAACTTTTATCAGCAAATCATTGCATATGCCCAAATGGTTAACAGTAGCTGGCTCTGAGAGGTACAGAATTATGATCTGTTATCCACCTATGTCTCTGTATTTTTCAAGTTTTATATAATGAACATTATTCATTTTATAATTTTTTAAGTTTTTTTTTTTAATTTACTATGGAAAAAAAACTAATTTGGTTCATGTCAAATTCCATGACCTCTGAATAATTAAAATTACATTCAAACCATCAAATAATCAATCACTCAGGAAACAGCAGAATGAGGTCAAATCTACATGCCATCACAGGGGTGAAAATCCCCCAGAATCCTAGCATGAACAGCAGCATGCTTACAACTTCGAACAGCTTACAAAAAGAAAACAATCTATGTAATCTCACAAACTCATACTCTTTCAGCATAAAATTTCAAAACCAAGGAGTTAATAATCAAATTAAATGAACATAAACATTTAGAACTTTAAAAATCAATAATGTAACTGTTATTTCCTTAGTGTCTTCTATGTTCCAGGGATTCTCCTAGGTACTGAGACAAGAGCAAATAAGGTGAGACCCTGGATCCAAAGAGCTTACAGTTAGGTAGAAAAGACAGAAAAGTTAACTTGCAAGTTTCTGTTTCTAGGTTGTTTTTTTTTTTTAAGCTGGCAATTTTAAAACAGATTAGGAAATATAAAACCACCCAAGGATGTGTGGGACCTTAAAAAATATATCTAAAACCATGAATGTCCATTCAAATGAAATACAACTGAAAGAGAACAAAGTATAACTAAACTTTAAAAAAACTGTGAAACAGATTTTCATCGGCAAGACTGAGCAGATGTGAACAGTAACATTTACCCCTCAAACTCAGCTAGTCCAGTGCTGGCATTTTCATAACTGGCTTGGCAGGACAGTCCAGTCTAATTCAGACTTCTAGGGGGCACTCAGGATCATCCTATTCACACCTGTAAGCAATGGCTATGTCGCCTTGCGAATGCCTATAAGATGTGCTAATTGTTTCTTGGGCCATCACCCTTCCTGTTACAAAAATTCATAATAACAAAAATGAACTGAAATGAATGTGTGCTTAAATAGATGGATGAACAGTAGTTGGGAAATAGACAAGCAGGTGGATAGACTTGTTTTTTCTTAATAAAGTTACTTTCAAAGAAGACAATATTTTATCTAGTAATTCCCTCTAGTTGTAGGTCCACCTATCTAGATAACAAATATAATTCTGGTTTTATTGATGGATTGGAAGAGAGATGACAGCCTTTCAAAACACCTAAAGCTGGTGTGGTAGTTACAGATTTTGCTATCAGACAAATACTCTGACTGCTAAAACCAGACTCACAATTTTCTAGGGAGAGATACACAGCTGTTTTAGACTGTGATGAACTGAGTCAGAGGATATTTGGGAGTCTTCTTGGAACTTCAAGAAAAGGAGAAAGAGAAGAAGATGAAGATCAAAGAAGTGGGGTTAGAATCTAAGACATGCTTCCAAGTTCTACTCCTAATTCTACCTCATTCCCACAAGCCACAACCCTAGCACTGAAGGCCTAAAACTGAGTAGAATTCCCATGACAGGAAAATAAACAGTAATATTAGGAGTTCTCAGAACGTGTAGAAGGCGGGCTTTGAGCTTGGCAGTCCCCGGGGTCACTAACGATGGGATTGTTTCAGCTCCATTATAATCTTATGAGACCACCGTTGTACACGTGGTCCATCAGTGACCAAAACGTCATTGATCAGTGTGTAACTGCACTTGTATTCCTTTTAACTCTAACACCTCATTAGAAATGTTTGTTTCCAAAGTAGAACTTTCTATAAAAACAATGAACTTTCTCTCACTAAAATAATTCAGCCTTGATCATTTTTTTCTTATATTATTGGTAAAACAGAATAGAAGCTGCTCTCCATGTTAATGTTGAATTGCTGCAACTTATTTTTGTCATGGTAATTTTGTATGTTATGTTTTTTGGGAAGATCTTTTAAAATAAATTTTTAAATTCTGTAATAGTTTTAAGATTTACAGAACACTTGTAAAGATAGTAGAATTTCCATGTACCCACACCCTGTTTTCCCTATGGTTCTGATCTTACACTAATATGTTACATTTGTCACAACTGCGTATTTATTTTAAAATACAAACTCTACTTTCCCATGTTTTATCTGTAACCAATTACAGAAGGTGTCACAAAAGATTCCCCTATGGGAATTAGGGTAACACCAAACTGTAAACACTAGATGACATCATTGTTCCCCAGAGCATTTTACAAAGAGAAAATTAGGGTGGGGCAAAATTCCTGTAGATTTATTTTTTAGGGTTTCAATTTCCTAGATTTATCATAATGCCTAGCAAAGTGCTTATCTCACACAATAACCATTTGTTGAATACATGTGAATCCCACTTGCAAATATATCATTGTACAGAAATGTCAATACATCTGTTTGATATTAAAATTACATTCATCAATGTTTCATGGAGGTGTTATTTTTTTAAGTCGTGATCCTTTCAACATCAGACGTACCATGAATACAAGTTGCGGTTTTACCTTAGTCTTAAGCAGAACAAATCTAGGAGAGATTTGAAGGCTATATTCTCAGTAATCGTCATTTAAAAGTTAGCAAAAGTAGTTAATTTATTTAAATACCAAGATCAAGTCTCCTCTTTATGCAAGTAGAGGGCCAAAGAGAAGAAGGTAGAGGTGAACCATCCTTGTACATAAAACATCTGCTTGCATTAAATCTATAAATGAATTCCTAGAGACACAGGGCATATAGGGCTCAGGACCAAGGATCATTCTGATGGCTGTCAGACACAGAGAGTGAACTGTGTGAGGCATTAATTAGGAGGTCTGAGATCTAGTTTCATCCCTACTCACTTTGTGAGCATAATCGTATAACTTAATGTCAGTTTCCTCCTCTATAATACAACATTATTGGAAATTTTTGGATATCTACCCACTACTATTAAAAATTTTTTAATATGAAACTTAAAAAACTCCAAGATCCCAATTTAAATTCTACTCAATAAGAATCACTTAATCCAACTGGAGCAAAAGGATTTGGACTTGATAACTAATCCACTCCATTAATAATAGGTAGCCTAACTGAGCAATGCTTTAATGCCTTACACCTTTTTTCCTCATGCCTTTTTTAAAAATGATTTTTATTAAAATATAGCTAACATACAATAGTTTCAGAATTACATGATGCCTTACATCTTTTAACTCAATCCATACATCCACCCTTAGAAAAAGGTACTATTATTATCCTAATTTTACAGATGAGAAAAAGTGTTTGTAATTTAAATGTCCAGGGTCTCATACCCCTTAAATGATGAAGCCAGGATCTGAACCTGGACAGCATGGCCCAGAGCCTGAGTTCTTAACTACTGTGTTTCTCTGCCTCACAAAAAAGTTTACCTATAGCTGAATGTTGAGAGGAAAACACAAAAAAGCACTTGTATAAATGACAATTGTGAATTAATTATTAAGAAACCCTGAGAACTTGTCTTCTTCCACTGAATATCCCATGACTTGGAAGATTTAAATCAGAGGCAGTGGTGGAGGAAGGGGGAAGGTGTCTTGAAGAGTATTAAAAAATGATTTAAGACTTTCATCATTTCTAAGATTTATTCATAATATATAACATGTCAAGGAGTGTATGTGAATAAGTGGAAATTCATGGGTTTGCTGTATTTCGTGTTGTTTTTGGAGCTCCTATATTAAAGAGGTTTTTTTTGTTGTTGTTGTTGCCTTTTGTTGGTAAAAGAAGCCAAAACAACAAAGGTTTTCATTACTCACTAAAGCACAGATTTGATGTCAGTGTTTCTAAGATAAGTAATATATTTCCTTCACATAATATATTAAATGGTGGGGATTTGGTTTGTACATCAATAAAGTACTACTCTGCTCTATTTTCTCAATACTATTCATGGCACCCTAACCTCTGTAAAAATAAATCCTAAAACAAGGCTATAGTCTGGGTTTGTCCTAAAGCCAATATTAAGTGTGTTTAGTATGCAAATTTCACCTCTAACTTATAATATTGTTATCGTTATTTCTTTTAATGGCATTATATTATCTTGTGAGGTTAAAGCAACTGAAACCCCTCTAAACTCAAATTAAAGAAAATGGGTTTTAATTTTGAGTGTCCTTGGGTATCCCAGGAATTGCCACAACAGGAAGTACAGGTGACCCTCACACAACACTGGGAAACAAGGTGGCTTCTTGCATAAGTTCTCATTCTTCCTCACTTTTTCTGAGACTACACCATCTGTTTTTATCTTCAGATCTCCTGCTATCGCTAGACTTTCTCTGCTCACTCTTCAGCATACCTGGCCAATGTTCATCAGCATACATGTTGCACCAAGCATAAATCTAAATAATTTTCAAGCTCCAGAAACCACGGCTCTGAGCTCTATATTCAGCTAAAACTTTCAAAAGAAAGGATTATATTATCACAGTGTATAGGTCAGAAGTCCACCAGCTATGGACAAATGGAGTAAGGCTGCATGGAAACCTGGTTCCAGGAGTCCATCCTTCAGCTGGGAGGTAGTTTCAGAGAAGTAGGCAAGAGCTGGCTGCAATGCAACCAACACTACTGCATGAGGTAAGATTTAGTAGGACTGTGCCATCACCCCATTGTGCAAAGCTATAGAAAGAAACCAAACACTGAAATATAGGCCTAGAGAATCCACAAGAGGATCAACTACAGGCACTTTTTCCACAGCTCCTGCTAAAAGCTTTGAAACTAGTGACCACAAAGAAGTATCCCAACAATGTCTGTTGTGCTTTTCCCATTAGCTGTTTTTACTTCTGAGTGGCCAGTCTTTTCTTACTTTGAATTAAGGAACAAAGAAGACATCATCCTGTATCCAGATTGAGAAGAGGTTAGGGTTTATTAAGTTCAAAGGAATATAATTAACTTCCTAAAAAGAAGTTCATCTGCTATCTGTAATCTGCTATGAAAAATCAGTGCTAGTAAAAAGAGAGAACCAAATCTGCATCTTTTCTCTAACCAGTCAAAGCTAATACCTTGTCACTATATCAGAAGCCTGTGGGACCATTCAACTGACTTGGACTGTTACTGACAGTCCAAGACTTTACCAGCCCACACAAAGTAGACTCACGTGCCTATCTGAGCAAGGAAGGATAACACAAATGCATTAAGGGCAGACACCGCACAGTGCGCTTATGCAGGTGCCAGTGTACATTCCTGAACAGAACCCTGCCATGGCCAGATGCCCTGGCTCCAGCAGAGAGAAGCCTTTAGGGTCAAGAATGATACAACCAGTACAGTTACTTATGACAAAACTAAAGGATACAAAAAGGATCTGTCAGGAAGAATGTCTGGATTACAGACACCTGAAGAGCCCTGAGCTTGAAACATAGGGGTAACCCTGTAACTCATTCCCAAATGGGTTCAGTCTGCTTAACTGAGATCCAAAGCAATCCATATGACTGACCAACTTTACATGTCAATTCAACTGGGACACAGTCTCTAGTTATTCAATCAGACACCAATTTATGTGTTGCTGTGAAGGTATTGTGTAGATGTGGTTAAAGTCTTTAATCAGTGACCTGGGTGGGCTTGACTCAATCAGTTGCAAGGCCTTAAAGCAAAGCAAAGGCTTCCTTGGTGAAAAAAAAAAAAAAAAAAAAAACCCATTTGTGGATGGCAGCTTCAGTCCACATATATAATAAGGTCCAGCCTGCCCTATGGGTTTCCAACGTGCCTGGCCAGCCCCTACGTAAGCCGATTAACTAGTGAATCTCTTAATATAATGTCTGACTGGTTCTGTTTCTCTAGTTCAGCCTCTAACAGGTACAGCAACTGAGTAATCATCATGATAACCATAGAGATACTATTATTAGCTCTATCTATAGATGAGTAAAGAGAGGTAGAGGAAGATTAAGAAACTTCCCAAGGGTCCTACCTCCTGAACGGGAAACTGACTCCAATTCAGACAGCCTGATGTTCAGAGCCAGGCCCTTCACTTTCTATTCCACGGCCTTTTCAAATGATTTCACCACGCAGAATCAAAACAACTAAACAAGTATTTTTCAAAATTCATTTTGAATTGCCCTAAAAAGTTCTCCAATCTTGGGCACGAACAGGGAGTAGTCTTTATATTCATTTTGGATCACCCTACAAGCTCCCCAACCTTAAGTACAATTAATCCCAATTTCAATTACAGGAACAGGTGCTGATGTCTATGCCTCAAATCCAGGTGATCTACCTTCTAAATGCCCTAGGACAAGCCGTGAAATGACTCTGGCCAAGAAGATCTCCAGGGACTGTGGATTAGTACAAGATCCCTTTGGAAAGTATTGTTTAGGGGCCTGAAATAAAAATTACAGAAATAGGTCATGGTTAATAAACATTCTAACATAAAAATGAATAAAAGTGAAAGAAACAAGTTTGTGATGGTTACTTTCTTCTGGTTCATTCAAAAGCAACACGGGCCAGGGAAAATGTTTAAATAATGTTATACTGGTGAGAATGCAACCTTTTACTGAGGCTAAATTTAGTAGTATATATGAATAATCTGGAAAATATTTTTTTGATCCACTAATTTTGATCTATTAATTTCACTGCTAGGAATTTATCACAAAGAAGTAATCAGTGATGGTCCATTAAAATGCAAGTATAAAAATCTTACCACTGCATTGTTTATAATAGGAAAAAATTAGTAATGACTTAAATGTCTGACAATAGAAAAATAATTAAAGTTCAGTATACCTATATGATGGAATACCATTAAAAAGCACAACATAGGAAAATGTTTGTAAACTACTGTTTTGTAAAAAGGGGGTTACATATAATACTATATAAGGCATGCCCTCAATTGTTTTTTTAAAACTATACCTAGTAGGTACAGAAAAAGACTGAAACACTAATATACCTATAGTAGTTATTCAGTGGTTGGACTATGAGTAATTTTAATTTTTTCCCTTCTTGCTTTTATAAACTTTCATATTAAAAATGTATTGCTTTGTACTAAAACATATAACCACAATTTATAAGACTACTGAAAATGACATGATATGTTAAATAAAACAATAACAAAAATAGTATATTCATGAGGCTCTGTTAAAATTATAGTATCTGTATGGAAAGATATAAACCAGAAAAAAATACATAAAAATATAATAGTGATTAACTATGAGGTAGGATTGTAGATGGTTTTCTCATTTATATACTTATCTTTTTCCAAATTTCCTATCATGAACATATTCTACTTTATAATCAGAACAAATGAATGTAATTTCATTTTAAACAAAAAAAGAACAATCGTATTGAAGATAGAAATTTACCATATAGAAAAACTCTGAAGAGCACAGTTCAGCTTGTAAAGACATTTTCTACTTGAAGCTTCTCTTTAGAATCTGTAACTAAAAGGGAAACTATTGGGCAATATGCAGTGATAAACTATAAGTCCTGCTTGTCATTTTTTGATAGCATCCCTGGACTGCCCAGGCAAGAGAGTGTGCCAGGAACAATATGATCTCCAGGAAACAGGTTTACAACTTAAGGGGATGTTTATATTCTAGACACAATGTTACTCTAAAGCATTCAGACAATCAGACAAACAATACATTCCTTCCATTCTTTTATTTTCTGAATTGCCAAAGAGTATAGATTCTCAATCCTCTTTTACAAAAAGAGAGAGGGTCACACGTGAGTGCTTTTTTGGCATGCCTGCCTTATTTTTGCTGCATTTAAAAGTGTTCTGCAGGGTGGGCAGGCTCACCTCGCATCTCTGGAGAGCTACACTACCATGGGGACAAAGTCGGAAGTTAACAAAAGCTTGTCACCAGGGCAGAATTGAATGCTCTGAATTGTTATCTAGAGGAGCACCCAATCAAAAAGGAAGCCCCACCCTGAAATTGTATTTTTTGGGACCAGGCCTGATTTCTGGTTTTGAGAATGGTTTTATATATATAAAGACACGACAAAATTTTGATCAACAGCTGTTTATTATTAATGAGACAGGAAGTGACTGAGCTACTGAATGATCGTTTTGCAAATCTGTCCACACTACAATTCTTCCATGGATTAGTTAGTACACTCCTGTGGTTTATAGTCCTGATCAATACATTTGAAGAATGTGATATATGCTACACCAGTAAGAGAAAACATTTTTTAAAAAGTTAAAGTCCAGTTGTATAAGAAAATTTATTAGCTGGAATAAAACCATAACCCAGGAACAGACTGAGATCCACTAAGATGTATATAAAGTTTACTCAAGTAAAATCTATATTTAATATAGATTTTGTAGAACTGTTTAAATTATTACTTCTAAATTATACTGCAGAAAAGCAAAGAGCTAATATAATACATAACTAACCCAAGGGAAAGAGAGGAAACAATTAGGATAAAAAAAAATTTAAGGGCCAGGAGTTCTACGTGCTCTCTGGACTGCTGAGAAATAGGTGGCCACACATGTCCATCTTGAGAAAAAGTAATAAAACAGGAACAGCTGCTGATCCAAAGTCAACTCCTGCTGATAGTTTAATGTGAAACACCTTCTGAGAAGCTCCCACACTAAGTACTATGTATCACACTAAGTTGGCAGTAGTAGGCCATTTGATAAAACTTTTTCTATAACCCAAGTGATACACCATATAAATGTTTCATTTCCATTCTCATCACAGTAGGAGAAAATGCTAAAGTCACATTTCTTAAAACTACAATAAAATAATATGCATATATGTATTACATATGTAAAAAATATATGATGTATATATGTATATATGTATGTATATATAGTCTCTGTAGGACATAAAATGTTAATCCTATTGTCTCTACACTGCAAAAGGGCTTTTTCCTCCACAAAACCTGTATACAATTGTAATTCTTTATCTCATTTATAGCATTACAGATGTTACAGCAAAAGTAATGAACTCTTATAGCTTAGAAAACAATGTCAGAAAATAATTATACACGCTATAGTGTATAGAAGTACAAAAATGAGAACATATGGGCAGAATTACAGTAGCTAAACTAAGTCCAACAGAGCATGACATTTAGAAAGAAGAAAAGCAAAAACAAGTTAAATCTTTTGCTTTTAATCTTTTTAAACCATAATGTAGTGATGATAGAGCTTCGAAATAAAATCCTCAACATCTTTATAACATTAATAACAGGGAAGGAAACAAATCTCCTTCAAATGTTAATGACAAAGTGGTTACTATGAATCTTAACATCATCAACTATTAATTCTTAGTATACTGAACTATGTGCTTCAAATATTTTGTGTGTTATGTTTGAGTCCCTCTCTGTGTGGGGTGACATTTCAGGCCAGACTATGGGAAGGGGGCATAAAATGAGTTCTACTAAACCCGGAGTGGCACCAAACCACCATAAAGCTGAGTGAAATCTGGAAATAGAAATGTAGGGCATATTAAATTTTAAAACTTAAAATAATTGTGAATGAGAACAGGAGTCCAATAGAAACGAGAAAAAAAATCTATCACAGAAAAAGCAAAAGAGGTTTTCTGACACATGTATACACAAAGATATAAACATAAAGATGTTTACTGAAACATCATTTCTGTTAGAAACTGGAAACAGCTCATACACTATCAGTAAAGAACTGGTTAAATAAATAACAATATAACTGCACTAGAAAATTCTATGTAGCAGTTTAATATATGCACAGAAAGCAAACTAAGAAAGGCAATGAACCCGTAGACTCTTTTAATAATAGTTGCCTTTGGAATAGAATCAGATACCACTTGTTTCTGCAGTACTAAAAATGTTTTCATGTGTTACTTGTATAACTCTTAAGTGATAAAATGGGATAAAAATCCACAGAGCAATATATGGTACTTTGAGTAAAGAGAACTAACTACAGGAGTAGGACTACGAGTAGAGATGAAATGGGAACAATATTTAATCATTTTCCTGAACATTCTTGACTATTTCCTCCTTTTTATTTTCTTCTTTTAGAAATAATCAAAGAACATTTCACTCAATTTTATGCCCATGTCCTGTAAAAACATCTTTATTGGTGCCATAAGATTTTCAAAGTCTTCTTGAAGGCCTTTTTAATTACAAAAATTTTCAGGGTTTTAAAAGTGTAGGTGATAACGCAAAGCCCATTACTTAGCTTAAGAAATAAAGCAGTAGAGATACATTTGAACCTCCCTGTGGACCCTTCCAACTCATCCTTTGATAATCAATATTCTAAATTCACTATGTGTCACTTCCACACATCTTTTTATACTTAAAAAAAACATACTATACATATAAAAATACATACACATATATATGGAACCATAAAAATAAACAATAACATATTTGTGTTTCACCTATGATAGAGTCTGCAAACTATTTTTGTATCTGGAATTGGCATGCTTTTTCTATAAAGGGTCAGAAAGTAAATATGTTCAGTATTGAGGCCCATGTGGTTCCTGCTGTAGCTAGTCAACTCTGCTGCTGTGATGCAAAAGTAGGCAAACAATATACAAATAGAAGGGCATGTCTGAGTTCCTACAAAACTTTACAAAAACAGGCAGGGCAGGCCAGATTTAGTCCATTTGCTGAACTCCTCTTTATGTAAATGGTATCAATCTGTACCTTTCTTCCTGCAACTTGCTTTTTATCATCCATGATTATGTTTCTATCTATTTATGCTGTAATATGTACCTGTAGTTCCCTTTATCCAAACAGTGTTACTCTCATCATTCTTATACACGGTTCCTTGGCACCTGTGAAAGAATTTCTCTATTGTACATAATGCCTGTTGGGTTGTACGGAATAGGCATTTTCAGCTTTACCAGGTATTTCTCAATTGCTCTCTAATATCATATACCAAATTATTCTCATCCACACTTGTTGTTGTCAGCCTTTGAGATTTCTGTGCCAACTTGTTAGAAGTGAAGTGGTATCTCATTATCATGTTACTACACATCTTCTTAATAGTAGAAAAATAAAGAATCTTTTCAAATACTAGTTGGCTACTTAGGCTTCATCTTTTGTGAGTTCCCTGCCCCTATTTGAGTTATTTTCCATTTTGTTTCTGATGTGTATTTTTTTTATGTTGGACACTCATCTCTTCACCTACGTGCATTGCACAGTCATGACTTCACATGCTTTTAATGTCTTCGTGTACATTAAGTTTTTTTTTCCACATAATCAAGTTTATCAATAGTTTTCTTGGTGTTTGTATTTGTTGAGCCTTAAGAACTCTTTCCTTACCCCAAAGTCATAAAGATAGTCTTATATATTTCTTCAAAATATGTTTTTATTTTTGTACTTTTGTCTTTAGATTCTATTTCACATGATAAAATAAAACAAATTCCATTGGGATTTTTATTATATGGGTAACAATTGTTTCTGCACCATTTGTTGACATGTCCACTTTCCCCACTGATCTGTAGAGCCACTAATCATAGCACATGATACAGGACTGTATGTGTCCATCTATGCCTGTTGTAGGCTCTATTCTGTTCCAATGACCTGTTTCTCTTTTTGATGACAAAAAACTGCCTTAATTGCTTGCAAGAGTCCACTTCCATCTCTTGAACTGCAAAATGTCTTGGTTATTCTTGCTCTTCCTTATAAATTTTAGAATCACTTTGTCAAGTTCAAAAAGTGTTGAGACTTTTACTGAAATTTCACTTAATTTTATAAATAGGTATCAAAAAGGATTATAGCAGGTGGTTTCAAGAAGGCTTTAGGAAGACTAAGATTCAAATAATAATTAATTTTTGAAAAATAACATTTAGAGTTCTCTGTTTTGTTGCCTTCTTTTTTCGCTGCTATAAATTCTTTCTTTGTAGTAGGTAAAGCATTTAAGATAAAGTAGCTGGCTTTGCAGCCTGCATAAGTCATTGGGATCTATTATTTAGAACTAGTGGAGTTGTAAAAAGAGTTCCTAATTTTCCATTCATGGCACCAATTGCCACAGGGCTTCCCTTTCTTTATTATCTTTAGCTCCAACTTCCCTCTCAATTAGTTTCTCAGACTGCCATTCTACAGTACAGTTTTCTAGGTGCTATTAATAGCTGCATCTGGGAAAGGAAGTTATAAATTCAAACAAAATTTTTAAATCCTGTATAGTAAATCTCTCACTTGGAGTTTTATAAGTATATCAAAAACTCTTTATGGAATCACAGTAAAGAAATATCTCTAATTTTGTTTTAATTCACCATTTCACAAACATTTTTTGTGCATGAACGTTTATATTCTTGCATACTGATTAATGTCCTACAGAAGAATGTTCCATGGGACATCGATTTGGGAAATGGTATATGTAAACCAACAAGGAAAAGACAAGAAAAATTCTGACATTTCTGACTTCCACATTGTCCAATAAACAATAAGCAAATTTTTTTAAAATGTCAGTATCAGAACAAACTAATAAAAAAGCACCCAGCAAGCCTTTAAAAATGCTTACACATCATATTCTAGCTTGAGGGTCTTAGCACTGGCCTGTATCTGATAAAAACCTTTCCTCTAACTTGTTATACTTTCCTTCTTATTTCAGCACTGAAATGAAAGAAAAGGCAGACATCCCAGATTTATTGATGTCTTCACTGTGAAAGCTACAGGAGTGTCTGGTCTTATAAAAACAGAAACAAAAGAAATGCATTTCTCTTATCCTTGCTGGGCTTTGAGCCCATCGTTCTGGCTGCTGAGTGGCCTGAAGAGAACCAACAAGCGTACCAAAATTAAGTGATTTCATTTACATTTTTGTCTTTCTGCTCCGTTGGTGCAGCAGGTATTAATCTGCTTGACGTACTCTGGCCTGGGGGGGGGGGGCGGGCAGCACTCCTCAGCTGAGGATGGCAGGGGAAGAACAGGTCACTGCCAATCTCAGCAGACACCCAGAGAGAAAACAATGGCCTTTCCTGGAAAAATATTTCTCCCTTCTTATAAGGCATTACTTCTTGCTATTGCTGTAACAAACACATTTAATAACAGTCATGGGCAAGCTTTTGAGAATCAGGTTATTCCTAATATGCAAAGGAAAAAAATACTGCCAATTTCCCTTTCTCTCTTGGATCTATACTTGGCATTTATTCAACAAACATTTATTTATTAGGTGCTTATTGCAGACCAGGAGCTACAAGTGCTGAGGTTACAAGATTTTAAGTATAGCCCTTGAGAACCTGACAGTATAAACAAGAAGTTAAAGAATAAACTATTTTCTGAATACCCTCAAGCATTTCCTGAAGTAGAACTATGAAGACTTGGATCCTGACTTTATAGAGTAAATATGCTCTTGGAGACTGGGAGTGTTAAATCCAAAACAGTGGGTGCTTTGTGCTCCACGAAGCTGGAGACTTTTTCTTGTTTTCTATTGTATCTTGGGCCTGGTTTAGCGTCTCTCAACAAATATTAATCGGCTATTGAATGTGCAAAGGGCTGGAGCCATGCATGAATCTTTTTTATTTTATTCCAGCATGAGTGTGTCTGTTTTTTCCTCAACAGCATTCCCTCGCAGAGTGGTCCATTCCATCTTTGACCAGCTATGTCAGGAAATCTTCCCTCACATTGTACAGAAATCCACCCCCGTCATGTTCCACCTACAGATTCACATTCTGCCCTCTGAGACTCCATGGACCATTCAGAACAGTTTTCTCCACTGCTACTTTTTAATTTGAAATTTTCAAGTCTATAGAAAAGATGAAGGAACAGTACAACTAACACACATAGACTTTTCATCTATCCGCCAGTTATTCCTATTTTTCCATATTTGTTCTGTTTTATCTCTTGTTTTTTTTCTCCTCATGAATCATTTGAGTATGTTGCACATAAGACTACATCACACCTAATAGTTTAGCATATATACCTAAAAATACACTCTCCCACATAACAGCATTCCTAGTATACATCTAAAAAAGTAATATTAATAAAATATTATCTATAGTTAAATTCATATTTTAATTATCCCCAAAGTATTTAGTTTTAAATTTGGATTTTAAAATTCCACATTAAAAAGACTTTCAGTCTCTTTTAATCTAGAATATTTTTCTAGCCTTTGTGTATTTTTCATAACATTCTAGTTTATTGCCAGGACTACTACTACACAAGTGATCTCCACATGCACTGCTAATGCATCACCTGGAGGCACGTACTATCAGGTTGTCTCACTAATGATGATATATTAGTTGACCGTTTGATTAAGAATGTGATCATCAGATCTTTTCATTGAAATAGTACATTTTCCCTTTTGTAATTAAAAACTTAATAACACATTTTAAGATGGTATAACTATCTCTTCTTCCAACAACTTTTTACCCAAGTTTTAGGAGTCACTGATGATTCTTGTTATCTGAATCAACCATTACGAAATTAAAATTTTCTAATTCTATGATTTATTCTAAAAATTTATTTTTAAAAATCCAAAGTTTTAGAATCCATTATCATTTAAAAATTTTTTGATATTCAAATTATCCCAAGGGGAGCCTCCTGAAGCTGTGTCATGACATGACTCCATTAGTTGAGCATTTCCTTTATTTCTATCACATGATAAGTCCAGATTCACCTGTATTTTCCTCTTCCGTAGACCCGGGATAAGCTATTGCTCCAAGGATCCCTATGTCTTCTTAGTGAGGAACACAGTATTTATGAGGAATAATTTAGCTGGTCTCTTCTACATGCCAGCCCTCCAAATGTTTGAAACCAGTTATTTCTGTCCTATACACCTCCCAAACTTCAACACCTAAGCTAAATTTACCCTATTCCTTACATAGTCTTCTTGTGACTTAGCTTTTATTTCTACCTCATTCTTCTCTTTCATATTCCCTGTCTCAGCTCAGCTACTATCTTCTACTCCAGCGGTTCCCAGCCTGGGTATACATCAGAATCACTGGGGCACGTCTTTCACATAAAGATTCTCAGGATTCATTCACTCCATACTGAATGAATGAGAATCTCTGGGGTGGAGCATGTTTTTTTTTTTTTTTAAGTTCCCCAAGTGATATCAATCACTGTATACTTTGATTTTTCAAGGCCTTGTGAACTCAGAATTGAATACAATATCAAAAATGTAGTCTAGAGCTATTACTTTTCTTATACTGGACACTATAGATGTTTCAACATAATTACATCAATGCTGACATTTTGGGGGAGGTGGAGGCAATGGCATAAAAATTGTGACTCACGATAAATTTATGAAGAATTAAAATTTCAAGACTTCTTCAAAAAGACTGTTAAGTCACATCTCCCTCCCCAATTTCTTTATGTTTCATTGGTCTTTCAGACCTAAATGTAAGGATTTATACTTGTTCCAGTTAAAACTTATATTGCTTGATTCAGTCAAATCTTCAGTATATCAAACATCTTATGGATTCTGATTGTTTCATCCTAAGTACTTTTTACCCTTCCAACTTTGTCATTCACTCTCTTTTACACTGTCTTTTTTTCCTATTGTTATTTTTTTTAATTTTAAAAATATCAGTCTCATAAACTTTTCTATAATTTTAGTGGTAATCACATAACTGTGATTGTCAAAACTCATAGAGGCATATACCAAAAAGAGTGAATTTTAATGTATGTGAATTATACCTTAAAAAAAAAATCAGCTCTGTATTTCAAATAGCTAAATTTTTCTCCCAGATTAGGTCTCACTAACTTATTTTTGATTGACAATTTCTGTAAAACCTGTTGTTATTCTAAGTAATGAGTTTTCAAAATTTTGTATTTTTATTCATTTAAGGTCAATGCATTCTAGGGTTTGATACCTTGCAAAAGCATCAAGGTTTGGTTTACCAGACCAGTCAATCCAATGAATCATCATTTTGTCAGTTCTCACAACACAAAATGCAAAAAAAAGTAATGGAATGCAGAGTAAGGAGAAAATAAGATTAGAAAAATAATAATCCTTCACAGAACTGGGTTAAAAACATCAAATTGTTCCACTAGAAGTGGAAGTTAGATAATTTTCTACCTAGAAGTTTAACAAGGATTTTTTAAAAATACTCTTCAGTGCTAGTAAAGATCTTGTGAAACATACTCTCAATAGTGTGGGTAAGAGGTTTAAGTGATATAACCTTCTTGGCCATATGAAATTATCTAACAAAAACTTAAAGAATTCCACTGGAATATATATATGCTGTTAAAAAATCCACAAGTATTACACCAAATTTTTAGCAGTAGCCACCATCTCCAGCTAATGAAAGACAAGCTGTTTTGTTTTTCAACGCTTTGTATTTTTTAAAATATTTTTTTAAATTTCTACAATGTGCCTATGTTAGTTTTATGATTAGGAATAAAGCAATATATACTTATAAGAATAGTGGTTTTAAAAGGGGGAAGAAAATAAACCACAAAAGAGAGGAAATAGGAAATAAGAATAAAATTTTGTTTTTGTATTTTATAGTTAGTATTATTTTTATTTTAAACTTCAAATAAAGAAGCATTATAATATTTTTGATGCACTGGGCCAACAAAACCCTTACACTATTCCTACAAACAAGTCATGCTGTTTTTTGTTCTGTTCTTTACACATGGAAGTCCTTCTTTTAGAATGTTTACCATGCCCAACCATAAAAATAATTTTTAAAAAAGATTTACCTGTCAATCGTAAAAATTATCAAAATAAAATATATCATCTAGGTAATCAATAATATAAAGAATTTTTGTTCAGAGAATGAATAATAATATTGTGAAGCTTCTTTCAATACCACAAAAGATTCAAATATCCAGTAACTCTAAAAGAAAAACGTGCATTGCCCCCAAACAGAATTTTTTAAATAAGAAGCTTTATACACAATTATTAAATACTATAAATTCATACCTCGAAGAACGATGCTCTGGTTTATTTCGTTCGTTGCGATCTGTAAAGAAAGATGACAATTAATGTGTCAAAATGCTCTTTAGAAGCCCTGAAAAGTCCTTAAATACCAGCTGCCATACCATGGAACTTCTCAAGGACTACTCAAAGGTTGCTGTGTCCTCTCCTATATAAGGCTCTTCATCAGAGTTGAGAAGGTTTGTCTGACAGAAGAGGTAGAAAGGATTTAAAGAGGATAGGCATATATAATGCTTATGGCTGGTTAAAATAATCTACTTGGAAAATATATCATTCCTTTTTCATATTATTTCTTTTTCAAAGATCTATGCTGTTTTAAACACTCTGCTAGAACCAAAACAAAGTTAGCTAAGGAAAGAAAAGTAAGGAAACTAAAAAGCCACAAATTACTCAGCTCCAAAAAATCATTCCATGAATCATGGTTGGCAAAAGCTTCTAACAGGACTGGGAGGGGAAAAAAATGAGCAGTCAGCTACAGCAACATCTGCAAATACACTAAGACCAGTACAATCTCATCTTTAACTCTCTATCACCCAGAACATTTCAGAGGTTGGATTTCAAAGTTTCAAAGATAATTAAGTCTAATGTGCTATAATATAAGGCAGTGCGGGTTTTCGACCAGAGGCAATTTTGCAAGACTTCCCCTGGAGAACATTTGGTAATGTCTGGAGACATTTTTGGTTGTCGCAATAGAAAGGGGTGTGGGGGGGGGAGGCTACTGGCATCTAGTGGGTAAAGACCAGGAATGCTGCTAAACATCCTACAATAAAGAATTATCTCGCCAAAATGTCAACACTGCCGAGGTTGAGAAATTCTGCTATAGACAGAGTAAGAAAAAAGAGTGTGGCTGCTTGAAGTTTTCAAAAGTGCCCTTTTGGACTGCTGTAAAATGCTGTTGATCAACATGAGGACTATAATACACAAGAGGCAGAAATAAAAAAAACTACAGGTTGTCTTATAAAAACTCTGAACAACTTTTTTTTTTCAGTACATGCTTACAAATAAATAAGATGAAGCAAAAAGGTCTCAGTGTCATAGAAAAACTAATAGAAAGCAATGTATAAGCCATGCTAAAATCCTATGACTATAAAAAAAAAATCCTATGCAATGTTGTCAAAATACAGTTTTCTAAAGTATCTTCTGAATAAATACTAACATGATAGAATTTAATTCTAAAACAAAGATTGGACAAGGATTTTGTTTTTTGTTTTTTCTTGCCCCTTAATTTTATTGCTGATGGAGCAGCATAAAGATAATGAAAACATACTGTAAAACTTCTGGAGAGAATAACGAAAGAAGAGAATCAGATTTACATAGTTAAATATATGTATCAATTATTTCTGAATGTGTTCATAATAAAAAAATGTTTTTTAAACCAAAGAGTTAGTATATAGGACGACACTGTTCTCTGAAAAGCTAACAAGGAAGAAGATTCACATTAAAACATGTTTATTTAGATGTCACGCTCTCCAAAATGAACACTGTTAATATGGTTCTGGTTCCAATTTCTCTACTCAGTGATTTAACATTTTTGCATTGTTCCTCTTCAGCTTTTGGCCTGCTAGTTTTGCTAACAAAAGTATGATGTCTCAAACTAAAGCTAGAAACTGGGTGCAGATCAACTATTTTCATCTAACAAAGCAACAACTCTTACCTGTGGCTAAAGATGAGCTCAGAATGTGCCCGTGATACTGTCTGTTATGGCTGTAATCCTAGTCTCATAAAATTTATTTAGGCACGCAATCGCGAACTCCCCCACAAATCTTCCTAGTGATACAACACATAGGAGGAGGGGAGAAACAGACTCATAATGCGTGTAAACAAGACTCAGCATCTGAGGGCTTCCCTTTAGGGCCTGTTCTGATTGGCAAATGTGCTATGACCAGTCTGCACAGCTGGAATGCAGCCATGCAGGAAGAAAATGGCTCATAGCTCTCTTTCATTCTCAGTTAAAACAGGGTATTTTATAGTCATTTTTAACTATCTGTTCTAAAAAAGTACAAATGCTTCCCCACTGTACTTCTCTGTCAAGCCTGTAATTAAAATCCAAGAAAATAAGTTGACAATATGTGGAAGGACATTTTAAACATAAATGTGCACATACAGTGTATATCACATGTTACTCCTAAGTTCCATGTATTTGATAATTTGAAGGCATAGGCAAATTGTCCATTAAATATTCCCATTCCTCACTTCCTGACAACAGAAAACAAATTAAACACAGGTTCTTGGTGTGATCTTTTTTCTCAAAGTATACAAATAATTTGATTTCACATTTTGCTATTAGCCATCTTTTAGCTTGAAAAACATGTAGTGTATGTTTTGTATTTGGGTGTCTACACATGTTTTTATGTACAATTTTAAGCAAAGTACTTTCCATGACAGTCAAGAAAGTTGTGCAACTGTCAAGGAATACATTAGTGGTAATGCTAAATTTCTGGCAAAATAATAAGTGGATATTAAGTTGGTCCAAAAGCCAAAACTGAACAAAACAAAGCACTAAGGGCAGATTTACGATCTGGATCTTCCCAAGAGTAATAAAACATTTGGATGAAATCCCCTTAAGAAAAATAAGAACAAGTCTATAGCAAACATGGAAATTTATCTTGACTGTATACAGTACTGTAAGGGTATAGATTTTATTTCAAATTAAATACTCTTTGGTACATCCCCCCCCCCAATTTTTTTCAGTTTCTAGTTCTTAAATTATTAGACGAGAATATACTTACAAAGGCTTCCTGAACTTTTACATACTTAGAAATCACACAAATAAATTATGAGGCCAAAGTCTTACCGTTTCTACCAAAGGGGAAAAAAAGATTTTAAAAATAAAAATGCCTTCAGTCTAAAATTTGCTGCACATTTACTGTAGGTAATGTACTAACTCCAAGGGCCCACCAAACTGAGCATAATGATTTAGGTCATTCAAAGACCAGCACTATACCCTCAATGTGAAGGTCAGCATGGCTGCTGGATGGCTATGTAAAAGTCTGCTGGTTTTGCAGGTATATGTCTGTCACACATATGTCATGAGAGCACTTGCATTCCCTACCCCTGCTCACCCATGCCTCTTGGTTAATAAAGCTAATTGAAGAAATGAAAGAATATCCTTCAAGCAGAACAAAGGCAGAAAACAAGGCAGAACAGGCACAAAAGATGTTGCTGATGGCTATATGTGTATAAATGTTGTAAGGAGCTGTAAAAAAGGCAATGGGGGAACCCAAGGCACATCAAGGGGACTGAAAATCACAAGAGTGGTAGGAAGCTATACTGGGTCAGTGACTCTGTGAGAACTCCAGATTACCCAAATTTTCCTGCCATGACGACTTCTGGTTCTAAGCAATCTGGACATGCAAAATTCTGATGTTTATGTGTTTAGGTAGTGTACCACTTATATAGAAATGGGCCCCTGTTCAGTCACGGACAGCTTTCTGGGACTGGCTGGACAGAGTCTACTGATGTATAACCATTCACGGTGATTCTGAATCTAATAATATGACAAACACTTTGAAATAAAGATGACAAAAATGCAAATGTCATCTTCTGCTTTGATTAAAACTAAGAAGAGTTGCCAACTCAGAACTTATTAGAATCATTGTCAGACATGGAGGCTTTAAGGATTTGACTTTGATCACTTCACTGACAAGAAAATCAAACCCCACTGGGTAGGAACTTACACTGCTAACTCAAGTTGGAAATGAAAGGTCGTAAATCATTCTTTGAAATTAGTAGGAAGATTCAGCCTACATGAATGAATGAAGGAATGAATGAATACACACAGACACACTCACAAGAGAGTAGGAAGTGGTATAAAGGAATGTCTTATACCTCATATTGGAGTACTTTCTTTAGAATGAGTATAGTGAAGGAATTCTGTTTATCCTATTCCCAAGCATTACTTTCAAATTCCACCTAAGGTATAAATATAGTATGTTATTTTTTTTAAATATATAGTATGTTATTTTTTTTAATGGATCATTTCTACATGATTGTTTTAGTATTAACTAAAGGATAAACACATTCTGAAAATTCTTTGCAACAATATCATTACCTCTTTATTTATGAAAAGCAGAATAAATAAAACAATGAATCCACCCAAAAGAAGACAGAAGAGATTCAGGGTTTGTGAATCTTTGATGACTTGTTAAAACAAACGAACAAACAAAAACTCACTGATACAAACAACATAATGGTATTAGAGAGAAGGGAGCATGGGGGAAAGATGAAGAGGGTAAAAGGGATCAAATGTATGGTGACAGAAGACTAGTCTCTGAGTGATAAGCACACAATACAATATAGAGATGATGTATTATAATAATGAATACTTGAAACTTAATATAATACTATTAACCAATACTGCCCCAATAATTTTATTTTTAAAAAGATAACAAAACTTTCCATTCAAATGGAACATGGATGGGAGTTTACATATCTGAAACCAGAGTTTCAGAGGTTTTTCTAAAATCTTTAAATGGTTCTTATATTTGGGCAGAGAAAATTGTAAATCTACGTCTACTTGAAAAGAAGCCAGTGTTCATACTATAATACTACTGACTTTTAAGGCTAACGCAGTGAGATTAGTATACTTCTCTTTTAAATGGTAGGTTTTCAATAAATATTTGTTGCTGTTGAACTTAAAGTTACTACTTCTTGGTTTAAAATATCAATAGAATATTATTTAGCCATTAAAAAAATGAAATCCTACCATTTGCAATGACATGGATGGACCTAGAGGTATTATGCTGAGTGAAATAAGTCAGACAGAGAGAGATAAATACCATATGATTTCACTTATATGCAGAATCTAAGGAACAAAAAGAACAAACTAATCAAAAACAGACTCTCAAATTTAGTGGACAATATGGTGACGGACAGAGGAGAAGTGGAGTTGGGGGGCTGGGAGAATGGGGTGAAGGGTTATAAGAAGTACAAATCAGTAGTTGATACATGGTCTCAAGGATGGGGAGCATGGCAGAGGGAATGTAGTTAGCATTAATATCTCGGGGCTAGGTGTAAAACCAGGAGAGAAGGAGCAATTAGGGGGATTATTTTGTAAACTATATAAATGTCTAACTAATCTACTATATTCTTGGAACTAATTAAAATAAATAAATTTAAAAAAAGAAAGACAATCTCTTTGAGTTATCATGGTAGGAAGGAAATGAGGCATATTAAAGAAAAGTTTACATGACCTCTGCCCACACTTGCATGAGTGAGTGGAAGACTGGTCTACAGCACTCTCGGTACTGACACCTTTCATTAATTCTAATTATAAAGCGCCTAAACTCATTAAAATGCAGCACCCTAATCACACAGGGAGGCAGATATTAGAGATGGAAGCAAAGTTTTTCAATACAGGAGTTATGCTTCAACAAAGGAGCAAACTATCTTTCAAATCTATTTTCTCCTTTCCATGCTGACTGTATTTACCTCAATTTTAGGTTCTGATCAGCACTTGTCTTGACTGGGTTTTCTGATTCCATTCTCTTCCCCTCTGATTCAGCCATGTTGCTTGCCAGATAAAGACATGCCTCAGACAAATTACAAATCACAACATTCCATAGATCCTGAGATTACATGAGGTAATGACAATGACATCCTTAGCACCTTGCCTGTGTACAGTAAGCACTCAATAAATGTCAGCTTCCATCATGTCATTAAAAGGCCAGCTATTAACCAGTTGTAGTGACCAGTACTGCACTGTAGCAATTTACTTAACCTCTCTAAACCTGTTTGCTCATCTACACAATGGAGAGTACTACATAGAGTTTTCTTGTGAGGATAAATGAATTAAAGGTTATTAAAAAGCTTAGCTCAGTACCTAGAAGATAAATTCTGTGACTTTAATTCTGTTACTACTATGCTTACTGTCTATCTTTAATACCTGGTTCAAGAATTACCTTCTCCATGAAACTGTCCCTGACTCTTCACTCTCTTCATCATCCTTATATTAGTTTCCTACTACTTCTGTAACAAATTACCATAAACTTAGTGGCTGAAAACAATAAAAATTTATTACTTTGTAGTTCTCAAGAGCAGAAGTCAAAACAGGTCTCACCAAGCTAAAATCGAGGCATTTGATGAACTACATTCCTTCTGAAGGCTCCAGGGGAGAATCTGTTTTCTCCCTTTTTCCAACTCACAGTCACTTCTATTCCTTGCCTTATGGCTCCTTCCTCCAACAATGTAGCATCACAGAATCTCTGACTTTGACCCCCTCCTTCTGCATTCCTCTCCACTTTAAATTACATTGGGTTCCCAGGATAATCCAAAATACCTGTTTATGGCAAACTCAGTTGACTTAACCAACTTAATTCCCCATCGTCAGGCAATATAACACGGTCATATGTTCCAAGGGTGAGGACTGGAACACCATTAGGGGAGAAGTGTTACTCTGCCTGCCACAGCCTATCTGAATTCTCATGCTATCTATACCACTCACTTGACACTTTGCACATAACCGTATGTATTACTATTTAAGGTTTTAAGCATGTGTCTGTTCCTTTATCTAATCAGTATGTCTGATAAAGGAGGAACACGGTATTGGATTCTGCTTCACCGTCAACCCTCTGAAGATAATAGTGACATCCAACACGCTCCTTCCCTTTCCCTTTTTCTGCTCTGTAATTTCTAGGCTGTAACTGGTTCACTGATATATCAGTGTCTTCCTAAGAATTCCCAAACATGTTTTACTTTTTTTTGTTAATGTAGTAGTAATTTAAGAGTCACCTTTGCCCTAAAACAATCCACATTTGGTCTATTCAATTTCAAAGTAGCTCTCACCAAACCAAACCACACTTACGAGAAAAAAGCTATAGCACATTTAACTGCAAGAAGAATCAGTGATTTGGTGACACGCCTCTATTTTTTTGTATGTATGCCGAAACCCAGGAACAAACCAGCTACTTCTTTTTAATATTATTCTTCAAAATAGTTCACCTTAATCATTTGATTGTTGAGTTCAACTGATTACTGAATCAGGCTTTTAATGATTTGGATTTTTTTACGTTAATAGTTGCAGAAATGAAAAGCCAGAGCCACCATCTGCACTGCCCTGTTTCAGTCCAAGGTGAATGTGGCAGAGACTTTAAAAAGATGGACATTTCATCACTTCCATCGGGTCCTGGGAAACAAGGTGGTGAGGGGTACAGAAATGGAAGCAGGCTTAGAAGCAGGATGACATCAACCCTCATTGCTGAAGCTCCCTAATTTCAAACCTCTTTTTGTTACAAAATCTCACTTTGGCCAGGATGTGAAACTTGTAATTTTAAGAAAAATAAAAAGATCTTTTAGCTAAATACAAATCTTATTCTCTCAACTACCAAATTAAAAATATTAGGCCCATACTCAAAACATTAGGCTATTTATTCCTAAGGGTTTTTTCTAAAGGAGTCTTAAATTTTACTTGCAAGAAAACATGCTACAAGAAAGGCAACCTGAGAAAGTGACCCAATAACGGCAATTGCTTTCAGTGTTTCCCAGATTATAATAACCTCTTGGATAGTCATGGAGCATATTAATATTGTAAAGGCTCTGAAAATTTTTACAATTAAAAAAGTTTAACTTTATTTCACACGGCATTTCCCAAACTAATTTGAGGATGGACCATTTCTTATAAAATCAAACTTGACATCCAGTACCTCAGCATGAACAATGTTATTACTTCTCTGGGAAATCAAGGTCCCCTATACAGAACTTGGTGTTTGTTACCTCCATGTCAACACCATGCCAGAAATGCAGGTGGCATTTCCCTAATGAACTAAACTCCAACTGTTGCAGGACCAGGTACAGGATCCAAACTCAAAAGAAGGTGAGAAGTCATGACAAATGAATCTCCTTTCCAATCCAGTCAAGTAAAACTCTGATCTTTTAAGATTATATTAAATGTCATTTTAAGATCATATTAAATATATCTTTCCTTCAAATCCATAACTTAAATTTCATTTTGCATTGTTTAGGTTAATTTGTGCACTTTAGAATTAAAAGGCTCCACAAACAAGGTGAGCACTTAATGGCTCCAGGTATCTACTACTGGGACATACCCATAATGAGAAATCAATAAACATTTCAGTATGACAACTTACATAGAGGTTAAGATAGGAACTTTAAATCAGACAGGCCTTGTTTTGAGTTCTTGCTTCACTATTTATTATCTGAATGACCTTAGCAAGACATTTAACCTTTGAAAGCCTCACTATTCACAACTATTAAGGGGGATAATAGTAGTACCTATTTCATAAAATTGGATAAACATTAAATGAAGAAATGCATATAAAGAATAGTAAGGGTGCTGACTATAAGTGCTCAATAAATACTATTACGATAATATCAGGGATACAGAATATTCATAGAGTTTATAATACTGTGAGTAGAATTACCTAAAAAATTACCCCCTTTGTCCAACATGGAGTTTTTAAGTCTGTTAAGATTTTTTTGTCTTGCATTATTACTGGTCACGAAGACAGGAATGTACTCATAAATAATTTCTACACCTTCCCTTATCCACTGGCTCCAGCCTCTTTCCCTTTCTGGCCCTTTTGAACCCAGGGCTACTAAGAAAAATTTTCCCATTGCAGTTCCTGACAGAAGTGATAAATAAGCCCTAAAAGTAAGCAGTAGAAGGAAGAAAGAGAACTAAAAAGCAGACAGAGGCAATTCCTTCAGGATGAAAAACTACCAAGCTAGGATTACCATCCCTCCTACTCCATGACGCCCATTCCTTAAAGCCTTTTCCCATCCCTATTCACCCTGTAGGTATTAAGCCCTCACAGTCATGTTTTGAGACTTAAGAAGTCTAAATAAAATGAATTTCCTGAGTAGGATGGATGAGTGATATGAAGAAAGAAATTAAGTAGATTAAATACATTTTATCTATTTATGAAAGTACTGAAATCTGCCTCCACATTTTAGGGATAGTATGAATTTCTTTCATAAGAATCCAAAAAACCATTATTTCCTGTGCTGAAGAATAGATCACATATCTAATAACAGGTAGCTTTCTCAGCTGTTAAAAATAAAAATGTAAAAATAAAGATGATTTTTCTTTTTTCTTAAAGAACAAAAGGCCCATTCTTACTATCTTTACTTCTTTTATTTCCGATTAATTCACAGATCTCATAACAAAGTTTTACCTTGTAGAGCTGAGTCTTCGAGATGAGCAAATATAAGAAACCACTATATCCAAGAGACTCCACCATCTCCAGGAAGCAAGAAACAAAGGGAAAACCACATTATTCCAAATAATGGGCACCTCATTCTGATGTAAGAACACTTGGCTGTGCAAGTCTTTCCTACACAGATGAGGATTTTTATAATCTGGGTCTCTGAACTGAAATTTTTATCCACAGTAGGGCACTTTATGTCTCTAATATATAGAGTGATGGGAAAAAAAATTATTTTCTTTTAATCGAGAAGAGGTAAAGCCACATCCAGGCCTTGCCACATCACCTTACCTAGGGTTAGAGAATGTATTCTCTGTGCAATGCATTTGCTTCTTGCAAATTCAAGCCCACCTATCCTCTTCTTCTTCACTTTATTAACAAACTTTCATCCAAAAAATCACCTTCAAAAGGCTGCTGAAATACAAACAAGAAGCTCAACTGTCTCATTCTATTCTTCAACTATGTAGAATGCTTCCAAAGTAGGTGCTCAGTTCTGATTTTTCACAATTCTAAAGATACACAGGACTTTTGAGTGAAAGGAGACCGGAGAGACATATTACTGCTTTGAAGCTTAATTTGATTTCTCACAGGGAGAAATAATGCTCCCTGCATATCTCTCTCTCTCTCTCTCTCTCTCTCTCTCTCTCTCTCTCTCTCTCTCTCTCTCACACACACACACACACACACACAGTGCCTAGCTCCTGTTGGTACATCACATTTTGATTCACATTATAATTCTTTTTTCAAGATGGACCTTTATTATCTGGTAAAGCCTGGCAGAGCACCTTACACACATCATAAGTACCTGTCATTGACTATATTACTATGAATCCTCACCAACACCTCTGCAAATTGGAAATCTGCTCAACTAAAAAGCCTTTGTGTTGTCTGTGCTTCTTTTGGGTGCAGCAAGGGTAGGGAGGTGGGGAGCAGTTGTTACAGAGAAAAAGATTGAGCATTACCATGCAAGGCTTCAATTAATTTTGATTTGGAATGAAAGCATTTTGAAGTTCTACTTTGTAGTTGCAAAATTAGTAAAAACATCATATGCATGTAATGAAACATGCACTAGGGTAGGCGTGAGAGGAAGCGGGGAACGACAACAATGCAGTTACCACAAAGAAGCACAACGGATTCATTTCTGTAGCTCCCAGGTCACAGAAAACAGCTGAGATGAATTCAAGACTTGGCTATCAGCATAACAAGAACAACAATGACAGCTATTACTCCTTGAGTGTTTATTCTGTTAGAGGCATTCTTAATATATTACCATTTAGTCTTCACAGAAGTCCCATGATGCAAGTCTTTTCCATTTTATAGAAAAGAAAGCCATCTCAGAGAAGCTAGTCAAATAAAATGAGAATATGAATTTTCAAGCTTGGACGTGAAGAATCCCCAAGTCCGTGCTCTTTCCAGTACATCAGGAGGCTGGAAGACCCACTCATATGATGAACCATAGGGCAAACGAACAGGAATACTGTTCGTCACAAACCACTTTTATATTTCAGTATCAGTCAGTGTGTCGGGACTGAATCCATGGCCTCAAATTCTTTCCAACTGTCTGTGGTTTTCTTCAGCTCCATAATATATACAAACACCCTCTCATAAATTCCTAAGAATACACAACATTTTGACTTGGGCGTCTTATGACAAGATATCTGAGCTGGGAAAATAGCTCCCATTTACCACCTAGTGCTATCAATAATCTTATGCTGCTGACATTAACTTTATGGGCTCAACAGAGTATTGATACAGGTAGATGGTGACAAGGATGACTCCTTATAAAATTAACAGACTGTAAGGTAAGTCTGAATTCTGGGGGACTATTATTTGTTGTTAATTCCTGTACACTTAGAGTGGAATTTTTAAAACAATAATAAAGTGACAGAGAGAATTATTACATTTTTACAGGACATCAATCTGAGTGTTGCTGATTTTCTTTTCAAATACAATTAGCCATCTTTTATTGCAATGCAAGGTCCACTCTTAATAATGATAGTTAAAACACACAAAAACTTTAGGTGATGAGGAGAAAGACCTATAAGATATGTTAGCCACACACCAGAAATTGGCCCTGGGGCACCTTATGTGTCATTCATGAAAACCAGACTTTCAGCTGTCTTGGGTTTGCCTTTCATTTCCATCTATGATTTCCACATGCCTGCGTACCCAGACTCATTAATACATTTTGAAATATGTCTGTTTGCATTGTTCATGGATTAACCCATGTACCATAGACAAATAAGTCTTAAAAAATAAGTCTGAGCAATAGAGTGATCATCTGGTCAGGGGATGGTTCCAGCAATGCAGAGATGAAATACAGGACTTAGTCGACTTTATCAGAAACCAAAGCAAGGTATGGTGCTTTCTTTCCACATAGCCAGTGGATGAAACACCTGCAAATACAGGTGGTTGAAATGGATCTTGGCCCCCTCAGTTTGCTCGGGTTTGAATTTCTCTGATCTATCCAGCTGGCACAGAAAAAATAAAAGAATCAAAGGTAATGCTGACTGTCATTGAGGAATACAGTTGTAATGTAACAAAACCTACTTCAACAAACTTACAATCTATGTTGAGACACTATAGCAAACAATTTCTAACATATACTACAAGTACAAAAAGTGTGAAAGAATCAAGATTTTTGATCAGTATGTCATGAGAAGAGTAGGAATCTGCAAAATGTTTAACAAAAATATTTGCACAAATTACCAGGCCTTTCTCAAATAACAAGTCCATCAAAATCCATGTACTTCCTCTGCCTATCTTTATCGCATTAGTTAACTGCATTTTCAACTTTAACTACAGTTTTATCAGTCACTTGAACTGGTGTGCTTGCCTTGCACCAAGAATAAAAATTCCTCCATCAGCTGGCACGCTAATTACTTGGTTACTAGTGAATAATCAAATGCTAGATGTTAAATAAATGAATGTCCAAGAGATATAGAATTATAGGATAATAAGGGAAGATTTAGTTTTGACTAAGAAATCTTCAAAGCCAGCCCAGGGTAGATCATTTGATTTGAGCATAACTTCAAAATGACAAATTTGAGAAGTAAATATGGGATGAAGGGCATTTTAAGTTTATAACCATATACTATATAAAAGTGTGAAGGTGCAAAGAACTGTGGGAATGTGTTGAGTAATCCAGATGTAGTAAGAACTCAGAATATAAGAAAAATATATTGGGAGATGATATTACAAAATAAACTCAGGATCATTTGGGGCAATTTGTGAATGTTATTCCTTAGTAGCACTTTTAGGACTGATGGGGGTGGAGGGAAAATGAAAGCAGAGAGACCACTAACAATAGTATATACTGGGATTTTAAAAAAGCCTGACATAAAAAAAGATTAAGAAAATGAAGTGAGAGGGTTGAGTGGAAACAGGATTAGAAATGGACAATGTGTTGAGGGAGGAAGCAAGAATAATGGCATGGTACATGGTACAGACTACCATTACCTGATGTATGGAGCAAAGCAAGATGAGAGAATGGGGTGGGAATATATTACGATTATGATATATTAAGCTTGCGGCTACTAAGCGAAAAATCACATGGAAATGTGTATTGGACTCATTCAAGATGGCTGAGTAAGTAGTTACATCTACCTCCTCTCCTTTTAAATGTTAAATAACAATAAAAATCTAAACAGAACCATAACAACCCTAACCCCCACCCACCCAAAATGCAGAGTTTGCTTTCCTCCTCCCTTACAGGAAAGCCCACCTATTGGTATGCCCCATTAATACACACACTGATACAGTCAGTTACATCATTTAGAGGAAAACATTTTTGGAGGAAAAACCCACATCAGTCAATTTAGTTTTTTGTTTATAAACATGTACCTACAATCAATGATAAACAAACATCTAAGGAAAATCAACAGCATAAAAGAGAAAGACCAAAATGTACAACCAGTTCTGGATTAAAGAGTAAGAAAATTTAGGTACTAGAAAAGAATATTTCAGATATTCTCACTGATTTTCCTTATAAATAAAAATACCCGTAACATCTATAAAAGAAGAGCAGTCTGCCATGAAAAAGAAGCTGAGAACAAAAAAAAAAGTTCTTGGAAATTAAATATATGATTGTTTATACAAAAGATTAAACAGATAGACTGAATAACAGAATAAGCACAGCTGAAAATTGAGTTTGTAATCTAAAAGATAAATTGACAGAATTTGAAAGGACATAAAAGGACGGATGATATAAAAGCTAAAAGAGCAAGAGAGACTCAGGAGGGCCACATCCCTCATACATTTAGCATTTCAGGAGATGAGAACAGAGATGCTAAAGGGATCGAGCTGCTCAAAGAAATGACAGATAAAACGATATGAACAAGAAATAATCTGCTTTAAGAATGTAGTACATAAATGCTCAGAAGGAGATTTATTTTAGAAACATACTTTAAAATCTGTTAGAAGACAATCTCTGAAGAAGAAGGATAGACAAAGGAGAAACAAAAGAGAAACTTGTTAAGGATCTGTCCAATCTGTGGTAATATCAATAGAGAGGGGCTGCTGGCAGAGACCTGATAAGCCTCAGAGAACTGCTGGAAAAATAAAACTGAAAATCAAGAGAAAATGAAATAGAGATTATGGGAATAAGGGGAAAAGTCTATGAAAGTTCTATTCACTGGGCATTCCATAAGTAGAAAATTCTGCAATATGAGGCTTATCTTATAAATCACTCTCACCACTGACCAGATATTACCAAAGCATGAGGAATATGACTTCTATATACTCAACTTAAAGAAACCGCTAAGAATTCACAATGAAATACCATTTGACATTCACTGGAAAGACTATAATCAAAAAGGCAGATAATAACAAGTAAGGAAAAGTATGTGGAGAAAATGGAACCCTCATATACTACCCTCATATACTACTAATGGAAATATAAAATGATACTGCCACTTTGGAAAACAATCCAACAGTTCCTCAAAATGTTAAATATAAAATGATAACATATGACCCAGAAATTCCATTTGAGAAATTACACACACCCAAGACAAGTAATATATCCCTACACAAAAACTTGTACACAAATGTTCATAACAGCATTATTCATAATAGCCAAAAAGTAGAAGCAACACAAAAATCTGTCAACTAATTAATGAATAAACAGAATCCATGGTATAGTCAAGTCATACAATGGAATATTACTCAGTAATGAAAAGGTAAGGGGTACTGATACATGGGAAAAAAAAAAAAAACAGTGACAGGCCACATATTGAATGATTCCATTTTGTGTGGGATGTCCAGAAGAGGCAAATCTATAGAAAGATATAAAGTAGATTAGTATTTGCCTGGGGGGGCTGGGGAAGGATGAGAGGTGAGGATTAAAAGGTTCAGGGTTTCTTCTTAGGGTGATGAAAATGTTCCAAAATTGATTATGCTGATGGTTGCACAACTCTGTGAATACACAAAAACCCACTGAATTGTATACTTTAAATGGGTGAACTGTGTGATATGTAAATTATATCTAATAAAGCTTTTTCCAAAAAAGTTGCTAAGAATCACAGCTCTGATTAACTGAGTAAACGGCTGAGGTTTTCATTTTTATATTTATGTAAATATAAGACTACATTAATTGGAACTCTGAAATAAATATATTTTAGTACTGGTATTCAAATTTTAAAAGTTCAGATTTCCAATTAAGATTCTAGAAGTGGATCTCTGGTTCTTTAAGAAAAATATTTATGAACTTCACATATTAGCTTGGCTAACCAGATCTATGCCAAAATGAAAAGTAATGGTAATAAAAAATCAGAGTTGTATTTACTGACTCATTTTGTGTGCCATGTGTCAACTCTGACCCTCACAGCCTTGTAATTATTCCCTCTTTAAAAGGTGGAAACTGAATTCCCCAGAGGGTAAGTAACTTGACCAGGGACACAACACCAGCAAAGGGCAGAAATGGGACTGGAACGCAGCTCGGTCTAACTTTAGTCCCATGCTCAAGGTGGCTTTTCACAACAGTACATTCCTGGTATGTCTTTTAAAATCAATACTGAAAGAAAGTAAAAACATCACATTTCTATTAACAAGTCAGAGTTTTGTTTGTTAAGAGGAGAATTGCAATGGAACAGAAGAGAGAAGGTGTATCTAGAAGGATAGGTTTTATATAATTTTACATGGTTCTTCAAACACTTGGATGACAGCTGATTGGGAAATTAATGACAATATTCTAAGACATAAAGCCATTGGTATGAGGGCTTCAATTAAAAAAAAGGGAGTTATATTTAACTAAGGATATAAAATACTCAATCTCTAAATATGATACATGGGAAATTAAAAAAAAAAGATATAATCTTTCAAAAAAAGCTGTAAGAAAGTCTCCCAGGTATATATGAGAAGCTGAACAGAGGTTTGGCATTGACAGTACAACTAACTAAGCTGTGGGAATTAAGTAGGGAAACAGCGTAAGCAGAAGAAATGTCCCAATAATTCCAGGTTTACAGACACAGTGATAATTTCAAGGGAGTGATTCTGACTATTAGATAATCAGTATAAAGATTTAGAGATGACAGAATATCTCTAAAATTCTCTTCCACTTCCCTAGAAACAAACAGCATTGTAAAGAGAAAAGATTTCTCACTGGTTATCTCTCATTTTTTATGATGCTAATCAACTAAGAGAAAATAAAGCTGCAATCAAGAATTTGTATACTCCATAAGTAATCGGTGTCCAAATTTTTATAGGAAAAATCATTTATTATCTAAGTTGAGAGAGTACTCTGTGATGATCAAATAAAAAGCATAATAAAAAGTAAATAAGAATGTAAGCCTTTATACTATAAAAGCGGAAAAGAAATAGAAAAAAGAAACGTCTCTTGCTTTCTATTTTCCTCCATAAATACCATTAAGATGTGGGAGTCAAACTGTATAAGCTGATGCCATAAATCTTCAAGATACACACAGAGGTAAAGGCACCCTCTGGTAAGGATGTCAGACAATATGAAGTTCTTAACTGTTTTAGGTGTTCATGTTATGTAGCCTACTGGCAGAAATTAAGTCATATGAAGACATGTATTATGCTGCTCTTTACAACAGCAAAATCCAAATGGTCAATAATAGAGGAATGACAAATTTTGACTCATCTGTAATTTTTATGAACTATATAGTTATCATATTGAACATATTATTGAGTGTCAAGCACTTACCCAAGTGCTCTACTCAGCCTCCAGAAGAGCCCTATGAATATGTTCTCTTATTTACTGGTTCCATTCTACTGATGAGAAAAAAAAGTTCAGTTTACTTTGCTAAGGTCACGGAGCTAGAAAGCAATGGCACTAGGATTCCACACCAGTCTAGCTCCAGAGCCCAAACTGCTCAGCACAAGACGTTTTTTGTATGGAGCTGCTTCATATGTTACTTTTCGAATATTATACTAGATTCTACTTTATAATTATTCTTTCAAGGATTTTTGTTTCAATATTCACAAGCAAAATTAATCTCTGGTTTTCTTTTAGGAGAAATATATTATCCTTGTTTCAATATCAATGTTATTTTTCCTTCATAAAAAAGAATTTAAAAACTTTCCTTCATTTTCTATGTTCTGAGACAGTTTAACACTGGGATGATTTGTTTCTTAAATGTACGGCAGAATATCCTTATAAACCAAGAGAGGGATGGGGAAATAGCTCTTTAATAACTCTATTTCATCTATAATAAATGTTCTTTTAGATTTTTTATGTCTTCTGGGGTCACCTCTGGTCACATATTTTCCATTTCACTTAAAAGAATTTTAGCAGCTTTTTTGAGGTATAATTTACATGCCATAAAATTCACCTGCTTGAAATGTACAATTCAATAATTTTTAGTCAATTTAGAGTTGTGTAATAATCGTCACCATCATTTTAGAACATTACCATCACCATAAAAAGATCCCTTATGCCTATGTGGAATCAATCGCTGTTACTATCTCCAGCATCTCTACTATTCTAATAGTACAACTTTGTACTCTTAATGCATATTAAATAAAATAGTAGGGTCAAATCTTTAATATATTGCATATAACATGATTACATTATATCAAAATTATTTACTTCTAAGAAATTAATATGGTGCTATGTGCAAGTGGTATAATTTCTTATAGCTCATTAAAGCTACCTGGTATTTATGGAAAAAAACAAACAGTATAATTGCTCTCATTTTCCTGTGTTCAGTACTGAGATTACCATAAACATATATTCTTAATAGCTCCATTGGCAGCAAGCAATAGGAAGTAAATACTAAAATATGATCACAATAACCAACCTGCCTCCAGATATAACAAAAATTACCCTTTTTCTTTACTTCATGTCAACCATATTTTCTTTATATAAGATAGCTTTAAAAGATTTTCTTTTTCTTAATTTCTTTTTTAAATTTTCTAATGAAAGCCTGGGAAAAGGCTAGCTATTTATGAACTGGACAAAGTGCTTTACCAATAATGTTTGGGAATTTAGTGCTGAGGATTAAGCCCAGCTGACTACAAGTCCTGCCAATATATTTTTAATTAGTGTTGAAGAGAAATTCCTTTTATTAGGAAGCATTAGTGTCATTTGGTTTCTGATCCTTGCTTCAAAGTTCTCCCCATACAATGGGGAACATTAAGTAAAAGATTAAATCTAATTTAACAAGAAAATATTTTTACATGTTTAAACACGCATACTCCATTCAGCAGCATAATTAGATCTAACATTAGAAAAAATTGCTTTGAGTATCAAAATTTTCTTCCAACGATAAAGGTCAACAAAAAAATAGACTTATAGAAGTGGAAAGGGCATTGACCTTGGAACTACAAACATGGGTCCAAATCCCTCTTCCCTCTTTCTCCCCCTCCTCCCTACCCAGCAGCCCCCTTGCAAACAAAACAAAATAAAATGCAAATAAAAGACTTCAGTGGAAACATACTCTCAAGATTTTCTTAAGTAAATTTATACCAATACATTTTTTTTTCATTCAAGAACTGAAGTTACTAAATTAAGTTGCTTCTTTGTCAATTTAATATCCTAGTTGACCATCTGTTACTTTCCTATCATCTTTTCCTCAAAGACATAAAGTGAGCCTCAAAAACATCTAAGAACGTATTACAAGACTGTTTACAAGACTGTTTTGAGTTTTAAACAGATGCGTACTTACATGAAAGCCTAACTATAAAGCACTCAAGGGTATGTAAGTCTTGTGTTGACAAGTATGAATTCACAATGAAGGAATCCAAAACATACACACACATACACTCACAGTCTGCATATACTCTCTGTTCTAGGTTTATATACTCATTGTGTTCATAAAACTTACAACTATTTCCTTAAATAAAAGAAAAGGAATTTTACTTAGCTCTTCTAGTTTCATACCTAAGAATTGTTTTCAAATGTTTCTTTGAAAAAAATTATTAGAAAGTTATTAGTCATCAATAATATGACTTTTAACTAGAGTGAAATCATCAATGTAAGAGTCTAGACAGAATAAGGATGACAAAATAAAAAAGCAGTACTAAATCTATACTATTTTAAATATGTACTACTGCAGGTCTCACCTTCCAAAAAAGGTCAGTTCAAAGATCTGAAAACCTATTACTAACATAAATCTGAAATCAATACCTTTAAGCGTTTATCTGAAAACTTTAAATCTTTGCAAACTTGTTATAAAAAATAGATTTGCAAACATTTTCAGAAACAGAAAAAGAGAAATCAAGTTTGTCCTTTTATTCTGATGATGTCTATTACTCCCCAGCCCTGATCACCTTCCTCTTTAACCCAGGAATTAATTAAGGATCTCTTTGTTTTAGCTAAATCTTAGAATCTGGAGAAGCATTAACTGCATAAGAAATAACAATGAAATATCTTCCTATTTTTCTCATTCCCCAGTTGCAGTTAGTCTCCCAATATTAGTGCAGTATTGTTTGTTTAAAACGTTTTCTCCTAATCGTCCTATCAGAGTGGCTAAAATGGAGGAGGTAGAAAGATAAGTAACCAGTATGAACAAGAAGATGGGAAGAGGGATGTTTTCAATCTCTATATATTGGTACTACCTCTGTTGTGGCAACAGAGATCAGACTTCAAGACACTAGTTCTTTTCTTTAGTAACTCCATGTTGGAGCAATTCATGACAAAGCAATTGCATGAGTACACAAGAAGAGTGATAAAGAATATCTATATTCTTTAGCACCTTCTATAGCTTACTCTGTAATAGCAAAAAATAAAAACTAAGTGCCCATCAACATGGACATGATTTTAAGGTTATGCTACACTTCTGTACTATGTACTTTTATGCAGCTATTCTAAAGAAAAGATCAGGCTAGTATACACTGGCATGGGAGACTCTTGGAGTAGAAAAATTTAAGTTGCATATAGAATACTTCTACTTTTTCTGTGACACACACACACACACACACACACACACACACACACACACACACACACCTGTATTTAGACCCCACACAAATATATAGTATTGGGAGAAAGAGAGGGAAAGACAGAGAGTGGTCTGGAATGATGCCCAAAAAGACAACACAGTAGGTGCTAGAAATCCAGCACATGAGGGAAGAAACTTCTATTTTTCTTCACACATTTTTCTACTGTTTAAATTTTTTTCAATAATTGCAAAGAAAAATACAACTATAAAGTACACCCAGCAAACAACAGCAGAAGAGGGAACCAGGCCTATTAATATTTTAATAATAACTATTAGCTCTAGATCTCTTTCCATCTGTCTGCCTGGCAGAAAGTGGATTCTGCTCTGGTCATATGCACACTAGACCTAACGCAAAATCTCTCATGAAGATTTTATGAACTAAACAGAAAACCATGGCTGAGAAAAAGAGCAGATTGGCTGGATCAATTGCCAGCTGAAAATCAGTCAACAAAGACTGCTGACTGATGGTTGCATTCCAGCCTCAAGTTTCAGTGGCTCTCCAGCCTGGGTTCTTGATGTTTGGATCCTCACTCTGAGAATTCATGAAAGAAGGACTTGGGGTGGGGGATGAGGGGGTTGGCAGTGACAGCAAGGTAAGCCACAGACCTCTACATGATCCAGATGAACCTCCCCAATATCCACTGCCTTTTTACCATAACCTGCCTTCAAGATTAAATAAATGATCTAATATATTACTTTCATGGTCTTCCCTGGCCTTCTTATTACCAATAACCACACCCTCTCCGTGATCTCAATTTTAAGCCTCACCTTCCCAGCACATTTTTTACCTTTCTTGTACTCCTGATAGCAAGAATGCCAATTCCAAAACATTTTCAACCCCATTAGAATTCATAATCCATTGATTTTTGCCTTGCTTTACTCCCTAGAGCCCCCTTATTTCTTCCTTCTCTCCTTTCCAGCTTAAATTCATGATTATTATAATTGTTCTCTTGCCCCCTCCCACTTCATCATATTCACTTCAGAAAATCTCAAGCTGGCTATAGCCAACCCTCTGCCCTCTCTATGCCTCCACCCAGGTTGCCAAACACTGCTTAAAGACACACAACCAAGTGTCCAAGTCAAGTGGACCCTTTCTGCTGCCCACCAGACATAGTTATTTCTGTGGTCCATTCATCTCCCACACATACATGACTGGTTCACTCCTTCTTAAGTCCTCAACACTTCCCTTTCTATCCCTACTCTCGGTCAATGATTTCTATTTCCCTGAAGAAATGGAAAATCAGCAGAGAACTTCTACCACCACATCTGCTACCAACTGGCATCTGTGTCCACATACTCACTTTCGCTCCTATTGTATGAAAGCCCCGTGTGTGCTCCAATCTCAGCGTCCTCACTCTCCAACTAATGAGTTAGGTTCAGTCCTGTTCTGCCTGTTCAAGGGTACCACTGCTGCAATTCTCCGGCTTTCTCTCCTGTATCATCAATTTCTTCCTCCTTACTGGATAATTCCATCAGCACACAAACATGATGTGATTTCTCCCATCTTAAAACAAGAACAAAAGAACCCTGCACCACCCAGATCTTCTGCCAGCTATTTCTCAACTTCCCTTAACAGCAAAACTACTTTGAAAAACTGCCTATATTTGTTGTCTCCAATTACTCCCCTCTTTCTCTTGAATCCACTCCATGATGCTAAATCCAATGGTCATTCCTTCATTTTCTGCAGCATCTGGCAACTAATCATTTTTTAATTGCTTTTTCTTCCTTGAAACACTTTTTCTACTTGGCATCCAGAATAGTCCTAGTAGTTCCCTGCCTACCTCACTGCTTACTCTTTCAGTCTCTCATTGGTTCTTGTTTATCTCATCTCAGCTTTGATGACCTTATCTCATCTTGTGGCTTTAAATACTATGACATGCTAGTGACACCCTAATCTTGCCCTTCAGTTTGTGGCAAACTCCTGATTCCAAGTTCACATATTCAGCTGCCTACTGGACATCTCCAGTAAGATATCTATCAAGTAAAGGGTATGGACCTCATCAAAGCACAATTGGAAAGAGTGGTATTTGAAAAAGGAATCAGGCATCTTCTCTAAATGCTACTCTTGTTCCAAGCTAAATAACAAGTATAAATACTTCATTTAAGTTAGTTTAGTTCTTCAAAGAAATGCCTTAATCATGATTCAAAATAATGGCATCAGTATTTATTTAGATCATTTAAAAAAACAAGGTATTTTTCAGTTTCCTACAAAACTACTTATTGTTATACAATGTGCTTTTCTAATATTGCAATGAAACTCCTTGAACTTATTGCCAAAGGGTTAAAAAAAGTTATCTACTGACTTAAGAGTCTGCTTCTTATTATCAGGTAATATGAACTATGTAGTTCACTTTTTTCTTTGCTTTGGTCTCTAGAAATCTTCAAGTTAAATTAATTCTCAATTTCAATAATTATAATAATCCCACTCTTGATTTCTGGAAGTATAATTCTCCCCTTCATTTCTACAGGCCTCCTAATCCTGTATGTTTTTATTGTACCCATGATGTCATCCTGAGCCAAGCACTGAGACTGGAACATTAAAGAATCTCAATAACTATCTCATCACCATCACTGTCATCATGTTTTTTAAAACGGCAACCAACAGTTGCTCACACTTAGGTTATGTGCCTTGCCTAAACTCAAAAGTTCACAAAACCAATCTGTAGGGGAGCCAGAAATGTGGCTCAACAGCCTGTGCCCCATGTACAAATTCGCTGTCATTCAGCTTTCAGAGTCCCCTGCCTCCCCCTTTTATAAACAGGATATTCAATATAAATAAAACCTCCCAAATTATTGCCTTCTACCTCTCTCCAACTAGACTGTCAACCCCTGGAAGGCAGGCAGCCCCATGATTCATACTCCTCTATAGATCCTGCTCTACGTTTAGCACAATACCTTACACACGATAAAGACCTAATAAATACTTGCTGACTTAGGGAGGCAAAGAACAATTTACAACAGGTAGAAATTGAAGCAGAAAAGGGAATGAGAGAAAGCAGAAAAAATGGTCAAACCGAGTGGCTTATTTCTCCTTTTTCATTTTTATTGTCAGTCCTGTAACCATTCTAGAAGTCAAGAGCTTGAACAACCACTCTGCACAGCCCTTCTGTGATCCAAGCTCAGGGAGCTGCCCCAGGCTGGTTCACCACTGATCAAGGGGGTATTAAATGAAAGCAACTAGGACAGGTTCCTGAAATGTGGCAGGCTGGGCGAAGGGAGGTCTGTGAATCTGGTTTCACCCCACACCAGGGTCACTGTGCACTGAGTGGGCCCTGCTCCTTCCAGTGCCCACACCCCAACTACCCTCTTCCCACTGACTCTCCTCCAGCTGCAGCAGGAACCCCAGACACCCTGTTCTTCCTACACAGCAGGGGGCGCCTCGGACCCTAGCTCCTCCCCCTGGGTCTTACAGCTGCACTGCTGAAGTCTGATCCCATCAGTGCCTGGCCAGGGTGAAGACCAAAGGAGAGGAAGAAACAAACCAAAGAGATCCATCTGGGAGATCCTGACCCCCTTCTCTGCCTGCTCCCCAGCTGGCCTTGCCCTGGAAGCCTGAGTCCAGGGAGCAGAAAGTGCCAAATCTGAGGAGACATGGGCCCTGCTGGCTGCGCCTTCCTGTTGTGCTTTGTGCTGGGGATCTCAGGTGAGGCCCTGAGGAGAGTTCTAGGCATGGGTAGGGGCTCCAGCCTAGGAAAGGCAGCATAGGGCATGGGGTATTGGCCTCCCACGGTAAAAGGGATTCATCATGGGTGTCTCCCACCTTCCCCTTTTTCTCTCCCTAGGCACAGATGAAGAGGAACGAGAGAATCTTTTAAAGTCAAGTAAGGCACCCCAGCCAGAGGCAGCAGGCCAGGTGGACCAAGGCGGAGAGCAGGGAGTGGTGGGGACAGAGGGGCAGGGTTCTGGGGTGGGTCTCCCATGCTTTTCTCCTCTTTATTGGCAGTCTGCGGGCGGCCTGCAGTCTCATCCGGCATTGCCTCAGGCAGGGAGGCCAATGTGGGGCAGTGGCCCTGGCAGGTCAGCATCCGCCAGGATTTGTTCCATATCTGTGCAGCCACCCTCATTTCAGCACAGTGGGTGTTGACAATGGCAAGCTGCTTCCGGTGAGTGCTGGCCTCTCTTTAGGGAGACTCATTAGGGAACTCCAGTGACTATAACACCTGGGCTAAGGGCAGCAGGGAGTTTATCTTGCACTGTCTGAATGTGTCCTACCCTAGCTCTCATTCAACGCAACTACACTTAGACTTCCGGCTTCTTATTAGACAATCACCTTGTTTGAAATGAGTGCCTAAAAAAAGTCACACACCCCTAACTCCCACCCCACCTAATACTCTACTTGAAGAGACATTTCCCCTGCAGGGCCCCTCCCTTTACAGCATGCCCACATGTACAGCCCCTAGCCCTCTTCCATTCCCGTGGTTTAAAATGTCATATATTTACTGATAACACCCACATTTACATCACTGGTCTCAAATTCTAGTTCTGATTCATTCCCATTTCAATGTCTCACTGATGTCTCAAACATAACATGATCAAAACTGAACTACAATTTCACCACCACCAAATATCTCCAAACCTATTTCTTTCTCTTTCTCTGTCTTCCCCATCTTGTTCAACAATATAACCAGCTGCTCAAGCTAGAAATATGAAGCCTCACTTTCCCTCACATTCCTTATTTACTACATATATTAATTCAGTCAGTTCTACTTCCAAAATATACTTTGACTCTAGCATAGTTATCCCAGACCACTGCAATAGCATAACAGGTTTTATTGCCTTTGCACACACAACAAAGTGAGTTTTAAAAAGTCAGAGGTGAGATTATATAAGCCACTTCCTCCTTCCACAACTCCAGTAGCTGCCCAGGCACCGAGAATAAAACCCAGGTGCCTCCCTGTGGCCTACAAGCCATAAACTGCCAGATCTGCTCATTTCCCCAACCTTATCTCATTCTATTCCAGGTTCATTTCAATTCCTAAAAACTGCCACACTCTTTCTAACCCTCGGGGCCTTTGCATACTCTATTCTCTCTGTCTGGAATGCTTTTTCTTATAGATATTCTCATGGCTGACTACTACTTTTGGGGACTCAGTTGAAAGGTTACCTCTTCAACAAGACCTTCCTTTATCATTCAGTCCGAAGACTTTTTTCATACTATACTCTCTAACTTAAAATCCTGTTCGGTTTCTTTATAATAGTTATTACAATTTAAAATTTTGTAATTTTGTTTGCTTCTCTCTCCTCTCACTTCCTATTTATCTCCCTCTCTGTCTCTCTCACTCTCTCCCCCCCTCTTTCTCTCTCACACACACACACACAGCGCACACGCTTGCGCGTGCATGTACACATAATCCTTAAGACCAAAAGCCTTATGAGGACCAGATCATGGCTAAGTCTCATACTCTCAGAGATGCTCAACACTTATTGAAGGAACAATGCTTAGGAAGAACTACAAAGAATGCAACCTCCAGGACTATGGGCTCTGCTGTGACACTCCACAGCAGTCACAAGAAATCCACATTACCTGTTCTACTTCTCTTCTCAGGTCTAAGGACACCAGAAAATACACTGTACTGGTGGGGTCTCTTCAGGTCTCTGGTCACCCAGACTCCAAAACAACGACAATACCTGTGTCCAGGATTATTCCCCACCCTGACTTCCAGGGAAACACATCTACTGCCATCGCTGTGGTAGAACTGGCTTACCCAGTTTCTTTTAGCCCTGTTGTCCTGCCCATCTGCCTTCCTGCATTGGCCGTCCAGCTGAAGAACTCAACCTCCTGCTGGGTGACTGGATGGGGCTATTCTGGGAGATACCAAAGTGAGGATAAGTAGATTTTCTGACTTCTGTTTCCTCAACTGACATTCTCTCCCCGTACCCTCTAATCCTTAGCACCAGGTATACTGCATTCTCCAGGCAATTAATCTGAAGTACTGCAGACTTCGAATTCTCCTTGACCCTGTACCTTCCCTTTGCCTCCTTCATATTTCTTCTTCTGTAATCTCTTTGCTTATTTACATGTTTTTTTGCTTAGCAATATTGGCAAGATCTTAAAAGTGAAAACGACAAGGGAAGGAACTTAGAAACAGGATAGTTCTCAGTCTGAGAAATGATATCGTTCTCCCTCCTGGGTAGAGTGTGTCTGGGCAGGTGGGCAGGCGGGGCAGGCATAAAAGCGTGTTCAGGAAAGTCAAGACTGTTCAGCAGGTCCTGAGTCAAACTAGGAGAAGAGAACTTCATTTCTGTATAACCAGTCTTGATTCTTCTCAGTATAGTAGATCACCTCTTTATATTCTATGGAATATAAAAATATATTCCAAAGCCCAACACCTTAATAATTCTGCATCATTCATTATTTTGGGCTTTCCTGAATTATAAGATAGTTTCTGTTATTTGTGTTATCTAAGTAGGAGTTACTGCCTTCAGCCTTGGTCAGTCCCAGGGAACTCAGCCTTCAGGAAACTTCTCAAATTAGAAACTGGAATGCTATCTAATATGGGACAGAATATTTTGAATCAGAGTTATCCCAGAAAATTAGAGGCTTGAAATCTATATCCATAGCTGTAAGTTGTTTCCTAATTTTTAAGACAGCTTTGACCCTTTTTGACCTTACAGATAGGAAGCCATCTTACATACTGAAGGAGCTAAAAGTGCCCATCGTTGATCCCCAGACATGCAGTGACTACTATCAGAAAGAAAGTTTGCTGCGTGGAGTCAAGTCTGTCATCAGCGAAGCCATGATCTGCTCCAAGCTCCCAGCAGGGAAGATGGATCAGTGTATAGTAAGGATCCATCCTATAGGCACCTTTCAGAGCTCTTCCCTTCCCCGTTGTGCTTCCCAAGTTTCAGAACTTCAGAGTCCCTGGGTAAACTCAGGAGTGCAGGACAGGCCCCACCTCCACAATTCTTGGCTAAACTATTGGACAGTTTTTCCATTATCCTGTGAGAGTCCTAGCCATCTTTTCTCTCCCCACTAGGGCAGTAGAGGAGACCCCCTGACTTGCCAAGTGGAGGATTTCTGGGTCCTGGCAGGAGTGGTGAGCTGGGGATCCAACTGCATCCAAGCCAGTACGCCTGGAATATATACAAACATCAGCTTTTACAAATCTTGGATTGAGAAGTCAGCCATCTCGCATACTGACTTTTCTGCTGCCTTCAGTCTGGACTTCTCTAGTCTCCTCACTGTTATGCTTCTGCCTCTCATTTTCCTGGAGCTTCCCTAACTGGCTGAGGTCAGTATGGCCAGAGTGAAGTTGAAAGTTCAGCAAGACAGATGCAGTTCTGCCACCTCCAGGCCTAGCCCCCATCAGTCCAATATGCTTATTGCCTTTCCCCTGGGGTCAACCTGGAAACTAATCTCCCCAGTGTGAATAAAATTTGGTTGATTCTAACTATTATTTCTCATATTCATTCTTTTAATGAAACTAGAGAATGGGACTGGGAAAATATAGGAGCACAAAACTTTAGAGTTTAAAGGGACCTGGAAATCACTTGTCCCAAGTAATCTCCACATTCAGTACATGAAAGGGCTGGAGTCCAGAGAGGTTAATTAGTTGGCCCTTGGCTGAATTCAAGACGAAAATCATATAATCTTGGACTGAGCTGTGTCCTAAAGCAAAAGCAGGGACTTAGAAAATTAGAAAGTTTCAGCTAAAGTACACCAGACAAGTGGAACCTAGGGTAGTGTTATTAGATATCTACTGATGACAACAAACTACCCCAAAACTTAAAAATAACATATTATCTCACAGTTTCCATGGGTCAGGAATCAGGGAGGGCTTAAATATTTAAATAGGTAGTTCTGGCTCAGGGTCTTTCAAGAGGCTACTTGCTGTACCAGAGCTGCAGTCAGCTCAAAGCTCAAGCCGTAAAGAACCTGTTCATGCGTCTGCTTGTGGCAGGCCTCAGAGGATCCGCTTCTAAGCTCACTCACACAGGCCTCTCCAAGGGCTGCCTCATGGCAGCTGGCTTCCCCCAGAGTGAGTGATCCAAGATAAAGTGAGACAACACCCAAGATGGAAGCCACAGCTTTTCATAACCTAATTTTAAAACTGACACCTCACTACTTCTGTTGTATCTGTTCTTCACAAGTGAGTCAACAAAGCGTGCATATCAGGAGGCAAGGTTCACAGGGGCCATCTTAAAGTCTACCTTTCATAGGTGACATAAGGGAAGGGTCTGGACTAAGGAGCTGGGAGGCAAAGATTTACCATGTTTAATAGTTAGGCATAAAGAGGCATGGGGGAATTTACATGGAGGTATTCAGGGGGAGAATGCCTTCTGAGTCTCCTGTTAACCCCACCCACTGAAAGCATTTCATGGTAGCATTCACAGGTATATGGGATTACAGAACAATATCCTGTGACCAGAGAATAGTCTAAGAAAACGAATGCCTGCTTTATCCCTACTTCTCCTGGGCCCCTGATAATACACAGAGTGGTTAAGAACACAGGATGTAACTAGCCAATACAGTTAATTTATGGATTTCAAAAGATGCCAATTAAAATAGTAACAGGAAGCTCTGTATTAAACAGTAAAAAAATAATTAGAAAAAGTTTGGGTAAGACAGTGAAATGAACAGCTAAGTGAGCATCCCTTGATCAAATTTCATTAAATATTAATAAAATCATTGTTTGAAAATGAAATTTTTCATTAATAACTACAAAGATAAGATAATTACATAAAACAAGTAAATTAAATCTGGGTCATTAAAAAGCTTTCCATACGTATGGAAAAATAGAACTTTGAAAAAAATTAATTTCCCAAATGCAAAAACTATACTAAGTAGAAGCAGAATTCAAAGAATGTTTACAATTTATTCTCTAAGGAATACTGTTCATGTTAATAAGATCTCTTCAAGATTTTTTTAGTTAACAACCTTACAGAATTGCAAGCAAGGCATAATTGATGCTGTAGTAAACACTTCAGCAAAAGACAAGATAAACTGACTCTGTATGTGAAATTTGAAATAAGTTAAAAAGATAATACAATGTGAGAGAAGATAACAGATCTATACGCCAGAGCCAAGAAATCCAACAAGGAGATAAAAAGAAGGATTAAGAATCATAAAATAAAATAGTTAAAAGACACCTTACAAATTTATCTAATAGAATTCTCAGCTCAAAGCATAAGTTTGCTTGTTTAATAGACCTTTCATTTCTTACTACAGCAGCATGGGAAAATTAACTGGTTGGAATGAGAGAATGGGAACTATTTTCACTACAAAGCACTATCCCACCCCTTGCCCACCTGAATCCTCTAAAACTGTAAGTTAACAAGTAAAGCATACACATAATGAGTGAGATGAAATGAGATAGGTATCTGTAGAAAGAACCTCCCTCCCCCTCCAAAAATGTTTTCATTAATGCATGCCTTATGTGTTTTGGGAATAAGCTAAACTTGGAGCTTTGGGTATAATCTCAAAGCAACATACCAGGAATGAGCTCATACCTTAGGAAGCTTAAATCTAATCAACAATATTATGCACTGCTTGAATTAAAACAGTATTAAAAAAGAAAATTCTCAACATGGAATTTTAAAAAGCAAAAGCCAGAGAGCTGTGTGGATTCATCAAACCATTAAGAAAGAGAAACTTTGGGTATGATGAAATTTCACATTTAGAAAAAACATGTTCTGTCAGAAGGGCTCTTTCACCTCATTTTTGCAAAGAAGGAATATTTCATCCTAGTAGGTGAAATTCTTGTGGAGATTAACCGCTTCCATTTGTTTTGATCCAAAGCCTCTTCAAACCACTACGCACTTACTAATTTGGTTTCCCTACTCATATAAAGAAGGTGTGCCTTGTTTTGTAAAAATGAAAATTCTAAATGCTGACAATGAATAGAACAGGTTGCAAACAAACATTCTGATTCATATACAAGTCCCTTAAAATTTAGTAAGTCAGTCTCTTGAATTTGATCTAAGTGCTCTGACAAGCCCTGAGTTTCATAATCTAAAAAGCTAAAGGTCCAGAGTCTAAATTGAGATAATCTGAGCTAAGTCATATTGCCTGTAAAAGTGGATTCTCTGGGTGACATGAAATCTTTATCTCATCTGTAACTATGTCAGAAATTTATATTTACTTTATGCTTTCTCTTCATTAGTTACTATACTGCTTGCTTTAAATATCTTTTTCAGTTCTAACACCTCAAGAAGGTATTATTTATCCTACTTTTACAAATGAAAACACACACAGGTGAGGTCCAGAGAGGTTAAGTAACTTGCTAAGATCACACAGCTAATATTTGATTAAACAGATTTATCCAGGACTGTCTGATTAAAAGCTTTGCTTCCTTCCAAAACACCAAACTACCTCCATTCATTGTTAGAAAGATTGATTCTTCCTTAAGCTACACTAAAATAACACCTGCCCTTTGGTTCTATTTATTTGTATATCTTATTATACTCCTAGTCTCCCTTTGTAATTATTTGGATGCATGTGGTTTACGTCTACTGAATAGATAAGAACTGCCTTGAGAAGAGAAACTGCTGTCCTACTCATCTTCTTGATCTTCTAGCAGCATGTGTCTTGCAAACAGAAAATATCAAATTTTATTTTCTAAATAACAAAACGAGCGCTACAGATTATACAAAGCCAGCTGTCAAAACCATAAGGAAGAATTCTTTTAGTATAAATACGAGCAAATAAACATAAAAAGGGAAATATTTTTTTGCCTTACCAGTTATCAAAAGAACAAGACCAACTCCCACAAAGAGGGGCTGGTTAAAGGGCAGTAGGGCCCTCGGCAAGAAGGACAGAGCTCAAAGCAAGACCAATACCTGCAGAGAAGGTGAATGCAGGTGAGGGAAACTATACACTGGTCAGTAAGGTAAAGAGCCAGAAAAAGAAAGAATGTTTATTTCTAAAAGGTTGTCCGGGGCTTGGCCCTGACATAATGAATGTTAAGTACATGGCCTAGTTCCAAGATACTCTGGTTAGTGGAATCGAAAACTGGATTAAAATTTTTCTTGTCTAAATTCAAGAACTAAGACCAGACTGAATCTTTTAATAGAGGGCGTAGGTCTATTGCTGCAAGGGGACAGAACAGGCAAAAGCCAGGACCTGCTACACATGCACTAGAGAAATCAATTATTCTTTAGGAGACTGTTTTATAAGGAGATTTAATCATTTTCCAATAATCAGATAGGATGAATTAGAAAAGAGACAGTGGAACTCATTTGCCTTTCCTGAAAATACAGATTAAAAGCTACAAAACTTGAAAACTATTGCTGTCCCTGTTTTATCCTCAAGGTGCTCAAGAGAAAATTGCATCCTTGAAATCACATTCTTGCTCTACAGCAACGGTTCTCAACTGAGGGTGATTCTGCCCCCCAGGGGACATTCGGCAATGTCTGGAAACATTTTTGGTTGTGACAGCTGGGAGGTGGGTAGTACTCCTGGCATTCAGTAGGTAATGGCCAGAGTTCTGTTTTACATCCTGCAATGCACAGGACAACACTCCACGACAGAGAATCATCTGGCCCAACATGTCTATAGTGCCAAGGCTGAGAAACCTGAGTCTATAAGCACCATCAATGTCAATCTAAGTCATGCCAAAGATAGATAACCTGTCTTCCCAAAATTAAGTTAATATTTAAAACTAGGATATTAGTTTAATAACAACAACAACAAAAACAGCAGCTACTATTTGCTATTGCATGCTAAATAAGGCAGACTCAAGCTAAGTACTTGCCCTATATTTCATTTCTTACAAAAAATTTGTGGGGTATTATTACTCCAATTTGCAGCCACGTGGAAAGTAAAAATGCTCCTACCACCACCACATTGCCACTTCCTAAACCAACAGTTATTGTGTACAGCAGAGGTATTTACATATAACTGGGTAATGATCTGAGAACAAATCTAAGATCTGGAGACAAAGCATAATGAGATAGGCAAACAGCTGTAAGAGCTGTCTCCAGGGAAGCCTATGGAGTGACCATCAAGCACGTACTCTCTTGCTTCAATTCTTTGGCACATCCTTATCTTGGAAGAAGCAAAAGAGCTGTAAAATGGGAAGACCCAACATGCTTCATGATTGCTAAACCAAAAATAAGAAAATATTTGTAGAAGAATGGAAATAATAAAAATAAATAAGCAAACAAGCAATGCATTATGTAATGTCACATCTATAAAGAATCTTTAGATCACTGACTAATTCCAATGCCTTTGGGATACAACAGTAAAACACAGGCCTTAGAGTGGCAGTGACTTCTTAAAATTATCAGCCATTCCCATGAAAATGACAGGGTAGCACTGTGAGCTGAAAACCAGATGAGACTGCTCCAATATGACAAGAAGTTAATTTAGATTTAGAAAGGCCTCATAGGTTCCAGTTTGTTTTAAAAATGGACATTTTCTTAGACAACTCAATGCTATTATCACACCTAACAAGATTAACAGTAAGTCTTTCATTATCATATTTCCTTGATTGTATCAAAATACCTTTTTAAAGCTGGTTTGTTAAATCAAGATCCAAACAAGGGCCATACACGCTATATCTCTTAAGGTTATTTTCATCAAAGAGTTTCCCTCCCTTTTTACCCTCATACCATTGACTTATTATGGAACCCAGGTCAGTTTTATAAAATATCCCAAATTGTGGACCTGAGTGTTAATTTCCTTGTGCTGTAATTTAACTTACTTGGTCGTCCTTGTATTTGCTGCATGTAGAAGTAACTTTAGAGTCAGGTTTTACTTTTTGACAAGAATACTTCACTGGATATTGTTTCATACGATGTCACATCAAGAGTTACATGTCTGCTTTATCCTATTTTTCATGATGCTAAGATTGATCAGAGGGTTTAAATAGTAATGGCCTGAGCACTCCATCAACCTTTCATCTAAAGCTTTCAACTACTGATAATCATCCACTGAATCAATCTCATGAGGAGCAAGTGGTGATTTTCAAATTCTGTCAGTCCAACCACATTTATTAACTGGAATTCTCCTTTCATCAACTAAACCTATTTTGTTAAACTACAGTTGGAGAGGAAAAGCAAAATAACTATTTAATGCAATTTTTTTTTTTTGCTTTCAATTTCAGAGCAAGGAGCTGCTATCTTAGTTACTTCCAATAAAGTTTATTTCAAACTAAACTGGAACCAAAACCAAAAAAAAGATTTTTATAAAACATTTAAACAAAAGAAAAAAGAATAAATTCTGTGAGCAATCCAACCAGTAAGTAAACGGTATGAATCAGTGACTTTAGATTTGTCCAGGGAGATAAAAGTCAAAAGATCTAAGACAACCAAGAACCTTCAGAGAGAAAAAAATTTCTGGCCAAATTTTTGTCCTCTTATAAATCAACCAAAAGACCTTACCAGAGCTTTGGTGTCTTTGCAAAATGACATGACTCCAAACATGACTTGAAGGCAAATCTCAAACTGAGGTCTGACTTTTTTAAAACCTATACTTAAATAAAGTTGACTAGTTAAAATGGCTTGTGAATACCCTAAGTTAATTGGAATATCCACATAGATGGTTGTGATATGAAGAAATTTAATCATTTTCTTCAATTAAATGAAGAGAAAATCATTGGCTGCAATATTAATTTCAGAAAAAAATTAAGATGAAAGTACTAACAGAATTATTATATAATGATAAAAAGCACAGTGATTGACAGACACATAATCAGAATAACTGTATAAACCACACACAAAAATAGGTTGCATAAAACAACAATCATTAAAAAATGAATGGAGAAACATAAATGTAATAGTAGTAGATTTTCATCCCCACCATAGAGACTCTTGAAGACAAATGGATCTAAAAAATATAAATTAGGTAAAAATTCATAGTTGTGGCAGTCAGTAAACAAGCAAATGGAGAATTTACCTATTTCAAGTGTTCGCTTATAAAATCTTTAAAAATGTATGTAAAGAGGTAAATATCTCACAATTCTGAGATATAGAAAATCAGGCATCTGCCCCACCACAGTCCTTACTGCTTTGCTAACTTCTGTATCCTCACCTTCACCCCTTCATGTATAAAGGCACTTACTCCAAAGACAACTAGTCCATAGAATGAACCTGGCCTGACAAGAAAAGATAATCTGTTCAAATTCTTAGGAATTTGAACTGAAAATAAGGACAAACTTGGGCAGTTTATAGTGGGATAGAAAGAAAAGACATGGAATGAAGTTGAGCCATGCTAATGGCAGAGGACAGAGGGAAGATCCTGAACTGCTATGAGCTCTCAACCAGCATAAATCCAGAGCTCCCTTCCAGCTCTGGCCTCCCGCTCTGGTCTTCAGCTCTGTCCTATGATAGCTCCAGATGTCCTTGTTACTCTGTTTTCCTAATCGTCTCTCATTTACCTGTATTCCTTTGCTGGGGCTGCCTTAACAAAGTATCACAGTCTGGGCAGCTTACACAACAGAAATTTATTTTCTCAGTCACAGAAGTATCAAGGTATCAACAGGGTTGGCTCCCCTGACGGATGTGGGGGAAGGATCTGTTCCCGGCTTCTGCAGTTTGTGGGATAGCTCTCCCTTCCCTCTGTATGAGTCCATACCCAAATTTCTTCTTCTTATAGGAAATCATTAAATTGGGTTAAGGTCAACCATAATAACCCCATTTTACCTTAATTACCTCTTTAAAGACACTATCTCCAAATATGGTCGCACATTCTGAGGTCCTGAAGGTTAGGACTCCAATATATGAATATTGGGGGAGATACACTTCAGCTCATAACAATATCTTTAAAATAATCCCCTTTGTTTAGGCTAAAGTGAGTTTCTGTTGCTTGTAACTGAATAAACCTTACCAAAACAGCTACGTTTCCTGATCTATTATTTTTTAATTATTCACATGTTTCTTTCAAAACTCCTAATGTTTTAGGCTACAAGTGAACAATAACATGCTTTAACAGTTCACTGAATTCTGCCTCCACAGCCCTCATACCCTACAACAATTGGTACAGAAAACAAAAGGCTCAGAGAACTCTGCAGCAGGTGCTGCACTGCACCACCCAGACCCTCCTTCAGGACTGAAGCATCCATCCTCCTGGCAACCAAGAATGTTTGCTGCTGACAGTGCACAGCTAAGTCTGATCCCAACAACTGCCAACAGAGCCACCTCATCTAGGTGATGCCACCTCCTTGGAGGCAGCTGCAGCCAATCATGCAGAAGTCCAAGTGCCCAGTCTTCTTGTCTCAGTTCAGGGCATCTTTGAAGGGCCACCCTGGCTCCAGAGAAACTTGTGAGATTGGCTGATGCCTCTGCTGCAAGTGCATTAGTTTGATTCTCCCCTATGCCCAATCCTATTTCCATCCCCCTTTGAGGTGCCGATCCTAAGACCACTCCCAATAAACTTCTTGCACACAAATCTGTCTTAACATGTATTTCTCAGAAGATCTGACTTGTATATTCGATGGCTAACACTATAACAAAGATGAAAACAACAAATTAGAAAAAATTAGCCAGGTCCTGGTTTAATTTTATTTTTTCCATTTCTTGCTTTTGAAGAATCCTATCATTTTTCCATTTCCTTGCTAGAGAATGGGGTCCTGTTCTTTCCAGTGCCCTCCACCTTGCCTGGACGGGCACCTACCACCCCACCCCAACGAGACAGAGAGAAACCCCAGACACTCTGCTCTCCCTAAACAGCAGGGGGCACCTCAAGCCCTAACTCCTCTCCAGGGTCATGCTGCTGCTCTTCTAAGGTCTGGTCTCTTCAGTGCCTGGCCCCGAGTAAAGACCAATGGAGAGGAAGGTGTGAAATAGAGGAAACTATCTTGTGGAAGCTGCAGGACCCCTGCTGCTCCCCAGCTGGCCTCTGCCTAGGAGCCCGAGTCCAGGAAGCAGAAGGCTGCATCCAGGAAGCAGGAAGCCCGAGTCCAGGAAGCAGGGAGGCTGCATCCAGGAAGCAGGGAGCCCGAGTCCAGGAAGCAGGGAGCCCGCGTCCAGGAAGCAGGAAGCCCGAGTCCAGGAAGCAGGGAGGCTGCATCCAGGAAGCAGGGAGCCCGAGTCCAGGAAGCAGGGAGCCCGCGTCCAGGAAGCAGGAAGTGCCGATTCTGAGGACAGAGACATGGGCCCTGCTGGCTGTGCCTTCCTACTGTCCCTTCTGTTGGGTGAGCCCCTAGGGTAGGGAGGGGAAGGAAGAGGGAGAAGTTTTTGGCTCAAGATGTTATCAGATAGAATAACATGACATTTCACCCACGGATCTTATGAATAGTGTGCCCTGAGAAAGTCCTGAGCGGATATAAGCCGGGCAGCCTTCCAAGTCTCTTAGCTATAGTAGTAAACAAAACAAAGATCTTTGCCCTCATGGGGCTTATAATCAAGGCACATATTAAATATGTAAATTCTGTATCACCTTAGAAAGTAATAAATACTATGAGAGGAAAGAGGCACCTAGAATGCAGGGACAGGAGGCATGTTGTAATTTTAAAGAGTAGTCAAGGAAGGTTTCGTCAAGGAGTCATTTGAGTAAAGACTTGAAGGAGACGAGTGAGTTAACTAAGAGGTTCTAGGAAAGGAGCATTTCAAGCAGAGGGAACTGAAGGTGTAAATGCTGGTCAGTGATTTCAGGCATAATCCTGTTCATTTATTTTTCTGGCCCACAGTGATTTAAAAGCAGGGTAGGCTGAGAGTAGCCAAAAGGTAACAGGTGACAAAAAAAAAGATATACAAGTACCGCAAAATGCCAAAATCAGTTAAATAAAACAGGACAAAAATAAACAGTCTATAAACCTCAAAAGCATCTGAAAGCATCCCTGTATTTACAACTTAACATCTTGATATTCCTGATGGCAACCCTGAATCATCGAGTAAAACTAAATTATGTTCCATGTATGCTGCTAAATATGACAGTACATATATAATAATTATCAAGATTCCCACTAATGGGTAAACATTTATAAAAACACGGCCTTTAATATCAATCTGAGCAATTTAAATATGTAGAAAGCTTCTATGTTCTGTGAATTTACATATGATGTGTTATTAAATATTGACAGTGTGGTGTGTCTGTCTTAGGGTCTTGCCCAACCTCTTCTTCCAAAAAGAAAGATCTGCAGTCAGGTGAGTGGTCTCTATCTGGGCCCAAGATAGCTGGGTCTGGAATAGGAATAGAATGGTATATGGAGGCTCGGGAGGACTCAGGTCCCAGGACTAAATACGAGTTTGGGGGTGATGAGAAGATGGGACAACAGGACACCCAAATCCACATTTCCCTCTCTTCTCTTCCTCTAGTATGCGGACGACCCATACACGCAGGCCGTGTTATGGGTGGCCAGGATGCTGCTGTGGGACACTGGCCTTGGCAAGTCAGCCTGCACATTGGTGAGAGCCACATCTGTGGTGGTTCCCTCATCAACAAGAGGTGGATTCTGACAGCAGCACACTGCGTAAAAATGTGAGTTCTAGCTGGTGGCTAGCACAAAGACAGGGAGGAGCTCAATAAATATTTGAATGGTATCACGAATGAACCAACAGACAAAATAAGGAAACCCTAGGTCACCTTGGATTAGGGACAGGGCATAGAGGTAGAAAAATAAATAATGGAAGTAGACACTGTATTACTTTTCTTGTAAAACTTCTTACTTTTACCAAATCACTTCCTAAACACCAATGAAGGAATTCTGTCTTAAGTGTTTTGGGGTCATAAACATAATCTGAGCTTTCTTGCAGAACTACTGCTGTGAGAGAAGCAAGGTGCCATGTGGTGAGGAGCCCTAGGGAGAGGCCCACATAAAATTAATGATTCCAGCCAATAGCTGGTGAAGACTGTAAACCTGCTGATGTAAGTGATCTTGGAAAGAGACCCTCCCTGGGCTGAGTCTTGAGATGGCTGCAACCTGCCTTGACTTCCGCCTCGTGAGAAACCTGAGCCAGGCACCCAGCTAAGTCATACCTAATTCCTGACCCACAAAAACCGAGATAAATATCTATGTTAAGTCTCTAAGCTTTGTGGCAACTTGTTATTCAACAGATAACTAATATATACAGAAATCAAAATGACAGGGCTTTCCAATAACAACACTGAAAGCTCTAAGAAAACAGAGTAATAACTTTAAAATACTGAGAGAAAATTATTTCCAGTCTAGAATTCTACCCATATACAGACTATCAATCAAGTGTGGGACAGAAATAAGACATTTTCAAATACATGAAAGAGCAAAAATATTACCTTTCATGTACATTTCTCCTGGAAGCCACAGGAGAAAGTGCTTCACCAAAATAAAGGGGTGGGGATCCAGAAAAAGGAGATGCAACATAGGCGAGAATCCCTAAGAAAATCATAAAGTGCAAAGATTGAAGCAAAAGGGCAGAGGGCATGTGTGCAGGTGAGCATGTGTGTACATGTGCGTGTACACACACACACACACACACACACACACACAGAGAGAGAGAGAGAGAGAAGATAGTATTGATAGAATGCCTGACAGGTTTCAACATACTGAGAGATTTGCATTTCTGGCACAGAGTTTGGGGAATAAATGACGAAGACTAAGAGGACAAAGAAGAGAGACCATATAATTAACTCCAGGACAAGCAAATAGTTTTAAAAGAAATGTATTCACAGTACCCAATATGGTCCAGTCATACTAGAACATACACATTAGATAACTGTTCTAACTAAAAGTTAGGAGGATGGTGAAAGGAAGTGGGAGGTTGGCAGCGTCTGTTGGCTCTACCCTCACCTTTCACAGTAGAAATACAATATTCTAAAACAAACAAAAAAAATACGTTTAATAGGTTTCTTAAAAATACTAGGGAAAATACTAAAGAAATAGCTAAGAGTTGAAAGTGATTGCCTTTGGATAGTACGAATTGAAGGCAGTAGGGTAGAGAACTTTTGTTATTTTGTATATCTTATCAAACTACTTGACATTTAAAAAATTTTATATACTTTATATGTATTTAAACTTATATGACTTTGGTGGTTATACTTTGCTTTGAATAGTTATTTAGAAATAAAGATCTAGTGCTTAGTAATCAAAACTGGCAATAAGAAAAGACTTAAGCATACAGAAGGCCACAACCATGGAGAATGAGAAAGGTGAAAAGAACCAGGGAGAAAATGCAAGACAAAATTCTAACCATAAACACATTGGAGAAGACCACAGAAATAGTAGATGACAAAAGGACAACAAAATAGTAGTCAGAGAGGGAAGGAAGGAGAAAAGCAGATAAACCAACGCTAGTCCAAGTTGGAGGCAGCATGGTTACCTTCCCTTCTTAACTCCAGACTTACTTACTGCTACACCTAGGCAGCTTTTTCTGCTCAGTTATAACATGTAAGTATGTTCGACTTTTATTTTCCTCTTTCTCTTTTCCTTAGGACCTGGTTTCCTGTGTTATATACTGTGTGGCTGGGAACAATAAAAATAGGCTATTCAAATAATGGTGTGAAACATCACGTGTACAAAATCATTATCCATCCCAAATTCCAAGATTCAACTGCAGATATCGCCTTGTTGAAACTGGTCTCTAGAGTTACCTTCACTCCTTTCATCCTGCCCATCTGCCTGCCCAGTATTACAAGGCAGCTGACAATTCCTGGCTCTTGCTGGGTGACTGGATGGGGAAACAAGAACAGTGAAGGTGAGGATGGGTTGAGAAGGGTTCTTTTATGTCACTCTCTTGTACCATTCCACAACATTCACATTCTAGACACATCATTACTAAGGCAAATATTTTTCAACAAAACCAGATCAACCTATTGATATTAGTCTTCAAATAAAATGTCTTTCTTGACATGTTTTGCTCTTCTATCCAGCCTAGAGTGTAGCTATGGCTGCAAGAGCAGATACTAACAAATTAAACACATAACCTCTCCAAAATACAGAGGCTAACAAACCTGATTTAAAGTTTGGAAAGTCTAGTGTTTTTTTAAATCTTTTTTTAACGTGATATGTCAACTCTTTCACAGGATGGAGTAAAGACAAGACAGGAAATAATCTGAGAGCGGAAAAGTGGGAAAGGAAATGTTTTAGAATACTCACATCTTTCCTTAATCAAAATGTATCTGAATTTCTTTATTTGGAATGTTGGGAATACCCAGATTGGCACATTAGAAAAACCTCAAACAAACAGAAATAATTTTGAATTTTCCATTGTTTTATATTGTGTACCAAAAAAAATTCTTCATTAGCAAATATAATTGGAAAGTGACTATATTCTGCTTTTGGATTCCCGTTCAGAAATTCCACACAATCACCAAATGCTGCCCCTGCACTTTTCCAGACAGGTTTTCCTTTCATTCCTGTCTCTCTCTACAGATAACAATGACCATTCCACCCTTCAGGAAGTAGAAGTACCCATCATCGACCACCAAGCTTGTGAACATCTCTACAACCCAATTAGTTTCATAATGCCAGAATCAGAGCCAGTCATCGGTGAAGACATGATTTGTGCTGGTGATACTCAGAAAATGAAGGATAGCTGCAAGGTGAGAGTCTGCTCTTGAAATTTTTTAACATGATCTAGGTTTTCCTATCTGTAAACAGTGAATAAGTAAAATAATCAGGAAACAAGAGTTCTGATAGTAATTCTTGTGTTACCCTGGACAAGTCACTTAAACCTTTATCTATGAATTTAATTTCTTCAACTGCTGATCTAGAGCAATGCTAACCATTGGCCATTGGGTTTATACAAACTGGTAAGCTTTTATGAATATATTAAGAGGTTGATACAGAGTGCTAATTTTTAAATTTTTTCAAGTAATAACATTTCATTCTACACTTAAAAGAGACATTGTTCTATTGTCTCCTGATCATAACTGTCTGATGAAATAAATCACCCATCATTTGTGTCTTCCTTCACTGAGTGTGACATGTTGTGCTGCTTTCAATTTTCTTTCATATTTATTAGAAGTTTGATTTTGATGTGCTAGGTATGATTTTCTTTATCCTATTTGGGATTCCTTGGGTTTGGGTTTTTTAAAATCTATTCCCTTATTTTTCATCAAAACTTGAAAATTTTTCATTCAGGATTTCTTCAAATATTATTTTCCCTCATTTCTCTCTTTTCCTCTTTTTTGGTTGAAACCCCAAATTGATATTACACCTTTTGATATTTTCACACAAGTCCCTGAATCTTTGTTCATTTTTTCTTTTTCTCTTCTTCAAATTACTTTTAAATTATCCATATTTAAGATAATTGCCTCTTTCTCCTATCATCTATATTTTCCTGTTTCAGATATTTTATTCTTTAGTTCTAGAATGACCAGTTAGTTTTATTTCTACTCTCTCTCTCACACACACACACACACACATTTTTCTACCTCCAGCAAGACTTCCTATATGTATATTCATTATTTGCAAATCAAACAAGACGTGGCTTCACATTCAGTAGGATGGCTCTAATCAGGATAGATAATAACAAGAGTTGATGAGGATAGGGAAAAACTGGAAACTTCATACAGATAGTGGGGATATAAAATCATGTAGCGGTTTTGGAAAACTGTCCAGTAGTTTCTCAAAAGCTCAAATAAATATAGAGTTACCACATGACCCAGGAATCCACTCCTAAGTACACATACAAGAGAAATAAGAACATATGTACATATAAAAACCCATACTCAAATGTTCATAAGAGAATTATTCCTATTAGCTAAAAAGTGGAAACATCCCAAATGTTCCTTAACTAATGACCAGATAAACAAAATGTGGTATATCCACATAACAGAGTATTATTCAACCATAAAAATGAGTGGAATACTAATATATGCTACATGGATGAACCTTGAAAATATGCTAAATAGAAGCCAGACTCAAAAGGTCACATATTACTTCATTTATATAAAATGTCCAGACTATGCAAATCTACAAGGCAGAAAATATATTACTGAATGTGCTAGAGCCAGGAGGGTTGGGAGGAAATGAGGGTGATTGCTAATGGATATGGGGTTTCTTCTGTGGGGTGACTAAAATATTCTAACATAGGTTGTGGTGATGGTTGACAATATTGAGAACCATTGACTTATATTTTAAATGGGCGAATTGTGTAGTATGTGAATTATAACAATAAAGCTGTTACAAAAGGAAAAAGCAAGACTGAGAGGCATACTACCAACTATGATTACTATTTTTTATATAAGAAAAAACTCTTATGACACTAAAAATGCAATAAAAACCTAAAAATAAGGAGAGTTCATTCAATTGAAAAAATTTAACATTAGTGAAAAAAATCACATTTCTTTTTATCACAAATGAGTATTTTGAAACTGATATATTTAGCTAATAAGATCTCTGCAGATGTCAAATTCTATGATTATAGAATTCCCTGAGTTCCCCCTAATGCAGTAGGGAATCCAGCTCCTGCTAGAGTTGTGTAGCTCCATGGGCTCCACTGCCCTATTCTAACGAACTCTCCACCTCTTGTGACCACACTCCTTTTCACAGTCCCATTTCATTATGCTCATGACCTTTACCTCTTCCTTAGGGTGATTCTGGAGGGCCTATGTCATGTCATATTGATGGTGTATGGACCCTGATAGGATTGGTAAGCTGGGGAGCAGAATGTGGTAAATCTCTTCCTGGAGTCTATACCAGTGTGATCTACTATCAAAAATGGATCAATGCCACCATTTCAAGAGCTGAGATTTTGAGGCCAACAATTTGGACTTATCTGACTTCCTTTCCTCTATTGTACAGCTCTCTCTGGCTCCCCTGGGACCTTCTTATGCCTTGGGCTAATATCTTACCAGAAGAGTAGGCAGCATAGCTGAGCCACTGGCCAAGGACAGGGCTAGAAAGGGAGTGCATGGAGGATATGCACCAGGAGCAGAGAACTCACAGAAGAGTCACTAAGAACTCTGAATAACTTCATTAAAATTAGAAATGATTCTGTTTTTGAGCTTCTTGATTCTGGAAATGTGTTTCAGCCATTGGAATATGAAAAGCTTAGAAATAAAGTTGCTACTCTTGAGCATGGCATTCTTTGTCCTTGACTATGCATCTTGTAGGGCAAGAAGGATGCCTTCTACGAATAAGTATTTATGGACACAAATGGCTAGTGGAAAAGCAGGCAAAAAAAAGTGTCTGTGAAGGCAAAAGGGAAGGTCCTCAAGGAAATAAATTAAGAGTTTACTTTGTGCTCATGAGTTGTACTATGAACTTCTTACCTGGTCTTTATTTCTTAGCTCCTCTGTCATCCTATGTAGCAAGGGGTCTAATAAGAAATGCATTTATATAGTTCAATGCTACATTTTCCAGAAATTTTTACTTTAGAAATACCAATGTAACCTACAACCAAAAATGGGTCAATGTCATGATCTCAAGAGCTGAAGTTTTGGGTTTCAGTAATCTGGACCAACCCAGCTTGTTTAATGTCATTTCTATAGTAAAGTAGTTTAAACAATTTTACGGAAAAGATTATATCCCTTACTTATTTTCGTTAAAACAATCACATGACCTGTGCTATTTCCTTCTCTGCCTAGGCTTCCAGTAGCTCAGAACTAAGTTTTAAACTTGATCTCAATCTTCATTCTTATCCTAGATTATCTGGTGTAATTCTACTCAGACCTCTTCTTATTTCAGTCATCCTTCATTTCTCATTTGAATGAACTTAAGTTTTATCACATCTATGTAAGTTAACTTTCAAAAACAATTTTTGGGATAAATAAATACATTTAACAGAAAGTGAGGGCAGGTTTGGAAACTTAAAACCGTTGCTAATCCTTCCCTTCACCTCTCATCTAGACTGCTACTATAGCCTCCTAACTGGCAAGCTTCATATCCTTTCTCTTACACCTATGCTCAACTCCATTTATTTTCCACAGCATTCAGACCAGTGTTTTAAAAATAAAGGCATGGTTTATATTTTTCTCCCCCTTTCCCTAATTATAGCACTTCAGTTGCATCCATTCCATTGCTCATAGAATAAGGACCAAAATCCTTAACAGGACCCACAAAACCCTGTAAGATTTGACCCCATCCTGCCTCTTCAGCCTCATTCAAACTCACTCCATCCTGCTCTATCCACTTTCACTTCATCAAATGCTCCAAACCCCCTTTCAGCACTGGACTTTTGCATCTGCTGCTCTCTCTTTCCTGCTACCTTTGCCTAGTTAATTCTTACCATGCTTCAATCTCAGTTTGCCATGTGCTTCCTCATGGAAGCTGTCCCCAGTTCTGACCAGAACAAATTCCCTGAACATGTATTTTCACAGCACTATAGAGGTCTCCTTCATAGGACTCACATAATTGTAACTTCACATTCATTTGTGTAGCTGTTTATATTAATGTAGTCAGTCTTATCAAAATGAAGATCCATGAGAATAAGAATTTTTGTTTTTGCCAACTACTGTATCCCAATCTCAATAAATATTTGTTGAATGAATAATAACACTCAGTACCTTTGTCTCCCTAACTAAGAACATGGGGATGTTATTTACTGAGGTAGCCAATAACCTGGCACAGTGTCTTACGCAAAGTAAGTTTTCAAATATTAAATAAAAGAATAAAAGAGAGAAAAAAATGTTTCAGCTCCATTCTGTTTCTCACATCTCTCTAGCCAGAAGGAACAATGACAAAAAAAGAGTACACAAAGCAAGTAAACTGAAAGGTTCATCAGAGGCAAGAATTCAAGCTCAGCAAGCTCTAGAACGACAGAAAGGGCAAAGCAAAATGGCAGCTGGGGGTGGGGGGAATGGTAAAGGAAGGAGGAGCAAAAAAGGAAAATGAAGGAGAGAAGACAGACTAAAATTAAGAAGCAGAGGTGAACAGGAAGAGAAAGCCCACACATCCATGAGTTGAGAAAACCAAAATACTTCCTCATATCATCCCCCAGACCTTTAGGAAGCAACAGTTCCACAGCATGGGAATTGGCAAAATTTTCCTCATGAACCTAGAGTTGAAACTTAAAATTTTTGGAGGGACCAGCTCTTTCAAGTGGAAAGAACTGGATATTGAAGGAAGAGCACCACATGACTTCACTGCCCTGGCCAACAGTGGTTGGGTGTAACAGGACAAGCACCTGACTTAACAGCTGCCCAGAGGGTGGTGGGGCAGGTGATCTCTCATCTTACCCAACAGATGTGCTCAATATTTGACAACCCAACAGGTCCCTTCTCCTGGGAAGGCTGAATGTCAGCATGCATTCAACAGTATTAAGTGCCCACCATGTTCCAGGCACCATTCCAGGCACTAAGGATATTACAGTACATACAAAATGCAAGCCTGCCATTAAAGAGTTTACATTCTAGTGGGGGAGAGAGAATATAACCAAGTGCAAAATAAATGTTTATTATAAGGTCATATATGGGAAAATCTTGATAAAGAAAACTAAAACAGAAGTAGCAGCTAGAGTACCAGGGTGGGGGATTCCATTTTAGGTAAACTGGTCAGGGAACTTTCTCCAAGGAGGCAACATTTTATAGAGGCCTGCATGAAGCAGGAAAGGAAAAAATAAAGTAACCCTGGGAAAGAACATTCCAGGTAGAGAGAAGAGTATGCTAGCTGTGCATGAGGAACAACAGAGAGGTCAATGCTGGAACACTCAGCAAAGGGGGAAGGAGTATGGGCTGAGACCCAACAGGGAATTGAGCCCTTTGAAGAAGGAAACAGCAGGTGCTGTAGAGCCTTGAAGGCCTCAGTAAGAGCTCTGAACTTTATTCTCAGTGAGATTAGAAGGCACTGGAAGGCTGAGAGCAGGGGAAAGAGAGAAGAAAATAAAAAACCACCATAATGATGCTCATGGGAGTATGAGGAGGCCATGAGGGAGAGGGTGGTTGAATGGTCACAAAGTTAGACAAGAAGCAGAGAGAATGAGATCAGATACGAATGTGCTAATAAGAAAAACACTAAAGGGCCATGGTACCATTAATGACAGTAAGGTTTGATTCCATGGGACTGTGTGCTGTTTCTTGTTCTCCCAATCCCTTAAAATAGAGCCATATTAACAGGTGAAGAAAAGCAGAAGTCCAAGTTTCAGAGCATCTACTTTATCACTAAGATACCTAGCTTACTTCCTATTTGTTTTTTTTTTTTTCTTACCCAAACCAATGTTCTTCTCATTTCTTCATCTCATTTCTACCTCGAAGTCTTATTTCATCTATTCTCTGTGCCTGGAATACCCTTCTCTTATATACCTCAATCCACTTATTTCTGTCTATTGATTGGAAAAGGAATCAGTAAATATATGCAAAACACATGGAAAGGTTCTTAGAAAATGGTTTTTAAAATTAAGAGGAAATAAGTGAACTATAGTATGTGAACTGTATCTCAATAAAGCTGTTTTTTAAAAAAAAATGAACAGGAATGTTTTTCTACTGCTTAAACAAATAATGACTTGTCTGTGGTGTATTAGGGCTCTCTGAAGATCTAATTCTTCTGATTGTATTTCAAAAATAAGAGCTCAAACTAGCTACATACATTTTCTATTTCAATTGTTAAAACATAAAGTGTAAAATTTAACCCTATTCATGAGATATAGTACCTGGTAACTCATAACTGGAGGAAATGAAAAATTAATAAAAATTTATATTCACAAAACTAAAATATCAAGCACTTCCTGGTAATGAGTTTAATCAATGACACCACAACAGACTAAACGAGGAAATAAGTAGGAACATCTTTACACTCTATTTTGGAGGGGAGGTTCAACAACATTTATGCCTTAAAAATCAATTTTAATTTGCAGAACACTTTATTCCTTGGAATATCTGATTTAATATGCTTCAGTTTTCATTTTCACATCTGGAGGAATGTTAATTAAGCAGGATTTGCTAAGGCCACATTTAACAAATAAAGCTTTACACTAAGGCTGCTGAAAATCCAATCAGCAATTTTTTTTACCCTAAAAATGGGTAAGGAAATATATAGTTATTGCTGGATCTTTCTATTCATTTAAGAAACTATTTCAAGTAATCACTCATTTTTTCCCTTTATTTCACTAAATTGTAGTCACCCTGAAAGTGTGGAGACATTATAAAAAAAGTATGCAAAATGATAAAACGTGGGTTATATTTTGACATCATTTCAACGGTGAGTCAGATGCTTGACTTCATTCCGAACCTAACTGTTCTCCCCACCAAATTTGACTACAGATAGTTTATTTACATACTAGAAATCAGCTGCCTGATAATTTTGTTAAACATAGTCCTTCTTCAAGAAAGGAGGAAGAGGAGTCATTCAAAATAACTAGAGATTAGGTTAATTTTATTCCCTACTTTCAATAATTGAGAGGAAATGTTCACTGTCATAAAAACAAATAAGATAAATCTTTAACAGGATATTCTAATTGCCTTTCAGGATAATTATCTTCAACTGACCCAAATGTCTTTCCACAATGTCTTCTACCACATAAATCTTCACTTCCCATCTCCATATGCTTGGACTAAAGTGATTGAGATCTAATTCTGTGGCAGTTTGTGCCATTTCATTGCCTTGTATCATAATTATCTATGAATACCCAAGACTGAAAAGAACAGGATAGGATGAGGACCTTGGGATCCAAAATTCTAGAGGCACTCTGATTTTAGGGGAAATTAATGAGATGAGGACAGATTCCAGATCTAGTTGTTAAGTTCTAGATACAGTAGAACTGAGATGAGTTTGATTGGATTTAGACTTATCTGATGGATGTGGGTGGTAGGAGGGAGGATAGTAATTTGGATAGGAGGATGGATAAAGATGAATATTTTAAAAGAAAAATCAAGAATGACTCCCAAGCTATTGGACAGAGAATGATCACACTAGTAAATGAAGAAGGCTAGAGAAGGAACAGATTTGCAAATCCATAGTGTGAATAATGGCCTCCTAGGGTGTCCATGTTACAATCCTCAGAACCTGTGGATATGTTACCTTGCCTGGTAAAAGAGACTTTGCACACATGATTAAGTTAGTATATGGAGATGGGGCAGTTATCCTGGACTACCTGGGTGAACCTAGTATAATCACAAATCTTATAAGAGGAATAAAGGAGAGTCAGAGACTATGCAGAAGACATAGGATGGAAACAGAAGAAACAAGGACTAACATTATGCTGCTAGCTTTGAGGGTGAAGCAGAGGTCACAATCCAAGGAGTGAAGCGACCAATGGAAGTTAAAAAAAAAAAAAGGCAAAGACGTGATTCTCCCCTGGAACCTAGGGATGGAATGCAGCCCTGTCAACACCTTGATTTTAGTCCAGTGAAACCAATTTTGGACTTTTGACCTCCAGAGCTGTAGGAAAATAAATTCATGTTGTTTAAAATCACTAAATTTGTAGTAATCTGTTATATCAGCAATAGGAAACTAATATATACACGTTAAATTTGAGATGCTTATTAGATATCCAAGGAGAGGTGCTGAGTAGGCAGTCTGGAGCTCAGAGAGGGCAGGACTAGATAAATAAAATAGTAAGAATCTTTGAATTATGGATCCTCATCCCCACATCACTCAAATCCCACACCTAAAAAAAAACACTCATACATACACACACACATCTTCATGTAATTTCAAGATGTTCAAGAATCCCAACATTCATAGAGCCTTCAGAATAAGTAACTCAAAGCAGCCCATTCTGACCCAGGCAGAAGACTGCTCCTTCACCAAGGAAGAGGAAATCAAGTAACTCTTCATTTTAAAAAACCTTAAAATATTTTTTCCCAATTCTGCTTATTTAAAAAAATCAAAATGTTACAGAAATATCTAACATAGAAAATTCAAATCCCCACGTAATAGTATGTTCATTACTCTCACCCTTTACACTCTCTCCTTATGCTTAAGGATGTGTCAATATGCCTCTGATTCCTTTTCACATGTTAATAGAAATGTACAGATTTTTTAACCTTGTCTTTTTAAACAACTGTAAAGCTTCAGAGTTGAGAGACATTTGATTCATTTTATTAAAAATATCATGCAAACAGCCTAGATAAAAATAAAAGATAGCAGTTGGTTGGTCAAAAAAGTTCAGGTCAATGAATTTTAAATAATGAAAACATTTTGGCCTTAAAAATTAAAATTACTACAGCATCTTCAAAGGCAAGTATTTGGGTTTTAAAAGAAACTTCCTATCCCCACCTGAGTTCAATGAAGCTATTTTAATTTCTGAAAGAGAGTTAACATGAAAGCTTTCACGGAGATTTTGTTTTGTTTTGTTTTGTTTTGTTTCATTTTGTTTTTAAATGCATTTGTTTCACATTCTTTCTGTCCAGAAGCTGCTGAGTTGGTATCATAAAGAATTATATGTTAGCTCACTTAAAGAGGCCCAATAAATTACTAGTTCCAAAATGAGCACATTAAACTTCTAAAAACAGGCCACAGAGAAAGTGAAAGAAAACCAATGCCATCTACCTTTCTTTGGAGCTCATCTGGCTTAGCTGGGCCCTTTTACGATTAATTATCAGGATGGAAGCATCATATTGCTGGACTAGGCTCAATACTGCACACAGCTTTGGACAATACTTTTTATCAAATGTTTGAGTCTCTACAAGTGAAAAACATCTACCAAATACTTTGTGAGTTCAAAAAATATGCTCTGGAAAAATTATTCTAGAAGAAAATTACATTTTTACAGGCACGAAAGTACACTAAGCATAAGAGGATAACCTGGAAATTCCCAGAAAAAAATAAAGAAAAAGAGATGAAAGGCCATGTTCAGAAATCTGAGCTTTAAGGGGAGGATACAATGTTTAAGACATTGAAAGGTTTGAATGCAGGGGGATAACAGGATCAGTCTGTACTTTAGAAAATCACTTTGGTGTTTGTACAGAGGATGGATTACAGAGAAGCAAGTCAGGAGGTAGAATGGCTAGTTACAAGGTTGTTGTGAAAGGTGAGAGACGCCTGGACCAGGATGGTAGCCAAGAGGACGGAAAGAAATGGATAGAGTCAAGAGTGACAAATTCAACGGAATCTGGTAATTGATAAGATATAAGTACTCATGGTGAGGGAGAAAGTTAAGCACTACACCCAGGTTTCTGGCTTAGGCAACTTGAGTCATGTCATTTAGTGACATATGGAACCTTGGAGAAGATAGCTTAGTGGTGAGAAATGTAAGTTAAAGGCATCAAGAGTCTATGAGGAAGGAATCCAAACAGACATTACATTCTTACATTGAATGTATATCAAATAAGCAAGTTCAAAGAATTTGAATATATTCCAAAAACTTACTGGGCCAAATTCTAGTTACTTATTAGTTGTGCAAAGTTCATGAAAAATAACACACACAGAATTCTAAAATCAAGTTTTTGCTATTAGTTTCAGTCTGCTCACACTAGGGAACCTTTTAAAGAGGCTGTGTTAGATGTTATCTTCCACTGATTCACTGCCCTCTGTGTGGAAGGACTTGACTATTCACCCACTCAAAGTACCACATGACTTGCAAGATCACCTGTAAAAGGGTTATACTTCTCTAAACGACTAACATCAAGATGGCCAAAGAAATGTGAGAAGTGACATATGCCACTTTTGAACAGAAGTCTTAAAAGCTGGCATATGGCTTTTCCATTGCTCTTTTTCTCAGATAGGTACTGCTCATTCAGCAATACCTAGCTGAGATCCCAGAATGAAGAAGACAAGTGAGGCTAAGCTATGGTTTACCAGTTACATATAATTGTTGTATGAGGGATATAGGTGTCTAACAAATAACAATGTGTGATTTATTTGTGTTTCCCTGTTTCTAATAGAATTTTCTGGTGATCTACTAAGAAACAATCCCGGAGGGGCGGGGGGAGTTGGCCCAAGTATCCCAAAACTAAAACAAGGAATTCTGAACCTGAAAGGAAACTTGATTTTCAGGTGTCAGCAAACTTTTTTCATAATGATCTAGACAGTTAATATTTTAGGCTTGTGGGCCACACAGATATAGCACAAAAACAGCCAAAGACAATATGTAAATGAATGAGCATGTCTGTGTTCTAATAAAACTTTATTTACAAAAACAGGTCAGATTTGGCCCACAGGTCTGTAGTTTCCAGATCTCTGGTCTAAATCCTTCCTACTATCATTGAGGAATCTGAGACTTAGAAGAGAATGCCAAAGTGGGTTTTGATTATGTTAAATAGCTTTTAACAGTTTGGTTAAAAATGAGGATTTGCTTTTCAAGAGATATGGCTTTCTTAAAAACAAGTGACTGTCATAAAACCAAAAGGTGAACAAATGATAAATTAGCCAATATAGAAAACACCATTCTATACCTCTTTCCTACTATCATTTCCTTAAACATTTTATCAATCATTTATCAACAGGACAGCATTTCCTATGATCATTGCAATAACTTATCTTAGGCAAAACATGTTTTTTAAAAATGCCATAATATGAGCAGCAAATACACTAGACCAGCAGGCAATTATTTCTCATGGTATTTTAAATTTATTTTTCTCTTTTTTAATTTCCAAAATAATACTCATTGGAGGAAATTCAAACAATACAGAAGTATATAAAGTGACACATTCATTCCATGCCCTCCTCAAATCCATTCCCCCAAGTGTTGACACATGACTGATTTGTATCAGAACAGTGCAATACAGCTACTTTCTGTGCCACAATTAACAACAAAGAGGAATCTGGAGTTCCCTGGCCAGATATCACCTGGAAATTATGTTTTTAAAAGCAATAGAGAGATTAAGGGTTGTCTGCGGCCTACAAATGAGAAAAGCAAGCTGCCCATGGACTATAACCAAATGAGTGATGCTGCTGAAATGCCTTAATGATGCTACTGTAGGACATGCAAACACTTTGAAAATGAGAAACAGTATCCATTTCTTCTCTTTTGGTATTTTATTGGCAAAATTTGGGCCAATTTGCTCACAAAGACCACAATCTTAATCAGTTTTTAAATTCTAATACTTAAGTGACATCAGCAAAAATAGAAGAGTAAGAAACTCCACAAGTCCATCCTCCACAAAACCAATAAAAAACTTGCAGAATCAACATTTTTGGAACTCTGGAAACCAAAAAAGCTTATAGCAATTACTTAATGCACTAAAGTACTGTGAAACATTTATGAAAAACTAACTGGATTTTGGTTAGAGTAATGAGCTTTGTGTCATTTTAACTTATCCTGGTCCTATCCCCATTTAACAGCTCAGTAGTAGCCTTGAAAATAACAGCTTGCCTTCCTAGTACCAATACCAGTATGAAAGGGAGCAGAACGATCTCATTCACAAAGAATTGTAATAATTTGTTTTGACCTGTCTAGTGGTACCCTGAAACACTGGCACAAAAGATACCTTTATCTTGCCTAACTCAGAATTCTCCACGTGCTAAAGCTGGAAGGAAAATATGTACAAGGAAATAAATATATTAGTGCTACACGAGGCAAAGAATAACAGTTCCGGCAAACAATAGACTAACCAAAGTGGGTAGGAGGAAAGGTTGGAGAATGAAGATGCTTTGGTGAATAAGGCTTTGAAAAGCTCCCATGTATTCCTGGTTATCAAGAAAATTATGTGCATTCCCAGGGTGGAGAATGCTCAGAAAATATGAGAAGGCTCTAGGCTCTCACCTCTGGTAGGCCTTCAGGATCCACACAAGCAGGAAGTGAAGACTAAGGGAAGTTGTACACTGCCTGGCTGAATACTGAAAGTGTGCAGTGACACACAGAGTCCATCTGCAAAGACCAGGAGGTTGTTTTTGTTGTTGTTGTTTGGTTTGGTTTGGTTTGGTCTGGTTTGGTTTGGTTCGGTTCTAGGAATTTAAGAAAAATTCTGTCCTATCCCTAGCTGACCACGAAGCTAATGAAACTGAGACTTCAGTGCAACTATAGCAAAGAAAACACACTTTACAAAATTACATCAGAAAAGTCACTAAACAAACAGTAACCATAATAAGCAGTAGTAACAAACCCTGTGGAGGAGGAAGAATCTAATTTCTAAAGTTGCTACACTACAGTATTCAACATGTCCGATTTTCAACATAAAACTACAAGGCATGCACAAAACCAAGAATGTATGCCCCCCCCCCACACACACACATATATATATATATATATATATATATATATATATATATATATATATGTATAGTTTCTGTGGAAGCCCAGATGTTGGACTTACTAGACAAAGACTACAAATCTGCTATTGCAAATATGTTCAAAGAGGCACTGTTAAAATAATAAAAAATAAGCTGTAGCCTAGAAGTATTTTCAAATCTCATATCCACAAAGGATTTAAATGTAGAATATGTAAAGGATTCTTAAAAGCTACACAGTTTGAAAACAACCTAATTTTAATGTGTGCCAAGATTTGAACATTCTTTGCCAAATATAACATAAGTATGGCAATTAACCACATAAAAAATGCTCAGCATCACTTTCCATTAAGGAAATGAACAATGAAATATCACTACACAACTATCAGAATAGCTGAAACAAAAATAAACAATAAAACCCTATAATATCAAGTGCTGGTGAGGACACAGAGCAAAAGAAACTCTCACACATCGTTGGTTTTACGTAAAGTTCTGGAGAAAGCAAAACTATAGACACAGAGAACAGATCACTAATTGCCAGGGGTTAAGGGTTTAGAGAAGGTTTAGCTACAAGAGGCAGCACAGGGAATTTCAGGGTGATCAAACTGTTCTTTATCCTGACCTTGGTGGTGGTCGCATGAATCTATACATGTATTAAAACTCACAGAACTATAGTTAGTGTTGTAGTGCACATGTGAAAGTTACTAAGAGAGAGTAAATCTTAGCAACTTAGTAAAATCTCACCTCAAGAAAAAAATTTCGCAACTATGTACAGCAACCTGTTAACTAGGCTTATTCTGGTGATCATTGGAGGATATGTGTAAGGAGCGAATCATGCTGTACACGGGAAATTAATATAATGTTATATGCCAATTATACCTCACTCAAAAACTCATAGAACTATGTAAAAGATGTCAATTTTACTTGACAGCTCCAATTAACTTCTCTTTGCTCCATGTTTCTTCTCTTAAAAACAAAACCTGTTTTTCTGTATTGCTAGAATGACATAAGTTCCCAACATATATAACCACTAAACAGGTGACTGAGAAATAAGATACTCTGTTCAGACATGCTAAAACTTCGTACTTTTTAAAAAACCTACCTAGTAAAAAACTTACCTAATAAGAAACCTTGTTTTCAATCAAAAGACCAAAGAATGAAAGAATTTTGGAATTAAAACTCCCAACTCTCCATATCTTCATTAACCTCTCATGGGAAGGCTGTGAGGTCATCATTCCACATGACGTTTTACAAGATTTACAGAATCCCTGCGCACGAGGAAGCATCGAGGGGTTTGTCCTAAGAGCGACATAAGCAGTCAACACTATATTTAACTAGAGTGACAAGTGCATTCTAATTAAGGCTTAACACTAGATGTCCGGTACTATCCTGGAGCGGTTGTCAAACGACAGCCTCCTTGTCCCGAGTCAGGGAACCTCCTCAGAAGCGTCGGGCTCATCCCTCTGCGGCCCCCCATCCCATCAGTCAGAGGCCTGCTCAGCCCTGCCTCGGAAACATCTTTCAGCAGCCGTCCTCCACACATGCGGCACAGGCAGGATCTGGGGTTTTAAGAGGCAGCAGGTGCTGCAACTCATGGCGACCTCTCTCTTCTTCCAAGTGTCTCTCCTTACCTGAAAATCAGCCTCCTCTCCTCGCCCCAATCGCCAACTCCCGATAGTTGGGATCCAAGATGGCGGCGCCCTGGGGCCCGGAGGAGCCGCTCACCCCGGAAGGCGTGACCCCGGCTGTGGCGCGCAGGCGCAGACGCACCGGCGCGGGGCAGGCTGCAGGGAAGGATGCTGCCCGGGTAAGGACCGCGGCGCCCCGGAGTTTGAGGCCCTGTAGGGCAGCTTCACGCCCCGTCCCCCACGGGACAAGAAGACCCTGAAGGGACACCGTTTGGAATGACACTGAGTCCTGCACTTGGCATTCATTTGCTGCCCCCTCCACCCGAAGCCCGGCACCAGCTGCACTGACGGCGCCGAGTGGCAAACATCTCGAGCTCTCAAGACTGCAGAGGACATAGGAATAGATGAAGTTCTCGTGTATCACAACATGTTGTTTCTTCTCAACAGGGTAAGCCATGGGCAGAGTCGGAATTTGCTTTCCATTATTGTGTATATAAGGATCTGGGTTACAATAAAATGATATCGAACTAACAAAAAAGGCTACCTTAGATCATTTTTCCAAATTCTATTCTGTGTGATAGATATGGGTTGACTATATGTGCCAGACACTGTTCTGAATTATGTACTTATAACAATGAACAAAATAAGTCTCTTCTCTCAAGGAACTCACTGCTGCAAGTCAGAGTGTTCAGGACCAAGCATGGAGTCTGCCAATTTTACTGTCTCTCCATTCCAGGAAACCTCCAACGGACTGCAGGCCCAAAGTCCCATTTGACAGAAACAGCTGCTGGTGATTCCCAATTTTGGAATGCGGCAGTCAGGTGGGTGCCACAGGACCCTACAATCCTCTCCCAGGAAAAGGACCAGGGGTAGGTCTGAAAAGGTAACTATGTATAGTTTGTCATAGGCTTCTATGGTAAACTGGCATGAGAACCCTGCCCAAAAGGGGCACTCTTCAGGACAGTGGCTGGACAGCCTACTTAGAGCATCTTTCTTGAGGAGGCTGACGATAAGAAAAACAAGAGAGGCAGTTACTCAGTAGCTTCAGAAGCCATAGAATCAGACCAAAGTAAACTGAGTCACGAAAATGGTGGTGTCACTGAAATAAGGAATAACAGTCGTCCCAATTTAGAAAGAAATGTTCTCTATTGCTATCAGTTTCTTAGAGCTATTATATCCAAATGACTTCTGAAGATACTTCCTGTCTTTCAAATTACCTTTGTGTCTTTATAATAAGCCTCCATCAGCTGAGGTTAGCAAAACAGGCCTCTTTCTTGCAATCAAATAATATAGCATACATTGCTTTTCAGTTATTTCAATGATGGCTTCTAATTTCATTCTAATGTAGCCTTTCTTAGGCTATAAGATAACACAGGGGTTGAATAAAATCCATGTATAAAATGCATGGTGGATTCTATTGAGTGTGACTAAAAGTCATCACAACTAGTGATGGAAAAGCATAATGATTCAAATTATAAGAAATCACACTGAAACCACTCAACCTCACATTTTTTAACAGAAGTCTAAGCCAATCTCACCTCACATAGAACTTAAAAAATCTAGCTCCCCAGCAACTATTACAAAAGTAACTAATCAGGAAATCATGAGCATGTCTTTTTTTAAATTCCCCAGTTGATTTTGATGCCCAGCAACATTTAGAACCCTGGCACTGAGGCAGAGGTAATTAAGGGTCGTGTGACTCAAAGTGTAGGCCAGGGACCAGCAGCAGCAGTGTCACTTACAACTTGTTAGAAATGCAGAATCTCAGGCTCCACCCAAAACCTACTAAATCAGGATCTGCATTTTTATAAGATCTCCAGGTGAACTGTATGCATATTAAAGTTTGAAACTACTTTTTAGAGGTGCCATTGCTACAGAATTATGAAAAATTCCATACCATGTTAGGACGTTGAATACCTGAAGAAATTTCCTGTGAAAGAGAAACAGGACTAGAACAGTGTAAGAGATCATGTTTGTGATTCTAGGCTTTTCACATTAAGCATCTAATTAAGAGTAGTATTCAAATGAAAGCCTGTATGTTTTAAAACTTGCAATACTACTGCTTATTCTAAATGAATTTCATTTACAAACTGTGTCTCTGAGTTATACCTCAACTGAGTAACACATAAATCTACCTAGTAATCTCCAGATAGCTCCAGTTCTCCCCACTGAACTAGTAGTGTGTGTTGAGGGGGATTCCTTCTGAGGAAATAGAGAAACTAGGAGTGTGATGACAAGTCAAGAAAGAATGATTTACATGGGTGGCCCCATGCTGGGGTCCTGCCATGTTTTTTTGTTGTCATTTTTTGTTCTTTGTATGTGTGTTTGTGAACACCCCTGTACTAGTGTAAAAGGACTATTTGAAAATGGTGATATTGCCTGAAAAACTAATTCTCCATATGCTGTGCAAACATTTTCTTCTGTGCCCCTTGTTCTTGGCCAGCTCTCACAGAAAAAGCATTTAACTATCCTCCAGGGTAGCAATTTCTTGATTAATATATCTTCAGGAAACTGCTCTGGACAATAAAAGCAGCCATATTGAAAACAAATGAACTCTGAATCCCAAGCAGCAGCCATAGCATGCATGATAGGGTTCACAGCAATTGCAAGTTTTTATCTGTTCACATGCATTAGAGTAGGGACAAAATCAACCCCTTTACAATGTGTATTCTCTGAACATTCAAACCTGGTGCTAGGCAGTGACAAAAACAAAAAACTATTTTCAGATTCTATAGGTTTCCTTTTCAGTACATCACACATGTACTGAACATGTACAAGCATGTTCCTCATAATAAATATGTCAAATAGAGAATGAATAATGCTCTTTCAAAAGATGCAAATAAAAAAGGGGAGAGGCTCTAAGTTATTTGTCCAAGGTCACATTATAATAAAGTTCAAAATAGCAACAAGAACCTAGGTACCCTAAGGGAACTTCATGTTAACAAAATACATTATAGCCTGGTGGTAAGGAGAGAGAAACAAGATCAAATTAGAATTTGTATCAGTTAGGAAGTGCATTCAGCTGCTAGTTATAGAGATATAAGATAATAGTGGCTTAAACAAGACACATTTATTTATTTATATATTTTTTCAAATAAAGGAGGAGGCAGGCAATCAAAAGCTCAGATGATGACTCTGTTATCAATGGCAGCAACTGAGATTCCATCTACTTTTCTGCTCTACCATTCTCAGTACATGGATTCCATCCTCAAGGTAACCTCATGGCCCAGGATGTCTGCTGTGATCTACACATCCTTGTTCCTGGTAGGAGGGAGAAGGAAATAACAAAGGCAAAAGGATATCCATGTAGTTGAGTCCTCTCATAAGAACTTTCCTAGAAACTGCACTCAACAACTACTTGCATCTCTGCAGTCAGCAATACAGGGTTCCATGACTGAGGAAGAAGGAAGTGAATATTGGGTAGGCAAGGAGTCGTCTCTGCCACAGAATCCTATTGTGTCACTTCCTAGTTGTGTCATCTTGAGTAGATTATTTATCCCCCTAGGCCTCAGGTTCCTCATCTGTTTGCCACACCTACCTCATTGGACTGGTATGAGGACTAAAATGAGAAAAATACTGTAAAATAATTAGAATGCTACCTGATACCTAGTGCACAATAAGTATTAACTCATTTAATTATCCTAGTCCAGCGCTTTTCCAAATTCCTCTCCTCGTCTAACAACTTCTCCATTTCCAAAATTGTAAAGAAATTCATATTAGTTCTTTATATCTGTTGATATTCTAGTGTGAATGAGTTTTAGTCATAGGACACTTCAATCAGACACACAGGTGAAAAATTATGTAAATAGAGCCACTTCAAAATGTAGTTGGAGCTGCCATTCCAGAGGAACTGCCTTGACATCTTACTCCTCAAACCTTTGGAATGTTTAAATAGGGCAAAATAACCTGTGTACTGAGCCAAAGCAATATTGTATCCCAAAGAACTGTTTGCACAGCTACCAGGAGAGTAGACATTATGACTACAAGACTAAAAATTTTTTAGAATTAGCACCACCATATATAACTAAAGAATAACGTAGCTTATTTGCACCTGTAGAAATTCCTTCCTTGATTTATTAACACCAATGGAAATTCCTTCTATTTATGTAGTTATTTCCCTGCCCTTTCTTATAAAAACCCCTTGCCTTCATTTCATAATCGGAACACTACTTGGATTTTTCTACTTGCATCTGTGCTTCACAAGTAGCTATATTTTTGGATCTCAAATAAATGTTTGTTGCCTCTCACTTTAGCCTTTTATTCTTGGGTTAACAACATAAATAAATGCTAATAACTTTACTATGTGCCTAGCTGTTTTCTAAGGGTATTATGTATACTAACTCATATAATCTTCAAAACCTATGTAACAGGTTTTATTCATATTAACAAATAAAAAATGGAAGGACAAAGAGGTGAGGTTACTTGTGCAAGGTCAAACAGTAAGAGATGGTTTGAGAAATGAACCAAGATGGTTTGTTCTCTTAAGCTAAAGTCCAGTTTATAGTAACCACAAACTACTTTATATCCTCATTTATCTTCTTTAAATCCGTTAGTCTTACCTTCCCTAATTCTATGACATGTTCTTTAAAAGCATGGAAACCATGCTTTAATATGTGTTTGTGTGTGTGTATGTGTGTGTCTTTGTATTATGTATATATATCTTTATATTATATGTGTGTGTGTGTGTGTATTTGTATTCTCTGTATTGTCTGCACCATTTTGCATACATTATATTGATGGGGATAACTAGACAGGTTTTAAGGAACCTGGTAAATGCAGGATTTTTAAACAATATGAAAATATGTCTATAGTTTCATAGGACTTTTAATAACTTTATCAAAATAAATTAGAAAAATTTTGGAATTCTAATAACAAAAGCCATAAGACAATGGCCTAGAAGAATTAATGCAGTTTTAAAACTACCTAACTTGTAAGAGCTACAAACTCTGGCCCACATGTTATATGAATCAATGAAACTATGTGTTTCAAGTTTATGACTTGAAACACAATAGAAGTAACTGAAGTGCAGTTATACTTAGCTGTGTTATTTTAGATTGAGTCTTCAACATTTCTGAGTCTCAATTTACTCATCTCTAAAATGAGAATAATAAAAGGTATCCTTTCTTCTCAGGGTGTTTTTTAGGAATGAAGTTAAATAAGGCTAGGATAGCCCTGCCTAAGCAGAAAAACACTAGATGTAAAGTATTTCTAAATATATGACAAGGAACATACAGGCATAAATGTGTGAAGCATTAATAGCAATTGACTTACTAGAAGCCAGTAGAATAGCTTGGAAAAACATGAACTTTCAGGTCAGACTGGATTCAAGTCCCCATTCTGCCATTTACTAGCTGAGGGGACCTTGGGCAAGTTGTTTAAATATTTCTGAGCCTCAATCTTTTCAATTATAAAATGGAGAAAATAATACCTACCTCACAGGTATAACATATAAGAAGCACCTGGTTAATAGTGAACATAACAAATTTTATTCTATGTCCTCATACTGAGAATATTACTTTACAGAAAACACATCAGGGAAGTCATATCAGTCCTTCCAGAGTTTACTGTAAAATCACCAAAATATAGTAAGAGTAAATCTGTTTTGTGTTTATTAAATCTTATCAAATGCCTACTAATCTTCCCGGTGATTAGGGTAGGACCTAGAACTTTGTATTCCCTGCCCTCTGGAGAAACAATATAAAAATGTTGTAGGTTAGTCAGAGGTTCTCAGATCTGGTTGAGAGTCTGATGAATGCTACAATCTCTCTCAAAGAAAGTTACAAAACTTTTAGGAGACAACATAGGAGAATATCTTCATGGCCTTGGGGTACGGAAAGCATTCCTAACCAGGGAGGACAGTGAGGGGGAGGAGGGACACTGTAACAAAAAAATGATTCATAAACACACCTACATTATAATTAAGAATTTCACATCAAAAGAAATCAATGAAGAAAAATTTTAAAATAAGCCAGCATGGAAGATATTTACAACACATGCAACCAAAAAGGTTGAGATTCTTGTGTAAAGAACTCCAACAGATTAATAAAATGTGACAGATAAAAAGTAGGATGTATTTATACAATGAAAATACAGCTACATATAATTTGGGTAAATCTTGCAAACAATATTGCATTAAAAAAGCACGACACTAAAGAATACATACACGATAATTCCACTCATGAACTTGTAAAATAGGTAAAATTAAATAATATTGTAAAGGGATGCATATGTTATGTGTGTGCATACAGGTAAAACTTGTACAGAAGAGCAAGGAAATAATTTAAAAAGTCAAAAAAGTAGAAGAAGAAGGGATCTTCAAAGTTTGTTTCTAGGTTCCTGACAATGTCCTGTTTCTTGACTTGGGCACCGTTTATAAGAGTTTTACACAGATCGTGTTATTGAGCTTCACTTTATCATGCTTTACGGATGTTGGTTTTTATACGAATTGGAGGGAATACCTTCCACCCACAAAAAGATTACGACTCACTTTATTGCAGTGGTCTGGAACCAAACCCGCAATTTCTCCAAGGTATGCATGTATTTTATAATTTATAGATTTTTATACATATTCTGAATGTACATTGCAAAAATAAATACAGTTCCACCATCACACCTAAATTTATCAGGGAAAGGAGGAGTTCATAGACTCCTTCAAGTCCGTAAACCCCAAATGTATGTTGTCAAGCTAAACGAGATAAAAGAAAAAGAAAATCTTTAGATTGTAAAATGATGGGGGAAGGAGGGAGAAATGAGATTTGAACAGGAAAGTGGAAGGCTATAAAGAAAACTTAGAAGAAACATTAAGCCTTTGGGTCAGTTCATACTTTCATTTGGAGAGAGAACAACGTCCAATACAAACACAAGTAACAAATGCCCAAGCTTGGTAAGGAATGCAATGGTGTCTGAAAAACAGGATAAGTAATGAGGGGAACGAGGAGCATAGCTTGTAAAGAAATGTAAACTACTAAATAACATATCCCAAAAGAAGACAGTGATTGTAAGGTTAACCCTGTACCCACTGCTTAGTATCTCTGTCCCTCACCCCTTAATGGAGATAGGACACATTAAATGGTTAGAAAATGCAAACACCAATTCTGAGTGAAAAAGTACACAGTGTCACGTCTCAGCAAAATACTATCACAGAACCTAGAAAAGCTTCTGGCAGCCTTGAGAAATTAAGGAACTGGTAAAAACAAAGTACAAAAATGCCACTTTCACCAGCCTTGGAATATACACGTATTGCAACTAAGTGTTACATATATACCTGGATCATATCTAGTCTGACCTCCAAAACAGCTCTTCATAATACAGACCCTCATAAGAGTGTGAAGCTTTTTACTGATGGTAATAGGACTCCAAGGTAGCCTACAGTGTTTAAATCAGTAATTCAATAGAGGTACATTTTGCAAAGTTTTTTCATATTCTTGCAAGAGACATTTACTCATATCCCATTTCATTAGGTCTGGATTTATACTGAACAAAATTATCAATTAGTTTCAAAATGGATGATGTTCATGTAGAGAGTCCAATGCCTTATATTGATGAAAAGTCCTAGTAATTGGCATAAGGAATTATTTTTAAGGTTCTAAGACCCTATTAATGGCATCAAATCGACTATTTCTTCGTGTTCCACTCATCTTTTTTTTCTTTCATCCCATTTTCTTGCCTCTATTTGTTCCCGCAAGACACATTCTCTTCCCTTAATTCTCCAACTCTTAGGCTAAAGGGAGCCACATAGAAAAGCTTTTCCAAGGTTTGATGGAATGTTCACTATATTTCACTTTCTGAAAGGGCTTTAATGAGTCATTCTCTTTCAGTCTTTCTCACTCCTCTATCTCCCTTTTGTTGTCGGTCTGCTAGGTTCTCTCTCATTTTTTAGACAACTAGCTTATCCAGTGGGAACCAAAGGCCAAAAGAATTTACTCTCTATTATGTTTGATGGATAAACTGCAGAGGAAGAGAGAAGGGGTGTGGAAGTATACTTCCTCGCTCTTCCATTTATGCGCCAAACTATTGATCCATGTCACCTTCGTGTACCCAAAAAACACCGTATCATAAAAATAATTACAGGCCCGGAAATGATTCTCAGTCCAAATGAATTGCTTTTTGGAATATTATATTCGGGACTGGGGGGAGGGGGAGGTTGGCTCACAAAAATAACTCTAAGGCAAGTGCTTATCCGGTGAGCTCCAAAGGTGGGAGAAGTGGGCGGGGAGGGCTCGAGTCACAGGTCCTAAGTTCAGACCAGACTCTTCCTTGGCACGTGGTTCGACCTGGTGGCCGAGGAGCCCGCGAACCTGTCGCGAGGTGTCGTCCTCCGCCTCGGCGGCCGGACCGGCCACCTCTCCACCAGCCTCTGACTCATCCAGAGATAAGTGGCTCACCCGGGCCCCAAGTGCCGAGCCCGCAGCTCCTGCGTTCCGGGTGCACGGAAAACTGGTCGTTTCGGCGCCGGGGGCCGGGCCCGGGCTGACAGACCCAGCGCGAAGACTGCGCTCTGGCCGGCCCGGACGCGAGGATGAGGATGTAGGAAAACCCACTCTCCCGGTCGCCGGCGGGAGGTGCGGGGTCAGCGGGGCGGTGTGTGAGGGGGAGCTGCCACCTTCCGGAGCGGGACCCGCCCCCCCCCGCGCCCTCCTTTCCCCCCCCCCCCGCGCCCCTCACCTGCAGCGGCGGGGTGGCCCCGGGCGCGGGCGCGGCGCGGGCCCCCGAGCTCGCCGCGGTCCCGCAGCTCCTCCTCCTCGTCCTCCCGCCGCCGGCCCTCAGCCATCGGCGAGGCCCCCCGCGGGACGGCGGACGGGCGCCGGGCGCCAGGGGACCCGGGCCGGCACCCTCGGGGCCTGCGAGGCGGCGCCGGGCGCCGCGGGCTCCACCTGCAGCCGGCCGCGCTCCCCGCCGCCGCCGCCGCCGCCGCCTCCTCCTGCTCCCAGCTTTCTCTCTCCCACTCGCTCGAGTCTCCCTTCCGATTTCCCTTCCCCGCCCCGCGGACCCGGAGCCAGGGAGCGGGCGGGTTCTGGCCCGGCCTCGCCTCCTCGGGGAGGGGTTTCGGGGCCACTGGGGCCGCCCCACAGCCCCACGCTCCGGATCCACCCGCTCCGCCAAAACAAACCTGTCTCCCCCGCAAAAAAACAAGCTGGCGAGGAAGGGGTTTCAGGAAAGATGGCCTGGCCTCTTCCTGCCTTTTTCCCGATCAATATTCCGGTGTCAACAGGAAACCCATTTGCTTGACACTTAAACAAAAGGAGGGGGAACCTGCCCCTGGAGAGACTAGAGGAGATGGGACAGCTGGCAGTCCCTGAACTTGGGAACAAACTTGGCTGGAAGTCGGGTGGAGCCTCTGGCAATTGTTTCTTTCCCTCTCTTTTCAACTCTTTAAAATCGCGCCTCGCCGGCGCACAGGGGACTTTTTAGGGCATTGAAACTACCCTGTATGATGGTGTAACGGTGGATACATGTCATTATACATTTGTCCAAATCCATAGAATGAACGGACACGGTCAAGAGTGGCCTCAGACTGTGGGTGGTTATGATGTGTCAGTGTAGGTTCCTCAGTTGTGACAGGGACCACTCTGTGAGGGATGTTGATAAAGGCAGAGGTTGTGCATGTGTGGGGCAGGGGTTACACGGGACATCTCCATCTTCAGTGGAAACTAAAACTGCTCTAAAATAGTCTATGGTTTTAACTTTTTTAATTAAAAATACTTTTTATTTTAAAGAATGGCCATGATCTGTACAAGAGAACGTGCTAAAGAGCCCCAAACCTGCCTATTTGGGGAGAGACGGTGTGGTAAAGTGACTCTGGAGTCAGAGACAGTAATTTGAAGCTGTTAGCTGAGAGACCTACCCTAGTGAAAGTGCCAAAGACGATTTTGCAAGAAAGTTTTTGTGTATCTGTACCATACACATCTTAAGATCAGCACTTGCACATACACACTTTCACCCAGAGAGGGGCAGATTCTGTAATCTCAGAAAACGATACCCAAGCAGCAGACAGGAGTACTGCCTGGACATGAAAACAGGGGGCGGGGCGCCCTGGGGGCACCGACAGGCCTTTATCTTCAGCCTCTGGCTCTCTTTCTGAGAAGCTGTAGGAGCTCTGAATGCTGAGCATGTAAGAGAGGAAAGGGGAGAGAGAAGGGTTGCTGGGCAGAGAATCTCCTGTCCTACGTGATTGCTGTTTCTTTGCCTTTTCAATAATGGTTATGCCACTTGAGAAAATCTTTCTACTTCTAGGCAGATGAAAGCCACAAACAATTTTGTGGAATTGAGGTCAAATCCACAAGTTGAAATTTTATTAATGGCTAAACAGTTAAAAACTAGACATCTAGAGAACTTGAAATTAAACTAGGGAAAAACAGGTTCTGGACCCTTATGGTTGTTTTGAGTGTGTGGATTCATATAAGTAAAAGCAGATTTGTAAATCACCTTCAAGGATGAGCAATCATTTGGTGGCCCCTAACCTGACAACAGCACAACTTCACTAAGCTGTTGGGGTCAGTCTCTACTATTTTTCAGATTCTTAGTTTGAAAAAGGCTGAAGTGTTCTGGATTTCTCATCCAATCAGAGCTTCGGGAACCGAACATTTCTTTTGGGGTGTATGCGCAAACTCATTTTACATTCAGCAAACATTTATGGTAGCTGTTGTGTGTCAAACTACACTAAGTGCTGTGGGGAGAGTCAAAAGAAGGAAAGGAGTATTTTCCGTGGGTTCCTATGGTAGATGCTATTGACATAGGTCTTCTCATTTTTAAATACAACAACATATCCTGTCCTCCAGTGATAGACCAAGACCTATCCAGTTTACCACAGAACAAGGCAAAATTTGGTAAATTCTATAATAACTGTATAACCTTAGACAAAGGTGCCAAGATAGTTCAACAGAAAAGGAATTGTCTTTACAAATGGATATTTACAGTCTAAAGAATGAGTTTGAACCTCTACTTCATACTATACTGAAAATGGATCATAGATTTAAGTGCAAGAGCTAGAACTATAAAGTACTTCAAAGAAAACATTAAATCTCTGTCACCTTGGGTTAGGCAATAGTTTCTTATGGTGACACTAAAATGTATAAGTGACAAAAGAAAAAATAAATTAGACCTTGCTAAAAATTATAAACTTCTATTCCTCAAAACTAGCATCAAGAAATTGAAAAGACAGACCTTAGAATGTGAGAAAATATTTATAAATCATATATTTCATAAGGCACTTGTATTCACATTATATAGAACTTGTACATGAATGCTCACAGTGGCATTATTCATAATAGCCAAAAAGTGAATGCAACCAAATGTTTCATCAATTGTTGAATGGGTAAATACATAATGGCATATCGATACAATGGAATATTATTTAGCCATAAAAATGAATGAAATATTGATAACTGCTATAGCTGAATCTAGAAAACATTATGCTAACAGAAGCCAGAGACAAAAGACTATGATGTATGCTTCTGTGTATATGAAATGTGCAGGATGAATTTTATGGGGTGTAAATTATATCTCAATACAGCTGTTATTTAGGAGGGAAAAAAAAAGTATAACTCGGTGACCATGAAAGCAAGAAAAACAAAGACCAGGGAGAGGACTGCCCTTTGAAGTCATATTGAAGTAGAGAAACCAGATAGGAGTTACAAACAATAACAATTTAATCATGCGAAAGAAAACCAAAGGTGTGGCTGACTAGCAACAAATTAAACATGCCAAACATCCTACCTACCCCATGACACAGCAAGAGCCAAACACATAGAAGAAAATGTTAAGAAATTTGGAATGCACATTTGCAGACTAAGAATAGAAGAAGATTTGCCTTCAAAGCTTAAAGGTATTAAGAAAAACTTTTGTAAGAAATATGGAAAAACAACCCTCATTGCAAAGGAAAATGTTCTTTGCTTCTCACTGGCTATATAGCCTAAACCAAATAGTGTGTAAATAGAACATTACAAAAAATAAGAATATGCCATTTAAATAGATATATAGTACAGTGCTTGGCAAAGAAAGGCACAAGAAATATTTGTTTAATTACTGAATGAATATAATTTTATTTTTTTTCTGTTTTTTAATCACCAGAAAGCATGAGTCTCAAGTCCTTTAATTTGAATAAGAGATAACTATGCAAAATTATAAAAAAAAGCAAGGATGGACAGGGGTTTTAGTGGATTTTAAAAGTACAGTATCTTCAAAGTTTTGTTTCTTAAAATGTCTGAACCAAATGACAGAACTTTAAGATTTATTAAAGTAGGATGATTGGTCATGAATTTTTATTATATTATTCTCCATATTTTCTGGGTGCTTTTAAATTTTCATTACCTTTTTAAAAAGTAAAAGTAAAAAGAGCAGCGTAGTAGACTAAAACAGCTACAGTTTCTGTTTGTTTAGTGCACTTCACTCTAGGAAATTCTCCCTGTGGTAGATGGCTTACAAAAATGTCCCAATTTCTTTATCTCTCCCTCTATCTATATACTTAATAATGTGACTTTGTATCTCCCCCAATAAGAGGTAGTTTCCTAACCCATGAAGTTAGCCTGGCTATGGGATTTGCTTTGACCAATAGAATATGGCAGAAATGACAGTGAGTAAATGTCAAGTCTAGACCTCAAAAGGCTTTGCTTTTTCTCTTGAAGATTTCTACCACCATGTGAACAAACCAAGGTTAGGCTACTAGAGAATGAGACAAATGTGACGGAAAGACCAGTTGTCCCAGTTGAGGCCACCTAGACCAACCCACAGCCAGCCAACACCCAAACATTTGAAGAACCCAGTCAAAATCAACAGCTTATCTGACCAACAGCTGATCACAGACACATAAGTACATGGCTAAGAACAAAACTGCTCTCCAGCTGGCCTGTAAACTCATAAGCAGTAAGAAATACTAATGTTTTATGTCACTGAAGCTTTGTGGTGGTTTGTTATGCAGCATGTGCTTTTGGGATCCCCAAGAATCACTGAAATAGAGTTAAAGTTGCAAAACAATTTATTAGAGAATAACACCTGTGAAAAGAACAGGAGAGAGAAAAATTTTGGTTGAAGGGAATTGTTATTCCACTAGGCAGACATGACAAAGCCTCTGCTAGTCCAGTAGTGTAAATGACTAGGCCCTTGAATCACGACCACCTTGCTCAGTCATTAGTTAAGGCTGCTTGAAAGCTGAGGCAGACACCAAAGGAGAGACCAACTAAAGGCTGTCAGCTTATATTTTTTGTAACTGGGCAGCAAGAGCTTTCTTGAAGAGTATTGGCATATCTCTGTGCCAGCCAGAGTCTAACCCTTGCATCACATAAAGCCACTTCTCCGTACACATCCAATGGGTAGCTTAGGTTAAACTCCATCACTGCAGTTGGTCTCTGGGCCTCCACTAGTACACATAGCCTCCCTTCTTCACTCTCCATTCTAAATTTCTCTTGCCCTCAGGTACCATCTCTGCTGGTCTCAGTGACTTAACTGGTGACATGACCCAAACTTTCATTATTGAGGTGTCTTAGCCCCTCCTAGCCCCATCCTTCTCGTGCTGGGTTTACTTCACTTATCTGTTCATGGCTACAGTTGGTCAAAGGAGAACCAAGGACCAAGGAACACCCAGGTCATTTGAATTCTGTATATATGCCTCCCCGTGCACATAGTATAAAATTAGCCTTATCTCTCACTGTTCATCAGAGTTAATTTCCTGTGTCAGGATTGTCATGCTTTTTACTTGTTGGTTCCTGGCCACAAGTTACTCAAAGTGCCCAGATGGCAGTCATAGTTTATAATTCAACTGGACCTTTGCCGTGTCCTCTGGTGAAAGCATGCTCCTATTGACAACCAGAACCTCTAACCCTGTAGAACTCAGGAACCCTAACTCAGTAGGTCATTGGGAGTGATGGTGAATGGGGCAGCTCCTGTTTCCACTCCTTTGTTTCTCGATCCATATATTCTTCTGATTGGAGACACAGCACCATAAAAAGTCTTTGATATAATGTATATACTGTATTCTAGAGGATTAAACCCCATCTTCACAGATATTGCCTCCAACTTTGTACTTTACCTATGTTTTCCCTCAGCAGGAAAAAAAAAATATATATATATATATAAATTTATATAAATTTATATATGTGTATATATATTTATATATATATGAAACGAGAGGTAAGAAGCATCATGTATAATAACTTTTTAAAATAAGCACTATTTCATCCATCAAAAACAAATCCATAAAGCATGTGAGCATAAAAGCGAGATCTCTCAATGTCACATTCATGGAACAAGTGATTATTATTAGTCCCTTTCTTCAAATAAAAATGAAGCCTATATTGCAAAATCAAGACCAAGTCTCTGAGGAGCTGTAGCTTCAGGTTCAAAATATAATAAAATACATGGAAATGTCAAAAACAAGAGTTCATTTCCTGTCAAAAGGACATTTTTATTCAAACTCTTGACACATCTGAAAAAGAAAAATGTTAGTGGTTTATATGGTGTATATACAGGGACCTTGTGCTTCTACTATTCTTTGGCCAGGTCAAGTTTTAATCCCTTTCCTTGCCACTTCTTTCTTTCTCTTTTCTCCTGTCCACATTTTAGCATTCCAAAATTTCCCCTTTCTGTCCTCTTCCCTTCTTTCTTTTCAGTTTGTTTATACCTCTTTCATTTTACTTTCTCTTAGAACTCTTTAGTTTTCTTAACTACTGTGTGCTTCAGTTTCCTCATCTGTACAACTGGGTTAATAAACTAGCTATCTCACACTGGAGTTGTAAAGATTAAAATCAGTTAATATATTAGTTTGTTGGAGCTGCCATACAAAGTATCATAAACTGAATGGCTTAAACAACAACAATTTATTGCCTCCCAGTTCTAGAATTCCAAGATTTGTTGGAAGGGTCATATTCCCTCTGAAGGCTCTAGGGAAGGATCTGTTCCAGACCTCTCTTGTCGCTACAGGTAGTTATTTGGCTTACGGCAGCACATAATCTTAGGAATGCTGGGGTTGCCCTTGCTGGGGGTAGTCTTTCATCAGGCAAGCCTTTCCTATTGACTTCCTTTCTAGCCTTATGTTTCCTGCTTTTGTGCATGAAAGAGTTACCTTATAGGACCACTAGCTGGTCTCTGGGTTCTGACCCTTGCAATGGGCCCTAAATTCACCCTCTGATATGCTAATGCCAATGCTTATGCTGGAGCACCATCCTGCCCCTGTCCACCAGCAGACATCCTCCACATCTTCCTGGCTCAGTTAATCACTCCACCTTCCTTAGGAAGCATCCCCCGAACTCCCTTCCCTCCCCAATCTGCATGCTATTTCTCCTCTATTTAGCCCCCACAACACTTTTATTTCACTTGGGAACCTTTCATGCTTGTGTAGTATTATAATTATCTGTAGATGTATCTCATTCACCCATATATTACCACCAAATGCTCTATATCTCAAGAAAAGAAAAATATATATATTACTCTACGCTTTACATCTTAATATTATATCTTACGATTTTACATCTTGATATTCTCTGCGCTTGCTGCAAAGTGTGGTGCATGGACTAGCAGCGTCAGCATTACTTGTACTTATTTAAAATACAGAATATCAGCTCCACCCTAGACCGACTGAATCATAATCTGCATTTTAATAAGATCCCTAGGTGATTCACCTGCATGAAGTGCAAGAGGCACTGTTCTACTCACTCACGAACCTAATCCTCTTGCAGTGTAGTAATAAAAATACCAAACTCTAACCCTTTAAATTTCAATTACTTTCCATTTCTGGTCCAGCAAACTCCACTAGAATAGGGGCGCATCTGCCACGATCTGTATTCTTGGTGCCTGGCACCAAGCAGGGCACATAGTAGATCCTCAGTAACCAGTTTAGTCTAATAAGTAAATAAATATAGGTAGAAAACAGATTTTTTTAATGGTAACAATAAAATATGGTATTGAAATGACTTCTGTTAGTTTGCTTTCATCTAAGCTATACTTTAAAAATAAATTAGATTAATAGGTATTGGCAATGTTTGTGAATTGTTCTTAATTGAAATTCAATGTTAATGTTTTTTTCCTGTTATATTAAAATCAATGTCAAATATGTTATGAAAAATAACTAGGCAGAAATTAATTTTAATTTCCCCTCCAGAAGAGTACACGTAGCATTCAGCATTTTCAATTTAAAGCATGTGATGCTTTCAAGAGAGTAATAGAGATTAAAGGTAAATTTTCAACTTATTTCTAATTCTGAAATAAAGAAGCTACAGGATGATGAAGAAAATGCCTCTTCATGTAAACATTCTCACCATCTATGCTTGAAAGCAGGTGGGTTTTCTGTAAGGACTTGGACTTGGTCAATTTTAATTTCATTAACTGACATTTCTCTTTAAATTGGTGTTTATTTGAAAAATTTGTTAGGTGTGGAATCTTGATTTACTATGTTTCCCTCTAATTTTACTTTTGGAACACAAACACTTTGCTTGTCTTTGCTTGTGTAGCGTCTCCATAGTAATCGTCAGAACTTCCTCAGCAGCAAACCCACCACACTGACCTTAGCAAGGCCAAAAATGTCTTACACAGAGCTTGTTCTGTGCGCTCCAAGGGGAATGTTCAGCTTCAGCAGTTCTTAGGGCTGAATAGAGCAAATTAGTGGCACTGACACATTTTATGAACTTCTATAGTTGGAGGCCCTTCATAGTCTGACTGTGACCAGCCCACTGCTCCCATCCTCAACCCTCCATGCTCCAGTAACACTCATCTTGTTACCGTTCCCAACACACTCTTCTCTTTAATGTCTCTACCTTGAGACATGATGTTACCTCTGCCAGGATCACTGAGACAGCAGAAATGTAGAGAGAATGTGGGTTTTGGGCAAAACCCAGATTCATGTCCTCATTCTATGATTTTGAGCAAGCTAATTAACTGCTCTGAACTATTTATTGGTCAGAAAAATAAGAGAAGCAATACCTAGTAGTTAGTTAGGGCTGTTGTAAGGACTAAGCAAAATAACAATAATAATAAACATTTAATGTGAATCCTAAAGTAAACTGTAGACTTTAGCTAATGATAATATGTTAGAATTGGCTTGCCGATTGTATCAAATGTACCATATTAATGCAAGATGTTAATTATAGGAGAAACTGAGTGAGGAAGTGAGGGGGTATAGGAGAACTCTGTACTTCCTGTTCAATTTTCCTATAAACCTAAAACTGATTATTTTTAAAGAAAAAGTAAAAATAATAATGTGAATATTTTTTCCAACATGTATAAGCTTTATAAGAAGTACATTTATTGAATGCCTCCTCTGGGTACCAGGCATGGTGTAAGCACTGGAATTGCGTGGATGGAAAAGCTTGTCGCCATCTTTCACGGATTTAAACCTAAGGGAAGACACAGACAGATAAAGAGATAATTTTCAATACATTGTGACACACACAGGTATGTGCTGAGGAAGCACATCTACCCCAGTCTGGGGAAGAGCAATGCTTAGGGCAGGGAAGTCTTACTGAAGGAAGTTAAGCCTGGACTGAGCACCGAAAATAAGCAATTACTAACCAGGTAAAGAAGAGAGAGAGTGTAAGAAGAGACTTCCAGACATGATCAAAACAAGGGTGTAAACATGGTATTTAGGGAATTACAATAGCTGCATGTTGCTGTAGACAGAGAAAAATGCTGTAGGGGACACAGGTGAAGCTGGCCAGGTAAGGAAAGGTGAAATTTTAAAGAGCCTTTGTATGCAATGCCAAGGGATCCATTGATGGGGTAATATTGATCTGTGGAAAGGTTTAAGTTGCAGAGTGACCTGGTGGCCAGGAGGAAGATAGAGAAGGGTCAGTATTTTGAACATAGCGCTCTCTCCTCATCACATCCTTAGTTTCTGTGCAGCATTGCTGCTGACACTTAGGTGGTTTGTTTTCCTGGAAAGGGTCTCAGTACTGACATCAGGTGAAGATTTGGAACTGGAGATTTTGGCAGCCAGACGGAGATGACAGAGAACATGAAATGGAAGCAGAGAAGAGAGATGTCTTCTCAGGCTGCTTTTCTACAACACAGACTCTTTTCACTTCAATCTACTTCTCATTGGCTTAATCTTCGAGGTATTATCTCCAAAGTCCCAGGAGAGGAAGTAATCAAAACATGTAAAGAACACCACTCTTAAACATTTTCTTTTCTAAATATTTGATCAATCACTGTGTAGTCAATATAAAAAGTGAACAGCAAGCAGAAACCCAGATGTGTAAGAAAAAGGCATGAAGGCATTTTTAGATGAACATATCAAAGAAGATCTAGCCCACAGAATGAACAGAATTTCCAGCCCATAATCTGGTTTCAGCTCCCATGAAAGTATAGAACAGTCATTTCTGGAGAGATCAATGGGCAAGGTCATGAGTGAGACCTGGGAAACATAGAACTTATTTCAGTCATGGCCTTTAGCAAGTGGCCTAGGTACAGGACATTTGGCAAAGGCTTTGATTGGGGAAAGGATTGCTCTGTATTTTCTGCTTCTAGGTTCACCAGTGCCCAACTCTATTTCTGGAGTAGTTCAAGGCAGAACACTTTTGCTGGATTTAATAAATTTCCTCAGCTTATCTAGGCAGTAGGTGGTAGTGGGTGAGGGTGGAGGGGCATAGGCAGGTGAGCAGGAGAACTTCATCAAACATGGATAAGGCAAACCAAATACAAATAACAACCTGGATTGTTTCATTCAGGCATCTGTCCTCATATATTTAAAAAGTGGTGTAATGGCAGTTGACATCTTAGTGATAACCTCCATCAATGTGTCTTCTCTGTTGAGTCGCATTGCTCTAATTTGCACTTGTTGCCCTCTTTATTTGTCATACAACTCATACACTATCATCCTGAGGACTCATTTCACTTATTTCCTTACTTAGATTGTCTTTTCCTATAATCTATACCCCTTCTTTTTTCGTGGTTTTGTCTCTCTGTCTCTCAGGATTTTCAGTATTTATTTAATCAGAAGCATTTACTGAGAGTTTTTTATGTACCAGACACATGCTGTATGAACAAAAATTTTACAAGTGTACTCTCATGGAGGTTACAAGTGTCATGGATGGCAATTTTATGGCTTTGAAGCATTTAAGTAACTTGAACTAGGCTAAATGATTATTGCATGTTATTCTCTGAAATAGGGAAACTAATGAGTAGATAAGAAATTTTCAAAAGTACTTTTTTTTTTTTTTGCTTACAAACAAAGGCATTTTAACTGCCAAATAATTTGTTCTATTAAGTATTTAAAACAAGTTTCTGTAAACATTATCTACATTCTTCATTTTCTTGAGTAGTGCCCCTTTTTTTATTTCAATGGCAAGGATAAACTTCAAGCTGACCACTAAAAATTATCACAATGCTGCTTCTAGCTGGGTATCCTAGATCAGGGTGCCACATGGTTGGGTTCTGGTGAGAGTTCTCTTCCTGGCTTGTGGACAGCTGCCTTCTTGCTGTATATTCACATGGCAGAGAAGGGGCGAAAAAGAAAGGCAGGGAGGGGGAAAGGGAGTCTCTTTCTCTTTTTGATTTACCACATTCTCCCTTAGCTTCTTGAGATAGGGTACATGGAAGGTAAGCTTTCTGAGAATTTATGTATATCCTACCTTTACTTTTGATGGACAATTTGGGTATAGAATTCTGGGTAAGAAATAATTTCCTTCAGAATTTTGGAGGCATAGCTCTATTTTCCTCAGAGTTCAAGGTTTATGATCATTGTTGAGAAGTTGATGCCATTCTGATTCTTACTCCTTTGTATAGGTTTTTTCCTCTTTAGAAGTTTGGAGAGTTTTGACTTTGTGTCAGGTGTTCTAGATTTTCATGATACAATGCTTGGTGTGGGTCTTTTTCCATTCATTGACCTAAGTACTTAGTGGGCCCCTTTCAATCTGACAATTTAGGACCTTCAGTTTCCTATAATGTTTGGGGATCTTAGTTGCCTGCTCATATTTAAGGGTGACAGAGCAAAAAGCTGACCAGAAACTCTGTGCTTTGGGGAAGACCTATTGCCTATGAACTTCACCGAAAGGTGATATGAGTAAGTTCTTTATTAGGGAATTCCATCCCCACCCCACTCCACTCCATATCACTCTCTTTAGGGATTTTTTTTTTTACTTGCGCTAGTTATGTTTCTTAGAGATGTCTTCTCCGGTTTTTGTCTGGAGGATAAGGCTTTCTTACCAGCATATTAGGAACTGGAAGAATATCTGAACATTTCATAAGCTTACATTAATTAATCCCTGTTTCCTGTCTAGGTTGCTAGCCCCTTCAGCTAAGGATAAGAAGTGGATAAACTTATACTTCCATCAGGGGAGGGACAGCAACTGGGGGGCAGTGACAAAGAATTAGGGGAGAGGTATATAAGTAGTATTACTTCTCAAGTATCTCCGACCTCCAACCAGTTCCGTTATTTCAGCCCCCTTACATATTCAAGGGCTTTGCAACACCACTCATTTAGCACTTGGTTTTCTCAGCTCTGTCAAGTCCTCTAACACTGCTGTCCAACCTCCAAAATTCTGATGCTATTGCTTCTTGTCCCTTTTCCCCCATAAGTTTTAATGAGGTTCTGGAGGGAGTCAAATTATATGCATTTATTTGTTCAATCCATCATTTCTACTTGGAACCAACTGTCAAACATTCTAAACAAGCTGAGATTCCTCTGTCTAATAAATATTGAGAGCTTACAATATTTCAGGCACTTTGATAAATGCTGAAGATGAACTATGATTTATTTTCCTATTGTGATGACTGATGTTCTAAGGTAATGGTTTGGAAGGAAAAGATCTCTTTCCTTGCTACCTCCCTGAAGTCAGAATTTTATGAGTTTTGATGTATGCTGGGGTTACTTGGGCAGCTCCATAACTGATCCTGATTTGAAACCACATCTAGAAGCCTTGGATTAATATGATATCACACATTCTCCCACATGGCCATGTTTCTGAATGTCTGCAGGTTAAATTGGCATAATACCTGATTCCAGGACTATGCATTGTGTCAGGTCTGATTTGCCTTAAAGACCATTCATTCTGAATAGCACATAAGCAAAGATCACTTGCCTCAGGCGCTGACTGAAGGGTGGATGTGCAGTTGTCTTAATGGGATCTTTCTGTGTCTCTGATTGTGTCTCTTTTCCTGGCAGCCATTTATTCTAGACCTTATTTTCTAAGTTCCGCAATAAGCTTCAATGATTGTAATGATGGAAGGTGGCTAGGAGGGAAGTTATGACATTTTTTGAGTGCTTACTATGTGCCAGGCAGTGGCCTTGGTACTTCACATTTAGCAACTCCTTTAATTTAATGTTGTTCCATAACAAATTATTAGCATGGCAAAATTCTCCTGGAACAAAGCAAATAATTCAAGCATTTGGCATTCTCTTTTTAATTGTCCTCCTCACTCAGACTTTGTACTCCCATTCTGCATGTCTGTATTCTATTTTACAAAATCTCTTGAAGCTGGACATATTTACACAAATTGCATGCATATGAGGGTGTGTTCCCAGGTTATGTTCATTATCTATTTCACCTTGTTTTTATATTTCCAAGAGACGCACTGCAAAAATGGAGCAGCACAGTGCACCTGCTTTGGTGGCAGGTTTGGGGCCAGTGGAACAGAAAGAGCCCAGGCAGGCTCCCATCAAACTAGTCACCATGACTCTTTAGCTAGCTGCTGTTTTTGCCTGAAATGCTAGTACCACCAATTATAAGATTTTCCTTTGAGAAAACTATCTTTTTGTCCCCCATACTTTGTCCTGACAAAGGGTACACAGCCTTGTTTGAATAGAGTGTGTCATTTGAAATTCCTTGCCCTGACTATTGGTTAGAGTCTATGATGAATTGGAAAAGGGAAAATTATTGGTGCTTGTTACTGGTATCTTATATTGACTGAAAGAAACCGAAAGACCTCTGGAGTTCTTTATCTTGTACATTGAGTCTGGAAATTGTCACATTTAGACAGCTGTAAGTAATAATAACATTAACAATAATAACATCTTTTTTTGCATACTACTCACAGGTCACACAGCATTTGGTATACACATTAGTTCCTCTAAATAACCTTGAACTTGTTTGTTTGTTTGTTTATTACTGTGTGATTAGATTGTGACTTTATTAATGACTGATACAATAAACATACTTTATCAACTAGCAATTCCCTAATCTCAATGTAAAGGTATGGTTTATATTGAAAAGTCTCCCCACCCCCAGGAAATAAAAGCACCTGGAAAAAAATCAGAACGAGGAACTGTGGCTAATAAGCTTTTTGAACCTTAAAAGCAGTACCTTAAACAGAATTATAACATGAGGGAAGGAAGGCCAAAGGTCAGCTAGTCCTAACCTCTAATCCTGTTCTACATTCAAATATCCTCCCAGCAGGGGAGACTCCTACTCTCCAGACAGCATTTTCATTTCCTAGATAGTGGCTTGCTCCTCAGGGCAGGAGGGCAACTTGCTGCCTGAGGTAAGTAAGAAACTAGGGAGCCATGAACTAACAATTGGAGAAGGAAATGGGAAATGCCTTAGGAAGAGAAGAAAGTTTATTTTTTTAATAAAAAAATCCAGCACAGTTAGTGTTTTGGAGGAAACACAGGAAAAATAGATCCCTCTTTCAGGAGGAAGAGCCTTTCACAGGAAGCAGTTAAATGAAGGGCGTGCCACAGAGTCACACCCCTTGAACTCTTAGCACTTGACTGATAAAGACAATTCAGATGACACTGGACTAAGGCACTTTGAATGGACCAAACAGGAATCAGAGATTTCACTTACCCAAAAAAAGAATTTGTTAACAAATTGGAGGGAGTTGCAAGTTAGGACCGGAAAAAGTGTGTCTTGAAAGGGTCTTGGGTTTCTAATTCTATGCTGAGGAGAGACATAACTCAGCCAGCAGAGTTGTTCCCTGTGGGGAGGGGGCCTCAGAGGGCCCTGGCAGCATCACACCCAGGACTGTCCACCACCCTTTGCTGTGAGTTCTCCATTAACTCAACCTTCTGCAGTATACCTGGTTTTGAAGGCCACCTCTGTGAAGTTTCCCTGAAAAGTCTACACTTTCCAGGAATTGTTAACCAGTCCCTCCGCTGTTCCCTCATTTACTGTGTACATCCCGCTCTTATGGATCAGCCGTACACACAGTATTGTAATGCTCAAATTACACATCTGTCTCTCTTACTGTACTAGAAAGCAAGGAGCCAGGCCTTGACATTTCGGTGTTCTTAGTGCTTCTGCATGGTGGCTGGCGCTCAAGAGATGCTCTGTCAGTGAATGAGTGACAGGATGAGTAAGTGAGTGAATGAGCAAATGAAAGGATAAATAATTGAATAAATGAAAGGTTACATAGAGAGTTAGTATGAGCAAAGAATTCAGTGTCAACATTTTACCTAGGGAACAATGGCAAAAATGACCTGCATAAAGCATGCTTGGAAAGAACCAAAAGAAAATAGGTTAATAGAGTTAGGCCAGATAATGGAGGGCCTTGAGTGCCCAAAAACATTCCTCTGTTTATTCATTTTGTTCAACAAAAAATTTGCTGTGAATTATTCCAGGTAGTGTGGATAGCATAATGCTACAGTCTCTAGCCTCAGGGGGTACCAAATTGAGGAGAGGATGCCTTCGCAAGAAATGTTAAAAGGCAGACAATGGCAAAGGTGGTAACAGAGGCATAACCAAGGAGACTCAGGAACTGAAGTATCAATAAGTCACATTGGCTTGTGCTGATAGAAATGCAATTGTACTAGCCTTCAAGGGTAAGGGGACCTGTAGAAGGTATAACATCAGCAAGGAAGCAGAGATGGAATCATGCAAAGCTTGGAGAGGAAGCTAAGGATAGCTACTTAAAGCTAAAGCAAATCAGAAAACGGGTGAGACAGAAGATGAAGATGTAAGCAGAGGCTGGGTGAGATTGTGTAGGGTATTTGTCAGGCTAAGGCATTACACTGTGTTATGGAGGAGCTGGGGAACACGTGGTGACTTGCTGCCTGTGAGGGTAGGGCTAATTACTATGAACACAGAGAACTGTCAGCCCAGTCCTGGATAAAAAGGCGAGGTAAATCTTTTTGACAGAACTACCTAAGGTTTTGGATTTTTTTTTTTTTTTACTGTATAATTAAGTGTCAAATGTTAAGACAGTTTCTGAGGCTTTTGCAAGGTAACTTGTTCTTTGCATGCTGCCCTTTCATTACACTAGACACTGTCATTATCATTGCTTAGTGTCCTAAGACCTCTGCTGAAACAGATATACACAGACTATCTCATTGGATTGATCCTGGAGTAGAAAGAAAAGCCAGCACCAAGAAAGGATTCTGGAAAGGTGGCAGAGTAGGAAGCACCAGGAATCTGTCTCCCCACCTAGACAGCAATTGCACTAGTAGAATCTGTCTGATGTTACTTTTGGAACTCTGGGGTCTCTTGAAGGCTTGAAACATTCAGGGAAAGGCTTATATAATAAATTGTGATCAATTTCAGCTCTTAATACAGTATCAGCCACCCATTCCTCTACCTCCAGTCCAATGGAAGGCAAGCTGTGCATGTGTTCTTGGAGCAGCTTTCAACACAGCCGATGGGAGCCAGCCTGGGCAAAAAGGACCCTGTCTTCCAAATATCAGGGATCTGTGCTCTGATCACTGATGCTGCTACTGATCTCGTGCAGACAAACAGGCAAGCAACCATTGTTGTTTCACATTCTCCCATTGTTGCAAGTCCCTCTCCTTCCAGTTCAAGTGACTTCTAGGATATTTGAAGGATTGTTGCTTTCTCGACTTAATTTTTCTCTTTTTTTCCTTTTAGGAGCCAGACATTAGAGACTAGGACATTCAAAAGCAACTGCTTATATGAGGGAAATTACAAAGTCATCACACATGTTTAGGAAAGACAGAGGTTCAGAGAAGATCTGAGAAGACTTTAAGTTTACACCTCCAGTTGATCCTCTGCACGGAGATAGCCTACAACAGTCAAAAACCAATTATAAAAACAAAAAACCAGCAAACCCCGGGGAAGGAGTAGAATCTGATGTTCATAATTAACACATTATTAGATTCAAATGTTTACCTTTCAACAACAACAAGAAAATCACTAGATATACAACGACATAGGTAAGTATGGCCCATTTAAAGAGAAAAAACAAATCAAAAGAATCTGTTTCTGAAAAAGATGTGATGATGGATCTTTGAGACAAAGCTTCTGGGTTCTGGACAATTTATTTCTTCTCCTGGCTTTGGTTCCCTTATTATGGGATTTACAAAAATGGTTAAAACAGTATTTGAGGTCAGAAAGAACTGGGTAGCTCTGACATGTTCTGATTTGGTGACCTTGTGGAAGTTTCTTAAGTTCTCCTGAACTTCATCTGTAAAACAAGAATAATAATCTAATCTCAAAGAGTTGTTATATAAATAAGAATAGTAATTATTATTCAAATATATTGAAAACTAACAGTTATGTACAAGATACTATGCTGCACAAACCACTTGATTTTAAAATGTTTTTAAGCACTCTTTAGGACAAGGTGTGGGTATGCAGTAAAAATTTCTAGCAGGGCAGAAAAGGAGATGTGGGCAACCTATAGAAACATTGTTCTTCCTTATTCAGATGTTTTTATTTTTTATTTAAAAAAACTTTTTTTTTTAGACAAGACAACCTTTGATTGACCTCACAGATTGCAAGGATCTTGTCACCTTACAATCTCTTATTTTTTATTTTTTATGCCTACAGCACCTGGTCTTCCTAGGTGGTCTCCCAGCCAAGTACTAACCAGGCCCGACCCTGCTTAGCTTCTGAGATTAGATGGGATTGGGCTTACTCAAGGTGGCATGGCTATAGACTCAGATGTTTTAAATATAAGCCTATAGTATTTGATATTCAAATGATAGTATGTCGAATATACTTGATTAAGAGGACAAATTACAACAAAATTCAAGGGTCCATTTAATTTTTCTATACTCTAATATGTTGTATTTTATGTTTATTGAAATCAAAATGACTTGCAGTTGGAAATGGTTCTAGTGGATTTATATATGATTGTAATTTGTAGTGGGTTGTAGCTGTATATGTATAGTTTATCCAGACCCTAGTTCAAAAAATTCACTCAACATTATGTCAGTATTTTTCTACCAGACACAGTTTTCCCTACTGGGGAACATTTGACAATGTCTAGAGATGGTTTTGGTTGTCATAACAGTATAGTCCCTTACAACAAAGAATCACCAAAATGATGTTAAGAGTGCTGAGGTTGAGAAACCTCTCCTCACTCTCTCTCTCTCTCTCTCTCTCTCTCTCTCTCTCTCTCCATATATATATACACACACACACATACATACACACATATACACACACATACATACATATACATACACATACATACATACATACATGCATATACACACATGCATGCATGCATACACACATGCATACACACATATTTATGTGTAATATATATAAAAATATAGAGAGATCTATATGTATAAATATAATGACATGCAAATGTACAATCACCAAAGAAACAGAGCAAAAGTGAGCAACTTAGGAAAAAAAGAACTTTTCCAAGGAAAATGCTGATGGGGAGAGAAGGTGATGAGGCTGAACTGTGGGTCAGAAGAGTCTGTGGAGGCTGGAGATGATCAGGATGTCAGGTTTCTGAACAAGTTAGCCAACTTTCCAATCTATCTGCCAAGAGCGTAGCCCAGTTCTGCCTCAGCCGAGTGACCCATCTGTGAGTCTTGGCTACTGGAGACAAAAGTGTTGCTATCTCTTCGTAGAACTGGGCACAATCGCAGAGCAATGCACACTAGCATTTTTGTTAGGAGTTGGCAAGTTCACAATTAGCGCAATTGTTTCAGAAAGTGTGCGAATGCACTATGCTTCATGTCATTAATGTCGGCAGTGTGCTAGGAATAAAAGGACGGCTGGGGGAGGGGCTCTGTGAGTTTTAATTATTCAAATACATGCAGAATTATACAGCCTTAAAGACTCCATTTCTGAAGCTCCTTCCTGCAGCCTCACAATGTGTTAGATTCTACAAAGTACTCAAAATAACTTTCTCGCATTGACATAGGAATTGAAAAGAGGTCCATTAATTCTTTCAGGCTACCAGGTGATCGTTTAGTAATTCCTGTTGTGGAGAAAAGAAAAAAGAAAAAAGAAAAGAAATCAGAAATGACAAAAGACTGGACTGATAAAAATCCCTTGGTCAACATCATTACTTTTTTTTTTTTAATTGCAGCAGCTCAGAGGCAGTCTATGATTGTAATTCCCACAGTTTTTTTTTAATCCAGTCATGTTTATCAGCTACTGTTATCATTGCTTTCCCTTCTCTCTCTCTCTCTCTCTCTCTCTCTCTCTCTCTCTCTCTCTCTCTCTCTTTTTTAGCTAAAAGTAAATATTGGGGCTCCTATCATTTGAATATCAAATACTATAGGCTAAGTTGTATGCCTCTGACAAGTTTTATCTCCAGAGAAAAGATATTTAACTTCAGGCCACCAAGATGCCATTTTGCTTCCAGGTCAAGTAGTGGATCAAAGGAGAATGCTTCTCAGTTCTTTGTGTATTAATCGACAAACATTTAACAAGGGGGCTCTGGTACTCAGCATGGTGTTAGGTGCTATGAGATTTATAAATATATGTTATGTATCTATAAATAAAAAGGCAAACATAAATATATAAAGGAAAATATCAGATTTAAAAAAAACTTTAGTGGGTTCAGAGGCAGTAAGTATGGTGAAAGTGTGTTTTGATAGGGAGTAGATCAAAAGACTATTCTATAGCAGCCAGTTAATAGAGTTTTGGGTGTTCAGGATATCATAATCTAGTTTGGGAGACAAATTATATTTACGGTAGAGAATTAATGATTGCTAAATAGTTTGGTCTTAATGACCAGTGCAGTGTAAGTTTATAAATGAAAAAACCAGGTAGGCTTGAGTAAATGGTTTGCTCTTTGAAGTCATTGAAATTAAGATAGGATGAATAATTTATATTATAAAGAACTAGTCAAGCATGAAGTCTGAAATTGATATCATACACATACACACACACGCCGCTCTGAAGCAACTCCCTTGAGCAAGGGAATGATAATCAACTGAGAGCCATAACATATGCCGGGCACTGAGCCAGGTACTGGGGCACCAACATGCCTACTGATGGAGCTCACAAAGAGACATTTGAGGAATTTGATTTAACTGCAGGCCACAGGACAGACAGGAATAGGGAGAGTCTAGAGTTAAGGAGACCAGCTATGAGAATGGGCACGGGGATGATGAGGTCTCTGACTGGTGTGTTGGGAGAGCAAGAGAAAAGTGAGTCTGAAAGGCACTGAGGTACTTGGAGCCTGTATAAAGATATGGAAAGACAGGGAAGCAGTAAGGAGGGCAGACACATGTGAGCAATAGTGATATCAGCAACTGAATTGGGGTATTTGAAAGGCAGCCAATTAGAATAATGGAGATGAAAATTTTGACGATATTAAAAGTTAGTAGCAGGACATACACATTGAAATAGGTGGTAGGAAGATGGACTTATGGACTGATGCAAGATAAATGAGAATGGATGAATTCTTCAGGGACTGAGGAGGGAGAGGAAGAGAAAGGAAAAGACAGAGAGAGAAAGAGTAGGAGAGCTACCAGAGAAAAAGATGAGAGAGATGAGAGGGAGATATCTGAGCCTTGAGGGCATCCCCAGAGTTAGAGTAGGAGCTGGGAGGGAAAGAAAGAGGGAATCAAAAGTAGTCGAAAAGGTCAAGAAGAAGTTGGAAAATACAATGTCACTGACTCTAAGGGAGGAAAGAATGTGAAGGAGTGGGTTGTCAGGGTGGTTAAATGCCACAGGGAGGCAGAAGAGAATGAAAACCAAGATAAAGCCATTCATTGTATAAGACTGCACTCCATTAAACAGCCTGTGGGTTTTCTGTTTTAAAATTAAATGAAAAGTATCAGATATTAATAAGCTCTGAAATAAAGCATATATGCAAATGAACAACACCAAAGATTCAGTGACCTGCAGGGCTGAGATATCAGTTTCTGATAATCACGTAGCACTTTTTTCCTTCAAAGCATCTCTGAAGACATTATTTCAACTAAATTTTTACAACATTCCTCAGATGATTCTAGCCTACAAGAAGCCAAATTTCCTGTTTTCTTCGTTTACTTGCTCAAGTACCACTTGTGTTTGTACAGCTATCAATACTAACTAACAATAAATTATTATCCAGGAACTTTGCTGACAGAAAATGAAAGATGGTGATAATGATGACAATACTTAGTAAAAATACCCAACATTTATATAGCATAAAATGGTTTCACATATGTTATTTCGTTTTACCTTCAACAGCTCTGTGAAATAAGTCTCATTATCTCCATTTTACATGTGTGAGAAGCATTTAAAAATTCATGCCAAAACAAATACATTGAACAGGGCTAAACTACACCAAATAAATGAGCTTCTCATGTTTAATGAACTTAAGCTCTCTTAGGAACAATAAAGTATATCTTATCACAGAACAAGAAAATAATCTGATCATATCAGGACACATCATTGAATGTATCCCCTTTCCATAAGCAGACAGAGTATAAAACTGCTTATTTGAAAGTCTCATAAATTTCTGTTAGAAAATTTTTGGTTACAGATGACAAAAGCCACCTTAATCTCATTTAAAGAATAAAAGTGACAGAGATTTATTGACTTAATAATTGAAAAGTCTAAGGGTAGAAGTTCAGACTAAAGGTTCAGATATGACTGAAGCCAAGTGTAATTCAAGCTGAAAAAGCAAATTCAGAGCTTGGATGGGCTGTGAGTGCATGTACCACCTGCATGCATGCATGTATCACCAGCATATGTGTGTGTACATGTGTGTTTTGGGTGAGTAGTGGAAGAGCAAGGATAAAAGTCAGCCATACCTAAAATGCAAGGACTTAGAATAGGGAAGGGGTGATTCTCCATAGGAAAATCAAGGTTCTCTTAGCAGAATAAAGAAGAATGAATGCTGGGAAGGCAGAACCAGCAGATCTCCCAAATGATTGCTTTCCTCAAATAATGTTCCCCCAACCTAGCTGAAATTCCCTTCGAAATTTCTTACTGTTTAAGACTTTCAGACTTAGGAATTTCCTACAATGATACAGCTACTCTGGGGCAAAGATTCTCAATCTTAGCAACACACTAGAATCACCAGAGTAGACAAAACATGCTTTTAAAAATATACATGCCTGAGCCTAATCTCTCATGTGAGGTCCAGATATTGGACTTTAACAACTCAAGCTTTGTCCATGCGGTGTTTGAAAGAAATAGTAAATTTGGCAAAGTTAATAGATATCTTTTCTTCATCCTGTAGTTTTTTTTCCTTCTTCTCATGCTCTCAGAAGACTTGTGGACAGAATGGGCATCCCATAAATATCGGCAGAATTGAATATAGTGGAACTTAATTGAGAGAATATACTATACCATCCATGTCCTTTGAATATACGAGATTCTTGCGTTCTGTTTTGAGACTTACTGTCTTCAGGTCAAGAAAAGTGGTGGACAAAATGAAGAGGGATCACATGCCTGCGTCCTCAGGGACCCTCCTGAACAATAAGGGAGAGATCTGAGTTTACAGGAATTACTGTTCGGGGTTGGGGGAGCTCCCAGCATCATCAACAATCTACCCCATCTTAGGAAATTAAAAGGTGTTCAAGTCTTAAGTGAAATTTAGCAGTTAAAGGTAGTATGGGGTTTGCTTAGTGTGTGCGAAGTCCATGTAGTATGGGGTTTGCTTAGCATGTGTGAAGTCCATGAAGCAAAAAGAAGCCTGATCCATGTGGAGTTCATTCTGGCTAGAGGACAGCGCCTAAGGGCAGAGTGGCCAGGGCTGAAGCTGGAGGAAAGGACAGGGACAGAAGTGGCAAGCTTTGTCTTTCCGCATGTGCTCAGGGCTCTGCAGAACTGCTTATTACAGACCCGAATCCTACACGTGCTAGCATGTCGAGCTTGTGCGTTTTATACGTGTGCGGCGAAGAGAAAAATCACTGTTTTCAACTGGATTTTAACCATGAGTCCGGGAGCGAATCCGCAGGGCCTCCCGCAAACCACTCGCGTTGGGCGCCGCGCGCTGCAGTGCCGCGGGCGCGCCACCGGGGCGCGGTGCAGCTCAGCGGACGGCGGGAGCCGCCGCCGGGTTCTGGAACTAGACCCAGCACGCTGTTCCCGCTTCTCCATGCGTCTGTACCAGCCATCGCCCGCCCCCAGCCCAACAACTCGACACACCCCATCAAGTATAATGTGCGTGGAGAACAAAACGTTTTGGAAAATGATGCTCCCTACAGGACTTGCTTGTATGTCCCCGTACCCCAATCACCAGCGGGGTTGCCGTGTAAGGATTTGGAAAGAACCCAAATGTCCAATGATCGAGGGCTGACTAAATGACTTGTGGTATGTTCATTCAAAGAAATACAGTGTACCCGTTCAAGGCAGAAGAAAAGTGATACTTAGAAAACCTTAAATGAAAAATAAATCCAAGCAGTACATGGCGAGATCCTAGTTTTATTAAGATGTTTATATAATAATTATTTGCATAGAATAAACCGCTCAAAGTTACCAGTGATAATCTCTTGATGGTAGAATTTCTGTTATTTATTTTCTTTATAGTGTTTTGTATTTTACGAAATAATGAATATGAATACTTTATATTTAAGAGAAAATGAATGAGGGAAATCCCAAAACAAATAACTAAATATTTATCCCACCTTATGCAAAAGCACAAACAATTTTGTATTTTTGTTACACTTACACGAGGCTCCGTTGGTTCACAGGTCTGATTCCATGTTTGCGTATTAACAGGATCATCACTGACACAGGCCAGGGACGGAGAAGCATACTCACAAGTCTTCGAAAAAGCAATGAAACACGAGGACAGACTAGTAGTGATTATAGATTCTTGTTTATTTTCTTAATACTTTTCTGAGTTTTTCAAATTTTCTGTGGAAAGCATTACAGATTTCATTTAAAAATATATAAATAATAGCAGGTACAGACACTACAAAATGAAAACCAATTAAGTGAATAGGAAGGAGGAATAAAGATTCGAAGGTCTATCTTACAGTAAGAGAGTTCTTCCTTCTATTGTTTGAAATAGGATCTTGTAAGATAGCCATCATTTTTTATGCTAATAATTACTATTTTTATAAATACATATTTCTAATCTTAAAACTTAAACAATTTTACTTTAAAACCTTTTTAAAAATTACATTTATGTCTTTTATTTTTGTGAAAAATAACTGGTAATTCTTTCACTTAGAACTATAAATATTTTGTTATGTATCCTTCCTAATATATAAACAGATATTTTTAAACAAAGTAGGAGCCTAATGGTTTGTGACCTGTGAAATTTACATAACTATATACACTGAAGTTTTCCCCATGTCATTAAATATGTGATTTTTGATAGTTGTGCTGCTTACTTATTTTAAAACATGTGTACCAAATTCATTCAGCAAGTCTCCTATTGTTAAATATATGTTTATTTTCTAGTTTTTGGATACTAAGAACAATGATGATTTTAATATCTTTGTTCTTGTGTGTGTCTGATACTTTTTTTTAGTGTATGTTGCTAGAACTGAATTGCTGGGTCAATGACTTTGCAGCCATTTGCCTAATGATATATAGAAAGGGTGCTTTCTCACTAGTATCTATTTTGAATACTATAGTGGTATATAATAAGCCTTAAAATCAGGTAAGGTTAGTCATCCAACTTTCTTCTTCCTTTTCAAAGTTGCTTTGGCTATTCCAAGTCTTTTGCATTTCCATATCAATTTTAGAATTGCTTGTCAGTTTCTCCTAGAAACAATCTTCTGGAATTTTGATTGGGATGGCATCGAATCTAGAAATCACTTTGAGAAGAATTTACATAATTTAATTGAAAACTTATCTAAAATTGTGGTACATTTGTTATAAGTGATGAGCTAATTATTAATAATAATTATTATTATTAGCTAAAGTCTATAGTTTATGTTACATAAGATTTACCCTTTCTATTGTGCATTTGTTGGGTTTTAACAAATATGTAATTTTTATTACATATTTATAATATAATCCAACATTATAGTATCACACAAATTAGTTTTTTTTTTATTTTTGTGTATTGATCTTGTCTCCTACAACCTTACTAAACTAGTTAGTTCTCGTGACTTTTATATAGATTCTATTGGATTTTCTATGTAGATAATCATATTGTCTGAAAATAAGAGCAGTTTTTTTTCCTTTCCAGAACTTCTAGTAAAATGTTGAAAAGAAGTATTGATCCACTCCAGATTCCTGATCTTAGAGGTAATGAATTCAATCTGTCACAGTTAAGTATGATATTAGTTGTAGATTTTTTGTGGATGCCTTTTATGAAGTTGAGGAAGTTCCCTAGTTTGCTAAGAAAATGGATATTGGATTTTTTTCAAATGCCTATGTTTACTCAATCATATGGTTGCTCTTTCTTAATTTAAAATGGTAACATATTGATTAATTTTCTAATGATAAGCTAACGCTACATTTCTGGGGTAAACCCCACTTGTTCATATTATTAGATTTTGTTTAGAATTTTTTTTGCATCTATGTTAGTGAGTGATATTGATCTACAGTTTTCATGTAATGTGTGCTGGTTTTGTTTTTGTGTTAAGGAAATGCTGGTATCATGGAATGAATCAGAAAGTATTTCCTCCTTTTAAATTTTTTAGAAAGTTTGTGTATAATTGATATTATTTCTTCTTTAGATGTTTGATAGTATTCACCAGCAAAACAATTTGGCCCTTCAGGGGAAGGTTCTTAACTACATATTCAATTTTGTTTGTTAGCTTATGGGGCTATTTAAGTTACCTAATTCTTCTTGAGTGAGCTTTGGTAATTTGTGCCTTTTAAACAGTTTTTTCCTCTGAGTCAGGTAGTTTCCTCATATACATTCACTAATTCATACTCTGCTGAATACTTGAGGGGGTCTTCTGTATATCTTCAGGGTTATCTCTCTGTGCATCTGTGCAGCCCTTTCTCCTCTGGTACTCTGTCCTGTCAGCACCATCCCAACTCAGAAATTCCACTGGGCTGTGCCTGGCTCTGCCTCCCTTCACCGCAGCCTGGAACCTCTCCAAACTCAGTAAGCTGTAGCAATCATAGGGCTTTCCTTGCTTGTTTCCCATCTTCCAGAGATCATTCTCCTTCATTGCCTGTTGTCCATTGCCTTGAACATTTTTGTGGAATGCTTCCTTTTTCTTTTTCAGGCAGGAGAATAAATCTGGTCATTGTTACTCATCTTTTGTGGAAACAGAAGTCCCTACGTGTTATATCTTCAGAGCAAAGTTTTTCTTTTTAATAGTCCAAAATCATTTATCTATCTGTCTGTCTGTCTGTCTATCTATCTATCTATCTATCTATCTATCTATCTATCATCTATCTATCTATTTATTTATTTATTTATTTTTACACCTGCAACACCTGGTCTTCCTAGGAGGTCTCCCATCCAAGTACTAACCAGGCCTGGCCCTGCTTAGCTTCTGAGATCAGATGGGATTGAGCGTGTTCAGGGAGGCATGGCTGTGGACCAAAAATTTTTAATATACATTTGGCAGATGCTAGATATCATTGAACAACAATGAATTCATCAAAACATATTTTGAAATTATTTTGAGAATTCCTGATAAGTCCTCATTATTTACTCTGTGAAAACACTGTAAACTATAAAGCTCTATACAGTTTTAAGTATTGTTATGTTGTCTATGCTGTACAAAAGGTACATATATACATGTATATATGTATGTATATATGCATATATATGTGTATATATATTTGGCAGTGATTAAAATGACACAAATATATACATACATACATATATACATATATATACATATACATACGTACGTACGTACGTACGTACGTACATACATATATATATATATATATATATATATATATATATATATATATATTTGGGAGTGATTAAAATGGCATGAATAGTCCTGGCTTACATTGTACTCCTGCTTTCTAAAAAAGATTTAGAAGCAACTGAATGATGAAACAGGAAAATAATGTCATGAAATCCTTAATTTTGGTAAATTTACCAGTTAGTTATATTTAATAAGTTAAAGTTTCTACCTTAACGAGTCATTACACATAAAGATCTTGGATAGGACTATTTTAAAAGTTTGTATTGGGAAGGCTTTTTTTAATATATTGCCTTCACGAGTTCCAGAACTTTAGGAAATTTTTGAATGAAAAGAAAGATATCAAAAATTATGATGATTGATAAACATTAGAAACAAAAGCCAAAATACCCATTCAGAGCTACACATATAAAACTGTACCTATCATGGTTTAAGTTGAGTATGCTCTAATGCTCACTGAAATCTATAAGTTATTTTATAAATGATAAAACAATTATGTTCCCAAAAATGATGGCAGGAATCATAGTAAGTGCTTTTGTAGCACTGAATTCTACTGAGGTTTTTTTTTTTTTTTTAAATAACTGCTTATTGCATAATGATATTTTAGCAAACTATTTCTTAAAACTTTTTTTGAATCTATAGTAGATATTTTTAATTATTGTATGAATGGGAAGAAGAATATACATAGGAGAGCTTGAAGATAAAGATTAAGTCGATGGGAAGAATTCTCCTCTTTAGAGAAACACATTCCTTTATCTTGTCACTATATGACAGAGTGACAAGCACTGGCCAATCAACCAAACAAACAAACAAACAAATAAACAGCTAACAACCAGCTCTTTTAAGACCGCCTTATTAGCATTCACAGGTTAACTGCCTCTAAGGCTCTAGAAATGAATTAACTGTGAATCCTTCTTGACAAAAATTCTATGTTTTTCCCCCTTTAAATTCTTCCCCACTTCCACCTCTGACCCATGGACTTTGCCATCTCTCCTTAAGAACTGAATCTCTGAAGGCGGGGTCTCCTCCCACACCGGCGGCCTGGGCCATGGCTTCACTTGGGGCGTGACCCCAGGACCTTCTGCATGCAAAGCAGACATGCTAACCACTACACTATGGAGCCACCCCCAAGTTTCTATTTTCTTAAGGTTAAAAGATAAATAAAACTAGCTCTTTGATGGGTGCAAAGTAGTGTAATATATATTTTTAATGAATAAGATTACAGAATGTTATAAACAAAATCAACAAAACAAATTCTGAATCAAACTTTGTTCTGTATTTTGAGTCATCCAGTTTTGATTCATGCAGTTACCACATCTATCAAATACAGAAGCCAGTGAGCAGGATAAATTGGACACCTGACGTGGCTTTCTGGTTAAGCAGTTTCTTCAGGCTCTTTCATTGAAACTATCAGGAAATTTCTACTTGACTTGAATAAAACTACAATACTACAGTTTCTTGTAAGAAAGAAAAAATGATTACTTACTATTGTATCAATTTGGAGACTCCAGGGTTCAATGAAAACAAACCAGGTATATTTTCCCAATCAGAAATGCAGCACAAATGGGCATAGAGCTCATCCTAATCTTCTGCTTCTTCTAAACAAATACATCCTGCCACAACTACAGGGGTGCTGTCCAGTGTGAGTTATTTTTTAAGAGAGAAACTTTAATCTTTTTCTATTTAAAAAATCACTCATACTAGCTCTGAAACATGCTACAACATGGATGAACCCTGAAGACATTCTAAGTGAAATAAGCCAGACACAGAAAAGATGATATTTTATGGTTCCACTTTATGAGGTTCCTAGAGTAGGTAAATTCAGAGAGACAGAAAGTAGAATGGAAGTTGCTTGGGGCTGTGGGGTGTATTAAACTAATACAGAGTTTAATTTTGTAAGATGAAAAGAGTTCTGGTGATTGGTGGCACAGTGTGAATGTACTTAATATTTCTGAGCTGCACACTTAAAAATGGTTAAAATGTTAAGTTTCATATGTGTATATTGCCACAATTAAAAAAAATCAACCAACCTTTAGTGGTTTCCCCTTGCTGACAACAATAATTCCCAGTACTTTTTTATTATTATTATTATTAAGGCACACATAGAAGTGATCACTAGTACTCTAAGGTAAAAGAGCAAAGTTGTTGCAGGTCAGAGTTGACTAGTTGGGTTCTCTGGCCATTGTAGGTTCCATATGTTTTCCAGAAAGTCTGGAAGGATCAACCATTTCGAACTTCAGTCACCTGTTCACAGACCCCTGGTTGGGAATACCTGCTCGTGTTCTTCAGCAGAGCCTCTAAGACTCTTCATAGTCTGGCCCAACTCTGTTCTTCCTAGGACTATTTTATTGCATGTACCTGAAATCCATCACAAACCTGTTTAAATAAAAAAGCCTTATATATGTAAGTAATGGACCATAGGCAAGGATGCTTTGAGTACTGCATACAGTTTTGGTGGACTTGTGCTCATCTACTCTTTGACTCTGCGTTCCACTGGATATCAGTTTCATTTTTCAGAAATGCTCAGTGTTACTGATTTTCAGTCAGAAGTAGAACTGCTTTGCAAAACGTTTAGTATCTTTAGTGTGCACATTTTGGACATACCTTTTGATATCCATAGGAAGAGCTTCTCTAGGGAAATGTTTCTCTAGTTCTACAGATGGTCACATCTGCTTCTCAAACTTCAGTGTGTTTACAAGTCACCTGAGAACTTGCTAAAATGCAGTTTCTGATTCTCTGTGTTTGGAGTGGGCCCTTCCTTTTGCATTTCTAACATTAACCCTGATGATGCTAGTCCAAGGGTCACATTTGGAGTATCAAGGCACTAGGAAAAATTCGGAAATGTTCAGGAGCATATTTGATTGTCACATGACTGGGAGAACTTCTGGTGGTTAGTGGAGAGGATGCTTAAACTTTCTGCAATGTGCAGGAAAGTTCTACATAATGAAGAATTGCCCCACTCAAATACCATTAACTCTCCCTTTACAAAAGTGCTCTCATGCCTGATGTATTGCACACCTAGTGGCACCCTAAATATTTTAAGATGAAAGTCAGTAAACTTTTCATACTACATCAAAGTAGAATGTGACTCTCAAGAAAAATTAAAACCACAGTGAGTGTTTAAAGGTCACCATTAAGGTTTTTCTTTTGGGTTAAAAATGCCAGTAAGGTTTTAGTATCTGTTTTTCATGTGCTTAGACCAGAATTCGACCTGATTCCAAATCCTATTTATAGTCTAAAACAAACATGCAGTGTTGAGAAACCAAATTCTTCTTCATGGAAAGATTCACACTTAAGTGATATAAATATAAATGCCTGTATATATGGATGGAGCAGGTGCTTTGAGGTACTTTAGATAAAACGTGGATTCCGTGCTTGGTGGAAGCATGCCAGTGCAGATTAGGTTCCATCTTCACTGCACTCTTTTTCTCCTTCTTACACTATTTCTTTGTTAAATATTTGGTTATATCATTCATATACTAGGTTCTGAACATTAAGCCAAAATGACATAGTCTGTGTTTCTAGAAGTATGTGTAATGTCAAGGAAATAGTCTCTAGTCCCAGACAGCCTGGGTTCAAAGCCAGGCTTAGGCTAAATTGTGTGACCTTAAGCAAATTACTTAAATGCTTAGATTCTCAGCTGTAAAATTGGGTAACACTGGCACCTACTTCCTGCAGTTGTTATAAGCATTTATAATAATGCCAAGCACATGGTGAGCATTCAGGAGATATTTATTACTATGAAAATACCTATTTGTGTTTGTTATGGGGGTATGTTTTATGGTATAGAATAGGAAGACAAAGGAATGTCATATGCAGAGAACATTGTTTTCATTATAAATGTGAAATGGTTCCCAGGATAAAGAAAAAGGAGTGTTTTCATACAATTGAATAATATTCGATAGTTTAGATTGGTGAGTCTCACTTTACTGTTCATCAGAATTACCCGGAGGGTTTGTTAAACCGTAGATTGCAGGGCTGCACCCCCAATGTTTTTGATTCATTGGGTGAGGGGCGTAGCCTAGAATTTGCATCCTAAGGAGTTCTCGGGTGCTGTTGGTGCTGCTGTGGGAACACACTTTGAGAATCACCGATTTAAATCAGGGTTTTTCAACCTTGACACTGGCATTTTAGACTAGATAATTTTTTCTTGTGGGGGGCTGTCCTGTGCATTGTAGGGTATTTATCAGCATCCCTGGCCTCTGCCCACTTGATGCCAGTAGCACTTCTTCTTCCTCCCCTATTAGGCCAACCAAAAATTTCTCCAGACATTGTCAAATGTTCCCTGGTGAGGCAAAATAGCTTCCCATTGAGAACTATTGGCTTAGAAGAATGAGCTAGTAATGTGAACCAATGTTAGAAATATCATTTATAGTTAAAAAAGCAGACTGCAAAAAAGACATACAGATACTATGCATCCATTAATGTAAAATTTAGAAACATACAAAACAATATATTCTTATGGATACAGATATAGTTATTAAAATTATAAAAAATATGAAATGGAAGGACAGCAAAATCATTAAAATGGTTGCCTATGAGGAGAGAAGAAAGGCAATGAGCCTGGGGCTGGGTATTCTATCTGTAATGTTTGAGTGTAGTTTTTTATTACTTAAATATTTTTAAAAAATCAACAGCTCATTTGACAACCTGATCATTTTTATTAATTGTGAGCAATAAGTAAATGGATGTTTGCTATAATACTCTCTGTATTTTCCCATATTTAAAACATATATTTCTAAATTAAAAAAGACACAAGTATTTAGTAAATAAAGGAACCATCCACATTATAGTTTCTGTTACATATGTGCTAACTAAAAGTGTTGGTTTTAGGATCAGAAAGCCTAGGGTTCAAATCCTATTTCCACCACTTGTGAGTTTATGATCTCGCTAAACCTCAGTTTTCCTATTTAAAAAGTGGAGATACTCATAGTACAATTGTTGTTATAAGCATTTACGGAAACAATGGGTTTACTGTGAGAGGCAAGATTACTTTTTAGATTTTCCCCAGTGAGAAGATAGGGAGCTGGCAGGGATGGGAGAGCCCCCAGACCACCATGCCAGTCAGTCTGTGAGTGAGGGAAAGAAAGAAGGCAGGTTGGATGGGAGCATCCAGGACTGCCATGTGGGCTACCTCATGGTTTGCCAAGGCTGCTGGGGAGGCCCCAAGCCAGTTAGTTGCCTGTCAGAGGAGTCAGGTGTCTCTAGGACTGAGCCTGCTTTTGTATCTCTACCATGCTCAGGCACTGGGAAGCTTGGTTCAAGCAGGACATAGTGTCAGAGCCCAGTATCTGAGGCTCAGATTGATGCGATTGGAGGTCCGAGAGGAGCAGCCGGGCTTCCACAAGTGCATAGCATTGTCCTGAGCACATGGCAATTACTCAATAAATATTAGGTGCTATTAACAACAATGCTAATGCACGAATAACAGTAACATTCTTCTGAGTTTGCTGTGTACTCAGCACATAAATGGGTACCTTTTCTACAGTTTCTCCATTCGCCAGTTAATGGACATTTAGGTTGCTTCTACCTTTTGGCTGTTGTGAGTGATGCTGCTATGAACGTAGGTGTACAAATATATTTTTGAGATCTTGCCTTCAGTTTTTGGGTATATACCCAGAAGTGGAATTTCTGGATAATATGGAAATTCCATTTTTAATATTTTGAGGAACCACGATACTGTTTTACATAAAAGCTGCACCATTTTACATTCCTACCAACAGTGCCCAAGGGTTCCAGTTGTCCACATCCGTGCCAGTACAGGCATACCTAAGAGATTTTGCAAGTTTGGTTCCAGACCACCGCAATAAAGTGAGTACTGAAATTAAACAAGCTGTAATATTTTTCCTGGTGGAAGATGCCTTTAATTTGTAAAAAACACAACACTTGTGAGGTTCAATAAAGCTTAGAGCAATAAAATGAGGTATGCCTATACTTGTTATTTTCTGGGTTTTGGTAATAGCTATCCTAATGAGTGTAAGATGGTATCTCATTTTGGTTTTGATTTATATTTTCCTAACAATTAGTGATGTTGAACATCTTTTTTATGTGCTTGTTGCCACTTGAATATTTTCTTTGGAGAAGTGCCTCGTTAAGTACAACGCCCATTTTTTAAATTGGGTTGTTTTTTTTTTGTTGTTGTTGTTGTTGAATTGTAGGAATTCTTTTTATAGTCTGGATATTAACTCCCTTTCAGTTATGTGATTTGCAACTATTTTCTCCCATCCCCTAGGTCACCCTTTACTCTGTTGATTATGTTCTTTGATGTATAGGAGTTTTTAATTTTGATGTAATTCTATTTTTTTCACTTCTGTTGCCTGTGCTTTGATGTCATATCCAAGCTATCATTGCCAAATCTAATGTCATGAAGATTTTTCCTTCTGTTTTCAGAGTTTTAATACTCATGTTTTAGCTTTTATGTTTTGCTCTTTGATCCATTTTAAGTTAGTTTTTGTAGAGCTACGGGAGATTTTTGAATAAATGGAGTGACATGTAATGGTTGTGAGCTAAGGATTTAGTAATGATAATAATCATCAATAGTGTCTCATTCATGTCCTCAGGCTCTATGTCTAGTTTAACCACACTAAATACAATCCTTTCTATAAAAGGGCCTTCATCAACTTCAACAGTGATTCTCAGCCTTGATTGCCTTAGAATTACCTAGAGAAGCTTTAAAAAATTACTAATGTCTGGTTTCCAACCCCAGAGATTTTTATGTGATTGTTTTGGGAGACATCCTGAGAATTTATTGGTGCTTTTAAAAGCCCCCTGGGTGATATTAATATGCATCCAAGAATGAGATCACTGTGCTTGAAAGATTTCCACCATTATAAAATTAAACAACAGTTCACTGTGTGATGATCACTGTTTATTTGCTTTACTTATTGTAGTAAAAGATAGTTTCTAGATTCAAGAAAAGAGGGGGAATACATGCATTCTAGTATTTCCCTAATTCAACATATTGCTTTTAATATTACAGACAGTCCCTGACTTAGGAGATTCCACTTAGGATTTTTTGACTTTATAATGGTGCAATAGTGGTATGCATTCAGCAGAAACCTTACGTCGAATTTTGAACTTTGATCTTTTTCCAGGCTAGCAGTACTCTTTTATGACGCTGGGTGGTGGCAGCAAGATGATTTTGTCCCATTGTAGGCTAACATAGTGTTTGTTCTCAGCATGATTGAGGTAGACTAGGCTAAGCTATGATGTTTAGTATGTTAGGTGTAGTAGGTACATTTTTGTCTTATGATATTTTCAACTTACTGTGGGTTTATTGGGATGTAACCCCATTATAAGTTAATTGTATTTACAGACAGTTAACACCTGCCAGGCCAAATTTTTTAGTGATACTAGAGAGAATCCAACTTCAATAATTTATACATTTTTAATGAGCTCTTAAATGATATTCTGCCTGTGCTATTTTTTGAAATTGTATTACATGCCTCTTTGATAAATAATGGCAATTATTTTATCTTAATGGCATCGTATTCTGATAAATAATGGCAATTATTTTATCTTAATGGCATCGTATTCTGACTTCATTCACTCAAAAGGAAAAATGCCTGCAAATGAAATATGCTAAAGAACTGTAAACAAGTCTAGAATAATAATAATAATAATAATAATAATAATAATAATAATAATAATAATAATACAAAGCCCATAACTCTATATTGCAGAACTGAATATCCAGGCTACAGATAAAATCTCTTATTTTTTCTAAATATACCTAGCTTTAGAAATTTCACTGTTCATCAATTATACTTTCACAACTTCTGAGAAATAGTGAGAAACTAAAATTCATCGTCAAAGACTGTGGACACAGAAGGCTGGAGGTGGGTAAGGAGAAGTAGAGGATAAAGGGAGGAATCAGAAAAGCTGAGTGTTTTTTGTCATAGAGTTAAGCCCTGAAGACTGAAATGGAGAGCGGTGAACCTAAAAGGCTTAATCAGGAATTATTTTGATAACAAGACATCATACATGCCTTTCTTTATGCCATATCTTATAGTTTTCATTTTGCAAAATCATAGATAAGCGGCAGGTGGCCAAATCCCATGGATATTTAAAATTAGAGGAATGTAAATGAGGTGTATGAAGAGTTACCCTTTAAACATTTCCCCCGTGTTTTACACCAGAAGTTCTCAAACTTTACAATGCATCAGAATCACCTGGCAAGCTTGTTAAAACACATTGCTAGGCCCTAATCCCCATGATTGGTAGGTCTAGGGCGGGGCCAAAACATTTTTATTTCTAACAAGTTCACAGGTGATTCTGATGTCCCTAGGGGTTAGAAGAATGCACACTGTGTAAAGGTGTTTCCTGCTGGTCCTTAATTTTGAGTTTTCACCGACTCTCCCTACAGATTTTTGTATTTGTTGGAAGAACTGCTTTTTTAATGCTTTCCTTCAAACATGATTTCAGTCTGACATCTGCTTTTTTAACTGAATAAAAAGTCCTACTGAATAACTCCTAGGACTCACATACTAAGACATGTTGCTGTGTTTTAATGCCAGTTCCCATAATTCTTCACTGAGATACATTTCATTTACAAACAATAATCCCTTTGCTAACTACAACAGTGAATTTTATAGTCCTGCTGCCTTTCTAAATTTTGATGATTAGAGTTGTGATTAAGTAGGAATTAAGATAGAAAGTAAGGGCTAATGGATATAGAGGGTGCTATAATCTGACTGTGTCCCTCAAAAATGCACATGTTGAAACTTCACCCCTAAGGCAGTGTTAGGGAGTGAGGTCTTTAAGAGGTTATTAAGTCAGGAGGGTGGGAGCCTGCGTGAATGGTGTTAGTGCCTTTATAAAAGAGGCCTGCAAGAGCTCCTTGGTTCTTTTCATGATGTGAGGATACCATGGGAAGCCTGTGATCTAGAAGGAGGCCCTTCCCCAGTCATGCCAGCATCTTGATCTTGGACTTTCAACCTCCAGAACTGTGAGAAACAGATTCCTGTTGTTAATAAGCCACCTAGTCTTGTCTTAGCAGCCAGAATGATCTAAGATAGAGGGCAGCAGGTTTTATTAAGATAACCTGTGGATTTCAATTATTCATGCAGTTTTATCCAATGAATAATCAAGGGTTCACTGTGGCTATGATTTCCTGTTGAATTTTTCCTTTTTAAAATTCCACATAATAGCTTAATTATAATCTCTCATGTCCTACTCAGAGAAAGCTCTTAAAATCGGCTATAGGTTTCCTAAGTATGTGAGAGTTTAATGTGCCATTTTGTAGCCTAGGACTGAGGATTAAGCATCCAGTATAAAATATATGTAGTGGGGCATGGAGAGAACATAGTTTGTGAGAATTCTAAAGGATAAATGGCAAGGATTCTAAGATCGTAACAGTAGACAAAACAGAAAAGAACAAAAGAAATAGGTGACTTGAAAAATGGGAGAGTTTTCACCTCTGTTTTTTAAAAAAGTTTATCACTGACCAGTTAGAATGGGTGACTCTTGTGAAGAGAGAAAAAAATGCCCTCAGTTGTCACGAAAACTTGAATATGCTAAAAAATAATTAGACCAACTAATATCAATAGGGGCTTTAAAAATATTCATGGACCCAAGAATCATCTTTCCTTACTGAGAAAGAACCAGGCTTTGTGGCTGTTATGTAAGAACTGTGACCATGAAACAGTAAGGTCCTTCACACATCACATGTAACAATCAACCTTGTCAAGTTAGGGACTTACATCCAGCTCTAGACAGGGATAATACCACATATGTAGCTGGGTATTCCAGATTTATGTGAACTCTTTGCAAAGCTGTTTGTTTGTTTTATACTCATTTTTGGTCCAGGTGTGCTATATCCCATTCCTTAAATATAGTTTTCTATCTCCATGTCACTGTGTCATTGTTGATATTCTTTTTTCACAAGAAATATTTTCTTTACCAATCTTATATTTTGAAAATCTACAAACACTATCAAGGTTTTGGTCAAATGTTATTACAATTTTTTTTTTTAAATTGAGGTATAATTAATATGTAACAGTTTCAAGTGTACAGCATAATTCAGTATTTATATTGCAAAGTCTAGTTAACTTTCATCATTATATAGTTACACATTTTTTTTCCTGTGATGAGAGAGAACTTTTAATATCTACTTTTAGCACCTTTAAAATATGTAATACAGTATTAACAACAGTCACCAGGCTGTGCATTACGTCCCCATGACTTACTTATTTTATAACCGGAAGTTTATACCTTTGACCCCTTTCACCATTCTGCCCACTCCTGCCTCTGGCAACCACCAATCTGTTCTCTGTATCTATAAGCTCACATTTGTTTATTTAGATTCTATGTATAAGTGAGATCATATGCTTTTGTTGCCCTTGCCTGGGGAGACGTATTAAAAATATATAACTTAGCTTATAAAGCACTAAGTTTACTGCTCATGTTCTTTTCTAAGAGTTTTATAGTTTTAGGTCTTACATTTTTAAATTCATTTTAAGTTTATTTTTGCATATGATGTAAGAAAGTAGTCTAATTTATTCTTTTTGCATGTACCTGTGAAGCTTTCTCAACACGATTTATTAAAGAGACTGCCTTTTCCCCATTGTATATTCTTGCCACCTTGTTGTAGATTGATTGACAATGTAAGCACGGATTTATTTTTTGGCTCTCTATTCTGTTCTACTAACCTATGTGTTTTCGTGCCAGTACCATACTGTTTTGATTGCTATAACTTTGTAGTATAGTCTGAAATCAGGGAGCATGATATTTCCAACTCTGTACTTCTTTTTCAGAATTTCTTTGGCTTATTTTAAATTTTTTATAAAACTGAGATCATATCATTTGGTAGACTATGTTTGGTTAGAACACAATTTAGTTTATTCCTATTTGACAGTTAAGTTATTTATAAAAGTTTGATATTATAAAATCTAGCTGGTATGACAGTATTTGTACATAAATATTCATGTTTAGAATTTTTCCTTATGAAAAAATTGCCTTAAACTAAGTTTGCTGAGTGTTTATTATATACTCTAGACTGTGCTCATCAATATGTATAAAGATATACAATCCTTGTTGAAAATCAGTGATCTAGGTACTATGATTATCTCTTTAGAAAGATAGCTAAGGCACAGCCAGAAATGAAGTTACTTAGTTATTAGATCCAGATCACAAAGCTGGAAAGTGGTAGAGTGAGATGTGAATACATGTCTGTCAGCTGCACTTGCTCCAGAGCCTAGGCTCTTAACATGCTATACATGCTATACTGAGTCATTTTAAAGAAGACAAATGGATTTGAGAAGGATTTTAATAATAAACCTTACATCACTAGAGTAGTCTCTGACTACTTGAAAATTTTCATAGGACATGAGACCATTCAAAACCAACAGGTTTTTATTAATTTATTTGTTAGAAAGATTTCTTGACAGGATGATTAATATTCAAACAGAATATGCATTGTTCATTTCTGAGCTCTTTTTAAGAGAAGCAGCTTTAGAAGATAATTTAAATTTAGATTTAATCTGACTACAACTGGGAATAAAGGAGGTAAGAAAAAGAGAAGGGAGTCTCTTCTGGCTTCTGCATTAAAGAAATATAATTTCAGTGCTTTTGACATATTATGTATAACACAGTTAAAACTGGTAAAAATAAAATGAGATAAATTAATAAAAGGTACATTTAGAAAAGGCTGATATTACGTTACTAACATATACACTCACAACCAAAATACTTATTTCTAACTTCTGTTTAAGTACTGTAACTTTCAAAGCAGTAAGGTTCAAATCAACATCTGTTTATTGGATGCATACCCAATAACGCATTGTTTAAAAATGCATTGTTTCAAACTAGAACTCTTGTATAGTGCTGATGGGAGTGTCAATTGGTATAACTACTTTGAAAAACTTTTGCATTGCCAATTCAATATATATATATAGCCTACTATCCAGAAATTCCACTCCTAAGAGAATGTGGTACTTGCTTATGGCAGAAAACTTGGAACTGGAGGAAGGACAAAGAAGAGCATAAAAATAAACTGTCATCATAATGTGGAGATAATATTAACATTCTTAAGGCAAACTTTACATGTTTGTAGTAGACTTATTTTATACAATAACATATTGTGAACATATTTCCATTTAAAAGATATTGAACAATCTACCTATAGTATAACATGGCTACAACACAACATATAGTGCTTAACATAATCTGTCCTATTAATTATTAAAGACTATTTCTGACTTTTTCACTATATTTAAGTGACACTGTAATGGATATGTTCATATGTAAATTTTTAGCAAATATTTGAATATTAGAAAATATTTATAGATGTAAAATTTCTGGTTTAAAGTATGTATATTTTAAAGATTTAGATATAAATTGCTAAAAATTATTGTAATTTATATTTTTTCAGCATAGTATGATATTGTCCAACATCCAACAATAGGCATAATTATTTTTTCTAATCCTTGCCAAATTTATAACTAGAAATAATTGCCTCTCATTCTAGCTGTAATAGTATGGTTAGACTTTTAAAGTAAATATATTGTTCATTTAGTTTTTTTAGAACTCTCTGTTTATCTCCTTTGAATATTTTTGTTATGTCTTTTATTTGAAAGAATTCTTTATAAAAGATAACCAAAATTCTTTGCTTATTACCTATACTGTGGATTTTTCCTGTTTTATTACAAATTTTTCATATTTAAAACTTATTTCCCAAGCTCTGATACTTTAGTTTGTCCCCCTGAGGAAGGAGAACTGAGAAGAAACTACTATCACAGGTAAATTTTGTTAGGCCCCTTTGGCTTTCATTGCTTATGTTTTCATTTCATGTCCTTTCTTGTCTCCCCAATCCTTTTGTTCTAGCAAGACTTATTCCTCTAAAACAATGATTCTATTTAACTCCCAGAGGGCATAACGTATATGTATGGAGTTGATATTTGTAGAGAAGGAACACTCCTAAGATCCTGCCACGTTCAGGGCCTGTGCCAGACACTTCACTATATGAACGCATGTTATCCTTAAAAGAACCTTAATCAAGTATGTCCTTTCTTCATTTTGTAAGCTGAGGAAATTGAAGATCATTCAAATTGTGTGAGCTTTCTTTCCTGTATTCCATTTGGCCTTCTTGATTTAACCTTTGACCTTTTCCTTTTGAAGTCTCCATTTTGCTATAGCAATTCCATCCTTGCACCTTCTCAGGCCTTCAAAATCCTCAGTATCATCCTTGCTTTCTTTCATATTCCATATCCAATCTGTGAGGAATCCCCATCAGCTTATCACTTCCACCCTTATTTTTCTAGGCCATGTCACTTTCCTCATGATCTTGATTTATTTCAATAGCCTTCTATTTGGTCTCTGCTGCAACTCTTCCTCCTGGTATCTATTCTCCATCCAGAAATCAAAGTGATCTTATTAGAAAGTGTGTGTGTGTGTTTTACTTCAAACCCTCCAATGGCTCCTAACTCACTTAAGTAGCTTCCTCACCCCTCTGGGTCATCTCTACCTCTTTTATTTCTGACTTCAACTTCTCTACTCTGATGCCCTGGCCTTTAGGTTGTTCCTAGCACACTCAGGCATATTTTTGCCTCAGGGCTTTTGTATTTGCTTCGCTTTCTGCCTTGAAAGTCATTTGCCCAAATATCTTGCTTTTTAACCTCCTTCTGGCCTTTGCTCAAATGTCACCTCCCCCAGGGGCTTTCCTCTATCACCTTATTTAAAAGAGTACTTCTTCATATTCCTTATGTCTTCTCTCTGCTTATTTTTTCTCCATAGCATTTCTAATCATATGGCAGTCCACATTATTTTTGTTGTTGTTATTTTTATAATCTGCATTTCCCACCAGGGTGGTAAGATTCATGAGGGCTAGGACTTTTTATTTTCTGCCCTGTCCCCAACCCCTACAAGAATGCTGAGCATGCATAAAGCACTCAAATCAATGTTGTTTGAATAAATGAATGATTCCTTCACAATCAGTTATTAGGGCTGGCCAAGGTGAAGTGCTGTGCAGAACTTCCTGGCTTCAACTTTCATTTCTATCTCCTTTGTCCTTCCCCAGCTTTTCCTTAGAAGCCACCTGCCTGCACTTGTTATAGGTTAAAGGCTGGTGAGTCCTGAGAGTACTTGGCAGCAAGTGCAACATTTGTTCCTGCTGCCACGCACAAACATAGCTGCAGTAGTAGACAGTCTTAGAAGGAAGTGTGATGTTTACATCATCCCACTACCATAGTTGCAAGAGTGAATTTGAAGCTACATATACCTGATTTGGGTTATCTCAGAATGCCATTTACAGAGAATGAAGGGAGGGAGATACTTCATCCAAAGGAGAATTTGGTGATGTGTCTGCAGGATGCTACTACAGTGGAAATGCCTCTGCATCCTCCTTTGCCAGCGGTGGTATGGCCCAACCGGTTGTGACTCACCTCAGGTTTCAGCCACACCAACCACAGGGGCTCTGAAAATGCCAAGAGGGCCTCTAACCAAGAATGTGGTTCCTCCTCCTTGATTTAAAGTCTAGAAGGAAGAATACGGACTTGGCTGAGGTCGTGGGGGTGGGAGACAGAGGAAAGGGAAGTGGAGATGGTTCTGTGCCCAGCGTGGCAGTGGGCGCAGCCTAAACAGTCTAATGAAGCACAGGCGTCAGACTGGGCATCTGGCGGTCTGGGGTCGGAGATGTGCACTCTGGAAGGATGTCGGGACACGAGGTAGTGCTAAAGGCCACCCCCACCACCCATCTTCTGGGGAATCCCGAGTTGCAGTTTCATGTTTGCTGTAGAACCGTCCACATTAGGGTACTTATTTGTGGGACGGGGTGGCGGGATGGGATGGGGTGGGGTGGGGTGAGGTGAGGAATTGCCAGCGAATGTGATGCGCACCCATTCTCACAACTCCGATGACACTCCCCTTAACAAAACCGAACGGCAACATCCGCCCCTCTGTCTTCCCGGCATTAACGTCTGCTGAGACCAAACCTCCCTCTGCACACTTCAGGGAGTTTGCCGGCAGAATAAGATCACAGGAGAACGTTTCCATCGTTCAGCTCTCTCGGGACTTTGTTAGCATTATAAAATTCAAACCACGGGGGTGGGGAGGTAGGGGCGGGGGCAGAAACTGGAGTGGGGAGAAGGCGCCAGCAGCCGCGGCCAAACCTTAGGGAAGTCAGTCATCTCATACCTCCACGACAGGTGACGCTGCCTGACTCCCTGCGCTCCGCACAACTCAAGAAATGAGCCTTTCGTTTATCTTCTCTTTTGGTGGTTGTAGGGGGTGAGGGGTGAGGGGGGTGGGTGCCAGTGCTTGGGTGAAGGGGTGCAGTCCTGGGGACAGGCAGGCAAGCCTCAAGGGCGAGGTGTCCTCCATTCCGCTGAGGTGTAAGTTTCAGTGGAAACTTTCTCCTAGAGGCTCCTCCTCCTTCACCTTGGAGACCACACCTAGCAGGTCCCAGCGGGGCAGGGGGGGCGGGAGGGGCGGGCAGAGGCGTGGCCGGGGGAGGAGGGCCAGGCGGGGCCGGTGGCACAGAGTCCAGCTGGGCCCAGCCCTCCCCCAGGGCGTGTGCGGGGCGGGGGCACCCTCTCTGCCCAGCCACTCGCTGGTGAGTCCTCGGAAAGTTGTGTTCAGACCTTCCCCAACCTCCGACTTTCGTCCCCCTAGCCCTGCTGTCGAGGCGGAGCCAGGCGGAGACCCTTCCTCGGGCTGCTCAGCGCAGGTGGCTGCCCTTAGGGCCCGGGAACAAACTTTCTGGACCGTCCCCGGGCTCCCGTCGGTCTGGCGAGCCCCGCATCGCTCTGGGAGGAGGAGCCGCGGCCGCTGACAGGTCCGGCAGGTACCAGGTGCGTGGTGTGCTGCTGTGATACCTGCGCTCAGGGACTCGTTCATTTCAGGGTTAGGGAGTTAGGGACGGGGGAGAGCAGAAGTGTCCCCTTCCTGCACCTCCCGGCTGGGTCGGAAGAGCAGATTCTGGGATGGGGGTCCCAGTGGGAATATCCCAAACAAGATCGCTGCGTGGAGCCGAGGCACAGCCGGGAGCAGGTGGCTCTCAGACCCGTGGAACCGGGTGGTAACTCGGTGACCGACCCCAGGGGAGAGCCAGCTTGTTTTAACAGAGAAAGATGTTGTCGTCATCAGGGCTTTCGCCCCTTTCTTGGTCCCTGGGGCCACAGAGCTGGGTCCTACGGGAGGAACAGGCCAAGGCGGAGAGATCTGAGCTCAGTTTTCCTCTCCCAACCTCCTTGCGTACACAAGAGAAGGAGGCGGTGCTGCTTTGAGGTTTGCAGCACTTTGCTAGTGTAAGGACTTACTTGTTTGGTGGCTGTTGCTCAATTCCAAAAGTTCTCTAGTGAAACTGTTAGTGGCCTGTGTGTGGGTCCCGCCCCGACCTCAACAAAGCTCCCTTGTTAAACCTTCTGCTAGGGAGTGGAACTGGCTCCTGTTCTACTTCAAGGCAGGCCAGAGAGGTGTTGGTGGCAGCGGTAGCTGTATGCGCTTGGGGCTTTGGGAATCACGTGAGCAGATCTGATGCATTAGCCCACCTGGATCCATCCATTCTTAGCAGATTCGTTCAGCAGGTGCTGCGGCCTCTGCCATCCATGGAAGGGGAAAATCCCGGTGTAGGGAAGGAACCCCAGAGAAGAGACAGTTGAGGAGTGGCAGTAAACAATGCACACTAGTTGTTGTAAACTGGAACCACTCCCTGGCTTCTCTGAAAGGATCCTGCTGTCAAATTCATCTTATTAGGAAGTCAGCTGCTCTCTGCTAATAGCCACAGCAGCCCTGATGAAATTATGTAGGTCATTGAAAAATAATTCCTGCTTAATCACCTTTATCCTGAGGGTTAATGAGAGAAAAGATTTCCTCTCTTTAATGTACCATGCTTGTTTGGCAGGGTCACCCGCCTGACTTTAAGTTTGTATGTACATCGGGCTGTAGACAGAATGTTGTCCCAGATACTGCCCAAACCTAGTGTACTACAGCTGCAGTCCACATCTGAAGCACTTCAGTGGTCTTCTCTGGATAGAACTGAGCAAGAGATTGAGTCCTTATATTTGCTCTTTAATGCAGCATACTTGTTAACTTTAGATAACTTTTCAGATAATTAAAAAATGGTTTCTTTTAGCTTCAGATAATTCCTTTCCATAGAGCTCATAAGAATTGTGTCCATGGCTTGTCTTGACAAATTATGTTTGGGGTCCCATTTGTCATTTATTCTGTAGCTTTTGGAACAAACTTAAACTGTGTGGGGCTGGTGGAAAAGGCAGGAGAAACTGAGCATTAGTGAACTAAATTCAGAGGAGGATTTAGAGTAGTCTAATTTAGACCCAGCTGCCCAGCTAGTTTCCTTCTTGCCCCTAAACAGACACTATAGGTTGTATAGCTTTTATGTAGGCCTTTGAAGACTAGAGGTGAAATGACTGTTCTACCACAGAGTCAGGGTCATACATTGCTGGACAGTTCTTCAGGATAACCTCCCAAGTTTGGTTCAAAACACTTTCTCTGCAAAGTTCTTTCTGCCATAACAGGCAGATAATGTCTACAAATTAAGAAGCAGATGTACAAATTATGTAGAAATACAGAGATACATCTTAGACAAATAAGAGTTGCCTGAGGAGTAATTTTTAAAATTATGTTTTCGAATTACTTTTTAAAAAATTTGATAAGGAAGCTCCTATTTAGTATAAAACAAAATCACTTCCTCGGATTCCTGCTTAGCTGCTTGATCTTTGTTGTGTACTTTAGTCTCATGGGGAAATACATAGGTCCTCTGCAGAGCTGGACCCTCAGATTCTGTTCTTGGAACATAATTTACCTCTACTTCACTCTTACTCTCAGAAGCTTCTCACTCTTAGATTTTAGTCTGTGTAAGGAAACAGTGCTCAAGAGTGTCCAATAACTTCAGACACTTCATTTATGGGGATCTCTTAGTAAAGACAAATCTGTAGTGCTTTATGATTAACCAAACGCTTTGACATGTAAAATATTGGTGCTATGTGATTTACCCATTTTGTAGTGTGTGCCATTCAGGCTACACAAGAGGAAAACAGGTGAGAATCGGAGAAAATAACGAACTTTGATATGGGTACTTAGCTCCTGTATGTGGTAGACTCAGACTCAAATTAAGGATTTCTGACTTAGAGGCCAAGTTTTATTTTTTTCTCTGCTATGTTTTGTGAAGTGGTTGGATGTGAAATGGAATGCCGTTTCTTATTAACCAGACTGCGCATAATTGGAGACAGGACTATCTATAAATATGTACACATCAATATGTGTATGTAGCATTTGTGTCTTTTGCATCTCAACAGTGAGGCTGTACCTAAATAGATGGGTGGGTTAGGTGAATCAATATCCCCAGTAGACTGAATAAAGAACTTTTGGTAATGTCTAAAATTGGAAAAAATTAGGAAATAGCAATGTAAGCATGCGATTTACAAATATGAAAGTAATTACTTAAACATCTTGAAGAGTTGAAGGAGCTTCTTTTGGGGAATGGAACTCAGGATGAGGAGGAGCCAGGCAGGAGTCTGCTGCTACAGCTAGCACCTTATAACTTTATACTTTAGATTATGTACATGTACATTCTTTTAAAAAAAATCCTTTGGTAAGGACAGAGTAAAGGTCTATTTTAGAATTTTAGATCTGTAAGAGATCACAGAGGTTGTTCTCATCTATTTCATTTTTCAGGTGAGGAAATTGAGAAGTTTAAATGTTTTGTCAAGGTCACATGACTGTAGAGGCAGACCTTTCTCAGCACAAGTTCACATCCCTCCCCAGGACATTTTCCCCACACTTGTCATTCTTCAATTGCCTTTCTAGGCAATTCTTTCTTTTTCTATATAGTTTTTATAATATTTCTATAGGTTACAGGACTGTAGATTCAGAATTCCTCATATTTCTATCATGAAAATGTTTCAAATATCTTTTGAGTTAGCAGCTCTGAAATTTTTTGTAAATCTGCAATAAATTTAATTAGAATTAGAGATGCTTATTCAGTTTGCAACTATTTGGAAGTGACAGTGTTGCTCAGTTGAATTTGATAAATACTGAGATGTAGGCTAAACTTTTATCCTGAAAAGCTATGACTAATGGGAGATGCTAAGGAGCTTTTCCAATATCTACATGTGATGCTTAATTTTGAAGTTTTGGAAATAAGGTTATAGCTGTCTTCCAAAAGAGAGGTGAAGACAGATGACATTTTAGAGCTATTATAGAAAAGTTCTAATACTCTAAGTCTTTCTTTTTCATTATGCATAAGATTTTCTCCTACTTCCCTCCAATTATATCATTAACTTAAAACTATATTTTTTTCTGATTATATACGTAATACATATTATTCAACACTTAAACATTACAGAAATAAGTAATTTGAAAGTTAAAGTACACTGTAATCTTATTTTCTGGAGAAACTGCTATATATGATTTCCCCCCCAAATTTCTCTCTGTGTTAAAATATATTTACTATTACTGTGATTGTTAATAACAACTGTGGTAACACTAAACACCTTTCACCTTGGTTTTTGTGTCTTGAAAGTGTTTCCATGACCATACCTCCAGAACATCCCAGCTGTATAATATCATCACAGATTATTTTAAACAATTTCCTATTGTTGGAAGTTTGGGTTCCTTTCCATTTTCTCATACTAAGAACAGTGCTTTAGTGAACATCCTTTAAATACACTTGTGTGAGTGTTTTCTGTTGGAAAGTTTTGTGAAAGTCATGGATATGAAAATATTAAATTTCTCTAATTTATACTTTCCATAATAGTGTGCCTCCCTTTAAAATTATATAAATACCTTTTTTCCCCTGAATGTATATGAAAGATTGAAATTATTAATACCTGACCAGACACTGTAACAAAAGGTCATAGTAGCAAAAGCCTCTGAGCTTTTAGGTGGGGCTCACCTCATTTTCTCACATATCGGCCTCATTTTAGTTTTAATTTTTTCCCCAAGAGAAGAGAGTAATTGATAACAGCTATAAAAATACTCTGCAATTGTTGGATGAGCTGCTAATTAGCTTTTATGGAGCATAGTTTTTAAAAAAAAAAACATTTTCTTAACATTATTCTAGGGCAGGCCATTAAGGAGTTCAGAGAATTCACTAAGCTTTGCAAAATGCAGACTGTGTATATTTTAGCTCCTCTTCTTGTATTTTTAAAGTTTACCTCTGGTTAAATATTGGTAATGAGTCAATTTTAAGATCTTCAGGCTTGTAGAAAGTGCCAGGAACTGATTTCACTCTTCTCAGTGTGGAAAATGTGAAATAAGATACTCTGGCTAAATTTCATGACCCGGGCTCATTGAAGCAGGAACAGTTCACAAATTCCTGTGGCAAAATTTTTATTGACCATCTTAAAGAGTTGATTAGTATTGGCTTTGTTCATAACCATTCAATTATGTTTCATTCCTCAAAATTAGTGTCATCTGTCTTGTTTATGTTCATGGAACTTGTACTTGAAGTTTATTTTAGGTTGATTTTCTTTGTAATATATCAGAATGAGTATAGACAAAAATCTCTATACATAATATACATATACACACCCTTTATGTATATATACATATATACACATTCATGCATAAGTACATGGTGATATAAACTATATTTTAAAAATACAATCTTCTGTAGGTTATTTAGCATGAATACTTTGTGCCTCCTCAAAACGAAATAATATTTATCTGTAATATTTACTAGGAAAAATGTTTCTTAATATTTTTAATATATGTGCTGCTGAAGTTAGCACTTCTTGAAATTTTTTATGATAAATTTTCCTAAAATAATTTCATGGGGGACTTTATAGTTTGCATATATTCATATATTGATCTCTTTTGTGAGAAGATGCATGCTAATGTATTCTTGACTATTGCCTGTTCTCTAAAGTAAAGTCACTTTTTTGATATTTTAAATCACTTATTTGTATATGTTATAAAATGTTTACATTTTTGCTTATTTTCAGCAAGACGAGATAGTTTAAAATCACATAAAAAATCCTATAATAAGACTTTCATTGACCTTGATTTGCTTCAGGAAACACCAGACTATTTACCTGAGTTGTGTTTATGGTTGGTGCTAATTTCTTATCAGCTTGATTAAGTTTGACCTCTGAATTTCCTCCTTATGCTTCTCCACTGTGTTACTATTTAGGACCTTGCATGTCCTATTTGAAAAGTAGACCTTACAGTTGCTATAGAAGAATCAGCTTGTGACTTGTGTTTAGGTGTCTGCAGACAGGTTATGTTGCTGCCTCCCTTTTTATTCCCTTAAAGTAATCTCAGTTTGTCACTGAGGAGTGATCATTCCTTCATAGTGAATCACGTGATGAGTAAATTGATGAGGCTTTCCTGCTCAAGCCAGACTGACTAAACCTGCTGTCCTCAGAGCTTCTGTCAGTATAGGCATGCCAAGAGCAAACTCTCAACTTGGTTCTCTTCTCTATGTGGATAACTTTTAGGTCTGAATCCTGTCGTTGACCTTTGGAATCCTAGCCTTGCTTCTCTAGTTCCTGCTGGATAGGTCTACATTTAGGTCCTGACATCAAATTAATCTATTAGGGTTATAAGAGTAGCTCTGCATCTTAATTACCTCGCAGAGTACCTCATATTGAATAGAATCCCATACATGTTTGTTGTTGATAATGTGTCTCTTGTTATCACATGGTCAATTATAATTTCTTAAATCTTGATTTTGGTCTCAGTTTTTCCTTCTCCAATACATTTCAGCATGTTTGATTTCATAAAGCAGGGGGCCCCAACACTCAAGAACGTGGACCAATACCAGTCAGTCCGTGGCCTGTTAGGAAATGGGCCACACAGCAGGAGACGAGTGGCAGGCAAGTGAATGAAATTTCATCTGTATTTGCAGACACTCCCTAGAGCTAACATCACCACTTCAGCTCCACCTCAGATTGTCAAGCATTAGATTCTCATAGGAGCACTGGTCTCTGGTGCCAAAAAGGTTGGGGACTGCTGTAAAGTGTATCTTTGCCTATGTCACTGATCATGAACCTTGGTGTCTACTGGGTATTGACTCAAGTCAAGATGTGATGGTTAATTTTATGTGACAACTTGACTGGGCCACGAGGTACCCAGATATTCAGGTGTGTCTGTGAGGGTGTTTCTGGGTAAGATTAACTTTTGAATCTGTAGACCAGTAAAGCAGATTGCCTTTCCCACTGTGGGTGGGCCCCGTTTAATCTGTTAAAGACCTGCATTGATCAAAAAAGGCTGAGTAGGGGAGAACTTGATCTCTTTGCCTGTCTTTGAGCTCAGACATTGATCTTCTCTGCCTTTGGACTCAAACTTGGAATTAAACTATACTATAGGCTATCCTACTTCTCCGCTTGCTGACTGTAGATCTTGGGACTTAAAATAAATCAATCTCTTTCTCTCCTTTATGTACATCCATTTTATGTACATCCTATTGGTTCTCTTTCTCTGGAGCACCCTGAGTAATATTCGAGGCATTTATGATTTGGCACCTTGTGAAGATCCTCTGCTCTGGCTGACGTAGTGATCTCTTCCTTATTCCTGAGCCACACCCTACCTATTGCTTTTTCTCCATCTCTGCTGAGACTAGTCCTCTTCCCAGTTGTTTCAGTGATGTGCATTCTTCAATGCCCAATTCAGAACTTGTGTTCTCCATGAAGCTTTTCTTGGCTGTCTTTTCCTGTGGCTGTTTTCTGGCATCAGAAACTCAGTACTGAAATTTTAGAAGCTTAATCATTTGCTGCCTTCTAGTGTTATCTTTCATACATTTGTCCTTTTTTCCTAACTAGATTATAAACTCCTTTAGGACCTAGACCAAGCTTTATACTTCCAAATCGTCCACTGTTCTTGGTGTCGCCTTTCATTTGGTAGGTGGCTAATGAATGTTTACTGTTTTATAAATATATATATGTACATATATACATATATACACACACATATATACACATATATGCATACATGAATATATGCATGCGTGCATACATACATACACACACGCATATATACATACACTAATATCTACCTAGGAAAGAAAAGGTAAATGTGGGCCTTGCATGTCCATACTCCCCCATTTTGAGCCCATGGAGGAAATGTCTAATTTATTTCCCATTGGATCTGGAGCTCTTTATCAATGCAGTGCTCCAGAGAGACTGCTGGTTGTGTGGGGTGGTTATTATTTACTAGGCATGAAGCCTACATGTCATTCCTGACCTAGAGCCAACTTTTCCTAAAAAAAAAAAAAAAAAAAAAAAAATTAGCTCTTTCCTCAGGTACTGGTTTGCAACTATTTTTACTGCCATCTGCTTTGCTCTTATCTCTTGTAATTCCTATTGCTCTGCCTTTGGCTAAGTCTTCACATCTTCCTCTGTAAGTATGCTATATAGCACGTTTGTGTCAATAATTTTGAGAAGGGTGAAAGAGAGGAAATATGAAAAATGAGCTGTGTGTTCTTAGGCGACTTGGATTTGTCAAATTTTATGCAGTTTTCATTCAAGCGCAGTACAATTTTCTTCATTTTTCTCGTAACTGAATGTAGTTTTTGAGGAACATCATTGGAAATCTGACCTCATTCTGCTCTTTGGCTGATCTTTCAGCTGAAAGTATTGTAAATCCTCCACTTGCACTTTCCATCCTCCTTACCTTTCTCTCCTACACTTATTTTCGAACAAATTACAATTTACTCATGCGTATTGTTTGTTGACTATCTTCCTGAATGAGAATAGAAAGGACTGGGATCTTTGGCTATATTAGGATTGGCCATTTTCGGCTGTATATCCCAATTGCTAGATCAATGCCTTACACTTAATAAGTATTTGTTGAACTGAGTGGGAGTTTGCTAACTTGGAGCCCCACACCCAACACATCCCTTTTGTTGCCTAGGCTTTTTGTTATATCTTCTAAAAGATTTCTCTTTCTTTTTACCTTCTTGTTACTTACTGAAGGTCTCTTCTATCCAGACATAGTTTGTTCTTTCAAACCATACAGCTGCCTATTCCCAGGTTTGTGCCTTTGTAATAGCCACATCAGTAACAAAGAATTTATAGTCCCTTTGTTGTTTGCATTTTACAAAACACTTTCACGTATATGATCTCATTGAAGTATTCTTGAGTCTGTGACCACAATGTATTTTTTAGCACCCATCTTTCACCAAAGTATGCAGGTTAGCAAAATCTTGTCTAATCATGTGCCAAGCATACCCTTCCCTTGGCTGTGTTATCACCAAATTATATATGAGAGGCATGTCTCTGACATCTACTGGTCTCCTGGGGACAATCATTATAATCCCCAGAAGAGTGCTTTTATGCTATAAAGGCCTCAAGTAAAGCGATAAAAGCGAGAAAGCAAAAAATAGAAACAGATGACCACCAACATATATTTATGGGATGCTTCAGTGGAAGGCACATAGTTAGCCAGATGCTGAAAATCTGTTGTTGCTTCAAAGTTAATTTGCTAGCAGCTCCATGTAAACCTTTCCAGACAAAAGCAGGGAATTGAGAAGATTGGCTGAAGAATGCATTTCATGTAGAGGTAAGACCTGGTAGCTTTCAGGTCTGTTCCCACAAGTTGCCTTTACTGTCCTTCTGGCCTCTCTCCTTGCTAACTATGAAGACAAGACTATTTTCTTTCTAAAGGCCTTTAGTTTTTGCCTCCAAGTCATGGGAGTGCTCAATAACTATTAGTGTCTAATGATGACACAGGCATATTCCTCTGAGCAATCGGAGAGCTGTAGGCGTGTCACATTGACAGGTGCTCACAAATCTCTCTTTGCTGTTTTGAAATATTGCTGCCAGGAGAGTTGTATACAACTTATTCTGACAGAGTGGTCTTAAATACTCATTCCTTTTACCTATTACTTTAAGAGAAATGCCTGCATTTAGTCTTCAGTATGCCAGTAGCAATTTTGGAGAAATTGTATTATAACTTTTTTCAAGATACTTATTTTCATATAGCTCATTTATTTGTGCATTAACATATTAATATTATTTTTAATGATGGAGGAACATGTACTTTGCCATTAGTGGAAAGACAGAGGTTAAATGGAGGTCTTTGATCAGTTGTACTCTCTGGTAAATTAATAAGTATTATTGTGGGAGGCAACATGGGCATACGGGAAAGAGGATGCTGTTTGTATGCAAATCTGGTTCAAATCTCTGTTCTACCATTTAGCAAATGTGTGACTTTGGGCAAGTTACTTTTTTTGATGAACCTTAGTTTCCTCATTTTTAAGTGGGGATAATATTGTCCATCCCAGGGAGTTTCCATGAGGCTTAAATAACAGATGTGAAGTGCTTAACATGGTAATAATACATGGTAATTGTTAAAGTACTGAGGCTCTATAAGCACTATTCTAGGGACTGCTGGGTGGAGTGGGAGGCGGGTCAGGGACTTTCAAAAAGTGTATAAAATGTCTGCAGGGTCGTGACAGACAGCAACAGATATATATTTGACACATACAAAATCATGACAGTATGTGATTACATGTTATTTGGACAGAGAAGAAGTACAAGGAACCAGAAAGGTAGCGGTCGCTGTGGATGTAGTCTTTAAGAATGTCAGGGATTGTACTGGGATTCCTTCTGTTGTAAATTATAGAAATTAAACTGTATGGAGGGGTATTTATTGGCTCACATGAGCAAAGTATGGGAGAAGTGAGGTGAGTCGGGGGAAGGCAAAACCGAAAACTATCACCAAGGCTCTGTCTCTGGCCTTTACTTCTTTGTGTCAGTTTCCTCCATGCGCCTGGGTGCCGCCAGCAGGCTGAGGTCACTCAGAAAGGGCTTGAACTTCTTCCCTTAATCTAAATCTGAAAATCCCAGGAATGGTTCTCGTTGGTCTTTTTTGGGTGACGTCTTTGTCCTTGTGGCTTGGGACACAAAGTATCTAGTAACAGGCAGCCCTATCTAGAAGTACGTAGCTGTGGTGGGGAAGAAGTTTCTTAAAAGAAGGATTGTACCCTTCTCAGAAAAAGAGAGGGGTGCTGGACAGCAAGAGCAGGAAGTGGGTTTACTTTTGGGTGAGGGGAAGGACAATTTTGCAGGTTCCAGGGAGACAGGCACGTGTGGAACACGCAACCAAAGGCACAGAATCTAGAATGAGAAGATGGTTTGTATTAGTGAGATAGAACAAGATAGATTCAGGGTGAATAGTTTGCCGTGGTTAGTTGAGGAATTTGGACTGATCTGATAGGGCATATCCTAAGAAGTTATGTCGGATTCTGGCTTTTATTCTTTAAAAATAGGTTCTGTATTGTAGGCCAAGTGTTTAAATTGGTAATTTGAGGACTGAGTTGAAGATGCATTCTGAAATTTGTATTTATTTTCGTGGCTACTTTAACATGTTGCCACAGACTGGGTGGATTAAATAATAGAAATGTGTTCCCTCATATTCTGGAGGCCCGAAGTCTAAAAACAGGGTGTCAGCAGGGCCTGCATGGGGGAGATCCTAGGGGAGAATTTGTGTCTCTGTCTCTTTTAGCTTCTGGTAGTTGCCCTCAGCTTGTGGCTGCATCTCTTAGCTCAGTCTCACATCACCTCCTCTTCACAAGGCTGAGTCTAATCTCCCTCTGCCTCTCTTTTATAAAAATACTCGCAATTGCATGTAGGGCAAACTTGGATAACGTAAGGCAAATTCCTCCTTAAGACCCTAACTTTTAGTCACATCTTTTGCCATATAAGTTAATATTCACAGCTTCTGGGGATTAGGAAGTGATGTATCTTTGCCCCTCCCCGCTTTATTTGCTTACCTCAGATATAATGTCCAGCAGAATCCTTCTATTGGGTTTTTCCCTTAAAGACTTGAAAATCCATATCCAAAAAGATAATTTGCACACCGATGTTCATAGCAGCATTACTTACAGTGGCCAGGACATGGAAGCAACCAAAGTGTCCTATGATAGATGATTGGATAAAGGATAGAGAAGCTGTGGTACATATATACAATGGAATATTACTCAGCCATAAGAGATGAAATACTGCCATTTGTGACAACATGGATGGACCTAACGATAATAAAGCTAAGCAAAATAAGCTAGACAGAAAAAGTTGAAAACCACATGATATCACTTGTATGTGAAATATAAACCTAAAAGCAACAAATGAACAGGACGAACAGACTCATAGACATGGACTATAGACTAGTGGTTACCAGAGGGTAGAGGGGAGGGAGGTAGGTAGATGGGATTAAGGAGGTCAAATATGTGGTGACAGAAAGAAATCTAACTATGGGAGATGAACACAGTGTAAATATATATATGCCTTATTGTTAAAGTGTACAGCTGAAACTTATTAAATTTCATTAAGCAATGTCACCATAAAAATAAATAAATAAAAATTTAAAAAATAAATAAAAAAAGAAATAACCACATGAGGCACAGAGCAGCATTTCTCAGAGCTATTGTGGTGTATATTTATACTATTTCTCAAAATACCACTGTATACCCAATTTGTGCTTAAGTGTATGTATTATAAATGATAACAGTCAAGACTCTGTTATAGTCAAGTTACTTCATGTATCCTTTAGTACCTTAATGATTTTCTAAGGAAGGAAAACAGATTCATATGTAGAATCTCTGATCAAATAATGCCTGAGTTGTGACTACATCGCCAAAAGCAGCTTGTTTAAATATATATTTTAGCCTCTAGAAGGCAGCTTATTGACATACTGTTGCTTTATATTCTTTCCCCAGTGTTTTATTTTTTGTTTTTTTTGTGTGTGTGGGTTTTTTTTTTTTTGTATTGAATTTGTTTCTTTCCAAGTTAAAAGCCACCTTTTGTAGGGGTGGTATAAACTCTAGTTGCAAAATCTCAAAATTAGATTGTCTTTTTTTAGCTCATGGAATTAGAATTTAGCTGGTACATTTGTTGTTGGTATACTAGACTACTAAAACCCAGCTCTCTCTTCTGTTCCTTCTGAACTGTGGTACAGATCGCTCTGTATATGTCAGACAGAAAAACATGTTGGCCAATTTAGTATGAAACTAGACTTTTGTGGTATATGTGTTCATATGGCACATGAGGCTGACTACATTTTGAACTTCTTATTATATTGCTATGACATTGTAACCTAGGCTGTAATGGGAAGGCTGTTTTGTTTTTTTTTTATTTTGGAGAGCATGGACTAGAAATGGCATATTGCACCCTATAGATATAAAAATGACTTTCCCATGTGGGTGACATCATTGGTGAAAGAATAAATTTAAATCTTTCCAAGTCTCTTGTCCATTCTAGTTGCTTACTAAATGGTTTATTATAAAATTTGATGGTGATAATTAAACTTCCCAGTCATTCCATTATTTTAGAGTTGTAAAATCACTCAATTTATGTGCCCTGTAGTAAAGTAGTAATGACGTATGGAAATAGAATAGTGGTTTACATTTCATTTGACATAGTATCATGATAATCTGTTCTGCATTTTTTTAGTGTTAGCTTTTATGCAAGGAAGAAATATTTACTCATTAATATTCTTTTAGATATTAGTATTTTTATTAGCCAGATGTAGCATAATTTTTCAGGAACATTTTATGTAAAATGAAATACTGCTTAAGTTTTTTTTTCTTTTTGCTACTTTTTCTTTATCTAAAAAAAGATAAAATGTGCAGAAAACTGATTGAAATAGAACATTAATATTGGCATGATGTTTTTTTGTTTGCAAGGAATTAACAAATAAGGAACTCTTAGGCAAAACCAAAGGATCATCTTTGACTCAACAATATAGAGTGCCATTCCACCCTTTGCTGATTTAACATCTTGATATCTCTCAAGTCCATTCATTTAACTTGACCCTCTCTTCTAGATTATTATAGTAGCTAAATGGTCAATACAAATTGCCCTGTATGTGTCAGACAGAAAAACATTTAGTACAATACCAGTTAAGCTACGGTTTATTCAATACCTTTGTGATTTAGCCACTAGCACTTAACCTTTTTTGTGCTAGGTATTGCCCTTTTATCTTCTGATTTTGGAAGAAAGCTGCTGTGTGTACTCTCCCTTTTCCCAATAACTTATATCAGCCCTGATTTTAAGCAGGAATAAATGAATTTAAAATAACATATATGTGTCTGTGCCTTTGAATCTATGGGAGCACTTTTGAATTTACTGAACTGATAACTGCAGCTATCGAAGATAATGTTCAGGCTGGACATTTGTCACGGCTCCATTCAGGTCACCATTAGCACTGTATCTTTAGCTTGTTCACCTTTGGGAGAATGCACTCAAGTCAACATGATATAGATGCTTTCAGAGTAGTAGACAAGCTCTGTGAGCTAACATTTTGGTGGCAAGCCTTAGTTACATGGCCAGTAACAAAAATTCTATTGATTTTTTATTTTCACATGTTCTTATTTGCACTTGATGAACAGATTTGGCTTTCATTTGCTTTTGTTTGGTTTACTCCTTGCCATACTGCTTCAGTGCTGACAGTATTTACCTATGCAAATATATTTTCTGTGCCCAGCAAAAATACCAAGGTTTGTGAGAGAACATCTTGAATTTGGCTTTTGTTAATTCATGTATGCTTTTTGTTAAATAAAACTCTTAAACCTTTCAGTGTTTGTGCAGAAGATTCCTCGTGTTCTCTACCTGTCTGTGTGAATCTGTCTGTGACTGAGTCATAACTTCGTCCCTTAAGTCCCTGAATCAGTGACATTCATCTGCATGAGCCCTGGCCAACCACTCCCTGCTTCAGAGGGATTTGAATACTGTCGAATGTAATTTGAGATGCACTTACTTTAGAATTAAGCCCTTTATTATTATATTTTATAAGTCATCCAGTCTTAGGCTAGAGTCATGTTATTATGTAATGTATTTAATGGATATAGTTCTTGTGCTCATCACCTGATTGTTGTGCTATTTCCTGTGTGGGGTGTTAAGGAAGAGAGAATTACTCTTCTGCGTGAGGCAATGCCATCTTGGGACATTATTTTGCTGTGGCTTCAGGAAGTCTTAGGAATGATGGCAGTAATGTTCCCAAGTCACCTGTGCTCCCTGAGTGAGTGCGGAAATGCTGTAAGGTAATGAAAAGTTAATGGGGAATTAATACCTTGTAAACATAATCCCTTACTATTTTAAATGTTGACCTTCTCAAGTTCAGGCAGCACATTAAAATATTCTAACATGAGTTGAACAATTTAAAACTGGTAAAGAAGGGTTAATACAAGATTTAGGACTATTTATTTAGCTGTGAAGGAAATAGGCTGCTTTGCATGACAGGTTTCCTAATCTTTTAAGAAGAAACTGAAGCGAAGAAAGGTTAAATATGTGCTCAAAGCCATCCAGGTAATGAGTAACAGAGCTGGGATCTGAACCCAGACCTCTGACGGCACAGCTGGCCATCATAACCGCTCTGCAGTGTCGCCTTTCTCCTGGCATAACAACAGACTCGTCTTATCAACAAGATGAGACAAATCGAGCTTTAGAAGATAGATTAATAAATTACTTGAGCTTTTCTTGAACCAACCATTCAATTTAATAGCAATTTATCAAGGGCTTAGCATGTATAAAGCACTATGTTATATGCTAAAGAGGATATCAAGATCATCAACTGTCAAATATATATAAAAATAACTTTACTCAATAGGCATTTATTTTGCACTTGTGGTGTGCTAGGACTGGTTTAGACACAGAGTCATTCATCTACTTATCCATTCATCCTAACCTTTTGATCACCTACTGTGTTCTAGGCACTGTTCTAGATATAGGGAATATAGTTGAGAATGAAGCAGCCAAGGTCTATATTCTCGTTGAGTGGAATTTTAGTGGTAGGAGACAGACAATAAATCAGCAAGGAAAGACCTGCTGTGAAGAGAATTAAAAGAGGAAGGTGTGCAGAGAGTGACTAGGTCGCCTCATTAGATTGCAAAGATAAGATTTGATCCTTGCCCTGGAGGAGATAGACATGTAAATCCTTGACTGCAGTATGATTCAGTGTGTGCAATGATTGCTGTATGAACAAAATGCTTGGGCAAAGTTGACTGCGGAAGGGCCTTGCATATCTTCGTGCAAGAACTGAGGGATGATTTTAAGCAGGGTGCTGACAGGACCAGATGTGTGTTTAAGATGGTAATTGTGGAACAGTCTGAAGTATGGGCTGGATAGGGGAGCGACTGATGATAGGATGTGATAATTACTCAGTGGAATTATAGCCCTAGCCAAGTACAGGGGGAAGGAAAGAGGAGGATGTCTTCCTTCTCTTTGAGAGAGTTAGGGAAGGCTTCCTGAGTGAGGTGACATTTAAACTTGGTCTTTAAATATGCAGAGGTGAAGGAGAGGGCACCTCGTGGTTATATTACCGTGAACAAAAGAACGAAGGTTCAGTTTATGTTGGGAGTGGCTAGACTTATGGACTGGCTGGAGCGTCAGCTGTGTGGGAGGGAAAGCCATGGTGGGGTTTAGGCCTGATTCACTGGTTGCTTCAGGTCAGCGGAGGGAAGTTGCTGAAAGTGATTTTTAGTAGACCGACATAATCAAAGCCTTAGGAATATTATTCTTTCAGTAGTGTGTAAGATAGATTGGAGTGGGGAGAGAGAATTCAAGGGGCCGTCGTGATGGCCCTGACGTGTTGGGGAGTTGATTTAGGAAGATGGCTGTGTGGTTGGACTGGAGATCATGGGACGGCTGTGCAGGCAGAAGTAGTAAGGCAGACTACAGACCAGAAGTTGCAAATTAGGGAGAGGAAAGAGAGAAATCGATTCCAAGAATGTGAGCTCATGACTTAGATGAGATTTCTGTGACCAACTAGGAGTGGCAGAAGGAACAATGTGTGTGAGAGGACAGATCACTCAGATTACTTTGGGATTTGTGGAGTTCATGTGATGGTGGGGGGGACCTTGAGGTAAAAGTGTCAGATGAGTAAGTGAAAATAAGATTTTTAGCTCTGGGTTTGAGTATGTAGATTGGGGTGATCATTAAGCAGCTCCAGTTGTAGGATAGATGACATTGGCCAGGGACTGACTTGTTCAAAAATGGAGAGGAGGCAAAGATGGACACTTAGAAACATCATAATTTGGCGAATTTCATTTGTGTTCTTGTACTTTAGTGCTAATTATCTCTTAACCAAACTACAATGTTGGACTTTCAAGCCTTCGCACTGAGCCCAGTTCATAATGTTGCTTGAAAAATTGTACACCTGGGTCATATTATCTTGACTCCATTGTAGATTTCAGTTTTAATCTGTGACAACATAAACAGCTTTACGATCTCATTTGTTGTTGAGAAAATTTTACATCACATCTTTCAGTGTCTCTCCTACAACTCTTTCATAGTAAGGGATGATTAACAGCTTTGCTTCCCTGGAGGAGTGCAAATTCCTCATGGAAAATCATATAACTAATCACTTTTACTTTTTCACCTTGGCTGCTAGGAAGCCCAGTGTCAAATTCTCTGCTCAACTGTGGTGACTCTGTAGGACTCAAGCAGGTCTCCATATACGAGTTCTATTTCAACATCTCTTACCCCACCCACAGTCTTCATTTTCTTCTCTAATTTATACTTTCCTTGGTCATGATTTTTAATTTTATTCTTTAATACACGCATTTCTCATCAGCCACCTCAAATCCTTTGTAGAGTGAGAGGAAGGCTAAATAATGCCGCTATGCTATTTATTATATGAACTAGATAGAATGTTTATAGATCAGTATATAAACACAAGGACGTCAGTGCATAAATACAAGGACACATTTTAAATTAGTATGTTCTTTGTTCTCTATGCACTTTGTCTTCATCAATAATTTTTAGGCAAATGGTACAGATAATCACAGACTGTAAAACTAAATGAAAAGTGATGCAACAGCAAGAGCCAAGTTCATGAGTAAATGTCCACATTGACCCAGTTTGCTCTGCCTCTTGATCAGTTATTCTTTCCCAGGTATATGGATCTTTGTAATAAAAATTTGAATTCTTTTTGTGAGTCGATCATAAATTTTGATAGTTGGTCCATTTAGAAACTTGGAGTGGATGTTACTAGTGGCTTGGGACTGATCATGGAAATTTGAGCTAATGTGATCTAGTAATGCTTTTATTTCAATCTATGTATGCACACCCTGCCCCAGAAGACTGTGTAGTGTTTGTGGTTGTTCACTGTTGAGCGTTGAATAGATCACCACGTAGGTTAAAAGAGTTGATCTCTTACTGCCAATCATTCCTAGATTCTGTTCTCTGAAGAAAGATCTTTTCTTTTTTGTTCTATAAAAGGAAACTTTTGCTTTCAGTGACCAGACGAGGAGCCAGACTCCTTTATAACAAAAGTCTTTTAAATTAAAGTAGCCATATAATCAAAGGGATATCTGTGATTATTGGATTTATCTATGTAGCCTCCAGTAAAACTTTTCCCCCAATTTTAAACTTGGCAAAGTGTCATTCTTCCTTAAACCACCCTGTCAGTTCTTACAAGCTGGGAAGACTGCAAACCTGTGCTGATATAAATTTAAGTGGTACAAAAAACTGTGTAGTGTCAAATGAGTATCAAGTGAGATATTTTTAGGAAATTTGTTTTAAAAATAGTAGAGATTAGATGTAAGTCACTTTTGTTTCAAACTGATGACCTACTTTCTATTTATATATAAAGTGTCGAATGTTGACATCAGAATGTCTATGGTTCAGTTTGTAAAAGGATAAATGAATTTAGTTAAATGACACTGGCATTACCTTATTTAGACCCCATCTCATTCACCAAAAAGAAATGAAGTTATTCTAAATGTGGTAGTAACTTTTCAGTATCTCTGTGAATGCCACAGGTATGGAGTTTTCAGTCATGGTAGGTAAAACTGAGGAGACTACTCTTCTGCCCTGTGTTCATGTTAAATTTCTTGGTTTTCATTAGAGCTTCTTAGCCCTACTCAAGCTTATCTTTGTTTATTGTAAAAAAACAAAAAATCCTTAGGATTTTTAATATATTTAACAGAGTCTTCTATCAAGAACCACAGGTTGAATTGCTTTCTAATCTCAGTATCAAAAATAATTTTTTCTCTGAGCAACTGGTTTATTTTTACCCTGTGGACAACTGACTCTTATAACAGATCGTGTTCCTCTCTCCATGTTGGCTGCAGCAAAACTTTGAGTCCCTGCCCCTCTTTCATTTCCTTCCTTCTCCTTAATTGTCTACAGCACCTCTCTTCTGGCTCCCATTCTACCTTGCAGCTACAGTGATTGGTATACTTATTCTATAAAAGCCGTTTAAAGATAAAGATTCTACTACATTAACAAATATTCGTTATGTTGCTATCACAATGCCTTGTACACATTTGGCATTCAAATAATGGCTGAATTGAGTATTACTAGGCAGTTCAAAAATAGCCTTACGTTGGGCTCTCCATGGCAATAAGGATAAGAAGAAATACGTAGTATGCCAGTAAAGGTTTTGAAATACATTGAGGGTCAAGAGGGTATGGTGGGAAATGTGACACATGAAACAAGATGCTCCTAAGGATGAGAAAAGAATGTTGACTATAGGAGCCAAGGTGTGCTATTTTCCTCTTTGTGTCATATCTAAATATACTCCCGTATCGCACAGCTAGGTACCTGGCATCTCCTAACTTTGCTCCAATAAGAAAGATCAGTTCTCTCCTGTCATAGAAAAAACATAAAGAGTTAGAGGAACAACTTAATCAGTGAAGGTTTAGACGTTGCTTTGAGATCTCTGCATACGAATCGTGCAGACATGTGGACTATGTAATACAGATTACTTTGCTTCTAATATGGTTGTGAGTTGTTGCCAATGATCCATGTATTCAATCATTATCCTAATGTGACCATTCCAGTGCACAGAGAATGTGGACAGACCCGTGAGTGAATTGTAATAGTACAACACATCAAAAGTCTTTAATAGGAAAATCCATTGAAATGCAAATGAATCTGGTTAACCAAAGGCAAAAGAATATCAACTTTAGACACATAGTGCACTTAATTTTATAATTAAATGTACAAAACCTATACTTGATGTGTCAAGAAAGGAAAGCTTTGTTTTTTAAAAATATGTTGTATTTTATTAGTTATCACATGTTATCATATGTAATTTGTAAGCATCACGGTTCTAATAATAACACTTTAAATATCAAATGCTTAGAAAAATACTAACCAGAGAAAACTTTTTTTGTTGTTGTATTTCTTTCCCTTTCTTTCCTCTGAAAACCATATCTCAAGATTTATTCAATTAAAAGCAAAACAAAACAAAAATCCTGCCTTACCAGCATTTTATTTTTTAAAAACTTTGCTTAGGATCTAGAAATAGTGACTTTGAAGTAGTACATAGTTGAAAGCATATCTTTAAAGAGCCTTTACTGAATTAATGAAATGCCAATTAATTGGTGTAATACTAATTATATTTGTTTCAAATTTTCTTCTAGAGTATGTTTTTTTCAAATGAAGCTTACAGTGCATTTTTGAGATACAAATATGTTCTAATTCTGCTAGGCCCAAATGAAAAATGTAGACCTTTGTTTTATTATTTATTAATGGTTAAGATTAGGCTCTATTAAGCTATGCATAAATAATTAGAAGGGTTGGTATGGCATTAAAAGCACTGACTCTGGAGTCTGGTTGCCTCATAGGTTCTCAGGATTAAATTAGTTTGTTGATCATGAAAAAGGATTTAGAAGAGTATCTGGCACAAAGTAAGTGCTATATGTTTGCTGTTTTTATTATTGGTATTATATGGCTAAGCCATTTATCTATGTAATGAAATAATTTTCATAACCTCCAGTTTTTTGGTTTGAAGCTTTTTGAAAACAATTTAAAGGGCTTTTGCTGTTAAAAGTTACAAAAAAGCTAGAGAATTCTGGAACTCCCCTTCTGCTCCCAGGCCTCTTTTACTCTAAAATGACATTACTTCAATTCTGTGGGCCTCCTTTCCTCATTGTGAGATGACAGTTTCATGATAATGGGTCTCTGGTACAGTTTCATGATAATGGGTCTTTGTCTCCTTATCAAGAAGGTTGAGGTTGTTTGTGTCAAATTCCTTGATCTGGAATGGTAGAGTTTTAGAGGTGGAAGGGGCATTAACTAAATAGTCTACTCTTTGGGGGGACTCTTCACTTCTTTTAGCTTCAGTTAGTGTTGTGTGTCGTTTGTTGGTTTTTATGGTAGGTTAAGTACCAATTATTGTTTTTCCTTTTATGTTTTTCCAAAAGCACTTTTTACCTACTGTATACTGTATTTATTATGTTTATTTCTTGTTTGTCTCCCTGCTTGAACATAAGCTTCAGAAGAGCAAGGATCTTTATTTTTATTTTTTTGTTGTTCAAGTGCCTGGCACATAGTAGGTGCCAGGTAGGGGCTCAGTAAATATTTCTGGACAAATGGAATGAATCTTCAATTGCCTAATAGATACTTCTATTGATCATTTCTGAGTCTCTTCTAAAACAACTCTCTTTTAAGATTTTCTTATTTCACCAGTGAAACCACCCTCATGTTACCAAGAGCAGAATCCCAGAGGAGTTGGCAGCCATACCTGAGACAGAGCAAATTAGATGGTTTTCAAGGGGATTTACACTGTCATTGCCACCAAGGCTCTAGGTGCAGAAACAGTGACAGTACGTTTTCGTACAAGGCAGGTGGGCCTGAATCCTCTCAAGTGGAACTTTCTGAGCCAGAACTGTTCAGGTAGTTACTTAGTTACCAAAACTTTCTACTAAAATCATAGCTTTTATGGGGTTAATACTGCTGATATAGGATTCCTTTGTCATGCTAGTTCCATCGGAGAGTCCTGTTGCTTCTGAACAAAGACCCAGTGCTACAGTCTGGCATCCAGTGAAACCCCACGGAACTTTCCAGTTTTAGGTCACACCAGTGCCCCTTCTGAGTTCTCTACTCAGCTGAGGCCTCTTCCTTAGTGTCTCCTCCAGCATTTTCATTCCTGCTTTAAAGTCCCTCAGTTCACACTGTCCTGTTATTTATCACGCGGTAATGTTTTCCTCCTCCTTTACCCATCCAAATCCATCTTTCTTAATCAACCAGGGAAGCTTTTAGCCCTTGCTTACATAAACTATGAGTATCATGGTTTGAGGCTCCTAAATGTTGCATTATTCTTAAATATTCCATTTGCATATTTATTGCTTTTTCTACTTCATGATTACCTTTTTGAGGGACTAATGGAATAATGGAATCGGGGGTAAGGGAATGAATCATAAATCATAGCGAAAGCAAAACCTGCTAAACTGGAACAGAATTGACATAATGTAAGTGCATTTACTAGCCTGTGAGGAAGTTTTCAAGAGCTTCAGAAAATCCTAAGATCAAGTCTTTTATTTTTTTGGCATTAAAATATCCTTTTAAAAATTTAAATGGTGATGATAACATCTAGTAATAGCAATGACTTCAAATAATTTATCTTTATTTGGAAAAATGGAAAATTGGCAATTGAATTGGCTGTGTGTGTGTAATTTTTCTGGTTTGTAGGAACAGAAAGTCTAAGAATGACACATCTTGCTGGCTGCTAATCATGGAAGTGTACGTACTCCATCCCTTCACCCTTCACCTGGTGGCCATTCTCTCCGTCTCTCCCCTGCTCAGTTGCACAGTATTCATTTTTCAGGGTTTTAGACATCGGCTTAAGAGTTGTGCTGGGTTTGACACTAGTCGTCTAGCCTGGTAATGTGTGTAAATTATCTTCCAAATAAGCAAGAAAAATTTCCCTCCATTTCTTGAGCTCCAAAGAATAGTTTTTTCTTGTTCACTGCAGATTAATCTAGATAATGCCATTGCATACCCTTTCTAAGTAAATCAGCTTTATTCATCTCATCAAAAGAGAAATTTTTATGGCTTTCTGATTTTTCAGGCTGATTGAAAAACTCAGGATACAAAAGACAATTTGTTCATTTTCTTTCCAAATCTTGAACCATTTGTTCCCTTGTTTCATATCATCAGGCAGGTTAACATTTTCCTCCTTTTTCTTTTCACAACTTCAAGTTTTCATTGAATATACTCTATTGTTTACTCTGGGATTTTGACATTTTAATTATGAGGAGTATTTGATCACATAGACTCTATTATTAATGTTCAACAATACCACATGGTTCACATTTGTGCAAAATGCTGACAGAATAACAGGCAATGGGAGCCAGTTTTGTGCTCCGCAGAGCTGACTGGTGGAGGGAAGGGCAGGGTGTTCCTGTGATGCAGCAGACTTAACGTGGTTATCTCTTGGTTACTGTGCAGTTCCAGACAATAGAAACCGGCTGTCTTAGAGTTTCATGGTTGCAAAAAACAGAAGCCCACTCAAGTTAAAATAGGAAAAAAAAATTAAAATGCAGGGTTTAACAGCCAATCTTAGAGATACCAGTAGACTCATGAGAGACCAGAATGAGCTAAAAAGTCAAGAATCAGGGCTACATTGCCTCCTCTCTTGTTCTGCCTTTCTCTGGTTTCTTCTTGTTCGTGTGTGTGTTTGTGTGTGTGTGAGTGAGAGAGAGAGAGAGAAATGCCTACTAGCATTTACATGACTTTTTAGTTTTAGGCCCGTGGTTCTAGTTTGTATTTTTCTTAAGTTACATTCTCAAAAACACAGTTTGGTTGGTTTACCTCAGCCTATTGATCCATCCCCCTGGGGTTCAGTGACCTGTTGGGGTCGGGTCGGGGAGGATTTAACATGATACAGATTGGGCAGCTTTTAGTTGAATATTATACCTACAACATTGGTTCTTTGTTTCTAATTTATTCTTCCCTGTTTTATACCCTTTTGTGTTTATATATTTTGAGACATTTCCTCACTGTTACCTTATAGTACTTTCACTAAACTTTTATTTTGGTAATCCTACTTTCAAAAATATTTTTGAAGTTTTTTACTGTTCTCTAATCATTTTATTTTCATTGTGTCTCATTTTTGTTTAATGGTTGTGGTATCTTCTTGAATCTCTTTGAATCGTATTACAGTTATTTCTTTTTAAAAATGCTTTTCTGTTTCCTGAATTAACTATTTCTTCTCAGTGTCAGTCCCCTCTCCCCCTGCAGTGTTACTGATTTTCCTTGTAGGCTTTGTTGACTATTTATAATTAAAAATAAAGGACTGAGAGAGTTTCCTTTGCTATTTTAAACAAGATCTATATGTAGAGTTTTTGTTTTTCCCCTCCAGCTGCACCTCTCCCCTGAGTAGGAATTCTGAGTAGAATCCTCTGTGCGTATATGGGATTGGGGGAAAAGAGGGTGGCACTAGGTTGTCTGGTGGCCAGGATTACTTCACCCCAAGAATGCCCTAACAAGGAAGATTTACTCCAAGGAACAAAAGTCACTTTGGAAGCCTTCACACACCATCTCGCTTCCTGATGCCACATTTGATTCTGTTCCTTTAGAGATGAACCCCAGATGTTTTGTCTGTCGCTACCCTTGGCTAAGCCACCTGAAGGCTCTGAAGGAGGGAGAGGGAGGTGGGGTGGGAGTGCTGTCATCACTTCATTCTCTGTTTCCTCCTGCCCCGCATCATCCTCTCCATTTCACGATACCTGTTGACTCTGAGCCCAGAGCTTCCCCAGGGTCCTGTTGAGCAGACTGCCTCCTTGGTGGCTCCTGGGTAACAGCTTTCTTCTCACTGTTTCATCTGTCAGCACATCCCCATTTTCTGCTCTGTTTTCCAGAGATTTGTTGAAATCTCTTGTCCATTTAAAGTTCTCTTCCAGCAAACTATTCGATCTCGTGGAATTCTTCCATTTTATTTTTTGAGTTTTCACTTCACTAGGGTTTCAAGAGGGACAACCAGGCTGCCAACCATCTTGAAATGGAAATGTCATTAGGCTGTTCCTACAAAAAGTAGCATTTGGTTGTTGGCTCTTATTTTACTTTTTAACACATTTCCTGTTTAGAAAAAAAAAATGCAGCTCACTGTCAGCATTAACATTGCACACAGGAATGCTGCGTTTTCTAGGATTTGACATTTTCAGCAATTGAGGATTACTGTATTTTGTAAATGCTATCAATAGAATGATGTCATTTGCTTCCAAAAACTATTGATATGCTAGAGTGATGTGAAAATCATAATAAAACAGAGATATTTTGTGGCAAATATTGGGGATAAATTTAGGACTGTAACCAGTGAGCTATCTCAGGGCAAATAGGAAATGTGTTAAGAGAGAGATGTCATAGATACACACATACATATAAAGGAGCCTATATCAGCGTATGTATAAAGAAAAGTAATAAAATAAACACTGGTACCTACTACATAGCTTGAGAGATGGAATATTATATTGTCAGCACCTTGAAATCTCTGTATGTCCTTCCTCGACTGGGTCATCTTCATCCCCTCTACCTCCTGTGGTCACCATTTTCCTTCATTTTTCAGTCATTTTTTGCTTTTTTAAAAAATGGATTTACCATTTGTATATTTATCTCTACACAGTATAGTGTTTAATTTTAGTTGCTTTTGTATAAATAGAATGATGCAGCATATACTCTTCTGAACCTTGCAGTTTTACTCAAGCTTATGTTTTTGAGATTCATCTATGATTTTTCGCGGTTATATTTGATTGCTGTATTGCACTGCAGTGTAATAATATGCCACTTGTTTTCTACAACTGATGGACATTTATGTTTGTGTAACTTTTTGCAATCATGGGAAAGACTGGTATAAACATAGTTCCTGTTGTACACATGCTAGAGTTTCTCTAACATATAAACCTTTCATGCTTTCTCTTCTGTGAAAGTTTGCCATGTTTTCCCAGTTAGTTCTCTCTTACTGACTTGTGGGTGTTCCTTATATATACTGGATATGTAAGTGTGTGCGTGTGTGTGTGTGTGTGTAATATATATATATATATATATATATATATATAATGAATTTTTGTGTGTGTGTGGGCAGTATTGTTTACTGTAAATACGATTATGGCCTTCTCTCTTTTTCTCTTTTTGGTTGTAGTTAAATCCTTGACAAAACTGAGAAGGTTTTGGCACTTTAAAAATGTTGGAGTGTTTTTTCTATCCTTTCTCCTAATCTACTCCTATTGCGAAATAATTTGGGTTGAAAAGTATCTTGACATTCAGTAACCCAGAACGTTTTCTTTGGAGTGCGAACCATTAAAGATGGAGTACAGTGCATGTGCTGCTTGATGCTGGCAGATCTGTTTCCGCTGTGTCTCACCACAGGCTGGCCAGCACTTGGGCTGAGAGAGATGTTGGCCTGTGACTGCTGATCCAGATCTCTGATGGGACAGCTCCGATGTTTTCTTGACTCTGTAGTTATCACATCTCTCAAATTCAATAGAAACGTACGTTGGCTTTATAAAATAATAGCTTTGGTTACTATCCAGTCTTTTCGTTGTATCCTGAAGTTAACTTTAAGTGATATTTTCTTTTCAGTGGTGATGTTTCAATAAATAAAAACTTTATGAAATAGTTAAAATTGTTAATTTTATGTTATACATATTTTATAACAATGATAATTTAAAAAAACCCCAAGGCAGGAGAAGTAACTTTTTGGAACACTTAGGACTCTAATGAAAGCACAAAGATGACACCCCGAAGTGGTGTGTGTGTTTTTGAGTGCAGAGGCTGGCTTTGAAAAGTGAATTGCTGATATATGCTCATACCTAGCAATACCTGTTTTGTATAAGCTGCTTATTTTTTTGCCATGAATATTCTTTTAAGAGGTTTACATTTTTTTAAAGTTTTTTTTTTTGTAGATTTTGGAATGAATTCAAGGATTTTATCTTTTCATAATGCTAGCTATCATTTTCCCCTCTGCTGCAGCCTCACGGGCCTTCTTTCATTTCCTCTAATCATACTTTTCCTTCCTCAGAGCTTTCCCACAGACTGTTCTTTTTCTTTTGCCTGCTCCCATTTATTTTGTTATTTTTTAAAAATTGTGGTAATGTATACATGTTATAGGCTGAATTGTATCCCCTCAAATTCATATGTGGAAGCCCTAACCTCCAGTACCTCTGAATGTGGCTGTGTTTGGAGATAGGGTCTTTAAAAAGGTAGTTATGTTAAAATGAGGTCCTTAGGGTGGTTCCTAATCCAGTATGACTGGTGTCCTTATGAGGAGTGGAGATTAGGACACAGATTAGGACACACAGAAGTAAGACCATATAAAGACATGGGGAGAAGGTAAACACCAACAAGCCACAGAGAGGCTTCTACAGAAACCAGCCCTGCTCACGTCTTGATCTCTCACCTTTTAGTCTCTAGAATTGTGAGAAAATTAATTTCCGTTGTTTCAACCACCCTGTCTCTGTGTTACTTTGTAATGGTAGCCCTAGCAAACTAATGTAATACGTGCTATAAAATTTACCATTTCAGCCATTTGTAAGTGTACAGTTCAGTGGCATTAAGCGCATTCACATTGTTGTGCAGCCATCACCACTATCCATCTCCAGGACTTCAGTCATCTTGCAAAACTAAGACCTCACTTTTTCTAGCCCTTGGCAACCACCATGATACTTTCTGTTTCTACAAATCTGACTACTCTAAGTACCTCATATACATGAAATCATATAGTATTTGTTCTTTGTGACTAGTTTATTTCACTTTGCATAATGTCTCATGGTTCATCCATGTTGTACCATGTGTCTGAACTTCCTTTTTATGACTAAATGATATTCCATTGTATATATATGTCACATTTTGTTTATCAGTCCATCCATTGATGGCCAATTGAGTTGTTTCCACCTTTTGGCTGTTGTGAATAATGTTGCTGTGAATATGTGTGTACAAATATCTCTTCAAGAGCCTGCTTTCAATTCTTTCAAGTATGCGTCTAGAAGTGGATTTGCTGAATCATATGGTTATTCTATTAATTACTACCTAATTTTTTGAGGAAGCACTATGCTGTTTTCCATAGTGGCTGCACTACTTTACATTCCTATCAGGAGTGCACAAGGGTTCCAGTTTCTCTGCATCCTTGTCAACATTTGTTATTTTGTTTTTTGTTTTGTTTTGTTTTGTTTTTGGTAGTATACATGGTATTAGCCAGTGATAATGCAGTGCTCTTTTGATTTTATTGGAGGAAGGTGATGGTCAAATATATACGGCTCTTAATTATCATGGGTAAAGTCAAAGAGAGTCAGTTACCAAAGGGTTGTGAAATGGCATTTATATGCCTCTTGATTCAGGTATCACCTTGGAGGCTCACCAGGAAGCACTGGAGTTATTGGTGTGAGAGACTGGTGGCCACTTTTTTTTTTCTATATGGACCAGAAACGTTCTTCCTTTAGGTAACTTTGGGTCTGCTGGTGTGATAAAGGACCAGATAGGCCAAAATTTAGGTATTTCTCACTACAAAGACTCAGTGAAATAGCTCTTTTGCAGAACTAAAGAGGCTGGTAAATTTGTTACTTTTTCCTCCAGGGCAAGTTCTCATTTTCTTAAGTGTTTATAGCTACTTGTATGAAACACTCATGTTCCTAACAATCAGAGTTCAGTGAAGAAAACAGAGCAAGTCAGGCATATTAGGCTTTAGAAATCTCAAGCAGAGGTTGTAGAAAAACACAAGAATCCTGGGAAATGCACAGGTGCTTCTGAAGGGCATTTTGAAATCATGAAAGAGTTTTATGTTTAACCGTAAATATTGCATTACAACTGCCTGAAAGATTATAGAGTCGAGTTGAGTGAGGAATATTTGTAATTATATTCCTTTAGTTTGTTTTTGGAAATGGAATATTTTATGGTTTGTTTGTTTGTTTGTTTCCCTTTGTCCACTTGTGTGGATTTCCCTTCGCTTCAACAGCGATTCTTGGTGGCAAAACAAAATCATTTTTTACTGTGGTTCAGGACAGATGGCCACCCAATTTCAATGGGAGATCATATTCCAGTCCACCCTGCCACATTCGGCCATTCAGAACTCCAGTTTGTATTACTGATCTTTTGACTTGGAAGTGGCTCATTTAAACAACCACAGGTTCACAGCACCTCGTAGCATTAATTTTATGCATGCCAACTCATATTTTTCTTTGTGCAGTTTGTACCCCCACTGGTTTGAGAATTCACAGTAAGTATAATTAAAGCTATTGAAGCCAAAGCACATAAGGATGTTTCCTCTATTCTTAGCCAGTCTTCAACATCACTGTAATAATAGTGCTTTGTCTAGGAACCCTGAAAACGCTGCCAGTGCTTCATAGGCCTTGTAAACTGAGCTCATCACTGCTGTCATTGAAGGCAAGCGGGTCATCCCCTAGCAGGGATCAGCTATTCCTGCCTCATACTGTTTGCTGATTTAATCTCTTTGGGATAGTAAAATTGAATCAGGAGTCCACAACTAACATCACACGCCCTTCCATGGGAATGATACAAGGAACAGGTGTCAATTCCATTGCTTTCTTGAGATGCGGCACTCCCTCCTGCCCAGATCTGTTCTCTCTGGAAGTTCGTAGCTGACTGAAGGAGAAGCCACTTCTTTTCCAGTGCTTTGAGTGTTTTTTGAAAGCCTTCGCATCAGTAGTCCTGATCTCGGTCGGTGGGACCACATCTCAGTCTTTGTGATTACACTAAATACAGCACCACCTCTAAAGGCAAAGAGGCAGAAGGCTGGGTTTACTTTACTGTTAATTAATTGATCGATGAGGTGTTTCATTTATGTTTAACAAATAGATATCAGAAGTCTGCTGTGTGTTGAGAGAGCTTTGCTAAGTTCTGTAGAGGTCTGTAAAACAAATGTAAAATGCAGTTTCTATTGAAAGTAGTCTGGAGTGTAAGATAGAAGCAAGGAGCTCTAGAGAGATGCCTCGCTGGTGGCAGAAAGGACTGCATTGTGTGGTACAGAGCTTAAGTGCCATGGAGCTCTAGGGAGGAGAGCTGGTCGTTAAACCTCTCAGGAAAGGAAGTAAAAGCACTGCCCTGTAGAGAGCAACTTTCTGCACAGCAACTCCTGACTCCTGAAGGGCCTTGACCCTTTAGAAAATACCCCTTTGATTCTCCAATTGTAGTTAGGTACAATACTGTGAAAATATATAAATAAATATTTTTCATCTGATAATGAAAGTAATAATTTTTTTGTAGGGCAAGAAGACTTGGAAACACACACATAGACACACAGAGAAAAATAAATCACTTATATTCCAACTAGAAATAATCACTATTAGCACTGTGGAATATGCCCTTATTCCTCTTCTTTTTGTAAATGACTTTAATTATATTTATTTCAGATTCTCAGATTTGAGGGTATACAACTTCTATGAAGGATAAATATGAGTTGGAGTCATATAAAATCACTGTACTGGTTATTGTAATGATAATTTTGACCTTGTCTACCTTTTATTTTGCAGTTATTTTGAAAATTCTTTGTAAACCTTGAAAAAAGCCCATTTGTTTTTAACAGTATTTGAAAATCAATGACCTTATTTTAAGGTGAATCTTTTCAGGTAGACTTTTGGGAATGATAAAAGAAGATGGAGATTTTATTTAAAAAAAAAATAAAATAAAAGAGAATTGTGGTTGTTTAATTCTATGACATCAATAAAGCTCAGTAATAAGTAAATATCTTTACAGTCTTACAGTGTTTAATATTTTGTACTTTTTATAGTGATTTTTCCCAGAAATGATATGTGCTGTTAAGAAGTCTGTGTGTATTTCTTAATTGTTATATATTTTAATCATTAATGGAAAATCTATGTGGGCTAAGTAAGAAAAGAAAAATATTAAACGTTAGGAAATTAAATTTTTTGGTACATGCAAAGCTATAGGTGAATTTAAGACCTGGACCTCCGACAGGTGCATTTGGAATGAGAAATTGCCTGGGCAGTGGTCTTCTGCACTTAGGGAAGAGCCTGGCTTTAGGAGTGTGTTTTCTGATCTTCCACTGTTATATTTGCTCTGTTCATTTTGTGCCAGACCAGGAAAGCTGACAATGGGTTATCTATCTGTGTTTTGGAAGAACCTCATGAATTCTCTGTGTTGTTACTGACTGTAAAACTATGAAGTAGAATGTGTGCCTTCTGACTGACTGAGAAGTCTTAACTTTTTTGAAAATTGGTGGCTCCTTGTTACAGTTTTAAAAAATGCATTGTTTTTAGTATAATATCTAGCTGCCCTAGTTCTTAATGTCTTCATAAAAAAACAAACAAACAAACAAAAACCTTGAGTGGTCCTGAGACTTTTTGTTTAGAGGGTAGAAGGTGTCACAAACTCAGGGGCCCAACAGTTTAATGAGGATATAAAATTCTAAGGAGGAGTGATGAGGACTAGGACAAATTGGAGAATGTTTACCTCTCCAAAAGCAATGAAAAAAAAAAACAAAAAACAAAAAACCAAAACCAAATATATTGTGGCAGCCATTCACAGTCCAAATGTGGCCTGAAGCCAAACCATTTACGTCTGTTTATGCCAATTATCCCTGTGGTAATTAACAGTAATAGAGTACTAATAATAATAAAAAATAGCTAACTTTTTTTGAGAGTTTACCCTGTGCCAGACACATGCATTATCTCATTCTGTCTTCACAATAAAGGTAAATACTCTTATTATCCCATCTTAGCGATAAAATTGGGCTTTAGAGAGGTTATTAGCCCATGGCATAGAGATGGTAAGTAGCAGAGTCAAAGCCTGGTTTGTCTAACTTCGAATCTTGAGCTCTGTGATGTTTTGATTTTAGGCCACAGAACTTTGAATTGCACTGGGTAGGAAGAAAATAGTCATTGGTTAAGCTCCTCAGTGTTGGCACTGGCAGACTCTGTGGCCTTGGAGGAAGCCGCCAGGCCTGGGAGAAAGGTCAGTGCTCTTGGTCCTAGAGGAAGAGGAAACAGGAGGATCAGGTCTGCTTTGGTATGGACAGACTCAAACGTCTTCTCCAGATAACTAGGTAGGTGATTAAAGAAAGAAATCATTGCTGTGAGGTGCAGAAGATGTGCCTGGGGTTGGGAGAGTGGGGTAAGTACAGCATATAAAAGTGGAAAATCAGACTAAATAAAAATTTAGCAGGAGCTTGTAATGTAGGTGTTGGCAGATGTGAGTAAGGTCTACCCGAGATTATTAAGCTTTGGCTTAACTGTGTTTGAGGAAATATCTAGAGCTGTAGAATAAAGAACCAAAATGTATGGAGTCTGACATTTAGTCCAGGGTTTCTTGTTACAAATCACTTTAACTGAGGTTTTCCTCATGGTGGAAGGACCGACCTTTCCACTGTCTTTTGTTTGGTTATCTCAGCAGGCTCCCACTTACACGCCTCAGAGAGGCTTTTCTGGGGCATAGTGGATCTCTATCAGGATCACTGGCATTTCCAGCGATATTTAGTACAAAGAGAGTCAAAAAGAAAGTATCTTGGCAAACCTTTGGTTGTTGAATTAACCAGCACAACCAAAACATTTGGCTGTTAACACAGCATCTTTAAACAAACAAGTCACTGACTTGGTGCACTGTGTCGCCCTCAAAGCCTCTCTGTCTAATTGACTTTAACTCAATGAAATGAAAAGTAAAGCCAGGCTATTCCTAGCTGGCAGCTTGTGAACATGAACTTTAGAAAGCAGACTCTCTGAGAGGCCTGTCTGCATAAACCTCCCAGGCCCCTAAAGAGAATTAAAAAATAATAATAAATAATAAAAAGAAATATATATATAAATATAAATTAAAGGGCTGTATCTTAATTTTGTTCTGAAAAATGTGAATATACAAAAAAACATGAGAAGTTAAGATTAATGGACTTTGCTTTCTGCAGCTTGAAGACTTTTAAATAGATAGGGAGGAGGAAACAAGAAACCTCACTCTGCTGGAAGCAGGGGCGTAGGGGTGGGACCAGAAATAAGGGGTCGAGTCTAGGGAAGCCCTTCTGTTGAATTGTTTCATTGCCTTAAAGTGATTGCTTTCCTAGAAGCAACAAGAAAAACTGGTCCAGTCTGTTTTCAGAGTTGGAAGAAAATACTTATGTAAGCAGCTCCAGGCTTTGCAGTGTTTCCGTCTGGAATATCGTTTTAGAATTTGGCCAGATCTCAAGAGATTTATGTTCAGTGAACAAGATTACCTTCAGCTTCTTCTTGTGAAAGGGCACATAGTTTGGGGTTTCGTTGCTGCTTTTCAGCCTCTTTTAATTTCTTATTCGAGGTAATCGTGCTGTGTTCATCTCCATCATTTATGGCCAGTGTTGGGTTGGTAACAGTGGTTTCTGAAGCAGACACCAGAACAGTGGTTGAAGCTAGAATGGCTTAAGGTGTTGCTACCCTCTTGTAGAACTGCCCCCGCCACACCTGCTCCTGAGGTTGGTAGTGGTGGTGGAAGGGGCTGAAGTGGGGAGTCAGGAACGGCTTTTGCATAAGCTTGAAATTAAGCTTTTTACATTTTTCTGTATTTCAGGACAGATGCTCTTAATTTTATGGACAAATAAAATAAAGGGAATCTCAGGTCTGCTCTTTTGAATGCCTGTGATTTTTCATGTTTTAAGAGTTTTCCCCCCTAATGTGGGAAGACATGTCTTATTGAAATCATGGGTATCTAGTATAAAAATGGCATTTCTTTTTGATGTTTGAGGATATATTATGAAAATGTGATACTGACACTTTTCAAAAATTGGATTAAACATTGTTTTAAATTTAAATTACTTTTTATAGGCCCCTTGTTAAATTTTTCTCATTATTAGGTTTAAATATTTGTGAGAGGTAAGCATTTTAGCAAAAAAATGATCATTTTATTCTGGAAGACAGAAAAAATACTAATGAAGTGTTTCAGAGCATAAAATTTAGGGAAACCACATATATTTCATATTTGCTACAGATAAAAAGAGTTACATATAGGCAACCTCCCTCAATACCTCTTCCTAAGTGTTGACTTTAAGGTGTCTTTCTAAAGTGGTATCTTAATACTTTGAGTTTCATATCTTAAACATTGTGCAGGCCTAGCAAAGATAAACTGTATAGAGGTCACTCTTTCAGATTCTATCAGTTACTTTGAATCTAATTCTTAAACTGTTTACGATGGCTTCGCAGCAAGCCGTGCACTTGTCATTTTGTCTCATTAAAGTTAAGTCTAGTCCTGTCAAGAGCAGGTTTACTAGCCTTTTTTAATTGCTTAAAATTTTCCAATTTCAATATAGCTAAGGAATTTAAGATGGTGATAAGTGTGGACTGAGGTCAAGTAAACATTCTGAGTATATTAGGAATTCACTGAATTCAGGAGGGGAGTGAAGAGGTGAATGATTTTAAGGCTGTTGTGGAGGAGTGGAGGATTGCCGAAGCATTTGCATCCAGAATGGAACAGGGTTTAAATGTGTAGGTGGAGGAAAATGTATATGATGTTTATTTGACTAGCACAAACAGTTTTCTTTTGTGCACTTTTGCATTTAAATATGCCACTTGTTCTTCCGGGGAATGAGAGGCAAAGTACTAGAAAAATTAGAAGGCTGTGGAAAAACAGATGAAGAGCAGGTAGAATTTGTAGCAGATGAAAGAGAGAGGGATGTCCAGTGAGCTAAAAAATAGTGGTAAAATGAAGGAAGGGAAACAATGGAGCCTGCTCAGGGTGACGCCAGTAAAATCTACAGGACCACATGGGGAAAAAGGCTGAAAAAGAGGTGAGGTGAAGAGTTCTTGGTTTCCTGCGAAACCATTTGTGTTAACTAGAGTAATGTATGCCTGCACCCCTGGGAATAAGAGAGGCCAGGTTCCCTAGCCAGGGGTCAGGCTCACTTTGTTGGTGTGCTCAGCAGGCTGAGGTATGGTGGGGTGGCACTTTTGTTTATGACTGTGTGAGGGAATAGGTATGGAAAAGAATGTGGGAGACATATTAGCCTCTGGGGTTTTGTTTGGGGCCACAGCAGGGATGGAAGACAGTAGCAGTTGGGATTGTGTAATAACTGGGTAATCAAGCTGAGTCAGTCAAGTCAGCATAGCCTACTAGGCCTATATCTTTTTCTTGAATCGTCCCTCACCTGGAGGACTTTGGGAATGGGATTTACTTTGTACCATACGGGGGGGGGGGGGTAGGACCGACCATGAAAACTTTGGTTATGAGTCATTAGAATCTCTCTTCTTTTAGTTCTGGGTGCACCATGAGTTCACATTGTTCCCTGATGGTGCCCAAATTGCCACATAGAAAAATTTGCTGGGAATGTATTTCATATTCTGGATCTTTCTTGATTATCTTTCTTTCTACCAAAAGTTACCTACTCATTCTCTGATATCTCTAGTCTCTCCAGAAAACTGGAGGTAGTGAAAGGTTAATATACAACTCCTTCTCTGTTATATGTTTGCATTCAAAAGGACTCACAGTATGTTGCCTCAAAGAAATAGTGGCATTTTGGACATGTCTTTGGGTAAATATTAAGTAGGTGGTATTACAGTGGAGTCCCTAGATGCATATTTGACTCATGGGAATGAAATTCATGAACTTGGCCACAAGAAAAAAAAGGCCAATAAATAATAATTGAAATGTGATAGTCCTAGGGTGAACATAAGATGGGAGATATGAGCCTGCAGTTTGTAGGGAGATTTCATTTCCTCCTCAAGTGTGAGCATTTGGGTTTAACTGCATGGCTCATACAATGCAAGCCAGGTGCTATATCTGGTGTTTACCTGAAGAGCTAATAGTCTTTTCCAAAGGGCCAGAAAAGCTGGTTATCTTGGACTTAGCAAGAGGCAGTGTAGTATTATATTTTCTGAGGAATTTCAGAGAATTTTCGAGGACAGTTTTAACTGTAATTGCTTTCTTGAGCTTGACTTTGGACTCTAACCTAGTTCCCTGTGCCATTAGGTATGACTGTACAGTATTGGTTGGCTGAGGGTAGTGTGTTCGGGGTGCCTGCAAACTCCTTTTGAGATTTCAGACTGTGTGTTATTCATCATTGCCAAAGGAGCTCCGAAAATGTTTTGTTTTTTTTTAATTAAAATAATGAAACTAACACCTGTGTGCCTAATGCCCTCTCCACCCGCCATGGTCTCTAAGAACAGATGTGAGTGGGGACCTTCTGGGTGCTTTGGTTTAAAAGAAATGCTGTTGGAACTGGATTGCAAGGTTCTGACTTATTGAGACCATTTTTACTTCCTACCTCTAGGTGCTGCCCTAGCCAAAGAAGGTAGCCCTGGGGATTGGTTGAAAGTAGGATGATGATGGTGTGTGTATGAGATCCTGGTGGCTTTGAAGATGCTTTTACTAACCCTCTTCCTTTTTAAAAATGCCAAACTCATATCTTCCATTTCATAACAGGGAAACTAATCTTTGCATACAGCTTTAACATCTCAAGAAAGGATGGCTCCCCAATTTAGAAGTTTCCATTTTCTCATTTACCCCTTGAAGATGGTTTTGAATTATGGGTCACTTCTAAGTTAATGCATAATAAAAGACATGCCATTCATCTCCCCCAAACATCATGATTTCTCCACCCCACCTCCTACCACCCCTGGCTCTTTTTTGTCTTTTCAGTTATGGTCCAGTGTGGACTGCAGTAATGACCCCAGTAATTTATGCATAAGTTGCCTGGTGGCTTACAAATGTGTCATAAAAATTTTTTTTACTGGTTTGATAACAATCCTCAGAATGGGGCATCTTGCTCTGTATCTCACAGTATCACCATGGCACTTACTGAGAAGGCCCTGGATTCTACAAGGTGTCCACTTGACAGGGAAGTTTATAAGTAAGGATGATTACCACTGGTGCCTGTCTGTTTTTCATATTCTATTTGCAGAAGTTTAGTTGCTGCCCTCAGTGAGTTTGGAAACTCTTGCGTATGACACCCATACCTTCATACCAGACACAAATGTGATACGATTGCTAATCACTCATTCGAATGCTATTTTTAGTGTTTGGTCAGCCTCCTGGGCCAGTTTGATCTTTTTATTTTTTCTAATGCACCACTTAAACTTTGATTGCTGTGTTTAATAGAATCACGGAAATGATAGGATTCTGAGAGGTGATCAAATCCAGGGTTCTTTAAACTTTCTTTCTGTTAAAGGCACAGTAAAATCACTAATAAATATAATTTATGCCAATATGTCAACCAGAGTAAAGCTGAACTTCTAGTTCAGAGAGGGACTGAAAAGTTTTTTCTCTGCATTTCTCTGTGTGAATCCTCTATAGACACTCACCAAGGAGTCATCACGAAGCTTATTCTTGTGTGTTGCAAATGTTCAGCGCAACCTGTGTGCACCGTTAGGTACCACAGGTAAGAAACAGACTTGACTGACAGAGTGGTGCTGGTATTTTAATTTCATGATGAGTATGCCATCAAGATGAGACTGACTGAATGTGCATAAGAAATTGTAATGTCCTGCGTGGGATAAGCTCTAATTGTTTAGATCAGTGCTTCTCAAAGTGTGGTTCCCTGAGCAGCAGCAGCAGCAGCAGCAGCAGCAGCAGCAGCAGCAGCAGCAGCAGCAGCAGCAACAACATCCCCTACCCCAGACCTGCTGAATCAGAAACTTTGAGGGTGGAGTCCAGCAATTGGTATTTAACAAGCCTTCTGGATGACTCTGCTTTACATTAAAGCCTGAGAACACAGTGACGGTGCCATGGTTGGCTGCTCACCCCTCCTCCTACAGCACTCCTTTTCTTCACTAAGGAAATTTAATGTTTTTTCAATCTTACATGAAATCCTAAGCAAGTTTTTCTTCAGAGCAAATAACCTAGCTATGCCTTCCAATGAGATTACCACCCCTCCGTCCCTTTTATGTGGAGATTCGGGAGCAGCCTGCTGGGTGTACATGTTGAAAGTCAGGCTTTTTATGAAAGGAAGTGATTTTCTGCTTGACCAGTCGTGCCTCATTTGCCTGAACACTGGAGAGGTAGCCCCCGATGGCAGACCTTTCAGCTTCACGTCCCCAGGGAGGGTGTGAGGGAGGCTTTCCTAAGTGTAGTACTTATGTAACCATGACCATCCACGTTAATATGACAAACTACTTCTTTTCGTTTTGTGTCTTTCTGATGAACTAGGCCATCACTCAGTAGCCTGTAGCTGGAGATTCTTAACAGAAGATTCAAGAACCACCCTCAATATCAAAGAAATAAGTTTTGCTTGTATTTATGGATATGATTTTTTGTGGGTAGAAGGCCCATAGTTTTCATCAGATTCTGCAGAGGATCTATGCCCCCAACTCCTGAGGGGAAAGCTGATTAATTACTGATTTAGGATAATAGTTTTAAAAAATCTTCACACGATTAGTAGCCATTAGAGATGGAAGAGCTTTCAAGGCACTTGGCAATCATATTTCAACCTGTGGTCTCCTCCGGTGTTACCGTATATTAATTAGGTAGAGTAGGTCTGGTTCTTTAACTTGTGTAGTCACGCCTTCTGTTTATGGTGGTGGGAAGGGTGCATCCTTATTGTGTTTATCCAGGAGTTTCAGCTGGATTTTAAAAACTCCATCCTGCAAAGTATACAAAGCAGAGGATATTATCCCTATTTTATACCTGATGACAACGAGGCTTAGAAAAAAGCATGAAACAGTATCACCAGGTTTGCCTGTCATCGGAAAGCATTGAACACTCCCACTAGTTCATGCTCTGGTGACTTCCAAATATACTTGAATGATGCCTGGAGAAGTCTTAAATGCTTGTTGTGATTAAAGACTGGTTGTTTAAATGGCCTAAAATAATGATTCTCTAAAGGAAATGGATCATGTTAAAAGTGTGGATTCGTTTTGTACTGTTCTTTATAATCGCTAGAGATTTTTAAACAAATTTTTATAGATATATCTCTCCACTTCACAGTCAAATGAAAGCTGGCTCCAGCCCCTCTTTTCTCCAGAAAGATCATAGAAAACCCTAACCAATCATATTTTTTAGCATGTTGGGTCAGGAGAGGGCAAGTCATTGGCAGCTGGTAGCGTCACCTCATTTTCATTAGATTGTTCTTTGCGTTTCAAAGACGAGTGCCCTCGTGCCTTATATTATACAGCCTTAAAATTGCACATAAAAGTTTGCTGTGGAAGAGGAGCAAATGTAAGATAAATTGAGAAGGTTAAGGGGAAAACTGTGCTAAGAGCTTCTCATAAATGAATTCTCATCATAAAAGCACAGCAATTTCTCCAAGTGACAAATTAACTTGAGATAGCGCTTTGCATTTTTTAAGGAATATGTGGCAGGGTAATTCCTTTTGTGTTCAAGCCAGAGGTCAGTGACTCACTTATTCTACTTGTACTTTTTATTTAATAGTGTAGGAAAGAAAGCTGTATATGTGGATGTTTAACTTTTTTTTTTTCAAATGCATTGTGCCTGTGAGTCAGTAGTGTATTCAGGTAGACTGGCATCTGAAGGGCTTGGAGACAGAGCATTGTCTAAAAGAAATATTTGTGCTTGGAAAACTTTTTATAACGATTCTTATTCTGACCTGCAGTACTCTTTTACTTCAGTGGAGTCACTGCAAAGGACATGAAGATGGCAGCACTTCTTTCAGTCCCTGAGGGTGGGCAGGTAGAAAAGGCTTTAGGGAGTGGAATGGTGGCTCTGTCAATGAGTCAGAGGTTTGATTATGTCTATTAATGCCATTTAGATTTTTTTTTGGGGGGGGGGGGAATGTAAAATATCTGTTAAATTTCAGAGTTTGTACATCGGTGATTTGTTGAACAGTAACGAGAATAAAGAGAAGAGGGTTCCTTCCCCACCTTTTTATAGTCTGTCTAGTGAAACCTGATGGATCATGTGAAAGCTCTGATGCCAGGATTACTTTAGACTAGGTAATTAATAATAATACATTTGCCTTCTGCATCCTTCTGTAGTTTTTGTTTCTTTCTTTGGCCTGTGGCCACACTGCATTTTTGCTCCAGGATTTTAATTTGTGGAGCAAAGACAATGGGTATAATGTTAATTACCTCAAATGCTGGCTGGTGTGGACTTGACCTTTCAAAGTCAGAGCGTGATGACAAAGATCACATTTTTACTTGAATCGGATGTTTTTGTTGCTTCTCTATCAGGGTAACCAATGGGTGCAGATGCAGAGGACATCAAGGGGGATGAGGAGCCGCGTTTGGTCCAGGAACCCCAGTACCACATACCAATCAGTCCCCACCCAGTGTGGTGGTCTTTACATTTCTTGGAAGAAACAAAATAGATTCAAACACTTGAGGATAGAAAGAGGCCTGAAATAAGATAGTCCTCTGGGTTTCCTTGAAGTTTTTTTTTTAACTCTAGATTTCTTCTGGCATCATTCCTTCTCCCATACCCCCAACTTTAGTGTATTTTTTTCTCATAAGAAAAATTAAGAGCACTCTTCACATATGCTTCCTATGTTGGAATCTAGTATTAAAGAATCTATTTGCATCTAAATAAAGCAGGTAAGTCAGTTTTAACAGGATATCAATCAGCTGACCCAGAAACTGTGCATAACTCTGTGGGTGTTTTGAGGTTGTGTATTCACGTGTCTGAACAGTTGAGGACTGGACATGTGTAGGGTTAGGAAATACCTATGTGATTATAGGTCTTATTGTTTGTTGTAAAACATATCACCCTTATATTAGAGTCCAGTGTCTTAGGTTCTGACTTCAAAATAGCTTTTCCTTAAGTCATTAAAACAAAACAAACCCTTTTCCTGTCAGCTGGCTTTTAATGTGTGTTTCAGGTCATGATTTTTTTTTTAATTGAGATAAAATTTACACAACACAAACACCATGAATATTTTTGTCAAGAGAATTTAAGAAAGGTTAATTGACTGAACAGTTGGTTCATTTATTTGAATTCAGTGGCTGATAGGCTAGGATGATATAAAGTCAGGCCCTCGACTTCAGGGAGATCATAGCCTCTTACTGGGATAAAAACATAAACAAATATTAATAGAGACATGTACAAGGTGCCCTGTAACTGCAAAGGATGTTTACTGTTCTTTCCTTTTTGAGCCTGCCTCTGAAAATTGTGGAATCTTTTCTTTTTGCACTATTTTTTTTGTAGCAACTTGTCTTACTTCGTTGTCCTCATGTTTTCTGTTGGAGATTTCATATGAAAGTTAGAATTTTGTCAGCTACTTCATGTTTCTGAACATGTCTTGCTTCTAAGATTCAGACAGTAATATAAGTGGTGATGCCTGATGTAAGTCTGTTAGAATTATAAAACATGTGCTTGATATTACTTGATATTAAAGTTGATATAAAAAAAGGTCTTTTCAAATTTTGGAGTGTATTCTGCAAAACTACCAAGCTTATTTTTCCTGCAAATCTGTGGCAAGACCGTTGGCCAGCAAACTCCACATCAGTGTGTTTATTTAAGCCAGTCCTACATTACATATATTTCTGTTTTTATTGTATGTCTTAGCCCCATCTGCTCCAAAACCCCAAGCCAGAAAAGTGTGTACTTCCTGTTTTCTTTGCTTTGAAATTTTCTGACACTTTCTGTCTCTCTTTTTTAAATATAAATTTCTTCCATGTTTATATGCCTTTTCCTTTTATACTGGTAAGTGAAGGATTAAGTGGACAATATTTATAAAGATCTCTAGAGTTCTTAGAGGAAGGACTAAAAATAACATGGTGTTATGTAATGTGAATAAATTATTTTCTTGTATTAAGCTGAGTTTTATTAAGGTGAATTTTTCTCGATGCTAATTAAAAAAAATTTTAAGACTCCTTTTTAATGGTTAATGCTCTTTAGCCATTCTCACTTTCCTATTATAGGGCATTTCTGGACTGGCACAATTGTCATTTTTTCCATTAATTTATTAAAGTATCTTTTAAATGTTACTTTTCAAAATTCTTTAATATCGTATTTGGGGCCTGTGAAATATAAAAATTGACTTCAATTGACTTCACTTTGCTAATCTTATTAAAAGCTTCGAATGTATTGGTGAAGTGCTAGCATATGATTTCCATAGCTAAATTTTAAACCTTAATGGAAGTTTTATTTTACCTCCATGTGAATTGCTTAAAGGTCAGATGTATCTGGTTACGCTTTACAATTTTATAGAAAGGTTCTTTTCCTCCTCTCACTATCTTGACAGCTGAGAAAATCAAGGGAACAATCAACAGACTGGTTCCAGAGAGTGGAAATTTGTCCAGTGTATTGGAATTTGCTTCCTCCTCCCTCTGGTGTGAGAGCTTGTATCTGTGGCCTACAAAGTGACTCTTGTTTAAAAATGTGAAGGACAGGCATTTACTCTGGCCTTGACCAAGGTGAGAATTTGAGGTGGAAGAGCCGAGCTCTGTATAGTAGGTGATTTGGAAGTTGACCAGTCTGTCAGTTTTGTTAACTGTTATTGAAACTGAAGATGTAGTGAAGGAGATATAATTTCACAATTCATTATATAGCTCTAAAATCTTTTTATCTTTTGGTTGATCTATTTTAAGCAGTTGAATACATTTTCCACAAATGTTACTGCCTTCCATTTGCCTTTGAATAGAAGCCACCTAGAGAAACATTTAGGAGATTATGAGCAACAATAGAACAAATGGTTAGAAAAGGCCTTTTGTGGCATTCCTCAGGTGTGTGCTGGTGGAGAAATTACTGTAATTTGATAGTGAAATGTTGGAAAATGCTTTTATTTACTATTTAGCAATAACATAAATGAACTTTGCCTTTTAAATTCACGGTTCAAAACATTTAGTTATGCCTCATGAGCTCAATCTTTGCTCATTATGCTTTACATTGATGGAGTCAAATTTGACACATTGCAGTGTCAAATCAGTTCCACAGTTTCTACAATACTGGGTTTGACTGAATTCTGGAAAAAAAAATTAAAGATACTTTTTAATGTCAGAAATGGAGATTAGTAAAATTTTATTTTTAGTCTAAAGTTGGTTCAGGGAGGTATCCCCTCTTCCAATGGTGGAAGAGGGAAAGAACATGAAGCATAGCTAATTGTAAAATGCCCTTTGAAATATAAAAAGAAACCAAGAAAAAGCAAATAATTTTTCAAACCCAGGTCATTGGTGTCTGTACTGGCCATAATATGGCTAGTTCCTGAGGGAAGACACTTCTAGTACTATGTCTGGCAGCCTGGTAGTAAACATATGTTTAACGGCCATTCGGCCCAGAAGCATCCAGTTTTATCTTCTGGATATCCAAGGACACATATAGATGAAGGTCAGAGCTTCATGATGCTTGGAATGAGGCTTGTAGGTACTGAGAGAGCAGAGCTGCCTTAATATAATGCCCATAATTTCCAAGGAATTCTCTGGAGGCTATCTTATAATTCTTCTGCTTACCTTGTACAGGGATTATCTATGCAGTTTCCTGCTGACTTTAAGTGGAGTCGCTAACTTGTGCTTTAGTATTTGTAAGATTATACGTATTTTATATGGCCTAAAATCATCTGTCATTTGTTTTAATTGTTAAGGGTAGAGAATTGAAAGTTAGAATTGGGTTTTAGTTTCAGCTCTGCCACTGCGTGATTTTATTTACTTAATCTCTTTAAACTTTAGTTTTCTTGTCTGTAAGATGGGTATTCATTCATTCATTCATTCATTCATTCACTTACCCATTTATTCATTGAACAAATATTAAGTAATTTCTATGTGCCTGGCTTAGGCATTCTTGGTGCTGCAAAGTGAGCAGCAAACAAAGATAAAAGCCCTGCTCTCATGACACTTACATTCTACGAGGTGCAATAGAATAGAAATCAATAAACATTAAATACATGTTAGGTGGCAACAGCACTACAAACAAAAATAAAACAGGTTCGGCGTAGAGTGACAAGACTGGAAGGCATTTTCTTTCTGTTTGATGTGGGGTAGACAGGAAAGATGTCCATTTGAGGTGACACATCAGTGGAGACATTAATGGAGAAAGGAATGATATATGAGGCTATATCTAGGGATAGAGGGTCTCAGGAAACAGCAAGACTGGCAGGTGTAGTATAGTCCCTGAGGTAAAAAGCAAGCTAAGTGTGTTTGAGGAGCAGTGAGGAGAGCTGAGTACAGTGAGGAGGGCTGGGGCAGCCATATAGTACTGCCCGCCTTGTAGGGTTGCTTAGAAAATCTACTGAAATAACACATTTAACATGTACTTTGCACACATTAAAAGGATAATACGTCATAATAGTGAAGATTATTTTAGGAATGCAGAAAGGGTTCAGTAGTATAAAATTTATTAACGGGATTCATCTTACTAAATATAAGTAGAAAAAATCATGATCATTTTTTTTTTTTTAGAAAAGGCATCGGAAAAAATTCAATATTGATTAATGATTCAAAAAAAATTCTCAAAATATAATAGCAAATGTTTCTTGGAGGATGTCAGTACAAGCTCTGCAAACCAAAGGTGTCAAATAAGATTGGTAAATGTTGGATTAAGCAGGTTTCTGTACTGCAGGCCTTCTCAGAGCCTTATGCACATAATGTGCTTTGTGAATATTCAAGAAGGATATTTTAGAATGCAGTATTTGTTAAGTTTATTTGAATACAGAACCTTAAAAAGCATTGAAATCACACTTTTTTTTCTTTAAGAAAACATTTTACAAGTAGTTCTTACATTGGGAAATATCACTTTTTAGTACTTGGATTTTGGTTTTGTTCATCTTCATTCATTTTAAGAAATCAGTATTCTTGATTTATTTCTAAGATGACCGTAATCTCTCTTTGTGTCTGCTTTTTTATCTTCTGTGATATGCTGCAACTCACTAATTTGTTTCGTGGTTGAGACTCTCCCAAAGTCATCCGAATTATGCTGAGTTTCTTGGGTAAAGAAGAAAATTCTATATAATTAATATAAAATTCTCAGGGATTGATTGAATGGAAATTGAAATATGAAAGTTCATTTAATTCAACTTTTCACAAAGCTTTAAAAGTTTTGCTGTTCAGGGAGGGGAATGAAATTAACTTATTGGATAGATGGCTGAGGACTTGTGAAATTATTGTGGCGAAGAGCATTACTGTGGGTTAGAAGATAAAGATTCAACTCTGTCTTTACCATTTACCAGCTACTTAATTTTGAAAAGGTCACTTAGCCTCCTTCTGCTTCAATTCTGTCATCTGTAAAATTCAGGAATTGGTTTTAGGTCCATCCATTTTAAGATTCAGAGTTGCTATTAATATGCTTAATGATATCAGTGATGATTGTGGGCCTATGTAGAACATTTTGTTCTACTCTGCCAGTTTCCCCATGGGATTATAACCTTGTGTCTCAGTTTGGCTCCTTTGGAGAATGAAATTACTCAATTTGCTTATAGTCAACTCCATGTATTTGAACACTTATTGAATTGCTCGAGACTTCTGTCTTCATTGATTAATTTGTTAATTACCTTATAGGAAAGCACTTGATTATAACATAGGTCATTTAATAAAGTGCTATGGATAAATCCACATGTCCTGCATTTGTTTTACTGATGTAGGGAGAAATCCATGATGTAGATATTAATTATACATCCTGCTGCCTCGTGTTCATTTGGTGGTTTTGTTGTGCCTTTTGCACTCTCCCCGTCTATTAGGGAATTTCTGAACTCAGCACAATAGAGGTTTAAATTCACTGAATTTATGCCATCTGGAGACGAGCATTACATTTTGTTCCTCCACTGCAGTTGGGGCTGGGACTCAGCTATTACATGGAAGGATCGTGAGCCTGGGTATGATTTTATTATGGGAGGTAGAATGTTTTATTAGAAGAAAAGCACTTGTCTAGGGAGAGATCGAGTATCACTAAATTGTTAACTGCCAAATTCCTCCTTTTTTTAGCAGGAGACGTATATTGTTTTTAAATGAGATGACAACCAAGAGAATTATCAAGACACAGTGAATTTTAAGAAAGTCCTTTCTATATACTTGAGTTCCATTTAACCTTGGTTTCGATGTCATTCTGTGCATTACTGTCAAAGGACCTGGCTTTCTTTGAAGTTGCTGAGTGTGGCTGCTGACAGAATCATGGTGATAAAATATGAGTGGCTCCCAGTAAAGCCCTTAGTGATACACAGTGATGCCTTTTTACTTAAGCAAAAACACATGTGCGTGAGTCCCTAAAAACACAGTGTAAGGGAGGATATATGATAATGACACTAAGATGGGAGAGGTATTTCTCATTGATTAGAGAGGCCGTTCCACAATTCAGGATTCATAGAATGAGGAGAGACTTGAAATTGCTAGAAAAGCATCTGGAAGCTATCTGTAATTCTTTGGAGGTAGTAGATGAGCCTGTACCTCTCCAGCACTTGATCTTAAACTTGTTCATGTGGGATTATGGAAGAAGTAGAATTCTGTTACTGGTTAAACCTCATGCGATTAAATGCCCAGAGATTTGATTATGAATTATATACTGCCAGGCCCCAGGCACTTAATGAATGGTTAATTGATTAGAGGGAAAAAGGCACATTTGAAGGTACTGAAGTAATTTTAATATGAAGAATTTATTTATTTGAGTATGAAATGTTATTCTTTAGTTTTCATGTACTATGCTCTCTTTGCATCTGGTCACTACCACTACTGTGTCTAGTTTTGAAGATTTAGGTCACATCGAGGTTTCCCCCATTTTTTTCCACTCATGAAACATTTATTAAAAGGTATTACATTCCAAGCCTCTTAAGGCATCTATAGGTCAAAAACACATGTTCAGAACCTCTTATAGTCACTTTTTAGGGCGCCATCTTTTAATATGTTGGACTATTGCAGAAAAATTATTACATTTATGAGTGGCCCCTCCTTTGGGGCTTGGGAAATCCTTATACAGAGATTTCGAAAAGATTTGTTCATTGTACTAGGCTCTGACTTGAATTGCTGACCTTTACCCACCTGAAGAAAGGGAAATATTTTACCTAACGCTATAACTATTTCAGAACAAGTTGCATCTTGTTTCTTGCTTTTGCATAAGTAGTTGTAATCATATGTAATTACATTATACTCTTTTCTTTCTTTTTACATGATAAATGACATTTTCCCATTTTATTATAAACAAAATTTTTGATGGCCTACAAAATTGTGGTCGAGTAAATTATGTCATGTTAAATTTACTTAACTTTCCCCCATTATTGGACATTTAAATGATTTCCATGCTTTAAATTTAAAGTATACTATTTATTGTTTTTTCTTTAATGTTTTTTTTGGAAATTTTCTCTGCTTTCCCCCTATTTTTACATTGAATATTGGCTTCTTGTAGTTTTGTTTAGCATTTCCGTTAGCTTTGGTCTTTTGTATCTGTGTTCAGGGATAGTCTTTTTTTTTTTTTGCTGTGCAGTCCTCTACAACTCTAGGTGTTGTTCTCTGTATTTCTCTTAGGTAGGATAGTTTCCCAACCTTCTTTAAACTCATGTTTTTCTGCTTGCTCAATAGGGATTAAGCCATGTATTTGTGTCGCGAAACTTGTCTTCCCAGTTAGGCCTGATGTTATGAGATGTATGTCTAAGACATAAGTAACCTTTCCCATGGGATGGCAAAAACTAAATTTCAACTGCCAATGTCTAGATAGGTCAGAGTATTTTGGGAGTATTGTATGTTTTTAGAAAGTTGCTGTGGTCCTCTTTTTGCTATCTTATATTTTATTTTCATTAACTTAAAATGATGCTGCTGATGCATGAATATGGATTTATTTAGTTTCATTTTTTTTCTCTCTCATAAAAGAAATACATAATTACTTAACATCTCTTGGAGGATGGAAGAATCCTCCTTCTCTACTTTCTGCTACCCAGTGGGAGCCTCTCATTTTTGGCTTGCATTTGGATTTCCAAATAAAGAGCTACTTTTTGCTTATAATTTTTTTTTTTTAATGATAAAGATAAGTGCAGTCTGAGGAGAAATACACTCAATGCACAACTGGTGGTAAATGGGAGGAGGTAAAAAATAGTGAAACTTGGATTGAGTTTTTGCAGTTTATTAATGATTGTGGGGCATTTTTTATTCCCTTCTATAGATTTTGAAAGTCTTCCTGGAGTTTCCAGCAGTGCCAAGTGTTGGAGAAATTTTTTCTGCCCCTCTGAAAGAGTAAAGTGAGCAAAAACAGCTCAGGAGGGGGCTGTTGAAGAGCATCATTCACAGGTAAAATCTTCTTTTCTTATTACTATTGATATGTGTCCAGTAGTGTTCAATAATATACTTTTTAAAAAGCTTATTTGAACTTACTTATCCAAGTGAACATAATCTTGTTCAAAACAAGTCTTTTTGAGAAGATATACTCTTATCCTCTACTCAAAACATCAAAAATTATTTCCTGCATCTTGATCCTTCTTTTAAACATCCAATTTTCTGTTGTGGCAAATCTCAGTCCTGTGAGGGTGTTTTTGGGAAGTAGTCTGAACTCATTGAAACTAAGATGATGAATCTGGGGAGCTCTAATTTTGATAAAAAACCAGAAGAAGCAATAACATAGGGAAATCCATTTTTCCTGTTGTAATTTGATATGTGTTGAAGGCTCATATGCTGTATTGAAAGTTAATTCTAAAAAGAGGTGACTCTAAGTTTTAAATAATGGTAGTATTATTAAAATAAGTGATTAGGCTTGGCTTCATAGTTTACATAGAAACAGATTATTTATTTGACTATGTAAATATTGGAATTCTCATTAAAATCAATCAATTGATCAATCAGTTGGTATTGTAGAAAGGGTTCCTGTATTACTTAGGTTAAATAAGATGAAATCTAAACTTATAAGGTTTATTTCTAAGATTTTTGTAATTTGTATCTTACTGGTGGTGTGTTTTGCATTTATATGTATGTGTGTATATGTATATTTACACATATATAAACACACACACATACACCACATTTTATTTATCTGTTCGTCCAGTGATGAAGTTTGAATTGCTTCCACCTTTTGGCTGTTGTGAATAATGCTGCTCTACATGGGTATATAAATATCTGTTTGAGTTCCTGCTTTCACCTCTTTTGGCTATATATCTAGAAATGGGATTACTAGGTCATATGTTAATTCTACTTCTAATTTTTTGAAGAACCACCATACTGTTTTCCTCAGTGGCTACATCCTTTTACATTCCCCCTTATAGTCCACAGGAGTTCTAGGTTCTTCCCATCTTCATATCTTTACTTGATAGTAGCCATCCTAATGGATGTGATATATCTCATTTTGGTTTTGATTTGTGTTTCTCTAATGATTCGTGATGTTAAACATCTCTTCATATGCTTTTTGTCCATTTGTATATTCTTCTTTGGAGAAGCATTTAGTCAAGCCTTTTGTCAATTTTTTAACTGGGTCATTTGTCTTTTTGTTGTTGAGTTTGTAGGTGGTGTTTATTCTGGATATTAACCCTTTATAAGATTTATAGTTTGCAAATATTTTTTTTCATTCTGTAGTTTGCTTTTTCATTGTGTTATGATATGTCCGTTGATGCATAGAAATTTTAAATTTTGATGTCATTCAATTTGTTTTCACTTTTGTTGTCTATGCTTTTTTGTGTTATATCCAAGAAATCATTGCCAAATCCAGTTTTGAAGCTTTTCCCTCATGTTTTCCTCCAAGAGTTTTATAGCTTTAACTCTTAAGTTTAGGTTTTTGATCCATTTTGTGTTAATTTTGGAAACAGAGTAATGGAAGGGTCCAAATTTGTTCCTTTGCATGTAGATATCTACTTTTCCCAACACTATTTGTTGAAGGGAAGTTTATACTTTTAAAGACAGTTTAGGGTAAGGAAAAGAAAAGCAAATAGTCATAAATGGCTGTTGTGTCTATGTAAGAATTCTTATAACATCCGCTGTTTCTAATTAAGAATATATTTCAGAAACTAGAGGGTTTTACATAGATTCGAAGTTCACCTTAAACTAAAATTTAATAATTGTAGATAGGCATTGAGACTTTTTTTAAAGTTTTATGTTATTTTGTGGGCAGTGATTTTTTATATTTGGGATTTGACTATGGCAGAATCGGAGTTTTGGTCTTCAGGTTTGTATGTGTAAGTCCTGTTACAAGACTTTTCACAGTTAACTTTGGCAAATGAGAGATCCTCTGATGTTTTAGGAGGCTTTAGTTTCAAGGCCATAAGCAGAATTGACATTCTCGTAATAAAGAATAGCCAGGTAAATAAATCCTGGGAAAATCTCTAGCCAGCTTAAATCATTCACCTTCTGCATAGCAGAAGTTACTTGAAACCTGCGTTTGCCACTTAGCCCTTAAAAGCAGTTTGTGTGTTGATAAAGTGGTATTTACACTGATTCTGAAAAGGTCAAAAACTAAGTAGTATGCCCTTAGAACTGTGGTTATTTTGGGGAGAAGGAGGTTGTTGGGCATGGAGTTGGAAGGTGCCAAAGCAAATATGGTACCTAAGATGAAAGCCTGGGCAGTCACACATAGAGGGTAGAGTGTGCTTAGGTGGGTATAGGAGTAACATGGAAAATGAAAGGGTCTAACACTTAGGTGTATTACTTTCTTTGGTGGAAATAATAATGAATACTAAAGGTAGCACAGCAAGGACCACAAGTGGGAAATGGGTTTGAAAGGGCTGAGGACAATATGGTGCAAAATCCTGTGGCGATGCTGTCAATGGAATCCATCTGTTAGGAATTATGGATGTGTTCTCACAACAGTGAGACAAATAGCAGGTAGATGGAGGCAAGTACAGATATTTTCAGCTGCTGAGAGAATTACAGATTTGAATAGAGTATTTCAGGTTTAAGAGTTGTCTCCATGAGAAAAGGGTAGCAGTTAAGCAGCCTTAGAATGCTGTCCATTCTCAGGCAATACTGGCGTGCCTGAGTCATGAAGAATTGGGGTGGCGAGTGAGGAATGCTTCTCTGTGGTCTCGCTGGTTTTGTGTGGAATCAGTGGGAAACCTTTTTCAAAATGATTTGGAATAAAAATCTAGTCTTGACATTGGTCTTAGACTAGATTTTTTTAAGTAAAAACACAAAAAGATACCTAAAAATGACTTCTTAGAGTCAGATAATCAAACCAGCTGCTTAATGCTGTCATTCTGAAATATGTTTATTCTGCATGTACCTCTTCACAATTTTATGAATTTTTAAATTATCTGTCTCTACTTTTTTTGTGTGAATTTAGTCTTTTTTTTATTATTCAGTCATTTTTGTATTTCATTTTCAAGTCATTCTCAGAATACTCTGCCTTTCTTGGTCTTTAAGGGCACAGGGCTGCTCTGAGTTGATGTATTCAGAGAAGATTCTGGATGATGACTTTAGTAGAGAACAGTGGTTCTCAAAGTGTGGTCCCTAGACGAGCAGCAGCAGCCTCGCCTGGGCACTCGGAAGAAATGTAAATTCTTGAATTAGAAATTCTGAGGGGAGAGCCCAGAAATTTGTATTTAACAGCCCTCCAGTTGGTTCTGATGAATGTTGAGGTTTGAGAACTGCTCTGGACACTGTCATTAGCTGTGTGCCATTGTCCAAATCATTTGTTTTCTCTAGCCCTTGGTCTCCTGTGCAAATAGATTAGGGCTTCTCAAACCTTCATGTGCACATGAATTACCTGGTGAGCTTATTTCAAAAATTTCATAAAGCAGTAAATTTTTCCTAACCTTATACCTTAAGATTCTGATTCAGTAGGTCTTGGATGACTCAGTTATCTGCTTTTCAGCAAGTTCTTCAAAATCATCTATCTGACCTGGACCAGTAGATGTCTCTTGAGTTTCATTCAAACCCCAAAGTAATAGGATTTAAAATGACTTAAAAAAAATTAAATTCAGCAACTGAAGGCTTGGGTCCAGAATATTATTTGCAAAATACAGTTTGTATTATTTTTCACCGAAGCCATTATGTCCTGATTTTTTTCCTTGAATAATATGATTTTTTTCTTGCCTACTGAGATTACGATATGAGAGTTTCCTGAGGCGTGCCCTCATTGGTAAAGCAGTTTACTCACTACAACAGCTTTCTGATGCTTATAAACTTAAGAGATATTATTATTTGTTTTTTCTAGGTAATTTATAAAAATTAGTAACAAACTTTAAGCCTTGGTTCTTAGGAAAACTATTTTTTATTGTTTTTATTATCTTTTTGTCCCTACCTTTTATTTTCAGTCTCTTTGTTCCCTATGCATTTCCCTCTTCTCATTTTTGTTTCTTTAATTTTTATGGCACAACCTTATTAGAATTTTTTTGTGTGAGTTTTCCTCATCGCATTGGCTTCTCCTTCTCAGTCTTTTTTCATTTGTCCATCCCTTGAATGTTGATGTTTTCAAGGGTGACCTAAGTTGTCACCTTTTATGTAGGTAACACTTATCTGGCAGTTCCTATGTGTCAGGTGCTGTTCTAAGAACTTTCTGGTAACTCCTCACAAAATCCTTTGAGATTGATTCTATTATTCCCATTATACAGCTATAGAAACTGAAACATATGGAGTTTAAGTAACTTTCCCAAGGTCACAGAACTCTTAGTTGGTGAAGATGGACTGACTCCCAGAGCATGTCGTCTTAATTACTGTGCTCTGGTGCCTTCCCTTCTCAGTAGCCTAAGCCAGAGACCTAGGATTACCCTTTACTTTGCCCTCTTCACCCCTGCATATCTAGTCAGTCCTCTTGAGCTTTCTAATTCTCTCTTAAAAGCACACTTAGACTTACCTGCATTCCGTCGTAAGCATTCTGGTCTAGGCCTTCATTATCTCTTGTCCCCACTGTTATTGTTAATGTCCTCTTTTCATCTATTTCTTTATATTATTGCCAGAGAATTATTCTTTCTAGAGGTAAATCTGATCATGACACTTCTCTGCATTCATCAGCCTCACCCTCCACGATCAGTCATCTAGGGTTGGGCAAACCCTCCATTATTCACTCCACTGTTGAGCAAGCCCCACCAAATTTAAGGAACAGGATGATTCAGACATCGCACCGTGAGGCAGAGCTGGGAGAGTACAGGTGGTACCTGACATTTTGAGGCTTAGAAAATAAAAATGATATCTTTTGGTTAGTTTTTGCACCTTTTGGTTCTTAAATTTTACTTATTGTAATAAAAGAAAAATTAAAAAATCTAAATCTAGTCTGGGCGGAGAGGGATTGCCAAGGAGAGTGCTCTTCTCACTCTCATTCCAATGCTGTGCTTCAGCCATAGTAAACTACTTGCATTGCTTACAGTGGGTCATGTTCTCTGTGCATCCTCTGAGCCTTTGCGTATGCTCTTCCTTCTTTCTGGAATATTCTTCCCTCAATACCCCTTTGGCCGGGCTAACACTGCCATTTCCATTTGCAGGTCTCAACTTAAATTTTATATTACCTGGAAAGTCTTCTCTGATCCCATTTACCTTCCAACAATCTGGGTTAAAAGCTTTTTTTTTTATGCACTGCCATAGCATGTATTCTTTCCCTACTGTATGACTCATCGTACTTTATTTTAATAGTTCAGTTGCTTCTTTTAAACTGTAAGTTACATCTTAGTTCTCTGTTTCTCCCAGCATAGGCGTTGAATAGATATTGATTGTATGGAAGATTAAGTGAGTATTAAAGTGAGATTTCTGCCAATTTTACCGACTGCTTATCTTTGTGAAATAACTCTAGCAGGGGATAGATGTATTCGTTAAGGTTAGGTTCACCCATAAATAACTACCAGAATCAATGGCTTAAACAAATGAGGGGATTATTTTTTCTTCCTCATTATCTAAGTCTGGAACCAGGTTATCTAATTTTAGTAGAGTGGTTCCTTGATTACCAAGTAGCCAAGTTCCCTCTGTCTTTCTGCTCCGCTCCCCTGGGCCTGATCCCTGTCCCCATATTCTCACGTCAAGATGGTTCCCAGAAGTCTAATCACCCTCATGTGCCCCCACCACCCCCTGCTCTTAGGGGCTTTCCTGAAAGGCCATCCAGGGATTTCCTCTCATACTCATCAACCAGACGATATCATGGTCTTACTTCTGGCTGCAGAGGAAGCTTGGAGATAATTTTGTTTGCTTTAGTTCTTTGCTTCTTGATACAAAATTGGGGTTCTATTAATAAGGAAGGGGAGAATGGATACTGTGTAGTAATTAGAAGTCTCAGCATGTTAGGATGATTTCCTCTTAAGTGTTCATAGACAGTTTAAGTAAATTTGCAGATCGGTGTTTCAGCATTTTTAAAATAAATATAGTAGATTTGCAGAGAGTCTTACCATTTTTTGTCTCTAGTCACTCTACATAAAATTACCCATCATTTGTATATTTTAGATTTAATTACAGGCATCTAAAAATCTAAATGATTGCTTTTATGATTCTTTATTATTTTTGGGGAGGGAGGAATATTTGTACTTGTTGATTTAAGAATGTATCTTTTTAAAGTCTCACTAACATGTCTCCAGAATCTGCTGGTGGGAGTATAAATTGCTAGAACACTTGTCAAAAGATTTGGCAATAGAGAACAAGAAAAAAGGAATCTTTATCTTTAATCTCCCTCCATTCAATCTTTTATAAATCTAAAATCTAAATTCAATGCATTAGATTTTTTGGAGAATTTAATAACTTGGAAAAATGCTCAGGATATAGTATTAAATGGAAGGAGCAGGAATCAAGATTTAATCTTGCCATTAAATTCCACCCCTCCCCTCAAATTCCAATTTTATTAGTTGTTCTTTATTCCACTATATGGATATCTACATATATATTTAATCCTTATTATTGAACACAGCTTATTCCAGTTTTTCACAATTAGGAATGTTCTTCGATGAATGACTTAGTACATTTGTACATAATTTTGTTTGGATTATCTGTGTTGTTATGATTTATAGAAGAACAGAATGGATTAAAAATACACATCCCTTATTTGTTGGTATCTTTGCCAAATCTTTTGCCAGATGTGTACACACATTTTTTATGCTTCTGATTTTTAAAAGTTTATGAAATTATTAGAAAGTATAAAAAAAGATAGATAGTAAAGCTTTATAAAGAGTTTATATCTTTTGGAGGTGCTTTGAGTAATTTCTTACTATATATTATATATTTTTTTCAATGACTATATATTGTTTTTATGACTTAAAATGAATTCAGTTGAAGATAAATAATATGCTCTATTTAGGTAATCAGCTTTACTATTCAAGGTCTCGGCATCAAAGGTGAAATTTTAATATTGACATTTTAATCAAAAAGTGTGAATAAGCACATGGCAGATACATCCTATAGGATTTGTAATTTATACAATTGACATGTTTTTCTGCATTTGTTTAGAGATACTTTCTCCATTTTTTCCTGGTAGTTTAGACCAGTAATTTTTTTTTCTCCCCAATGGCATTTGTTGTAGCTATGAGAAACAAAAGCACCGTAAAAGTTAAATTCTCCTATTCAGTAGCCATACTGTGGTGTGACCTTTATGTACTCCTGGGGTCATTTTTAGCATGTCTTTATTTCTAGGGCAATCCTGTTAATATATTAGTGCATCTTTGTTTCTAGAGGCAAAAGCTGAGAAAACTTGTAGCATATGGATTCACGTAACTGACCCTCAGCAAGATAAGGTGTCCCAGTGACCTATTTTATATTCACAGATTCTGTAGCCAGGAATAGATTAATTTTAGAGATGTATTCCAGAATGTTAGGTAAGAAGAAAGTATGAGCAACATGTTAAACATAAACTGGAATAGTGTCAGTGAAAAAACAAAACCAGACCCTTACATCAACAATAGATAGCTGGGGATTTTGAGACTTAGGGTTGGGAATGCAAGGTTTGAGTTATGTTTAGAGGGGAGAGAGCAGGTTTTCCCTAGGCTATTAAGAATGAGCATACTTTTCTAACGTAAAAACACTGTGGACTGCTGCAAGATTCTGCCTCAAATTCCATTTCTCGTTGATAATACCATTGATAGAAAGTTACAAACAGCCTAATCATAGTTTTAAGTAAATCTGTATTTTGTTAAATATCTGTATACTGTCTAGATCTATTTTTAAAAATGCTATTTAGTCTTAAGTGGAATTTGGCCCATAGACTAAATCTGGCCTGCTGCCTGTTTTTTTATGTTTTACCAGATAAGAATAGTTTATATATTTCTAAATGCCGGGGGCGGGGCGGGGGGGGGGGGAGACAAAGAAGACCTTGTGTAGAGAACATAATTTTGGTGATACCGGCAGTAATAAGGGTAATGTAAACATTCCTATTTAAGTCAGTTGACAGCTTAGATTGGCCATTTGTGGAGGGGGCAGTTTTACTTTATTTTATTCAGTAGACATGAATTGAGAAGATTAGATACTTTCTGTAAGTACAGTTATGCTATTCAGATATATAGAAACATTTCCAAATGGTATTTGTTTTCCTAAAATACCAAAGGAAATTCTCAAAGTTTTATCTTCATATTTTATGGCATGAGCCTGAATTTTTTATTTGTATATTTATAATCAAGTGCACCTGTATTAGTGAGTGTGTCTACATCTGTAAAAGAATGTAGTTATGATATAGAAAACAAATGTAGACAAGATTATGGATTTCTTTTTTCAAATAGAAATACAGCATCTTTCTCTGAAAATGGTTTTCTTTAAGCACACCAGAAAATCTGAGCAGCATTCTGCCAGTTGGGTTTTTTTTGTTTGTTTGTTTGTTTTTGGTGTGTGAAACAGACACTTCATTGATCCCAGTGTGGTTATTTATGTGGCTGGTTTCTACATGAAGGGAAAAAATATTTGATTAATTGCCATTAACTGTGACATATCTCATGAGTAATGAATTTTTGTGTGTGTGTATCTTCTCCCTTCTTCAAATATATTGATGGCTACATAACAGGTTCTGGTAAAGCAATCTGCCAGAACACTTAGTGGAAAATAATAGCAGCTTCTGCAAAGTATGGAATGGCAGTGTTGTCAAGAACTTAGCTGGTGCCTGAGAGATGTGATGTCCTACCACTGTCTGCAGGATCTGAGTCCTTTTTTAAAAAAAATTAATTATTTTTATGGTGACATTGGTTAATGAAATTTGATAAGTTTCAGCCGTACACTTAAACAGTAAGGCATATATATATTTACACTGTGTGTTTACCTCTATACTTAGATTTCTTTTGGTCATCTTTAAGTCATTTTCTTGGAAGTTGGTGTCACTTTCTGGTGGTGCCTGTGTGTCCTCGAGGTGGCTACTTAGGCTTGAAGCTATAGTCTGTTGCCATGAATACCAGTGTGAACTTGAAGCCATTTGAGATGAAATGTACAGCTTTGATTTTGGAAACTCATACCCCTGACTCTAGTCACTCAGGGTGCCATTGTGGCTGTTCATTAAACCAGTGCTTCTAAATTTGGAGTAATAATATAATTTGATGTGCTTTTGCACATTTTTTTTCTCATTTCTTTAATATTATACAAGAAGTAGGCAGGTGTCAATTATAAAGTAAAGTTCAGTGACTTGCTCAGGGTCATTAAATACTGTGTGATAGGCTGTACCTCAAACCTAGGCCTTTTGAGGGCAACCTTGTTGCTCACCCTCCTGTACCATGGGTGTTTTTATACATTGTCAAATTTAATTTGCTAATATTTTGTTGAGAATTTTTCTATCTCTGTTCTTGAGAGAGATAATGTGTTTGTCTGGTTTTAATATTAGGATAATGTTAGCCCGTGGAGTAAGTTAGGAAGTGTTCTCTCTGCTTCTGTTTTCTGGAAAATTGTAGAGAATTGTTATAATTTCTTTCTTAAATGTTTGCTATAATGTATCAGTGAACCCATTGGGCCTGGTGTTTCAGTTTTAGAAGGTTATTAATTATTGATTCAATTTCTTTAATGGATGTAGTTCTGTTTAGATCCATTTCTCATTGCTCTTGGGCAGTGCCTGGTATGCACACAATAGAGCTTTTGTAGTTGTTCTCATGAACCTTGGACTGACAACAAAATTGTATGTTGTTCAAAGCCATTATTAATAAATGGAGTCACCACAAACAAAAATTTCTTGGCTAGCTAACACTCAATAATTTGGGGCTTCTAAAAATGTAAGCAGTGTAATAGTATCAGTGGAGACTTGGAAAAACTTTCTGAATAAAATAGGACAGATTATGCTATATCCAAGAGTTTGTTAGGCTGCCAAGATTTGGTGAGACTTATTTGAAGGGGTTTTGCCATATGATTTTCTTAGAAAGCCAAAGATCAGATCTCAGATTCTTACACATTTGCATTAATAAGTCATATTTTTGAATGAGGGCAGGCATAACCTATATTTTGGAGGTAGAACTTGAACAGAGTTATAAAAAATAGAGGGTAGATATTGACCTGAGTGGTATGTAGAGAAGTTTGATTTTTTTTTTTTTTTGACAGGATGGTTAATAAAACATTCACTGTGACTGCAAGGCTCTACTGAGTTTTTTTACTGAGTTTGTCAGGGAGGTATTTTCACTAAATAAATCATAAAACAAAACAAAAGAAACAAACCAAAAAAAAAAAAAATCATGCCTTAATAGAGTGCTGAATTCCAAAACATAAAAACATGAAACCAGTTATATAATATAGGAAGAGCTTTAGAACTGTGGTCATTATTTCTTCAGTTTACCTATAAACCATTTTTTGTCACCCAGGAGAGGACAAATTGTGCCCTCCTTTACAAAAGAGAAATCAAAAATGACATTCCAGTCATGTTTAAGGTAAAAATGAGACTTCTATAATCTTCAACAAGAAATACTTCTTTCCAGCTGAGACTTTCTACCCAAAGTAGCACTGCATAAGGTTAGTGACTTGCACCACTATTCATTGCTGTGAAAGCTGTCTCTAATTTTTAAAAGAAAGACAGTAAGGCATGAGATAGACACTAGAAAAAAAGAAAAAAGTTTTTTTTTTTAAAAAGTTAAAACATGTTATGTATTATTTTAAAGCTAAATTCTCCATTTATTACTTATTTCCAGTCAATATATGCACTTATTAGTATTTGATAATTAAGAAGTTATCTAATGTATTTTTATTTTCATATCATTATACATTGTTAAGTGGTGTGTAGATGATCTTAGATCCATGTCATATTTTGTAGGAAATGACTTTTTGGACTATTAAATGAACAAAGGGCACCTGTGATGCTTTTATTATTTGTTTTCAAAGTTATAATGACCTGTAGAAAAGCTCCCACTGTCCTCCCTCTCCTCCCCGCCACCCATAAATTTGAGAACCACGGTTGTCACTCTGAGAGACATGGAGACACAGGGACAGAAAGTGATCAGTAGCTGCTAAAGGATGGTATAGGCTAGTGCTTACCAGAGACATTGTTATATATAATTTAAACAGTGAAGATAAATGTTGCTGACCCTGGAAGTAGGAGTAGTACTGAAATTAAGAGTGTCTTTCCTGAGACATTTCAGTCTGAAAGATTCAGAAGGAGAAGGCAGGGACGGACTACAGAATGAAAAGTGAAGGGGTCGTTTCAAGGCGAAAGCTAAGGAGGTGCCGTAGGAAGGCTGAGCAGTCAGGGAGCACTCAGCAGGCAGGCTTATGAAGAGGTCTGGCGGAGATGGAACTTGGGAGCTAGGGTAAGGATGAGGTAACAGGACTGCACAATTTTCTGTGGCTCTGTGCTTTTATGTAGCTCAGTTTCTATTTAATCTCAGAATGTCTCAGAGAGGCGCAACACTTACAAATGAAAGAACAACTTCTTGGGAACTAAGAGCTAGGAAAGACCAAGGCAGCCACAGTAGTCAGGAGGGAAGACCCTGGGGGTCCTTCCTTCTCGTGTAGTGTGGTCTTATTAAGTGTCCTGAGGTTCGACCACCAGCCAGCGCTGTATCCCTAGGTTGCTGGCTCCTGAATTGTTAGCATTCTATCTTGGGGTGAGATCTGGTCCATGAAGAAGCTCCTCATCAGAGCACAATGCTAAGAGTGAGTGAGTGGCTGTGTGTGGTCCCAGGCTGGCACTATGGGAGAAAGGATGAGGGGTGAGAAAGAACAGGCTGCATTGTTTTCCCTCTAGGTAAACAGCAACACACCATTGATCTACAGTCAATGCCAAAAATTCAGCAGTGTGCTTGCATAGAAGAGCTCTCAGGATCAAAGTGTGACTATCATTCTCACAACACGTAGAATTCTGGGCTAAACAAAAATCGGCCCTTTGGAATTGGAACCCACTGAACCCTGTGATGAGGTAAGGCCAGTCTCTCAGGATTGTCTGGACCCTGGCAGAGACAGAGCAGAGCAAACAGGCATCTCGAAGGTTGGAAAAGCTCATTTTCCTGCCAGCCAGCTATATACTACCCCTTCCCCAGTCAACCTTCCCCCCAAATTACCCAAAAGCTATGCCCCAAGAAAAAACCAGGAAACCCTTAAAACAATAGCTTTTCATCCTCCTGGATAGGGATGGAATTTTTCCCCTGTGGGCATTCTCTGGGAGGAAAACAAATAGTCCCTAGCGTGGGGCTACCCTTGTACAAATGAGCACTTAATAAATATTACTTGAGGAGAGTGGATTAATGGGACGCAAACTCTTTTTAGCCATTGGCACCACTAGAAGCATTTATCAAGCTCTTTACCTTCATGGGGCACTGAGCCAGGGATGGTACAGAACACATTAGCAGATGTGACTTCTGCCCTCAGAGACTGAGAGCACCATTTGTGAGCTTATTCTTGTGTGAAATTTACCTCTGTTGTCATTTTTGGCTGACAAGTAAATAGTGCTTGGGGCAAGGGATAATGGTGGCCAATAGAAGCCTAGCGTGAGGTACACTGCACCCCAGGGCTCCTTGTTTGTGTACTCTGCGTTTCTTTCTCATTGAGCTGCTGGAAGTGCTTTTAAAAATACTGGACTTGGTGCAGTTACTCCTTACACTTCGTGTAGATAGAAAAACATTTAAAGATATTTCTGCTCACCCTCTTTTATGTTTCTCTCTTTACATGTTGTGACCTGGATTGGAAACATCAGTTTGGACAAAGGATTGATTTATCTTTGTTGGGCAGAAACATTTTGAGAGGCCCAAATATATATATATATGTTTTTTACACCTGAAAGTATTAAAACATGGCCGTTCCTGGACAAGGCTGGGAACAGAATGGAGAGGTTTGTTCTCCTGTGCTGGACTTTTTCTTTCTGTATGCCTGCACACCACCTGCTACTCTAGCTCCCCCTCACCACACGTTATATTGAGCCCAACCTGTCAGCATTTTTACAGACTTGTTATTTTGAAATAATTTCAGATTTACAGAAAAGCTGCAAAAATAATGAAGAATCTTCCCATACGCTTCACCCGACTTTCCCTAACGTCAGCCTCTTACTCAATCTGTCAGCTGTCTGATACATGATTTCTACTGAGCCCATTTTTTGAACCTCTCCTGTCCTAGGGACCTTGCTAGAGTCAGAATCCAGCCACGACATGGTCTTTCTCTTACCTCCAAAGAGCTAGCAATCCAGTAGCAGGTTTTAATGCCAACATTTTACTGTCTCATGACTTTTTACATTCTAAAAGATTTTTCTGGTAACAGTCATAGAGAATCCAAAGTTAAGTTCCTAGTGATCGAATTTCTGTTCTAGTAGAATCTGAGTGGATTGAGGGTTCTTGGTTGGGCTCTTGTTCATGTATTGATGATTTTAGCATTCATTGACTGTTCTGTACTGGCCAAATATTGTCCTAGTCTCTGAAGATACTAAGTTGAACTTCAAAATGTAGCTCATGCCTTTAAGTAGTTTATGATCTAGTGGAGAAATATACAGTTGCAAAACAGTGTGGAAATGCTGTGGTAGAGATACATTCAGGGTGTCTGGACACACGTGGAAAGAAACCTTGAAACCCAGCTGAGGCTGATCAGACAAAGCCTCATTAGGCTGCCCCAGTTTTGCTAGCACTCTTTGGAGACTGTGAAATACATACGTGCTTTGCAATTAAAAATTATAATAAAGGTGGCCTAGGTAAATCCAGGGGACTGCCAGTACTTTATTTTACAGATGGATAGGTGTTGTTCCTCTGTGAAGCAGACTTAAGATAAAGTCATTAAATGCACCAAATGTGCTGGTTGTGGTCATCTTCCCAGCCCCCTTTCTATGCATATTTTTTCTTTTAAAATACCAAAATGTGACAACTTTATAGATGCACTTTTATATCCTGCTTTTTATATTGAACTTTATCTATGCCTATATCTACAAATAATAGATATAATATCTTTCCATGTCAGTAAGTATATTTCTCATTCCATGTTTTTCAACATCTTATCGTGAAAATTTTTATCATGAAAAATTTCAAACATGTAGACAAATTGAAGGAATCTAAATGTTAAGGCCTATGCCTGTTGTCCAGATTCTACTATTAACATTAGCAATGAATGCTAAAATAATCAATACATGAACAAGAGCCCAACCAAGAACCCTCAATCCACTCAGATTCTACTAGAACAGAAATTCGATCACTAGGAACTTAACTCTGTATTAGCTTTCTCACTTATCTATCCATTTATTTATCATTCTCTTTATTCACTAATTCATCTCAATTTTTTTTATACAGTTTGAAGCACATTTCCAATATCAGGAAATTTCCTATAACTACATCACATGCTTATCATCAACTAAAATTCATTATTGGTTAATAGAATTTTTTGAAAAAAAAATTGTACTCAATGAAATGCATACATTTTAATGTATATTTGCTGCGTTTTGAAAAACACATGCATCTGTGTAGCTCAAACTCTATCATGACGTAGATTGTACAACACCCTCCTTACCCTGGAAAGTTCCCTCATGACCCTCCCTAGTCAGTAACCTCCTACCTGACATCCTTCTAGAGACAACCACTGTTCTAATTTTTCCACTGTAGATTAGTTTTGCCTGCTTTAGGATTTCATATAAATGGATGCATATAATATATACTTTTTGTGTGTGGTGCTTCTTTCACGCAGCATACAGTTTTTAAGATTCATACAGGTTGCTGTATGATTCAGTAGTGTCATTCCTTTTTTATTGTGGAGTAGGATCTCCTTGTGTGAATATGCTGTAGTCTCCCTATTCTATTGATAGACACCTGGAGTATTTCCATTCTTTGGCTGTTGTGAATGAAGCTGTATGAACATTCGTCTACAAGTCTTTTTGTGTATGTGTGTGCACACATGTGTGTGTATATGTATCTCCACACATTTATATGCATGTATATACGTCTGAGCACACATGTGTACACACACACACATGCACATGCATACACACCCATATATATTATCTTCCTCCCCTCTTTCCTTTGGATAAATGCCTAAGAGTAGAATGGCTTGATTGTAAGGTAGGTGTATATTTACCTTTGTAAGAAACTGACAAACCTTTTTCTAGGGTGGTTGTAGTAAATTGCATTCCCACCCGTCACATATGAGAATTCTTGTTGCACTATATTCTTGATATTGTCATTCTTTTAATTTTGGGGCATCCTGCTTGGTGTGCAGTGGTATAATGATGTTGAGCACTTTTCATGTGCTTTTTGGCCAATTGCATATTTTCTTTCATGAAGTGGCTGTTTAAATATTTTTTCTATTTTAAAAATCGGGTTGTCTTTTCATTGAGTTGTTGGAGTTCATTGTATATCTGGGTACCAGTCTTTTGTCAGATTCACTTTTTTTTTTTTTTAATCTTTATCTCTAGTCTGTGACTTGCTATTAATTTTAATGGAGTCTTTGATGTGTTCTTTAATGAGAATTTCTAAAGTTTTACAAGTCATATTTATTATTTTTCTTATTACTTTCTGTGGCTTGTCTGAGAAAACTTTGCCCACCCCAAGTCATGCTTTTAGTTTTTGTCTATACTGCAGTGCAGGTCAGCTTATGTGAATGATGTGAGGCAAGGGTCAAGGTTAATGTTTTCCATATAGATATCCTGTTATTCTGGCATCATTTATTGAAAAAGATTTTCTTCACCTATTGGATTGCTTTGGTGCATTTGTTGAAATTATGACTGTATATGTGGAGGTCTACTTCTGGGGCTCTCTCTTCTGTCCCATGGACCTACTTTGACTACTCTTGTCTTACACCATTTTTAATATTTGTTGTACGAATGTCCATAATCATATGGAATCACTTTGCTATTGCTGGACATTTTAAAGTTTACAATTTTTTGCTATTAAAAACAATGCTGTTATACATATTACTTCTGTTTCATCTTTATTTAAGTTATAATTGGTAAGAATAATTTATAAACAGAATTCAAGGCAAATGCATACATGCATAATGTTATTGTTTAGCTTTATAATATATTTTGATTTTTTAGTTCTGTGACAAATGAGAGTGCCAGCAACTGGCTTGAAGTTAGAGTGGGTACTGTGACCAGCAGCTGTGAAGTCCTTGTCAATTGGGAAAAGAAAATTTACTTTGCTTTTAAATGCCATTTATGGATTGCTTTTATTGTCAAGCAACATTATTAGAGAAGTATAAAGACTAAAAGCTTCAGAAGGACTTTCTTAGAACTTGTTCTCTATGGATCTCATAAAATATTGTAAATATGTATTTGCATGCATGTCAAGTGACTGGAAATGAGAGGCAAATATTTGACCAAATGTCTAAAGGCATTCACTCAATTATAGAAACAGAATAGAGATCATAACTTATGTCCTGTGTACTGTCAGACATGAGAGGTTATCCATCATAAACTTTTTTATATGGTAATCAGCAAGACATTTAGTTGTGTAAATGATCCCCAAGGCACATGTTTTTATTTTATGTGGGCATATAAATAAAATTATACCACTGTGTAAAGTGTTTGTAAATGATTAGCTTCTTTACTTGATAATTCATCCATTTACAGGAGTAATTTGTGGCCACCCTAGACATCATTTTAAGTATCTGTGATGTTTTTCTTAGGGAAAATAGATTCTAAGGGGGAAATAGTTATTTTAGGTGAATACTTAATAGATTTTTATATTCACAAAGCTTTTTTTCTCCCATGTGGATAGTGAAATAATTGTACATCCTAATGTTTTAAGAGGTTTCCTTGTGTTTAAAATAATAAAAATTAATAAATGTGATGGAAAGACTACTGGAAAACTATGATTTTTATAAATTATTAAGTCATCTCTGTAGTCTGTAATCCAAGTTTGATAGTTGCAGTTTGTGGCAAGCTATGTTTTGGCAAAGCAGAAAGACAGGGCTACATCTAGAAGAGTATCATAAGAATTCTGTACAAAATGGGTTCTTGAAACTTTTATATATGCTTTTAATTTGTTAGTAAATTAGAGCCTTCCTTTCTGGACCATGTCAGTTATTTTTAACCAAATAGAAACTTTTGTCTGTGTGAAGCTTAATGACTATAGCCTATTATAAATAAACTGGAACCTTTCAGAGGGCTACCCCCGTTTTCTCTTTCCTCCTCTTTCCGACAGGGGACAGGAGCGCAGCAGTGAGCCAAAAAGCCATTCATTCATTCACCCTGCATTCCAGCCCCAGTGCTGATTCCAGACTTCAGTGCGGATCCTGGTCCTTGGTCACTGTGGACACAAGGGCTCAGCAGCCGCTCTAACCCAGCCCATTAAATTCATGAGATGGTTCAAGATAAAACTGTTGATTTTAGTTGTATTAGCCTTACGGTTTTGAGGTATGTTCCAGAGTGAATTTCAGGAGTTTTTGACTAAACTCAGTCAAAAACTGAGTACTTCTCGATGAAAGAATTTCTCTTCTCATGGAACCAGATAGATGTCCCATTGTTCCCTGTTTGGAAATCTCCCTGTGGGAAGTCAGTGGAGATTTAACCAGGCTGAGAGAGGACGGTCACAGCTGGCTTCTGTACCTTCCCTTCAGTATCTGATTTTCCATTCCTGTCTGTTCTACTAATGAGAAGCCAGATGATGGGACAGAACAAAATCCAAAACCAAAACCGTAAAACAAGTTTAAGATGAATTTCATCCTGGGACTCTCTAATCTTCTCATCTAATCATCCTGATTTTTAGTAACCTGGACAGCGTGTGTTATATGTATACAATCAATGTATGCATTTTCCTTTTTTTTTTTTTTTTGGAAATAAGAGCTGGGATGTTTTTATGCTTATATAATTCTGAGGTGGAAGTTTAAAATTAACATTTTGTTTTCGTTTGCACCGTGATCTTTAACATCACCATCAAGATGTGTGTGTGTGTGTGTGTGTGTGTGTGTGTGTGTGTGTGTGTGTGTGTGTGTGTTTGGTTTGTAATCGATTTAACTGTCTGGCATTTGTGGTTTTCTCAGAGCTGACTCTTGATTCTAATGAACATGATCATTTATGGAGTGTCACTGTAGTATAGGCATGTTAAATAATTGATTGGGCCATGGCAGGTAGGGAACGGCAAATGTAGTCCCTTTGTTGCTATGGTAATACATTGGGTTTAAGGGGACTTTCTGTCGTTTGGACTGCATGAATCTGGTGCCTGTGACATAATTGCCTGTGGTTGAGGCAGTTGAAGGGGAAAATGACTTAAGAGGCAGTGGCATTATGAAGCAAATTAATATATACATCAGAGAGTTCTTGGGCTTACCATTGCGGAGTGACTTATCCTTTTTTATTAAAAGGCTCATTCTTAGCTCATGCATCAGCATAGACAATGAGTTAAGTGACGGATTTGTTTACTGGTTAACATGGTGGGATTTGATCATTTATTGTATAAAATGGTTATTGTGCGAGGTTTACATTCTTGCCTCTATTATCCCAGGGAGGGCTCCCGTAAGTGAAATCAGTGCTGTGTTTATTAGAAATCTTGAAGGGAAAGAACCACATACTCTCTTTTATTCTCCATTAAAAAAATTAAGTCCTTAAAGGTAGGGGTTATATTTATATATTCTTTCAACAAATATTTATTGAGTATTCAGCTAAGTGCTCTTAGGGTATTGGAATACAATGTAAGCAAAGCAGATATGGTCCCTGGCCTCAGTAGTTAGACGCTGCTAGACCAGGTCCATTTATCTATGGGTTTCCTCTTTAGCACTATCCTTGCACTTATAGAAACCTGTCTCAGTAAGTAATAAATTTTTAGAATATTTTCTTTCTTCTTCCTCCCCAATATAATCTCTTACTAAGTGTTTGTCCCAATGGTTTATTAATACCATTTGTCAACAACAAACACAAAATAAGTGAAAGCTTAAATGACATAGTACATGCCCTTCCTATCCTCCACGGCTTAGCTCAAGTTGTACCCCTGCCGTAATGCTAGCCAAGCCAGTAGCAACCTCATTTTGAGTAGTCTGCTCAGTTAATTTGATATATTTTATCTTGTTTCCTTATGTCATTATTTAATTTTTTTATGTGTTATTGCTATACCTCTTATGTGTGTTGGGACAGGAAAAAACCTAAAAACCAGTGGTCAATCTAGCATCTTTGTTTTATAGAGAAGGAATCAGGCTTATGGGAATTTGAAACAAAACAAAACAAAACAAAATAGGTTAATAAGGGAATCACTGCTGATATCTAGGTGTCCAGACTCTGAGATCCCTTCTCTCTTCTCTTTCCTCATTTTTGAGAGTTAGCACCAGCAAATGCCAAGCTCTCAACTTGGAGTGGGAGAGAGTCTTGTGACCATGAGATGATCTGACTGTAGGACTAACTGAATTTAGGCCTAATAGGTTGTGATAGTGGTTAGATAATACAGAACTAATGGGTGCAGCACTTTACTGAGTGTTTTAATTTGACACTCCAAGCAGTTGGAAGCTACTGACGGCTTCTGAGAAGAAGATTAATATGAGCAAACTAACACTCAAGGAAAGAGGCAAGAGATTCTTGCTGCTATGTGCCAGTGTAGTTGGGAGCAGAGAAGACAGCAGAATGTGACCTCGGAAAAGAAGCGTTATCCATTTCACACAAAAAAACATGAGGCTCTTTGATTTTAAACTAAGATGCTATTATAAATACATGATAGAAATAGGAATCAAATTCTCAAATGGCATGTCAGCTCCATCTCTTTTGATCAAAGTTTTCTGATTCTGAATTTTGATGATTATCTTATCTTATGTTCACTTGCTGAAGGATCTTTCTAGTTTTACTTAACCCTCATCTCATGCTTATTCTACTTTAGCCCCCGATTTGATTGAAATAGGTTGAAATCAAGAGAAATTAAGCAAAAAGAAAAATTTATTGAAAGGATTCTGGTGTCTTAAGGAACTCGGACTCAGCTGGGCCTCAGGACAGATGAAACGCAGTTTCAGCCAGCTGTCAGATCAGGAACTGGAATGCTAGCCCAGCACTCAAGACTATTTTCTTTGTTTCTCTCATGAAACTGGCTTTCATTCCACATAGCTAAACCGGGCTGCATTATGCCTCCTGAGTTTATGTCCCAGTTATTGAGGCAGCTAGAGAACCTCCTTTAGCATTTTTCCCATTTTGATTGAAATTCCTGGGGGAGAGAATTTGATTGGCTCAGCCCATATCTGCTGTCTAGTCAGTAAAGATAGAAGCAGGGCAGCCTGGCTCATGTAACATCAAAATGGCTTCCAGGTGACACCCATGAATTGGGGGTGTTGAGGGGCAGAAATGAGGGCCTGGGCACATACTCCTAACAAATTTAAATACCCTCTTAAAGTTACCCAAATTCCTAAAACATTATTTGCATTTTTTTTCTTTGTGTCATCAGGAATTAAACCTATTCAGTCCATTTGATCAATTTTATCATATAAAAATAATTCAGAACCTTAGCTTTTCCTTGAAGCTGTATTTTGCTGTTTGTCTCTGTACTTTTCATACCCTATTGGAAAATGAGCCCTTTTTGTGGGAGAAATAGTGGGTGAGAAGTTAAAGCTCTGTGATGCTTTAGCATAATGTGCTGACAATTAAAATGTGAATTTTTGTGCATTAAGACATTTTGTTAATCTTCAACCACATTTCTTTTGATTGTATTTAGGTTTAGAAGTGAATAACCTTGAGATGTTCGACACTCAGAAGGTTTATTAGCTTCAAGGATTCTGATTTTATTTATAGGCTGCAAAAAAATCTCTCAATGAAGTTTGTCGTCATTCACTGCTTATCACCTTGAGCTATTGCCAATCAGTGCTTATACCATGAGAGAATAAAATAAAAACCTCATAGCTCAAAAAAGAAGCCTAAGTGTTGTTGTTTCAGCTGTTTCTAATAACAATGAATGGACCCAGGCCAGTGACTTAAGATCTGAACTTTCCTGCCCACACCTACCCCTCTGTGAGAAGCGAATACTTAGTCAAAACAGCAGCTGTTCCGAGCCTGGTTCTTTTGGTGGCCAAAGGTAAAGCTAACAGCAATAACAGTTTTCAAACTCAGCCGAGGAGTGGTCTGATGAAGAGTAAATCTAGATAGATTCTGCTTTGGCCTGTTAGAGGACCCCTGACTTTCTCCCCATGTTTGATTTATGGGGAAATACTTGTCCCGCTGCCTCTTTTAAATATACAGAAAACAAATTGTCTTTGTTATATGCAGATTTGAAAGAGGCACTGAAGCAGGTAGCTATGAAATGTACTTCGAGGGTGTCTGCTGAAAGCCACTGTCCATTCTGTTGAAATATAGAACTCACGTATTTAAACCAGACACATGAAATGGAAGAAATTAGGTCGCAAGCCAGACGATAAAATAAACGACAAATGGAAAGGGACCCCAAAGGTGCTCCTGAAAAGCTGGCACGAGATTGGAGGCCAGGCTAGGAGGAGGTGGGTGTTGGGAAAGGCTTCATGCAATGGCTCCTGCATGATTAATGCAGCTCATTATTTTGACTGTCATTTTCTAAAGTACGTATTTGAGTTGGGGAACCGGGAGGCTTTGCTTTGAGTCTTTTTTGTTGTGTTGTTTTTTGCTTTGAGTGGGCTTAAAGTCTGCTGTGTTTTTTCATTCCTTAATGAAAATTTATCTAAAGGACAAAACCAGCAACATTTGTCTTTATTTCAATCTCAAGAACTGTTAAAATTATTTTTTTTCTCCTCAAAGGAGGCTATAAATGGTGGCAAAGGTATGAGGGCTTTTGGGCTTTATTGGGACCGTCCACTTCATGCAACTTCTTACAGATGTCATCCGCTGCTTATTGTAACAGGGCGTGTCCTCCCTGGGCCATTTCCATTCGTAACCTGCATCCATAAAAAGCATCTTGAGCCTTTCTTTGATGGATGAATCATGTCCTTTCTCCCTTCCAGTTTGTTCAGTGAGCGTCTGCAAAGCAGCCTGGTGAATGACTCTCTGCCCCTCGTGCCTATTTCACAGGTGGCTGTAAGTACCATAACTGCCGAATATCTGGTTGCGAAGAACAGAGACATACTCCTCTGACCTCAGGTCATAGGACGTTCCCGGGAGGGGACCTGGACACCTGGAGGCTGGAATGAGATGGTGGTTTGAATCCCCACCAGCCTCTGGAGCCTCTGCTGAGGGCGTGTGGAGCGTTATTCTGAGAGCCCTCACTGTTAACCCAGCTACTTTTCAAGCTGCTCGTCTGTCTAGGGGCCTATTTGCTTCTCTGCCTGCTCCCAGCTAGCTTTACTTCCTAATTCAAATATCTGAGAGAAGTAGAATGGTTAAGTTAATTAACCGTCATTCCTAAGATTAAACAATGTCACAGGTTGATGGCCAGGCTAGGGATTAGTACCCATCCCTGGTCCTGTCATATTACATCCCATGTGACTAGCAGGTGTATGGTACATGTGTATGTGTGTTTGTGTAGAAAATCATTGCCCAAGGCTGCCCTCAAGCATTGATTGGGATTATTACCAACTTCTTTCAGCAGGAGCTGTGGCCAGGGCACACACTGCAACGGGGTGAAGGGTACGCGCTCATGTATATACCTACAAGATACTAGCAAGGTGGTGTGGTTATTATTTGTGTTTTATAACTGAGAAAATTGGGGCCAAAAGAGGTTAAGTACTTTGCTTAAAGTTATAGATTTAGTAGGTGGCAGAGCTGGAATTTGAGGCCACAGTTTTTTGACTTCACTAGGCCATGACTTGTTTTTTACTTTCGAGTTCTTCAAAGATGAGGCAGGGCAATGTTGAAACTTGACATAATGCTGGCCCTTTCTCGTCCTTGGTGGGAGGGAATGGAAGGGGTCTGGGGCTCTGAATTTTTCCTTTGTGCTTGATAACCAAGATAGTTTCTTGTTTATCCATCTCAAAGAAAATATCATCAAAGAAAGATTTTGAGTTTTCAGCTATTAAAAAGGAGTTAAAATTCAATATTTTGAAGTCGATTCTGTTCTTCCACAAGCCATCTGGGCTAGGGGCTGGGCATAGGGCGCCCTCACGGGGAGGGGGCTTCATCTGAGTCTAGCACTAGAAGCAACCGTTCCTGGGGAGATCCTGTCAGTTCTGCTTGGTTCTTATTCCCAGGTTCTATGCAAAGGCTGTCTTCCTCTCTCAGGTTTTGTGATTCCTCTCCAGCACATAGAGGCCAGAGATATAACCAGGGCAGGAGCTTGGCAACTGGCACACGATAGGTTCGCAGTACGTGTTTGTTGGATTGCTTGTGGCTCCACTGCCGACATCCTCAGATGGGCACTTTCCTGACGAATCACTTTTTCCTCATGCTCAGCCTCACCATTTCTCTTTGTTCAAATTCTACCAGCCCTTTTGGGAGAGAAGGCAGGTTTTCTGATACCTGTTAGGGGAATTCTTTGGAACCCTGTTTGGGGTTCTCTAGGGCTTTGACATTCAAATTTGGTGGTTCTGACAGTTTTTAGTCTTGTGAATCATGCTTTGAGAAAATAAAGATATTGGAAACTACCAGTCCCTTCTCTTTCCTGCCCCCGTCCCCTCTACTGACATTACCTCTTTGGTGGCAGTAGAGGGAGTAACTGTAGACTTGGGAGCCAGACAGATCTGGGTTCAGGTCCCTGCTCTGGCGTGTCCTGGCTGGGTGATCTTTGGCTGTTACTCAGCCTCTCTGAGCTTGCGGCGTGCGAAAAAGCACTTAGGACAGTGCGTGGCACATGGAAACGACTCCAGAAAAGTCAGATGCCGTTAATATTATTATAAAGATGATCGTGATGATCGTTTCTTCCCTGACTGTTCATGCTCGTTATTCCCAAAGGGGGCGCTCTTAACTTTGAGCTGCCGCAACACAGTGCCGGACAGGAGCCTTGATGCATGGTCCTTTTGTTTATATTCTGTTGTCATTCTGGGGTTTGAAGCATTTCATATGTTATAAAGCAAATTTTGTATGGAGATAATGATCATGTTTCTAATGTAGTTGGGAGCTGAGGTGTTTTAATTAACGATGTGCCAGCAACCCTTTCAGTAAGGTGAAGTATGATGTTGTAAGGCCTTCATCTACTTGCTCATAATTAGGGACATTTGGAGTGCTCAGACATAATATCTGATGATTTATACACTTTCATTAAGCAATCAGGATTGCATGACCCAGAGCCCAGACTTTTTCAGGGGATCAGGTTCTAATTTTTAAAGAGGAGGAGCTGGTTATGCTTTCTCTTCCTCCTGACCATTTCCCCCCGTCATCTTTACTCATATTTAGTGTTTATCCAGGACAGTGCTGCTATACATTTTTTTGAGGCCTTCGTTTTTATAGACTCCTTCTATTGCATTTCCCTTCTTCTTACCTTCTGAACCAGTCTGGCTAAAGCCCTGTGTTAGAGAATTAAATTTCTATATGGCACTGACTGTTTTGGGGTGCTGACAGTGATTAATGAATGCAAAAAAAGGTGAAGTGAGAGCAATGAGAGTCAGAATAAAAAAGGAAAAGAGTAAACGGGGATTGTTGACGAACCCTCTTTTTTGTAGACTCTGAACTCCATCGGAGCAGGGAACATGTTTGATTCATTCCATATTATATTCCTTGTACTTAGCACAGAACCTGATGCAGAGTAGAATGTGTTGAATAAGTTAAGGAGAAAATGGAGACCCATTGATACTTATGTAAATTACATTAATAACCATAGGTCAGGGCCTGAGCCAGAATCAGGATCTCCAGGGCCCAGGGAAAGAATGAGGTAAAGAAGGAAAGATTAAAAAAAAAAAAATCAACATGGGAATATGTTAAGAACATATAAGAACATTATAAAATGGAAAATGTAAATTTCACTTGCTTGTAATTTGTATGGAAGGAACACAGAGTGTGTGATGTGTGGCATTGCATAATTCAATGCTGCTATTTGATTGTTTTTCAAAAAGCAGAGGGCAGGCAGCTGCATAACAATTTTGCTATCGATTGACTTATATCTTCTCAGTTTTGTCCTTTTCTTGCTTAAACTAGGATGACTTTTCAAGTTTAGAGTCTCATTGTATTTTCCCTTTCCCATTAGGTTTATAATTGTTATGTTGAGTTACCATTAATTTCAATACTCTTCTCCATGCTATGAATATAGATTATGTGCCTTCCAATCCATTTATATTCGTCGGACATTTTGTACAGGGAGCAGGTCAAAAGCTAGTATGACAAATATCTTCATTCAATAGGATTTTGAGTTTTTAGCCAGTTTTCCCCCAACAAGTCCTCTGTGGTGCAGGATCTACGGACCAGAAACTGTTCCTTTCCCCACTCCCCTGCAGCTCCCCCTACAGACATACGGAGGGGCCACAGGGCCTCCTGGAAAAAGATAGGTAAATGCTCCTTAAGCAGTAAAGAAAGCACTTTTAGGCAGCATAATGGTGGATTCTCCCACCCTTACAACCTGAAGCTTGGTAAGGATTCCAGCTGCCGAATCAGGTCAGAGAGAAATTTGGTTGTGGTGGATTTCTGGGATGGGGTGGAGTGGGCAGTGCATGTTTCTGGAGGAGTAAGAGTACAGATCGACCATCAGCCTCTTCCTATCCTTCCTTTTACATCTCAGGGCATGTATTGGTCATTGTGATGTGTGGTAAGTGGAGGTTTCATTAAGAACAGAGGTGAGGACCACTCATCTTTCCTTGTTTGTTTGAAAGTACCTATAGGTGTTTTACCTTGGTGATGTTTTCCTGGGTGATTGCAATGCTTTTGACTGTCAGATAATTGTAGCCCCAAAGGGGTGGGGAGAAGTTAGTACTAGCCACTCACTACAGGGCTGAAGTGCATTTATGAAGTAATCAGTTTACGGGCTGTTTCGGGTGACATATAAGGGTGTGTTTCCTTTAGCTCACTGGAACACACATTATGACTTCCAGTTATGTAGACACCTAGAAAATTAGTTTTGAAAATCCCTAAAGTATTCCCACAGACCTATATGTCAATCCACTTGTAATTATTTATTGATCACGAACTACGTGACCTAGTCTGGTCAGCCCCTGCTCAGATAGAATAGTAAAATTTGGTCCAGGATTTTTGAGTTGACATTTTGTTTGTGATTTAAGTTATTAGGGAAAGCCCATTTACCCTGAAATCAAGATAGATAGCCTCTGGGAGTTCTCAGTGGTAATTCATCTGTTTCTTCTGTCATTTTAGAGAAGGCACCGCAGTGGATTATGCACAATCAACGGTGATGAACGTATGAGCATTTTTAATTAGTCTTCATGCCCTCTGTCTAATGCAATCAGAAATCTATCGTAGTAGAGATTTATAATCAATCATTCATCATCTTCTGAGGTAGATATAAACCCATTTGCTTTTAGCCTGCAACTTAAAATGCTTGCTTTAGAGAATTACTTAACCAGGCAGATATCTATAAACTAAGTACTATATTTTAAGCATGTAGACTTAAATCTCAAATTGCAGATTGCTCTGATTAGGTGTAATTGTGTGAATTAAGTTGTCTCTAGCCTTCACTCTGCACAGAGAAAACCTACTAACAGATAAAATGTGTTAGAGAAAGAGTATCAGACTGGCATCAAGGAGATCTGAGTTCTAGGCTACCTTTGAAGTAAATTCGTTTCCTTACCTGTAAAAATAAGAAAATTGAAATAGCTGTTATTTAAGTTCTCATTATGTCATGTTAAAGTTACACTACCTGTAATAGGACACTAATAATAAACAATATTTTCAAATCATTTAGTATGTGCTGGGCTGCCATAACTGTCCCTTATAGCAGGAGCATGAAGCCAGCATCATCACATTTACTCCCACATCTACTCATGAGGTAGTTATATTGAAAAGGCCACCTCTGTCTTAGCCTCAGAGTTCTTGGTGGAAAGGCTGATCTCTATAGGCTAAAGATTTGGAGATGTAAGATGTGGATCTACAATGATTATCTAAGGGAAGATATTTGAATTGTATACAGAGTCCTATGGAGATGATCTTTCGTTTTCCTTAGTGGATCTGACGAAATTCTGCAAGTAAAGTGAAATTGACAAATTAAAATTTCTAAGTTAACTGAGAGCCATTTGATTCTTTTATTTTGATCTCCTGGTAAAATTATTATTATTTTTTTCCTCCAAAAGCAAAATTCTAGAGAATCCAGGAGTAAAGTAATCCTCACTGTCAGTCAGCAGTGTTAGTGAGCATGGAAAAGCTGGACCACTTTCATTCCCATGCTAACTGTTGGGAATGCAAATCTGTACATTTTCCAGGGTCCACTTACATCAGAAGCCTTCAAGTGTGCATACCCTTTGAATAGATATTTTCACTTCTAGATTATAATTAAAGTACAAAACAAAAGATCTGCTCAAATGTTCAGTTAAAAGAATGTTCATTGTCTACTGTTTAAGACACTGAATTCCAGCCATTAGCAGATTGGTTAAAGAAACATATTTAATGTTAAAATATGTCATGAAAATGGCATGTATTGTTAAGAAAAAAATTACAGTTTAAAAAGTAGTACATGCTGTGTGAGCCGTAGTGTAACCACGTGAACTAGCAAATGTGTACATATAGATACTAAAGTAGGATATTAGGGCTTAAATAGTTATTTTTGTCTAGTTGAGTGATATTATAGGTTTTTTTTTTTCTTTTTGCATATCAACATCGAATTTTCCCCTGTAACCTGCTTTGTTTTCGGGATAAGAAAAAGAAATTAGCAAAAGCAAATAGTACAACCCTCCTGAAATAGAAACCCCAGCTGAATTTAAGAAATTGCTTACAAATCTGAATTTGTGAGGAAGTGTAATTGTTATGAATATGCACAATTTTGTATCCTGAAGTAATCCAATTTGTTTAGGTTACCTTTATTCATCTTGATAATTAAAGGGGGAGGTCTTCTGTTTTTTAATTCAGAATTTAGAAAATTTTCACTCTGTATGTGCTCAAATTGAAATCAAAAGAAACCAAAAAGCAAGATAGATAGATAGATAGGCAGATAGGCAGGCATTCTCTTGGGACCAGCTTTTTTCCCTTTAATAGTTAAAAATAATACCAGTGAAATGTGTTAGTTGTAGAAATTCGGAGTATAAGATAAGCAAAACAAATGAAATTAAGTAAAATATGTATAGTCCCACTTTCTATAAATAACCATTATTGACATTATTTTGGGTATGTCCTTCCACAATTTAGATTACATATACATATATGTGTGTGCATGTGTGTGTGTCTATATATGTAATCACACATAGAGAGGTATGTACAGTGTTTTCTCACTTATTTTCTCTGCTTACCAGGAGAAGACAGTCCGTCAGACTATATAGTTTTCTGAGCACAGGGTCCATGCCCTGTTGGGCATGTCAGAGTTCCCAAAAAGGCCTTACACATACCAGAAATTGAGTAAACATAAATGGAACAATTACATATATCTTGACTATTTTTCCAGGGCACTTTTACTCTGAAAGCTTATTTTGATGACTAGATAGAATCTCACAGTGTGGATATACCAATTTAATTATTTCTAGCCTTTAACTATAAAAAGCCCTGGCAAAATACATTCTCTTGTAACTAAATGTTTGACACATCATAAATTATTCATTACATTTAATAACCTAAAGATTGAATTGTTGGATCAAAAGTTTGTGTTTCTCACTTTCGATAGCATTGTCACATGTCTTCCAGACAGGGGATGCCATTTTACATTCCCAGTGAAGGAATGCAATGCCTGATTTCACCTACACACTTGGGATCATGGACCTTTTCTCTTAATTGAAATTTTTATTGAGAATATAAATTCACATGCTGTTGTAATAAATAACACAGAGAGATCCCTTGTACACTTTGCCCAGTTTCCCCCAAAGGAAACATTTTGTAAAACTATAGTATAGGTATAATATGGTAACCAGGATGTTGGCATGGATACAATCTACAATTTTACTGGTACTAATTTGTGTGTTCCTGTATACTGCATTAAGTTCCATAGGCATTTACCACCTGTGTAGGTTACCACCTGTCAAGATACTGAGCAATTCTAGCACTCAAGGAACCCACTTATTGCCCTTTTACAATCATGCCACTTTCCTTCCGCCATCCAAATCTCCATCTTCTGGGTACCACTGATCCACCCTCTGTCTATAAAATTCTATGATTTCAAAATGTCATATAAAAGGAATCCTATAGTCTACAACCATTTGGAATTGACTTTTTTCCAAGTTGTCAGTGTCAATTGTTCATTATTTTTTGTTGTTGTTGTTGTTGAGTAGTATTTCATGGTATGGATGTACCATGATTTGTGTAACCATTCACCTGTGGAAGGCAATCTGGGCAGATTCCAGTTTTTGGCTATTACGAGTAAAGCTGCTGTGAACATTTATGTACAGTTTGTTGTGTGAACCCGAGTTTCATTTCCCTGCGGTGAATGCTCAGTAGGTCAGTTGCTGGGTCGTGTGTTAGTTACATGTTATTTTTTAAAGAAGCTTCAAACTGTTTTCCGGAGAGGCTGTACCATCTTACATTTTACCAGCAGTGTATAAGTGGCCTAGTTTCTCACTTCTTTGTGGTTCTAATTTGTATTTCCCTAATAGCTAATAATGTTGAACATCTTTTCATGTGCTTATGTGCCTTCTGTATATACTCTTTGGTGAAATGTCTGTTCATGTCTTTTGCCCATTTTCTAATTGGATTATTGGTTTTTTTTTTTTTTTACTGTTGAGTTCTGAGAATTCTTTAATATTCTAGACACTAGGCCTTTGTTAGATATGTAGTTCACAGATATTTTTTTTGCCAGTCTTTAGTTTGTCTTTTTCATCTTCTTTATGTAGGCTTTTATAAAGCAAAAGGTTTTTAAAATTTTCATGAGGTTCAGTTTATCAATTTTTCCTTTTGTGGATCATGCTTTTGGTGTCAAGTCTCAGAATGCCCCTTGCCTAGCGGTGTGGACTTTTGATTTGTTCCTCAGAGACCCTCTAACATTGATCATAATTTTATAATTTGAGATGTCTGTGTAGAAATTGGTTGGAATAGCCTTGGCTTTATTGCTAACTAGATTACTGTCTTTCCCCTTCTCATACCTTTAGTTGGGAGGATTAAAGGGCTCCCTTGTATTTCATGCTGTCAAGAGCTTTCATAAATTGTTGCGATGCTGCTTCAGAATGGGGGCATCTGAGTTCTGATCATTCATCCTATTCACAGTTTCTTTTGCTGATTCTTCTACAGTTTCTCTCATTGTAGCATGTAAAAGGAACTCTTCATCCTTAACCACAAAGGAGGGTAATGAATGTGAAAATGGGGATTCTTGGGACTCATGCATTCTCCTCAAGGGGTAAAAGGATTTACTGAGTCAGCAGCTGCAGACCTTTAGGGTCTTCTGTTTTATATTTTATAGCTCCTTACAGGCCAAGATAGTAGTGTGGTTGATTCAGCCAGGTGGTTGATTATGAATTCTTTAGCTAGATGGCCTAGTTTTTCATCCTGACTCTTCTCCTTAAGTAGCTGAGTAAGCAGAGGACTTTTTCTTAACCTCTCTCTTCAGTTTCCTATTTGTAAAATGGGGCTAATAGAAGTATCTGCCTCATAAGGTAGTTCCAAGAATTAAGCCATTGTAGGTAAGGTGCTTGGAGCAGGGCTTTGTAAGCACTAACAGTTGTTGTTATTATTTTTAGTATTACAGCCCTTGCATCAATATCACCTTGGGTGCTTGTTAAAGTGCAAATTCCTGGATGTCTATGCCTAGACCCACTGAATCAGAACTGAAGGGTTAGGCCTCTGGGAACCTGTATTTCAGCAAGATTCTCACATAATTCTGAAGTTTTTGAACAGTTACCTAGGTTGTCAATCATTTCTCTTTCTCCATGGTGAGTGGACTCTCTGGTCTTTCTTTAGTGATGTGGGTGGCTGCTTCTGGCCAAGGCAAATGCCTTCTCTCTAAAAATACTTGTAGTGTTGACAGAGACTAACCAAAGTTTCTATAAAGAGTCAAGTTATGGTGGAGATGTGTATCCAGCTGATTCAGTGGCATGCCCATGGTGGGGTGGGGCTAGGGTGGGAGGTGGGTGTGAGACCATAGGGTGTGGTGGAGTCTGTGGTAAAATGGAACATGAATTTCATACCTAAAGATCTCCAGATGAAGCAATAGTAATAAAAAGTAAGTCTGTGGGCTGGCTGCCAATTTTAGTGATCTTGCATAGGTATGAAGCTGTATCATTGTGGGTAGAGCTGAACAGGAGACTATATTTGCAAATCTGTACATCAATTTTCTTGTAAATGAGCTGTTCAAGGCCAGCAATTTTTCTCTCAGTTTGCCTATTAGAGACTATTGTCCACTGTAAATACTGGAAATCAAACTTCAGGAATAATTGTGGTCTGTAAAGATAGCAGTACCTGCTTCTTTTCTCAAAAAGAATAACTCTCCAGGCCTTCTCCCACAAAGGGTGTCACAAAAGTCACAGACGTTCCTTCCTTAAGGGACTAAACAGATATTTTTCTCTAAACAAGGCATAATTTTGCTTGGAGATACCTTTTTATACAAAAGGCTAGCTCTTAAAACGCGACTGGTTTCTGTTTATGATACCGTGGGAGTTCTGTTAACCAACCTAAGTGGTTCCCTAGATTGCAGTTCTTTCTATTCACTCTGGAAAACGCACTGACTTATGCTCACTTCCTGCTGACCGCTGTCTGGTGGGCTTTTTCCAGAGAGCTCTCAAGGTCCAAACTTCCTCCACTGCTGAGTTATGTGCATTGTTGCAGTTATTATAAAGTTTCATCAAATAACATAAACTGATGAATTGTATGGGTGAAAGGAAAGTTGTTTGTTTCTATGCAGTTGAATTCTTTGGAAAGACTGAAGGCAAGTTGATGTCAGACATTGCTGTCGTATTGGACATGGAAGAGATAACTCTAAAAGATTGGGAAGATGTTTAAAATAAGTAATAAGTCTACACTTCGATTGGTTCACACTGAGATTTTTCTCAACTTCACGTAGCCAAGCTAAAAGTTATATATGAGTATGGTTTTTGCAAGAAAGATAACTTTGAACTTTAATCAGCAGATAGATCTGTACTTGAAGAAATAGTTTTGGCCTCTGTGAGAAAATTGGCAAATACATTTTTTTATGGTTCATGATAAAGTAAGGTATTTAAAATATAGATATGTCATTTTTAATGGATGTCTTAAATGACATTTTCTATCAATCTACTGAACATCATTTCGATTGCAATAGGATTTCTGCAGTTGTTGATATGTGTTGACAAAATTGAGACTAAGATTCATCTGGGGTGGGGAGGAAGTTCTCTTGTTAGAGAAAATAATGCTCAGAAAGCAAAGTATCTATAAATACCTTAAAATAATTCTAACTGAAATTTGAAATTTTACTTTTGAATTTTATACCATAGCTCTATCTAGTTTTACAACTACTTAAATATCAGTCCTGGTACGTTTGGTAAAATCAACATTTTGTTTTCTCTTTCTGTGAAAAATTTCTCATATAAATGATACTCATTATTCAACGTGAGGTGATACTAAGTAATTCATTTTTCAAGTTCAAGGGTATTCAAAATACTGTATGGCAGTAAAATTGGGTATAATAAATTATCCCTACTTAGGCATGAACTAATAGTTTTAGCACAATTTCATGGTGCTAAAAAGAAGCTTAAAAAATAAAAAATATTAAGTCTGCTTATATGGCCGACTCTGTTTTATTCGCACTCTCTCTTCTGGGTGTGTCTGGCTTTCCTAAGTCAGGCAGGCTGCCCAGTTGCTCAGGTCACATCCAGACCACCCAGGAGCTGGAGCTTCTGTGGCCTCCTCAGGATCCTCTAAGCAGTGATGTTGCAGGTCGAACAGGCAAGACATTTTGTACAAACAACTACCTAAATTTTTCCTTAGGTAGTTTGGCCCGAGTCCATCAGTGATAGAGTTTACTAATACCCTCCATGAAGAATACAATTTATTTTTGGATGTACGTGTACCCCTACTGGTAACCAATGAGTCAGCTGCCCTTTGAGACTTGCAGACTATTAGATGAAGCTCGTGTTGTCACTTTTCTTTTCTCTAGGTTGTTCATCTCTTCCCATTAATGTTTTTTTTTTAATGTACACCAAATTGGTTTTTAGACCTCTCTTGCCATAGCAGCAAATGACTAGATAATCACTTATTACCTGCAGACTCTAAGTGCCCGAGTATGTTTGTTGAATGAATGAATGACTTTGCCAGTCTCAACAGAAATGGCTTGTACTTGCTGATAACCCCAAGTGAAGATATGTGTTATCGGTTAGGTTAATAAAGCATTAACTTGAGAGTCGGAATGTTAACACAGGCATAATGTAGGAAACTTGCCTGGCCTGAGCCGGTAATTGGGCTTGAGCCATCACACATGTATTTTTTGCAGTCCTTCGTGTTTTCTTCCTCTTTTCCACCACGAGAGCTTAATCTTTTGAGAGTCATGTCTGTGTCATCACTATCCAATAGTATTCGTTAAGCTCCTGTATGCTGAGTACTCCCGGGTTCTGTCCCTTTTAATGAGCATGAACATATCAGTTGAAGGAGTGGCTTTTAGGCGACACTGCCTTGCTCTGGAAGGGCTGATCTGTGAGTGCACAAGATGTTGGCACGCTGTTTTCTACAGTTCAGTAAGCTAATTAGCCTAATCACATATTTTAGTTGGCAAGCTTTGGCTGCCTCTTTAAAACAAGGGGTGAGCAGCTTGGCTTTGTGCTGAGAGATGTTATCAGACTTGGGCTCTTTGTCAGGATTAGATATTAGTGGGTTCTTGATCTTGAATCTGTAAATAGCCACTTCCTTCACACAGTAGAGGTTACCCTCTATGATTCCTTGCTAATCACTTTTGTCACTGACTGTAGTACACCTTTTCAGTCACCAACATTGCTTATACAGAGTGCAATGCTGGGCGATGCTTCGTTTTGTGCTACTCTGGGTAAGGATTTTTAAAAATGATTTACAAATAAGTAATTGCACTAAATATTTTCTAAAATTTACATAAATCAAAACATTTCTTTTTCGCCCGTAATGAGTTGTGAGATGTTACTTGTTTCTCCCCACCTTTTCGCCTGGTACTCAGTGTTTCTATATTCTCTTAATTTTCCCTTCACAGCATTTTTTTTTTTTTTTTTTGATTTGCCCAGCTCCTCTTCTTTGTTCTGTCATCTGGCTGGTCCCTCATCACCACCCTAGGTGCTCTGTCTGGGATGCTCATCTCTCTCTCTCTCTCTCTCTCTCTCTCTCTCTCTCTCTCTCTCTCTCATAGCCTCCTTTTGTCTCATACCATGTTTATCTGCTAGACTAACTTCCTTACATTCCTCCCTTGTCCTGTAACGACTGCTTTCAGAAATCTTTATCAACTCCCAAGTGCCTAAAGAGCTATGTCTTACCTCCCTCGCCTGAATTCCATTGTTCAATTCCATGCAGTTTGTTGGTGCTAGTTCCTGTCCTCTCTGAAAGTACATCGTCTGCCCAGGGGAAGCCTGTCTACTCCTCCCTGCAAGATGCCGCATGGTTAAGAGCAGGAGCTCTGGGGTCAGCTTAGCTTGGGAACAGATGTGCTACAGCAACTTGCCTTGGGCAGTTAACCTCCCTGTGCCTCAGATTTCTCATCTATAAATTAGGCAAAATGATAGTCTCTCCATTATAGAGGTGTGAGTTGTGTATGTATTTGACATACAATAGGAATTTAGCAAAAGTGTGAACTATTTACGTGTAGTATGCTTATGTAGTCTAACATGCCCTTGTAAAAATTATATTAGTATCTATATATAATGCTTAATATGTGTCAGACACTGTCCTACAACCTACACTATGTGGATTTGTTTAATCTTGACAAGAACTCTATGAGGAAAGAACTTGTAGCAGTCCCATTTTATAGTTGAGAAACTGAGGCTGAGTTTGCGACTTGCCTAAACTCACACAGTTGGTAAGTGGCAGGGCTAGGATTTGAACCTAGGGAGATCCAGCTCTAGAGTCAGTCCTCTTAAGCACTATTCTGCAAACCTAAATTCTACTCATAACCCTTCCACCCCCACCCCCAGGAATCTCCTCAGCCGCTCAGCCCATAGTGGCATCTCCCTCATGGAACTCCTGATGCATGTAATAGGCAGAATAAGTTAGTAATTGCTTAAGTCTTCATCGTTCTGTGCCCTTCAGTTCTGTATATATACTACAAGTTTTGTTGCTTATAAAGTTATTACAGTAGTTCTCTCCTTATCCACAAGGAGATACTTACCAAGACCAAGTGGATGCTTGAAACCGTGGATAGTACTGAACCCTATATACACTCTGTTTTTCCAATACATACATACACACCTTTTTACTTAAAGTACTTTTCTGCTTCTCTTTGGTTTATCCAAATGGCCAGCATCACTACTCTTGTGTTTTGGGCCCATTATTAAGTAAAATAACGGTGAATTAAACACAAGCACTGCACTACAGCAACGGTCGATCTGATAGCTGAGATGCTACTGGTGACCAATGGGCAGGGAGCATGTGTGTGGAGGCGCTGGACACGGGGACAACTCAAGTCCTGGGTGGGATGGATTGGAACAGCGTGAGATTTCATCACACCGCTCAGAGTGGTGCACAGTTTAAAACTTGTGTACTTCTGGGATTGTCCATTTAGTATTTTTGGACTGTTGTTAACTGCAGGTAAATGAAACTGTGGAAAGGGGAGCTGTGGATAAGGGGAGACTACATGCTAAAAGAGAGAATTTGGAATATGGAAACATTAAAGAAGAAAAGAGAGTGTACCTGGAGATAACTGCTATTCACGTTATCCGTCCTCCTAGTCTTATTTATAAATATTATACATATACAAATGACAACATAGGGCATATATACATTTTATCTGTAATTATGGTCATGCCATGTATGTAATTTTGCATCCTTTTCTTAATGTTGTAGTGTATTTGCCTGTGTCGTTAAATATTATTCTAAGTCACCATGAGAATAATGAGTGTGAATAATTTAATTGTTTGATTTGTCTACAGTGGACATATTCTTTACTTCAAATTTTTAAATGACTAATAAACATTTCTACAATCTAATGGGTCATAGGGATTTAGGAACTGGAGGACAAACCATTTAACATAGCCCCATGTTTTTGAAGATAAAGCGAGACACATAGAGCTTAATTTAAGTAACTTATCCAAGTTCATACAACCGGTTAGGAGCAGAATGAGTATTAGATTTCTTGTTTTCAAACTCACTGGTTTTTCATTATGAAACACGTTTTCTCATTTACTTTAATTATTCATCCACATCCCTCTATCCAGACATGGCTGACAAATTGGAAGGTACCACTTATGACCACAGAGCAAAATAATCCGTGTTTGTTGTGCCTTGGGACTAAGGTAAAAGGATCCCACTTAACCTTATTAGACCGTCCAGCTTTGTCATCATCCAGTTCCTTCTTTCCCTACCTAGAGCTTCCCGGTTGTCAATGATTAACTCAGATAAGACGAAAGGAGTGTGAGGATGGGGTCTGAAGTACAGCCTGCCCCTCTGTGAGGTCGCTTGGTGCTTTGTGATGGGAAATAGCTTTCCTTAGGGGTCATGGGCTTCAGTGGGAGCTGCAATATCGGGCTGAGTGGCCTGTCTTCTGCCGTGGTGCGGAGGAAAGCTGTGCTGTGACGCTCACCTGTGGAAGCTGGCCCGGCAGGACTGAGCCTTGCTCCTGGAACTGGCTCTCGGAGCCATTGCTTTAATGGAGCTTTGCTCTGCGGGTTCGGGACCGTGGATGCCCTCACTACCCTCACTCTTTCTAAATTTCTCTTAAGAGCACTTATTTTCTCAAGAAGGGCTGGGTATGGCTTAATGTTTCTGTATATCAATATTGTGGAATGAATATTGTGTGGAGGTGCTGGACAAAGGGAAGATACACAGTGAATTTTTGCAGTTCAAAAAATTTTTTTTGACATTTTGATGATTAAGTTATTCAAAGGATAACAGCTTCAAGGCTGAAAACACATGTTAAATTCATATTTCACCTTATTGCCAATAAGATCGACTAAAATTGCCAAGGCAAAATGTTTTCTTTCTCTTCTTAGAAGTTTCAGAATAACCTACCTTTATCACCCTGTCTTTAACGAAGAACAAAAGCTGTTACCAAGTGATTACATGGATTATCTTGATGAGTTATAATTTTCCTATAAAAATAATAAAAAAAATACCTGTTTTGAAAAGCCTCTTGCCTTTGGTGAAGGTGAATGCCTTAATACTATTTAATATGCTTTTGAATGAGAAGCTTATTTTTTAAAAATGATTGTGACCTGTTTATCTTTTGGGAATATGTTATAGTTGTGTAAATATCATGGAAATGGTAGGTCAACCAGGCTGTATTTATTTAAATTAAATTTTATTTTATTTATAAAAATTTATTTTTTATGGTGACATTGGTTAACAAAATCCAATAAGTTTCAGCTGTACAATTTAACAGTAAGACATATATATATATATGTATATATACATATATATAATATATATATGTGTGTGTGTGTACATATATATATAAAATTTACACTGTGTTCACCTCCCATAGTTACATATTTGTTTCTGTCACCACCTCCTTTACCTCTATACCTCCCACTCCCCCTCCCTTCTGGTAATCACTAGTCTATTGTCCATGTCCGTGAATCTCTCTTTGTTTGTCCTGTTCATTCGTTGCTTTTAGGTTTATATCATGTGGTTTTTCAACTTTTTTTGTGTGACTTATTTCACTTAGCATGATTATCTCAAGGCCCATCCATGTTGTTGCAAATGGCTGTATTTCATCTCTTCTTATGGCCGAGTAATATGCCATTGCATATATGTCCACAGCTTATTTATCCGATCATCTATCATGGGACACATTCAGCTGTTTCCATGTCCTGACCAACATGACTAATGCCGCTATGAACACTGATGTGCAAATATCTTTTAGGATATGAGTTTTCAAGTCTTTGGGGTAAATACCCAGTAGAGCGATTGCTGGATCATATGGTAGATCAATTCTTAGTTTTTTGAGGAACCTCCGTACTGTTTTCCATTTGGCTGTACCAATTTGCAGTCCTACCAGCAGTGTATGGGGATTCCTTTTTCTCCGCATTCTCTCCAACACTTGTTATTTTCCCATTGATAACAGCTATTCTAACAGGTGTGAGATGGTATCTCATTGTGGTTTTGATTTGCGTTTCCCTAATAGCTAGCGATGTTGAGCATCTTTTCATATATTTGTTGGCCATTTATATGTCCTCTAGGGACAAGTGTCTGTTCAGATCCTCTGCCCATTTTTTCATTGGATTGTTTTTTGTTATTGAGTTGTATGAGTTCTTTGTATATTTTGGATAGTAGGCCCTTATCGAAGGTGTTGCTTACAAATATATTTTCCCATTCAGATGGTTGTCTCTATCTTGTTGATGGTTTCTTTTGCTGTACAGAAGCTTTTTAGTTTGATGTAGTTCCATTCATTTATTTTTACTTTTACTTTCGTTGCTTTTGAGGTCAAATTCATAAAATCCTCTTTAAGTCCAAGGTCCTTACGTTTCATTCCTATGTTTTCTTCTTTGCATTTTATTGTTTCAGGTCTTAGATTCAGGTCCTGAATCCATTTTGAGTTAATTTTGGTGTGTGATGATAGACAACAGTCTAGTTTCATTCTTTTGCAGGCGTCTTTCCTGTTTTCCCAGCACCACTTAATGAAGAGGCTTTCCTTTCTCCACTGTATGTTTTTGGCTTTTTTGTTGAAAATTATTTGCCCATATAAATATGTTTACTTCTGGACACTTTGATTCTGTTCCACTGTTCCGTATGTCTGTTTTTCTGCTAATAACATGCCATTTTGATTACAGTATTTATTTTTTTTAATTAGCTAAATTTACCAGTTTAATATAAAGAATATTAATTTACCAGTTTAATATAAAGAATAAATATTTTAAAAGTAGTAATGTAATTAAATACATAGAGTAAAAGCCATTTTTTTGTGTTAATTCTTAAGATTGGTTAGGGAATCATTTAGAACTATAAAAGACTGAATATTGGTAAATAATTGAGCTTATTGAAGCAGCTTATTGTCTCTGTTAGTTTGCCTAGCAAAGGTAATTTTCTTTCTCTGTGTGAAGGCTTATGATATTTTAGTTCTCATTCTTTTAAAAAAGTATGATTTTCTTTCTAAGCATCTGTATAACCTTAGATGTTTAGTTTCTTGTAGTTGAATGATAGTGGCAGTGCTTGTTGCAGGTTGTCCTGGGAGGCAGACTCTGAGGTGATTTTGTGTGCAAGAATTGTTAGATGATGCTCTTTGACTCAGCATGAGTAGGGAGGGAAGAAAGCAGGACTGGGCAGGGAGAGACGGCGGACTGCCACCACGTCCCAATGAAAGCCTGGGTTGCCACTAAGTAGCCTCTGGAGCTGTCCTGAGTTGGGGCAAAGGGGTCACACCCTCCCTTAGCCCATTCATGGATCGAGGCCACCTTTAAGGGGAGGGTGTAATCTTGGGTGAACTGGCTGTCTTTAGCAGAGGGCAAGTTCTAGAGAGAGCTGACAGCTAGTAGCACGCATAGCAGCTGGGAGAATAAATCTCTTAACTCTGGTGGGACTGAGTGGATGTCACAGCATCCAGTACAGTGCCGCTAACTTTTGAAATTCAGGGGAAGGTGGAGAGAAGGTCATCCCATAATCTTTATGTGGTGAATATGGTTTCAAGGTAGATGAGTAGTTGTAAAAGATGCAATCTGTTAATGAGTCCAGTTTTCGCGCTCATGTGTGTGAAGGAAGCTTTTATATATAACTCTGTAAAAATAGAACCACTTTAAAAAATACAATTTACCTAATTCATGGTGTGATTTATTCTAGTATTAAATTCCAAATCTGGCTAAGTCACAGATCCTTAAATTGTTCACACAGGGCTGTGCTTTGCATTGTAATTATCTGAAGAAAAGTCTGGGACCGTGCTGCATGGTGAAGATGAGCATGGCCTGCACGAACTGTATAAAACCAGGAACCAAACTGCGGAATCTGATCCATAAGGGGGATTTAACGTGAACCTTAATGACCTGAATTTTTATTTAAAATAGTGCATGGTTTTGTATTCCATAAACAATTATAGAAAAACATAGTTACCTCTTAATTTGCTAATTTAAATTGTATATAAAAAATTACAATAGACATATAACTGAATTTATGAGCAGTTCCTCACATTATTGATCAGTATGTAGCCGTGTGAAAAGGAAAACATACAAATATTTTGAGTTAGCATTTTGGGTAATGCATCTATCAATAGATGTTAATCTATCCTCTCAGAACTACAGTGATGAATCAGAATATATTAAATGACTAATGTTTTTTTTTTTTTTCTTACTGGTAGGATAATCAGTTTTGTTCACCATCTAATATGCATCAGAGTTTCTAACAAGTTGGACTTCATTTGCATAGCTAGATCTCGTGAAAGCAGGGAAATGTACCAGCATTTATAGTGGCTGAAACCCCACGTTTTCTAGACTGTTTGCTACATTGTGGTGGTGGCAGTGACTAACTGACTAGTGTTTCTTACAGCTTCTTCAACCCATTATTTTTCCAAGTCTCAAACTCATAATTTCCCTAAAAGTTGCATTTGTGATAGGTACAAATTCCACCACCTGTTCTATTGACCTCACAATAAAACAAATCAACACATGGAGATATTTCGTGAGGGCTGGAATGCAGGGAATCACATAACATTTCTCATCAACACATTTCTCATTTGCTTAGCTGAATTGCTTGCCTGTGTCACCTCAGACGTGGTCCTACGCAAGCTTGGTATCAGCGAAGGAGCCCATTCTTGGGGAAGCCATTACTTTCACTCTTGATCATGGCAGCAAAGTGACTCCTCCTCTCATTTAGCCAGTCCTCCCAGTTCTCCCAACTCTGCTTCTTGTTAGCCACGTGACCATTCACTCTTCTCTAAGCTTCAAGTTTCTTCATCTGTAAAATGGGTATGCCAGTCCCCACCTCATTGGGTGATTGTGAGGACAGACAGTTTAATGTGGTGCCTGGCACAGAGTAAGTGCACAGTGAATGACAGCCTTTCCCACTGGTGGCTATTGCTATTGCTTGCTCAGGCAAACATCTCCCCCAAGTGAGCTGCTTATTCCCCGAGGCCTGGGACTGGATCTTATTCATATGCTGCCCACTTCACTTCTTGGGCAGTGGATAAATTTTCCTTGAGTGATCCCTACTCTGAAGGAAATGACTCGCCCATGAATGACAGAAGATGTGATCCCTGTTTTCAAGGAGGCCAAAGTCTGGTTCTGAGATAGCTACAACACAAAGCAGAAATGTTGCCATAGGGAGGTGCAATTAAACTAAGAAGTTTAGAGAAGAAAGATATTGATAGGCACTTAATCCGTGGTTTTGATCCTGTAACCAAAGATCCTGGGATGCTGAAAACTTTTGCTGAATTATACTGGACATCTTATATTTCTGGATTATACCTCCCTCAATTTTTAATGACAACTTGTTCTTTTAACTGTGTGTGTGTCAGGGATGGACAGAATGCTCTTTTTCAGCCCAAGCAGGTGGAATTAGAGCTGAGGGCATCTGTTCAATGCATCCAGGTCCTTTTGACACTTTTGCATCCATTTTCTGAATATACCTATCATCATTTATACTGAGTGTGCTGTTATGCTGGGCCTATGCCAATTTCATATGCTTGGTTATAGTTAGTAGATAGATAACTTGAACATTTTTGCAATAAAAATTTTTTATTATATAATTATTCCGTTTAAAAACTTGGAAAAATTTTCTTTCTCCAAAGAGAGAGTCAAACTAGAATTTTTTTAAATCACATTTATTTGGGCTACCATATTCTGCTTTGAGGTCCCCCCGTCCCACAATCACATAAGCTAGGTTTAGGAGAGAAATCACAGGGGAATCTGCTCAGTTACTTGTTTGATTCCCCCGGGGGCACTAGCTCTTTGATCTTCTACTAGTGTAGCTCCTCTGATCTTTTATTCTGTAAGGTGTTTGTGTCTCTGTGTGATGGATGTTTCACTGACCCAAGTAAATGGAAGAAATTTTTTTTCAGCCTTTAAATATATTGCTTTCCTTGTTCTTTCAAAAACACACTTTTCTTGGGTAAGAACATTTTTGAGGCCTTTGGCATCAAATCAACAGAATTGTGGCCTTTAATGGAATTTGAAGCACTGAGAAGGGTTTTGATAAGAATTCATTTTTGTTCCTTTCTTCTTGACTATACTCAATTCACACAGTAAGGAAGCAACTTTCCTACTCCTCCTCTTATTTTGTAAACAAGTGTATCTGAATTTTGTACTTTGGCTTTTATTGTCACTTTTCCTTGGAGGAGAGGAAAAACTCTCAACTGTGTACAGAGTAAATTAAATTATGAGGAAAATAGTCTACAGAGTTAAACGAGATGAACTGAGGTTTGGGACTGAATCTAAGCATTGCCATGATGTTGAAGATAGTCTAATCCATGATTCAGAAACATATTAGTCATTTGGATATACTGTTGATTTGACTAATTACCCTGAAGGCTGGCAGGCAGACTGAATTGCTTGAGTCAACTAGTAATTTTGATCAAATCAAAGAGTAATTACAGTTTTGTACAGGCAGCAAATATAGAATACTGATTATGTTAGGCTAAAGAAGATGTTATTATGATATGAAGTAAAATATTTAATTTTGGCATTATGGCAGTTCTTTACCTTTTTCTTACTTTTAGGCTTAAATTCTCAGAACACTGTAATAAAAGGTTATGGCAACTTTTTGGAGAGAATCATTTTATTCTCTAAGTAAAAAATTTATAAACATGTGGAAGGTTCTCTGGTGTTAAGGTACTTACATTTTAAATGTACTGTCATTATAATAAGCATATTTTTGGAAGTTCTCAGAACTAATGTGGTCAGATTTAAAGTTCAAAATTTTCTTTAGATTTTGTACAGAAAGACATGAACCATTTGGGTGGCAGAGCCAGAAGTTATTGAGACTGTTTTTCCTACCAGTTTATTAGATGAACACTGATGTCACCATGTCAGGTGTACCTGAAACCCAAATATTTATGTTTGTTTGGTTCCCCTTCTGTCATCATCCTTTTCCTCACTTTTGAGAAATCTTTCCCCAGAGCATGACAGTTATTGCTGACAGTGTTTGGATGCTACATTTTTGAGTAAACATTTAAAATATATTAGAAAGAGAGGCATGTTCACTTAATGGAAAATCTGTCTTTAATTTTACTGGACTTGTCTCTTGGATGGTTTACCTGTATTAGAATCGTTTTCTATAAAAGCAGAAAATATAACTTATTTGGAACTTAGTGAAGATTTGCTATATAATCAGTTGATGTTTGTGAAGCTCCTTCAGGGTAGTTATTCTGAAGAAAGCTCCAGTGTTGTGTAGTAACGTCATCCACTGTATACATTCTTGACCCCCTACAACAACAACAAAAAAATCAGAAAGAGAAATAGAGAACAGTAATTTAAAATGTTCAGATACTTTGGGGTTTATTCTTGGGAATTGTAGATGTATGCCTGCTCTTTCCTTGCCTGGTCCCCATTTCTACCTGCCTCTCGCATTGTATGTATCTCACGATGCTGAAAGTAATTCTTGCATTTGAAGGAACATATTGTTTTTGTACCATCTGACTCTGAATGCCTACTGCTTTGTTGGATATGCAACTATTTTTCCAGCTTAATGAGAAGTATGTAGATTTCCAAGTGCTTTGCTAAGGGGTGTTCAGTAATAATTTTGGGAATTTGCATGCCTTGCCTTAAGCACGGACATTAGAACCTAATCTCTAGATAAATTTCAATTCCATTCCAATGGTAGTGAGTCAGATCATCAATTTTTGGTAATCCCACAGGGCACAGAATGGAAGTGAAGTATTATGCATATATATGTTAATATTATATACAATTCTTACAAAAAAAGGAACTAGCCAAAATCCCCTTTTGCTTCCATACCATCTTTACAGTTCTTTTGATTTTAGAAGTCAATGAGTTCTAAAGTGCAGGATAATTTTGAGGGGAATGTAGCAACCCTTGTCTGTTCTTGTTCATTGTTTGCTAGCTGAAGCACCAACACTAGGAGGAAACAGTGCCAGATGCAAACATTATGTGAAGCAAAACTTAATTTAAGACAGTGTCTTTGATATTTTTCTTTTCTTGCTTTGCCTTCTCTTTCTTGCCCCTCTGTACAGAAGATACTGATACACACATGTTAATTTAGTAGAGAAGAGTTTTAATTAAAGAAGTGTAGATAGCCTGAAACCATTCAAGTCTGTGCCTGCCACTCTAGAGGCAAGTGGAGATGAATTGAAGCAGAATGTGGGAGAGTCATGATCTACCCAGTAACTTCTGGAGGCTCATAGATAAATTACTGCCTTCCTCCCCATGAGGACAGCCTCTCTGCAGGTCTGCTTAGGGGGCCTGGCAGCCAGCCAGTCAATAAGCCATCATTGCTGTGACAGAGGAACTGTTTAATTTGTTTCAGTTTTTAGTTTTATTTCTTGGAAAGGCATCACAGTAAGCCTAAATTCTGGACCCCCAAGCAGAAATTAGAGCCTCCATTACCCTTCGTTAACTTCAAATTACGTGTGGGTTTTCTGTTGGGTCTCTGAAAAGGCAGAAGTAATGTTTAGTATTTACATCTGTGTGCAGAGCTAGACTCGCAGGTGTGTGCATGCACATATGTGCGTCTCTGTGCACAAGAGGTAGAGAGAGAGAGGAATAGGGGGAAAGGAGGAGAGAATGGAATGCATCTTTCGCTGGGACAAAGCACTGCTCCATTCAAGGGTAACGAGTCTCTTACCAGGTTCTCTTTCAGAATTTCTCAGCATCATACTTATGCCAAAATGATGGCTTCAGAGCAGTGAGATCTGCTGTTAATAATAGCAACATTTTTTAAAAGAGATAGTTTAAAAAAACTTATTTGCAAGTGCATAATGATCTTTGATTTTCAGGTCAAATATTAGTTTGAAAGAATAGGCTTTGTATAAGTAGAAAAAAATCCTATTTAAAAAAGCCAAATAACTTAAGATGCTATTGTGAATAGTGGTGAACCTGCTCAAGTATAACTACAGTAAATTACAATGCTGGAAGGTTTTTTTGGATATGAGAAATCTTCATAGTGAGCCAAATTAATTTGATTTTGTTTATTAGAGAGGTCCTTAAATTTTTTGAGAACCTTGGGACTCCTGGAAAAGGTCTTAGGGAACTGTAGGGTTCCTCAACTACATTTGGAGAACCAATGATCTAGACAAAACTAAAATAATCAAAATACCATGGTACTGGCACAAAAACAGACAATAGATCAATGGAACACGATCTTGAACCAGAAACAAACCCACATTTATATGGCCAGTTAATGTACAACAAAAGAGGCAAGAATATACAATGGGGAAAAGATAGTATCTTCAGAAATGTTGGGAAAACTAGGCAGATGCATGCAAAACTCAAAATGTGTTAAAAACTTAGATGTAAGACCAGAAACCATAAAACTCTTAGAAGAAAACATAGGCAGTGAACTCTGTGACATTGGTTTTAGGAATATCTTTTTGCAAATGTCTCTCTAGGCAAGGACAACAAAAGCAAAAATAAATGGGATTACATCAAACTAAAAAATTTTTGCACAGTGAAGGAAACCATCAACAACAAAAAAGTCAACAAACTGAATGAGAGAAGATATTTGGAAATGATATATCTTATAAGGGGTGAATATCCAAAATGTATAAAGAACTCATACTGCTCAGGATAAAAAAATAAAAAAATCCAATTAAAATTTGGGCAGAGGACCTGAATAGGCTGACAAAGATTTTGGCAGATTATTAACTTTCCAAATTCCTAGAGTTATAAACCCCATAAACTGAAGATAAACATCATAAACTTGATCCAGTATTTTTGCACAATAATAATAAAATAAATGTTAAAAATGCGGTCCTTAAAAATAAGACTACCACTCTTCTAAATTCTTCACACTTTCGTGACATCATTTTCATTTATATTTATTTCACTGGAAGTTAACGCATAAAATTGTACATGTTTTCTGTTAAATATTCTCAAACATTTTGTGATCATTATAATTGATTCAAATAGCATATTGACATACTCTGTTATCCGTTCTCATAGCCATCAGGCTATAATTATTGTGCAGGCACTTTTCTTTCGTACTATAATGAAGGAGACACTTCACGTCCACTGTAACTGCCACACTTTAGCCGGACTTACGTGCTTTCCTTTTGTTTAGGGTTTTTTCTTTTATTTTTGTTAACATAAAAAATAAATGTTTTCGCTAAGTAGTACATAAACATGATACCAGATTCAGAAAGTGAAGAAGGGTACACAGTGAAAAGCAAGTCCCCGGGCCTCCCTTGACTCCAGCCAACCAGCACCCGCTGCCGAGGCAAGCACCGTACGGTTCTTGTGCATCTTCAGGGACCATCTACGCGTTCGTAGGCACACAGGGCAACACATTTCTTTTTTCTCTTACACAGCGATGGCATACTCTACTTGCTTTTCTGTATGTATCCTGGCAGCCTTTCTGTATCAGTATATTCAGAGCGGACTCCTTAAAAAAAAAAGTCGTGGCATAGGATTTCATTACATAGAAGTGCCACCATTTATGTAACCAGACCATTGCTGTTGGATATTTAGGATCTTTTCAGTTGTTTACTGGCTAAACAATTCTGCAAAGGACATTGGAGAGGTGCTAGTGGTTCAGAGAATGTGTTTGGGTCAGAATGCAGGATATCTGTGTGACTTTGACTAGACCAACGCCTCTACCTCGGTGTGCCTCAGTGAAAGAAGGGAATATAGTTCACAGGAGGGTTGAGAAGATTTAATGAGTTAATGGAGTAATGTATTTAGAATAGTACCTGGCACAGAGAAGTGCTCAATAAATATCAACTCTTGCTATCATTTGGTGTGCCGTTTTATAAAGGAAAAGTGTATTTACGTGATAATTGCACAGAAGTGCTTTTGCCGATCAAATTCAATTCTGTAGGTAGAACACAAGCTTATGCTTTCACTTGAGGTACCTGAGATACACCCACTTTTTACTTCCCGTAAGTCACCTCTTGACATGTTTAAATCTGGACCTGGATTGTACACAGCTGGGGCCCATGTAATTTTCTGATCAGGAGGGAGAGGTTTCAAGTTAAATATTTCTTCCTCATGAAAACTTTTGGTGCTTTTAGAAGGTCTTGCTTTTTATTTTTGTCAATGCAATGCCTTATTTCGATGATAAACTGATCATGGAAATAATATACATGTGAATAGTAAACTATTTTAAACCAGTAGGTTTATGTACTTCTCACATCTTAACCTACTCGTGGATGGATGAGAAAGTGTCGTCTTTTAAGTCATAGTACCATTTGTTAAAGGGACCGTATTATTTACATGTAAGGAAGTCTTATATTTTTATGTTTATAAAAAATAAATGTGAAATTAGAACTTCATAGTCTTAGGTTACCACACAAGTGCAACTATTATTTCACTTACCTGAAAGCAAGATACATGTATCAATTAGTTCCAGCATCAGTGGTTTACTTTCTTTCTGTCATGTGTATAGTACACAAAAGGCATGCGACTCTTTGTGGCCCACTTCGTAGACTGGTGATGAAAGGTGCCTTGTCTTAATTGATATAGAACCATGTTCTGGGAGACCAGGAGGTTGTTGACTTCTGAGCCTGTTGCTAAATTATAATAAATGCTAATCGTCTTTTACTTCTGACAAGTCACCTTGCAGCATTTTGGGTAGGAGTGGAAGTGCTTAGCCAGCCATGAAATTTGTAAGTCACCTAGGCCAGAACTGATTATTATTCAATAGCATGATTGCTCGCAGGCTGGAACAACCCCTACGCTGCTGAAACAGAACTTTTTGTTATCACTGAAGTCACAGAAATTCACAACTAGCTCTTCCATAATACCTTTAGAATTTGAACTGGCTATTTGCCTCTGTTTTAGAATTCTTCATGGTTTTACCATGAATGCATCTTTAAAATGGCTTTTAAACTTTTTTGAAGGGGGATAATTCATGGACCCTTTTTAGAAATGGCTGAAAACTATAGCCATCTCTCTTCAAAAAAATATGCCCACAATTTATGAGACCCATGGATATACAGAGAAAAGTTTTATTCTTACTTTACTTATTGCTCTTACTATGTTCTATGCCACGCACGGATGAAGGACATTTGTGAAAAGGAGGCTTTTCTTGTGGCTGTTCCGAAGGGTAATCATCACACCATACTGATTACACTGCAGGTTGCATATCTGAACATTTTCACATGAAGGCATTTGAAAGACTGCTGGTAGGAAACTAATTCCGATTGATACAGGTATAAAGACAGGTATTCCCGAAGGTGCTTACTTATCCGGAGAAAATGACCAAGACACGTTGGTTAAAACTTTAATTTTCTAAATACATTCTTGAGAAGAACTTTCTTATATGAGAGGGTGTTTCTTTGATTCAGAGCATCTGCCTCAAATTTTTGCTTTAAAATATTACCTCATAGAAGTTGTCAGATAATCTTGTTTCTGCATTTCTCTGAGCTAAATTTTAGGGTTTTGTGGCAGAAATCTTGATAACTTGTCTTTTAATAGCTTTCAACAAAATAGCGATGTGAACACTTGGTACATACTACTTAGATGGAGATGTTGGGGAGACTTCCCCCAAGAATGATCCAGTTTTCACATTTCAGCAAATCACTCCATGTGTATATGAAACTTTTTAGTCACTAATGAGCTGATGTCTCAACACTTGCTATAATTTCAAAAGCTACAGTTTTTATATTGCAAATCCTTGCCAGTAGGGGTTTAGTTTCTTAAATAGCTTAAAAATTAAGTTCCCAAACAAATCTGAGGTATGATTTTGAATATTAGTTAAAATTTTTCTTTATTATTCTGTTTATCATTCAGTTGCATGGAACTTAGACATGACCTAGTTGGCAGCCTATTCTAATGAAATTAAGGTGTGAAACATGGTAGAATTATTTCACGGCATTAATAGTTTTCCACAATCTTGCTACTATTTTGAAGTATGCATTTATCAAAGCCGGAAACCATTTGGACTATGTGTATTGAGAGAATTTTCTTTATGCCCTGAACTTTTTGAGAGTTTTTCTGTATGTTAACTGGTGACCTAAATCTTGGCAGACCAAAATGAGATACTGCTTTCCTGAAATAATGGACAGTGAACAATGACGAGAGCTAGAATTGAACTATGACAAGTTGAGGGAGGCTCGGGACAAGGTCCAGGAGAGTCAGAGCTGTTAGATGCTTGCTTTATTTTCCACAGCCTAGCATTGCCATGTGAGATGACAGCAAGAGAGAAAAGGAAACTGGGCCAGAGGATTAGAGCACAGGGAGGATTTAGGTTTAATAGGATTTTATTAGGCTCTAAGTAGAGGTTGTCTGAGGTAGTTTGACCCCAAATGAATCCCCCCCCCCGCCACTGCTGTTAGTTACAACTGAGAGCATAAGGATCCCCTCTTCCACGTGTTCCCAATATTTGAAGACTCCTCACCCTTATATGCAATTTTACATGATAAGCACTTTTCTAGTAATAGAACTTTTATGGGTGTAGTAGCGGCTCATTAAGGGCATTCCAAAGTGCATTCTGAAACGTGAGGTTTTATCCTGGCAGTTGCTCAAGAAACAAACCAACCACGAATTATATTTGAGATGATTGATTCCTGTGCTTTGGGTTCCTTAAGTGAAATAGGCTTTAATCATAAAAAGCCATACCAAAAAAAAAAAAAAATCCCATTTACAGTGATTTTAGAATTCTTAAGAAGATTTTTGCACAGTGGCCATTGTCCTTCTTTAATGATTATATGACTACCCCTCCCAATTAGTGTAACAGTTGTGATAAAGTATGTAACATGATGACTTTTGAGCTGAGAGAGAAATAATCATTAATCATTTAGTACTAACTACTCGCCTAAGCGGGGTTCCAACCAAGAGCCCCACAGCTGGGTGAGCACTGGAACTGGAGTCCACAGCCCTGCCTCCCAGTTCAAAGCTGAAGTTTCCAGGTGGAGACGGCTAAGTTTTCTGACTTCCACACTTGGAGAACTGAGCTTGCAAACTCTTAGCCTTTACACTTTGTTCCTCAGTTAAATCTACCTAAACTCTGGAACCATTTCCACAAACCAACCAGAGAACTATCAGGTGGGGAGAAGAAGGAACGGTGGGAAGGGAGCCTGCCATGTCTTTCACGTTTAAGACATTACTTCTGATGTGGTAACTCAATGTGGAAAGACTCGGCTTTGCTACTCTTGGTTCCTGCAGATATGACTGCTTTTTCCTTAATAAAAATGTTCTCTTGGCTCTGTCTCCCTTTACGGTGGCCATCCATTTATTTTTCTTAAGAAATTTTTTCTTTATAATTTGTTATTAGAGGATATTATATTGAAATAGATAAAAGAATTAAAGGATGGTATGAGATAATATAAAATAAATGCCAAAAGATTTACATCATTAAGTTCAGTTTGATCATGAAAGAGGGATATATTAAAATATAGTTATGCAGGAAATATATTACAGGAGAAAATGTAATTTTGACACATTTATAGCTTTCTTAAGTATTGTAGTTTTTGAAAAGAGTCTGGAATTAGATAAGATGTCTATTTGGAAAGGAGGTTGAAGGAATTTTTACATTACAAAGAGGTGTGATCTAGATGACTAGAATCTAAGCTTTTATAACTAACTATATGGTATATTTTATATTATATATATTTTATAATTCTGTGATATGGAAGCATATGCTTATGCTTTTTTATAGCCAAATAAAAGATATATACTTTTTAAAAAGGGCAAATAAAAATATACATAATTCTTATGTCAGTTATCTGTCTCCAACAATAATTTAATAGAATTTTTCTTTCCTTACTGATGGAAAATATTTTTATATATAATATTGAGGTATATAAATAGACTACCAGTAGCATCTTTGGGAATAATGCAGTATTTCTGTCTTGCAGTATAGAATCTGGGCTGATGTGTTCAGGCTTTTGTATATGTATTCTGATGGCTCCCCTAAAGCACCCCCACCCCAATGGCAAAAAGAGTCAACAACCATACCACAAAACCACACGCAACCACTTTTGGAAAAAGAGTCCTTTGGATATTTTTTGCTGTTAGTGGTTTGTTTGAAGAAAGGGTCTAGATGGTTTATAGAATTCTCTCTCTTACGGGCATGAAATTTGAGTTGATGTGCATGTGTGTATTTATGGAAAGAACAGGCTGAATAAGTGCCAAGAGTGGCAAACATTTCCAGCTTCAGATACCTTAGGCTGAAGAGGGCATGGGGCAAGAAAGGAGAAATATCCAGGAATGCCATGCTCTGACACCAGCACACATTCCTGAGACTGCAGCCTCTCTTTCGTACTCACAGGTTTTTGCTTAGATTCTGTCCTCTATTCTTCACTTGGGACTTTTAGCTGTGATCTGAGAGGTAAATAAAAAGCTTGTAATGGAAAAATGCAAAAAAAAAAAAAAATGCAAAAAAAAAAAAATAATAAGAAAGAAAGAAAAAAGGGAAAGCCTGACAGCAGGCAGGCAAATGCAGAAATATTTTGAAAACCTTGGTGCTTGAGGAAATGTGCCCATGTACCTCTCTCATTCATACAGTGTCTATTCCTTTCAGCTTTATCTTGCCCTGGGGCCATGCCTGTGCTTTAATACTCTAATGTGAGAATAAGAGAGTGGAAATAAATGTCCAGCTCTTTGGTCTCTGGGTGTGTTAGGTGGCATTTTTATTTATAAAACATTCTGGCCCAGTGTTTGCCGTCTCAAATGTGGCTTGCTTGACTCGCTCTTCCTTTCTCATGGAAGTTTCTAGATGTTTTGGATTCTGTCTTCATGACCCTTTAGATTTTTTAGTCATCTGCCTTAAAAGTATAATCAGATAAGTAAGTGAGATGCGTTTTCTCAGAGAAGGTCCAGATTCCTTAAGGGAGTAGGGCTGGGGATTCTAACCAGGACGAAGGAATATTGTTTTCTAGAAAGAACACTAGACTAGGAATCAAGCGACTTACATTCTATCTCCATTAAAACTAACTTGTAAGTTTATGACCTTAGCTAAGATATTTGTCCTGTCTGTAATGCAATCTCACTCTCTGAAAGGATTGCATGGAAAGGCCTTTTGAGAATTAACTTAAAGGAACTTAGAGATCACGTGTCTAATTTTGATGTAGAGGCCACTGGCATGATGTATGTTCCCCTCATACCACTGAAGAAAAGTGAGAATCATGGAGGAGGGAATCTCAAGCAGTCTTCTATGTTTTTAATCTCTGGGATAAGCCAAAATATTCTGATTTTTCTCATTAATATCATTATATCATCTGAATAAAAAACCTGGACATGTTCACAGAAGTATTATGTTTAGAACAATAAGGAAGCTGAGTCAGAACTTGTTTCATCTCTTATCACTTAAAGCTACATGCTAAAATGTTATATACTCTGCATGCGTGGGGTGGCCACCCTGAATTTTTATAACGCCGGAGGGACCCAACAAAATGTGCCTCTCAGTGGCAGAGGTCCACGGCTGGTAGTGAACAATGTCTTGTGGAAAACGACAACTTTGTATAATTAGGAATTATGCTCTGGGCAATAAATATTAAAATATAGAAGATGTACACAAGCTATTTCTTTCAGGCATGCAGTGCTCCTTCTAGCAGGTGTTCCTCTTTTTATATACTTTAATCCTCTTTCATTCTCCTTAAAAACTTGTCTTAGAATTATTAATTCTTGCAAGTTTTCTGTTCTAGTGTTCTAACATTTTTTAAAGAGATCCTTTGATGCGAAACGGTTGGTCTCCCCGCCTCCGCCCCCAAAGGAAGCACTTGTTTTGAATATTCCTTAATTATTTTCCAGGGTTTAATTTCACTCCCCACCAAATCTTGACCCTTACGTGTAATCTGAATTGTCATCTTCAGCCTCCTTACATTTATTATTCGTAGGCGAAGCAGATGATCAGTGTTCTCCTGGTAATACCCTTCATAGTAGTCAGTCGAAAATCGCTGTTTTTTGTTTTTCCTTTGACACTACAAGTCTGGAAATTCTCTCTTGTGTTTTGTTTTCCAGTGCTCCTATAATTACAAGGTAATTACTTTTTTCTGAACTCTCTCCAGTCTGTACACTAAAAAAACAATATTTTGAACTGTGCCCAGTCCTTTTATGGGTTGATCAAACTGGCGAGATAACACCATTATCTTACTTCTTTTGCCAGAGAGCTCCACACAGCTGCATCATACTCGCTGTACACTCTGTGACCTCAATATCTTTTTTCTCCCTGCTGGGAGTCTGTCATAGTCAGACTTTCTTCATATTTTAGCCACATAATTCATTTGTTATTAGTAAGTGTGCTACCTTGGACTCATACCTAGTAAGCACTATCTTGTTTTTGATGGATTATTTCTATCTCTGATTTGCCAAGGTTACTTGGAATTCTATTATTTTTCAGAAAAATCTACAAACATTAACTTTCTTTGTAGCCACAAAATGACCGAGAATGTTTTCAGTTCCATTGTGACAGTCATTGATTTAAAAAATTCAATAATATTGGGCCCAGGAGTCTGGATGCTGGTTTATAACTACCCTAAGTTGTATCAAGCCATTTATTTCTGTCACTGTTAACTAATGGTTTTTCTGTTTCTGGATGTTTTTGAACTCCATAGATATTGGCATCATAGTTTCTTGCTTGATTATAGGAACTAAATTTGAGTGAGTTAGAATTACAATCTAAGGGGTTATGATTGGTGGTAGTGGGGAGAATAAACCCAATAATTGTTTAATTTATGCATGTAGCCTTTATAGCATCATTATTTTATATTTTTAATAGCAAGGTGACAGAAAATAGGGAGGCTTTTAGATTGAGTAGAAATATTCATTTTGTAGATATTTTATTCTAGTGTTGGACTTTGAGAATGTCTATGCTTTGATTTAAATTTGATAGTGTCCTTTTAAATCTGAACATAATGAGATGTATTTTTTGTTATTGTCATTACAGGTTTCCGAAGGTGACAGTGAAATGTGAAGAAGTTTCGTTTCTATTGTGATACTTGAAAGTTAGTGACTGCTTACCAAATTTTCGTGAGAATTAAATATGACTTAGAAGCATTGATTTATGAAGGTTTATGATGTCATCGGTTGTGACAGAAAGCAAACTGCAGCAGGCTGTGAGCCTGCAAGGAGTGGACCCAGAAACATGCATGATGGTGTTTAAAAACCACTGGGCACAGGTAATGTATGACTTCCACCTTTTCTGCTGGTCTAGGTAGCCCTAGAGGCCTCCATCACACTGAGCTGGGGTTTCAGTGTAACTAGATTTCCAGAAACATAGGGAGGAAAACACTTTCAGGTAGAAAGAAAAGCAACTTTCTCTTCTTGCTTTCCTAGAATAGGTAGGTAGCTGGTTAAAAATCATGATTTTTACAAAAGCAGTGAGAGAACATGTATGTTTCTCAGATGTTTTTAGAAGAAGAGCAGTTGACCTTATAGTGATTTGGACATCACTTTAAATATCCTGGACCATCCTCTCTTTCCTTCCTCCCTGCTGATTTCCATCCAGACCTTATAGTCTAACAATATACTAAAGTACACATTTCTTAGGCATTTACCAAGTGCTATGCTGAATATTTAAATGCCCTGTGTCCTTTAATCTTCTCCATAAACCCATAAGGCAGTTAGTTCCTCATTTTACAGATGAGGGAATGGAAAACTACAGAGGTTAAAGAATTTGCTTAGGGTTAAGTAATTTGCTTGAGGTTATCCAACTAGTGAGTTTCTAAGCAAGTGCTTAGACCTTGGTCTTGACCTCTAGAGGTGCACTACCACTTTTTGGGCTGGTGGTCCCTGTGTAATCTAAGGAAAGAGGACGGGCACCAGGTGGTATCTGAATTCGTTAGGAGGCTGATTATAAAAGCTTTTTTGATTATTCATTTTGACTTCTCTGTGACTCTTCTCTGATCTGTTTGTATGGATAATTAAGGGTTGAATGTTCAGAAAATTTACCAGCTCACCCCTTTCCTCAGGGAATTTACAAGTAGTAAAATAAGTAAAATTGGCATTCTTTACTACTTGTCCAACTTTATGTTCCCTAGGTGAGCTGGTAAGTGGCTATTTATGTGACAGCTTTTTAATAACTACCCAGCTCCTTCCTGTGGCCGGAAACAGCACATGGATTAAAGCATGGAGCCTGTAAATCACAGCAATTATAGGGGACACCGTTTAGATCAAAACCAAAATCACTTCTGCTTCTGGATCGTTTACACTTTGGAGCTCCTCGTCAAACTATCCAGTGTAAAACTTCCAAAATTTTTTATGCATTTCCATTTTCTAGTTTTTACCATTAGAATCTTAATGGGTTGCCTTTGGATATTAAGGGCACATCTGTTTTAGCAAAGGGAAGAAAATAGTTCAGGAGTTTTCCAGGTAATAATTACCTTTGACTTTGCAGTTTTAAAAGGATTTTAAAGCGCCGGCTCCAGAATGGGTTGGTGAACCCCCGAGGGATGTGCCCAACAGGTGTTGAGTGTGGAAGGAATATTTTAGAAGGCCTGTTTCTAACTTTGTCTTTAAAAATATAAATCAATTTTGTGTTTATAATGAACATAATATATGCATATACCAGCATGTGCATATAATTTTACTATGTGTCCTCATTTAACTGATAGAGTGCAGTCTGATGTTTTGAGAGCATTTTCAGTCATTTCAGTCATTTCACTGGGCTAAGGAAGTCTATTGTTCTAACAGGTATTCTTTTCTCTCAGCTCCGATTTGTTGGTCTGTGTGTAAACCTTTGATTGTAATCATTCCCGCCAGATAATCTGGGATGTGGTCCATTTAGTATCACTCTTCAAAGACATAGTATATACCATCACCCCTTGATTTTATGTAGATGGGTCATTTGTCCTTTCAGATTTGGTCCTGAACAAGCTTTCTCCAGAGCTGTTGGAGTGCTGTTAGAATGTCTTAATTCAGGAAGGTATAAATACTCTTTCACATGGGTAAAGGAGTAAATATTGGTCCTAGAATCATATTATTCATTTTCATATTCAATATGAATAACTACAGCACTATCAGATATTTTGGGTTATCTGAAGCATAGCACCTTCCACTTAGTGCAGAAAATGTCGAGTTGAGGGTGAGGATAACTTTGTCAGAGGGAGTGGTGTTTAGTTAGTACACATGGCCTTTCGTAAAGTGAGAATGCTCTTGGTCTTGTTGTTTCAGCCACTTATTTAACTTTGGGCCAGTTTCTTCCCTCTTTAGTCTTGACTTCTCTTTAATAAGTCTGGGAAATGCCCTCAGTCTCTGTCTACTTCTAAAAGTTCTTGAGGGTCATTCTGTTACCTTTATGAAAAAACAAAAACAAAAACAAAAAAACACTAGTTGAAGAAATTCATGTGGATATCCATGTGATTAATTGGAGATTTATTGAGCCCAAGCTTCAGGTACAGCACTGTAGGTGTCACAGGTGGGATATAGGAACATAAAAGCCTTGGACTGAGCTTTTAAACAATGAATCAGCTAATTTGGATGACAATGTGAGATATGTTATTATAAATGAATATTATTGATTATAGGAATTAAGGGAAGGGACTGTTGTGGATGGTAATGGCCTGGGAAATGGAAGAAGTAGGATTTGCTAGAGAAGGCGTATTGGAAACAAATGCTAAGTTTTGGCTTTTTTGGATGGTTAAAAAGTGAGGGAGTCAGGGCAAGGCAGAGACGTGAGGCTGGGTGTGAGGTAAGGAATGAGACCTTTAGCTGATAGGAGTAAATGCTATTTATTATTTTGGAGTTTTATACTTAGCACTTCTTCCGTGAGTTGTTCAGGATGGTGGTGGATGAAGAGCAGTTGCAGAAGATTGGGAAATGAGCTAAAATCTGACATAAACTCCTATGACTGGTGTGACTGTAGCCCCTGGGTTCCCCTGAGGCAACCCAATAAAACCTGGAAGGCCGGTAAGAAATGTGGTATAGATGGAACTGAATGACAACATTTTACCTACCGCCATGTTCCATTAGCTGGCAAGTGCAGCATGTTTTAATCCAGAAAGCTTCTGTTTTTTACAACACTTCAGTATAAATTAAGCATAATTATATATTTGACAGGTTTTGTTCTACTCTTTACTAGTAACTTCTTTTCCAAACCTTGAGTTAAAAAGCACACTTTGATGGAAGAGGATATCCACTTGCCTGCATACACTTTGCAGTCCGTCAGGAATAGCCAGTTATACAACCAGCCATTACCAAGGCAGTCCTTGATTCATGAGGTGTCACATGGGGAGAGTTTTGAGTGACCCAGTGGTGAACTTGAGTTTCTAAACTGTTCCCTGGGTCCATTGACCTTGTGACAGGAATAATTGCATTCCTACTAGTGACCCTGGAGCCTCCAGGCTGCAGGAGATAGAACTGGCCTATACTTCCTCTCACCTGAGGTGCCATCTTGCACCATAACATGTTAGAACAACGAATCTAAAACTCAGATCTGTCTGGATCATTTCTTAAGTTGGACATTTCAGTGGCATCAGGCCAGCTACAGACCAGCATGGCACATAGAGTTCTTTATATCCTGTCCTCTTTCACTCCTCATCTTTCACTTAGTCACCAGAAATGCAAAATCACTTGGAGTTCCTCGCCAACCCCATTCCCAGGCAGTGGCATCATGCTATTTCATGCCTCTCTGCCTTAGGCACTTATTCTTCTTTCTGCCTGGAATCTCTCCCCCTGCTTAAATGCCTCTCCTGTGGGACTCATATGGGGCGTCATTTCCTCCAGGAAATCTTCCTCGTTCTCTTTTATGCTCCCATTCTGTGCTCCAACAGCATCCTGAGTGTCCTTTCACTGTTACACTAACCACTTTTTATTAAAACTACATGTACAGTATCTTCTTTCCAACCTCATTTCAAGCATCTCATGACAGAGACCATATGTACTTTGCCTACGTCTCCAGTGCCAAGAATATTGCGGGCATATTGTAGATGTTCAACAAATTGTTGAACCAAAAGACAGGAAATATGACATACAACTTTAGAAGAGCTAGGTGACTCCAAAAAGAGCCATAAGCATACACTAATATAAAACTAATATAAAACTTTTTTATAATTTGCTACCAATAAGATCTTTGGATTTGCATTTAATGATCAGTGATCTGGAGGAGTATGTGTGTGTATGTTTTGAATTTTTATAGTAGTGTATAAGAACAATTTATAGTCTAGTAGATTTGTTTTATCTCTTGCCTTTGCTTCTTTGCTTCTGAATGGAAGAGAGCAAGAGGTAAGAAGCATTGTCCAACAGATAAGAGACTATTCAGCAATATTGCTATGTGAATTAAACCCCCCACACTAGTTTTTCTTACTGGCACAATTGTACTTTGTGAAGCGTCATGAACCTTCCTCTGTTCATTCTCTATCCCCTCCTCTCAAGCACTGAATTGGTATTAGCTGTATACTTAAAGGCATCTGCTCTCAGAGCCAGGAGAACATGAAGGGTTAAAAAAATCAGTTGGAAATACATATTTCTGTGTGCTTCCAATTAGTTAATAGCCCAGAGCTTCTCTCTGCCACCCTCAGTCTGCAAAAATAAGCTGTCATAAGATAAGAAAATATCAGAGGTCAAGTAGAGTAATGGTGATGGATGAAGAAAAGCAAATGGGTTTAGTAGTTGTTTTCTTCCTGGAGGGGTTGGGGATAGGAAACACCAAATTATCGAGGTCAGTTAAGGGAAATGTCTTTCTGCAGTACGGTAATGAAAATAGATAATATGTTATAGTATCTTATGTAGAGCTACAAGTAGCCTGACTCTTAGAGCACACATGCATGGATTTGAGATGTGCTTTTCAGTCTGTTCCCTATGACACTCATTCTCTTGGTCTTTTCATCTTTACCCTTTTGGTCTGTGCCTTGTCATATAGACTAATCACAGAGAGAAATTAAGTGAAGTCTTTGAGAGATGAAAAGTTGGGAAGTCCTAGAGAACTCTGATTAATCTTCATATCTTAGTAAAGTGATGTTTGTTAACATTAAAAAAAAAAAAAAAAGTATATCTCTCTTCTCAGCATTTCAAGTAGCTCCAAACTTGACAGTAGAAAGTAAAGCAGAACACAAGCTATGGTTTCTTTAGAAGGCCAGGACATTGACTTGTTCTCGTGTTAGATTCTCAAGTGGCTGAACATATTGAAATGTCAGCAACTCTGTGCTTGGTGATAAGTTTATTTTTGCTGCGGTTGAAATTACAGTGTTCTCTGGAATATTACTATATTGATTACTACTCTTAAGTCCTTTTCCTGACACCGAAATTAAATGTGTAGGTGTGTGTGTGTGTTTACCTAGTGTAAGGTTAGTTTATGTTATTTTATTGACGGATGCCCTTGCTACCATGTCTCTGTATTGCAGTAATTACTAGACTATCTTTGGTCCCAAAAAGCTATGGCATGTAAATGTAGCTCCTACTTTATCTTGTTTTATCCCATATTTAAGCAAGTCTCTGGAGTTTAGAACTGGAGCTGATATCAACCAACTCATGTGAAAATACACATATTACTATTTTATATTATCTTAATATGAAAAGAAATGACTCAGTAAGGGTCTCCCATGGGAATAAGTGAGCAAGAAATATCCCAGATTGGAAGACATAGTTATTCAGTAATAAACAAGGACCAGATGAAAACTTCAGTTGTAGTTCTTTAGTACATTAAGTGGGATTTAGTTTAAAATTGTTAAACCCTGACCTTCGCCTGTGTGTTGGAAAATGTTGCTTAGTAACTTGTTTCTTTACACAATGCCACTTTAAAATAGCATTCCAAAGCATTTGGAAGTGTGGGTTGTACTCATGAAATAGCTAGACTCTAACCAAAGTAACAAATAATCATCTATTGATACGTGAATGTATATAAGATAGAAAACAATATTAAGATGAAGTCAAGCTAATTGGGGAGAGAAATACTTGTATTTATCATGAAGGGTTTTTTTTTTTTTTTTTTTTTTACTTCAAATGAAGATTTTAATTTGGGTTGAGGGAATTCCAGAATGGGGTGGCATGGAAGGGAGCAACAACCCTTTACCGTGTAGCTATGGAGAAAGGATGAACTGGAGCTGGTGGCAAGTTCTGTGGCGGCTCCAAGGTGCAAGTGTGTCCTCAGTGGCATGGGGGCTGAAGAACAGATCCATCAGGATGAGGCTCTGGATGCCACAGGGCAGGAGGGTGCCCAGGCCCAGTGTGGAAGTTTCCTACCTTGATTGTGGTTGTTCTGTAGGGCGCACGGCACACATTTCTCATAGCAGGCCCCACATGGATGAAGGGAATCTAGCGGGTCCTTATTTGTTTTTTGTAGTGCCATGATCTTCTTGTGAAGGATAAGTGATGCTCCATCAACTCCATCCACTTCCCAGAGCCAGAGCTGCGAGTCTATGTCATTCTTACCCATCAGCCTGTGTTCCTGAAGCTCCTTTCATCTCCTAAAGGGAAGCTTGCTGCTCTTGTGTGTATTTATTAAAACAGTCACCTTCTCATCCATGTCATTCTGCATTTCCTTCATAATCACCACAAACTCCTGGAGTTTATCAAAATCCTTATTCGTTCCATCTTTTTTGTTGTTGTTATGGTGACATTGGTTGACAAAATCCAGTAAACTTCAGGTGTACAATTTAACAGTATATATTGCATTGTATGTTCACCTCCCATAGTTAGATTTCTTTCTGTCACCATATATTTGACCCTTTTTACCCCATTTACCTTCCTCCTCTCCCTTCCCCCTTACCCTCTGGTAACCACTAGTCTATAGTCCATGTCCATGAGTCTCTTTTTGTTTGTCCTGTTCATTTGTTGCTTTTGGGTGTATATCCCACATATAGGTGATATCATGTGGTTTTAAACTTTTTCTGTCTGGCTTATTTCGCTTAGCATGATTACCTCGAGGTCCATCCATCTTTTATCTGTTTTACTTATTCCATTTTTTCCTTGAGTTTTATCCTCACCTCCTTGAATTCATCTTTTAGCTTCTGTGTCTCTCATCGTTCGGCAAATGGCTCTTTTGGTTTAATTCCTATGTACTCATATTTTTTCATCAGCTCTGGCTTCAATTCCAGGCAGACTGCCTTCTAGTTCTTGCTGTAATTACAGAGGCTAAGAAGCCCCACAATCTGCCACTTGTAGGTTGAAGAGCCAATGGTTTAAATTCCAGTTGTAGTACAGGGAACTAAAGTCCCAGCTCTGTAACAGAGGGAAAGAAAGCAATATTAATCATTTGTTAGCTTGAGGTGTAATTAGGTGATTTATTTAGACCTTACATTCAGAAAGCATATGAGCTTCCTAGAGTTTGAATATTTGAAGTTCAGGCCCATTATCAATGACTGATGGAGCCCATCATTGGAGCTAAGAATGGGAGTAGATACTTCTTAATGAAAGAAATATGCTACTTGTTCATCTTTTTCAGGCCCAATAATCCTCATATTTAAAGTCAAATGACTTTAAAGTTAGATTAAATTTAGCTAGATTGGTCAGATGAGAATTTGTATATCATTGTTCACACTATTGATTTTTTGTGTGTGTGTATTTGTTTCTTTTTAGAATTGTGATAACTTACAAGTGGATCTATATGTGATCGGGGCTCATGATTCATATATATATATATCAGCTTGTATTTGTTAAAGTTCGGGATCAACAAATGCCTAACTATGAACAACAAAACTTTTACAGTACTATATCTCATCTCAGCTAGTTTACTCAATAAGCATGGGCTTTATCAGGGGTTGATTAGTTTCTTAAACAATATATTCAGCCTAATGAAGTGAACTATTTGAAAAGTGTATTTTGTAAATATGCACTAGTAAAGGAAATATTTGAAAAGTGTTTTTTGTTTGCTTTCCCTCTTCCCTACTTGGATTCCTTCCTCCAACTCCCTTATTTTTATTTTTTTCCCCCCACTTGAACTGAATCCTTAAGACTAAGTATAGCTGAGAAGAAGATAGAACTGGGAAATCTGAAGCAAGGTTCAGAGTGTAAGACAGGATATAATCAGAGAATGTGCTAGGCCTGGGGAAGCCACAGTGAACAGTGTGGGATTATGGATCCATAGGACTGGAAGGTTGGAGTAGATAGTGAAAGTGGGCAGTTGGCAGAAATTAGGGAGACAGGAATATTGGAGTTTGGTAGGCACAAAAGAGAAAAATAAGAAAAAGTCCAGATCACATCAGGAATCAGTTTAAATAAACTGAAAGAACTGTGGTACATCTTGGACACCGAGTTGGGCAGCAAACTTGGTATTTTGGTGCAAGTTGTACTCTAGCCAAGTAGTGTGTTATACATTCCCTGTTAGCATAGGAACCAGGCCCAGGGTGTGGGCCTCCGGAGCCCACTTGTAAAAGCAGGTCATGGGAGTGTCTGCCTGGAAGGGAAAGGGAGGTGGCCAGGGAGGGCCCTGCCACCTAAGGATAGAGGTTAAGGACATGTGACAACACAGGCTTAATCAGTACTTTGCTGGGCATTGTATATCCCATGACTCACAGGCCTTGGTTGTATCACACCCATCTTCCAGGCAGTGAAACCACCCTGGCCTGGGCTGGGAATGAGTAAAGGGCTCTTAGTGGATCTGCTGCATTCCAGATGATCCACAAACCTTCTGACTCTGTGGGTTACTGTAGCTCTGTTCTCATGATTTTGGCCCATTAACCCAGAAGGCAGTATAAGGAGCTACTATAAACAGGGTAAACATGCTTCAACCTACAAGCTGCTAAATAGTTTGCATTCTGTATAAAAATCTCAATTATCTTTTTTAGGGTTTTCATAGCAAAAAAAAGGTAGATCTGTTTACACAAGAATACATTGGAATAAATAATATAAATGAAGATTAATTTATGAGGAAAATAAAGCTTGTGATCATGTAAATAGTTTTGGTATGTATTATTTATACATTTTAGATATATAATATTTACATGAATGCATATAATATAAATACCTATGCAGATGTATAAACTTAAATTGCTTAGGGATTTCTAAGAATTTAATTATTGTTTTTAACAGTGTTTTAGGTCCTATTTTTAGACGTTAGTACAAAATTTCTTTGCTTTTGTTTTTATTTATATTATGAAATTAGATAAATTTATAGGAAAGAAGAACTAATTAACCTTTAAATCTCATTTATATCTTTTCAGATTCACTTCTAATCATACATCTATTTGTCAATATACTTAGTTTTTAACTTAAATTATTTTATATATACATTTGCAAGTAATTATATGATTCGCTTAGTGTTTATTTTTAATAGCTTTATCGTAGGGGGATGTAACATTTTTATTATAATTCTTTTATTCTTGACCGAGTCAATAATATTTTTATTTTTTGTTATGGAAAATATCATTGCTGTGAACATTTTTTAGCCAATTATTTTGAGTTGTTTCCTTCAGGCATTTTCCCTAAAGTGTGATTAACAAGTCAAAGGGCAGGAACAATTTTATAGCTTCTGTTGCATATTGCCAGATTGTTATCCAGAAATACTAAGCTAACTTGCAGCGCCACTATCAGTATATAATGAACAGACCCAATTTTAGACAGTTTAGACAGTCTGAGCACACAAGAAGAGTATAATTACATTTCTACCCCAAGGCCTAGCTGTATAGATAGCTCTCATAAACAAACTCAATATGTGGATTTTGAAATTATAGAACTGATAAAAGTTGTAGGTAGCTAAATTGTTCTTCAGAATGTGGGACCTTGAAGTTGGGACTCTTGGGCAGGAGAAATTCTACGTTGAGGTAGAGCCCCCTTTTGGACGAGTATGGTACTGTGATCCTTGCGATAACTGTGAGATGTCCTCACGGCCAAAGCAAAAAAAGGACAGCCAGGTCTCAGCCAGCAAATATCAGGCCTTCAAGGAATTCTGGATGGCTTCTTGGAGGTTGGAAAGGGCCAGAGGATATAACCAGAGAATGTGCTAGGCCTAGGGAGTTCGGTGTTCAGTGAAGGAGAGGGGATGCTCCTGTGCGCAAACTGGAGCCACCAGTCACTGAGCCATGCACCTCCTGGGGAGCTGCTAACTAAAGGCCATTCTCATTGACAATGTCAACTCAAGGTTGTTGGGGCAATTTTTCCCTTTGTGAGAGCATTATTAACTTAAAATGGAAATTGATAGAGATTACAGATTCTGTAGAATTCTGTTCATTTTGTAAGGATATAACTTGCCCGGTGTATAAAGATTCCTGGTTCTGAAAGGGAAAATCATAGAGTTTTCCCTGAGAAATAAATTTCCATCATTGCTTGCACGCATGCTGACATAGCGATGAAACTTTGCCAGCTTCTTCAGTGACTTGCAAATATTTTGTAACCTAAATACAGAACATGTAACGGCATGTTATAGAACTGGTACAGCGAAAGACAAACATTTAATATAGCATGCAGCAGAGAATGGCAAAAAGGAACCAAGAGAGTCTTAAATGTTTGTTTGATTAAAAATCATCATGTGTATTTATCATAGAAATTCTAGGTCATAAAGTTACATGGAAGTCAAGATAAAAAATTGTTTTAATTTCCAGGTCCCAAGGTGGAGGTCAGTACTGATGGGCAGAGAGGTAGGAAGCATTCAAAAGCCAGTAGTGTTAAGGGAAAGAAACACCAGAGCTGTCACATGGCCTAATTAGGGATTTATTCATTTCTTTTTTACTGTCAGTTGACTTTTTCTTTTTGGTCGTAAAATACATATAACAAAGCTCGCCCTCTTCACCATTTTTAAGGATACAATTCAATGGCATTAACTACATTCACAATGTTCTGCAACCATCACTACTATTTCAACCATCACCACTATTTCCAATATTTTTCATTACCCCAAACAGAAATTCCGTACTTTAGGAATTTATTTTGTGATTGGTTATCCTGGAACTTTTTTCAGCTTAAAGAAATGCAGAGTCCAAAGCTTTCATTTTTTTTTTTTTTTAGTTTCAACATGTGCCATATGTTAGGGTTGATTCTGTTGAGTAGGTGTCTTCTGTTCATCGGTTTCCTTTTACCCAACTTTGCATGCTCAGTTGAAGAGGTTGTCCATCCAAGTAGAGGAGGAAAGGATATTGTTCTGTCAAGGGTATATGAGGATCTATGTGTCCCCCTGGTGTAATCTCCAGATCAACTCAATTTATAGGAGAACATAGGTACTCTTACTTATTTAATGTATTTTAAAGTTAAAAAGCAATATTCTTGACAGTTTAGAAAAGCAATTTAAGAATGACATCACCTTGAACACAAAAACACAAATCGCTATTTTTTCATTTTTAGTCTTTTTTCACGTTTCTGACATAGTTGATAAGGATGGAAAAACTATGTAAAATAACTCATTTTTCATCTAGTGCATCAATTAAATTCTTTCATTTTGCTCAATGGTCTTTGTAATAATAGACCCAAGAAAGCATGTATCTTAATTTACATAACTATACTATTTTCTTTGACAGTTAGGTTGCCAAAATTTATAACTATTACAAACATCTTCGAACATCTTTTTTCTATAGTTTAATCCCTTCATTTTATTCTCACAAGGGAGATACAAACGCAGTGATCACACACATCTTGTTGTAGGCCATAGCTCTTGTTTTTTCTGTGAAGATTTGATGCAATCAGTGGTGATATGTTTCTCTCACTATGATAAACGTCAGATGACAGATATTTGATTTGGTTACAGGTTGTGAAGATCTTAGAGAAGCATGACCCTTTGAAGAACACCCAAGCAAAATATGGATCCATCCCTCCAGATGAGGCCAGTGCTGTGCAGAATTATGTAGAACACATGCTCTTCTTGCTGATTGAAGAGCAAGCCAAGGATGCTGCGATGGGGCCAATTCTGGAATTCGTGGTCTCTGAGAACATCATGGAGAAACTCTTCCTTTGGAGCTTGAGGCGGGAATTTACTGATGACACGAAAATCGAGCAGCTAAAGATGTACGAGATGCTGGTCACCCAGTCGCACCAGCCTCTGCTGCACCACAAGCCCATCCTGAAGCCCTTGATGATGTTGCTGAGTTCTTGTTCAGGGACAGCCACTCCCGCCGTGGAGGGGAAGCTGGTTGTCCTGCTGAATCAGCTCTGTTCCATCCTTGCCAAAGATCCGTCCATTCTGGAACTCTTTTTCCATACAAGTGAGGACCAAGGGGCGGCCAACTTCCTCATCTTCTCCCTCCTGATACCTTTCATTCACCGAGAGGGGACAGTAGGTCAACAGGCCCGGGATGCTTTGCTTTTCATCATGTCTCTCTCTGCTGAGAACAGCATGGTGGCCAATCACATTGTGGAGAACACCTACTTTTGTCCGGTAAGTCCCTCTCATTGCCATGTTTTCCATTCATTTCTCTTTTCCTCTCTGGTACTAATGATAAATTCTTTTTTAATCCTTTTCAGCAAGTTGTACTTGGCACCTTCTATGGAAAGGTGTTTAAAGGAAATCTTTTAGAGGAAGCAGGACAGTCTTAATCCAATGCCTTTTGGCTGAGTAGTGTCAGCCCAAAATTAGCCAACAGAGGAAACTGTATGTGTTACCACATGTTGGTTCATTTCTGTTGGGTGAGGAACTATTTTAGTTTTTCCTAAGAACACATATCCCGAGTAACTGGTAAGACCTGTGCTTTTGTATTTTTAGCTTTCCAGATTGACTTTATACCAACGAATTATGGCATGTGGTGAGACCCCTCATAGCTGGTTTCACAAATTAATTTGTTTCTCAGCAAGGTAATAACCATAATTATAGATGCAAAGCACTAATTTTATTTTAAACGATAAATACATATTTATAGTTTGAGATAGCAAGAAATATTCTACTCTGTATAGTTTTTTAACCATTGGTATGGTAAGAAATAAAGTGTAAGGTCCTTTGCAGATGTTGAAGTAGCCCCAGCTCTCTCACAGTTTCAGAAAATAATGGGAGCTGTCTGTGACTCTTAAAATGCCTTAGGGCTCTGATTATTGTTTTTGGCATTCTGGTGTTTTTGGAAGAATGGCTTATTTTTTGGAAAGGGGATTTAGATGACAGGTTTATATCTTTTTCTGGTTTGTCAGCTATGTTGGTCAACAGCTGTTTTTATTTTCCCAACTCAGTGGACAGTTTCAGTTTATTTCCATTATCCATTCTTTCTACCAGTCTTCTCATTATATTTCTTTATAAATTATATTGCCTTAAATAAATATGCCTTATTTTGCTGCAATAGGGTATAAGACTGTTAGGGTTTATTTGTTTGTTTGCTTTTTTGAACAGGCCAGGCAAGTTGCCATAAGTAGATTAGATTAATTGTTAATAAACACTATGTGGGTAGTCCTTGACTAGGGGGTGAGGGTGCTTAGAGGACATTTTAAAATGTATGTGGGGTGTGTTTGGTCATCATAGGGCCATGGAGTAGCTGGGGTGGGAGGGCAGCAGGCCTTATTATTCAGGGCAGGGGTGCCGAAGGTCCAGTAGTTTGCGGAACGGTCTTGCCAGGTAAAGAACTGACCCGCTCAAAATGCTAATAGCAACCTTAGGGAGTAAATGCTGTGTTTTGCTTTGAGGTTCAAAAGCGATAGTCTTCTTTATACAACTAAATTCCTACTGAACTAGGGTCACCTAGTGTCTGGCATATGTTTATTGCAGTGCAAACAAATGGGTAAAATTTTTTTGAAAAACAATTTCATTTGAGAAATTAAGGGTACCAAGTATCTCTTCTGGGTTCTGGCCAATCGAATAAAAAATTTTACAAAGATTTTACAAATGGGCAGTGAAGAACTGATTCCATTCATCTCACCACTATATTAGGTTTCTCTCTCTTTGATCTCCCTCAGAAAAAAAGTTTATATTTTAATAAGCTTCTACCTCCACAACATTGCTTATATCCAGCTCTTCTGTTTCATCCTCATTCCTACCACTGTTATTTCTAGACCCTAATGTGTCTCCTAATTTCCCAGCATCTCCCAAACTCACCCATCTTACATCGTCACGTTAAACTCCTAAAAGAATTCTGATTTTGTTGTGTTATTGCTTGAATTTCTTCAAGAGCACACCATACTGGACATGGTGTTTGTGGTAGGAGAATAATGCCCTCTAACCCACCAGAGCTATCTACATTCTAATCTCTGCACCTATGAACATCACTAATAAGAGACAGAGTCAGTATTTGAACCTGGGCAGTCTGACTTAAGGACCCATGTGTGTAATTACTATCTTGTGCATGAATAATATCAAGGTTTCCTATAAAACAGCAACCATAGAGAAAAGACTGGAACTAAGAATGAAAAACACTGATTGTGAGAAGACATTTGCAACACACATAACTACAACTGATTGGTACCCAGAATACACGAAAATACTTGTAATGCTACAAATTAAAAGAAAATGACAAAACAACACTTTAAAAATAAAACAGGAAAATATATGCATGGACAATTTCCAGAAGACACGCAAAGAAAACAAGCGTATGAAAATATTCCCATCTTCTCCACATCAAAATTGCAAATCAACACACAATGAGACACCAGATAATGCTCATCAGAGTGGCTAACTGTTAGACATCTGATAACACCAAGTATTGTCAAGGATATGGAAAAAAAGAAACCCTTGAGAATATAAATTGATACAATAACTCAGAAAAGTAATATGGGATATTTAATAAAATTTGAGTATTTGCATACCATGAGATTCTGCATCTTTACTCCAGATACCTGCCCTAGGGAAATCTAGCACGTGTTTGCAAGGATACATGCACAAAGATATTCAATAGAATAGTGATTTGAGGAAGAGAAAAAAAGACATACATTAAGGGAAAGATAAACTGATCTACATCAGTGGAATCCTACTCAGCATTCAAAATGAATGAATCACATGTATTAGCATGTAACTATGTGCATGTGCGACTACCTATAAGTCTAAAAACATGATAAGTAACAGAAGTAAATAGCAAGATGTTACACATAGTATGCCAGTATTTCCATAAAATTTCCATAAAATTTCAAGGCACAAAATCTTTATGCTGTTTTTTGGATACACATGGATACAGTAAAAATACAAAAACAAGTACAGGAGTAATAAGTACTAAATCCAAGACTCTGCTTGCTTTTGGGGAGGAAGGAAGGAGAAGGGGTGGTAATGGGATTGGTGTAGGGTTTAGCTCTATTTGTTGTTTTGTTTTTGAAAAAAATAGAGGCCTTGAAGAAATTACAGCCAAATATTAAAATCTGTTAAATCTTGGGGATGGTTTCTATTGTGTTATGTTTTGTGTGTTTGTAATATTTCATACTTAAAATTTCAATTTATTAGGACTAGAATGGAGCATGTTTTTAACGTTTATATTTCCACTTATAAGCAGATTTCACTGAGTAGTTGCTTTTATAAAAACGTGTTTTAAAACGTTGTACAGTTCGTTAAAATTGGAGGAGAAACAATATCTCCAGCTGACCTTATTTGTTAGAATGGAACAGTTTCGTGGTGTTAAGCTGCCTCCTCAGGGTAGATCCCATAATCTCTTTTGTACCCACTTTTCTATAATTACATCTGACAACATAATTAAGAAAAAAAAAAAAGAACCTCTTTATGTTGAGTATAAAGCATACTCTGTTAACCAACCGGCGAAGGACCACAATTGACAAAAAGCTTTCTCTAATTAGTATGATTGTCAAAGTGTGTTAACATCAGGCTTTGGGAAGGGTAATGACTCTTTCAGGAAATTGGACCACTTTTGGAAACTTTCATTGTTGCAGTTGATAGGAAGAGCTTGCTGGTTCCACGGCCTCTTCTCTTGAGATGTGCTTTTCTAAGAAAAGAGGGAGAATGAGGCTACTGTAGGGAACGATTTAGTGCTAACAAATGACTCTATTCTTTTTTATATTTTTTAAATCAAATATTGATAATTAAGCCCTGTGACTTATTAAATATTGGCAAAAGTAGAAAATAGCCTATGCATAAATTAGGAAATGCAAATTGAAATAAGCAACTTTTAGGTATGCAGCCGTAGTTAGAAAGTTACTAATCCCACATCTAAAATTTATGAGGCTTTTTATTTTGGCAAGGTGTATCCAATGGTCCCCACCAGGTGTTCTGCTGCTAGCTTCAGACTAAAGCCATCTGCTAAAAATCTTTTTGTTTTTGCTGACATTAATGGGGTACTGTTAGATGTTTCACACTAAAGATGGACCTTCCCTCACATATTTAGTGCTCTGTACGTGCCATCTTTCTCCCCCCAATGGAAACATTGCTGTGCGAAAACCATGATGGTCATCTCTTCACATGCATTATTTTCTTTGATTCTCACAGCAACTCAGAAGAAACTGAACCCTGGAGGTCTTAATAACTGTCTGTAAGTGGCAGTCAGGGTCAAAACCTTGTTATTCTGATACTAAAATCCATTGTCTCAGCAACTACTATGTTATGCTGCTATCAAGGAAGTGGTTCGCTTTTTAAATTATCTGTTGTTATCCTTTTAGTTGTATATGGCAATTTGTTTCTTGTAAAGAGACTTTTGAGAGAAGGAAAATTAAAAATATTGGGTTAATACTAAATGTGTTGGGAATAAATATGTTTTATGATTACTTTTCTGTGATCAGGATCAAAAAAGGCTGAAATAGTAGACGGGCCTTTTGTTTTTAATTAGTTGTTGAATGTCTATGTACTTTTTAATTTTTAAGTTAAAAACGAAATGTAAAAGTAAATACATTTTTTTTAAGTACATAGATTGTGCCCCTAAACTCTTAGAAAACTGATCTGCAAACCTGTTGTTGCCTCTCCTTTTCCCATGTTCCCACAGCATCCTCTGTATCCTTGCATGTAGCAACTGTCATTCTTTCACTTATTAGTCTATTGTCTGTCTTCTCCATCTCACCCCATCTGACTCGTTCGCTGCTCTTCCCCTGGCACCAGCCTGACATGCTACCTGGACCATAGCCGTTGTTCTAGAAATAGATGTGAGTTGGATGAATGAATCTGAACTCTGAGCAAAGTCTGAGAATGGAGGATGTAAATATTGAGCAGTAAAGATTTGGGATCTTGTTCTCAAGACTGCACAGTACTCTTCATTCTGCAGAACATTTTCTTTTGTTCCTTTGCCTAAAGAATATTGCAGAGACATCTTCTAGCTCCACTTAATAGTGGCGAGAGCACAGCAGGACTCCGTGTCCAGTTATGACATTGCCCTGTCCTATACAGGCAGTCCTCTATGTGCATCTCAGCCGTGCCCTTTTCAAGAATACTTTTTTAAAAAAGTGAATATTAGGTATGTGTTATTTTTAATTACTGCCACTGATGTCTATAATTTGAAGATTAATGTTGCCGTAATTATATTGATATACTAAATAGTTATTCCCAGCTTTTTAGTCAGACAAATTAAGCCTGTCTTTATGAATTCATCTTCAAAGCCTCAAAGTAGTTAAGGAATCAAGAGTATGCAGAATTAAAGCCTTTGTTCTGTGGTTAATTTAGCATGAGTTAGCAAATGTAATTGGTTTTAAAAATGTGGCATCAAGGTTAGATTTCCCTTGAAGGAGAACTTTTGGTCTCTGTTCTCTCTTGGCAGAGGTTTCTAATTTATTACAGGCAACTCACTTGGGTCATATTCAAAACTGGAATTAAAGTGATTTGTTTGGGTATGTTGACAAGGAGTTAAGTACTTTAAATAGGGGACATTCTCCTTTGGGACCACAGATGCCTTGATTTTGAAAAAGAGATAAATGCACTATCTTGTTTATTGTTGTATTTCTTGTACTTACCATATTACCTGGCCTGAAGGTGTTTAGTAATTCTTCTTTAATGAGTGAGTGAATGAAAGAGTGCATTAAGGTCACTAGGAAACAGAACAGAGAAATACATATAATTTTGTTTCTCTAATATTGAAATGGTTCATCTGTTCTCTCGCTGCCCTTCCCACTCCTTTGTAGACTCCTATTCCACGTTACCCCCACCCCTTTCTTCCCATGGCATCATCTGGTTTCCCTCCCTGTGCTCAGACTTCCAGGTTCTCATTCCCCAGGCCAGGCCTCTGCTCTGCTGTCAAGCTGGATGTGTTATTCATGGGGAGTACTGCTAGCATCTGAAACCATAACAGACTAGACAAGTCACCCCACCTCCACGGTGGCCTGGACTAAACAAGTCAGACCAGGTGAGATGGGGAAGACAGCCAATTCACTACTAAGCGAACGAATGACAGTTGCTAAACAAAAGGATTCAGAACGTGCTGTGGGAACACAGGAAAAGGGAGACAATAAAGAGTTTATAGATAATTTTTCCAAGTTCAACATACCTGGACCCACACCTCCCCCTGAATTTCGGTTTCTAATGCCAGGCACTGTGAATTATTTTGTTGCATCTCACCTGTCTAAACCTCCATTTCTTTTCCCTCTGGTCTGTACGGCTTGAGGCACCACCTACATATGGATGGTTCCAGATCTCCATCTCTAATCCAGATCCCTCTCCTAAGCATCAGCTGCCTGCTGGGCTCTCCACTGGGATATTTCTCAAGTTCTTTATCCTGACATACAAAACCCTGCAGGATCTGACTCCTACTTACCTCACCAGGCGATTCCCACCTCTGATTCTGCATACCAGTAATGCTGTACTTAGTTTCTGGAAGATACCATTATTACCTTTTGTTTGAGACATCCATCCTCTGCTTAAAATATTCTTTCTTCCAACACTTTTTCTGGCTAACTACTCTTTATTCTTCAGCAGCTTGGACATCACTTCTTCTGAGAACTTTTCCTGCTCCAACTCCCCACCCCCAATTCTGAGTTAAGGACCTTTTGTATATCCACAGCACCATACATTTTATGTATTCTGAATGTTTTTTATACTATTGTAATTGCCTGTTTATCTCTTCTTAGACTGACATCAGTGAATACTTTAGTATCTCTTTTCTGAGCCTAATTTAGAATTAACTGTTTTCTTGAATGTTTACATCCCATTGAGTCCCTTATAACGCCAGGTTTACCCTAGAGGAATGCCTTTTCTTTTGTAATCATTTTACTTGTAAATTAGCCAAAATTAAAGTTGTCTACCTAATTTTAGACCAAGTTATATTTACATTGAAAAAAGATAAACCCACTCAAAACATATATTGACGAGGCCTTTTATAAATAAGTTCCATGCTTCTGTGAAACGCTTGTCTACCCTTTGCACATCTGCCAGGTCAGCATCTCTAAGGCACTGTTTGGCTAGCATCACTTCCACTTGGAAGACCTCCCATACTGGGAAATTTGTTGTTTCTCTTGGTCTTATACTCCACAAGATAAAATCAACAGGTACTCAGCACAAGTGTGTTCATTTTCTACCTTTCTATCTCCGTTTCTATCATTGTTCTCTTAACAACCAGGCTGGATAACTTGACAGTTTTGAGTTCACATTCAGCATCATTTATTAAGCCCAAAAGCTGTCAGTATCATTTTAGGAACAGAGCACTGAGGGAGGGAGTAACTTCCATGAACTTTGGATTAATAGTGGATCAATACATGTCTTAGATCACCCTCACATGTACCCTACATGTGAATCTCAAATTTATTCCTCCTCCCTTTTCCTACTGCCACTGCTTCAGTTCAGACCCAGGTTAGCTCTATTTGAATTATTGTCATCATATCTAAATGACCCATGGCCCCAGTTCTTTCTTCTAGTTATGATTTGTAAAGATCGGATTAGAGTGCTTTCTAAACTGTAAACATGCGTGTGCTAGTCATGACCTTTAACATGTCTCCATGGATCTTTCTCATAGAGCCACTCATGGTTCTTACCTGTGACATCTTCTGTCACAAATCACCTTGGTCCAGGGCTACCTCCTGGGGCGGAAGTGCCTTCTTAGACTGGGGTGTGTGCCTTCTCTGTATTTGCACTCAGCGTATTGCACCATAGTGCACTGATTATGAGATTGCCCCTGTCCTGAACACCCTTGGGGCAAGAATCATGTTTTCTTCATATTTGCATGTGTCACCCTCATTCTCCCCCACCCCCCACCTCTAGCCCAGCATTATGCTTGCTCCATAAGAGACACATATCAGCTGTGTATGGATTAGACAAATCCCTTGGATACCACTGCTCCCTCTGCTGGAGTTGTCCTTCCTGACTGTCTCTACCTGTCGAATCCCCCCGAGCTAGCGGATACCCTCTAAGACTTTAAAACCTTGCCACTTCAAGTACAGTCTTTGGACCAGCGTCATTGACCTCACCTGGGAGCTGTTAGTTGCAAGTCAAGAACTTTGGAAAGAGTTGATTTCATTTTTACTTCTGAACACAGGTCCTTGCAACCGGGCTCAGTGGTCTCTACTCTTCCCTGCCTACAAAGCTAGAGGAGAAAGGCGAGGAGTGGCACTGCCTTCTGAGGGACGACTGGCTCCTTCTCCCAGCGCTGGCCCAGTTCATGAACTCCCTGGAGTTTTGCAATGCGGTCATCCAGGTAGCAGAGCACAACAGAGGGGCCCTTTGTTATGATCCATTCAGAGTACAAGCACTGCGAAGTATTAGTGTATAAGCATTCCCTTTTTTATTTTCATAAATGTTTATGGAATATTGATGCTTTGCTTTAAGCATACAGAATGTCCTTGAATGAGGAAAAATGTTAGTTTATGGGTTTCTGGGAAGTTTTAATTGAGAAAAAAAATAAGTAGATTTTCTTTATCTTCCTTATAAAAAATGTTAATTCTGTTTTGATTATCCACTTACCTATCAAAAATAAGTTCAATGCCTGACTCATTAAACAGATATTTTTAGGCTTCTAAGTACTCCAAATTATACCACTTTTATTTCAAGGTCTTTTGAGGAGCCTACAAAGGAAAACACTTTATTTTGCTTAATGGTGCATACTACGTAAAGAATATTCTCATCCCAATTTAATTTAGAAGAAGTTAACCATCTTAGCAACACAAAATAAATTTGCTTTGAAATTGCCCTGCTTCAAGGGGGGAAAAAAACAGCCCCTGAACTCTCTCTAGAATGTTTGGCTTTTTTATTAGATTTTTACTTTCAGATTTCTTGTTAATGTTTTCAATAAAAATCAGACTTCATATACATTGAAAGATATAGTAGGCTTCATCAAAAATGTTTTATTTCTATACAGCATAAATATCACCTTACTGTTGGATTTATTAAGAAATCAAATTTTCTTTATGGTGATTTTAAGGTGAAAAATGTTAGTTATAATCTGTTTATCTACCAAATAAAGAAATAGCTTCTGGAGGAAATGCAAGTAAATTACTTTGGTTCCCATCTCATTTTTATTGCCAAGTCAAAGAAGTTTTATTTATATGTAAGGAAAGTGGATTACATCTTAAGTTATTTTTTCTTTAATTTTAGCGTCTATCAACATTTTCTTGCAGAAGTGTGTGGAAATAGATGAAACTATTAGTTTCTTCCCAATTGTACACAGGGAAAGATTATTAGTAATTTATAGATCTAGCCTCACTTTCCTAGAAATTGCTTTTTATTAGATTGTTTGACTTCCTTTTTTTTTTTTTTAAGAAGTAAAGCTAACAGGCATGGTTAAGAACAAAGAAATGATATATTTTATACTATATTTTGAAATTGAGGCCATATACTTTTAAGATTGTTTTGTTTGAGGATACTTTTGGAAAGATTACTTATAAAAGGGATTAGTAGGGGTTATCCATGCTAAATACATTTTGCAAATCGAATGTAGAAAGTGGTGTACCTCTGGTAATGCTTTCTGCTTTTGAACAGGATCTATTTTTTATGAAAGGATTTTCTAAATACCTTCCTATCAGTAAAATGAGTAACAGAAAGTGCACATTCAAAATGAGAAAATTCTTCTGGTAGCAAAATAAATGTATTTAATTGCCCATTTTGACTGTTATATTCTTTTTTTCTTTAATTTTTTCTTTAATTAGTCACAAGTTGAGATGGGGCATAGTTGAACTTATGAGGCAAAAAATTATACTTTCCAGTTGGTTAATTTTAATTTGAGTTCATATATGTATTCAGTCTATTGCCTGTTTTTTCAAATGGAAACTTAAAATTTCCAGTTTTTTTAAAGTTTGAAAGCTCAAGGTATTTATACTGGAATAAGCCATCTGAAACAATTACACTGCATTTGAAGTCTGAATTATTCTTTTGGCCATGGAATAAATGGCCAAAATTTGAATTTCCTTTTTGAATTCAGGATGTATACAGAAATGTTTGATTTTTAAGAAGACCTAAAGATTGAATTTTTGTCTTTTTCATGACTACTTGTTTCTCTCTTAGGTGGCTCACCCCTTGATTCGTAATCAGCTTGTAAATTATATTTACAATGGGTTCCTGGTACCAGTCTTGGCTCCTGCTCTCCATAAGGTCAGTGATTGGCTAATGTAATCTTTTATCTGTATTAAAAACAGATTTAGAAACTGAGGAAGGCGAACACGGTATAACTGACTTGATTGTGACTTTAGCCTTATTTTTCTTCTCGTTCCATCCATGTTCCTTAGCAGTTTCAAACACAGACCTTAACAATGGTGACAGCTTAAGTCTGATGGGGATCCATTTGGTATCAGAATATGGCATTTTGAATGTCAGGTAAGGCAGTCTAAAGTAGAATTGGCAAATAGACTGACTCTTGTGCCTGCTTCAGTTCATGGGTAGTGGCTACTTGGAATTCTCTGTTGTGCTGTCCTCTAAGGCCAAGTCTTCCCTAGAGGGTGCACGGTTAACTATGGATGTGGAGAAAGGCCAACGGTAGCATGAGTCCCATGTTTTGCCAACTCTTAGACCATATTTCTTTATTAGAACAATTTTGTGACAGTAAAATTTTAAATGAAGCCAAATTAAGGTTCCATCAAGGGTTGGCGTCTCATTAACACCACTCTGAATTCCTTATGTCACTCTCATTTTGTGTAACATGTCAACTGATAGCTTTTCCATTATGAGCTGTCAGGAGATACCCATGGACCTAGAATTCTTAATTTTAAGGCGTTCTTTTCTTCATTAAATAGACGCATACATTAGTTAGTTCAGAGGATCTTTGTCAAGTTATTGGAATTGCCAGTGCTTGTAGGGAGGGAAGCAAAGAACTACTTATCACATGTTTTTTGATGGAATACCCACTTTTCTACATTTGGACTTTCCATTTCCATGGGCTCTCATTTTACAGAATCTAAGATTACCTAAGTATGACAACTTTGAAGCCTGGCTGACATGCTGATGAGAGTTCTAGTTTAGAGCAGCAGGTCTCGACTGAAGACGTTTATCTCTTACCATTTTAGTGCCTTTTGAGCACAGTGGGATATTTTTCAAAGCGGGGTGCTTGGTTTGATTAGGATTTTTGTGTTACTTCTAGGTTCAAGAGGTAATCTTGCATGTGGTTTGACATCAAAGTATTGAGATTTCCAGGTTGTCTTAGTGGTTTGTGGGCACAAAGGGACCAGTTTTTGAAATTTAAAATGTCTTGTAAAATATGAAAAATGTCTTTGGAAAATACAAACCTGTTATTTGTTTCCAGGCTGTCCTTCTGAGAGTGTTTTTCTGTTTTAGGGGTGAGGTCAACGTCTTGCCTTGAAAGTCTCTAAACCTCTGCATGGAGGAATTTTCCTCCATGAGGAATCCAGCAGAGCTGGTGAAATTTGGGGGCAGTGATTATCCATATACTCTATCACACATTTAGATTTTCTTCCACATTTATTCCCATTCTTTTCCTCATTGACCAGTTGACATAAAATAAATTCCAAAGTCATTTTGTAATAACTATAATTATAAAATTATTATTTGTTCAGGATTATTTGAATTAACATACCTTAATGCTGCAAATATTAACAAAAGCTCTTTACCCATAACCGAGGATAAGATCGACCTAAGAGAGCTGCTGTGAGGATCTGCCTGGTTACTCTATGCTTCTCCTTACTAACACTCATCATCGATGGAATTCACTCATTAAATGCACATTAACTCGCTTAATGCCTGCCTTCACCATGGTTGTCCTGCTTTTTGGGGGGTAGAGTTTACACCTGTTTTGTTCAGTGGAGTATCTCCGGTGCCAAATACAGTGCCTTAGACTCAGAGGTTGAATAAGCAGCGCACAAATGGAATGATTTTTGTTAAAATGCCAATCAGAGCATTCGTACTTAAAAGATCCCCAGACAGGGGTTCATAGAAAATAATAATAGCACTTCACATATATTAACTAATATTATTTTCAGGCATGTCCATAACTTAAATGTGAGATTTTTAAAATCGTCAATATTGAACATATAAATGCAAAGCGAATACTACCATATTCGATTTGAATTTCCAATTTCTAATTAAGATTCATTAACTTTTGACCATTGCAGACCATTTCTCCCGGGGTTATTGAGTGACTAAGAAGACTATTTCCTTTTTAATTTGTCTGTTTTCCTTCTCTTCTTCTTTTTTTTTGTTTGTGTTTTTATCATTTAGAATTAAAAGCTTAGGAAGGAAGCAGGGCAAGGGAGAAGAAAAATAGCCTCTCCCTAAGTAGTTGATGCCAAAAAGTAGTTTATGCATGGAAGACAGGGATTCAGTGCAGGTGAGGAAAGAAGTCCAGTATTGGGTGTTTCGTGAGGAATTTCCAGTGAGAACCATCACACCCTATGTCCCTGTATCCTCTCCTTTGATGTGGGAAAGGATACCTGGGAGTCTCTACTGCAGAGGCTCTTGTCCTTTATTTTCATATCCTGGGTCCCTTGCCTTGACAGAGGAGACTTATTTAATATCCTAAGCAAATTTCCTTTGTGTACTCTCTCAGCCACCAGTTTATGCAAAACCTTCTCGTTACCTGCCATCAGTGTAGACAGTTTGCAGAAGCTAACTTAAGTCTCTCTATCTCAAAAATAATATAAATTCATACTTTAAAACTTGCCCACAGCACAATTAATACTCATAAACACCATGTCCACAGCATTTCTTAACCAGAGATAAAGTCCTTTCAAAGGGTTGTAGGTCGTAACAGGTGGGGAGTGGGGGCAGGGAGCTGCTTGAGAAGTGAAGCTTGTCTATCTCTCCCCTCCCACCCTATGTGTGTATAATAAATGCTGCCTTCGCAAGTTGTCCTGCTCTGTGCTTTGTTTACTCAATGCTGTGGGATGGCCATTTCTCTTTCTGGATTAATACTACGACGTGTCTGTTTTTTGTTTACTTGTTTTTTAAATAGGGCTGCATTGTTTTCTTTAGAGTGACTATATAGGTCCACCATCCCCTACCCACAACTCCAAAATTCAAAAAGCTCTGAAAACCAAATTAAAAAAAAAAAATTTATGTGGTAGCACAATCTAACCTTTGTTGAACTCATTTGGAGGCAAACCCATACCTGTTCTGTCTCGAGGCTGTTTTTATCTCACTCATGTGATATGTGTGTGTTGTGTCATATTTGTATGTTTGTAATGTATACAGTTATAGAGTTCTGCTCCAGACCTGCTGGGTTATGTCAAATACGGCAGGTGTTATATTACTTTTCTAGAATATGAAGTTTAAATTCCAAAACATGTGGTCTCCAGGGTTTTAGATAAGGGATCAGAAGCCTATTTTAGATGCTTAGAAAAGGATACATTTTGGGAGATAGGTTAAAATCACACTTTGTAAAAGTCATATTCGAGAAAATGATACCATGTTAATATAGGTCATTTAGGAATTAGATTGAGCCATAGATACAGACATCATGTTGTGCAAAAATGGTTATTTTTGACTTTAGATGAATGGGACAGCCCTTATCCATCAAGAGCTAATTCTGTTGTCTCTCTATGTTTAATTTATCAAAGCTAAGTTCTCAAGGCTGAATATTCATTGGTATGGTTGTGTTAATCTGCATTCTCAGTGGAGTGGTGCCAAGATAAGATTAAATGTGCACGGATTTTGCTGGAGGAAATGCTGGTGGGAGAGAAAATAGGGAGCAAGGTGGGGAGGCTGGGAGAGCCATCAGACTGCAGTGTACGTCTGACAGCACGTGGAAGACTGGGGGCAAGGTTGGCTGGGGTGTCCCAGACTGCAGCGAGGGGACCTGTGTCTCCCAGGAGCAGGTCTGCCCCAGCATCCCCGCTGCACTCAGTCATGGGCTGTGAGCGGCCCGTGGGGGGTGCGGTGAGAGATTCAGTGTATCCATAGGGCCCGGGGTCACATCAGTGAAGCTTCCTAGAGCTAGAGGTCGAAGGGGTGCATTCCCATGGCCACCACATGCTGCCATGTGGTCGACTGATTTCCATGATGAACCTGACTGTAGATGTAGAAAAGATGGTCATATATATTTGCTCAATGCATAGACCTCCTTCCTTTGTGTAGTATATTCGGGAGTTCAAATGCTTCCCTCGTGCACGGGGCGTTTGATCATGATTTGCTTGACTAACTTATTGCATCAGTCACTGAGTGTGCTGCAGTCACAAACAGCACCAACATCCCAGGGGCTGTAACAACAACTGTTTACGTTTTGTCCATCTAGGGCTGTGGCGTGAGCAGTGAGTAGGTAGCTGTGCTCCATGGTTTTCTCACTTAGGGGCTAGGTCTCCGTGGAGCTTGTCATAGGCCCAGAAGACTGACGTGTTAACCACAGATGTAAAACAAGGTAGACTAGAACGGGGGCTGTGACAGAGAAGGAAGCCAGGGCAGGTGGGGGAGGGGCGGGAGGCTGGCACAGAGGGGCGAGCTAGTCCGGGGGAGGGTAACATGGTGCCGAACCTTGAAGGCGAGCAGGTGGGGAAGGATGTCCAGGGAGAGAGCACCTCAGCAAGGAGCCCAGGCTTGGAGGAGTGCGTTTGCATGAAGTAAACCAAGAGCACTGGAGTGTGTAGGAGAGATCAGGAGAGGTCCAAGGAAGGGCCCTAATCTGACCTCCAGGGCAGGCGAGCATTGACCTCCACAGCAAGTGGTGCACAGGGGGTCTCCAGGAGCATCCGGTGGAGACAAAGGAAGGCGAGTGTGGACTGGCGTTTTTGGGAAGTGTGGCTGTGAACACAGAAGGAAAGGCTGAGGGGAAGGGGCTGGGGGAAGAAGGGATACAAGAGGTAAAGATGCCAGGGAGAAGGGATTGCACTGCTCACCAGCCATAAAGCCCCTGCAAACCTCCTGTAAGGGACGACCGCTTCTCCCATATATAGGACTGCCAGCCTTCTCTTCACCTGATCATGAAGTGCACTTAAAATTTGTTTAAAAATGCTGGGATTGTAAAGAATCGCTTCGTTAACAAAGCAGAGGCTCTGACTCCCGGACCAGAGTCGCCTCCTTTCCCCTTTGACATCCACACTCCAGCCCATCTGTTCCACTGACCTCCCTCCTCCCCCTCCCTAAATGCAGCTCGCTCTGGGCTTGGCCTCCCTCTGATCGGTGCCCAAGATCAACCATCAGCTCTACGCTGACAGCCTGCAAATCCCCGGGGCCTGAGGATTCAGCCACCGGTTGGACCTCTTTGCCTGAATGACCTGCTGTGCTCCTCAAACTTACCACATCAGAAGCCAGACTCAACACCTTTCTCCCAAGGCCACCCTAGTTCATCCTCGGCAACCTCCTTTGTGTGGATAATATTTTCCTAGTAACCTGGCCTACAAGCCTTGATTCTTCTTGAATCCTTTCTCTTAACTCTCACCCCTCATGCAGTGCCAAGCTTTTTTTCCATAAGGTTCTTTAGTCTGATCTTTTTCTGTTCTTCCCCCAGCAATGTCACCTTAGGTCATTATATCCATATACTTTGACCAGGGTTAGTTTTTCTAGTGGGTCTCGTTGCTGCAGGTTCTTTTTCAGGTTGTCTCACTTACAACTGCTGGATTACATTTTCTAAACACGTCTTTAAATGCATCACCTTTCCTCTAAAACCTTAATTGACTCTGTTCCTGGGGTCTCCTTGTCTGTACTCTGCTCCCGGCCGCCTCCTCGCTTCAGGGTCTCTCCTATCCTCATTCATTTCTTTCACTTGCAGTGTTCTCTCTTACTCTTTCTTCAAGGACCAGCTTCAGTATCACTCCCTCCTGCAGCCATTCCTGCCTTTGGGGGTTCTGGGCTTTTTTTTTCTAGAATTTGTAGCTTTTTATGTCTGTGTCATTTGTTTCACACTGAGCATGTGCTCTTTTCTGCTGTTGGGTGTATCCTATCTTCTTCACCACCTCTATCCTGAAACCCCTGGGAGAGTCTATACCTCCATTTCCCAAACAGTGTGTCAGGGAGCCCTGGGGCTTCTCGGTGAACTCACGGGGTCACTGCCAAATACTTTAAATTTATCAGGGAAACACAGGGACATCTCTAGAGTACCAAGGGAACTACTAGCTCGAAATAGTTCAGTTTCAGCATTGAATATATATACCTGTCAACATGATTATACCTTTGCAAAGCTGAGTTTGGGGTGGATTCTGTGCTTTAAAGCAAGTGCATGTGAAAATCAACATGGAACAGGGAATGAGGCTGAAATTGTCCGATCTGATTCTGAGGTTTAAATGCCCAATGGGCGTTAAGTTGTTATGACCTCACTACAGATTAAGTTGTTCGTACTTAAATGGGATGGTTGGGTTTTTCTTTTGGCTTCTGGGTGCTATGAAAAAATGACTGATATACTGAAGGTACCATGGATTGAAAAAGTTTTAGAAGCTCTAATCTGCATTGTATGCTTTTTTGTACCACTAGAGCAGGGTTAGGTCAACTACGACCTGTGGGCCGAATTTGGCCTGTCGCCTGTTTTTGTGTATCTTGAAAGTTAAGAATGGTTTTTATATCCCTTGACAGATAAGTGGATAAACAAAACTTAGTATATACATACAATGGGATATTATTCAGCCTTTAAAAGGAAGGAAATTCTGACACATGCTACAACATGCATGAACCTTGAAAACATGCTAAGTGAAATGAGCAAGTCACAAAAAGTTAATTAAGTGAGTCACAAGTGTGATTCCAACTATACAAGGAACCTAGATTGTCAAATTCATCGAGACAGAAAAAAGAATAATGGTCACCAGGGCTGAGAGAAAAGGATAACGGGGGCTTTTGTGTAATGAGTACAGCGTTTCGGTTCTGCAGCATGAGAGTTCTGGAGATGGATGGTGGCGATGGTTGCACAACAATGTGAATGCACTTAACACTACTGAACTGTACATTTAAAAATGGTGAGGATGGAACATTTTATATTATTGTATTTTCCCACAATTAAAAAAGAAAGGAGCTTGTGACAAATTCATAAACCTCAAAATAGTTACCCTCTGGCCCTTCCCGGAAAACGTTGGCTGACCCCTGTTCTGGAAGGTAACATGGTTTCCTGTATATTTTAGATCATCCATAACTGCTTGAAGACGATGATAAGAGTGGAAGGAAGTCTCCAGGTAGGGAGAGATGGCTTAGTGAAAGGATGACCAAGTCCTTTTTCTCCCCCACTTGAATGCAGTGATCAGGCTGAGAAGCAGAAGACAAAAGCAGAAGTGAGGCAGGCCAACTCGCCTTGTTGGTTGCTTGGACAGGTCTTTGTCCAGGTGTGTTGTGTGGGGCTCCGTGGCTGGCGGGGGACCAGTGGACAGCTGGCAGCAGCAGCAGCCAGAGGTGGCTCCAGCAGGGACAGCAAGGAGAACTGGGGGGCATCTGGAGGCTTGGATAAATAGCATCCTGGGCTCACTCTTATTATTTTTGCCAAGTGTCTTGTGAACTAGGATGGTTTTCTCTCATGTGGCTTATTTTGACTCCTTTATTTGGAAACCGGTAAGTAATTAAGGAAGAAGTTTGGGGCTATCTGTAGTATCCAAAGACAGAGATCTTGAGGGTGTTGAAGTAAGGGATGGATGGATGGAAGGAAAAATGGTCACGCATCATCCTTTTCTGCAGGCAGCTCACAGGCATTAGCAGTGGTAATTGTGACCTCAAAGCTGCTACCTTTGTTTTTCACAAAGAGTAGCCAGCTATGCTTCATTCAGCAAATTATTCCATACATGTGCGCCTGAAGAAACAGAAACAAAAAAATCTACCAGAAAAAGCGATTTTTCCACCATCTCTTGTGCGCTAAAACCATGCTGAAACAGTAGACCTGGGTAGAATAATTTCAGACATTTCCTTAAAGGCCTGTGTGCTGAGTTCCTATAAGCCACGATGAAGCCCATTTGTTTTACAAACTTGTCTTCCAAACACACACATACATATTCATGAACTGTATCCTGTGAGCTCAATAATTCATGGCTTATTGACTTAGGTTGATGGATGGAAGTTTTGGGGGGACTGGAGAAGAAAAGATGGAAATTTTGAGAGGCAGGGAGCAGCCACACTCGTGAGTCGCCTGCTTACTATCAGTGTGTCTGTGGGTAGGGTGGGTTGAGACCCCCGTGAGAGCCCCGTTGGGCTCTCACTAGCTAAAAATGTTTTCGACTTTTATCCCCTGTGAAACAAGTGACTGGAGATTTTAAGAGCAATTAAGTACCATCTTCAAATTATCACCATTCATAAATGTTAATAAGCTGTCATCGGGCGCTGAGTTTATCGGAGGAATACCTAACTGCTTATGTCCTGCTCTTTTAGTCTCCAGGGAGAAGTAGTCACAGCAGCCTGTCACTTAATTATTACCAAGCTCCACTTTTATCCCTCTTTCTTGTGCATCTCTAGTCTGGATGTTGGTGGAGGGGGTTTTGGTGGGAGCAAGAGGATAGAGGCTCTTCTGGCGGGCTTCCTGTTGCATTTTTGGATGCCTAGCATGTTAGTGCTCTTTGTCATTCTGTTGTCCTCTGTATCACTTCCTGATGAGAAATATCTTGAAGTTTTAGGCCTGGTTTCCACTAATGTTGTAAAACTTCACTGATCAGGCCATTCCTTTCAGCAGAAAATTAGAAGAAAGAAGGAATCAAAAACATGGAATTGGGATGCCATCTTGGCTCTGGAATTTGGAGATTTTATTTTTCAAATTTCGTGGTTCTTTGCTAAATCTTTTATTGTTTTTCTTGAGTTCTGGAGCTCGAAACTAGACCCCAGCACTGGGGTGAACCATACTAAAAACTGTAGTGGGATCATATTTTGGTCCTTCCATTTCATATTTCTACTTCTGCATTTTAGTAATCTGCTTTTTAAAACCTGTTCTCTAGATTACTGACCTAAGATGTGCTTCCACTAAAGGCCCCCAAATGTTGCCCTGCTCTATTTTCACTAGTTCCAAATTCCTCTTCCCATAAAGGTGTTGAACTCTACTTGTTTGTGTGGAACTTTGTTTATTGCCATGCCTGGAGTGAACCAGTCACCTGTGTGATGCTGTCCTCCACTGCACTGAAAGCACACCTGTGTGCCCACCTGAGCCCACGGTCTACTGGCCTTGTGCAAAGTGAAAGGGTTTCAGGGTTCCCTGGAGAGATGATGTTGTTTCTCACAGAAGCTGCTGCTGCTGACTCATGGCCTTTGAGGCAGGCAGGCTGCAGTGGGCTCTGGGGCAGGGAGGTGCCCCCTCCCTTTGTGGCCATTTGGCAGCTGAGGAACCCTGCACCGTGGGTGCATGAGCACAGCAGGGAAGATGATGTACATCATCTTTGGATGCTGGAGACCCAGGGATGACAGTGGCGGGGCCCAAACAATCATTTTGTCTCCTAGTTACCCAGAATTTAAACAGAAGAGTACTGTGGAAGCAGAGAGGTCACATACAAGGATCACTGTAGTCCCCAGTAATGGCAGTTGAATGAGGTAATTAAAAGGACCATTCCCGTCATGGGCCTGCAGCTATGTAACATGGGTCGGCAGTAGCACTATTAAACTTGGTTGAAAAAAATCATATTAAGCAGGCCAGCTGTAGACGGCCTAAATTAATAATTACTCTATCAGAGGAGAGCCAGCTATTAAATCGACCTAGAAGATTTTAGTGACAATTATAAGAGGCTTTGCCTTGAAATACTTATTTTAGTAATTGAAAACTGAAAGTTAGTGTGTGCCATCTAATGCATCCAATTAATGCATTATATCCAATTAATATAATTTTGGGGAAGCAATGTAATTTAACATTTTTAAAAATGGGTTTTGTAGTCGGAGAGATCTTTGAGTTCTGGCTCTTTGCTACTGTAACTAGCAACATGACTGTGGCAAGAATCTTCATCTGTGTATACATATCATTTATGGATCATAATACCTGTCTTATTGGGCTCTTGTGAGGAATAAATGAGATACTGCACTGAAGGTGCTTATTGTCTGGCACTTAGTACTAAATGTGCATTACCTGTTAGCCAGCTAAATCTCGGAAAGGAGACGTCCTTCATTTGATACTGCGTATTACTGGACGGTGAATTTTATCCCATTTTTAGTGCTATAGTATTTCGATTTTTAGATAATATATTTATTGTTCATTAACACATTATGTTATTTTATAGACAGCATAACTTCATATTTATTTTTTTCTTATTTACCTCAGAATGTGATGTCACCTCAGTTGTTCATAGAGGTTTTTTTTTTTTTCTGTTTATTCTAATTCTCAGTGCCAGAGGTTCTCAAACCTAAATGTACAAAGACAATTACCTGGGAATATCGTACATGTTAACTGACTCTGATCTAGCAGGTAGGGTTGGGGCCCAGGAGTTTGTGCATTAACCAGCACCTGGGCACTCCAAGGACCACACCCCGTGGTCACACCAATCTGTGTCCTTCTGCCGGCACTTAGGCTATTTATGCTCTTTCACTGGACAGGGATTCAGAAGACACAGGTCCTGGTTTTATGTGTGATCTCAAGGGTCTTAACCTAGTTAAGGATCCAGTTTTTCATCTGTAATAACCCCATTCCGTCAGCCTCCCAAGACTGGGAAACCTCAGGCGAGGAGGCAGGTAACAGCTCTGTGGGAAGTGGCGGAGCATCCCAAATGAACAAGGTATTATTAAAATGGGCACACGGTCTGCCCCACTGCCCTCTGGACCTGTTGTAGCCATCAAAGCAGATTATATAGATCAGAATACTTTGCAGAATTTAAGGACTTGAAAGTAGTAGTGTCTAAAAGTGAGTAGTGGAAGGAAATTGTTGGGTTCCTAAGGGTCAGTTCTGAGAATGTGTTTCTGCGCCTGACATGTGTTTCATGCTGGAGTGAGGGGGGTGCCTCCCATCGCTCAGGATGCTGGATGGACGAGTGCTGTTACCGCTATGAAATCAGCTCTGCTCTCCTTTGTGATGCTGTCAGGATATGTGGACAGTGATGGCAAGGTCATAAAAACTCCTTTCAAACAGAAGCGTTGTCAGCGTGGCCATGGGAATCCTGGTCACTCACAGACGTCATGTATATCACAGGATACTATAAGGCATCTCTGTCCACTGCTGACCAGTCCCACCAGGTGCCTTGGTGCTGTGGGCAGAAGGGAAAACAACTTCCTTGTAATTGAAGGTTACATAGTAAAGGTGGTATTGCCAGTTGACTGTAACCTTATTACTTTTTTCCACTTCCCATATTCTAGGTTATTAAGTGGAAAGGTGATGCACACAGACATCTAGATCCATACACAAATATACTTTTCCCTCCATCAATACGTAGAAAAGCCTAAGATAGCCTGTTGTTATCTCAGAGCTATCGCATGTGGACCACTCGTGGAACATAATGTAATGTCTAGTATTTACTGTGGAAAGCCTCTGAGAAGGTGGAAATAGGTTATAATAGAAACTATTGGAACATTCACTTCTTTTTTTCTGAAGAAAATCTTGTAATTAATATCTGAAGTCTTGTGCTGAATTTCCAGCCTACTTAAACACTTTATATATTTTGTAGACAGGGAGGCTCTAGGTAAGACACATGGTGTGTATTCAGCTGAGATCTGGGCTAGTGTTATGGGAATGGAAATCCAAATCTCTCCTCCCATTTTGTATGTTCTCTGAACAAGTAGGAAACTAGCTGGCCTTAGAGTCCGTATTGTCACCACCTCGCCCAAAGCCAGCTTCGTGGTCCTCAGGGACATCTCTATCTCTAGGACACTAGATCTAATGCTGTGCCAAAACAAACAAAAACAGTGGCCTAAGTGAATGGACGACCGGGTTGATGTCCCAGCCCCGCCACATGCTGGCTGTGGGCCCTTTAACATCTTCAAGCCATTTTTCTCATTCATGAAGTGGGGATGATGATGACAGTGCCTGCCTTATAGAATCTGTGAGGATGAAGCGAGTCAATCCTTTAATATGGTGCCTGGCACACAGTAAGTGCTATGTGCGTGTCAACTCTATTATTACTGTTTTTGTTATTATGAGGTACTTGTTGGAAACTCATGATTTGGGATGACTGGGCAGAGCTTTCATTGATCCGTAATACTACACTGTGAGACTATTGTTACTATCTGTAATCATATAAAATTTGGCATATTGCCTAAAGGAAATAGGTAGAGAACTGTAGAGATCAAAGAGAAATAACTCAGAGACGGAGACTTGGTGGAGCCCACCTATTCGAACCTTTCCCCAGGTGAATCCCAAACTTCCTCCCACCTCCCTCTCCGTAGACTCACTTCTTCCGCTGTCCTGGTCCATCTGCTGCACACTGAGAGTGAGTAAGCCTTCTAGTTAAATGCCTGTGCTTATGCCTTTCCTCTGCTTGAGATGCCTTTCTCCTCTAACTACACTTATCCAGATCTTTCTCAATCCTCCAACGTCCAGTCCACCTTCTTCTGAAATTCTTCCTGATCAAACCAGGAAGAGGCAATCACTCTTCACCTTGTTAGAGTTTGGTTGCTATCACTCCTGTGGCTCTTAAAAGTTCCTTTGCATCATCATTATGGGCTTGATATTTCTTACTTCTCCAACCAGTGAGAGTAGAGACCATATGTGTTTCCTTATTCAGCCATTCATTGAGCGGGTATGATAGCAGCATATCTAGCACACCTCCTTGCAGGTAGTAGGTATTTTTATGTTTTCTAAGTAAGTGAATGTGCGAACATAGATATGGTAACTAGGTAGGGGGCTGTGTGTGTGGAGAAAATATAAGAGTGAGAAGAGAAAGCCAAGGAAAGATGAAATGGTTTAGAGCTGTTGAGGTCGTCAGGTTGATGAACTGATGTTTGGCTGAGACACCTGGCACTTGGGAATGGTGTGGAGTAGAGAAAAGTGAAGTGTTTGAGGGGAGGGGTGTTTAGGATTGGCTAGAGATGGCTGTTGCTGAAAGTCAGACAACTCTTAATTGTCGTGGAAGTCTAGGAATGACTTGAGACAGAAATTGCTGGAAAAATATAAGAAATATAGAGTTTATAGAAAGAAGCAGAAGGAAAATGAACACAAAAAATATTAATGAAGAATTAATGATAACTCAAAGATTTATGTTTGAAATGTGCTCTCAGCATCTAGAAATGAAATTGTACGAAATGGGCAAACTTTACAGTTTTTCGCTGGAGTTACCTATGAGATATCAAGTCGAAGAAAACTGACAACGTATCACTGCAGTGTTATTTATCAAGACATCTGGACAAGCAAGTGTGGTATTTATATTTGTGTTAAGTGCTTTAAGAGAACAACTGGATTTAGCTGCCCAACTTTTCCTTTAAAGATAGAATTCTGTCAGAATTTAGGGCTTTAGAATTTTGAAGTCCATGAGAGTTCAGTTTCATAGAGGAGCTATGTGTGGAGCCAAGGTGAGGGACTTGGCGTTCATCTCCATGTCCTTATTTCCTGACACAGTGTTCGCCCAATCCTTGGCACCCAATGCGACACTACAAATGTTCTTTAGTAAACCAATTACACCTCAGTTTCTTAGTCAATTAAAAATACCTCAGTTTAAACAAATTTCATAGACTGGATGGATTTCATGAATCACGCTTTGTGTCTAAAGTTCTTGCCAAATCTAAATGGAGAGGTTAACATGGAGATGGAAGCGTAGTACATTATGTCCGCTGACAGAATTTTAGTACTAGACATGATTCCCGGAGATTGTCTAGTCCCAGCTCCTCGTCTTTCAGATGAAGACATGGAGGACTAAAGAGGTTAAGGGACTTGCTCAGGCTCCCAGAGCTGATGACCAGCCAAGCTGGGACCCAAACCCAGATGTCCAGGTCTTGAGGCCTCGCTGTTATCTCTTTCCACTAACCCGCTCTGTAGCAAATGTTAGTTTCATGGTTCCTTCCATGGCACAAATTAATTCCTGAGCTCTTGATGCAGAATTTAGGATTTTTTATTTATTTTATTTATTTTTTTTTTTACGATTTAGTGAATTGAAATTAAAACTATTTCTTAGTGGCAAATCCCCTTCCTCTCACAGCTCCCGTGCGAAGCTGGGGCTCCTTGGGTGCATCCATACTAATTTTTTGATGTCTTGCTTGAGTTTCTCTTCTTGGTACTTCTGCTCGGAAAGGAGAGCTTGCACCATCTAGTGGATCTAGGAGGCCCTCGGGTTACGTTTTTGGTGGCTCTACTTTGAAAAGAAGGAAGGGACAATCTTTCTGTGTCATCCATCTGCAGGCTCTCACGTGGAACTCTTCGTCCACCTCACGAGAGTGAAGTTAGCAGCCCAGAACGATGGCAGGTCACGGTGATAAAGACCGGGCACGTGATTGGCCATCCTTTTTTCGATGGTGGAAGGAGGGTAAGGGAGTAGGCAATATGACAACCTTGATTTTCCTTCCAGGGCTTGGATTGTTTTGTTTGTTAATTCAAACGTTAACTCTTCTGTAATGGGTCTTCCCATCACGGTTGGGAATTAATTATCTCCTGCTATTATTCCTAGGAAATTCTCTAGTACTCATTTGGGCAATTAACTTTCTCAACAATGTACAGTGATATACTGCCCAATTGGTTAAATGAAGTTTTCGGAAGCTTCCAAATTACTTCTTTATTTTCCTTCAGTAGAGATTTAAATCTTTCTGTAGGCTCTGCAAAATACTTATCCCATGAGGCAGGTGGCAGAAGATGGTATCTGTTAAGCAGGATAACTTGAGGACTGAGTGGGCACCACAGGGTAATGATCTTACTGCTGACTTTGCCCGGTGCTCTGAAAACCTCCCAGGCCTGAGATTTCTTTGGGAAGAATGTGATCAGTCATCTTTATGCTTACAAAGTACTGATCAGCAAAAAACAGGAGTCTTTTCTTTTTTTTTTTTTTAACTTTTACTATTTGATCAGCCCCACTCCTGGAGAGTCTGATTTTATTGAATCCTGGTGGGGCATGAGCCTGGGTATTTTTTAAAAGCTCCCCAGGCGATTCAGACATGGAGCCAGGATTAAGAACCACTGCTGTATGATATTCTTGAAAGTGTGCTGTAAATCACTGGATTGCTAATCAAGTTTGAACATTAGAGATCCATATTTGAAAACTAGTGTTCTCCTTGGGGCCAGAATTTGCACTGTGTTATGACTGGAGTAATGATGTTATCACTGTGTCTGAATGACTCCGTTTTTACATGGGTGCTGGCGGAGTCAGTCCTGGTGTAGGATCCAGGTCTGAGGCATGGGAATGCTCTCAGGTATAGCTGGGAGCTGTGAGGGCCAGAAGTTAGTGCTTTTTTGAGTGGCAGTTTAATGTGTTGTTATAATTGTCCTCATATGAGGGCATCGATTCTATTTTGTTGGCACTTATGTCAGTGACAGTAAGAAAGCTGGTATCTCACAGTAAATCTTCTTGTTTTCTTTTATTGATATTAAGAGCATTTTTTTTTCACTTGTTGGCTTAATAATGAATTTTACTTCTTTTTGTGATTTCCAGGAGTAAGGTGCTCAGGGAGTAATGTCTTGCTCTGTCACTGGGAGCGGATTGCTTCTGAGATATGTAGCTGAATTGGTTGGAGGAAGGATGGGTGGTAAAAGGGCAGAAAAGGGGGTAAATATTTCAAAATACTATAACATGAACTTCTTATAATGAGAGGCAATGTTCTTCACATAGTTCATAAGACTCATTAGTTTTGAAGTGATTCTGCTTTGTTTTCAGGGGGCAGGCATGAGAGTGTCAGGGAATTGTTAGAATTCTTGTTCTGGCTTCTCACTGAAATAGTATAAAGAGCATGAAATTTGGTATCAGGCTGACCTAGTCTCTCGCGACTCTGGTCTCTGCCGCTTATTGTGGACTTTTGGCACAAGTATTTGAGCCTCAGTTTCGTCTGTCAGACAAGAATCCTAATACCTACCTTACAGGGCCAAGGTCAATTAACTCAGATAATATATGTAAGCAGCTAACACAATGCTTTGAACAGAGCTGGAATCCATAAATAGTGGCTATTTCTGGAACTACTATTAATAGTAGTAATAATTAATGATAAGAATAATAATTAACTTTTTTCTTCCTTTGGAAAGGTCCCTAAGATATAAGTAGCTGCATGGCCTGTCTGCCTAGTTGTCCTTCTGGTAGGCTGAGGGTGGGAATGCAAAGGGGTGAGACAGAGGTCTCGCCTGGGAAAGGTGTACTCACATAAGCCACATGTTATAGCTTAGTCTCATCACATATTAGTCTCTTAAAATGTAGTTACTCCCTAGAAGAGTTAATTTCACCCATCATTCATCTTATGTACATCCTACTTGTTTACCTTAGAGAGGCTAGAATACAGATTGTTATTTAAATAATGTGGAAGGGGGTTAGTAAGAAAGAAGGGAAAATATGATTCATTGGGACTCCTGTAGTGGTAGACATACCTGGTGCCATAAGGTGGTGGGGGGCTTTGGAGATCCAGAATGGGCTGGACCCCTAGGAAGCTGAGGAGATGCCAGGATGGGGAACTGGACGGTGGTGCAGGCCCAGAAGATTCAATAGTCATCAATTTTGAATTGCTGCACAGAGTTCCCTGTTAGGATTGCCTGTATGTTGCCATGTTTGTCCTGGTACCACCTTTGTCATTTGGAATACTTCAGCAGTGTCTGGAGTACAGTACCATGTCATTGAGCACTGGGCCTGGAGTATAGTGTGTGCCCATCAGTATAAAGTCTGCTTAACTGAAGGATCCCAATGCAGTTTCAGAAAAGGCAGTGTATTCTGAGGTGTAAAGGGCCCACCTGAGTTCTGACAAGTTGAGGATTACAAAAAAAAATGAGTGAGAGAAAGGAGACCAAGTAACACCTTTATGATCACTTAAACTGATGCTGGAGAATAGAGTTTATACCAGTGGGTAAGAATTTCTGATATTGAACCCCAAATTAGTCACCCAGATCCACCCGCTAGCAGGCTGTGGCTCCCAGAAAAAAAGAGAGAGAGAAAGGGACAGGCTCATCAAAATGACAACTTACTCTTCCTGGAGGGAGGGACCAGGGAGGTTACTGAGGGAGACAGAGCCCAGAAGAACTGCTTGGGGTTTCTGCACGTGGGAGGAAACAGGACTGGAGATTTCATTTTCCTCCGTCAGGTCTACAAAAATCCAGCCTGTCTAAATTCTAGCAAGTTTGGAAGTAGTAATTTATGTTAAGAAAAATAAATGGGAAGTGGTTTCAATGTCATTCCCATGCTCAAGAACCTCTACTGGGTGGGTCCCTGTTACCTGCAGAGGGTAGTCCAGACTCCGTCAATTATTTTTGAAAGCCCCTCCTAATGCGACGCCATCCTGTTTGCTAACCTTCCTTCCCACATGATTTTCAGATGCAAATCTGAAGCCCAAGCAGTGTCCTAATTGTCCTCTCTTCTTACTCCCATGTTCTGCTGGATTATTCTTTCTACTTCCTGCCTGTCTCTCTAAAATATATTTACCTATTAAGTGCCAGTAGAACCCCCATAGTGGGCCTAAGCCTTGCACGTATGCGCACGTTGATTTCTCTCTCCTCTGTTACTGAGCTTTCACTGGGGACCACGCAGTTTACTTCTTTTGTGTATCCTTAGCTGCTGGTATACTGCACACATGAAAAGCACTCAACACTCATGCAATTGGTTAATAAACGTATCAAAAGAAAGTGGCTAGCGCCCTGCTAACTACATTAGAATGGAGTTCTGTGTTGATTATGCTGCGAGATAAAATGACGAAGGCAGAGAGCAGAAATTAGCTGTCGTTCCATGCCGCTGACATGGAGTCCACGACTCCGATTCTTGGAACTCAGAGCATAGATCATCTAGAACACACAGACTCCTCATTGAAAAGACATATTCAGAGTCTGTGAGTTTAATACATATGACAGGAATAGAGGATATGAAATGGATTGCTTTGCAGTTCTTTAGATTATCCACAGGTTCATGTGGCGGCTTTCTACCTGTGCTAGGAAGTCTAATACGTGTTCCAGAGTGCTCTTCAGTTATCTTGTAGAGCTTTCTTATGTTCTCACCAAAATCTGGAGAAAGGCAGTTTTCACAGGAGCTTTCACCCAACCTCTCTGTGAAACTTCTTTGTTGACAGATGTCACTTCCTGTGCTAGATTACGTGACAGGTCAGAGCCTGGTTTCACAGCCACAGCAGTTGAAACGTCAAAAGATCACTTGACTTGCCCAAGGTCACCAGATCCTGTGGATTAAAATGCACGTGTTTTACGATCCACATTCTGCTACTCGGTGATGCCTTTTTCTTCCTTAAATTATTAGCTCTACGCTCTGAGAATGCCAGTTTAGAAAAGAAGCATATTTGTGATTCCCATATCAGCAAAGAGAACAGTTAACGTAAATACTTAACACTCCGGGGTAGAAAGTTAGGGACCAAGTTTGGGAGAGGACAGGTTATGAGATTGGTCTTGACATTGTGTTTCTACTTTTTCATGGGCTGTAAGTGTTGGTTGGTCTTCTCTTGGTTGAAAATCCATTAATTCAGTTCACTCAACAAATATATTTTGAGTATATATCAGACACTGTTCTATATGGGGGGGATAAGATCTCTGTAGTAATTTACTCGCAAAATAAATCTTTTTATTTTCAGTGAAAATACTATCAATTTTTATAAGGATTAGCTGAAGATAACAGAAAACGCCTTTAATGTAACAGAAAACTCTTTATGTGAAAGAAAACTCGCTTTATTGATCTTAGCCTAGTCCATACACCAGTTATGTTAATGTTTCACTGTCCAGGTGTATACAGCCACACCTAGATGCAAAAGAAGAGTTTTTACTTATAAAGTTAGGAATTATTCCCAAGGAGGAAAGGGAGAATGACTATTTGGGAGATAGTTAGTAGTGCCTACCACAAACCTTAAAGTTTCCTATAAAATTTTGTTCCTATTGATGGGAAGCTCGAACTTTCTGTTGCTGTAACTATTGGGAAAGTACAGGCTGGCCAGGTGTAGGGTCGTACAGGTTGTCCACTGCACAGGGATGCCCAGCTTTGGGGCAAGGAGGAGACACTAAGTTCCCATTCAGCTTGCCAGACTGGGGTCCCTCACATGGGCGTGTCCACCCACAGGAAGGGGCACCTTTGTCTCACTGGCAGAAAGTACCTTCTGCTTGGGCCAAGACATCTACTTACCAAATTGTGGGCCTGGGCAGCTACTTGGCCCAGGGGGACCCATTTATTAGTTTGCAGAAATGCCCCATATGGGCTTGTTTTGACTCACAGGCTGGGTCCCAGGAAGCCTGGCAATGACCTTCAGCCTTTGACCCTAGACACATGAGGTTCTGCCCCTTCTCCTAGCACAACTCGTCTCACCTAGCTTTACTGCTTTAAAAAGTATAGAAGTTAGAAGACAAAACTGTATTTATTGTGTTAACATACAGGCATGCACGCACACACGCAGAAATACATTTTTTAGAATCTGAATCCGTCTCAGGTACCAGAAGCCCCTCATCTCTGACCTTTCTGTAGTACTTCATGTCACCGCTCTCCCATTGTAGGAGAGGAAAATTAGGTTTATAAATTAAGCTTACAGTTACTTTTTATGTGACATGGCAAGTTAGATTTCTTTTTAATTTCAACAAGACCAAGAGGGAGATAATGCTGCACCAAAAAATTTGGTTCTTCAGCATCAGAATTATGAAAAGACAGGAAGGGTCCCACCCTCCCTTCTGCAGGGAAGGAAGTGCAGAAACTCACTCACACAGACCCCACCTGACCAAGGCAGCCAGGTGGTATTCTTCTTGGGGACAAATGTGGAGAGGGGAGAAAGAATCTGGTCTGAAAGTTGGCATGAATCTTTTATTCTTTCCCTGCATTCTTTTAAGAGAACATCAAAAATTTATCAGCAATAAATGCCCTGCATTTAAAAAGTTTTTCTTTAGTCTTTAGAAAACCAAAAAGCAAGAAAAACAGCAAGTTAATAGTCTGCTTATTTTACCTTCTTGGTATAATTTTCTTTTACCCCAAACTGACGTTTAAGGGCCTGCTCCCCTCGTTCTTATGTCTGACTTGCATTTCAGGTGAGATGGAGAAAGACTCGCTGACAGGGTGCTCCTCTGTGTGCTGTACCCTGTGGTTATCCAGTGCCAGATGATGAGCAGGTTTGGGATCACGGAGAAAAATGACCAGGAAGACTAGAATTATTGAATTCGTTGGGGCAGACACCTGTGTGTTTTCTCAGTCCTCCATTGTGTTGCGGTCTTTCCGTCCCGCATGGAAAATAAGCCAGGAGTGAAATCTGTCTTTTATCATCAGAACCCGTCTTTGTTACAGTTTCGGTGTCTAGGAAAATTGGTCTGTGTATAAAATTCCGCCCCCAAGTGATACATTTAACCCAGCAGGAGATTGGATTGGGGGTGAGAGTGGCAGGCATTAGATGCTACTTTCTTATAATTGTCCTCAGATACTTCACTCTAGAGCAGCTGCTGGTTGAGACTCCGGCCTATAAATCATTTCCTCTCTACTGTTGGGTTGAAGGTCAGTCTCATCAGAATTCAATAGGACTGTCTTCTTAATCAAGATAAGGAATTAAGGGGAAAGCCTGAGGAAACATTTCTTCTTTTCCCAACAGACCGCTTTCCTAGGTTGCCTTAATTCAAGAGCGTGGCATGAGGTAGGCTCTGTATTTTCAATGAAATGTTATTTGCCATAAAAGAAAAATTTCCTCTGCTGTTCACATACTGTCAGATTAATCTAACTACCTCGCTAATGAAGGCATCCCCAACACAGGCTGTGAAAACCGAGTGTTTTTATTAGTACCCGGCCTGCTGATTTCCTTCTTGACACATCTATTGATTACTCTTCCAGTACCTGCCGGTGCAGCAGGTGCTGTGAGAATTCACACTGCAGGCCAGACAGAGTCGGTTCTGCAGTGAGCCTGCAGTCTTAAAGGATGGATAAATGCATTCATAAAATTGAGAACGGGAATGGCCTTAGCCTGGAAAAGAATTCTAGAATAGGAAAGTTGGGTTTTGGAAGACGGCTTGTCTCTATCACCACTTCTTAATGTGAGGGCAGGTGAACTTTACATGACAGCAGGAGGGGTCTTCCTCTCCCAGGGCAAGCGCTTTCTGAGTGGAAGGACCTACTGAACTGCTTGGCCAAAGGAAGCTGTGCGAGCCCGTCAGAGTTTAGAAGGGTTAGTGGACATTTGTGTTTCGGATGCCCAGCATCCAGACCCCTCTTCCATTCTAAGCCTGCTTCTTCAGCCTTCTGGTGATTCTGTTGGTTCACCCCAGTGTCCTTACCATAAATGCATTTTCTGCTTAGGTCGAGTCAGTGCTCATAAGATTTTGTGTGGACCCAAAGAGCTGAAACAATATGCCGAGAACAGTCCTTGATGACATAGGAGGTCCTCAGAAACTAAGCAGTGATATTCTTGTTGTTTTCATGGTTCTTCCCATTCCAAGTGAGAAGTTCAAATCAAAAAGGATCATTCTTTCTGGGACAATTAGTACATAGGAAAGGGATGGATCAAGTGATCTTTGGCATAATCTTGAGACCTTTGCTTCTGTACTAAAATGCCCCAGATTTTCCGTTAGTTCTGACCTCGGAACTATAGTATGAAACACCTTCTTTGTATGATATCTGAAGTATTTCAGTAACTGAACTCTGTTGGATGAGTTTACATATAATGGATCATAGATTGAGTTTCATTCTGAAAAGTTATAATGAAGCAGTAGGGTACACATTATACAGACACAGGATAGGTCGGGAGGCTTTAGAATAGCTATTTTCTGACTCTTCCAGAAAGAGGTGTGTGATAGGAAACAGGAAAGCATGTTGGTTGCAGCCCACTGGACACAGATAGGGTCATTCTTGGTGGTGACAGCTTTATTTCTGCTCTCAAATATTATTGGCCAGCTGGTCCTGTGGGATTATAACTAGGTTTAAACTAGCTAACATTGACAATTATGGACCAAAAAAAAATGTTTTAGAGAGTTCTAGTGTCTTCTAACTTCAGCCTGTCCATCCTTTGTGACCACCTCAACGTTTCCTGATTCTGCAAAATGCCTATGACAGAATTAGGGGGAGGGGTGAAAATAGAGGAGGTAGGTCTTTTTCTGCAAGGGCTCTTGTACTCCTCACCCACACACCCAATTATGCAGACAGGCACATTTTGTTCTTTGAACACCAGACCCCTCAAACACACACACATCTTCTGGACTCTAGGTGGATGCCCCAAATCAGAAAATAATAACTACCCTTTACTGAGTTTTTTCTATGTATTGCAAGTTAACTTTAATCCTCCCAACTCTTATAAAGGTAATCAATTATTTCCATTTTTTAGAGAAGGAAACTGGCTTTTAGAGAGAATAAATAACACAATCAAGGTCATACATGTTAGGATTTAAACTTGGGTCTGTCTAGCTTCAAAGCTTGTGCTTTTTCTGAAAACCACAAAGCCCTGTTTTCAGGGAACCATGGTCTCTGCAAGGCTAAGTAAGATTACTCCACGGCTCCTGGGCCAGACCTCGCATAGGTTCAGGTCTGAGTTAGGATTTCCCAGTGCTTTTGGCTTCTGCTAACAATAGCAGGACCCTCAGCACTATGCTCATTCTTCTTTTTATCCCGGCACCTAGTGTGGACCATCACATATACTGACCAGTGTTTCTTGCATAGGCTCTTGCTGATGTGCTCCCACCGCCCAGAAGCACAGGGAGTCAACCCCAAAGAGTGCAGCATCCATAACAGGTGATAGTATTCGTGATAGTGTGATCTATGCTCTGAGAACAAAGTGGGAAATGTGTAACAACAACAACAAAAAACAACCCAATCCTAGATAACAGGGGTGTACTTGGGGGAAGGATAGTCACTAAGAACAGAGTTCATTTCCACACCTCGAATGGGCACCAGTCCCGGTGCGTTAAGAGCGTGCTTGAGAGGAGCAGTGCTCAGCAGGGAAGCCTCGGGGCCTCGGATGTGCCGTCGCTGCCCAGACAGTGCAAGCGGCACTACCTCCCAAAGTGTGTGTCTGCCGCCTGGCTGCCCCTCTCCCCTGCGACCCCCACCCCAGCTTCCACTGGGAAGGAAGATGGTGAGGTCTTTCACTATTGAGGGTCTGGAAGAACCCTGAAAAGCTCTTTGTTCACACCTTCCTTTTTCCCTCAGAAAGCACAAGTTAATGATAGCTAATTAGTTAATTAATCTATAATTGATTTAATTACATATAATGTATTACAGATAATATTGAAGAAATGCTGGGCAGGAAGGGCAGAGACTGGCTTTATTTTTAATATCTTTTCCTTAAAATATGTTGCTGAAGTCATTGTAGTCACATATTAATTTCCTCCTTCCTCAAATGTTTTAGGAATAAAAAACCAAACTTACCAACTTTTGATGTCACCTCCATTTACCTCCCCAGCCTGCCTTGACTGTCATCCCAGTGACATGCGTGGCCTAGAGGTCAAGGAGCAGAAGGGCGGCCCAGGGGGCCAGCAGGGAGGGAGCGGGCTGAATCATCTCCTGCAGACTCTTTTCAGACTTGGAGTAATTGAATGCTTTCGGTCCTGAGTTTTTGGCTGAAACAGTGGGGCTGCTTGCAGAGAACCAGGGTATCTATTTTCTCTCTGTACTTGAACGTTCTCTGTGGTCCTTGTCCTTGGAGGGAAGAAGATGGCTGTGAAGAGCCCATCCAGCTGCTGCCCTTGGCTGCGCTGGGGGGGACATGCTTCCTGCCTGTTCGTCAGCTTGTGTCTCTCTGGCAGCAGAGAGCAGGGCCTGTTCCCTGTAAGGACCTGTTTGTTGGGATCCAGCTTCCTCATTCCTGTCCCCACTGCTGCTTTCACCTGGATCTCATTCTTCTCTTACTTTCCCATTGGGCTGCGGACTCGCAAATGACCCAGATAACCGTTGGTTTGCTAGTTTTCCACATCAAAGGAAAAGCCAAGGAAGTGTGGCTTCTAACTTAGGGTGCAACAGTCACCTGACCCCACTGCCTGCCACCTGCCTGAGCGACAGAAGGTAGGACCCATCTGTTTGTTCCAATGTGACTAGATCAAAAAAATAAAAAAACCAGTTAGCAGGTAGGAAATTTATTTTTCAGGACACATAGAAACCTGCCATTACAGGGAGGAATCTGGTGCTAATTTAGATGCAAATGGAATTTTCCAACTAGAGCTGATTACAGAAAGGTCGGAGTGTCTATATGCTCAATTTCACTCCTACGCTGTGCATTAAGTTAATGTGCTGCTGCAGTTGTGGGCATGATGGCTGGGCTTGGTTCTGGCCTTCATTTTTAAGAGAGTTTATAAAAGCGGAATATGATGCACAGCCTTCCCACCCACCCCTTTTAAAAAGAAACTATTTTGTCCATTTCTGAGAAGCTTGAAATTTTAATTGAAAAAAAAAATGAACTAACTGTTCGAGCTCTTAGGCTAAGATAAAAAGGAGTAGATTTACTGTCAATTCAGTTTCCGTCCTGTTCAGAGAACCGATCTGTTAACGCACGTGCTTCTCCTAGACCAGACCATGCTGGCTCATGACTGGGAGTGTGGGCAACGGGTGAGAACGGGGCTGAGAGGGTGGCAGAAAGGATTGCTAATTGGTTTGGTTATTGCAGCACCACTTTAGTATTTTCCAGATGTTTTGTAATGCACAGCCAGAAGTTTACTTTATACATTTTATTACTGAATATGTAACCAGGTACATGCATATATGATATATTGCGTTACATATAGTTTGAATAAAACGTATTTTATTTTATTTATAACAGTATTTACTTTTGCTACATGTATTGTACTCGAATATTTTCTATTTGAATCTGGTCTAAACTATTAGTGAACAAATAAACTGGTTTCACTACCCACTTTTGGGTCTCAAACTATCATGTGAAAAACACCAGTTTAAGGCATTGGTGAAGGATGCTTGACATGAAGGAGGAGTCAGGTAAGGGCCAGTGGAGTGAGGAAAGGTGGGCAAAGAAAGAGATTTATTTTAAAGAATAGACCAAACTGGACTTGATAGTAGTAAAATTAAGTACCTGAGTCGGGACTTCAGATACTTGGGCCGAAAAATAAGTATGAAAGAGTGCCTAAGCTGTTGTAAATAATGCTGCAATGAACATAAGATCTTTTCAAATTAGTGTTTTCATTTCATTCGGATAAGTACCCACAAGTGGAGTTTCTGGGTCGTATGGTAGAACCTCCGTACTGCTTTCCAATGTACATTCCCACCAGCAGTGTATGAGGGTTCCTTTTTCTCCACATTCTAACACTTGTTATTTCTTATCTTATCGATAACGTCATTCTAACAGATATGAAGTGACATCTCAGTTTAGTTTTTTGATTTGCATTTCCCTGATAATTAGTAATGTTTAGCATCTTTTCATGTGCCTATTGGCCATGCACATGTCTTCTTCGAAAAAATGTCTATAAATCCCTGGCCTATATTTTAATTAAATTTTGTTGTTGTTGTTGTTATTGAGTAATCTGATTTCTTTATATGTTTTGGATATTCACCCCTTATCAGATTTGAAAATATTTTCTCCAGTTCACTAGGTTTCTTTTTAATTTTATTGATGGCTTTCTTTGCTGTGTAGAAGCTCTGAGTTTGATATATGTAGTCCTACATGTTTATTTTTGCTTTTGTTGTCTTTGCTTTTAGAGTCAGACCCAAAAATCAATGTCAAGGCCTATGGCAAGGAGCTTATTAGCTATGTTTTCTTTTATGAATTTTATGGTTTCAGGTTTAGATTCAAGTCTTTATTTTATTTTGAGTTAATTTTTATGTGTGGTGTAGATAGATCTAGCTTTATTCTTTTGCATGTGGCTATTCAGTCTTCCCAACACTATTAAATGAAGAGACTGTCCTTTCTCCACTGTATATTTTTGATTCCTTTGTCAGAAATAATTGACCATAGATGTGTGGGTTTATTGTTGGGCTTTTTGTTTTGACTCATTGATCTACGTGTCTGTTTTTATGAAAACACCATACTGCTTTATGACTATAGATTGATAGCATAGTTTGAAATCATGGAATATGATACTTTCAACTTTGTTCTTCCTCAAGATTGCTTTTAGCTATTCAGGGTCTTTGTGGTTCAAATTTTAGAATTATTTGTTCTAGTTTTGTGAAGAATGCCATTAGGACTTTGATGGGATTTGCATTCAATCTGTGGATTGCTTTGGGTATTATGGACATTCTTCACAATAACCAAACTATGGGAACTACCTAAGTGTCTATTGATAGGTGAATGGAAACAGAAGACGTATATGTATACAATGGAATCCTACTCGGACATATAAAAGAGGGAAATCTCACCATTTGCAACAACATGGATGAAACTTGAGGGTATTATGTTAAGTGAAATAAGTCAGAGGAAGACAACTACTGTATGATTTCACTTATATGTGGAATCTAAAAAACCAAACAAAGCAAACAACAAAACTCACAGACACAGAGAACACCCTGGTTGTTGTCAGAGGGGTTGGGGGTTGGGTGAAATGGGTGAAGTGAAGCAGGTCAAATGCATGGTGATGGAAGGTAATTGCACTTATTGTGGTTATCACTTTGTAGTGTATGCAAAGATTGAATTATGCTGTATACAAGGATGTTATATACCAATGCAATGTTATACGCCAATTTTACCTCAACTAGGAAAAAAGTGCTTGAGCAGATACATTTTTTTTAGGTTCACAGTTGTACTTACCTTGTCAAGAATAATTATATTGTAGGAATGAGTTTTCCTTAGGTTATTGTGGCCATTCTGGTCTACCTTTAGTATGAAATGACATTCCTGAGCTTTAATATTCTTAAACTTTATTATTGTATATTATATGGTAGTAAGGTACAACCTCATTTACTATTTTACTAGAATTTCTACGTAAATTTGTAGCTACCTGCAATTTTTTATAAAACAAAGTAAATCAATATTGACAGTCATTGTACGGTGAAGGGCTTACCTACATCAACAGCTGATTGTCATTTGTAATTGGACTGTGAAGAGGAGGCTGCTTTCCTCTTCGGCTAGTGCTTCCTCTTAGGGGCGTTAGTGGAAGCTTCAGCTTTACTTTCTGCACAGCACTGCTGCTTTCCCCTGGTGGTTTCTCGTTAGCTTTCAAGTGATCACACTTAGGCTATGGTCTCATCCTTGTTAAGGAGGTTGCCTATTTGGGGAATTAGAGGAAGATTCTGAAAAGTAAGATAATGGGTCAGGAAAAGATTTTCTGGGATAAAAGTCTTCTAAGGGCTCTGACAATATGGAGGAGGGAAGAGACGGGAAGAGAAGGGAACCAGATTTAACTGATTTGGGTATTAGTTTAAGGAGAATGTGACCTCGATTTATAAAGAGTGTGCAACTTGATGCTTAATAGAATTGGGTTTTTAATATTTATACCACGTTATGTAAATGCTGCCCCTCAAAGTGTTTTCCTAAATCCTCTTAGCTTATAAGTGGCAGCTTTGATTTCTTAAAAAAAATCTTTCATTTATCCAGCCTAAGAGTAGTAAACAATAGATGCTTCACGCTTTCCTTTCATGTCAGCCCCCAAAGACGGAGACTTACATTCTGAAGAGTTTATTGCTGTGCTTTTGAGCTTATTAAGGTCGTGTGTAACTTAAGGGGCAGGGGCAAGCGGATGCTGCATTGTTGGCACAAAGGCAGCTCTTGGAATTCTGCATGACACATCAGCTCAGTGGTACTCAGCTGGTAAGATGAAAATACAGTCTTGCAGAAACTACACGCGTGGCTCATTTGGCATGATTAGTGCTACTTTTTTCTACTGACCAAAAGTGTTAGGGAATTAGACTTTCACCTAAATGATTTTGGAGGACCCTGCTGAAAGACCCTGTGATTTCAGTCGTGGACTGAGATTGAGCCAACTGGTGTTGTGAGTCATTTCCCCTTTAGCTTGGTGACATCAGTTATTTTATAGGTCTCTATTAAAAATGTCCCCACTCTCTGGGGCTTTCAGAGGAATTAAAAATAAAGCTCAACTCAGGCAAATATAAATCCCTGGGTCCTTGAGGGGGGGGTGTCATTTATTCAGGAAATGTTTATTAAGTGCCGCCCATGTGCTAGGCTGGCACATTGCACCACCGTAATAAAGAAACAGACACTGAGCATGTCTTAGGACAGGACTAAGAGTGCCATGAGTTTGGGACCAGAGACACCAGAGACCACAAGGGTAGAAGCAGTTGGTTTCAGATGCTGGGGCAGTCCTTGAGAGGCACTCATCTCAAGGTAATTTATTTTCCAAGTGATTGACCCTTACCTGTTTCCTTTGCTATGTGTGGGCCACAGAGAGCCCTTTGAAGTTGGTCAGTTGACAGAGTGGCACCTCTGTGTTTGAGGGCTCACAGCCTTGGCGCTGAACTGGGGGGGAAAGGGTGTCTGTGCTCCAATGCAGAGCTCAGGCCATGCAGGGTACTGTGGGGTAAGTCGTCAGGAGCCCCTGAGAGTGGATCGAAATGTAGCATGCAGCCATGCCTTGCTTAGCATAAAGAAAATGAACCTCTCTGACTTGGAAATATCTTACCCACCTGGACTCACCTATCCAGAACATACCTAAGAACCAAGAAATGTGGAGACGTAATCGATCCCTTTATGCACAGTTACATCCACACAAGGCCTGTCTATACTTATGTAAGCAGGTACAGAGACCTAATTTCTAAACTGATTTGTGGCTTTTGAAAGCAGAAAATTACAATGGGAAGAGGTATATAAAAGCTATGGCCCAAGAACGGTATGATAAAGTGACAGTTAACACTTTTAAAGGGAGGAATAAAGAAGATGGAAAGCTGAAAAAGAGAAGATGTGATCTCTCAAACAGTATCACCACCCATCTCATTTGTCATTAAGTACATTAGACTCAGGGCAGGGGAGAGTTCTGTGGTTTCCAGGGCATAGGGTTGGAATCTGAAATTTTGTACTGTTTCTCTGGTAATTTTCGTATAGTTCCATTTGAGTATTTCTATAAGACAAACAGTAAGGCAATTGAAGACCCGTATTGATCGAGAAATGTTATATTCTGCTTTTAGGAAGACAGAGATGAATGCTAGCTTTTAAAATATTTCCAATCACAATGTTAAGATTAAATTTTGGGTGATTTAAGCATCAAATCCTCAGCTCTGAAAAACTTGACTCTTTGGAGCATTTTATTTCCTGAAAGGTTGACATTTTACTGCCTGGGAAAATCATACCACATAGAAAATATTAATCTGTATTATAAAAAAGTCACAGTTACTTTGTAAGCAGTAAACTCTTATGGCATTTTATATAAATAAGTCTTTACACATATTATTCAGTTGTAAAAATTTAACTTGCAACTTTCCCGAGGCATATCTGCACATCGACAGCACTTTGTGTCTTTGCCTCTCACTTGCCATTTGTTATATTACTATTTCGTTTGCTAGGTCATATTTATAACCAATCTTCCTAGGCAGGAAATATGTTCTTATGTTTCTAGCTCCTTGTACGTAGCAGGTCTCAATGAATATTTATTGAATAACTAAATGAAACAAGTTATACTGAGCTAATTAAGCCTTTACTGACCGCGTGAATACTTTGCATTACCTTTTTTTCCCCTTTGGGATTACACACTAACATCTTCATGGTATATATGAACTGCGTTTGACGATTAGAGTTGTCTGAACACTTGAATTGCTTCTTTATGCCTTTGCGTTTCCCTTACCGAATTAAAGGGCGGAAGCAGCATGAGGTATTGTGGGATGTGAATAGGTTATAGGCTTCAGATGAAGCTCTGAAGTGTGTTCTTACGGCAGGCGTGTTCTTGCCTTGATGGGGTCACGGTGGTGAGGCCAGGGGCCATTGGGGAAGCATGTATCAACAGCATCGAGAGGATGCTCACCTGTGCTCACTCTGTCGTTGGTCCCAGGTGACTGTGGAGGAGGTCATGACCACAACCGCATATTTGGACCTTTTTCTGCGTAGCATCTCCGAGCCAGCACTACTTGAAATCTTCCTCCGTTTTATCCTGTTGCACCAGCACGAGAATGTCCACATCCTAGATACTCTCACAAGCCGAATCAACACCCCGTTTCGGGTAAGCAGAGCCCCGGAAGAAGGAAATTTGTAACTCACAACAGATTTTAGGGAAATTTGTTTTGGAAGGAGATTATGAATATTCATTCCTTGGTCCCCCCCCCCCAAAAAAAAAAACAAAAAACTGCCTTCTTTTTTTTTTTTTTGCAGCCATTACCTTTTCTATTTTGGAACTAGATAAAGCATTTTGTTAGGGAGGTAGTGCTTACTGCTGCCTTTCATAGGACATTTTTCTCAATTTGGGTGGGTTGGCACTTTCCTCTTTGGAACTAGCAGAATGTGTTTCTGAAAAGGCACAATGCAGGGGAACATATGGGAGTAAGTGGAGGTAAAGCCAAAAAATCAGAGTGTATCAAATCTGGGTCTTAGAGATCATATTTCTGTCCATAAGTGTTTAGAAATGGAAGTCCAGGCAGCTGGGAGTTTAGGTAGTCATTCTTCAGTTTGGAGCTCAAACTGAAGATCAACTTTGAAAATCTTATCTCTCTTTAATTGCGATTGTTGTTATAAAGAGTAAAAGAATATTTAATAATGTATTATGGAGTTTGTAACATATGTAGATATAATATGTAAAACAATAATAGCACAGAAGGTGGTTAGGAGGAATAGAGCTATAGAAATATATTGCCCTATTTCACTGGAACTAATTTAGGATAAATCTGAAGTAGAGTCTGATAAGATGTATATGGTAAGGCCTAAAGCAACCATTAATAAAACAAGTTTATAGAGAAAAACATAATTAGAGGAAATATTACACTAGGGAAATAGTCACTTAATGTCAAAAAAGATAGTAAAAGAGAAAAACATGAAACATAGAAAACAAAAAGTAAAACAGCAGACAAAAATCCAACTGCATCTATAATATTAAATGTGAATACATTAAAACACTTACTCAAAAGGCAGAGATTGTCAGACTGGATAAATAAAGATCTGCTGCCTATAAGAGGTATACTTTAGATTCAAGGATACCAAAAGAGTGAAAGTTAAACTCCTAAACCCGAACGGAACCAAGTAATCGACAGTGCACGTAGAAAAACCTTTAGAAACAGCAAGTTAAGCTTGTGAAGCAATACGCTTACTCTAAAGATGAAAGCTTAGGGCTATCAGTTCTCCTATAGCAGGTCCCCAACCTTTTTGGCACCAGGGACTGGTGCTGCTATGAGAATCTAAGGCTTGGTGATCTGAGGTGGAGCTGAGGTGGTGATGCTAGCCCCTGGGGAGCGGCTGCTAACGCAGATGGAGCTTCACTCATTCTCTCACGGCTCACTTCCTGCTGTCCAGCCCGTAACAGGCCACAGACCAGTACTAGTCCTTGGCCTGGGGGTTAGGACCCCTGTCTTATAGGATTATATGGATTAGAAAGTCTAATTCTGGAATTGTGCCACTACATAGAATTATCCTCCAACAGAATGCCTATGTCTTCTTATTTCCAACTTTTTAAGATCCAGGTAAACCTGCCCCTACAGCTCTCCAAAGCATGCATCCTATACAAAGAGGAAGAACCTAAATCACCTAAGTGGGCTGTTAGAATGATGAAAGCTTCCTCCCAAACGGCATGATGATTTTATAATACACCTTTGGGTATCTTCCCTGTTTGGTTGTTCATCTCTCCTTTTTTTAGAAATCAGAGATTGAAAGAATCCTTGTTTTTTTTTTTTTTTTGTTTTTGTTTTTTTGTTTTTTTAAATGAACTTCTTAGAAAAGTATATTATTGCACCCTCACCCCTACTGGAAATGGAACCACTGAAAATGTTGGTCCCAAATCCAAGAGACAAGCCAGGAGGTGCTGAGGCTTGGGGCTGAGAACTGCAGAGGGAGAGCTGGCCAGGGTGTATGCAATTTTCTGTTAGTGCTGTCTTGTAGATAACCAGTCATATTTGAAAATAACTTAGGAAAACGAGTGACAAGCAGGAGATCCCGTGTGTGTGTGTGTGTGTGTGTGTGTACACGCCAGTGCATATAAATGCATTGGAGAGTTGTGGGGATGGGTTTATCTGGATTTTAAAAAGCTGAAAATATGAGCATAGGCATTTGATAGGAGGGTAATTCTGTGCAGTTGCATCATTCCAGGCTTAGCCTTTCTCCATCAAAGCCTATAGGAGAACTGGTAGCTGAATTCACATCCTCTCTGGCAGCAGCATGTTTTTATCAAAACTGCTAAAGAAAAAAGGCCATTTTATCTTGTAATTCTGGTTTATTTACCATCTGTGGGGAGTAGAGCTGTTCTCCCAATATCTGAAATAGAATATGTGTTTATTGCTCCCCAGCTCTGTGTGGTGTCCTTGGCATTATTTAGAACTCTTATCGGTTTACACTGTGAAGATGTGATGTTACAGCTAGTTCTAAGGTGAGTTGCCATCTTTCGTTCTCTTCAAAGAAAAACTCAATACTACTGCTCTACACTTTTCTTTGGTAATATAAACTAAATAGGGACCGTGCTTTTCAGAAAGAAAACCAATTTAATTTCTGCATTATTTCCCAAGGTTAATTTTAGTTTTACTATTAAAAATTTGTAGGGGGCCAAGTGCATTCATTGTGTTATAAATATGTTCCTGAAAAGAATATAGAATATTTGAAAAATTTCAGAAGTGTGATGAAAGTTTGTGGCTGAATGTCTTTCTCCTGAAGTCCATGTTTTAGGGGACCTGGGTTATGAAAACAACTTTTCCAAATCTGAAGTGCTGTTGATATATAATTTCTATGACTTTTGTCTTGGCAGCGGTATCCACACAGTGTGCACTCTCTGACCTGTGTGTGTTTCCATTCAGATCAGTAAATATTTAATGAGTACTTTGTGTACAGTTCAGGAGGGAGTAAGGCACGGAATGGACGGATTGAAAAGGACTTATATATGAGGTAGGAAAGGTATATCTTTCAGAAGCACAGGTGGGACAGTTTTCATGAGATGGTGGTATTTGAAGACAGGTGCTGGGAGTTAGAGTGGACTGCCATTGAGACAACGTGAATTTGGTCGTGTGGCAAGGAGACTCTGGTACTCCAAATCATGTATTGGCCCAGCTCCACCTCTCCTTCTGAGGTCCCGGAGAGCAGCAGCTGCTTTTGTAAAGAGAGGGGGGGTTGGCTGGCGTTCGTGCTCCCGCACTCCCCGCTGGTGGCGTGGAGGCAAAAAAGGAAAGCCCACCAGGGTCGCCGGGCATGCCTGCCACCTCCTCTCCCCACACTGGGGATACGAGTGGAAGAGGCCAAGAGCAGAGGAAGAAGCGGGAGGTTTGGCCTGCCTCCCACCGGGGTTTTGACATGATGTAAGTAGAGTTGTTGGGGAGATGACATGCCACAAGGTTGTAACCGCATTTCCTGAGTGGGAGCTGTGGACGAATAAGGAGAGGGCAGAGTGTCGTCCTGGGGGCAGCGGCGGTGGTATGGCCTGGCAACCAGTTAGAAATGTACATTCTTGGCCTTCTCCCGTAGGTGCTGACTCAGAAACTCGGGGTGGGTGTGTTTTAACAAACTTTCCAGGAGATTCTGATGCCTGGCCAAATTTGAGACTCACTGGCTGAAGAAATGGTCTAGGTAGCTCATAGCATCCTGCAAAATGGAAAGATAACAAAACCAGGCTGGAAAAGTTGGTGGCGGCATAATGGTGTTATCCTTTCATGGGAGAGTATCACCTATTAATTTTCTACGTTTAGAAAGAGTTTTTGAATTTTTAGAGGCTTAGATCAGGTCATCAGTAACTAATTTTAAGACATTAGCAAAGAACAAATCCTATTGTAATGAAATACCTTGGCTAGTCTGGGGAGAGCATTAGATATCTGTCCTAAAAGGATTACTTTAGCTCCCCCATTAACTCTCTACTGATATGACAGAATGCATTAGCAAGGCCTGAATGAAACCCTTCAGGGCAACTTGTTAAAGTCTTTTTCACTGCCAGAATCAGATTTTGCCTCCAACCTGATTATATTTAAATGTTAAATTCTTGAATACGGCTTCTCTGATGGCATAAAAAGCAGCAGTCTTTTTCCGAGCACGCGGGAGCCCAGCCCCACTCGGGAGGTGCAGTGCTTGCCAGCGCTGGGGTCACCAGGCCAGCGTAGCCCGGGTGGTGGAAGCTGGCTGGTCAGTGACCTGTGCAAGGTGAACGCTCCTCACCTTTTGTCTGTTGATAAAGCCATGTTTGTTAAAAACTGTCCTTAGAGACGATATTAGTTAAGGCTTCTTTTGAGATCAGACCTATCCTTTACGAAGGTTAGGAAATCAGCTTGTGGTTGAAGTATTTACATGTCCAAGTCAGAACGAGTCCTTTCCCAGGAAAGCGCATGAAGGACACATTATCACAGGTTCCGAGTGGAATAATGGAAGAAGTGCCAGGCGTAACCACCTGGCCCTGGGCTCTCTTTCTTCTTCCTTCCTTTAATGAGGGTGATGATAATGATAATAATATAATAATAGTTGCCCTTTGTCGAATACTTTATTTCTAACTCTGCCATACTGCCTGGGGGTGTCCATTAGGAGAGCCAGAAGGAGGACTTCACCGAAGTCGGGCACATGATGGACTCGCAGGAAACCTCTGCTTCCTGGTCTCTGTCCTCTGAACTACTGGTTTTCTTTCCCCATTTAAAGATTATTTTTAATTGTGGCAAAAGACGCATCACATACAATTTGCCATCTTGACTGCTTTTAAGTGTACAGTTCAGGGACATCAAGCACATTTGTGTTGCTGTGCGGCCATCACTGCCACCCATCTCTAGCTCCGTTTTCACCTGAAAGACTAACATTCTGTATCTTTTAAACAATAACTCCCCCCTCTCCCTCCCCTTGCAGCCACCATTCAATTTTCTGTCATCTCTATGTATTCGACTACTTTAGATACCTCATATAAGTGGAATCATATGGTAGTCACTTCTTTGCACCTGACTTATTTCGCTTAGTGTAGTGTCCCACATGTCAGATTTTTTTTCTTTTTTAAGGCTGAATAATATTACGTTGTTTCTGCCACATTTTGTGTATTCATCTGTTGGTGGACACTGTGGGTTGCTTCCACTTTTTGGCTATTGTGAGTAATGCTGCTATGAATATGCGTGTTCACATCTCTCTCCAAGACCCTGCAGGCAATTCTTTGGGAGTATACCCAGAAGTGGGATTGCTAGATCATATGGTAATTGTATTTAAAATTTTTATTTTTCATAATAGCCACACCATTTTACATGCCTACTAACATTGCACAGGGTTTCCAATTTCTCCACATCCTTGTCAATGGGTATTTTAATAATCAAGCAAAAATTACAGGCAGATTTGAGGAAGAACCAATCGGAGCTCTTAGAAATAAAAACGGTAACTATTAAAATGAAAAACTGAGTGTTTGGGGTAAATATCATTAAGGCAAAGATTAAGAAGGAATGAAGGAACTAGACAATAGATGGAGGAAGTTACTAAGTTTGTAGCAGAAAGAGAGAAGGAGATGAAAATACAGCAACAAGCTATGAGCAGCGGGGGCTGGAACAGTAAGGTGTCACATATCCAGGTAAAGCTGCCGAGCGAGAGTGAACTGCTGGTGTGACTCGACTTACCCTGCTTTTGGAATTTGCTGCCTCATAGGGTTCTTGAGGGGATAACTGTGGTGATGTCTGTGAAAATGTTTTGAAATTCCATAAGGTACTACACACATTTAAGGGAGTGGAATTTTAAACTAATGAAAATAATGTCTCTTCTGATTTAGAATCTTTATTCTGAAAAATCTTTATTCTGTTAGTTATTTAAACTTTATGTTAAGGAATGTCAAAAAAACAGATTTGTAGTCCATTCTTTTTGTTGTTGCCTCTGTTGTTCTTTGAATGTGCATGATAAATTTGAAAATCTGAGAGGCAGTAGAACAGTGAAGATTATGTGAATCCTTTTAATGAAGTTGTTTGTTCTGTGATAAATAAATAACCATGTGTCAATTGTTATTGCAACTCGAATACTGTTAAATACTGACATTTCAAGTGATAATCCATTTGCAACTGATACGTTTCTTTCATTTAGCAAAAATGTCAAAAAAGTAAGTTGAAGTAAGATGCGCCCCAAAGGGAGGCTATTCAGTGGGCAGGAAACCAAGAAGAAACTGTCCTCTTCCATGTGTGTGGCATATGATAGGCCAAAGGTGGGTGGGAAATGCTGACAAGCCGTGAAGTGACAGATCACTCCCGTGTTCCTGGCACTTCCCAGTTTAGGCAAAATTTAATTGCTTAATACTCTGAATGCCGTTCATGAATATTCTGGTCAGGGCGGGTTTTTTTCAGTAGTGCTGGTTCATTGTCAGCTTTATGAACTGTGTTGCCTGTTGGGTTCAGATAGAGGCTGTTTTGCTCAAAGAGAAGCTGCGTGTACACTTCAGTGACGTTTCCATCTTGCATGGTGGTTAGTTAGGTGCTTGGAGGAGAGCGAAGGATGCAAGCCAGCCCAGGCGGGGCAGGACTACAGGGGAAAGAAGGCCAGACTGCCTTCGAAAACCTAACGATCTTTTTGAAATCCGCTAACATTCCTTTTTAGACGTTTGCCTATTGGCACACTATTCAGGTTATCGTCATCTCATAAAAAAGCGCCTCGCTTGCGGCCTTGTACTCACTGCCTTGTTCTGTTTTTATTGTCAGTGTAGCAGTAGGTAGCTTTCTTATTGACTGGTTGTCACCGAATTGTTTCAGGAGGGATGATGATTCGTTTTAATGAGTGATATGTAGGAAAATAGAAACTAGACCCAGGGTTGCACAGAGTTGGAGAAATAATGAAAAAGAGGACAACATGGACACACACACACACACACACACACACACTCTCTCTCTCTCCCTCTCTCTCTCTATATATGTATATATGTGTGTGTGTATATATATGATGTCTATATGTATATATGTGTATATATACATATGTATTTCCCTGCTATATTGTGGGATGCTTCTGAGCGATCTGGACTTCTAAAATCCAATATTTGCTACTTTACGATTATTTATACCACTTTCTGCATTTGAATAGAATCCCAAACAAAAGAAATATAGTATAAATGAAAAGACAGTTTGATGACAAATACCTGTCCTAAATTCCTAAGTGATTTTTCTGCTATCGACAGCCATTTCATTTTGTTATATAACATTTGGGGAGCCTCTGACATTTGTTCCGTTTCTTTTTTTTTTTTTTAATTAAAGTGTAGTTGGCAGATAACATAGTATTGGTTTTAAGTCTGTAAAATAGTGACTCAACATTTGTATAACCTTACGATGTGATCACCACACCAAGTCTAATGACCATCTATCACCGTACATTAATCACACTGTTATCAATATATTCCCTTTCACTTTTTTCACCCATCCCCCAGTCTCCCTTCTGGCAACTATCATTTTGTTCTTTGTTTCTGTTAATTTGTTTTGTTTTGTTTGTTCATTCTGATTTTTAGAAAAACTCCCTGTATAAGTGAAATCATGTGATATTCATCTTTCTCTGACTTATTTCACTTAGCATCATGCCCTCTAGATCCTCCACGTTGTCGCAAATGGCAGGATTTCATTCTTTAGATGGCTGAGTAATATATTCTATTGCATAATATACCACCTCTTGTTTATCCATTCATCTATTAGTGGACATCTAGGTTGCCGCCATATCTCGGCTCTTGTGAATAATGATGCAGCGAACACTCATTTTGTTATCTTTCCCTGTAATGATGGAAAGATAGAAGGTCAGTGGAGGTTTTCCTCTCCTTCCCTCTGAGATAAGCCTTCGTTATAAAAGCACAGTAGAAGTACTGCATTAAATACAATGGGATTATTTTCACTTTTGTAGAACCTCTCCTTCAGCCTACAGGGGATCGCTCTTTATTTGATTTACTCAGAAGAAAATTCTTAGTTTCTACTGAAAGCGTGTATTTGCAAAGTTTCAAATTCCCAATAACTCTTTAATATAATTTCAAGCTACCCACTGGTGCTGTTTGAGAAATAGCTTTATTAGGTTTGATCCAGTATGCCATTTTTTAATACTTCAAAGAGTAGAAATCTATGGATATCAACTTAAGTCATGAAATGTGTGTTTGAGTTGTAAGTGGTCATCGAGTCCCTGCAGTATATAAAACATTGAAGTGGTTTATATCTTAAATAATTAATGATCACAATAAGGACACAATAAATATTGTATAATCTGAATTTCCGTAGGCCTCACTAGCCTTTAAGAGAAGAGGAGTTCACATCAACAACCACAGGACAGGTTTCCCTGGCTGTCACCTCCACCCCTCCTCTAAGACTTTGGCCCCCAGCAAAGTGTCAGCCTCCACTTCCTTAGGGGAGGGGCTCACGAACAAGTCTGCCCCTAGCGCAGTAGCCACAGCAGCCTGTGCTCTGGTCTCCTGCACTGCTGAGGCCCCTTTGGGTGGTGCTGCCCCATCTCCGTCTCTCCTGGGCCCTCGCTCCTGCTGGGCCCTCTCCCCTGCTGAGGTTGCTCTTGGGCTGAGGTGCTGGAGCAGTTCTGCCGGCCATCGTGCCCACGGGGTCAGGGCTGGGCTGGTCAGACAGGAGGCGGAAAGCCTCTCTCCCCTGCCTCATTCTGTATCACCAAAGCACTCTGCTCAGAGATCCTTGTGAAAAGGGCTCCATTATCTACCGACAGCAGCCGTTTCTCCTCCAACAGGCGTCAGGTACAAGCCCCCAAAAGCTGGGCCAGCAGTTAGGACAGACTTGCCATCTTTGTCATACTGCCCTCCTCCATCTTTCCTTTTTGTTCTTGTAAACTTTGACTTTCGTGAAACTGAACTTACAAAAAACAAATGTCGGACAGCAGGGTGCTCTGGATCTTAGTGACAGCAGATTAGGCTTCAGGAGTGTGTGTGCCCACGGTGCAGGGGTTTGGAGAACGGGACCCCCTGACCTAGCCACCGAGACAGAGTCCTAGAGGAATGGTTGGATTGCTTTTGAGAATGGAAGATTAAGTGGTGACCTTGTCATTTCGTACCTTGAAAGTTATTAAGACCTTTTGTTTAAAGTACCATGAAGAGAATTAAATATATTTTTTTCCTCCATGACTCAGGCGCTTGCAATGGGTCAGTCATCACTGTAAACATAGGTTTTTCTCACTTGGATCGACAGATGTGGGAGGTGGCTTAATATCCACAGGCCTCACGTCATACCCCGAAAGTTCTACATTTTATCTCTTTCACAGAAGCTTTCACTGTAGCTTGTTTTTCTCTGCACTGCTGCCTTTCTCTCAGAAGTTCAGCACAGACACAAAAATATTCTGGTTAATTGAAGATTGTGGTTTTCCCCATAATGGCTCAGCCACTTCTGGAATTGGCTCCTGCACACATACGTGACACTTGGCTCTGGCTGCGAGACTTCTATCCCAGTTGCTCTGTCTTTGTCAAACAGAATAGTCGTTCTCCTTGGAAAGAAAACAAGCTATTTAAACACTCTTCCACCCATGAAGCCCATGCTCTGAGCGTGTCAGAAATGAATGCCCAGATTTTCTCATCTCCAAGGTCTTAATGATACTAAGATGCTTTTATCACCAACCGAAAGTAATCTGTGTGAAATGGGGCCCAGTTTTCCTCCGTGAGTCTCAGTCCCCCAAGAGAATATGAGATGAGGTTTGCTCTCTGGGGTGGTTCCACTGTCCTTCAGGGCCCACTGTGAGTCAGCGTTTCTGGGATTATACAAAGAAACTATTGAAGGAGGTCCTGGCTCTAGTAGCACATCATATTGAGGCAGGCACCGAAGTAATTGTGGGAATAGGGTTTTAGTAGATGGCTGTGAGCAGAGCGGCGTGAGAGAGTAGCCCCACCTGGGAGTCGGAAGCCTGGAGGCCTCCCTAGTGAAGGTGACAATCAAGCTGGACTTTGTAGGAGGGCAAGGCATTTGTCAGGCAGGTACAGGGAAAGCATACTCCAGGTGAATGCTACCATGCCTACAGAGACACAGAAGCAGAGTGGGATTGCAGACCCATGAAGAGCGGAGGAAGTTTGTGGAGGTTCAGTTGTGAAGGCCCTCACACGATCTGCACAGGACAGGAAGAAGCTCTTGACAGGTCTTAAGCAAGGAAGTGACCCCTGGGGACTGGGGGGATGGATTGGCAGTGGGCAGAGAGAGGATGTGTCACCCTGGCCACTGCGAATCCTGATTACGGCTTCGGGGATGGCCGCCAGGGAACGGAGACCGAATGCTGCCCTTTCTGTCGTTCCAGGTATCTGATCCCTTGCAATCACATGATGCTGAGCCAGAGGTGGGCCGTGAAGGAGCGAGACTGTTACTCCGTCTCTGCGGCCAAGCTACTCGCCCTGACCCCCATCTGCTGCTCCAGCGGCATCACCCTGACGCTCGGGAACCAAGAGAGGGATTATATTCTCTGGTCGAAGTGTACGCACGACAGTTCAGGTAGGAACTCGCTAGTGATGATCTTTACACAAGAGGATGCCAGATCCCATCTCTCCTTGGGATGTGTGTCTCTTTGGGAGGACAGGAGCAAGAGAGTGAGTCCCATTTCTATAATGAATGACCAGGTGGGGGTCCTGGTCTGCTTTGTAGGGAGTCATGGACACTTTGTAATCAGTGTTTCGACGTGACCAGATGTCACCCATTCGGTGCTTCCAGACCTTTATTTTAACTAGGCTTTCTCGTGGCACCTTCAGAAACCAAATGTGAAGCCATGTCTTCTAAACAAAATAGGGGCGAGGGATGTGGGGATGGCTACAGCTAAGGTAGAACTGGCCCTTATTTCAGTTTCCAAAATGGCCCATTTTGAATGCTTGCCCGTCGATAATACATCATCATAAAACTTGAAATATGTGCGATGGCAATTGTACCTGATTCTCTTGATTGACCCCATGAGGGATCTTGCATAAGTACTTTGTTTTAACAGGAGTTTAGTTAATCTGCTCTTTGCCAACTGCGGTTGACCTTGTACAAGTTAAGTTTTAAGTGGTCACCGCTGTAAACCTGGCAGCTGGAGCAAGGGGACATTTGTGGATCCTTGATGGTCTGCTTCAGAAGATTCCGCCTGTCCTGTGACCACTAGGAAACGTTCCAGTCCTGATGGACTCAGATGCTTCCAAACTATATCCTGATGTCCCCCAAATAATGTCACTCTGTCCACCCAGCTGTAGCTGAGCTGCTCGGTGAAGAAAATACCAGCATATTTGATACTGACGTAATTTTTTTAAATTAAAAATGATCATTAAATAAAGATACAGTCTATACATGAAATTAATAATGCATGTGGCAGTATAACAAGCTGGATTTTAAATATATTTTCCTATTAGGTAAACTAGTATGAATACCTTATATTTTTCTACCTAATGGTTATTTTTTTAAAAACATATTTAAAATCGATGTCTTCTTTATTTGCTAAGAAATGTTATTTCAAGAATGAGTCTGTGGCTGACCTGGCTGCAGAATTCAAAATTCAAGTTAAACATACATTTATTGGGTGTCTGAGACTAGCTGTGTTTATTCCCCGAGTTGTCACATTTAACCCTTTGAAGAAAGTAGGATGCCCATTTTACAGATGAAGAAATAGAGTCAGAGGGAGGGGCTGGCCTGTTCAGGGTTACACAGCTGCTGTGTCCTCTGATTCCAAATTTTGTGTTTTTTCTACCATCTTGGCCCTGGGGTGACCTGACAGCAGGTAAATGCCCTAGTGAATGGATGGTTACATAGGTAGGTGGGTGGGTAGATAGAGAATTTAACCATTGTGGAGTGATGAAGAGCTGGGATTTGAATCTAGGGCTCTGCTGCTTTCTTGGGCAAATCATTTCTTTTTTTTTTTTTCTCATGTGCAAAATAGTACCTACCTTAAAAAGTTGTTCCAAGGATAAGTGACCTTGGACTTATAAAGCTCTTCGAAGACTACTCAGCATGGAGTCAGTGCTAAGTAAATATTGCTAGTAGTCATTTTTCAATCTCTTTTTATTTAAAGAGGATGAGAGGTAAACACCGTTTAGCAGCAAAGCTATAAAAAATGAATTCTGCCTACCCTGATGTCCTGAGAATGTGTATTCCTAAAGGCCCAACTCTAGCCCTGTTGAGTAGACATTTAGATACTGAAGATACAAGAAGTGTTCAAAAGTGTGGCATCTAGTGAAATAAGAAGAGAGGGTTGGCATGAGGCCACTGTGCGCGAGCTGTGGCTCCGCCGCCGACTAGTCACTCGGGTGATCTTTGTCTCTGGGCCTCAATTTCTTCATCTGTAAATGGAGAAAATAATATCTTCCGTACAGGTTGTTCTGGGGATTATATTTGATAGCACTAATGATATTTAAGAAATAGTAGACTACGTATTTTTCCTTGTTTGAATCCTTTTTTCCCCCTGACGTTCTGCAGTGGAGGACTTTTAACACCCAGTGCGTTGTATCATATGAGAACGCTGGACCCATTCTTAGGATAAAAGGACTCTTTTGGTAGTGAAAATAACTTTATCATAAGAGACCATTTGGTATGTATCAGTATTCCAGTAGTTCCTAGGAATACAGAGTTAACAGATTTTTCTGAAAACCCAGGATTTTCTAAAGGAAACCTATTTCCTAAATTCATGGATTATTGACCTTCTACTTTAGAGTCAAAGTAAAAATCTTTTTAATTATTACCCACACTATGGCAGGTACTATATTCAATATATTACCTACTTTAATCCTCTCGACAGCCTGAGAGGTTGCCATTATTAGCTCTTATTTCTCTAATGACTGCTACCAGATGAGTTTTCTTTTGATGAAAACCAGTATCTGACTTGCCATATTTAGTTTTTGTTCTTAGAAAACTAAATATTTTTTATTATTCAGAAATCACTTAATCAGAAATTGTTAGAACCAAAGTAGATGGTGACAGAAAATCTTAGCAGCCCGATGGGTCATATCCCCGTCCAGTCAGTGCGTGTGTCCCCACATCACGGTGAAGTGTGAGGAGAAGGCTCGTTCTGACTTGTCTCTGCATCCGGTGGCAGGGCCTGTGGAGCAGCCACTCCCCGAGGCGTCCTCGGCCTGCATCGTGGAGTACGGCAAAGCCCTGGACATCAGCTACCTGCAGTACCTCTGGGAGGCTCACGCCAACATCCTCCACTGCATGAGGGACTGCCGCGTCTGGTCTGCCCTCTATGACGGGGACTCCCCTGACCCTGAGACGTTTCTCCAGAGTCTGACAGAGGAGAGCACTATCAGCGCCACCTACCCTGTGTTCAGGCTCCCACAGCAGCTCCCCAGGAGGACGGGGCCTCAGCTGGTTTCGAGGAAGGACAAGAGCCAGACGGAACTGGAGTGGGACGACAGCTATGACACCGGGATCTCCTCAGGGGCAGATGCGGGCTCCCCCGGGCCTTGTGATGATCTGGAGAATTCGGGCCCCCCGGCCCCAATTGATCCCCCCAAACACATCCAGGAGATGAAGAAGAACGCCCTCCTGCTCTTCAAAGGGTCCTACATCGAAGAGTCCGACTTTCAGGACGACGTGATGGTGTACAGGTTGTGTGCTGAGAAGGACTCTGAGGATGCTCGGAATCCACAGGAGGAAACTGCAAGGCCCCCAGCCCAAGGCCAGACCGAGGTGCACAGCCCCGCCACGAGCAACGGGCCCCTGCCCAGCCCTCGGCCAGAAACCGATTCAGAGGAGGAACAACACATCAGGGACAGTGCGGACGAGTCTCAGAGTGTGTCCAATGAACTGGAACAAGACACTGAGCCTGCAGTCGCCCCAGGATCAAGCTCAGAGCTAGCACCTTCTGTCTCTGAGGCTGAGCACAGTTCAGACCTGATGGTTGTTCACCCAGAGGGTGAAGATTTAATTTTCCAGTATGACCAGATCATTAAAGAGCTGGATTCTGGCACCGAGGGCTTGATAGAGCAGAACTTCTCCTCGCCTGACCCCTTGCTCCTCGCACAAGGTCAAGCAGGGAAGGAAGAAGAGAGCAAAGGGGAAGAGGAGGAGGAGGAGGACGACGATGACTTTGACTCTTTCATAGCAGGAGCCCCTGCCCCTGAGACCCTGCCATCCCCATTTGGGGTGAGAGATGAGACTGCCTTTGCTAGTCCCCAGCCCGTGAGGACTCAGAACACTCCATTCACAGGTGACCATCTTATCTTCCTTTGTGCTTTCTGCTTTTGAAAGTACTTTTACGCATATTACTCCAGGCAAGTGAGGTAAGGGCAGGTAAGGAGTGTTACCCATTTGCTGCACAGAGGGTGAAGGTATTTTTGTATAGAGCAGTGGGAGTGGTCTCACTGTTATTTAATTTTGTCATTCTTGCAATGATTGTCTTATTTTCCTCCCCAGTAAATTAGGGGTTAAATTTTACTATTGACTGACTTCCCTTGATATGCCCGTGATAAGGTAATAGGACTGCTGAAGCCACACAGAAATGCAGTCTCATTATTTGATAGCCTCGCAACCCTTGGTTGACCTCACAGATTACAAAGACCTGGTCAGTTTACAATCCCTTATTTTTTATTTTTTATGCCAACAGCACCCGCTCTTCCTAGGTGGTCTCCCATCCAAGTACTAACCAGGCCCGACCCTGCTTAGCTTCTGAGATCAGATGGGATCGAGCTTGATCGGGGTCACGTGGCCATAGACATGGTCTCATCATTTAACAGCCTCATTTCCTTTAGTCTAAATTAATTTCCTCCTTAGCATTTATTTTATGTGTCTTTTTTTTTTAAGTTACATTTTTTTTACCCACCAGAATGTATGCTCCATTAGGGGCCAGGTATTGGCTCGATCAGTGCTGTACCCGCAGCATCTGAACAGTGACGAGCACATGGTAGTTCAGAATACTTGCTGAATACATGTACCTGTGTCCACACCAGAGGCCATCGGGGTTACTTATGCCTTTGCCTGGGAGCTCATTTTAGAAAATCACAAAATCTTCATCTAGAGATAAGTACAGCAGACCTACAGAAACGCATAACTCTACTAAAGAATGGGTGTTCCAGTGATGCACCCCTAACAACAGGTAGACCTCACGGGAGAAGCCAGGTGATAGGGTGGGATAGCAGGTAAATGGATTGGGGTGAGGAATTGTGATACAAAATGTCATTACATGTTAGCCGGTAAAGTCTGAATCTCCAAATTCAGGTGCAGAGAGAACTGGCACAGGGCAGGGCTCCTCAAGCCCAGAGATGGCTGGTGTGGGCCCCCGAATGGTGCTCAGGTAGCAAGGAGCGGGCCCCTGAAGGAGATGGCATCTCAGAGGGGCAGACAGTGGTCTGGGAGTCAGGCCTGTCGGGGATCCTGGCGCTAGCACTTCCTGCCATGTGGCCTTGGTGTCCCTGACCTTCCCCTTTTCCCTTTGCCCTTGTGAAGACTGACTGTGACATGGGGGGGGAGGACTATTATTATGATTACAGGCAGCCCCGCTCCTGATTGCTGAGGCTTGTCCTTCCCCGGCAATCAGGAGCAGCCTGGCGGGGAGAGACCGTGCTCCCGCCTCCCTGGGTCCCCCGGAATAGATGAAATCACATGGCCTTCTGGTTCAGCCAGGTAGGCTTAATGTGATTCCAAGGAGCTCTTCCACCCTCCTCCGATATGTATTCATCTATTTACTGATGCCTGACAATTTATTTAAACAGGGAGAACGCTTTTAATTCCACAATTAAAAGGCTCGAGGTTCTAGTTGAGCTAACATTTCGATGTGAACTGGTTTTAATTAAAATTCCATCAGTCAGTCATAAGCAAAGAGGATTAGACAGTCTCAGTTTTCCCCGTTGATAGGGGAGGGGGAGGGGAGAGGCTCATCGCAGGGCACTTTTGCCTGGGACGTGTCCCTTTCACTCTCACCCGGTGGGAGATCCCTGCTGTGAGCACTCTCTGGGGGTCAGGGCCACCGATGGCCAGCGAAGATCTTTCTTTAGAATGCCAGCTCTCTTACAAAGGAGCTTCCTCCCTCGGAAATAGGCAAATTGAAGACACAAAGTATGGTTTAGGACAAAAAAAAAAAGCGAATGCAACACCTTATTAAGTAACATCAATATTTTGCATATGATACACCTGAGAGCCAGCAAGACATAATGCGAGTTTTTGGGAATCGTAACTAAAACTTGCCTTGTTCTCCTTTGAGACTCGTGCATAACTTTGGGACACATCTTTTCTCTTTCAAGGCACGTGAACTTTGTAGCCTCTAAACTCCTGAGGGTGTCCTGGAGCCTTAGGCTTAACTTCCATCTCTCCATGGAAGCCTGACTACTGCCGAAATGAATTTCCCTCCCGGCAAAATCAAAATGTTGATATTTCATTCACTTAATTAATTTTATTTGTTTGCTAGTTCAGCACAGATAAAGAAAATTAATGAAATAAATGAAATGTGACCTTTTTTTATGTAACATTATCGATCCCCTAAAATTTGGCAGGTTCTCTGCTAGGTGCTAAAGACACACCAGTGAAGGAATTGGCAGACCTTCGGAGGAGATAGCGACAAAGAACGGCACTTTCTTAGTGAGAAATGTGTTATTAGTCGTTGAATTCCCACGCCTGTGGGAGCCCAATGCAGAGGGGGTGGGAAAGGCTTCACAGAGAAGCTCCCAGGGAGAAGTGGCTGAGGATGACAGTCCAGGCAGAGGAGACAACAGGCGGATGACAGAGGAGGCCAACAGCTCGTGGATGCATGTGGCAGAGGAAGCGTGTGTGAGAGAGGGAGCTGGGGAACTCAGCGTCAGCTTACAGGGGTCCTTGGGGCCAGGCTGAGGCATGGGGCCGTGTGCTGATGGCCCTGGAGATGTGCTACAAGCAGTACAGTTGGTGTGACCCAACCGGCTCTGTGTGTGAAGAGGCCTGGAGGTGAGTGGTATGGGGAGCACTCGAGCGAGAGAGGACAAGTAAGAGACTGTGGTCGTGTCGGAATTCAGAAGGCACCGAGGCTTGGATGTGGTGATTCTGTCTCTCGGAACATTTTCTCAGCTGTGCTCACGCTTGTGTACCAAGATATATATCCAAAGATGTTCGCTGCAGCCTTGTTTGTAATAGAAAAAGCCTGGAAACAACCCGTGGTCCACCGGTGGGACTGTTTTACTAAAGCAGCACCCATGGTGACTGGATACTTTTTGTGAGAATGAGACATTTGGGGGACAGTCTCCATGATAGAGTGTAAAATGGGAAAGCCAAGTACAGAGCAGTGTGTACAGAGTGTTGTCATTTTTTTTTTAAATACCCGGCGAGGGACGGACACACACACACACACACACACACACACACACACACACGAACGATATCGTGTTGGTTGAGAGTACAGGCCCCGGAAACGGGTCTGAATTAAAACCGGGACTCTCATTGACTAGCTGTGTGCGCCTGTCATTCTGCCTTTATCTGTCATTATCCCTAAATGGGGATAAATACTAAACAAGCTTCACAGAGTCATTGTAGGTAAGTAAGTTGATACAAGTTGAGTGCTTAGAACCCTGCCTGGCACACATAAGCGATTAATAAATGTTTTTGAAATAATTTCATTATTTTATTGTAGATATAAAGCATTTCTGGAAGAAAACACGAGAATCTGTTAACAGGGACTGCCTTCGGGGGAGAGGCCTGTTCTTTACACTCCTGTACTGTTTGAAGGAAAAAAAAATCAGTCTCGTTTCAATCTCTACTAAAATAGAAAAGCTACTACTGTTGGAGTCCAGACCAGAAAGGATGAGTCTCTGACCTCAGGCAGTGCTGGCGGGGGAGGGGGAGGTGGAGGTCCAAGTTCAGGAGAGGTTTCCGAGGCGGGGATGGCAGAGCTGAGGCACAGAATCATGGCAGCTCGGTTCTCAGAGCTGGAAGAGCAAAATATTTGAGGGCCGGGGGGTTGTTTATCTGTCCTCCTAGGGGAAGGGATGAGGGAAGGGGGAACCCCACCCTCCATCCCCTATACGTACATCGCCGGCGGCTCTCTGAATTGTAGCTGAGCTTTCTGATTTCCAGCTGCGTATCAGTTTCCCCTAGCAATTGCTTTTGGCTAAGCAGCTCTTTTTCGTGCTAGAATAAGGCAGAAATCGGAAAGGGTTTAGTGTGTATTTCTTATTGAACATGCCTAAGAAGTTGTATGGCATTAGTGTAATGTCATTAGCGGGTACGGTGACAGTCTTCTGGCCTTGACCTAAGGTTCTGTCTTTTGAGTGAGACAGTGATGACACTCTCCACAGGGCGTGAGTCAAACTCTGCTTTCCTGCCTTATGGAGGTGATGGACTGTGGATGGTCTCCCCTGGTCACTGCGCAGTCGGCAACTCCCACATGTGTAGGACGGCCGGATGAGGCCAAGTACAGGCTGGGACGGCAGTCGGGATGTGGAGGGTTCACATTAAGGAGACTCTGCCCACCTCATGTGACTTGTCTGTTCCCTCCGGAAGGAAACAGATGCCGACCAAGCCTGCGACTGAGTGGGAGCAGGCGACAGGCGGGGGAAGGCTGGGTCCGGGGTTTGTGAGGGCGTGAGGACAGCAGGCTTCTTGTAGATCTACCTGCAAAGCTAGAATTGTGTTGTGACACCTTAAGGAGAGTTACTGGTGACACTTCTGGGGTTCTTTTTTGGAACCCCATCAAGTTGCTTTCAAATGGGAGCTCCAATCCAGCATTTCCAAATGCGCTCGGCCAGCTCTGCCAGTGCTGCTTTGTAGGCACGGGCTCTCCGAGGGCTCTGCACTGGGAGAACTCATTGACCTGCTGTGATGGGCTGTGACTGAGGAGCTCAGCACCCCCTCCCCACCCCGTCCCAAGTTGGGGCCAAGCCCGACGCACGAGTGGATGGTGCCTCTTGGGTGTTTCGCGGCTCCTTAGAGACATGATGCGCTGTATTCCTGGTGACAGGGCTGTTGCCATTACCTCGTTACTTGCCCGCACGGGTGGGAGGGTCGGGTTTGGCATTTCCATTTCTCACATGTGGCTTCTGTTTTCTTGCAAAGGGTTTTACTCTCCTACACGGCTAAGGCTTCTGAACGAAGCATCTTGTGATGAAGTGTTTCTGTTTAACTCATTACTATTGGTGAAGTCTGGATACCGCACATTTATTCATCAAAGGAGGTGCACTTTGTTATAACTATGCTGTGTGCAGTGGCGTCCTCAGTAGCTCCACTGGGGGAAACACAAATTCTCATTGATTGTGCTTAATGAGCCACGTTTATGGTAAACGTGCAAAACATTTTCCAGCAATTTATTAATGCCAGGTTAATTTTCTTGATTTTCTCTATCTTCAGTGAATGCAAACATAAAGCATAATACGTTTCTAGTGACCCAAATTAGTTGAAGTTCCTTTTTTCTTAATTTTGTTTATGAACTGCTTTTTCTTTTCTTTTTTTTTTTAGATGAAATATGGACTTTCTTTTTTAAGGAACCTCTGACATACCAAACTGTATCTCCCCAACCCAAGTCCCTTTTCTCCCCTCTCCCCACCATCTGAAAATTTAAGTGTGGTCGCTGAGTTGCTCAGGGCTCCTGGTCCTCCTCTACCCCAGTCTCCCTCTTCTTCCCGTTCCACAGTGTGACATTTGACAAGACAGAATCCTTCCCACGGTGCTCGTTGGGGATAGACAGTTCCTGTTTACAATGTCACTGTTTAATAAACACAGTTCCTATGTGTGTGATATTTCTGTAATAACAAAGATTTTTTGTTGTTGTTGTTACCTTTTTTGGATGGCCTCTAACACTTCCATGAAGCTCTAGAGCACGCAGCATCATGAGATGACGAATGTCATGTTTCTGAGCTTTGGCAACACCGAGGACTATAGAAACCGTGTGGAAAAGTATATTTTAAATCTTAAGTAAATTATTTGTCAAGGTCGATGCTAATGATCCAAGTATCAAAACTGCTTGTGGAGTCAAAAATCCCACAAGCCCCTAGATGCCTTTCTCTGCTCCCTCTTTGCGGCCGTGGCTTCTTTTGTGTGTGGGTTTGAGGCCGGAGGGTACCTGGCTGCATTTCCTGTGCCTGTTCTGACCTGCACTGGCTGGGCCTGTGGCTCGGGAGCTGTGGCCCCAGTGGCTCCTTAGCTGTCAGGGAAGGACATACCCATGTGCCCAGCCAGCCCTGAAGCCTTGTGTTCTTCCCGCAGGCCCATTCATCAGCGTGGTCCTGTCCAAGCTGGAGAACATGCTGGAGAACTCTTTACACGTCAACTTGCTGCTCATTGGGATCATCACTCAGCTAGCCAGCTACCCCCAGCCACTCCTGCGTTCCTTCCTGCTCAACACCAACATGGTCTTCCAGCCAAGCGTCCGCTCTCTCTACCAGGTGCGTCAGGCCCGTCCACGTACCCATAGGTTTGATGGGTGCTAATGAGCAGGGATCCTTCCCGCCTTCTCCTGTTATTTTGCTGTTCTTCAAAAATCCCTCTGTTCTAATTCATTTGTTCTCCTTTCCTGTCCGATTTTGCTGATTGTATAGATTATTCTAGACAAACTGCAAAGCTCCATCCAGTTCGATGTGCAGAGGGTGCCCTACCAAAGCACCAAGGCTGTTAACAGTGATGTAATAGTTCCTGCTAAGAGAGCTGTACCTGGAAGATATATCGATCACAGGGTGGAATTCTGCTTGAGGCATCAACATCATTAATGTCCTTTCTGACAGGTCCTGGCATCTGTGAAAAACAAGATTGAACAGTTTGCTTCTGTGGAGAGAGACTTCCCAGGACTCCTCATACAAGCCCAGCAATACCTGCTCTTCCGTGTGGACATGTCTGATGTGACCCCTGAGTCACCACCCAAAGGTAAGCCACGTTTCGCCCCTGCGTCTCTCCTTCAGCTGCTCGTCTACTTCTCCAGCCTCCTGATTTGGGTTCAAAGATGCTGCATAGGCTCTTGGGCTAAAAGCACCTAAATAGATTTTCATTTTTACCCAAGAGGGAGGATCCTCGGGTTCATCTTCTTAAGCCTAAAGAAAGGTCTGTGCTGTCCACTCCGGCCTGTTCTCAGTTTGGAGGGTCTACTGCGGCCTTCGTTTTCCTGAGGGTATTTATGGGAAGGAATGACATGTGGGTTGCTGCCAGGCTAGAATAAATAACGTGGCGCATGTGGGCCAGAAAGAGGCATTCTGTGCACACCCTGAGCCATTTTTTGGCCAGCCTGACCCTGAGGAGAACATCTGTTCTCTTTATTATGTTTTCAGAGATTCTTGGACCCAAAATAAATGTACTTTAGGGCTCTAGAAGGTAAAAACTATTCATTTTTAGTGGGAGAAGTAAAGGTTATGCTCAGAATTCCTGAGAGTGACTTTTCATCGGCTCCAGTGGTGGTAGGTGGGGGCCTGGCCTGGCAGGTGGCGGAGGGTGGGGGTGGGTGCTGAGCAGGAGAGCTGAGGGTGGCCCTGATGGCCAGCCAGGCCCAGGGAGCACCGCGCTTTGCCTTGTCTAAGCTCGTGTTGGACAGACTAGATGACCAGTTAGTTGTCTTTTGAGCCGTAACTGAGGCCTTGATGAGTGCAAACCAGGAGATGCCCCATATCGTACTGGCTTTTGCTTATCTCAAGACGAGCCAGGCTCCTTTGTGGCAGGTGACCAGTCGAGGGAATGGGGCTCTCAGTCCTGGGCTAAAGGCATCCTGTGCAGAAACCAGCTCTGAGAGGCAGAAATGTAACTCAGCACAATTTTTAAACCTTCAAAAGAAGCTGAAAAGACCCTAGAACTCCACGGGCTTGACTCTGCCTCTGTGTTCCTATTCGATTTTGGTTTTCATTTGAATTTTACAGTTTGTAAAGTGCTTTTCCAGGCGATTTTTATTTTCAGACAGCACTGTGAAACAAGCAAGAAAGGGTTCTTTTTTCATATTAGGAAGCCCAAATTGGAGGCCAGGCGGTCAGGCAGGCTCGCGAAGCCGAGGTGCCTGTCTGTCTTGCATAGGTCGTGGGGCTGAGGGCCCACACGGTGACTGGTCTTCAGGCCTTCCTTGATAAGAGGTGCATGTTCTGGGTGAGGGATGGTCTGGGAGGGGAGGCTGGGGAGGTGGAGAGTGGTGGGGTCGCTCACACGTCGTGCTCTGTTCTGGCTTCACACGGCTTGGTGGCCACGGCTGCCAGATGTGCCCACCCAAAGGACGGTCAGGTGAGTCCGCTGTGGCTGATAACCTTTAAGGTCTGTGACACGCAGGGGACTTGGACTTGCGGGAAGTTTCTCTCGGGGCATAAGACTCTTTGCGTGGAGTTTTTCACATTAAGTTCCTCACTTCTTTCAGTCTAGCAAAGTGCCCCCTTCCCCACAACATAAACTCTAAACTCAGAATGAGAAAGGTTCCTGTCCCCTCACACGAAGCTGGCTTCTGAAGCATCGAGCCCGACGTGGTCGCCTGTAAATGAGTCTGGGTGTCCCATTCTCTCTGTGACACAGAACAGTGTATAATAAGAATCCTGGTAAAAGGCCGAACATCGGGGTTCCCAGTGTCTGTGTGCCGTGCGCTTTGCTTAATACGCTGACCGGGAGAGGGCGTGGGGCCCATTTCCCTCTTGGCTTCTGAACTCTTTCCAGCGTCAGTCTTGAGAACGCTCTGTCGCAGCTTTTCAGACCCAGGGCAACAGTCTGGGAAAGCACTCCTGGCTCCGCCATTGGTGCATGCTTCCCTCCTCCCTGCCTTTGTGGTCAGGTGCTTGTGCGGGCTCCCTGAGGGGTTTATGGGGGGTGGGACTCGGGCGTCTGCAGCCAGAGCTGCTCCATCGTGCAGGCCCTGCGTTCCCTGGGCTTCCTGACTAATGCCTCCTCGCTAATGCTCCAGAGAGAAGTGAAGGTCCGCGCGATGCTGCTCCAGAGTTGGCCGGGCTTCCTGCGCCAGCCGTCACAGCGTCACGTCGTCTCTGACGTTCGGCCATTGGCCGGGCTTTTCGTTTGCCCTCAAGAACCTTCCAAGCCAGAGAGGTTGTCTTTGCTTATAGTAAGAGTCTTCACTGGCCTCCGGCTCTGGGCGGGAGGTCAGGTGGGGGTGATTCCCATTCTACAGACTGGGAACCTGAGACATTATGTGATAAGCGAGTTGTTGGGTCGAGACTTGCTTTCCAGGTGAGAGCTTGAAGGGCTTTGGGACTCATTGAAATGCCAACCCCAAGCTGATAGGACACAACCTCTGTAAGGATCCCTGCTCATCATAGGTCCCTACTGGGCTCTCTCCTGCCTCTGTTAGTAAAGACAATCTGAGTCTCTGATTTAAGCTGGGCAAATGAGCTTTAGTGATGACACTTTTTAAATTCATGAACCACGAAAACCCTTTTGGGTGGGGGAAGGGGATAGGGGGAGAGAGGAGTGACTTTGAAAGCGGAAGATGGCTCCAGCGAGATCAGGTGTAGAGAAGCCCTGGTGCTGGTCAGCTCCTTCCCTCCTGCGTTTAGCAAATGTCTCTTATCTTCTTCTACCATCAGGAAGCGTGCTGGGGGCTGTGAACGTAGGTGGGGGCTCAGCCCTCAAATCTCAGAGTCTAGTAGAGAAAAGGCACAAACAGCAGTGCAGGCTAAAAGGCAATGGCAGGCTTTAGTTGGTAACTAAACTGGGGTGGGAGGCCGGAACAGGAAATTACTCTGCGAGGCAGGAAACAGGAGGTGCTTTGGGAAGCCAGTGAGAGATGGCTTGATGGCTGACACTTATCAAGAGGCCCTTATACCTCTTGACCCTTTAATGCTTGCAACAACTCTATGAGCTTTTGAGAGATGGGGACATTAAGGTCCAGAGGGGTAAAGCCAGTTGCCTGATGTTATCAGCCGACAGACGGCAGAGTCTGTGCTCGTACCCACCTTGCCGGCGCTCTCTGAGGGCTGGCTGAGACTTAAGCAGAGATGAGGGGAACCGGCGCGCACAGTGCAGGTCTTAGTCTGGGATAAGTGCCCGTGAGTGTCCTGCGTCCCCCCGGTACCCGGGCCAGCTTCCGTTGTGAGCCTGGCGGGGGCCTTTGGAGAACTGCAGGGCCGGAGGGCGAGGGTGGGCGTGTGCAAGGTGATCCTCAAGGCTGGCAGTGTGTCTCAGTGATGTTAACATTTCTGTCCTCACGCTGCTATCAGGACGTGTCGTGGGTTTCTGCTGAAAGATAGCAGCAGACAGACTCTCAACAACTTTTCGAGTTCTTTATGCCATGGAATGTGATAAGCCCTAAAAGATATTTAAAGCAGTAAACTAGAGGACTTTTTTTTTTTTTTAACACTAAAGACTCTAGTAGTGAGCTGTGGAAAGTGCTATAAATGTCAAAAATTTTTGGTACTGTGGTTCAGCGATGCTCCGAGAAGAGTGTTGAAAAATGGAACTGGATTCTGAAAAGCAGCCAAAATAATGAAGAGCTCGAATGTGGTGATTTATAAGGAGTAATGAGACTGTTTGAGTTGGGGGCAGAGGACGGCATAAATAATTCCTATTCATACACGAAGGCTGGAGATGGTCACGTGTTCAGGAATTAAACAGTCGGGAAAGTCGAACCATTTTAATTGGTAAAACTGCTTTGATATGAAAGTGCAAATCGCTCAAGTATGTTAAGGTTTGAGCTCGCATCATCTTAGACCTACGTTATTGAAGCTGAGACCGCAACCCCCGGAAAGGGGAGGCTTCTCAGCCACAGCCGCCGCAAGGCGTCCACAGTTACGGGACGTGCCCAGTCTGGTCTCACCAGCGCCCAGCTTCCTCTTCACTGTTTTCAGCCTTGGGCAGAAAGGGCTGCTTGCGTTCCCTCTCCACCGAGGCCTGGATGTCCCACGGGAAGCCGCAGAGAGCTGGGAGCGGCTCGTGGGACCCAGCCTGCCTCCTGTGGCTACGCGACCTGTCAGAGGCTTCGCTGGCAAAGGCAGGGCTGTCAGCGGACCCTCGGGACGTCCTTAAATCACCATCGTGGTGAGCTAAGTCTTCACTCAGTTGACACTGGGGCAGGAGATGCCTTTTTTTGTTTGTTTTTTCTTCTCCCCATGCCCAGGGCAGGGAGAGTTCTTGATAAACTTAAAATTCCTGCCACGATTTCTGCGCAGAGTTCCTCAGACGGGGTTTGGGATAAAGGCCTCCTATTACACGCCCTGTGCTGGCGACCCCGCTGGGCAGCTGTGTGGGCCACGGGTGGCCTGAGTGTGCGCTAAGGGCCGTGCCTTCGCTCTTCTGTCAGCCGGAGGAGCTGGACCTGCGGCCAGACCCTCTCCGCCCACCCCGCGCCCCTGACACACACGCTCAACGACTGCGCTGCCGAGGGTGACCCCGACCGTCTGCTTTCTGGTTTCAGATCCCGTTCAGGACGCCTCCAGGACAGGAATTGGCAAGAACTTTTTGGATGGTCCCCCGAGAGTGCTTCCGCCCTTCCTGACGAACAGAGCCAAGGCGGCGGGGGTGCCCGCGGGCCCGCCCCTGCCTGTGCGCGATGCCATGCTGGCGGCCGCCCTCTTCCCCGAGTTCCTGAAGGAACTGGCCGCCCTGGCCCAGGAACACTCCATTCTGTGCTGCAAGGTCCTGGGGGACTTCGAGGACTCCTATTGTTAGTGTTTTGTTTTTTTTTTAAAGGTCTTAGTGTCTGATGAATGTTAAATGCAAAGCTGCTTACAAAAATTTCTACTTTGAGATTTCCTGACAATACTTGATTTTGGGGAGGGGGGCTTTCTGTACACGTCCTCTCTCCAGCCAGGTCTGTTCATCCCACGTTCGAGAGAATGTAAGTCTCGTGAGCTGGTTGCTCTTTGGCAGGTTTTCTTCGCTCGGTTTTTCCTCAGACGTTTGGGTTGTTACTCTCCCATCCTTTTGAATCGGCTCATCTTGCCGCTCAGCTCACACCAAGCGAATACTGGGGTTTGGTGGTTTCTGGGAGTACCCCGTGTCCGAGGCTGACTCTTCAACGGGGGACGAATGTGTGGCTGCTCCTGTGGCCTTCTGCGTTTTGACTTCTGTTTCACAAAAGGGAAGAACAGAGCCCCACCCCTTGCCTCCACCACGTAAGCCCATGTGCCCCTCTGCATTTTGCTTCCGAGACCTGCTTTCTGCTCCACATGTACTGCCTTACGGTGCGGGCACATCCACTGGTCTCCACTCTCTGCCTGGGAAGGAAGATGTGGCTGGAGAGGGTTTGGAGCGCAGGGGTGTTTTCTCGTTGCTTGAGAGCTTTCCTTAATCAGTGTATCCCTGCTGAAGCACTGAAAACAGCCTTATTTTAGTAAGATTTGCACAACAGGAAATATGCCTATGCAAACTGTTACTTTGGTTTTAGGCGTTTGATCATAGGAAGAAAGCACGTTATCATATACCTACATGAGACAGCCATCGTTATTTTTAAAAGCGTTTTATGAAAAACATTAATTGGTGAAGCTATTTCATACTATTTTTTTAATTTTTTTCTTTTTGGTGTGTGTGTGGACGGCGGGGGTGGGGGTGGGGGAGTGTATAGAATGAGAGAGAAAACTACAACCTGTAAAAACATTGGTACCTGTTTTAAATTCCGTTTGCTTTTTCCCATTTGTTGCACTTTGTAGAGAACCAGGAACTGTACACCCACTTTGGGAACCAGGATGTAAATGCAGACAGGGCCCAGGGAGACCTGCAAAGCCAAGTGCCCGCTGGTGACTCACTCTGCACAGAAATGCGGCCTTCTGAGTAATGGGGTTCATTAGAAGGCCCTAATGTGACGTATGAGCACCTCTCTGCTGCTTTTCGGCCTGCTCCAAGAGGCATGATTACACTTAGAGCTGCGGTCTCCTGAAACCGCCTCCCAGAGGGGGAAACACATAATCGTGGGCTAAAAAAACGAAACCTTAAACAACTGATATTTATGAATATTCAGTTCCACTCTCCTGTTTTGGGCAGGAAAGAAGCATGTAGAGAGGATGCGCCTCCTGTTTGGAGGGAGGTTGGAAGCCCCCGCTGTCTCTGTGGGTGTCAGTGCCGAGCTGGGGGGCAGGGGCAGCCACAGGTCTGGTGGTTGTAGTCAGGCCCCGAGTCCAGGAGGGGAGTGGAGGAGTCTCTGGAGACCCTGCAGAGCAGAGGCGGCCCTTCTGTGTTTCGGGGATCGCGAAGCAGCTTTCTCCTGAGCGCGGCCCTGGAAACCTGGCCTGGGCCGGGCGGCTCTTAGCCAGGCTCCCGGTGCTTCTGACCGAGTCTAAGCAAAAACCCAAAGATGGAGTCGTCGTGCATTTCTCACTTCCAATTTGTCTGTTTTGAAAAAGGGTCCGCCCCGCTGTGGTGCGGCAGCCAGGACCCATGAGGCCCAGCAAACGGGCCTGGTCTTGGCTTCCTGACACCTGCTCGTATTTGTAAAACCCGCCAGACTCCACCGGAGAAGCAGGTGGCTTCAGGGAGGGAAGGAGCAACGGAAAGATGGAATTTAAGCTGTAAGTTATTACCCTCTAACACGGTTTTGCACAAGTATTTGTCTTCCAGTGTGGACTTACCAGGACTATAAAATGCGAAGTCACATCTGGAAACCGTATTCTTTAGTTTCAGGTTTGATTTACACGTCTGTCCATTATCTGATGGTGGTGTCGATTCTTCTTGAGTTTACGTTGTTTTATTACACAACACCACAGTCCCCTTTGGAAAGTGTCCTTTGGGAAAGGGATTGATTTGTGCCTCTTAGTATTTTTTTTAAAAATAGGTACTGAAGTAGACTTTAAAGTAGGGCAGAGATAACCAGTGTCTGCGGGGGGTGTGGGGGGCGGGGTGGGCAGGAACATTAACTCCCATGTGGGTTCCGATAGAAACTCAATTGATAACCCTCTCTGTTTGAAAGTGGAAACCGGTTCACGTGTCTGAATCCATTGCCTCTTCTCCTCCAGTGTATTGTGTCCAGGGTTTTTAAAAATGAAGTTAGAAAACGAACTGGAGATACATTAGAGAGAACCAGCCAACCCATGCGGTCGAGTGAAACAAAGTGGGCTAGGTAGGGATGGTTCAGAGAATGATGTGGACGTGCCAGAGGACAGACGACTCGGGCTGCAGACAGGAGGGGGGCGGATCCTGATGGGGCCGCAGGAGAGACCACTGATCTAGGTAGATGAGAGGAGCTATGCAGCAGCTGGGTGATGACGGGACTCCTGGGTGGGAAAAATTCCTGCTAATGAAATAGAATATTCCAGTCATTAACAGGTGAGGCCCTCAGAGATATCTTTTTTTTTTTTTTTTGTCATGTATTTGAGGGAAGTTAAGATATGTGGCATGATTTAAAATGTGGCCGGAGAGTGTGGACGCTTTTCCCCGTGAACAGGCTCCCTCGTCAAATGCCGTGCTACTTGTGGAAGGCACAGTGGACACAGCCTTAGGTGCCCCCTGGGTTTGGCACCGTGAAGGCGAGTCAGGGGTCCCTGGAACATCACAATGTTAACCTCAACTAGTAATTCAGGGTCTGGGGCAAAGCTCCGGCTGTAGTGAATCTTATTGGTTCAAAGCATATGAGAGCACTAGGATGTTTAAAATTGATTTTCAGAAATGGCCAAGGACACGTTCTTAAATTTTTAAACAAATTCCAGGCTGAGTTTAGCCTGAAATACAATTCATGGGGGCGAATTACCATTTCTGAGCCACGAAACGGGGATGCTGGAGTAACCAATTAGAGGTGGGATCTTCTTTATCAACAGATACATCGTTTCCCTGGTGTTCAGAGGAATTATGAACTTGTCCCCACTTTCCTTAGTATTATTTTGGAAAAGACCCTGATGTCCTGGGTTGGAACTGATTGATTGACGTCTCTGTCACCAACAGGGAGGACACATTTAGTTCTTTTGTGGGTTCTCAGGAGTACTTTTTCCTTAGCAAGTGCCTTTCATTTAGGTCAGGTGTAGCTGTCAACTTTCAATCCATGAAGACATGGTGGGGCTAGGGTGCTGTCAGGAGAGCGTCCTCTTAGGAACAGAGCCTAGACGCCGGATTCGTGAGTATGTGGGTGGCCTGTTCAATCTGGGCACCCAGCGGTGGTCGCAGTCGAGTTTTTTGGTGTCTCGGTGTCAGCTTGCTTGCTGCGGCCGTGTGGGTCGATTTCCGGATCTGGTAGGAGGTTTGGGGTTGCAGGCGCTGCCCATTCTGGGTCTGGATCCGTGTGTCTAGGCTGCTTTCGTGAGGGAAGAGCTGCCCCAGCAGGGGTAGGACGTGCCACTGGTGTGATGTTAACTATCTCAGCATATGCTCCCGTTCTCATTTAAGGGCAGGTCAGTTTAATTGCTGATTACCAAGCCCTGTACATACTGAAACGGCTGTCATGCTTGCTGTGTTTATGAAACAGCTAATTGTAGGACAGCTATTCTTGCACGTCACTGGCCCAGGCCAGTGTGGTGTGGGCTTGCTGGGACTCTCAAGCCAGCTCTGCAGTATTAGCTCTTCGTGGAAACAGCAGTCCTCTCGTGGCTGCGGCCACGTCAGCTCTAAGTCATTAAGAAGACTTTCTCAGGCCCCGTCTTGCTTGAACCATCAGTCTATAAATCACACAACACTAAGTCTCCATTAAATACCAGCTTAAAGCAGAACACTGTCAAGCCAGTTTATGCTCCATTCTTAAATCACGTCGCTGAGGAAACATTTTAAAGAAAATGGAGTTGACTCTTTTATTATTTTTTTCCTGTGGAATGACCGTCATAAACCTAATGCGTTAAGAAAGAGCTCCTGGAGGATGAAGAACTGTTTTTGGGACAATTTTTGCCTCGCTAAATCCCCTCCATGTCTAAGCATTTATTAGGCCGTTACTTGTTTTGGAGGGCAGATTATCCTGGCAGCTCACTAACTGAAAAACAGGGCTTTAGGGAAAGATTTTCGGTGAGGTTTTTGTTGTTGTTGTTGTTTTTTGTATAGAAAATGACAGGGAAAGCGGGGTGTGTGGGGGGGGAGGGGGCAGGAAGCCTTCGGTTCTTTGGCCTCTGTACTTCGAATCCTAGACAGACAGTGAGTTCAGCCAGGACTCTTCCTTCCTCGGCGGGTCATCGTGCATCTCTTTCCTGTTTTATAACATGAGTAAATCTAACTCGCTGCCATCCACACAAGTAGCAAGGCCGGCGGCAGGTTCTGTCAGCATGAGTTCGATGTGTGTTTCGGGCATCTTTTGGGGAGCTTCGGTTCACTTTGTCATTCAGACCCTGACAACGGCACTGGAAGTTCTGAGGCCACATTATAAATTTCATGGAGCTGAGGCTGCACAAGTCTGTGCTGCTTAGCATGTCAGCTGACTCTTTACTGGGACAAGTCTACAAACGGCCTCCCTTTCATAAGGCCCCCTTTTGCTTTGGAGACATTCTAAATGGGAGAATTCGCTGTTGGTGATCTTAAATGATTTTTGCTAAGTTGTCTGACTGAAGGAGGCAACGAGAGAGGATTTCAATCAGATGCTTTCCATCTCACGATCAAGGGTCAGCTCTCTTCACAAATAATCCATGAATACATTTGTCTAAAACCTGAAGAAGCACGGCAGCCATTTCCATGCTGCTTTTGGTATGGGTAAATAACATGGCCTTTCAGGTAGATTTAGTGTTTTGTTTTGTTTTCAAAGTCACTATGTAGAATCTTTGAAATGATGAAGCTAAGTTCAATAGAAATGAAAATACAATATAAATGTGGGTCATGGCCCTAAGCTAAATATTGATTTAACCACCTAAATAACTCAAACCTCTAGGAGGGAGTGTACTTTCAAAAATTTCATAGCCTTCTTCTAGATTAGCAATAATTACAAAAAGAAGAACAGGGTCACAGGGTGGAGCTCAACTCAAACATCCTTAACTTGGCATAAACAGTGATCGAAGTTCTTTTTCCTGGGACATCTTCACTTGATGCGTAAGCCTGCACAAGGTCAAGGAGCTCCTTACTACACCTGGATATCCAGAATTTAAAAGCCGAATGAGTTGGCAGCACCGACCTCTCATACAAAGGCACCCACAAAAGGCTGTCCATTTCTTTTTACAAATTTAATGAACTGTTGCTACTTATTCTGTGCCTGGTAGCATGCCGAGTGCTCAGGCTGGCATTCCCACCCTTCCACCAGAACCAACTAACCAACCTCAAGCAACAGAACACATGGTTTGGACCTAACCAGGCAGAGCTGGTTCAGGCTGACCTGGGGGAAAGCCAATTTTCCAGCACATTTCCCTCCCAGCTTACAGGTGTGGGAATTGCAATGACAGATGGTAATGGCTCCACCTATGGCGCCAACTCATACATTTTAATGAGATTTGCCCCTGAATAGCAAACCAGACTAAATTCATATTTATGCAAAAAATTATTTAAAATTGTCTTTCACCAAGGCCCATTTATGAGCAGAGCCAGACTCTGTGAATTTCTGAGTGTCATATGAACATATCTTTCAACTATCTAGTCACGTTTCAAGTAAGATATCTGAACTGTGGTTTTGTTTTGTTTTCTGATTAACAGTTGTAATGACGTAAGTCTGATTTTCAGGATTCTAGAAGTGGGCATTCAAGACCACAGGCGGCTGTCCGAGCTGGACGACAATTAGTGTGGTAGAGATCGAGTGATTTTTCTCTGGAAACGGTCAGTCCATAATACAGCTGCACGTGACATAAGTTTTGGTCAACCACCATCCTCCTCTGGTTGTCCCCCACCCCGCATTTAAGCCCTTGATTTGAAATGCTCTATAAAGATCCTTCAGGGCTTTCCGTAAAGTTTGATGACTAAGAAGCCAGACCTTTGGTGAAAAGGGAGTTTGAAAAATGAAACTGAACCTTATTATTTATAAAACAGTGACCCCATCAGATTCCAGTCTCAGATGGCCTTAGCCTGTTTGTAATTCATAAAGATTTGAGGGTGAAGAGGGAGAACTGCCTTTTTCTCTCGAAAAGAGGTTTGATGAAAATATTTTACTGTTAGGCCCAAGAGTTTTCAGTATTGCATCAGAATGTGTGAAGGGCACACATGGCTTCCTGGGTGATGTGACATATTCTCTCATAATTCTGAATCAGTAATTAAAAAAAATTTTTTTAAATCTCACATCTTCATGCTTGTCTAAAATAGACCGCACAACTGGTTTCCTGTCTGTCCCTGCTTTTTGGCTGGGCAAGCGGGACACTTCCCTCATTACTCTTCGTAGGGAAGTCCTGAGCAATCGTCTGTAACCATTAATTGATAACTGGTGATGGGGAAGGTCCACTTTGCTCCAGTACCCCAGCTGCCACTGGAGCACCGTTCAGGATGGAAATGCTTGTCCTCTTCTTAGCCGGCTAAAGAATTCGGTGTAAAATCAGGACCTCTGAAAATTTCTTTCTCTTACTTATGTCACAGTTTGACACGTGCTTTTAAAAAACATTTGCAAAACTGGTCTTTAAGCATTGTGAGTCAGAGGTGACAAAGGCATACAATGAACAAAAAGGCACCACAGTGCGATAGACATAGTATTACTGTCATGAGAACAGGGGTGGAAGCAACCCAGCCTCCACGGAGATACTCCTAGCTGCATCACAGTTACCGTTAAAGGTCAAGGTTTTGATTTACTAGTTTATAATCTTATTCTTTCCAGGCAAAACAAATCAATTTAATGTTATAGCTTATTCTTTTTATCCTTTTTTTTTTTTTTGCCTGAGGGTGGGGGGGAGTTGTCGACTACGCAATCTTTGAAGTGTAAGTTAATTTTTTATGTGATATTTCAGTATATATTTTATTCATTAAATTTATTTAAAAACTTCTGTTGTCTATTTTATTAAAAAAATTTATTCTTAGACCTCTGCCTTTTGGGATCCCTAAGGAGGTGAATGGGCGATGTCACGCTCAGTGGATGGGTGACTCGTACTAGTACCTAATACTAGGACTAATGTCCCCCTGTCCTGCCCTCGTGGACCTCTCCAGACAAACGCACGTTTATGCCGCTTCAATGAATGAATTTTGCTGTGCTCACCTCTTTATTAACCAATTTTTACGTCTAAAATGCTGCATCCAGGTTCTGGTCTGTCTTGATCACTGCCAGTCCCCAGCACCTAAAACAGTGGCTGCTCTTAGGAGGTCTTCAGAAATAACCGTTGGAGGAGCTGCAGAATGAAGCTTTCTTAGAAAGGTAACGGCATCTGAAACAGTCTGCTCCATTCAGTCTGGAATTAGTCAGCACTGGAATGTGCTGTTTCTGAACACTGCTGCAGCGACGCTGGAGCCATGCTGACGTCAGTGACAGGGACAGGGGTGAGGCTGCTGGTCTTGTGGAGGTAACACCCAGGGCACAGGGTCAGGGGTGGCCGTCCGGCTTGGCCTAGGGATGGGGAGAGGCGGGCGTGTCGCGCTCATGGTCGTCAGGTTTCACAGGCTCCACTTCTGTGTCAGTCAGAGGGACATGAAACATCGCGTGATGGCAGCTGCTTCTCCAGTATCTCCTTTATCACGCTCGGATCTGCTCGGTTGAGAGTCGCTTTCCGGACCAACCCAATCAGTTTATTTATGGCTCTGGGGTTTCCCTTCTTCATATCCGTCACCTTTAAATATAGGAATTGTTTCAGAGGAGAAAACAGACTCATACCTAAAAATCCTAAATTAAGGTTTATGTTTACTGAAACAAATCATTTTTTTTTATTTTCTTTTATTATTAGATAGAAAATAAGAAAAGGAAAAAGGGGAGAGATGAACTTTTGAGGAAGTTTCTAGGCTCCCATACAAGGAGATGTCGCTACTCTGCCTTCCCATTAAAGTGGCCTAGAGGACTGTGATGTGGCATGAGTGACTGCTGAGAGCTAGAGAAGCTGGCACCCAGGGACGAGGGTGCTCTTCCCGGGTGACACCAGGACGCGGAGCTTTTCAGCCTGTGAGTGAGCCAGCTCTCTGAGGCAGAAGAGCCAGAGGGGCGAGGCTCCGCTCTCATCCACGGAAATGCATGGCTTTCTCCCCACACCCGATGCCGAGAAGATCTGTTTGTCAGAAAACAAATCCACACACGGCAACTCTCGAAGAGCATCTGGGTGCGGGGCGTGCGCTGTGGTGGGTGGGATGGGGGCAGCAAAGGCAGGAGGGAGGCGCTGAATCCCTATCAAACAGCCGCCGGCAGCCGGGCACCTGCCCTGACCTCCTGCTCTGCCGCATGGTGATCAGCGGTAAGGCCTGTGAGAACCTGCACTCGGGGCCGCAGTGAGTCAAAGCCAAAGTGTGTCTGTATCAGTCACTGCGGATGAGGCAGGAGGATGGAGAGTGCCAAGAGCCAGTGCGAGCTCGTTTTCCTCGTCAAGAGCTCTTCACAGAGCCGCGGGTGTCCTTGGCAAACTGGCGGGCGGGTGGGTGTTATTCTGAAAGAGGTGCTAGAAATTTTTTTTCCCACTGAAAGATCTCTCTAGACAATGATTAGACTTGGGGAGGGAGGGATGCTACTCACTGTATTTTTTTTCTATTTTGTTCTATGCTCAGAATTCAAAAAGACTGGGTTTTCAGCTATGTTCCTGTCAAGGATTTTCTCCATGATTTACCCATAATTTTCCTCTCTGCCTTCTTCCCACTTCTTGACGGCATGAAGCTATAAAGTATTTCCCTGTCTGTCTCCCTGTTCTGTGGTCACGCCTGCTGGTTCATTACTGAGGGGTCCCCTCCGTAGAAGGCAGAGGCGCAGAGGACTCAGAGTGCCAGCCCCGGGGAGGGTGACAAGCTTAGGAGGTCAAAACTTGGATCTAGTGAGTGTGAGAACCACCCTTCAAATTGGAACTCTGTGAGATTAAACTGCAGCAGTAGATTCTCCTTTTCCTTGAGAAAAGTTATGTTTCCAATTCACCTAATCTTCTCTCCTGACGTTAGCTAAAAACTGACAAAAACACTTATGGAATTCCTGGTGGAGCTGGGCCAGCCACTGGTAGGCAGCCCCTCTGAGCTGCAACAGGAAGCAGTGGACAGGCTCTTGGTCATGTCCACAAACCCGCCCTCTGCCAGCCAGGGGGGTGGCCCCCTCGTTCCAGCTGCACAAGAGCCCTCTCCACCCTGCGGGTGGTAATTACCACTTGAGGATGCTCCTCCATCACGGCGTGGCAGAGCTGTTCCAGAGCCTCTTGATCCTGCATTAGTTCAAGCTGCTTTTCTGCCACAATCTGCGCTGGAGTCTTCCCTTCATTCCTCCACAGTTCCTCAAACACCTACATGCCAGAGGCGGGAGAGAGGGACAAGCAGCCCAGAGTCAGCTCTTCTGTCAGCTCCACTTGCTGGGGAAAGTAGAACTGAGGCAGGAAGAGCAGATTCAATGAATCCCCAGCTGTGTGGGGTTGGCCCACAGGGTGCCCTGTCTCTCCCGAGGCATCCAGGACCGAGGTTGCTCTACGGGCCATGCAGACACCCCTGGAATCTCCCCATGCTGAGCTGCTTCCTCAGAACAGAGCATGAGGCTGTACCTGCCGAGATAGGTACTCCCCACCTGCTGACTCAAACCACAGGGCATGGACGGGCTGGGGAGGCATAAGATGATTACTCACAGGGCCCCTGCTGACAGGCATCAGGGGGCCAGGCCCAGCCTTGTCTCACGTGTCCGGAATTAACTGAGGTGACATTCTGGTGAAGGATGGGGGCACAGAGACCGTAGGAAGTAACCACTGCACTTCGATGACGTCTAGAAAACCCAGCCCGCTGGGAAACATGATTTTAAGGGCATAAGAAATTGGCCTCATAATGAAGATACAAAATGGAAAAGAACAAAAAACATAAATCCTAATCCACAGGGACCCCAGCCTACCAATTCATTCCCTCCAGTTAGAGCTGGCCCTGAATCTGGCTAGGATGATTAATAGTTAATGGTGTTGGTAATTTTTCTACTTAAAAAGTGATAAATCCCCAAATTTATCCAAGTTGGGAAAAGAAAATATTTTTAAAGAAAGCACTGCCTAGTACAGTTCCCCTTTTACCTCTTATTTTTCTAGTGTAAGCTGGAAGAGGGTGGTTTCCTCGTTAGTCCCCTGAGGTACCGACTTCAACTCGGCCTGCAGTCAGTACTGAGCACTGAACACCCACTGACCATTCCAGGGAGGTCGGGCCAGCCAGGAGCCAGCCATTCCTCCCAGAAAAAAAGCTGGTCGATAATTAGCACGTAGGACTTTCGGTCAAGGTTGTGGAGTAGGTAAAAGTAGTGCTCCCTCCTCCCACAACCACATCAAAATTACAACTACATTATAGAACTGTCACTGACAACCCCCTGAAGACTGGCTGAGCAGAAGTCCTGTAAGGAAGCCAGTCTGAGACTGGTAGGCGGTGCGGAGACACAGAAGGGGCAGGTCTGACAGGCAAGCTGTGGCAAGTAAAAATCGGGAGGGTATCCTGGCTGCAGAGGTCCCCCCTGAGGAGCAAGGGGGCCCAGCTCAGGAGACCTGTGCTGGGAAGACGAGTCCCCATAGCATCTGGCTGTGAAAAACCCGTGGGGATTGGACCTGAGTGAGATGGAGGGCACCTGGGGGCCGAGGCGCTCCCCTTGAGGCACCTGTGCATGGGCTTGCTCTGGCCCCAGCACGCTGGCAGCAGCTCAGAAAGCACCAAGGACATACAGGGAGGAATTAAGTTGATGCTTCAGGGCTGGAGGCTCAGGGGTAACGGCAGATTTCACTGAGGAAGCCTGGCACAGGTGGATGCTAAGGCTGAGCTGTCCATCAACCCAACATTGTTAGCCTTGCCCTGGGGATTCCGAGAGACCCCTCCTCACCCAACTTGCTTGCCTTAGCCACTTACAGCGGCTCCTCCACACAGGTGGCCTGCCTCAGTTTGTGCTGTGGACTTTCCTAAAATCTCTCAAAGGTCCACAGAGCCCAAAGCAGCTGGCCTTGGCATGCCCTGTACCCCTTACTAAGTGGCTCCAAGCCCAGTACAAGTGGCGGCTCATCTTGACTTGGAACACAGCTGCGACGAAGCGGCCACAAGCCCGGCACAAGTGGTGGCTGGCCTCAGCTCGTACTGCGGTGCCCACCAAAGGGTCCCAAGCCTGGCACAACTGGCAGCCAGCCTGGGTTTGCAGCACAAACAGCAACCAACCACAGAACACTCTGTGGCCCCGAACCCAAAAGAAGCAGCAACAAATGGAGCTATATTAAACTAAAAAGTTTTTGCACAGCAAAGGAAACCATAAACAGGATGACAGGACAACATACTTCAAGGGAGAACATATTCACCACTGACATCCAATGAGGGGGTTAAGATCCAAGACATGTGAGGAACTCATATAACTCAACACCAAAAGAAACAAACACTCACTGAAGAATGACCTGAATAGGCATTTCTCCTGAGAGGACAAGCAGATGGCCAACAGGCATATGAAGGGAAGTGCACGTCAGAGCCACAGTGAGCTATCACCTCACACCTGTCAGGATGACCGTCATCAACCAACGACACTTGGCCAGGACGAGGAGATGGGTGAGCCCTCATTCACTGCTGGTGCACCTGTAAACTGGTGCAGACACTGTGTGGGGCAGTGTGGAGGTTTCTCAAACAACTGGAAATGGAACTGCCATAGGACCCAGTGGTTCTGTATTTGGGTATTTATCTGGAGGTCCAAAACATTAGTTCGAGAGGATGTGTGCACCCTATGTTCACTGCAGCATTACTTACAATAGTGAAGATATGGAAGCAACCTAGGTATCCATCACAGAAGACTGGATAAAGAAGATATGGTACATATACACACTGGAATATTACTCAGCCATAAAACAATGAAATCTTGCCATTTGAGATAACACGGATAGGCCTATAAGGTATTATGCCAAGTGAAATAAGTTAGAGAAAGACAAATACCAAACTCATAGATACAGAGGACTGATGGTCATCAGCGGGGAGGGGAGTTGTAAGGTGATGGGTACAAAAGGTGAAGGGATGAAGTACAAACTGGCAGTTATAAAAATAGCTGTGGGGGTAATAAAGCACAGCTTAGGGGATACAGACACTAATATAGTAATAACCGTGGTGTCGTGTGGGTACAGACCTACTGGGGTGATCACTCTGCAAGGCAGATAAATGTCTAATCACTATGTTGAACATCTGAAACTAATATAATATTGAATGTCAACTATAATCGAAACAAACAAACAGCACATACAGCAAAGCAAATTAAAGGGAAGATACTTGTGGTCTCAGTAGGGCTCAAAGTTTTCCCCAGTGTGAACCGAAACAAACTACAAATATTTATCATGGCTACGACGGGCGGCGTGCCTTCAGCTGAGCTTTTCTAAGACCCACAGTGACTGGTTGAGAGGTGTCTTTAGTGGGTCCTGCTATATGCTCCTTTGCAGGGCACACCTCTGGCTGCCACCAAATAGCGCCGGCTGCTTAGGGAAAACCTGCCCCTCCTCTTAGAAAAATACAGACCGTGCATGCCTCCAACTCAATTCTTCAAATATTCATTCAGCCTGATAATGAGACATTGAGAGAGAAAGGGGCACGAGAGCAGGTAAGATCTTTCCTTGCCCTCAACAAACTATTAATGGGGAATCAGCAGCAGAGGAATGTGAACAGGACCATCTGCAATGCAGGTTACACTCAGGGAGCTGCCATGAGGAGTCCGAGGGGTTTCTCTACCCCTTCTCCCTGATACATTTTTCTTGAATTAAGACTTACAATTTTAAAACAGTTTCTAATTATAAAATAAATTACATTTTCATTGCAGAAAATAAGAAAATAGAGATAAAAAAATCACCTGTATTCCCATTCTTTCAAGATAAGTTTAGTGTTCTGGAGTTTTCCTGACCCATCTTTTTCCTTCTCAGGCCAAGTGGAGAGTCAGTCTGTGCCTGGCACCTAATGTGGCTGCGACTGCCTCAACAGGCTCGATCACTGGTTTTGTAACAGAGTTGTGATTGTAATTGTACAGACAATTAACGACCTGCTTCTGTTTTCACTTATTACAGAAATGCTTTTTCACATTAAAAAAACTAATATCCATCCGATGTATTTATCATAATTTAATTGAATTACCCCCTACTAGCTGGTATTTAGACTTTGACCACTGTTTACTTTGTTCATCAATATAGTCCCCTTAAAAAAGTTCCTAGTTGAAAATGTCCATCATTCAGGAAGAGAGAGACTTCTAGAACTCTGGCTTGAAATGGAAGTCACCTGCAAGGACCTGCTTTTAAAGACTCTATGAAGCAACCCTTTAGAGGAAGAGGAGGTGGAAACCTCAGCTGACGTGGCCTTACAGCCCGGGTCTGGAAGCAGGCATGCCTACCTGCCCCCCCACCAGTCATGGGGGCCACTTTCAGGCCTGCGTCATTTCTGCCTTCTTGCTACAGCAGCTGCAAGCACAGAGCAGACGTGAGCAGGCCAACAAGAGCGTCAGCCTGTGCCTGGCACCTAACATGGCCAGGACTCAGCAGGCTCAATCCCTGGTTGGATTTGCCTGAGCCAAAATAACCCGAATGGAGGCAATGTGACACAGCTTGGGATCACTGCCAAACCACACCATGCAGAAGAAAAAGCAGGACAATGCTAGGATGGATGCTTTTAAATGCAGAGAGGCTGGCTGCTGAGAAGGGGGTTGCAGTAGGGGTATAAGAAGGGACATTAGAGAAACACAGTTCCGTGGCATCCAGGAACAAATGACAGCCTGGTGGCTGGTACTCCACTCCCAGAGTTAGAACACATCAACTTATTAACTTCCCAAGTTAATCAAATGGCCACTGCATCCCAGCCCAAACCCCTTGGACTGACACAGTAGACTCCAGTTGTCCAATCCTATTTAAGACTATACACTCCTGGCTGGAGCCTGGTAGGGTGGGAACCACTGGGTGGGGTGTGGGGGGGGCAGCCAGCCTCCAGGCCAGACTCTGCAGGGCTCCCTCCCTTGGCCCGCTTTCCACAAACATGACCGCCTCAGTAGTTGCCAGCCTCGTGCTGCAGCATGAATCCTCAGCTTTTGTCTGTGCTTAATCAGCACCCTGGGAAGTGCTATCAAAGTGAAATTGTTTCTGGCCAGGTGTATGGTTCCCAGGCCCTGCTGCTACCCACCCAAGTCAAACACAGAGAACAAGGGATTCCCAGTGCAGAGCTGGTCATCTGTGTTAATAAGTGGCCACTAAAGGGATGGAGTAATGCAAGCTGGTAACAGCCAATCACACACTGACCACCAGAGCCATCTCTGAAAGGAGGCGTCCCCTTGTGCACGGGGCTAAACTCAGCCTTTAGTTCCATGGGGACAGAATTCATACACCCTCTTTACTACCCAAGTGTTTCTCCAACTAAAGCTAAGTACCTGGGAGGATGGAAAGACAGCAGGTAGGCCCCTTGCCTGTCTCTAGGGTTTCCAGGGTCAATGTGGAAGAAAGACCCGTTTAAAGGAAATGGTAACCTACAAGATATGGACAATTTCTGAGATGCATACAACACTCCTAGACTGAAGCTTGAAGAGGTAGAAAACATAAATGGACCAATCAAAAGTAACGAAATTGAATCAGTAATCGAAAAGCTCCCCCTGCTCCAAACAAAAGTCCTGGACAAGATGATGACTTTTACTGGTGAATTCTGCCAAACGTTCAAAGATTTAATACCAATCCTTCTCAAACTCTTCCAAAAAACTGAAGAGGATGGAATGCTTCCTAATTCATTTTGAGGCCAACATTACCCCGATACAAAAACCAGGCAAGAACCCCACACTCCCCCACACACACACTCTACAGGCTAATATCTCTGGTGAACATAAGACACACAAATCCTCAACAAAATACTAGCAAACTGATTATAACAATACATTAAAAGGATCATACACCATGATCAAGTGGGATTCATTCCAGGGATGCAAGAATGGTTTAACATCTGCAAATCACTCAACATGATACACCACATTAACTGAAATGAAGGATTTAAAAATGATCATCTCAACAGATGCATTAAAAGCACCTGCCAAGATACAACATTCATTTATGATGAAACTCTCAAAATGGGTTTGGAAGGGAAGTACCTCAACATAATAAAGGCCACATATGAAAACCCCAAAGCTAATATCATACTCAAAGGCAAGAAAGTTTTACCTCTATGATCAGGAACAAGACAAGGATACCCACTCTTGCCAGTTTTATTCACATAGTAATCGAAGTCCTAGCCAGAGCAATTGGCAAGAAAAATAAATAAAAGGCATCCAAATTGAAAAAAAAATTAAAACTGACACTATTTGCCAATGACAAGATTTTATATGTAGAAAACCCTAAAGAATCCACCAAATCTATATTAGAAATAATACAGTAAAGTTGCAGGATACAAAATCAATATATGAAAATCTGTTGTATAGACTAACAAGGAACTATCAGAGAAATGAAAAAGAAATCCATTTACAATCACAACAAAAAGAATAAAATGCCTAGAAACCAACTTAACAAACGAGGTGAAAGACCCATACATTGAAAACCATAAGACAATGTTGAAAGAAATTAAAGACACAAAGAAATGTTAAGATATTCTGTGTTCACAGGTTGGAAGAATTAACATTGTTGAAATATCCACATTACCTAAAGCAACCCACAGATTCAGTGCAATCCCTATCAAAATCCCGATGCCATTTTTCATAGAAACAGAACAAAAAAAATCCTGAAATTTGCATGGAGCCACAAGGGCCCTGATTAGCCAAAGCAATCCTAGGAAATAAAGAACAAAACTGGAGGCATCCCACTCCTTGATTTCAAAGCACAGTGCAAAGCTACAGTAATTAACACGCTTAAAGTAACGCAGAAAAATATAGATTTTCAAATTCTACCACCTCAAAATAATTACAGTTAATAATGGTTGAACACCATTCAGGCATCTTTGTGTGCACATGTCCCAGTAGAAGGATAGATTCTTTATAAAAACACAAATGCCATTTTTTTCACCAGAAAATCAGTAAGCGATTTTCTTAAAAACAGAGAAGTAGGAAAAAAAGCAAAACCCCTACGGCAATGCTACATAAGGGAGATTCCCTTCTACACAATTCACACCTTTCAAAACAGACTTCTTTTACTTTGCCTCACGGAAGCCAGGATTCACCCGCCTCCCTTAGACAGGCTGGAAGTTTGCTCAGAATTCTGAACGGTCTCTATGTGAACCAAGCTGTCAGTCTTGCAGCATCTTCCATTTCTTTCTAATGAACCTATCACATAAACGGCACTGGGTCTCTCTGCCACCCCCACCCCCCCTTTATTTGGTGGGGCAAGATGAGTGGGAAGGGGAAGATGTTTTTCCTTTCATTTTAAATGCTACAATTCACCTGCTTTTGTTGTGTGTGTAGTTTTTCTCTGCCCTCAGGCCATCTAATCTCTCTGCTACTGCTGAGCGCTGTCATAAACATTTGTATTCCTCTGACATCCAGGCAACCAAAATCCTTTCCTAAATGTGGCAGTGCCTGTAGCTGACTGCCTCATTTGGTGGTGGGTAAACAGAGTCTTTTATTAGTTCTCATCTCCAGTTTCACAGCACAGGGATGAGTGTATGCTCCACGGTGCCTCATAATTAGCCAAAAGCAGCCACTTGCCCAAAGCTTCACTTTGTAACCTGCCGCTATTGTCGATGTGTATAAATATTAAATACAAAAGACACCATTAAAATAACATTAAGTTTCTGGCTGAAGCATTGACAGCTGCGATATCTGAAGTCGAGATCAGGGGGCCTTCGTGCTCTCTCTCTCTGTACTTGTTTTCACAAGTTTCCAGAATTCCAGTGATCTTTCACCCATCCCAAACTGTTGGGTGGAGGTGGCGATAAGGCAGAAGGCCACCTGTGAAGATGATGCTATTTTTCTGAGTTTTCACACACACTGGGCATGTTTGTAAAACCTTCTCTACTAAGTGCTTTCTCTCCTTGTTAGAAGACTGACTTTCAGCAGCAACCACGCAACAAAGCACGATGAGCGGCTGGGAGGCTGCGGAGGAGGGAGCTCCGGAAGGCAGGGCGCAGTGTGGCCGCCTCGGCCTCCCAGGGCGCAGGGGAAGTGTGAGCAGTCAGGCCCCGTGAGCTACAGGGCAGGGCCCAGCCCTTCTCATGACTTGCTTAGGAAACATTCCATGCGAAGCCAAAACTTGTAGCTATCCCTCCTGGTTTAGCAAAGATGAGAAGCAAATCCCCTGCCTAGCAGATTCCGGCTTTATTTCACTTGCTAAATAAAATGTTTCCACCTTTCAGTATAAAAATAGCACTTATGTGCATTTAATACTTCAATTATGAAATTCAATTAGCGATGGCATTTGAGTTTCACATAAAACATTTACTGGGATAGCAGAGCAGTCAGGAGCTTTGGGAAGTGTGCACGTACCTGTTTAGCTGCGGCTGAAGAAATTGCTTTCCTGTCCAGTAGGTTGAGAAGCTCAGCCAGTGCAGAAGGTGTGACAGGACTAGCGGCCCCCAAAAAGGAGAGAAAAGAAATTTGCATCCCACATTGTCAGCATATCCACTTATGATTATTCAGAATCTGAGCCCTTGATTTTGTAGATTTAGATAATTAACCCCCCACCCAGGCCAATTGGGCTCTATTTTATTTGTTTTGTATTTTAGGATACAACAAATTTTGGTGACCAGTGTTTTTCTTTGTTTTACCACCCAACAACAACAGCTGTTTGGCAGAAGTTGTAGCAACAGACAACTGCTCAGTGTAATTAGTCAAAAAAAGGAGGTGGCAGCAAAATTCATGAACTATGACGAGAAAAGAAAAAAAAAACTGGCAATTAAATATTTTCAACAGAAAGAGCGGCCTAAAAATTACTTCAGACAAAACAACAAAGCCACTTTTTTGAGTGTCTTTGTGCAAACAGAAATTCTTTTTAATTGTGAGAGCTTTTCTCCCAGGAAAAGCCCTCTGGTCTTTCGCCAGCCTCACGGACCACGCCGCAAATGGTTCTCTCCTGCATGCTCACCCCAGCTCCCTGGACACGGAAGGGCCCAGAATTCATTATCTACACTTCTAGGGTATGCCTCCCCTCCCTCCCACCACCCAAGATTCAATGATATAAAAGGCCAAGGAGCAAACAAACACAGTGTCATTAATTTAGGAGTGGGACAGGTGAGGAGGGGACGTGAGCACCCAGATTAGTAAAAAGACAAGACGAAATTAGACTATTTGTTTTAAAATACAGGGGTTTCTGTACACCTGAAACTAATATTGTATGTCAACTGTAATTGAAAAATAATATTTTTAAAAAAGAGTAAAATAAATATATGATTTTGCTCCTTTCGAACACATAAAGCAACTAAGCCAATGAAACGCTATCTATCTGAGGTCACCGGGGGACTGGTTTTAAATAGATAGGAATGATTTATAAATAGCACATTAGTGTGTCTGTGTAAATGAAAGCTTCTGAAATGCTTAATGCCACTTGAAAACCTTCTGTTTAAGTCTGGGTTGCCATCATTCACTATTAATTTCTTTGTAAGCTCTTAGATAATAAAAAGGAAACTACTGTTTAGCCTCCGCCAATTTCCATGAATTTCAAACCAATCAAATGCAAGTTAACCAGGTATGACTTACTGTGGTCTGATTCAAGTACAGTGAAACCTCATTAGGGTTGTTCATTCAAAACAGCTGACACGCTGAGGCGGCCCATCATCCTTAAACTGTTTATCCCAGAGTACATATGGATAAAGGTAATTCAAAGTGGAAATTAGGTTTGGAGAGTGTCTGGCATTATTAAATTGGTATCTGGAACATCTGTGAAGCGCCCTGATTAAATCTCAACAGGAAGAAGGGCAGAGAGCTGGGAAATCAACTGATATCTTTTTTCTAACTTCCCACCCTCTCTGACAAGTAACACAGAAGCAGGTTGTTTTAAAAATGCAGGTTTCTGGGGTGTTCTGCAATCCTAGAAAACACAATGGCCAATTACAGTGCAGACCGTGGAACCATAATCAGCAGTGAGGCTGAACTGGATTTCCAGAGCATGCAGAAAAAAGAGTCCGTACTCCCACGTGAATCGATCATGCAAGGGATACTGGGACAGAGGAGGACAGGAATAGAACACAAGATAACTGAAAATACTTTCCCTTTCATCTAATGACCTTAATTCGTTAGGTCATAAATTTACACCATAAAATACCTCCACAGACCTAACAGCACTTGGGATTTCTCAGTCGCCTTTTTGTACCCACGATACTTGACACAGAGTAGGTCATTACTACTTGTGTCACAGAATTCTTTCCCCAACAGGGACATCTGGTATACTGTATCTACCAATTCCAGATATGCTTGAAGATGATGATGACCGAGACCAGTCCCTGTCACAGGGACCCTGAAAGACCCCACTCATCAGGCATATAAATAAATCATAATGGCAGCAGAACCCCAAGCTACTAATCTGCTGCTTTCAGATACTAGTTTCTGGTCAGTGAATGCACCTGCACTAAGGATCCATCTTACATGGAAGGCTTCAGCGTTACGTGCTTGTTGTCCCCAATCCTGAGGCCAGCATATCTACCTGAGGAGGGGGAAAGTGGGGTCTTTCAAATCTCCCAACCTTGTTCAGTCCATTAGAGCTTTGAGGGGCATAACCCCATCTCTAGCTTGCGTTGGGGGAGCAGACACCCTGACACCTCTACAACCACGACCCCCACCCCACCCAGCTGAGCCTGAGAACTGTGCTGCCCCCCTCAATCCCTGAGCTCCTTGTAGGCCCAAAGTCCATGTTCTCTACTTGTGTTAAAATGGGACACAAGAAGAAAGACACTGCAACTGGAACATTCAGGTGGCTCTTGTTGCTCAATAATCTTTTTGTTCATTTGGCTAATTTCCTGGTGCCCCCACTGAAGCCACTGTTCTAAAAAGCCTCCTTCCCACTCGCCTTCTCAGCACACACCGCACCTCCCACTTCATAAGGACTCAGCTGATGCAAGATTCCGATTTGTCAAATGGAGCCCCTTCTCCCATCAAACCCATCCACCCAAGCTCTTAGTCCCATCACTTTCAGCTCCTACAAGTCCTGCTTATTCCTCTCTCCTGCAGCTTTAACCCCACACCTTCACAAAGGCTCAGATCTTCCCTTTCTTAAAAATGCCTTCAAGTGACCTTGGCAGTCACTTGCTACCTTATTTTTACCAATAAAGATCTAGCATTGGTGGCTATTTTCAACCCTGTGAGCACACGGTGTTTGGATTCTAACCCTATCCCTCCACAGCAAGGTTCCCCAACCCCCAGGCCACAGACTGATACCATGATCAGCCTGCGAGAAAGTGAAGCTTCATCTGTGTTTGCAGCGCTAGTGTCATCGAGTCAGCTCCGCCTCAGGTGAAGGGGCACTAGAGTCCCTGGTGCCAAAAAGGTTGGGAATTGCTCTACAGAACTTGGTCCCTTACAAAATCACCTCCCTTCACTTGTTGCCAAACCTGACAGCTTTCCCCCATTATGCTGTACTCGGACTTCTGGGCTATATTTAGACCCCCTTGTGAAAAATCCCTTCTCCTTCGGCCTCCAGATTATTTTCCTTCTTCTTGACGATCCCTCTCCTACTTCCTGCCTGCCAACGATGAATGGCCCCAGAGCTCCTTCTGCGGTTCTCTGCCTTCACCTGTCTGGTGCAGGAGGAAAGCGCATCCGTTCCTGAGACTGCCACTGCTTCTTCAGGTTTTAGCCCTCTCTACCCACTAAATTCAACTACCTCTCCAGAGGTCCCATTTTACCCAAATGATAGGTTTAAATCAGGGCTGGCAAACTTCTGGAAAGCCCCAGATAAACATTTAAGGCTTTGTGGCCCCAAATATTCTGTCAGGTATTCTCTGTTCTAGTTTATGAGGTGAGAACCAGTCTTAGCTCACAGGCTGTATAAAATCAGGTCTGCCACATGATCTCTACCATGACCACAACTCTTGCAGCCCCAGTCTTGGATGCTATCCCACAGATCACGCTGCTGGACTAACTTCCTGCCACTATCAGTGCCTTCTTGGCTCAAAAGCCTTTCTTGGTTTCCTAGAGTTTCAGGAGTTGTGGCCGTAGCTGACCTGGAAGTCTGAGATACTCCACCGGACTGGACAAGTGGACAGTTGAACTACCCTGATTTTAACCATGAAATGCTTGGTCAGAAAAGCTGTAATTACCACTTTCTTAACTAAATCAGATCTGTTATTAATAGTTATTTAGAATGAGATATTAACAAAAACACAACTTTCAAAGTAATACACGCAAAGTAATTAAAAAGCCAAGTTCAACAACAGCTTTTCTGGTTGGACCCTTTAAACACCAGTTCCGAGAGGTCTTTAAAGATGAAGGCTGACTTGAAAAATCAGTTCCTGCCAAACTGATCTCGAGCATTCCCTGTCAGGTGTCATCACAAGACCATCACTAGCTCTGCAGCTACTGCTGATGGAAGCTTTGGAAACGTCTGCGCTAGTGGCCGAGGTGGTTCATTAATTAAGGTCTGTTCCACGGTGAGGCTGCTATACCCCGTCCCACTAAAAGTTCTCTGATGAGAGCGCTGCAGCTGGGTTCTGGCTACTCAGCCCTTTTTCTACACGAATTGTAAACAGAGCAGTTGCTTAGCTTCCTCTTTACCTGATTTTAGAACAAGCAAGTACAGTTGACTCTTAATGCTAAGGTTAGGGGTGTTGACCCCTGTGCAGTTGAAAATCCACACAAAACTTTTAACCCCCCCAAATGTAACTGCTAATAGCCTAGTGTTGAGAGGAAGCCTTACCGATCACATAAACAGTCAACACATGTTAGTATGTTGAATATATTCTTATAATAAAGATACAGAAGAAAATGTTAAGACAATCATAAGGAAAATAATTTACAGTATTTACTGAAACAAATCTGCCTGAGTTGACCTGCATGGTTCAAACCTGTGTTGTTCAAGGGTCAAGTGTACACTTCTATTCTGATGTTGGGTACCCTTTGGGTTCTTAAAACTCGAGTGCTTTTGAATTGTTTGGGTAAATACCAGGGGCTCCAAATTCACTCAACAGGCTAATTTAGCAGCCTCAGTTCCTTTACATGACTGATAAGCGAACCCCAGATTTCACAGACCACGATATAAAGAAGCGGATCTGAAAGTCAGGAGACTTGGCTTCCAGTCCAGCAGCCGTGCCACCTGGGGGACATCACCTTACCCCCCCCCCAAGGGCCTCAATTTCCCCATCTGCTAACTGAAACTGCCGGGCCAGAAGACACCTAAGGTCTCTGCCAAGACGAAAGTTCAGGAATCCTAGTCAACAACCCAGACGCAATACGTTCAAAGCTGAGATTTATATTTCAAACCACATCTTCTTGGAGCCTTCCTGGCTGCTGTGGACATCATCTCCCTCCTCCCCACTCCCACTGCACTGCGCAGCACCCTGAAGCAGGAACCAGCATGTTCTGCCGTGAACTAGAACTGATACCTCAGTCTAGTCCTCAGGAGGGGCTGAGAGCCTCCTGAGGGCCCAGGGCCTGCTCACCCCTCCACCCACGGTGGGAAGGGGTGCTCTACACCTATTCAGTGGATTTATGGCCAAATGTCCCTGTGACTTTCCACTGCCTCCATATGCTCGTTCTGTTCCAATTATACAGTCAACCATGCTTTTCTGCCATTTCCACTCTCTGCTCCTAGCAATGCTCATCCCTGGTCCAAAAACATACCAGTTCATGGTCACTCCCACGGCCTTGGCTTCCCCCTGGTGCACCCCGGTCCTCTCCCTTCGCAAAGCCTATCCATTCTTTAAGGCTCTGGCACAACAGTATCTCTTCTATAAACTCTTCGATGGATTCGGCCTTCACTAAACAGCCACAGCACTTTTGGTGTAGAGACTGGAGTTTCTGAATAGAGTCACATTCTGGAGGACTGTAATAAAAGGCAAAATGGCAACGAGATGCTGTGGAGTTTAGGAGATGGGGGTGGCCATGCTCAATACCCCAACATGGCAAAGAAGAAAACTAGCGCTCAGGCCTACTATGTACCAGGCACTGTGCTTTTTCCTCTCGAAAACCCTTGGAGGTAGGTATGGTTATTTTCATTCACAGTGAGGAAACTGAAGGTCAGAGAGGGGAACTCATCCAAGGTCACTGCTAGTAAGTAGCCGGGTAAGGAAGTACACTGACTCCACGTGGCCACACGGACAGGTGCATACGTACGCGGTGAGCAAGAGGCTGGACAGAAAACTACTTTTTGGAAACATATCAACGCATGCCTTTCATCTCACTTCTCCATGGCCATGGAAGTTGCTGAAACTATAACACACCCACCAAGACCGGGCTCCTCTGAGGCTAGGACTTTGCCAAGGTCTTGCCACCTGCCTATGTGTCCCTGAGGACTTCTCTTACCACTCACTCCTCACATTTGCTCAAGTCTTGACTTAGTTGCTACCTTCCCTGCCCAGAGCACCTAACTCACTGCTCTTTACCCACCAGCTTCTAGACTCTCAGCTCTGAAAGCAGAGACTGCATCTGCAGCGTTGACTGGTCTTCCCCAAAGCTTAGCACAAAGCAGAGTCTAAATTGTCAGGCGCTGAAAAACGAACAGATGAGAACAGTCAGATTTATACCCCCCAGACGTCTGTCAGCTACAGACCCAGATAGCTGATGGCCTGTTAGCTATGCCCAAGAGGAGAACGTATGTCCCACAGGCAGCTCAAACTCTGCATGGCCAAAAAGGAACATGGCATACTCCCCAACTCTGTCCTTCTCAACTTGTTTCTTTATCTCCCACCAGACTGAAAAACACTGCTCTTCACTTTACTCCACTGCTCAGGCAAGAACGTTGATGTGAGATAAATACTATCGGTCCACCTCACTTCAGCCCTGCTGCTGCCACCCAACCTTGGGCCCCGGGCACTTTTCCTGGGCACTTCTGTAAGAGGTTTCTAATTGGGCTTCCTTCCTCTAGTCTGTTCCCCAAAGTGAAACTGGAGTGTGCTTGTGATGTACAGCTTTCAAGAGCTCTTGACAAAGGCACACGAAGTCCTCCAGGTGGCCTTCGCCCATCTCTGCAGTTTTCTCCCTTCCTGTCGTGGCTGCCCACTTCAGCACCCTGAAGTTTCTAGTGCCTGCCTGTCTGTGTGTCACACAGCTGCTTCCTTTGTCTGAATGCCCTGGCCCTCCCGCACTTGGCAACCCACACCAGTTCTTCAGGATTTGGCTCAAGCATCACCTTCCAAAGGGACCCAGCTGATTGCCCCGGCCCCTTTTGCACATTCACAGCACCCTGTGCTCACCTCCAGTGTCAGGATCCTGTTGAGATGACTGTCTGCTTTCTCAAGGTCTACAACCCCTCCAACTTACCCCCGTCTCACTCATCTGCAGAACCCAACACAGCACAAAGGACAGTGCAGGAGGGCAGAGACTGGAACAAACCAGCGAACTTTCAGATGCAACGGAAGACAGCTTTAGAATTTGAAATTCACAGGGCATGTTTGTGTCTTGTGAGGAGACCCTGGGCAGGGGACAGGAGGTGGTGACTGGGAGAGCAAGACCCTGGCCCTGCCCTGGAACTCTGTGCTTCTGGACACAGAGTTCATCACCAAGGAGGAAGAAATCCCCAGAACCCACTTACCTCTCACTGACGGCAAGATTCTGTTGCTTTAAAAAACCCAGAAAAGTGTTGAGGACCCAACTAGTCACTTTTTTGGGCTCTGCCCTAGTTTCTTTTATCACATTTTGGAAGAACTCCAGTAGGCCAACTTCGTTCTGTAAAGGAAAATAAATTATATAAAACCCCCCCAAAACTGAACGATCAACATTCTGAAGACAAATCAAACTGCTGCCCTCCGCCTCCTCTGAGACACCAACTCATTCTTTCCCAAATGTGGAGATGTCACCAGAAAATTCTGATTGCTTTCAGTAAATAGCAAGTATTCTTCTCCTGTCGCTACGCATTTCCATAGCATTTTCTCAAAGGAATGAACGTATTTCAGAGCCTGACTTTATGGACCAGAAGACGGCGAAATACGCCATGCCCCAAACTCGCAAGCCGTCTCTGTGTCAGCCCATGTACACTGCCTCAGGCCCACAGCCTCCGGCCTGAGCTTACTGTCCTCTTTCCGAGGCCGTCTTCTGTTGGAAGGCTTGGTGATTGCTACAGGAAGAACAAATCAAGAAGGGACAAACAAAATATTCTCCCTCTGAAAAAACAAAAGTGGATTGTAACTTATTCATCTTCACACTGCCCCAAGAGGTGTGAGAAATGGTTTTCAAAATGGATACACATGACCCACTTAAACCACTTAATGGCAGAGGGAACAGCAGCTTCCGGGCCTTTGGAACCAACCTTGGCCCAGCCGACCCAGCCTCACATCTTGCTCCGTGAAAACAAGATGGCTCATCAAGGAGCCTTGTTTGAAGGAGACTCTACTGTTGCTCCCCCTCTGGAGTTGGCTCCATGAGGGAGGGACCTTTCACTCTAACCAGAGCTAAGTCAGTGCTGGGCCATGGTCGCTGCTTGGTTAAGTATCAGTGAACAGAATCCACTCGCCACGTGTACTTGAAAAAAACAAGTCACATGCGAATGCTCATTCTTTATCATATCACGTTCACCTTTAACTATTAAAAGTGCCACGATCATTCATTAGAGTAACTCCATGGCGTCTGGCTAATTGCCAGCTCAGACCGACTTGGTAGAACCAAAAAATTTGGCTATGTTCACCCTCTTTTTCAGTAAGAAAAATAAAGATATGTTCTACTCACAAAGGAGAGGCTGAAGTTTCCAAATGCGGAGGGGACCTATTTTAAGTAGGTAAATTTCCCCAGCCTGTTGAAATTCCAATCAAACCAAGCTTAACTTGAAATATTCCTTCTTAACTTTATTCTGCAGGTAAGGCTCTCACCCTTGCCCCTTTCAGAGAACTTTAATTAAACACAAGAACTTTCTGCAAAAATACTACGAAAAAGCAATACATAACGACAGAAGTGCTCTGAAATTTTAACTACTGTCGATGCTATAATATACACACAGGCACACAGTTGCTACGGTAGAAATTCTATAATAAAGAAAAAATCTACATGCTCCTTGTAACAGATAAATTCTCTGGTGACCAGCCAGCTGAACAATTCCAGAATCATCTCCTGAATCTCTCTGCAAGCCAATGCTGTTATTCTGCTCCTGCTACACCAGGGCAAAGGCCACATGAGCAGCCAAAAAGCTGGACTAGAGATAAAGGCAAATGCAGGCAGTGAGAAGAGGAAGTTCTCCTTAACTCATGGAAAAGTATTCAAACCTCCATGATGCTACACAAATCACCGGGGAAGTAGAAAACCACCATCCGGCCCAAATCACACGAGTAGAACTCCCTTTGTTCTAGCCCAAACGGGCTGGCCGGCTGGTGAAAAGAGCTGTCAGGAGAACTCCCCGCTTTGCCAGGGAAAGGTTTTCTAAATCCACCTAGAAATATTGCACTTGAACTTACAGGCTTGGCTGAGTTGCTGGGATGTGATGAATATCTATACTTTCCCCTTGGGTGGTTTTTGTATTGGATGAATAACATGGCAAGTCAGATTTCTGTTTGTCTTTTCGTGTCAGTGCTGTGATGAAGCCTCTCTGAGCTGGAACCGTACTCCACTGGGGTATCCATGGTTTCAGCACACAGGCTGAAGCAGACATGAAAATCTGCGACTGTGATCGGATGAGCTGCAGTGGGGCTGAGGGAGGCTGAGCTGCCGCCGCCCAGAGAATGAGGGATCAATGAAAAGTCACACATGGGTGCCCGCGCTGGCTCTTTATATTAGAAACCCACTTTTCAGGAAAAACACACAGCATTCTAGGTAAAGTTGTCTTAGTTTTGCTGTGAGATCGGCAAAGGCTAACAAGGGTGGCACAGATCTCAGAAGTCCCTGGTGAACATGGCAGTGCGGCCATCTGGTTTTCTCAGGAAAACAGTGGGCCAGTAATTCCCTTACATAAAAGCCATTCTAAGAGCAACGCAGAAAGGCCACTGTCTTAGGGGATCCTTAACGGCCTTCTCAAAGGCAACAAGCAAGTGTTTGACTCGGCACTAATCTACCCTACATCAGACAGAGCTGAAACTGCAGCCACACAGTACGTCAAGTCTCCTGGCCAACTGTAGCTCTAATTGTTCCTTCAGAGATAGCTAAAGCAGCAGGAACAACTGGTTCTGTCTTTCGGATAATACCAGACGGTCTTTACAGCTCTATGACCAGGAAGCATCCTTTTCACATTTTAATCAAATTTCCCAAAGCATTCAATTACATCCAGAGCCGATGCTAGGGCAGCCTCTTAGACGCTAACAGGGACCCTCCAGCGCTAATGGATCTGTCAGCTGGTCAGTGTGAGTGTGAGGCAGACAGAGGGACCACCTCGCTTCCACGGCCTGCTCTGGGAAGTGAGCCTGATTTACCTTTTTATTGGGCCCTGGAAGCAATGGGATCCTAAGCTATCGTTCACATTCTGCCTTCAGAGATGATAAAATGTAGGAAGACTATCCAGCTGGAAAAGGATAAAGGCTGATTTCTCAACTGCCATTCTTGTTCTGTCTAAGTCACACACACCCAGTGAACCTGATAGGGATGAAATTAGCTGAACTATATTTGGAAGTAGAATGCAACCTGATAAAGACAGATGCCCAGTGGCAGATCCAGAGAAGATAAAGCCCACAAAGTACAAGCTGGAGAACAGCTGGTTATGTGGCACGGAGTGACCTGGCAGCATAGGGAACCTAGGATAGCAATCTGGGTGAGGTGAAAGGCTCTCAAGAATATTTCCAGAATACTTAAGAGACACAGAGATCAGCAGCCAGCCCTGTGGGGAATCTCACACAGCTGCTGCTGCTGCTGCTAATGATATTAGTAAGTTTTAACAGCAATGACAGCTTAGGACAGGTGCCGGGCACCATCCTAAAAGCTTTCTCTACATTAACTCATTTAATTCCAACAATGAGCCTAAGAGGAAGGTACCAGAAAAACTCTCCTTTACAGACAAGGACACTGAGGCACTAACTTGCTTACGGTCACACAGAAAGAGAGCAGTTGAGCTAGGATTTGTACCACCGCAGTCTACGCTTTTAACCTCCATGTTTCGATGTCTCTAAGGAAATGTCACATGCCTGCCTTCCTGGGGATCAATACCAAGTACCTACCAGTGCCAGGTATGATGTGAAGCAACTTGCTCATCAAAAGAATGCCCTTTCCCATCACTTTCATTATTGTACTTCATACTGTCAGCTGTTCAGAGGTTCTTAACACATTAAAAATGTTGCAAAGGCCCTCAGCAATTAGCTTAGAAATGAGAGAAAATGACAAGTTCACTTTCCGCTTTTGCCGATGCACACTAGACCATGTGGCAGTTTTCTGTGGCAGGACACACACCTACTCCCAGATCAAGAGGAAGAGACACCCTTCCCCACCCAGAAAGTCTCTCCCACATCCCCTCCACACACTTCCCCAGAGAAGTTACACTGCACACGCCCAAACCAGGACACCGCCCAGCATCTTCTGACATCACATGAAAACCCCTCTGCGGCTCATAGTTTGGGCATTAAGCACACTGCATTTCACTGTGCTCCAACTGCTCTTATCCCGGTGACTCACGTGTGGCTTTATGCCTAACTGGGCAGGTCCTGCCTATAGTGGGAACAGCTGATTGCACAGGAGACCTCACAACTGTGGACTAAATGACAGGGGCTTCAATAAGACAAGGCTCTCACATGTCATGATGTGTCATTTTTGTGGAGGTGCAACCTGGAATTGCATCCATCTGCCGTGTGTGCCAGGGGCATTAGGGTGGGTGTCCACTGAGCATTTCTAGAGACACTGTAAGAAGGCCCAGCAAGTGTCTGATGGGGGCTCTGCTGTTTCCTCATTATGCCTGTGAATTTGGTCCTTCTAACAAAAAGAGAAAAACAAACTGCAAACCCACCAACTGTATGAAAAATGGCCCTGGAAGTAACACTAAATGCTAGTGCAGGGAAAGAAATAGAAATTAGGTAAGGTGGCCCGAGAGAGTGGTTGTCTAGGGCAGAAAGCAGAAGTTATGGCTAAATTAAGGATTAACATGTCCAGTGGGGTGGTGACTTGGATCTGTGCTGTGAATGAGTTCTCTGTTTTTCATGGAAATAAGAAGTGGCTGTGGAAATCTAGGGAAAAAAAGGACTCATCCAGAGGAGTCGTTAGTGGGAAAAACAAAAGGCAGTTAATTGCTGGTGTGAGGCCAGCATAAGAGACCTTGCTCCCTGCTTGAGTATGTCAGGAGGAAGACAGAGTCCTGAACCATCAGTGCCACTTTGAGGAGTATAAGGATCTTCAGAAGCTCTGAAACTGACCTGAAAAAACTGAGGATAGGCCCTTCAGACCTGTCCCAACAAGGATTAGTCCTATTCTGATGCCCACGATTTCCACCCTTGGGGCATGTTCCCAGCAGGGCTTGTGGGCCTCTAAAATCAAAGCAAAACTCGGGTCCCAACAATTTCACTTGTGCTCTGTTCTCAGCAAGGCTGGGAAGTACACACATCTGAGTTCAACTCAGACACCTGGTTCCATTCAAGCGTTTTCTTACAGCTGGCTTAGACTAATAGGACAGTGAGCTTACACTCCCTGAGATGCATTAAATCTGAGACAGATTTGAAGGAGACCAATTTGGGAATAAGATTTGCCCTTGGATAATCCAAATCCAAATAATTCAGGTAATAAGAGTTGATAGTGGACAGGCATAATTATGACCGTATTTGCAGGAGTGGTATTCAAAAAGCATGTTATCAAGAAGTCAATTCTTCTTATAATCCCATTCGGTGTCCCTAAAGACACCGTTGTTCAATGGGTTCAACACAGAGGGAAGGTGCAGTACTCCCTGGTAGCCTGCTGTTAATTATCCCCAGAAGGAAATCAGTCGACAAACAGGAAATCAGCCTTCAAGATACATTAGAGACAGAGTCCTTGTGAGTCCCCAAGGCTGGGCACTCCTCCCTGCACTTTTGCTCCAGTGGGCATGTCCCCAAGGGATTAAATGGCTGCGCCCAGAGGGTCCTCATCTCTGAAAGGCCTTCATCACTTACATCTGAAATAAACGAACTGTTGGTTCTACAGAAGTTAGAAGATGCATATTTTTATTCAACTTTACCAGAACAAAATATCGGTTATTTTTCCAGTGTATAAACTAACTGTGAAAACATCCTTAAGCTGGCAAACACTGGGAACAATATTATAAAATGAATAAAATCAGTTTTGAAAATTGCATCAAGCTGAAATATGGTGAGTGATGATGTTGACCAAATGGATCTACTTTCAGCAGTAGTTAAGAGGGTGAGTACTTTGCTCCCCAGTAAGACTGGGTGGTCTAAAACCAGTCAATATGGTTTCAGACGCTTTTCCAGATTATTAGCTTTAGAGTAGTACTGCCTCTGGGATATATCGATATTTATCAAGGGAAATTATTTTATAGGCAATTCACCTAGAAAGAAAACCAGGGCATTTCAAACTTACTAGAGACTCAAAGCCAAACTCCTGGAAAACAGTCCATTTAACAACCAACATAGTCACATCTTTTGTTCCTTTATCCCTTGGAGACACCTTAACCTTTTCTATAATGTCAGAAACAAAGAATTATGACTTTAAACGAGGAATAATCAGCTTGGGAAAATGAAGTTGTTCAAAGACTACACATCTTGAGGCTGCATACAAATGCACACAAATATGGCAGCACAGGTCCCCGATCTGGATGGTCACGATCACATCTTCCTACAGTCTCACTGGGACCATGCTGAATTTTCCTTAACACCCAGCTTTGTCTGGCTCTCGATGTGTTAACATTGCTCTTTTTTCAGGCAGCATTTTCTTGAGAGTCTGCTTGGCTGTATTTAGACTTTAGATTCAGTGAAGATTCTGCTACGTCTATTATCTTTGGGGTAAGCAAATCATATCCTTCTTCCTTCGGCTGAGAGGGTATCAGCTCTACTTACCTCTGCAGAGCCCTCCCAGCTCCCAAGAGTCAGAGGTGAGATCTGGAATCAAGAGTACCTATCTCACTGTTTTAACCCCTTGCCCTGTAGGGCTACCCAGGAGAGTTAAAGCAGCACAGATAAGATAGAGCTCTTACATTTGACAACAGCAAAGGACATGAGGCAAGTATAGCAGGCCCTCAAGAAACACTAATTGGAGATGCTATGCCATTTCTTTACTGAAACCTCCCATTAACAGATGAGACCAAAATCTGCCTATTGGCTTCATACACAGCCAGTCGTCCTGTGAGCCCATATCTGTTCCATGCCATGTGCCGAACTACGTGACAAAATCATCCCATAAACCCCACATTTTCTTACCTATGGGGAGACGCTTTTCAATAATTTAGTCAGAGGGAGCCAAGTACCTAAGGCAGAATGTTTAAGAAACAAAATAAAGCTACAGAGAAAAGCTTCCATTTCTTTTCTCTGACTTAAATTTTCTACTTGGAAAATGGACATAATTTCTGTTTTTCTTTGACACTGACTAATTTTCACTAAACTTAGTGGACAGCACTTTCTTTTTATTTATAAGGCAGTCTGGCATCTTAGAATCCAAGAAGGATGGCCAAAAGTTTTAAATGACCGATGTTCTATGGCTATGCTTCATGAAGCATTAGTGAGGCTGATAAAGCATCCATGTTAACAAAAGTTAAAATTCCATTTTCTCTTTTAAGCAGTCCAAAAAAGCAAGGAACTTGAAAGATTATTTCTCTTTGGCACTGTGGCACATTCTACGTGCAAGCAGGCAGCAGAGTAAGAAGTGAAGAGCCTGGGCCCTCCCTGAAGTCAGCTGGGTCTCACCTTAGCTCCCCACAAGCTTGGGTAAGTTACTTAAAATCTTACACTCAACCACAGGTGTCTCCTCACCTGTAAAATGGGTAGAATGATACTACGTACCTCAGATTAAAAGGTGGGCTGCTTTAAATTGCAGAGCAGGCTGTCAGTGAGCAGCCTTTTTTATGTGCTGCTTAGGCAAATGACAATTTCTTTGCCTTTGCTGAGTTAGGTAAGAAAGAGTTTAGGAAGAGGTGCCCCCAAGGACATAATACTGGATTTGTTTTATCAGAAAACATATGCATATAATCTTGATCATTCTAATAATTACCCTCGGATACACTGACTCAGAGAAGGACTTGTGGTGCTATCAGAACCTCTCATTTTCTAATATCTGGATCTCGGCTTTGCATTTCTGTTTTTTTAATCCTTACGAATGAGGTCAGAAATCAAGGCAATTTGACATAATGTATGGAAGCCAAGTTAGCTAAGTAGGCTGAAGTTTCAGATGGGGCAAGATATATTTTAGGTGCCTGGAGGAAAAAATAGTAATACAGGTTTCTGTTGGGAGGGGATTATTAAGAGAATTTAAGAGAAAAAACTCAGAATGTACATTTGATTTAACATCCTGATGAAATCGGTTTAAAAAATGAGTCAGAGACCAAGTGACCCGCATCTGGTCACAGTCCATGGCATGCCTGAAGTGGCAATCCAGGACTTCTGAGCTCAGTGACACAGGTACCATTCTATGATCTGCTGGTTGTCTGATCGGTGGTTTGTGCATCTGACCACCTTTGGAAACAGGGATGCTTTCATCAGGAACACTACACCTCCCAGAACTTTCATGAGTATCGTCAAAGAATACCAGGCCCTCACTCACCCATCCTCCATTCACTGAACAAAGATTCACTGAGTGCCTACTATGTGCCAGATATTGCAGAGGATGCTAAGATATTAGAGTTCTGTAAATATCAAGGATAAGTTAGTAATAAAAAATTCAGTGCTTACTACACAATAGAATGACAAGATAAATTAAAGACTAGAGTTAAATTCTGATATTATTATTTGTGGGTAAAGCATGTGTGGGGGTGAGTATGTGCTTAATGCTTAATTTAATAAGCGATGCAAAGGCATGGAGCATGGAGCTGAAGCTCTGCAAAACACACCTCCACCACTCCTATTTATCTAATGAATACTCCTGGGCACTCTTTAAATTGAAAGATGGTTCATTAGATTTGTGCATCTGCCCTTCTCAGCAATCTGTTGTGTTTCTGATGAAGGCAGGAAAAAACAAGAACATATTTTCGTGTATGTTATGAGTCACTCAGCTTCTAATGATTACAAAGCCATAAAAAGCTCAGGATGCCTAATTCCAGGAAAACAATTGATCTAAATCATTCCCTTTCCATTCCTATCAAGTCCTCTTCTCACTCACCTTAGTAATCTCAAGCACTAGCCCTTAAAAACAAACAAACAAATAAAAAAACCAATCCCCTAATACTTTATCTTCAACCTATAAAAATAAGCAATTTTTTAAGATATGAAAAAATGGGTCCCTTCAAAAATGGCTTGAAAACCACCTTTGTCTTGATACTTTCTCCATTTGTCCTAATCAAGGCAATCACTCACTATCCCCTCTTGGTTCCTCTCCTGCTTTGTACATTTATCTACTGCAATCTGCATGAAGAGCTGATTAAATTGCAGTATCTGTTGTGTTCATATAAACAAGCTCTCCGTAAAGCAAAGGAAAATCAAAAGAAAATCGTAATAAAAAAAAAAAAACTCTAAAAAACTCTGTCCCTGTCTCAGTACTTGCTACCTAAGAGATGTTAATAAAAGTGCTGAACTGACAAGATCAAAGGTAGGTATCCTAACGGGGAACTTAAACTATGAAAACATAAACTCATGCATTTTCCACCCCTCAGTAAACATTCATGCAAGGCCTCCTAGGTACCGACACTGTGAAAAGCACACGAGTGGAGACGGGACACAAACATGGCTATGAGTGTGTCCCTGCTCTCAGAGAACCCACTCACAGACAGGGCAGGCAGACGCTCCCTGCTCATCAGAGGCCAAGTGTGACAATCCTATTGAGATGCTCTCTGAAGGGAACATCTATTTTCAGACAGTGCTCTGAAGAGAATTTCAGCCATAATCTTGGGAGGGGATGCAGAAAGGTCCTTTCACTTATGTTGATACACAAAAAGAATTTTTAACATTCTATTCAGTGGATTCTTTACAGAAATCATAGTCTTAGGCAAAGAAATGGCCAAGATATCCAGGTTCATCATTCACTATCCCCAAGAGTAGACTTTGTTTGCCTGGTAAAACTGTGAGTGGAAAGAGCTAAGTGACACCTTTAGCCTTGGTCCCTGTCTTCCATTCTCTATTGAATTTGGCAGATATATCATAAAATGCAGGACTGGAATTTAGCATTTAGTATTTATTCTGAAATTTATTTCTAGTGGGCTTGAAATTCAAGTGGTCAAGATAGTGGGGAAGACGTGTAAGACTAAAATGTAGTCTTGTTAAATCAACCTAGGAAAAACACGGGTTAAAGATGTTTGTACGAGATGTTGGCTGATTCACACAAAGGTCTGGCTTTTAGTGCTGCTGCAGTGCTCATCTCTGCTAAGTAAGAGAGCAAGAGGATAAAATGGTCCTTGCCTTAAAGGTGCTGAACAAGTTACACTAACAAATAACTAAAATACAGTGATGGAAGTGCCACAGAGGTAGCAACAAGCTACAATGGCAGCCCGTAAGAGAAAGTGATCGACTCTTCCTAAAGTAAGAGAAAACAATCATGCTTAATCATTTTTGACAGCAAAAGAGGAGTTATCATGTGTGATTCACTGGATACTTCTCAAATTAGCTGATTTACAGATGATAAAGAGAAAAATCATTTATTCAACATTCAATTGCCTACCTTGTACCAGAAATGGCTGGGTTGCTATTATTGAACTGTATAAATTTACATTTAAATATGTATATCCTAATATCCCCATATATTCATTATTGGTCAATTAAAATGCAAAAATCCAGTTTCCAGAGATTCTGCTGCTCCAAAAGTGTGGCATATGCCTAGTCTCTGAAAGATGCAGCAGCAAAACGTTCCACTTCCTCCCCAGTGGACAAGTAGAAGACAACTGTGATAAAACGCTACACTCACTGATGCCGCATCACTTTAATGTTGCCATGACAAAGAAAACTGCAAAGCCCCAAGCAGCTTTGAAAAAAATGGAAAAATGCCTACACAGATCTCAGTGGTGTCAGATTCTCTAATGCTCTGTTCAGATGCATCCTCAAGCCTCAAAGGACTGACGCTTTTCGTCAGTTTTTAGCATTTTGTGTGGAATAAATGTTTTCTTCTACATTTTATTGGTAAAAACGATTGGCTGGCTTTTGAGAACCTAACTTCCTGCCAGACCCTTTCACGGTTCAATACTGCTAAAACCCTATACATGGATTTTTGTTTGTTCTGCGGACACATGGAAAACACTCATCCATAACATCTGGACTGTCTTCAAGAAGCCTCCACGGATGCTGTGAGCAGCCGTTCATTTCAACAGAGAAAAGATGAGACAAGATTCTGCTTCTGGTTTTATGAGGTGCATCTACCAATAAGGGTAGTGAGCGAAGTTAATCACACCTTAAAATTCTTTTCAGAAGCATCTATTGCACAACTACCCTCTCCACTCAGAGCCCACTGTACAATGCTACCCCACCCGCTGAGCGGGGTTTATCTGAGCTTCTGATCGATACCTACCAGCAAGGTGAGGCTGTGTTCTGGCAGCATCCCGTACTGTTGAACGAGCTTCTCCCGGGTCACGCTGGGGAGTTCGGGGAGCTGCTCTCGAATCTGGTCGATATTGATCACTTGCTGTGGGTCTGCGTCGGCAGGCAGAGATGCTGAGTCGTAGAGTACAAGAGGAGGAAGGTTGGGTTCAGGAATAAACCTGGCCAGAAAGGAGACAGGGCCTGACTCTGAAGTATTTAATAAGAAAAATACCCTATCATCAATATAAGAGTTCCTGTGTTTAGAGGCCATATTACTTGCAAATATTTTCTAACGTCTTGCAATATAGATTTTCCATTTTCCAGGAACTAGTCTTTGCACAAGTGTAAACTACAGCTCAAAACACCAAAGCTGCCACTTTCTGTGCTTATGAACTACTGATGGATGAAAAAGGCACATCATAGGGGTCACGACACACTATGGTGCATAATTGTGGATGAAGTATGTATTTCTAAAGATATGGGCTAGAAAAAGTAGGACCAAATGAGAACAATTTACTTATTAGGGAGGAAGATGATTCTTCCCATTTTTAAGTTATACTATTTTTAGCAGAATTTGTGTAATAAATTGAAAGTCAAATAAGAAAACATTCTTTCTTGAGAAGAAATGAATGGATTTTGCTTAAATAAAATGTAGAAGCTAGTGGGGGAAGGAGAAAGGGATGAAAAAGCAGCATACAGGAGATTTTTAGGGCAGTGAAATTATTCTGTATGACACTGTAATGATGAATACATGTCAGATACATTTGTCAAAGCCTATAGAATGTATGCAATAAACAGTGAACCCTAATGTAAACTACAAACTTCAGTTAATAATAAGGTGTCAACTTCCGTTAATCGTAACAAAAGTACCACACCATCCACTGATGTCAGATGTTATTAAGGGAAACCAAGGGTGGCGGGGGTAGTATATGGTATATACCAAGGAACTCTCTGTAATTCCCACTCAATTCTGCCAGAAGCCTAAAGCTGCAATAAAAAAATAAAGAAGGTTAATTTTTTTAATGTGGAAGCTTCACTACTGAAAATAATCTTGACTCATTTCTTGTTTAGAAAAAAAAAGTACAGCTTGCTGTTCGCATTAATTTAATTTTACATAAACACGCTCTTTGAGGCAGAAGCAAATGTGACTGGTTTTCAATGTGAAAATAAAATATAAAGACTTCTTGGAGTTACTTCTAAACAGAACTTGTCTCTAATCTTACTGTGACAGAAATGCATACATAAATCAGAATCATCAAATGAATCTTCAGCGAACAACTATTTGAGAACAATGTTAACATCACACAAAGGAATGCTGTTTTTTAAGATCCGACATTGTCAAGTGATCAAGAATTACTATTTTTTGTAAATGGAAATACCACTACTAAAAACAGAATGGTAAAATAGAATGATGTCATTTGTTTCCAAAGACTATCACTATACTATAGTGACGCCAAAATAATAACAAGAGTGAGATATTTTGTGGCAAATTTAGGATTTAAGGTTAGGACTGTGATCTGTGAAGTTATCTCAGTGTAAACACTGCAAAGCAAGTGCCGTAGACAAGTATTCTGGGGGACAGACGGGAAATGGGTTAAACAAAGATGAACTGCTTTCTGTTTTATTCCAGTATCTCTCGTTTTCTCTCTTATATTTGTCAGAGGGCTCATGTAGAAGCAGGACAATGCAGAACAAACAGTGGCTCCGAGGTATTAGATTAGAAGTATGAGCAAATAGATTAGAAGTGTGAGCAATGCACCACCCTGATGCTAAATCTATGCTACGGATCAGTCTGACTTCTGAAGGTAAGAGGGATCACAGGGGGTCTCCCCGAATCCCTTCTACTAACCTGAGGGACAGAGCTGAAGCCACCAACCAAACTAAAAGCCTCCTCCATGCTTACTAAGAAAGCAGCACGAACAGAGTCAACTCTGGAGGACAAAGATGTTCTTGGGAAGAACAGACTGGACCTAGAAGGTCACAATTAAAAAAATCTTGACTCTGACAGACACCGTGAGAGGAATCCTTGAGGTGAAGTTCATGCTAAGGGTTTATGAGCTGCTGCTTTTCCACATCACAATGCTACACGTGTTCCTCATTGACAGCAACAGCTACACTTAAATCATCCTGCTTTTCACAAAGGAAGGGTGGACTAATCTCAACAATTTAATGCATTAAAATTTCAATCTTTGCAATCTGCTAAATTCCACCGGAAATAAAATGAAAGGCTGCAGTTTTCGTAAGCCTGTCCTTATCATTTGCTTTATTTCTGGATCTCATATTAAGTCTAACTTGTTTATCAATTAATAGCATGACCTGAGGCATGAAGAGAAATGTCATTAACACACGCATCTCTTTTTTCATCTCTTCTCAAGGAACTTTATTTACTGAATTTGTAACTGAATATAAGAATAGGAACAGGATAGGCCTCATCCTCAAATGCCATCCTCTTAGCTCAATTATAACAACTGTCACACAGAGGAGTAAACAAGTGTCTTCCAACAGTTGAATCCTGTCTAACAATAGGCTACCAAATCAAGAATATATTTTTTCTCTGAGTATACACTAAAATAGGGAGTCTATATTTTCCATCATGCAGCAATAACAAAAAGTGGTTTCTAAAAGCTATCCAGGACCATCAGGTTGATCTGTACGTAGATTTGAAATATGCCCCAACCCCAAATGTATAATGCTATTTTGACAAGAGAAGTAATCACCTGTAGTCTTGTTTTCCTTCTTTGTCTCTCATTGGCACGGTGCACCTATGGAAGTTAAATAAGAAAGCATTAAGCGAACATCACATGCAGCACTGGCTAGCACACATGCAGAGAAGAGGTTTCCTGCCAATAAGAGACACAAGCAAATGCAAGCTCATCGGTGTTCCTTGGGAGATACTTTGTGACTACATTAAAAAATATTTAAAAAATAAATGTTTAGAATTCTAATTAAAAAACAAGAAATTGTTTCAATGATTCTAGCTTTTAACTAGCTTTAACTCTAGGCTTTTGAGCTTTGTTCAGTTTTCTGCTAAGAGTAAAAAATCCTTAAATCTCTTGTCAGAAAATTAGAGTCAAAGTTACCTAAACAAGAAAAGGCACCTCCACAACCAGCTCTAAACTTCCTCTGCCTCTAGCTTAAACTGGTAGAGCTTAAGTCTGGTGGAATTTAAGGAAGTAAAAGTTCTTGCCACAAAGCCCGTAATCTGGAAGCAAGAGAAGGGTCAGGACCTAAGAGTAAGCACTATATGTGTAAGTCTGGTTCAGTTTAAATCTCTTACCAGCCCTACAGGGTATATAACACCCTTATAAAGGTATAATGAGGAAACAGAAGTACAGAGAAGCTAAGTACCTTCTTCAACGTCACTCAAGATGCAAACTCACCCCAGCTTGTAATCGAATGAGCGAGTTTCATTCAGAATTTCACCTCCATTCTCAAGTTCTTCGATTTGCCTCTGAATTTCATAGTCTAAGATAAAAATATAGTTTAGCATATTTTTGATTCATCCAGTCAAGCAATAATCAGAAATGTTTTTCAACCTTTAAGTAAAAAAATAATCAAGACAGTTGTTTAAAATAATTCTTCCCTTATATAGTCCCTCCTTATCCACGGTTCCACTCTCTGGTTTCAGTTATCCGTATTCAACCACAGTCTGAAAATATTAAATTTCCTCAAAGACATTGTCTGCTTCTGACATTAAACCACTGCCATTATCATGGCTCAATAACCCAGGATCACTAGAAGCAGTTGATTCTCCTTCTGACAGTATCTGCAGAAGGTCAACAGTAGCCTAATACTACATCACCATGCCTATGTCATTCACTTCACTTCATCTCATTTTATTATCCCATGTCATCTCCAGAACAAGAACAAGAACAAGAAGGGTAAACATCGTATAAGAAGATATTTTGTGTGTGAGACCACATTTTCATAACTTCTTTTACAGTATATAATTATTCTATTTTATTATCAGTTATTATTAATCTCTTACTGTACCTAATTTCTAAAAGGAACTTTATCACAGTTATGTGTGTATAGGAAAAAACATACCATCTATAGGGTTCTGTGGTTTCAGGCATCCACCCACAGGGGTCTTGGAACATATACCCCATGGAAAAGGGGGGACTACTGTACACTGTATTTTCTTCTTGCTGCCATCATCAAATAATAATAATGATGCTGGAAAGGGTCTTTTAGGAAGCACTACTCCTTCCCTTTTTGAGAAAACTTGGGTTCAGAGAGATTAAGTGACCCAGTAAGATTATACAACTTGGGAGAAGAAAGGTTGGGCCCACTACCTAGGCTGAGTGACTCCAGATCTAGGATTGCTGCCTACCAGGAGTTCTTATCCTGGGATCCATGGCTGGGCTCCAAGTGGTTTTGGTATCTCCTGAAATTATATACAAGATGTGGGTATGTACAGATGAACATTTTTGGGAGAGAGGGCCCAGAATTTTAATTATATTTTCAAAGGGATCTATGACCCCAAATGATTAAGAACCACTGCTTTATGAAACATTCCCTCCTCATCAAACAAGGCAGGTTGTGGTAATCAAAACAGCCACGACTGCTAAGCTTCTTTATGGAAACAGTTCTGGCCTGACCCCAACTCCCCTCCCTGCCACACTACCTTCGCTTGCCCAAATACAAATTCTTTTATCAGAAGCAGCAACACCAAAGGTGTCAGTTTTTGCTTAACTCTCCCACTGTGATGATCTCTGACATGAGATGATGGCTAAAAGGCCCAAAGGAAAATGGGTGGAAAAACTATAGACTTGGCAAATTAAGCCAATAACAGTAAAGTGTTGGTTCTTCCAGTCTGAACAGAGCACAGGTAGAATTCTGTCTCAGACTGCTGTTCCGAAGGGTACGTCAGGACAATGGAAGTTTAGGGACAGCCAAAACTGGCAGGGGTCTCCTTTATCACTCATTATAGATTTATCTACCTAAAATATTGCTGTTTTTTCTTTTTTTAAGGTTACTGTCACCATCTCTTAAAATGAGTCCCAGTACTTACTACCCAGAAGGTGAAGTAGAACTTTCTTCCATTCGTTGTAAGCTTTCCCTTCACAAACTTGGGTTACAAAGGATTTTCTCTCACCTAAACCTTTCATGGCTTCTGAAACATGTATTGTGTTTCCTTTTAGAGACAGAAGTATGTCTTCATGTGGGAAGTCCCACTCCTTCCTTCCTAAGTTTCCTTTTGATCATTTTAATGCTCTTTTTCCAGAAAATTTCTGGACTCAGAGTGCCTTCATTGAAACTGGTTGACCATTTCAGGTTAAGATAATAAGGTTTTATACAAGACTAGACAATTTTTTCTGTATTTTAATACTTTTCCTGACAAGACTCAAGACTCAACATTTGAGCTACAGCAATGCATTCAGCTATCTTGTTCTCTGTGCTTCCTTGAGAGGGTGCGCTTTAAATCTCCCACCCTTCTTTTTTCCTCTCAAGATACCTTTGGTTTAAAAAAATATTTCTATTCTTTTGAAATGTCTTCCCCTCAGATTCACAGTCATCCATATTCTATGAGACTGCCCCAGATGTTTATCTTGCTCAATCATTCTACTTTAATTATTAGTATACACTTGTCGACACTGAAATACCCACAGCATGTCCTGCTCAAATAATATCAAGATTTGATTACATAGGCACATGCAATCTATTAGCAAAGAGTAGAAAAACACATTGACCAGTAAGATTAAATTATGGCCAATAGCCAACAAATATATAAAACTCGACAAAGTTGGGCTGGGCAGAAAGCATGTGATAAATAAAAAGTCAGAGCTGTAGTATACTGCAGACTCCCCATAAAGAGGTGGAGTCTATTTCTCCTCCCTCTGAATCTGCTTTTAATCTAATCTGCTTTGAACAGAATATGCTGGAACAAACATTGTGTGACTCTAGAGCTGAGGACTCCAGAGGCCTTGAGGCTTCTGCCTTCATCCTCCTGGAACCCCTCACTGCCATAGAAGGCCCAGGCTAGGCAAGTGAATGAACAAAGACCATGTGGACAGACAAGGCTAGTAGACATCCAGCACCGAGGCCCCAACAAGGGAGTGAGGACCTCTTAGACCCTCTGTTTCAGCTGAGTTGCCAGAGTCCACAGCCACATGGATGAGCTGAGGCAGGACCAGTAGAAAAACCACCTGATCCACAAAATTGTGAAACCTGAAATGGTTATTGTACAAGCTGGTAAGGTATGGGGTGGCTTGTTACACAGCAATAGATAACTGACACAAAGAGGTACCTTACGAGTAACAGCTGACACGTACCTATTGCTTTGGCCAAGAACCTGGCACTGTTGAGATTCTTCACTTCAGTTCGAACGCCCAAAGGCTCCCCAGGGTGATGCACAGATATATTGGCATCCACTCTCAACTGGCCCTCTGGAAAGAGAGAAAAAAGACAATTCTTTAGAAATCCTGAGACGACGTGGTCTTTTTAAGGAGAGTGAGTGTCCAGGCAAGCGACATCTAGCTCTACTTGCTGTTACAGCAACCTAACTTTAGAGACGGTACAGTTAGTTCTGAAGTAGACAGCTGCTACTTCTGTCCACTTAAGAGAATTCCAGTCCCGAGGCATCCAAGGTGTATAGAGGTGTGTATGTGTATTTGTGTGCATGTTCTGTGCATGTGCAGAAAAGAGGAGAAATTCTGGATATATCAGCTGAGGAAATCTCATTTCTTTTGTCAAATAAGAAAAACAACACTGTTAAAAAGAGATTCAATCTGTAGTTTTATTCTGAAGTTTTTTCAAAGAGTTGGAGCTGGGGTGGCAGGAAGGCCCCAGAAATGACTACCCAACAACCGACCCTACACTGATGTCCAGTGGAACATGATTTCCAACAGTGGTTCTGGAAGATTTATAAGAGAATCATTGAGAATCTACAACTCAAGGGCAAGAGCCAGAAACCTGGGCATTTATTTCCCTTCCTCTAGGTACTATGATGATCTCTTCTTGCCACAAACATGACTCTGAACCCCTCCTGACTGCTGAGGGTGTGCTGCAGCAGACAGAGCTGTTATGAACGGGAGAATCAGTCTCCATCCAGGGAGGCTGCTTTGGATTGGGAGTGATAACCTCTAAGGAAGCAGGTGGTTTGGACTAAGTTGGAGAGGACTGAGAGGCTCCCGGGGCGGGGGGGGGGGGGGAAGGGACCTCAAGACAAATAGAGAGATAAAGGTAAGAAATACTCAGATTTTACCCCTACAAAGTATAGCTCAAATTCTCTGTTCTTCAAGCTCACTTACAATATTTAAAACAGTATAGGCTGAAAAAATAAAATGCTGGAATTTTATTTTCCTAAGTAGACTTTTAAATTAAAAAATCGGCCAAACCTAATGTTCTGATCGGCTGAAAAGACATTAATTTCCCCAGATTCCACAGCAAAAGCACATTAAAATAATAAAGTGACGTAAGTCAATTCCATGCCAAGAAAGGAGACCCTTGGAACTGGTTTCTGTAATTCCCCCAGTGCTGAGCTGTGGGGCTGTGTCCAAGCTTGAGACCAATGGCTGGCCACTGCCTGCCCTGCTTGCCCTGCTCACCACTAATTCCCTCAGGAAAAGGGGTCACCTCGCCCACTCTGTGACTGCAGCCCACCCATGACAGCCAAGGAGAAGGTGCCCTTCAGATCAGAAATTACCCTATGTCTCCAGTGCCGACATCTTGACACTTTTGAGGAACCCTGTAGCCCCTTTCCCGACAATCTGTGCTTACACAAATCTCAAATCCTAGATATTCCTGACATCCTCAGATGTTTGGTCTAGGAACTCTAAGTCACCATCTGCTTCTTCGTTTTCTTTGTTCCTTATATCCAAACTGAAAAGTAGATTCTACCAGTTCTTCCCTCCAAATGTACCTCATATCTGTCACTTCCTCTCCATTTCTACTGCCGCCACCCTTGCCCAAGGACTTGGAACTCCAGGCCCAGGCTACAGAACCGCATCCTGACTTTTGCCACAGCAGCCCCTCCCTGTCCTGCCACCCACAATGCCGCTCCGACTTTCACCCTGCCACTATGTGGTTTTCATCATAATCGTCCCAGTGCCTACTCACGTGGAGAGCCAGCTCCTAGAGGATCGTCTCATCTCCTCTGCTTGATATTCAAGGGCCCTCATCTGGTCTTGGTTGACGTGACCCACATTTTCCCACTAAGCACTCCATGAGAAAGCTCCTCTAGTCGGGCACCTTCTCCATTCGAGTCCTTGTCAACTCCGCTGGCTCACACACTCTCTTCATCAGCATTACTGTCCCTAATTCAAACTCTGCTTAAAAATCCTTCTCTGTCCTAAAAATCCCTCATCGATAGGCTAGTCTTCACTGGTGGCACCTCTGAACTATTAGAATACACACAATCCATGGCACAGAATCTAGCACATCTGGTCTATTTTGAATTGACCTTATCTTTAAGACCAGTATGGAAGGCCCTTGAGGATTGGGCCCAGATTTTAAATCCCACACCTCTTGCCTTCTTAAGGACATCATGTTGGTCATCCCCTCTCTCCCATATCAGTCATTAATCTCTCTTTAGCATTACTTCTGATATAAACATATAAACATAGTATTTTTCATTTAAAAAACTAAGCCAAAAACCTACTCCTTTGAACACAATTCTCTTTCTAGCAGTAATCCAGCTATTGTTCCTGTTTTCCTTTTCAGCAAATACTCTCAAACCATTTTGTTTGCTGCACATATTGTCTTCATGATCTCACCTACCATTTACTCCTAAACTTGCTTTATCTTGGCTTCTATCCCCACTTGCCCACCTCTCGAAAAATGCCTCGTCAAAGTCACCAACAACCTCCAATTGCCAAATCCAACAGAGACAGGACACAGTATATCTTCACCCATGGAACACTTCAGCAGCATGTGACACACCAACTAATCCTTTCCTTCTTTACTCCCTCTCTCAGCTCCTGTGACCTTACACTCTTTTGGTTTCCCTCCTACCTCCCTGGACATGCCATTTCCGTTTCATTTGCTGGCACTTTCTTTCCCATCCAAACTCAAGACTGTCTTCTTTACTTACTCTCTCTCTGCATGGTTTAAATGCCATGCATGTGTTGATAACTCCTAAATTTCTTCTGACCAGACCTCTACTCTGAGCTCCACACTGGCCTCCAACGTCTACCTGACACCTCTGCTTGGAGGTCTCCTAGGTATTCCAATGGCTTCAAGTAAATCCTGATTTACGCCCCTACAAAGCCATTCTTGACTTCATCTTCCCAATTTCAGTAAAAAGCAACCACTACCGAGCTCTTCAAGCTTCTCTGAAGGCATCCTCGATTCCTTCCTGCCCCCAGTGTCCCTGCCAGCCCATTAACAAATCCTGTTATTTCTTGAATCTACCCATCTTGAGATCTCCATCTTCAATGACACCAGCCCTGTCTACAGTAGTGTCAGTTTCCATCTGAAGTACTTCAGAAGCTTCAGAACTGATCTCCTTGCTTCACCTCTTGCCCATTCGAAATCTACTTTGCACAAAGCCGCCAGAGTGGTTTTCGAAAACATTACACAGACTATGTCATTCCCTTGCTCAAAAGCCCTTCAATGACTTCCCACTGCACTTGAAGTGAAACCCAAATGCTTTTACCATCATCAGTAACCTACCCCATGCCTACCTTTTCAGTCCTACCTGATGCCACATTCTCCTGCTCACTAGGCTTTCCCTGAGGTGGCCTTCTGTTACCTTTGTTAACTCCTGGCATATCCTGTGCTTTCTCCTGTCCTGTCTCAGACTTTGCCTTATTGGTTCCCTGGAACGCTTAAACCCTAGGGCTATGCTGGCTCTACCAGGCTATTCTTCAGGTCTCAAAAAAATGTCACCTCCTCTGAGAGGCCTTCGCCTTCCAATGTTATTCTTTTTCATGGCACCCTATTTCCTTAATGCACTTATCACTTCAACTGCTTTTGTCTTATTTGTTAATGTATTTTCCTCCCTCATGAACGTAAGCTCTATGGAGCAGGAACGATGTTTTTTCATTGCTATATTCAGAACCCAGAACTGAGTCTGGCACGTGGTTACTGTTCAATAAATTAACACCTCGTTGCATGAGCAAAACTCTTGTTATTTTCCTGAGCAATGAGCAAGCAGACTGGTTACTGCTTCACAGTAAGTTCCTGAGGTGTTCTAAAGTTCTGTCTGCACAGGACTAATTAATGGTGGGAATCATCGGAAAGGCCCATTCAGCTCAAAGGAAAACGTCCAAAGTAGGTATGCTGTGTGAGCCCCATTCAACCAAATCTCAATGCTCAGAGACAACTCGGCTGGAACTCAGGGAACCCTGAATGAGACCTCACTTGCTTTTAAAAACGAAACCATCTTTCACAATCTTGGATTCTAATTTGAAAAGGAATAAAAGCATGATTTCAGTCTCTCCCAAAGAAGACCATTCTACACAATGTCTGAGAGAAATTATTTAGTACCCTCAGGTGTTGAGAGTTCTCTAGCCTGGATTCAAATACAGTATGGAACACTAACAAAAGACATTCCATTCAGTGAAGACAAAATATCTTTTAAACAAATTAAGTTAAATTGCCTCAAGCACACAAAAGCCTCGCCAAGTCAGGTTTACTTCAACGCATTCTGCAACGCCAAGGGAAGGCCTTCATCCACACGTCATGAGAATGTTATCAAGCTGAATTTCTACCCTCTAGGAGTAGAAATTTGTAACAGCAAAGCTAAAGAACTATACCACTGAGCAGAGTGGTATATTTTTTTTTTCTAAAACACATTCGCACATCAGAAATATAACATCAGGACAGAAAACTGTTTCTGTAAACAGCAGGAGCCTGAGGATTTAGTGAGAAGGTCTGTTAAGCTATCTCATTCTGATCACTGAATATTCTCCAGAACTTGAATAAAAAAGTTTGACAAATAGTGACCAAATTTTTTATCAAAAACATTTCACAAAGCATATTCATCCAAAATAAGTGGCAATTCTGTAAAAGTAATACTACTTTTGTTAAAAATCCCTAAGATTTACTGAGCACAGGCTACGTGCCAGGACTTGTGATAAGTTTTATACACATTATATATTCCCTAGAATATTGCTTTATTGGCACATGCTCTTAGACATCGCTCAGGCATTTCAAACTTAGCATATCCAAAATGGAAACCCAGGTTTTCTCCCATAAAGCCACTCCTCTCCCACCTTCCCTGTCTCAGTAAATAGGACATCATCCAGCTGTCCCAACTCCACTGAAGATTCAGATGACTCCCTTTCCTCCTTGGTTTCTTTTTTCCTTTCCCCTTCCATATACAACTATTTGGGGACTTGTTTTATAAGTACAGAAAGAGAGGCTCAGAGAAGTCAAACACTTTGCCCAGGTTCCCATAGCCAGAAGTGGCAGGACAGGATTCCAAGCCAGGCATGGGACCTCAGTGCCCTTAGCATCCATGCACTGCCAAACTCTCAAAGTTGTCCTCTACGGCAGTTATGACTCTCGTGGCTGCCAGTGGGAAGCAATGTGACGCAGTGCTTAAAGGGCTCCTGGAGTGACACACACCTGGGCTCAAATCCCAGCTCAGTCACTTTGGGCAAATAACCCAACCTCCCTAAACCTCAGTTCCCCCACCTGTACATCAGGCATGATAAACCTCTCTCTCAGGAAAGTTGTAAAGTTTACATGAGACGATAAATTAATTAAAAAAAATGCTTTATCAACCGATGGGCACATGCTAAATTTCAAACTGATAGATATTACTATCATTGAAACATTCAGTATGTCTACATTGGTACGTGTTCAACTCAACAGACTGCTTTGAGGTTCCACAATGGCACATGTCCCGAGAAGGAAATGGCTCTCGGAACCCAGGCTAAGAGGTCTACGCTCAACAGCAAAAGTGCTACGAAGTCACTGAACAGCAGCTCCAAGGAATTAGGAGGCATTACTAAAGCACTCTGGGGGTCCACTGTTCTTCTTGGGGTGGCTCTCAGTCCCCAGGCTGGTCTCCAGTGCCTACACAGTGGTCCTAAGGTGAAGGGACAGAAGAAGGAGCAAAGGGGTCAGGGCTGATAAAATGCTAACGGGACAGACGGATGGATGGACAGACGCACGCACACAGGCACGGGCTCCCTGCAGACCCCAGGCAGGCCTTTCCACTCCACAACACCTTAGAACCACAGCCATTCTGGGGCTGCGCTGGGGGCAAAGCTGTTGGGTTTGTATTTAAAAGCAACAAAAAGTGTCACAACAAATACGATTTAATGAACCCTCACAGCTGTCACTGAACTGATGAGTTCGTGCCGTTATGGTTTATCTCTTGGCAAGGACCCAGATAGGGCTATTTCTCAGCTAACAGGTGGCCTATTTATTATTCCATAGGTTTGGTAGAAATCACAGATATTCTGAAGAAGAATGGAATAATAAAAACTCTTTTAAAGCAATAGAGAATAAACAGTGCATAAATGGATAACCATCCAACCTGCCCATATTTCATTTATGTTCTGTGGGTAAAAAAGCAGCATGAGCCATAAATCTAAAATGGAGAGTTTTCTTACCCTAAAACAGAACCTCATTTCTATAAAGCTCGTAAGCAGCTAACCTTTATGCCACTCAAACTCACTTGCCTGTGTTTTTCTAGTCTTCAGCTTCAAGATAGCAAATTGGCAAGTTCGTCTTCAGATTCAACTTGTACTTGGGCTTTGATGTAACAATTTGTTGCCTGTAAGATGTCCTACGTGGCAAATGCAGCATTACAAATTCAGACATCGCTCTGTAGCATGCAAATATATTATGTGCCATAAAAAGGTTGCTAAATAGTATTACAAGCTGGCAGGGAGATAAATCATGACCATCAATTGTATTTCCTGGTATCCCCTGTGACCTCCTATGACGGTTATTTTATGTGTCAACTTGACTGGGCCACAGGGTGCCCAGTTATTTGGTTAAACATTCTAAGTTTGTTTGTGAGGGTGTTTCGGGATGGAATTAACATCTGAATCCATACACTGAGTCAAGCAGATTGCCTTTCCCACCAGTGGGTGGGCCTCATTTGATCCATGTAAGGTCTGAGTAGAACAAAAGGCAGAGTAGAGGAGAATTTGCTCTCTCAGCCTGTTGAGCTATATCAGTCTTCTCCTGACTTTGGGCTTGGACTGGGACTGGAACTTAAACCATTGGTTCTTAGGCCTTTGGACCTGAACTGGAACTACACTATCAGCTCTCCTGGAGCTTCTCAGTCTCTACAGTCACATGAATCAATTCTTTTTAACAAATCTCATTATATATAAACACGCATATATGTATAACATACATACACAATCTATCTGTTTTCTTTCTCTAGAGAACTCTAATATACCCCTATGCTGAGCTACGGAGTTACAACAGTACATGCAGAATCTGTATCCTTTTTCCACTCTAGCAGAGAGTCATCTGTGAGTGGCAGAAATTTAAAAAACAAACAAAACCCTGGGAACAGAAAATAGGGAAAACCATGGGAGAGACTAGCTTTCAGGGACTTCAGGGTTAGCAAAGCAGTGTTAAGAAGGGGCCAAGGGTGTGAGCCATGGAGAAAATGAGTCTGACCAATGCTTGTAATCGTGACATCTCATTTGCAATACTTGAAATGTATAGTTTGCTTGGTCTCAAGGGTATAAGTATTTATTTTAATTTCCTACTATATTTTTACTGGACTTAAAATTTTATCTCAAAGTTTTAGGAAATCATAACTTTGGCTTATACTTTATATAATTTGGCTTCAGCTCTACATTGATGAAAATTCTACAAAAAAGAGACCCAAATGAAAAGTATCAATTAACAAAGTGCCACAGACAAAGCACTTACAAACTAAGAGTTATTCTGATAAAAGCGTCTCCTTGCTGAGAAACAAGAAATTTTCAAACATATAATTTTATTAATCCTCATAACATTTTGATGCACGAAGCCAGGAGAAAACATATACTCCTCTGGCTCCTAATCTCACATTCTTAGGCTCAGGGTGTCTGCACTGCTGTTAGTGTGTTTATTTTGGCTGGGGGCTCAGAAAAACTCCCAAGGAAAACTCTAAAAAAAAAAAAAAAAAAAAAAAAAACAAAACCCCAAAAATAAACAAAAAACAAAAAAACAAAAAACAAAAAAGCGAAAAGCTGAAAAAAGGATGTAAACTACCTCAAGGTAGCTGATGCAGAGAATGAAACTTGAGCACGAAGAGACCTAGGAAACAGAAAGGGAGGAGGTAAAGAAGAAAGTGTCTACCTGCCATATTTGCCTGGCTGGTCCCCAGGGCTTGAAGTATCAGCTGCAGCTCCCTGACTGCTGTTGCTGCCTCTTCTCCACAGGACATGTCGGGCTCCAGAACCACTTCCAGAAGGCCAACCCCTACCAAACGAGAGGTAGAGTCAGCCTATCTGAGCAGCAGATAAGCTAGGTTGAAGTTTTAGGAAAGCCCTGAACTACTAAAAAATTCTCAAAGTGGGTCCTAGCCTCTGATTTGCTTTTCTCTCCCCACCCTCACTTTTTGATTTTTGACTTTGATTTATTTATTTTAAAGTCTGTTTAGGATATCAAGCTGTTGGGTCCATGACTAGGCGGCTACATTTGTCTCATTTTAGGGGCGGGCTGTTAGAAAAGCCAAAGGTAATCACAGTTCAAGGTGTGCTCTCTAACCAACTGTGCCAGTACCAATGCTGATATTCTGATCTCCATCTATCATGCCCCAGGGCCAGAGTCCTCAGTTGGTTTGGGTAAACTCTGGAGGGGAAGAGAGGTGGCTGGGAGGAAAAGTAACGGAAAATCTCTAAGCCTACCCGCCCTGTTCAAGTCAATGAGTGTCTGAGACCGCAGGTCATCGTGGATGGTCTTGCCACTGTCTTGTTCCAGTTGGATCTGCTTGATCCTCACTGTCTTGTTGATCACCTGACTCTGCTTCTTCCCCACACACATACTGTACTCCAAGCTCCCATTCACGGCGATCGGGAGCCTTTGCTGGGTAATTTGGTAGCCTGCCTGCACACAAACATGGGTTACACGATCACTAGTCCATATAGAAAAGCTGGATCCAGTTTACTATTCCTTTTAATGTCACAAAACTACAAGCTTACTTAAAAACACAACAAAATAAATGTAAAAGAAAAGGAAAATAAGAAAAGAAGAAAAATTAGTTTATGTACTGCAGCCATAATTAGCGTGGCCTCTTCTGATTGTTCCCATCCCTCCTTATCTTCCCTGGATCTCCCCATCCCCAACATGAACCCCATCTTCTCTATGGAAGTACCATTTGGGGAAATAACAATAATCTCACTGTAGAGGCTTCTAAGAAAAGAATATGTTGTTTTCACTTAGCTCATTAGCCTAAACCCTGCATCTGATTACTAGGCTTCTGACAGACCCTCCTTACTACGAACTGCTGGCTAAGCATTTCGCTATCTACTCTCAGCTCAGCTGACAGCAGTCGCTGGTGTGTTTAAGCTTGCTTTGTTCCTGCTCTTTAAGCTAACCAATCACATCAGCTGCCATCCCTGACCCAACTTCCCTTGTTCCTCTAGCCAGAAAGTGCTGGGACTCTCATATTCAGCTAATGAAAGCACGCAGTACTAAAATACTGATGGGTGTTGCAAGGACTCCCTCACCTCCTTCCAAGTGGAGAGGAAGAATTACTTTCAAATATACACACGCATCAACACACACTAAAGAGACAGCAGGTCAATATAGAGAACTGGAGAAGAAGAAAGAATGACCACAGCTGAAGCACCTGCGGTGCTTGTGGGGGTCCCAGGCACGCTGTTCTCAGTACTTTACTTCTTTTAATCCTCATGACAACCCTACAAGGGAGGTACAGGGCACAGAAGGGATTAAGGGCCTTGCCCAAAGCCACAGAGCTAGTAAGTACCAACGTCAGGATCTGAACCAGGGTGGTCTGGCTCCCGTCTGTGTTCTTAGCCACCAAGCCAGTGTTTTTCAAACTTTAGCTGCATTAGAATCACCTGGCAGAATGCTCAAACACAGACCGGCCCCACCTAAACACTTTCTAATTCTGTAGGTTTGCGAGGAAAGTGAGAATTTATATTTTTAACAAGTTCCCAGGATGCTAGTGGCCCAGGGACCACACTTTGAGAACCATGACATTAGGCCAACTCATTCTCTGCGCTGAAATAGGAAGTCTCATTTTGTAAAAATTATACTCTAAGGAGGGCTGCCAAATAAATTATAGGATACTCAGTTAAATTCAAATTTAATTTGGATGAACTGCTTATTTAGATAAATACTTTTTTAGTATAAGTATGTCCCATGTAATATTTGGCAACACTAACTCTGGATTGTCTGAGCCACCTGGGCCAAAAAGAACAGAAAGCTGCGAATAATGAAAACATTTCATTTTAGTCACATATTGCTAACTCTCCATCTTAACTAAACTGGTTATCACTCTTAAAAGATGAAAAACAAAATGCAGGTTCATTCTCTCTACCTTACCAAGCAGGACAATTTGTTAAAAGGCTGGCAGCTAGAGAGGAAAAGCAGCAGCAATTGGAGAATTCAGGTTCTATAATTTTTAATTTTATTTCCCTCCCATTCTCACCCACTAAAAACAGCTCACCTCAATCTCCAGTACAAGAGGAAGCGCGTGAAGCAGTATCATCACCGTTTTTCTAAATCTAAAGAGGGGCCGCACTATCAGAGGCTCCAATCAAATGAAACATTATTTTGGGAAACCCATTCAACGTTACAGTTTTAGTTCAGTTGGATAATATGAAAAACTGACTCTAGTTCATACTGGCTTCTCTTAAAGAAAAAAAAATGCAGGTTTATATTGGGTTTACTGCTCAACTGATTACTGTTCAGTCCAGGCTTCTGGTTCGTGTTTCTGCTTACTGTCGTCCACTTACTTGCTTCTTGGGAGATGACAGAAGCATCTCCAAAGGTGACAGTCTTATTATTGGAAACTTAACTTAAAAGAGGGAAGCTCTCGCTATGTCTACAGAGCTATAGTCCGCATTTACTGTTGCATCAGCCAGAGTTAGCTTTGGTCCGAACAGGCAATTAGTACCAAACACCACAGCTGGGCCAAGCCTGGGAATACTAGCTTCTTCTACTCCCCATTCAATTACGGGTGAGCCACCAGAAGCATGAGGCTAAGCAAGGAGTCAGCAATCAGGACAATTGCATCCAATCTAGTAAACATCGGGGGGCACCTGCCTTCATCAGGGCCGGGCAGAACTTCCCGCTGAGATGGACAGGGCTCTGACAGAGAGAGTAAGAGGCATAGCCCCCCTCCCTGCCTCCAAACCCCCCAGCTCTGAGAACGAACGTACAGAGGGCAAATCACAAAGCACACTTACAGGGAGGTCTGCATAGAAGTAGTGCTTCCTGTCAAACAGGGACTTCTTGTTTATGTGGCAGTTCAGCGCCAGGCCTGTCATCACCGCCGCCTCTACACACCTCCTGTTGAGAACCTAGAGAAACACGACACATAGCAGGTCTCAGATCCAGTCTGAACAAATGCTTCTCCCACACACTGACATCCTCCCTGAATATTCAATTCGACCCTTCAATGGGCATTATCTCTGGTTCCCTGTGTGGGCAGCTCCAGTTCACAAGCCAACAACTCCTGTCTGTCTGGAACCCGGAAAACTTAGCATGAAAAAAGAAAATGCATGCAGCAGTGGGGCCCACTGGGCAGGTAATGAACTGCCACCTCCGGGATCCTTTCCCTCAACGCCTGGCATTAAAGTTAACAGGGAGGGTCCCCCAAAAGCTCAGTGGAGTGGTTACTATAAGGAATAAATTTAATCTCACTCCCTTTGCAAGCAGAGCAAGGATCCTGTCAGAATACACGACAGACACTGATTCCTGAGAGGATTCAAGCAGCAGCTCCACAAAAGACCTCAGTGAGGTTGCAAAAAAGCTTCCAGACAGAGAAAGAATGAACTTCTGGAAACCTGAGGGCCATCGCTATTCTTCACGGGCTGGAGAAGGTGGCACACCTGTCTCCTTGCCTTCATTCCGGGCCTGGCCAACTCCCTAAAGGCGGAGTGTGAGTGTGCCCTACACCTGACTGTCATTCAGCTGCTGGTCCCTCCAGGGAATCCTGAAGCTCAGGAGTTCCTTCCGGATCCCACTCTGCCCAAAGGATGTGAACAGCTAGCTTTTAAGGACTTTTTTGGGGGTGGTGGTGGTAGAATAAGATAGACGACCAGAGAGAGACAAGGAGAAAGAGCAGTAAATTCTGGAGTCAGGTCCATATCCCACTGCTGCTAAGTATGGATATAGCTGTGTGGCTAGAAGCTCAGCTTCCTCATCTCTGAAATAGGGATTTAATATCTACCTTGCAGAGTGAGTAAAGTAACAGCTAGAATATCTACGCTATAGCAGGAATTCAATAAACAGTTCATTCTCCCCACTATACTTCAGAGAAATTTTTGAGGATATCGTGCTTGCTGATGAAATACATTTCTATTTTTTATTATATTTATGAGGTTCTTTAGTATATTTAGTATACCATTATTTACAGAGGGCTTTCTAGGTAAGCAAGCATTTTCACATTTTATTTCAGCCTCACAGCAACTCTGTAAAGAAGAACTTCATATTGTTCCAATATTTCAGAAAAAAAAAAATTAAGATCCAGAAATACTAATAGATTCACCCAAAACACAGAGTTGGCAAATGGTAATGCTATCTCCACAGTCTGCCCGTGCCCTTGACTAGAGGGTAACAAACAGAATCCCTGTTGTTTGGGGACTGGCTCTCATGGCTGGTACAATAAACGTGGCACCTGACACAGACAAACACAGATTTCAAAAACAAATCTATACAACAAAATGTAAGAGGCATCTCTACTTACTGCAACATATGACCCCCAAAAGATAATCCAAACAGCCAATCTCTCTCCTGGTAAAATGTCACACACCTTTTTTCAGGTTACAAAATGGTTCTCTTTAGAGTTCTTTATACTGGGCTGAATAATGCTGACAGTTTCACAGTAATAATGGTTTTCATGAAAAGACGTGTGTGTGTGTGGGGAGGAGACAGGATGCTCTAATTATTGATGTTTTCACTTGCTAATGTTTGACATTTTCCTGAAAAGTTGTCATTGCAATACAAATATAGCTTGTGGAGACTGCTGCCAAGTTCAGGCCTGATGATTCGGGTCAAGGCACAAAGACTGTCCTGCTGGTGTCTGCCTTGGGCCCCGCGCTTCCTGGGCTGGGCCAGTGTGGGCTCACTTATAAATTGCCTGACTCACTGGTCTGTATCAGTTCTTGCTTTATCACTCCTATTACTTTTCTAACCACTGTTTTCTCTCCAACCTCTACCCAATCTGCCTCTTTGGGGCCAACATGCTTCCTCATAGGAATGACGAGAAGCAGGTTTGTTTTACGTGCTTATTTCTAAGCATGCATTGCTAATAAGCTCACTGTGCCCGGCAGGCACTATGAGAGAGTGCAGAGTCATAGGTGATCACAGGCTCTCATTGTGCCTACTTGCAAACGAGTACATAGGCACTTGATAAACCATCAATTTCCAAAAAATAAGAATGCAGTAAAACACACAAACATTATAGCGATATTGAATATACTTTAATCTTCTTTTGATGATTTAGAAGGGTTGATGTACTTCAGGGTCAGAATTATAAGCATCAATCATCACCACACTCCCGTTGCACAGAGAGGCTAGTAAATAGAGAGTGCCAGTTAAAAGAATGCCAAGAAAAAAGGATTTATTATGATCTTAGTCAAGCTGCTTATGACAGATGGAGGTCTAGGTCAGCATGTTCTGAGGACAGGATGAAGAATTGGGAAATTCAACTTGGGCTGTCTTTATTCCAAAACATTTCTGAAGTGTCTATAAAAACTAGGCGTTAAGGATACAGAAGTAACTAGGACTCTGTGACTAGCCTTAATGAATCCACAGTGGGGACATGAACCCGCCAGCATCTCCAACATCCTTCTCAAGTTCATATTGTTTACCAGAATCTAACAGTATTCTGTTGCTTAGAATCACCAAACAGCCTCCAGTGTCCACATGTCAAAGGCAAGCTTTTACATGATCCAACTACTGCCCACACCTTCAATTTCATCTCCTACCACATCCTCCCACATAAGTTGTCCAGTTTTCCTGTACAAACCATGCTGATCTGCTGACTCTATTCTATCCCATTCAAAATCTACTAAGATGTCACCAAATCTGTGCAACTTTCCTTACCGTCTTCCTAGGTATCTCCCTGACCTTCTATACACTCCCATTTGTGTTTGTTTCACAGTGCACTGAACTCATTTACATATATTTCTATTACACTAAGTTTCATGAGGATGGCAATTATCTGTTCATCCTTGTATCTCTGGAGCCTAATATAGAACTAAAAATAGTGTTGAACTCAAAGAAGGAGAGAGATGATAGATATCAAGGGAAGGTTTCAGAGGCAGCAATGCCTGAATCTCCTCTTGTTGCCACCTGCCACCTGCTGGTCTTCAAACTTGTTTCTGGAAGTGCCCCGAGGAAACAACCAATCACGTATGATGTGATCAAAAGGGTAAGACGAAAACTCAAAAGACTAATTTGTCCTGAAGAAAGCATGGTCCAGAGTTTTCTTTGCCATTAACGTGTCTACAAAAGATCTCAGGGTTAGCCAGAGTGGCTTCCACCTGGAAGGCAAGCAATGATTTTTAGAACTGGTATAGCACACCTTTCTCAACCAAGCCTCAAGAAACTTCACTCTGGCTTCAGGAACGAGTATTTATCATGCACAGCCTTGTGTCGGGAGGTGTGCTATGCATGTCACACATCTGCCATTTCATTCTCTCAGCCATCCTAGGGCAGACACTATTATGATCCTCATTATACAGATAATAAAGGGAATCAGAGATTAATTTGGCCAAGGTGACACATATAATAAGAGGCAGATCCAGGAAGCTAGATCCCCAGAACCCAGGCTCTCAACTATTACACTTGATCTTAAATCTCCAAAAAATAAAGAGTGCTATTGTTATCTTGATACTAGCTAGTGTTAGTATTAAGACTACTAACATCTGGCTATAACTCTGGAGCAGAAACTCAAACCAAATACTACTGTAGAAAATTTAAGGCAGGTATTATTTCCAATACTGCCTTCTTGCCAGTTTCTATTTCCATAAGCTTGTTTTCAGATGTTGAGCTCCTGGGAGGCCATGCATGTATGTGTTCCTTTAACTTTGCAAGAATACTCAGTAGACAGTCTCTGGCATGTGGAGGTTTGATAATGAGCGAACTTACAGGTTTTCTCAAATAGGAGATATTTTATGGCCAGCCTTCAGAAAACCCCAGACACAAGCACCCACAAAATGATTTACTGAATAAGTAAAGAGTTTAATTCTTTTATTAATCAGAAGATATGGAAGGTGTGATAGGCAGAGGCAGGAGATGAGATAATCAACAATCTTCCTGACTGGCAGAGAGAAACTGGACAGATCATGGCCAGGAAAAGGATATGGGGGTAGTGTGGAGTGAGAAACAGTGAATGGTTTTTTAAAAAAATCACTCATTTGGCTTGCTTGTAAAACATGAGTAGTGCTGCAACCATAACTTATTTAGAACCTAAAATACATCCAGAGCATAAGGTAGCACAAACAGCCCAGAAACATGCATGAGACCTCCAACGACACATTGTAATCCAAATCTGAGAAGCAGTCTTCCAGTATTTAGCCTAACCAAACACTTCCTGATCTCTGAGTACAATGGACAATCATTTAATGACAATTCCCAAAACATCCAAAAATAAAAATCACTAAGTTCTACACATTCTATTTTCTTAGTATATCTTGACTTTTCCCCTCCTCCCAAAATCTCCGGATTAATTCAGGCTTCCATTCAAACAGCACGCCTTCCAACCAGGACTAAACATCTGGCCAGGTTTCTCTGCCTCCATATTTAGTCCTCTAATCTGTCCTCCAAACCCACTCAATGGCGGTTATCCTAAAAGATCAACATGTTCATGTGATTCCCCTACTTAATTAAAATCCTTCCTCATTACTCCTCATCACTGAACAGGTGAAGTCCAAGTGCTTGGTGCAGTCTTCACTGCCCTTGGCGATTTAGCCCCACCACCTTTCCAGATTCCTTTTCCTCCTCTGCCCCAACCGACTCTCAAGCAGCCATGCATGTGACATGCTTTTGTACAATCTGCTGCTTCTCCTGGCAACGGCCTTTTCCTCATTCACTTGAGTAAGATCTTAGCACCTGGCAAGATCCTGGATGTCCCGCCACCACCCTTGTCTAGTGGTCCTCCTTCTCAGCTTTTGTGCCCTCTGGCAAGGCACTGTCCCCCTTGGAGACAGAGCTCCATGAGGGCAGTAGAGTCATTTTATCTTACTCTTCTTTGCCCTATTATCTAAATGCAGTACCAAGCTGATTAAAGATTAACTGAGGGAATGAATAATTTAACATCCCTCTCTTTTATCAACATCTATAAGCTATGAAATAAAAGCAAAATTGTTCTGTAAGATAGATGTGTCAAGAAAAAGAAACCACTCTTAGTATATAAAATAGAGCACATTTAATACAGAGACTTTACCCCACATGTGACAACAGAGCTGAGAAGTCAGAGGGTCCAGTGAAGCAGCTTAGGAGATTCTCAAAGCAGGAAGATTCTGGGCTGGAGACCAGAGCTTCACAACAGCCAGGGGATGGGGTACCCAGAGTTTTCTGGGAACAAGGTGGCTCTGTCTCCCCGTAGCTGGAATCCCAGACAAGACCCAATCACTACCAGAGATGTTGCCGGAGGAGGAGAAGGGAGGAAAGGGAAGGAGAAATACCCTGTCGCTTCTTTCTCCCCACTGCTAGTCTTTCCTTACAGATTGCCACTGGCCTAACCAGTCAGAAGCCGGCTGACCGGGCACTAGGATCTGCAGCCGTGGGGAGCAGTGGAACCATGAGGAAATTCAGGCCATGCACACGCACACACACACACACACTTTTATCATCACTTCTGTGACTTTTTCCTTTTGATTAATAGCTAATCAATAAAATGATGTTACACTCACACCTGTCCAATCAACATAAAATTGACTAATTTGTGGACTCCTTTTTTCACATACTGGGAGCCAAGAATTACTAAATGCTACTTATTTATAAGGAGAATTTGTGATAACACCACTTGGGTTGGACTGAACACTAAGCCTACATTGACTATTATGAAAGGATCTGCTAACAGGCAAATAACAGAATGAAGAAGACTGCATAACCTACTTAAGTCAATAAAATATTTCCTAATATTTTAGCCTATTTTGTGAAATTCTACTAATTACGAATAAATCCATTTACTAAAGTCAGCCTCTGTTACCTATACCAGGAAATATTTTGTGATGTACTTCAAAGGAATAAAACTGAACATCTTTGCAAATAGTCTATAATTCACATCATTTCTCTCCCCCTTTTACTTGATCCTCAACTGGTGAGCCCATGATGCTATGATACCCAGAGCTGCTCCAGTGGGTATCAGAACCTCGTTAAAAAACCAAGGCAACATGGCAAGACCAGTGTGCTCACTGAAAACCTAGTTAGCAATTCCTCCGGAGCTTAACACAATGACTGTAAGGTGATGTTTTACGAAAGCCCAAATGGCAATTATTCAGTGAAACTAATGCTATATATGACAAATCTGATAATTAAGATACGGCATGGTAAATGCTTTAATTTATGAAGAGAAAGTAATTAAGATTTATTAAGTAAAGATAAGGCATAAAACAGGACTTTTTCTTATTACTACCCATAAATTTGTCTCAAAGCATGAACTCCCCTTGATTCGTATTCAAAGCAAAAGTCACCACACAGATAAATTTTCATTATAGTAGAGAACATTCTTCTCTTATTTCCTCACCCACATTCCTTCTCACCACTGTGTGCATGTATCATCACCCCAAACAAATACATACACTCTTGAGCTATAATTAGCTTGCTCAAACTGGTTAATTAAGATAATTTTTTGAAAGTGGGATTTATCAAAAGTTACTAGTTTTATGCGTATATTATTTATATAGATATGCCCACATAAACATGTTCTTTATGCCTAAACGTGGGTATTGCCTAGGGAAAAGGAGAAAGTGAATGCTACATTTTCACTTTTGCTTAAATCTGTCTTTCACAATGGAGGGGAAAAAATCAAATGTCTACTTCACAGGAAATAATTCTTGTTCAAAAGAAGAGGCATGTAGTTTGGCAGTTTCAGCTGTCCCTGAGTTCCAATGCCCTCTCTATTCCCAGCCCTCTCGCACTCCCCAGGACTGGCTGGGATCAAGGGTAAGGATATATCCTTGGTCCAAAGTGGCAGAGGCCCATTCTTCTCATTTGAGATTCCATTCTGCTCCTGCCTCTGCCTACCTGGCAAGGTCAGGTGGCTGATGGCTGGTACCCACAGTCACCATCAGATAGGGCTAGAGAGGGCAGCCTAGACTAGCTTAGCTTTTGGCAGTGGAGCTATCTCTCTCGTTTTCCATGGGCCACTGGAACATTAAGATCTGACATTCATCGCAGGGCTTGTAGGAAAAATAAGGAAAAGCCCTTGGCCTTGTCAGCTCTAGGCCTGCCACTATTCAAGGTAAAAGGAGTTCCCATATGACACACAGCATGGTTTGCTTGGACTTCATTGGGGATGGAGGCCAAAGGCCCAACAATTATAACGTTCATTTGTGGAGCCTCGTACTTGAACAGTTAGTAAGGAGGGTCTGAGAGTAGTTGGCAGCCAATAAAAGCCAAGATTGGGAATGCAGGTTGACTAGCCTCTATTCCTCTTTCGCATAACAATTCCAACAGTTACTAATTTGGCATTACTCATTGGCAATTAACTGGATCTCTGAGAAGACTTTTATTAATTTTGACAAACTAGGACAAAACTTTACTATTGATTAGCTATGTGATCTTGCACAAATTAGCTAACCTCTCGTAGCCTTGGCCTCCTTATCTGTTAGCAAAAAAAAGAAAAAAAAAGTTATTTTGGAGGATTGTTCCATAAATTAAATAAAATTACTCAACACATGCTAGACATTTAGTAAATACTATTTTCAGAACGAAAGTGTTATTAAATGCAAAATTCCCATCTCAACTGAATCTTTCATAAGCAAGCTTTTAGGAAACAAGAGAATCTAATGAGAAAGGTCTAAACAGCTCCACAGATCCATTAGGCTAGATTTACAATCCAAAGTAAGGCACAACAGATGCTGAAATTATGTGTTATATCAACATAATATTTCCCCCTTAAATTTTAACCAACACCTTTTGTGATACTTAGTGTGTTATCTTCAGTGGAATACAGATCATATTTCTTAATGTCTCAGGAAGCTTATATTACTTCATTTTCTCTGTTTTATAGTGAAGCAAAATTGTCTTGGATAACATTATATGCTTGCCTGTGGCTGGAAAAAGCCCCCACCCTCCAGTGAAAGAAACTATTTTCTAACAAGTTGAACAGTTATAAACTAGTTAATTGAGCCACTTTTGACCCCCCCCCCATCTCATCATTGCCCACCACACTTCTATGACTTCCTGTCTTCTAGGGTAGCAGCTACTTTTGAAATTCAAAGAAAGTCTGTGGAGAGGAGATGCAGAAAGGCATGAAGTAGACAAGCGAAGTGTACCAATATTAAAAAGGCTAAAGCATGCAAACCCACTCATTTTAGATTGCCCCCACACTGGAACTGCCAAGTCTTTTCTAATCTATCTTAAAATTTGCTCATGAGACTCTACACCTAAAGATTCAATAAAATGACAAACTATTATATATTACTAAAATCTCGAGTAATCAGTGATAGTGATAAGAAACGCTAATTTCATGAGTGAAAAACTCTAATGATCCTGAATGAGATCTACTTTCATCTTTATACAAAAGATTAATATTAAGTTGAAAGATCTGATTACTGCTGAGAAATGAAGCCACCAGCTTGAATCACTGGAATGATAGCTAGGTATTCGCTTTTGGTATGGATAGAGAATTTGGTGGAACAAGGCCTGTGAATGTCAAAAGCAAATTCATAGAGATACATATGCCATTCTGTCAAAAGTGCCCCTGCCATGTATATCAGTCCCAGGAATGTCCTGAGGATCGAACCTTTGGAAGACTCGATAGGACATAGATTTTTAGGAAGAAAAATGATCATGAATTTTATGCATCCAACAGGAATAGAGCATCTTCTTAGAGGCTTCATGGCAAGCCATGAAATCAAAGAGGTTAAAAAGGAAAAAAAGCCAAACTTTCATAGAGCAAAGCCCCTTATAGCCTTCATTATGTGTGCTTCAAGAGTGGATAAAAGAACTAACCTAGACTTTTAAAAAATGTCAATGTCATGAGAGGAGAGGAAGGAGAGAAAGAAAGGGAGAGAGGAAGGACAGAAAGGGAGAAGGGGGGTAGAGGGAAAAGTGGGGAAGAGAGGAAGAGGGGAAAAGAAAGGAAGGGAAGGGAAGGGAAGGAAATAAGGGAAAGAAAAAAAAATGAGACTCAAGAGTCATGACAACTAAATGCAATGAGTGATCTTAGATTGGATCCTAGGCTGAGGAGAAGAAAATAAAGGATAATACTGAGACAACTGTGGAACCTGAATATGAACTGTGTTTCAGGTAACTGTATTGTATCAGTGTTAGCTTTCTTGAGAGTGACAATTATACACAGTGATCAGATAAGAGAACGTTTTTGTTTCTGTGAGAGATGCTGAACTATATAGAGATGAAGTGCAATGATGTCTGCAACTTATCCTCAAATGGCTCATCCAAAAGGTAAAAAAAAAACCTAGGTGCAGGATAGATGTTCACTGTACTATTCTTTCAACTTTTGTGTAAGTTTGAATTTTTTTCAAAATAAAATGTTGGGGGAGAAAGAAAGTTGTAGAAAATTTTCCTACCTGAGAGGATGTAAGATGTTACAAGCCTGAAGAAGGAGAGAGCCTAGAGGAGGCTAGAACTATTTAAACTGATGCTGACCCTTAAACCATAGACATGAATCAGAAGCTTCCATTCAGTGCGGCTGAAAATCAGCTGTAGAAAAAGAAAACATTCTATATACTACATCTAAAACTTTCCAGTACCATCAGAAGTGATGGGACATATTAAGGTCCTTTGTATAGGTAATGAAGTACAGTACACTCTCAGTAACATGAAAACTCTGTTAACAGGGAATTCTGTAATATCTACCTACCTACCTACTTATCTATAAGTAAAATCAAGAATATGAAAAGACAATTTGTTCTTTTACCTGATTTAAAAATAATTTTCCCCAATTATATCTTTTCTAGTTGAAAATACTTTTATCTTCCCCCAAAGCTGTCTATGTATCTTGTTTTCTATTAATGCTTCCATTCTTTTGTCTATGTAAATGTACATGTAATTTCTCAATTTGTGCTTCACTGAAAGACAGCTATGATTGAGAACTTCATCTCAGCTATTGCTCATGCTGTTGAGATATGTGCCATTTTAAGTTATTTCAGGTGAATGATATATATGTAACACTTCCTGTCCAAACCTATTGGCCACTATGAAATGGAAATATCTGTATCTGTATTTTAATGATGCAAAGTGAAGAATACAACTATTATCATAATATCAAAAGCATTCATGTGCCTCTTGAGAGTTTATGAAGTGCTTTCATATACATTTAACTTCTCTGCAGAGATGTAAAAAAGGAAGAGAACAAGCAGTAAGTAAGATAGCTAGCTGGCTGTGATAAGTAAACAAAGGTTATGAGTGACTGTAGGCATCTTAAATGTTTACAACTAGCTCTAAAGGAAAAATTCCCTGTTGTTTTCTATTGGAAATGAACAATTAGCACATATTGTGAAAGGGAGCGCGGTCTGGTGCTTTACACAAAGATTGGGAACCAGGCAATTCTCATTTCTTGTTTTAACTGGGCCTTGACCTCCCTGTGTCCTTGGGCAAGTCGATAAAGCCATCAGTTTCTCTCCTACCAGTTGGGGTTAGAGCCTTTGACCTTGTTTACTGGGGTGGCCTAAGAAATGACAAAGATCGCTGAAAATTCAAGACACTATTGACAATCACTGCCTGTCTGCATCTTCTAAGAAAGCTGCAGAGCATGACAAAGATCCTTGATTGATTATGCAGCTTGCTTTTATACTTCTGAAAGGAGGTTCATACATTAAAATTTGGAATAAAGGCTCCTGGGAACACTAATGTTTTTTGGTTCCCATTTAGGCTCCCTGACTCAGCTTCAGGCCTTGTAATAAGGATATAACCAGTGGTGAAAGGCTGGGAAACATGAAGGCTCACCAGCAGGAACCCTCTGCCACGAGTAACAGAATGCTTTTCAGAGGAGCCCAGCCTGACTACACTAACTGCCAACATCACTAAGCCTAGGCTTGCCATATCTGGGATGTCAATGGCAAAATGACTTCCTAACTTTACCAAGATTTAAAAAGAGCTAAGGAAAAAAAATTACCCATGATGCTGCAGCAGAGAGAATAGCTAACTCCTCCTACAATACTAAATGTGAAGCTGAAAACACATATAAAAATGACCAAGTAAGAAAGGCCCACCCCAATGGCTTCAGACGACAAGTGTATATCCTTGTGTTGTGGAGAAAAAATCCCACAGAGCTCACTCCAAAACAGTAGTTCACATCTACTTCTGGACACAATATAGACAGTAAAACTGGTTCATGCTTTTGAGGGCACAACTGGGATTCCTCCGCTCCCCTGCCTCCATGTTTTCATGTTGCTGGATTTTGCTCTCAACTCCATATTCTTTTGTCTCCCAAAGAGGAGCTGACTTCAGACTAGTGACTTTGCGAAAAGGAACCAAGCACATGTGGGTCGGCCCCTCTGGCTGAGCCTTTTTACCACAGGCCTCTAGTATGAATCATCAGAACAAAGCCTACATGAGAGCTTTCCGATCAGCATGCCCACATGATATTCTGGCCACATAAGCTTTCTCCAAGCCTAAGGCCCATTATTTTGGGCAACTGAGTTCAACTCAGGTAGACAATACTAGAAGCCATTTGCTATATATCAAGTTTCATTTTTCAATTAAGTTATTATTGGCAATAAAGCTGATATGTTCGTTTTCATCTGACTTCTATGATGACTTCTCAATTGGTTCTGACTCAAGAGGGGAAGAGAGTATTATTTTTACTGACTCCCTAAAACCACACATCTTCCTGCAAACTCTTTTCTCATACCCATAAAGCCGATCTAGAAACCCCTCAGCATCACCCATGGCTTCACAAAGCAGAAGAAACCAAGAGGGCCAGCTGCCATGGCCAGGCATGCACCTCCTGTGAGGGAAGAGCTTTAACAGGTTTGCTGCAGTTTTTTAAGTTCTGAAACTGTCTGTGGAAGAAAAATGAATGGTACCCAGCTGCACGATTTCAGGCTGCATTTTTATTATAGGCTTCTAGTATAAATCACCCAAACAAAGCCTGTATGAACTGCCTGAATGTCAGAAAAAACAGTGTCTACAGAACATTACTGTTAGGTAATTTTTTAAAACTACTACATATTTATATCAACAAAAGACCTCTAAGCTCTCGTCCTCCTGGGCATCTTCGGTAATGTGTTGATACTTTATTGGCTACACATTCCCACCTCACTTTCTAGTTCTAGAGAATTTTGGGTGCAGTAGTATATCAAATTCACTTTAAACAGTTAAGAATTTTAAGATGGCACTCTCTCCTCTGAGAAAGGCCCATTGTTATTGAGCTCCAGTTCTCATCCGAGTGCATATTTTGAGGGAAAAATAAACCTGCATGAGAGACATGGAAATGTGAGAAAAAAACCTTTTCCAAACACAATACTGAAGGTTTCTTCCTCAAAAATAAATCTCTAGGGAGAGAAGCAGGCTGCCTGGAGATGTTCTTTTATCAGGAAAGGAGCACAGTGCTGGGTCAGAGAGATGCTCTGAAGGCCCAAGAGAATCACCGAGGAAGAAGGCTGGACAAGGTACCTCGGGTACCTCTAGGGTTCCTCTCACCACAGCCAGCTGATTGACTCTATCCTATTTCTTTTTGTTGTACTTTGGCAGGGACAAGATGGCATCATCATTTCCGCATAGGGGTGAAGGGGATGATTTATTAAGAATAAACCTTTTTTGGAAATAACTTTAAAAGGCAACAGGTGAGAGTGTGCATCCCTGCAGAGATTGGGGGAATTTGGAAAGAGTTCAATCACTTGATTCCTGTCTGTGACAAGAGAACAAATAAGATGAGCTGGAATGTATAAAGGTTTAAGTCTCAACTGATGTGCAGAACTGCAACATACACAAAACAACAGAGAAGAACTGCAATCAGAAGGGAGGTATATCTCCTGATAGCAGAGGAAAATAAGCCAGAGAGAGGTGTAAAGATGCCTTTCCCGGCCCATTTTGAATCTCAGTCATTCACATTGATAGCCTTGGCCATAGCCCCAGCTACATGGTCACATTCTCTGTTCTCTTTTGAAAGGTTTCAATCTTAGTAGAGTCTTGGCCCAGACTTTAGGTTAAAACAAAACAAAAAAGTCTAATAACTGTCATAAGTCTGCTCTGAGGCAGGCTTGGGGGTCTAAATTTACTAAGTCTGTAGTCCAGGAACCCCCCAACCTAAGAGATAAACATGGAAAGTGGTTCTGACTTTGACCTGGGGCATCTGGCAAAAGCCAATATAAAAGCTCTTTAGAGAGACTCACTTTCAACTAAGCAGCCACAAAATTCTCACTAATAAAGCCCTACCAAACATGACTTCATAATCTAAAATTACAAAATACGTAAGATCATTAGCCAGAATCAGCAGGCATACCAAAAGCAGAACAGGGGAGCCCCAAAACTTCAAGTGATAGAATTTCTGAGCACAGAATACAAAATAAGTAGATTTAAAATTATTAAAGAAATAACAAACCGAATGTGTGAAGAAGGAATAAAGTATTTCCAAAAAGGAGAGGTTTAAGAGAAACATAATTGTTATGAGAAGTATTCTTGGTGAAATAAAGAATTCAATGGATATGTTAAAAAAGCAGAGCACACTTAAGAAAGAGAGAATTAGTGAACTAGAAGAAAGTGTAGAGAAAATTTCCCAGGAGGAAGCATAGAGAAAAGACCCTAAAAGAATTTTCCGTTATGACCATTATTTGCACTGAGACACGCAGAGCTGAAAGCTGCCCACAGTTAGGGCTGCTCTCTTAATGGTGGGTCTGGGGGAATCCAGTGCTTAGGGCACTGAATTGGTGGCTAATTGGGTTAGAGTTCCTTTTCCCCACTTCTTTTCTGAATCAGCACTCTTTCCCTTTTTCTCTCTCCCAAGGTTTACATGGCTCACTTAGTGGATACTGTAATAAACAATGAGTATGGTCAGTGTCAATGCTAGATAATCAATGTCTCTGTGTGTATATAAGCACGTGGAAGTACATCTTTAAACACACACACACACACACACACACACACACACACATATCTGTTAACAGTGTTGTTTTGAGAGATACACACACACACAACAAACACATATTTGCAAAAATAACAGCACCTACATATATCAGACTTGCAGCAACTCCCAACTATAGTGGAACACAGACTGGAAGGTAAGCATTAAACTGGGAGTAAGAAACACAAGTTCAAATCAAACTGGGACATCAAGTAATTGCATGACCACGGGCAAGTCACACCGCATTTCTCTCATCTGTAAATGACAAGGACTAAATGAATGATTTCCAGGACCTCTTCCTACTCTACTCTTATACAGCTTCCAGAAGCTAACTCACTTTCATGCCATCTGTGTACTTTATTTTGTAGAACAGGTCTCTACTCAGAGCCTTGTTCTTATTTACATTAATAAATATAGTCTAGCCTTCTGGGTTATAACAGATGAGAAATAATAATTAAGAAGTGAAAAATGAGCAAGAAGGGATTCCTAGGATCAAATATACTGACAGTAGCTTAAAAGAGGTGAGGGGTAGATGACTGTACTAAAAAGGAAAATGACTATAATGTGAAGCTTAAAAAGAACGGCTCTCGTTAGCAATCGACTGTATGATCAGATAGCTTTCCACACTTCAGCTGCCCTTCAAGGCACAGTTATATTATAACACTGAACAATAACTGACGTTGCTGATAATCTTGACGAGTCAAGAAAAGCTTGGCTTATGTTCAACATACTCTATTTAAAAACAGGAAGGTATAAAATTATTTTGGAAGGAGTTCTATAAAGAGGTTAAAAACGTATCATAATGGTTTCAGACACCTGGAAAATTCTTTCATACAGACTCCCCATACATGTGCACAGCAGTGTGTGCAGTTATATAAATATTTCTTAAAGGTGTTAGTACACATGCTCTATGAAAGGTACTGTCAAGTGGCCAAAGAGAGATCCATAACTACTTTTTAGAACCTTATAATCAAACGCAGAAATCCTTATAAACAACATACATAAAAGGATGTTTCATCAACTGTATGAAATAAATACATACGGGTGAAGTGGGAGCATTACAAGTAATAGGTTTCATGTAGGGGATACTGCATGTAAGACTGGCATAGAGGTTGGGGAAGTGAAGATGGCTATGTCGGAGGCTTTCAAGGATCTACTGACAGTTGGGGAAGAAGTCAAATGCTTTCCACAGTGAGGGGAGACGAGGTCATGCTGCTTTTGAATGTGAAAGCCCAACATCATCATGAGTCATCTGAGTTCATGGGAGATGTCCAGGCAATGACACCACAGGCAAGTTAGGACCATCAGAAGGGTTTAAGGGCTGAAAGGGAACCTTCCCACATTTGTGTGTACGTGATCACAGACACACCTCTTTTAAAGGGGCAAGGGACAAGGGGCAAAACCCCTCACCCCTGGAACACCCACCCCACTCTACAAAGGAATGAAAGAAAACTACGTACAAGTGCCTCAAAGAATGACTGGCAAGACTAAAGTCTGAGAACACAATGCAATTATAAGTTCTACAGATTACATTAAAGGAAATCATTGAAATGGAAATAAATTTTATTAGAAAACTGTCACACTTTGTCTTCCTAGTCAAATAACAAAACATCATCTAAGTATAAATAGACAGGTAAATATAGATCTGATTATAAATGTATGCATTTAAACACTTTTCCCTATTGCTGTTTTCTTGAATTTCCATTTCATTTAGAAGCTTTGAGTTAAAAACATCTTTCATAATAACGTTCAGAATTAAGGGTCAGGAAAGCGTTTCAGCCTGATGTTCTCTATAACCAGTCAAGTATATCTAAATCTATTAGGTCCTTGTTATTACCAGTATCTGCTATGTTCTGAGAGCTAGAATATTGTGGATTTACCTATTTGTAAATAAATCTGTCATAAGAAATTAAAAAAATAAATTAATCTCAAAGTACTTCACAAAAGCATTCACATTATCATTTCTTTAAGGGGCAAGATCCCTTATGGTACAATCTGCAGACATGTTCGGAAATGAATCTCTAGCATAAAGCACAGTTATTGTTTGTCAGGTCCCAGAGGGCAGGCATCACATCAGATTTATTCACATCATATTTTTCCCTGCTTTATTCCCCTTCTTCTTGCTACCATGGTATATAATTTGTGAATAAAAGAAAGTTCTGTAGAATGAGATAAACAACGTTTTAGTTTTCATTCCACAGCTGCCAGGGCCAATTCAAAACATCTTTGATATGAAAAGCCCCAAATGCATTTTAAGGCAGGCCGATCTGGAGAAAAGAGGAGAATATTCTTGCATACTTGTTAGAAAAGCGCTTTTAGAAAGCTTTTCCCAGTTCTGGAAATAAGCAGCATTCGTGGTTAGTAGGGGGTTTCATGTTACCTGCAGATAAGAGCTTCCAGACAAACAAAACAAGGGCAGAGTCACTAGTTTCTAATTAACCTAACTGTGGCACAGCCTGAATTTATCAGAAGTTACCTACTAGCCTATCAGCCCACACAGACATGGACAGCGGTGTTCTCTTCACTTTCCCCCACATAGGAGATGGGCACCCAGAGGGGGGAACATTTCAAATAAGAGTGAGTGTGTGAGAGTGTGTATGTGTAAGCAGGTTTGCAAATTTCAAACTACCTGGATGCCTTCCTGAAATCTCACAATTACTGAAAATATTTGAAAATTATGAAACAGACTGGTAAATTCTATGACATTAAGTCAAATAAATATATTTTCTTTCCTATTTTTCTTTCTATTTAGTAATAATATACAAAGTATTGAAAGTAGAGAAATTGGAATGACATTGATAAAAAGAAAATAACTAAGAAAATAGTCTATGATCATGCTTATAGGTTTGCAGACAAATAATTATTTAATAAATTAAAGAAGATTCTGTACCAGCGTAAGAGATTTTGTTGTTGTTGTTGTTGTTGTTTTAAACTAGGTCAAAACAATGAGTGAGGCTGAATCCCTGCTGTTATAAAAAACAAGAATGCTGTCCTTAGTTTGGCTGTACTCCTGCCTATAAGCAGGAAAATGGGCTGAATGACCTTTTCATTCTGAAGATTTATGATGGGATTCCATATAATTCCATATAAAACTAAAGGGAAAACAAGAAGATAAAATGCCTGTGGTCTTAAGAAACATTCAGAAGAAGGGTCACTAATCAGAATGCAGGGAGGTGGAGAAGGGGGATGAAAATGAGTATTACATCTATAAACACAGACATTTATATGTGCATATAAATTTACAAACACACAACAGCCAAGCTCAAAAGCAAGAAAGGAAATCTCCTGGGGCCCACCGCCATAGTGGGGGTTTAAAGCCACCTATCACTCAGGGGGAACTGCAAGAGGCAGGACCCACAAAGTGGTTAAGAGTGAACTTAGGAGCCACACTACAGGCATAATTGGGAGATGCTGCAGGTTCTGTTCTGGACCACTGCAGCAAAGCTAGTAATGATCTTTTGGTGGGTAGAGGGTCTTACCTTTGATTTGTAAAAAAAACGCAACATCTGTGAAGCACAATAAAGCAAAGCACAACACGAGGTATGCCTGTACTGAATTTGAATTGGGATAATGACAGGAACTGCCTCATAGAGTTGTTACGAGGTTAAAGTAAGTTAACACATATAAAGAAAACACCTGAACAGTGCCTGGCACATAATAAGCACTCAATTAATGTCAGTTGATTTTACTATCATTATTAACCAGGCTGAAGAGACACACCAGGTACTGGTGATTTAAAGCACCTTGGTAGCAGAATCAAGGCTGGGAGCACACTGGGGTAGGTCTCTGGTAGCCACAAACTCAGTCCAGCCAGAAAAACCTTCGGCCACCAACTGAAGAAGCTTACATAGAGGAGTTCGCCCTGGGTGAAAAAAGTCTTGAGAAATCAGAGGCTCTGGCTTGGGTGTGGGGCCCGAATGTTAGCACTATCCAAGTTGTGTGACAGCTGGGGGCTGAGAAATTAACATAGAGACTGCTTGTTCAATAAAGCCCAATGGGCCCTGGCAGAGGCCACCACAAATTCATCCTGCAGAGATACGTTCCCTGTCTAGGTCCCAGTCTTCAAGTATAAAAATCACACTGAGTATCGAGCAGAATAGATAAAAACAAACCCACACCCAGACATATCCTGGGTAAAGCTATCAGAGAGAAAAAACAGATTACCTACAAAGGATGCAGACTTCTCATCAGCAGTAATAGATGCCTGAGGACGATGGAATCATGTCTTCAAAGTGCGGAGGGGAAATAACTGTCAACTTAGAATTCTACACTATCATTCAAGAGCTAGGGAGAAACAGAAATGATTGGAGGCACAGAAAAGCGAACAAAGTGCCTCACCCCCTCGACAAATGCAAAAAATACACAGGCAAGAAAGAGCTCCAAAAGGGAGAGTGAGAAGAAACAGTATTTGCTAGAAAAGAAATCAGATGGGAGCCTCCACAACCTTCCACAACCCAACCTGAAAAATTGTCTTTACACATGAGCAGGGGGCACATTGCCTGAGGTGACCGTGGGCGAGCTATCTTCCCTGTACTCTGGGGACACCTCCTGCTTTCTTAGGAACCTGATTCTATTAATAATTTCTTCTCCTGTATGTGTTACTCCTTTAAACCTAAGTTTAATTGTTGAACAAAATCTTACAGGCATGTATCCTGAAATAATTTATAATGCAAAGCAGACGTTCTCACCACCTTCCCCTCCAGTCCTGTTTCCTGGCAGCAACTGCCTTCAGATATTTGAGCTGTCTTGTGTGGTATTCATCTTCCTATTTTTAACTACTATGCTATGCCAGGAGACCTTTGGAAAATCCATCACCTGCTGGCTAAGGCTTGTGGCTATTTACACTGTCACAATCCTTCCTTAATCTGGAAAAAAGACTTGATAAACTGTCCCAATGACAGTGTTCTTGTTTTTAGAACATGGAGCCACAAGACTTGGCCCTCTCCATTCCCAAGATAATTTATATAAGTTACAAGATGAGATACTTTTATATCTTATTCTGTCTCATAAGACTTTACCCATATTGTTACTTTATTATATTTCTATTCAAGAACAAAAAGACACAGGCTGTAAGTACAACTCCAAGATAAACTGAGTTAAAAGTTCAAAAAGTTAGGTTGGTAGGCATATAAGTCACCTCCAGGAGAAGCAGGGCTTCCTGCCACTTGCGTGACCTTGGGTGTGAATGATCTAGAATGTGGATGAGCCTATTTCTCCAAAGAACAGGGTAAGGGCGGGAGTTACAGGTGGGGGTGGTGGGTCTGTCACTGCTTGAACTGTGGGAACTAAAAAGAAATTTCACCAACAGAAGGCAGAGGTACCAGTAGAGGTAATATTTGATTATTACTTAATATTATCTTTATATAATAAAAATTTTGTTGAAAACCCTTTGACAAATAATCTGTCTCTTGAGAGTTCTAAATCTTTCACTCATTGTGTTATTTTAAAAATACAAACAAAGGAATAACAACAGCCAAAAAACAAAAATCAATCAACCAACTTAGGGCCTGAAAGAAGAGAGGCCTCTCCTGATATATGCCAAAAAACTTCCTAAAGCATATATTCTTATATTACTTTCTTCCTGCTTTATCAAGGTAGAACATGTCTTTCTAATTATGGTAGGTAAGAATTCAGTTTCTTTCCCAATATCTGTTACATCAGTTTGTGTGAAATCAGTAGTTGGTGTTTATTATTATTGCATAAATGTTTCTCTGCTAAACTGTTAAGTATATATTATGACATTTCCTTTCTTGAACATTTAGTTTTCCCTAGAGTTAACAGGTCTCTTTCATTTTATCCTCTACTTAACTTTTTATTACCTATTGCTTATTATTCTCAAAGGCTCCAGTTTACAAGTAAAATCTCTTTCTACACAAACATTAGATATCCGCTATGCCCACTCATCAGATGTGGGACATCTTGGATTAGTCCTCTCATTTTCTATTCCCCCCCACCCATTGGGCAATTCTCTGTATGTGTGTTAGAGTCTCCAGAACACTTTCTTTACTTCATCTTCTAAATGTTTGGATTGAGGGGCCATCACAATTTTAATTTCTAAGAGCTCATTTTAATTCTGATTGTTCGTTTTTAAAATGCAGCATCATATTCTTATTTCAAGGATGCAGTTATCTTCTCATCTCTCTGAGGATATTCATAAAAGCATTTACTATTTAAAGTATTCTTTTACCTTCTGCATCATCTGTTGCCTCTTATTTCTTTTAGTTTTCTTTTCATTTTTGGCTCTATTATGTTGGAGAAGTTCCTCAAATGTCTGGTGATTTTTGGCTGCCAATTTATATTTTAAAGAAAATAAAATTTTGATAAAATGTTTATGTAAATATCCAGGGCTTATTGACTGGTGACCTTCACTCTAGGATAGTCAGGTGACCAGACAGCTTTTTTATTGAGAGACAATCTCTCCCCACCAAATTCTCACCTCTGGGGACAGATAATCTCCAAACAAATTCCTGAAGATTCCTGCTTAGGAGAGGAGGACATACCTCCAACAGGGCAGGGAACCAGGGGCCAGGCAGGCCTCAGAGCTTGGAACCTGTCTGACACAGTGCCTTTTGCTCTGCCTGGGGTCTCTAGGGCGAGTGTGTCACCAACTTCTCCCCAAATTAGAGATTTCTGTGGGGGTGAAGCAGCTACAGAGGGTCAGGGAGAGGACCTTAGGTCTAACTGCTCTGTATACCGAACCCTGCCCCCAGCCTTCCACAAGACCTGAAGCTCCCATCCCGACTCTTTCTGAGGATGCACTGGGCACACCATCTTGTTTCTCACTAGCGTCTCTTTCTGTAGACTTTCGGTCCCATTTTTAGGTAATAGTGAACCCGGCTCTGCTAAGTCAGGACCTCCTCCACCTACCACCTCTCATGCACTCTGGTCTCTTCCCCAGTACTCTTGGAGATTTATGACTTTTAAATTCTTTTACCATTATTTCAGTAAGGTTTCTTTGGGGTGGGAAGACAGACAGATTAAATATATATTTTCGATGTGCCATATTTATCAAATGCCTCTTTAATTGCACTTTCTCTATTGGTTCCTTCTCACCAGCATTTAAAAAGTTTTTATTTTATTGCAGTAGGAACACTTAACATGAAATCTACCCTCAAAAAACACATATTAAGTGTACAATACAATATTGTTGACTATAACTCATTACCATTTAAACATTCTTGAGCCTCTTGAATGTTAAAAAAATCAGGACTAATAAAACGTTTCCCTTGATTTCACTGTCTCCTTTCACCTACAGTCTCTTCCTTCATAGTTAAATAGTTAAAACGGTTGTCCATGCTTTTACCTCTTCATAGTCCCGAATTTCTCAATCTGTTGCCATCTACCTTCTACCTCCTTTACTCCACTGAAACTGTTCTTGCAAAGAATATCCCTGTCGATAAGTCCAATGAACACTTATCAGACCTCACCTTGACCTCTCAGTAACATTTGACACTGTTCTACTTTCTTCTCAAAACACTCCCTTCCTTGGAGTTTCTGACCACAAGTTCTTCTTAAAAATGGGATCCACATTCCTAGCAGAATTTAAATGGTACAGACTATGCTTCCCACACCAGTCTCACCTCTTGCCATAGCCATATTCAAGTTCTATGCTACAGTGCCTGGGACTTCTTTCAGTTCCCAGAGCAAGCCATATCCTATTTTTTTTCTGATTTTTGTGCATCCTACTCACTTTTTATTTGCCCAGTTTTGCAAATTCCCCATACCTGTGTTGAATGCTCCTACGATGTGCTCCTAGGGCGCCTGTATGTCCACCACCAACATGTTTATTAAAAGGTACTGCTACTATCTGCTTATCTTGCCATGCTTCATGAGGGTAAGACCCATGTCTACCTTCTACCTCATTTAAAGCTGCGTCACTAGCGCAAGTATGATGGCAGCTCATGGCAGGCATCAAATAAGTGTCAGCAGAGTAACTGAAGATGCACAGAGAGGGAGAATTGAATGCTTACGAAAAGATACACATTGTCATGTTTTTTTCTTTAATGGGCCAACAGGGCAAATGAAATTACAGATAGACCAAATCTGGTCTACAGAAAGACTTTACACTATATGCTAAATTCTTTTGGCCACCTTTTTCTATATTCTTATCAGTGTAGCTAACAACCGGTCAACATTTTTTATACAAAATAAACCAGAGAGTCAGAATATCAATACACCAACTCCAAAGGGCTCAGAGAAAGACAACTGTCTAAAGGTTCAGCATATCTTAAATCTCTATATAGGTAAATCATAGGGTTTTGAAATGCGATGGGAGTGACAACGTTTTATGCTGGTAGTTTTGTTTTTGATTTTGCTCACATACTAAAATAGGTCAGAAAAAGAGTCAGATTAGCTCTGTTGAAAGAGTAACCCATTGGGCTACCTGGAGTGCTGTAGACTCTGAAGAGGAAAAATAAACCCCAACTCAAGCAAAACTGGATTTCTAGCCTTTGACTGTCACTTAATGTAAGCCAACTCTCAATGCTCAAATATCCCAAACACCTTCACTGTTTTGTTGATATGGTTATCCCTAGCAGGTACCTTCTTCTTTGGTACCAGAATTAGATTTGGTACCATAATCTAACCAGAATTCTTTCAAAGCATGTTGATATGTTAGTTATTTTGAATTATCTATATTTGAGTACATTTAGCTACAACTGAAGAGCCTGTTTATAGAAAATATGCCCATCTGAAAGTAGATCTGTTTCTAAATGTAAACTACAATAAATACTTTGCTAGATACTATAGTCTCAGCTGGAAAAACCTAGAAAGAATGCGAGATTATGTCCAGTCTCTTGATAATGAACGAACATGTGAAAAAAAATGTTTTGCACTCAGAAGGCAAAAAGGCTGTGATGAATTGCGTTTCATTTCACTTGTCTGAATAGATATTACTTTACTTCTATGATATGAGACCCTGACCCCCAAAAGAACTCAGACATTTATAACTTAAAATTATCTCTTTTCAAAAACAAACAAACAAAAAAACTATCTCTCCAGAAACAGACTCTCTAAACTGGAGGGAGAGAAGGACAGACATGTTTGTCTTTCCCCGAGTGACCTAACGACAAGTAAAGGTGACTTCAGATATCATTTGCAGAGGTGGGAGTCCTCCATGACAAAAGTATAAGTAAGGAAAAAGTTCTGAGGTACAGACACTGTCCCGAGTATGACAGGTACATTGGAAGTACTGTCCACAACTTTCCACACTGGGCAGCAACCCTGAGAAAGGCAAACCCCTGCCCCTACAAGCCTGCCAGTTCAACCAGCTTTCAGTTGTATTTAAATGTTAGAGAGTATGGAATTCACCTGTGACGATCCTCCTACCCCACCACTTCACCTCCCCATTACCACTATATATATATACATTCATCCAAGGATGGCAGGAACCACCACATACAGTTTATACTATGGGTCCTAAACAGACTATGGGCCATTTATTAGCATAAATAGTCACGTTGCTCCTTCCATGCTTTTCTTCAAAATTTAGCCAACTAAAGGAAAACATAAGCTAAAAATCTTGCCGATGAATACACTGACCCAGTCATTCCTTGGGTTTAAGTGAAAATGAGTAGGTAAATGAGTAGTTAAAACATATTGCAGTTGACTTTTTTCTCCATTTTGTCTTCTTAATTTTCAAGAACTGCTATCACATGATTTATGCTGCTTTCTTTGACTGGACTCTTCTTCCTCCTTCATTTATTTGCCTAACTCCTACCTGGCTCTTCAGATAGCTCAGACACCACCTCTTCCAAAAACTCATCCTTAACCGGCCATATCTCTGCCTCGATTTCTCATAACAGTCCTTCTCTCACTGAATTAAGTGTCCCTCTTCTGAGTTCCCAAACCATGTCCTGCATATCACCTTCACAGGAGTGACCATACAGCACTCTATATGTTTATAAGACACACCTCCCCAACCAGCCATTGACCTCAAAGGCAAGGATTGTAGGTCATCTTTATTTTCCAGTTTATTTCACAGTTTCTGGTATTTGGTAGACATTCTAAAATGTGTGTGTGAAATGAGTGAACAAATGTATGAATAGATAGATGATGTTTAGACTTAGAAATAAAATTATAAAGATGAGTCTTTAGAAAACATTTAGTCTACCCCACTTCATCCAAAAATTCCCTAAACAAGTATTGCCTAACAACTGTGCCAACATATTCAAACAAGGAAATCATTATCAATGTTCAATAAAACATAAATATTTTCTAATGTAAACAGCATTAAATAAGAACTTACCGGCAAAGTTCCAGGCAGAGATGCATCAAAAAAAGATACCAAAGAATTTGGAGGTGCTGCAAAGTGGACTTTAGATCCAGAGAAGAGTTTAGAGTTGGAGGAAATCTGGGCATGAATTTCCAAACCTACCACAGCTGTCCATTTGTGTTGACTAAAGAGAAAGATAAAAGTTAAGTTAGCAACGGTCAAGACATCCTGAAAGTGCCCAAGCTCATCTGATCTCAGAAGCTAAGTAAGATCATGCCTGTTAGTACTTGGATGGGAGACCACCTTGGAATACCAGGTGCTGTAGGCATTTAAAAAAAATAAAAAAAATAAAGTGGTTAGACCTGTCACCATACATAAATTCCTATAAGCCTAAACCAAAAATGTTAATTTCCTATTTATTTTTAATTATTAAAATTTTACATCCTTACATTAAAAAATGTGTCATATTGTTTGTATTCATGACTAAATCAAAAGTAATTCAAAATGAACACCTACAAGGCAGGTATTATAAAATTCATTAACAACATGGCATAAGGAGAGTTCACTGTACAAACAGGAAGGTGATAGAGAAAAGAATAATTTGGTATCTTAAAACAATTTAGAAATGGGTATCAGGTGGCATCTGCTTGGCTGACTTCAGTGAAAAGTGGCCTTTTCTAAATTAACTGTCTAAAAATGCAAACATTTTTAGAATTAGCATAAACATCAGCATTCTGCAACTAGAGAAATATTGATAAATAGTTGCATATTCTATTATTTAAAAAGAAGGGGTAATTCTCATGTTTTGAATTCATTTTATAACAATGGGTTGCAAGTAAAATTACCAGAGTGACACAGATATAACAGATCACTACTAAATGATACTCTTCTGGGTAATTTGGTGTAAAGAAAGACACTAAACGAGCAGATATAGCCTTTTTTGGTCCCCCAAATCACTTTCAATTCCAGAGATCTAGTTTCAGGTTCCTTTGCTATTTGTTTATGCTTGATTGCTATCAAATCTAAGAAGCTTTTAATTGCTGTAATCTCTTTTATTTAGCCACTCTTACTCTCTAGGGTCCCTATAAACATTTCATATACAGGTCTCTCCAGGTACTTCTAAGTGTCCCTTTGAAACCATGTATCCTGGACCATCTGCAGATAGCTTGGTTACTCATACTATCTTCATATTTTGTCTGCTCCTATCTTGCTCTTCTCTCCAACAATTTTCCATATTATGTAGACTTTTGTTGACATGAGTTGGATTTTGTTTCAATCAATTCAACAAGGAAGTTCTATATTTACAATATTGTGAAAAGATGAATTCCTTCTTTTTAAAGTTTGGAAGCACTGCCTGTAATTGAGAAGAACAAACGAAGAACTCATTTGATATTCTGCATTCACTACAACATTATCCAAAGTATTTTTGCAGTTTCATTACATGAGAGAAAACATATTTCCCATTCATGGTGAGACGATCTAATTTATGAAAAGAAAAGAAACTGAACGCTTCGAGACATTTTCCCTGTTCCTCCAACTGAAAAGCAGAAGTAATGCCAACCTAACTATCTCAAAGGATAAACCGAGTATCAGACAAGTGCCTTATATTTATGTATTTTAAAAGGAACTAAGTTTTATATAGTTAAGTCTAAACAACTGTTCAAATGATATCTAGCTAAATAAGCAAAACTCTACACAACCAGAGGGAAGGTTTCTTGTATTGGCCGCATCCTCTTAGGTCTAGGTATATACGTTCAACACAAAACGACTCCACAGACGGGTGGTGTTTTCAAGGCACCACCATCCAGGGCTTGCAGGTAAAGGCTTCCTTTCTACCCCAGAACACTGCTGGCCCATAGGAGGGCTAAATGGCAGTTAAGTGAGATCTCGCTCCTAGTGTCAGCGACCGCGCTGCTGGTGTCCTTAGGAAGGTGACTGAATCCACTCTTCTGTCTGCGCGGCCTTCGATTCAAGAAAACATGTGCGATTGTACACGTGCGAACGCCCCAAGATCCCTCTCCATTTGAGGACTGCAGGTTACATGTGGGGAAGGGGTTGACAAAGGGCCCATTTTGTGCTTTCAGGGCTGCAAGTTAGAGCCCAACACCCACCCCCTCATCAAAGCGTCTACACTGAAGGCTGGGCTGGAGCGGCCACCGTCTCCCCAGTCCCGCAGGTTTTCCACCCCACACTAAGTGGGGAGTAACGGTATGAAACAGTATACCCTTTCCTCAGCTTCTGGGCCACGCTGAGAAGTTGCTGAACGACTGATCTCTGTCCCCTTTTCCCGCAGAGCCAGGACCCCGTTGGAACCCCTCTTCCGTGGCGAGAACCGCGGTCAATGCAGGCAAAAGCCCAACGCCTTCCAGGACAGCACCAGCGTAGTACGGGCGCCGCCATTGCCGCGCCAGGGTCCTGGTCAGGTGACATAACCGCCCTCTGCCGCGAGGCTCTCTGGGAAGTGTAGTTCTGGACACGAGTAAACTGACATGAGCTTCCGGCCGGGAGACTACAATTACCGGTGAGCACTGCGAATCCAAGGCTGCCGGAACCCTGGCGGGGAGGGGAGGGGAAGGGAGTAAAGGAGAACTAGAGGAGAGCGCAGGAGGGTTTCCGGGGCGGAAGGTGTGACGCCTCCTAGCGGGGAACAGGGGAGGTTCGCGGCCTGTGAGCATGTGTGAGTTTGGGTGGGAGCTAAACCTGGCCGGGATGTTATACCCCAGATAACCTTTCGAGCTCTCGCGCAGACTTCCTGAACCCTCACACCCACTCAGTATTTTCTCTCTCTTCTGCCACGTCACGCACCAGTTTGTGCATTAACGCAACAAATATTTATTTGCTGTCTACTGTATGCCAGGGACAGTTCGTAGGCCCTGGGGATGCGACAGTGAGCAAGACAGATAGGGCCCTCATGCTCATGGAGCTTACATTCTTGAGAGAGGAGACACACAGAAAAGTGGGCAAAAATGGCACCCTTTCGTCCAGGTATTGAGTGCTATGGCTAAACAGCAGTCCTCGGGTCTCAAATAGACGTAGGTCGAGACTTCGGGTGCTTTCTAAAACAGGCAGAACTCACACACGGTTGCACTTGGATTTGTGGCACTTAACAGGTGTTGTGTTTTTTTATAAACCGAAGACAAGACCCTCCGGGAGCAAAAAGACGACGACACGCAGCGATACTCCACTTTATCACGGTGGTCAAACCCGCACAATCTCTGAGGGATGCGTGTCCTCGCTTTGTTAGACCGGCCTGGAACAAGCCTTCGGTATATCTTCAAGGTATGCCTTCGACACAGTCCCTTGGTAGCAGACACCATCATCCCAGCCGGCTTATTTTCCTGCTAGGGAACTCATATCCCTCGTTGAAACTCCCACCGGTTTCTTGCATTTGCATGCACAATTTAAAATAGCCATTCACCCATACGCTATCCTATCACCCTATTTTACTTCTCTGCATGCTGCTGATGACTATCTGATGTTTATGGGGAATTCATCTTATTTAACGCAGTATGACCAGTGTACAAAGTAGGTCCCCTTCAGAAATATTCACTGAAGGACAGTGCAGTGTGGAGAATGCATTTGACAAAGGATGGAGTGGATGCCCTTTGGAGTATTGGTTGTTGAGGAGGAAGATAATGAAATAGTGTGGTGGTCGAGGCATGCATGAGATAGATTAATGAGGTAAGATGGAAAGACTTGGTCGATGGATTGGCTACGATGGTGGAAGACTAGATAGGGTCAAGTATCTTCTCAATTCCCGGCTTGTACAACCAGATGAGTGATAGAGTTATTCACTGAGATAAGGAAATTAGAAAAGAAACAGGTTTGCAGGAAAATGTGTTTGGTTGCCTTGGAGACATACAAGAGAAGTCAAGTCGGCATCATTGATGCCTGGGTATGGAGAAGGAGAAAAAACTTGCATACTCTGTGTACTTCACACTGATAAATTTTTCAGTTATTGATCAATAACCTGTTAATTAGACAGCTGTAACCTACAATCCATTCCCATTAAGACTATAGTACAGTTTTGATATTATGCAATTTAATTCTTCTATGGAGGCAATTTTAGTTACCCTCCTTAAAATTGTCATTATTTACTTTTTCTATCCTTTTTATTTTTTCATCCACTATCATTGATCAGCATTGCTACACCAGAAGTATTTTCACTGACCAAAAATGAAAATGAGGGGAATGACAGAGACTGCAAAATAAAGATGGGGTTGGTTGTTCCAATATTTATCTCTCATTACTGCCCTTTCTATCAGGTTCAGATCACCCTTTAGATCTTTTAGTAGTTTTTCTCCTACGAGTGTCCACTTTTCCCACTTTTACTATAGGTAAGCTTGCTTGCTTTTTCTCATTTAGTTCCTCAGGTTTTTCTGGCTCAGACTGGGGGTCAGAAGCTGCCTTTGATCATAACTGGTTCCACATTTGACAAGACTGCATAGGAGAGGGGAATCCTGTCTCTTGGAAATAAGCATGGGAGTCATTGGGCCAAAAGGAAAGGGAGCTCCTTGCCACCTTAACACTGGTGATCAGCACACTTAGTAGGCAAATCTCTGCCTAACGGGAGGAGCTGGGAGTGTTTTTAGAAAACCCATGTGAAAGTAGCATACCTAATGAAAATCGAAATTTCATGAGCAAAATGCACTATAACGGAAACTCATATGTTAATGAAGCAGCGCTGTACAGTGATAGCATAGAACTTCAAAGGCTCCCACCCCACCACTAGAGGGAGAGAAACTCCTGTGCATGTAAGTGTACTTGATTCCTTTCACAAAACCAAGTTCAATGCATATTGCACAACCCTTTCAAAATCCCGAAAGAACTAATGGTTTCCTTTTCCCCTAAGGTTATCTGTCATTTTCAGAAAATGTCCATTGGTTTCCTCGGGCTTGATCTAGTGCCTAAGAGTGCATTGTTTTCCAAGTGCCCCTCCTGCCTTGCTCCTTAGCTAGTTGGTGCTCCCACCGAACCATCTACCATGGGACCATTTCTTGCCTTCCTCCTGCATGCCAAGTCTGATACCTGTCAGAGCTCTTGCTGACAGCTTTCTAGCTGAGAGAGCTATTTTGGTTCCACCGAAAAGGTGGCTGTCATCTGGAAGACACAGAGGTTTTCATTTTCAAGAGGCTCAGAAGGAAACAGATAGGGTTTCTAGCAAAAAAATTTTCTTAGAGTTTCTCAGCTCTTATTTTACTCATATAATTGACACACTACAAATAAACTTAGAAGAAATTTTTAAAAAGAGAGCAGCGTTTCAAGTTATTATTTATAAAAGGCAGTAGTTAGGAGTATGTCTGAAGTATCATGCTTGGTTTTGTTTAGTGTTCTTCAGAGTGCCTGCACATCAGAGTTGGAATGCATTGGCTTGCCTCTGTGTTTAACTCAATATCCAGGGGTATCTATATAAACATTTCCCCCCAAATCTAAGTTGTGTTTATTGTAATAACTCCCTTTCTTATTCTTTCCCTGATTTGGGAATGGAGGTATGATGTGAAAACATGGTAGTCTAGGATTTATAGCATCTTCAGTAACAAGGGTAAAATGTGAGGGAAAGATGCAAGTGGTTGTAAGTTTCCATTTTTTAAAAAGGAAGTAAACAATTTTAATGGAAACATTTACATTTCAAGTAAAATTAAAAAGATATAGTTTCTATCATTTATTTTAATAATGTATTGTGGCAGTGTATCTAAAAGTCTATTTGTATACAATTTTGAATCTTAAAATTGTGTTAATTAACCTATTCTTTGATGAATTACATTTGCCCTATAGAAACAAAGACAGCATTTTAAAGACATTTAGCAGGCTAATAAAGTGCCCCTTGCAGTCTAACAGAGCTGGATATAGATGGTTATATTAGTATTTCTTAACACAATTTTGAGTTTGGTCCCTCTGTGAGACTGTTAGTTTCTATCTATTCTATGACTATAACACCCAGCCTGCTGTCTTGACATTTCATGTCATGTGGGGAGGAAGGGAGGGTAACTAGGTCAGTATAAGAAAAAGAAAAAAAAAAAACACTTAAGATGGTAGACATACAAGAAAAATTGTTAGCATTATTTTCATATAAGAAATGCTAGAGGAAACCCTGTTTTTGAAAAAGCACTCTAAAAATATAAAGCTCCTTCTTAGAAAAACCACATCTTAAGACCCAGTTAAGTGTCATTATGGGAAGAAGAAAGACTGGGAATATCTGCATGCTGGGCAATTTGGGGAACAGGATTCATTTCCTTTCATTTTACCATTAAGTCCTGATTCTGGTAAAATACTGATGTGGAGGGAACAATTGCTTTCTAGAAGATTGCTTCGAAACAAAGAAATCTGTAACTTTTTCTTCCTTTCCAAGGCAGGGAATAGAACACCCTGTACAATGCCTTTGTAGAGATGAAATGCCATCTGGGGGAGATGAGGCTAGCACACAGCTGCTGATAGGTTTACCTGGCCCATAAACTGTAATCTCTCCACGTCCTGTCTTCTTCTGTCTGGTCTCAAGGGATGGTTTACTGTTTTCCCAGGCCTTTTCTTTTCTAGAAATCTGACTAATCCTGGAAGCAAACTGGAATTATGTGTAAGAAAGAAATTCCACTCTATACATCCCGATGACTCACCACTTCTTTGATAGAAGATACTCCTCAGTTGAAAGTAACGGGTTGTAGAATGTGTTCAGCTCTGTGTCCCTTTAAGCTATATTTAGCATGTGGTCAGATCCCTGCTATGCACTAAGAAGCTCTGTCTTTTGTGTTTTGGAGTTGGGTATTTGGCTTTTGGAATTACAGAGCTTACACACACACAGGTGTGTACATGCACACACACAACTTCTAAGCAGTATCTTATTTTAAGGTCATGCACAAATAATGATCAAGAGCTCTGAGTTATAAAAACAGATAATATTTTTATATGTTAAATGGTTCCCTTGATTTTAAATCTAAAAATTTTGAGGAGCACAAGTCTGATGTTAAAGATCTAAGCCACCAAGACACATGAGCTTTGATGACATGTTTTCCTCAGCAATTGAACTACTTGATAATTAAAGGGAAGATGTATCTGAATCCACCAGGGTGGTACGAAAGAGAACAGGAAGGCTTATCTCACATATCCTGCCAGGTAATCAGTGTCATTACCAGCGAGTATCTGAACTGAGATCTCTGTTGTCCTTGAACCAAGAATGGATGGGCTGCACAAAGCAACAAAGGCCAAAATCTATTGGTGGCAGAGCCTTCAGGGTTCACCACAGTTTAACATATGGCTGTTGAGAGGAAATTTAGTGTTCCATGAAGAGATGGCAGATTGATTTAAAATCAAGCAATTCAAACACAACAGCAATCAAACGATACAACTACTGAGATAAATGCAAAGAAAGACAGAAAAAAGTTCCCAGCAATTCATGAATACTAATTAGGGAGGGAAAGACCAGCATAGACATTATTCGTGTCTCCTTAGAGTCTGACTCTAGATTCTAATTCACCAATAGGATTTGATAACTTGACTCAACAGTGATTTCAAGTTGATGTTGATTCTACACTTAGATCATCTTTGCTACTAAAAGGCATTTTTACTTCTCTCACATGTAGTAAAATGAAAAGAAATAATCTTAACAATGGGACTCGATACCATGTTTTTCTAAAGGGGAAAGGGATATAAAATGCCACTCTACCAAATAAGGGCCTATCTAGCCTAATATTCTAGAAAGCTGCTATCTTTATTTTGGTTGCCATAGCGTTTTGGTATGGTATCTCTGGGAAACAGTTTGCAATGATTCAGAGCCCATGATTAAAAAAAATATTATATGTGTGTGTGTGTGTGTGTGTGTATAAAATAAATACAATACCTTCTACTTGACACACCAAAACTCACAAAATCTAATAAAATGTTCTCATGATTTATGAGAGTCAGTTTGACATTTTACAGTCTTTCAGAGTTTAGTGTCCTTAGCAGATGTCAAAATGAAGAATCTTGAGTTTAGTAATGAAACTATTTGTCTTCCTTAGTTCTCTAGACCAGCAACCATTTTAGATGCCTGGGGCCTTTCTCTTGAGATCTGTGACAAGAGGATATTAGCTGCTGCGTAACAACTTCTCTTATAGAAATTCTGTTTACTCTTATAGTAGCTCACTTCCCCAAGGAAGACGAAGAATATTTTGCTGTCAGCCTACATTATTTGTTATCTCTTTATAGAAATGTCAATTAGACTTATCCTTATGCCCTTGTTTTCCCTTTACCCAACAGAGATCTAAGGTGTTACTCATTTCAAAGTGATAATATCCCATTGCATCGGTTCTGTTGTCCAGTGGATCACATGAACTGTGCTTCTCACTGTGTAAGTTAATAGCTGTCATTCATGGAGTTGAAAAATATAACTAAGTATGTGTTTGGTTGGATTTCTATGGTACCATTGAATCAAATGTTGTGTTTTCTCTTTCTTCAAAACATGATGTTACTTATTTTTAGTTGTCAAGAAATAGCAAGCTTGGAGTGGTAATTTTCATTCCGTCTGAAATATAATGTGACAAGACAGGCCAAATTATTGAAAATCAATTAGTTTCTGTTACAAGAGTCATGTATCTGAGGTCTGGTTACTATAGTTCATGTCCACTCTTCTCCAAAGAAATGCTTAGGAGAAAATCACCCAAAGATTATTTTTCTAGAGCAAAAGCCATAGGTATTTACTCTTTGTTAAGATAGAGGCAGAAATAATTGCTTCTCTTCCTATACTTTTAAACCAAATAGTCTTAAAAGAGCAGTGAACATTTACTTTCTGAGGCCTAAAATTGCCAAATACTACCAGTTGTACATCATTACATCAAGCCTTTAGATATGAGATAAAGGGTAGAATGTTTCCTAGGTGTGTGGTTCCACATATGTCTTATCTATGACAAGAATTCTTCTCTTATTTCTTGTTATAAAAGGTTCAACTAAAAAGTTCAATTGGACAAAAATATCTAGGTTGAAGTTTTCATTATTTTATAATATTTTTTTCATGGTTTACAGTTGAGCATGTATTTCTACCAGGATAAACATTGCCTCCAAATTTCTCCTGCTTTTCTGTTTTATATGTGTTTAAATGAGGCTTTTGTTTCAAAGATTCATTTTGGTGTCAGGTAACTTCTAATGTTATACATAGGGAAACCATAGGGCTCTAAAGACCAAGTGTATATTTTTAAAGGTAAACAACTTTTACTAGTAATTTCAGGATATTAGTGATTCCATTTTCCCATACAGAACAGAGCAGCCATAATCACAAAATTTTCAATTAACATTGACTTGCACTTAAAGCACAGATATATAAGAGTTGTTTTTACAGAGTTGTTAAGCAACATAAAACTTGTAGTAAGCCAAAGCCAAGTTATAACTCCTGTATTATCTAGGGCCTATAATTAATTTTAAAAAATCAAAACACTTTTAAAAATAGCCTTTGGTATTGAATTCCAGCATGGTGCTGCTTCTCATACCGCCCTTTCTGTAAGATGTAAGTTTATTTATAGATTACAAGTGACTCAAAGATGTTAACGTATAAAGGAAATGACACTCTTGAGTCTTCGTTCAGGGCTGTTTGGGGTTCTCTGAGAATGCTCAATTTACTCAGAGGATTGCTTTTAATCTTCTGAAGCAAAAGGAATTTCATAAATTAAAATTGTTGGCCAGATGGTATTTCCTGATTAATTTTTTAGTGTTTGGTGTTAAACATAATAATAAAAGGAAGAGTTCTGAGAGTAAACCCAATTAACATTTCATAAAATTTATTGCTCTAGATATGGCTTACCTTTTATTTTTATGGTTTCCATCCCAGACTACTTTGAAAAAGAGCTTGGCCAACTTACCTTCCTTCTTCCCTTCCCTTCTTTTCTTTTTTTTTTTTTCCAGTCAACTTCCTTCCTCTATTCATTCTCCATCTATTCACTAGTCTTTACTAGGCTGCAGGCACCATTCTAAGATTTACTTTGTCCTAATGGAGCATCTATATTCTTATTTGCTTATCCTTACATGTAGGCCAAGATATTTATAGATCTTGATAGAAAGAATATTTTTAACAGTCTGTAGTAGTGAAGTCACTGCTGCTAGAATGGTGTCACTCTTGTACAAGAGACTACTAATTCCACCTGTAATCCTAGACTAGCTTATAGTTTTATAAAAATTAGTATTTGTGATGTTAGAAACAAAGGTAGAGATTCTCCTTATATTTTTATTTCTTTTGAGAAAAAATTTTCAGCTTTATTGAGATATAATTAACAAATAAAATTATAAGATATTTAAGTGTACAACATGATGATTTGACATATATATATATACACACACACACACACACACACACACACACACACACACACACACACATTGTAAAAGGAGCCTACCATAGAGTTCATTTACATTAGCATCACCTCACATATTTACCTTCTTTCAGGAGGGGGAGCAAGACCATTTAAGTCATACTCAGCAAATTTCAGTTTTACAATACAGTATTAGCAACCGTGGTCTCCACATTCTGCATTAGATGCTCAGAATTTACTCGTCTTATGACTGAAAGTTTATACCCTTTTACCAACCTCTTCTCCTTCTCCCACTCCAGTGCTCCTGGCAACCACTTTTCTACTCTCTGTTTTTTCGAGTTTGCCTTTTTTTTTTCTTTCTGGATTTCACATGTAAGTGATACCATGAAGTGTTTGTCCTTCTCTATAGTGGCTTGTTTGACTTAGAATAATGCCCTCGAGGTTCATCCACATTGTTGCAAATGGCAAGATCTTCTTTTTAAGGCTGAAGTTTTTTTTTTTATTTTGTGTAAATATCACATTATCTTTATTTACTCATTCATCAATAAATGCTTAAGTTGTTTTCACATCTTGGCTATTGTGAATAATGCTGCAATGAACATGGGAGTACAGATATTTTTCAAGATAATGATCTCATTTCCTTAGCCGGATATATATGCAGAAGTGGGATTGCTGGATCATATGGTAGTTCTATTTTTAATTTTTCAAGGAACTTCTACTTTCCTACAGTAGTTGGATGTTCCTATTAGCATTCAAGATAAATATATACATTTGGATGTGTGGGTATTGCAGAGATAAACTATTGAAAAGGAAATCTGCCCTACAAGACCGAGATTTTCGAGGACAAGAACCTCATCTTTCATGTTTCATATCCTTTTCATTCTCAGAACTATGTTATTCGTACTGGCTACCATCTACCCACTGCTCCTGGGGATTATTTTCCCTTTCTCGCCCACCCCACCTGCATTGCTATGTTAGGCATTGCCAAGCTGAGCTAGGACTCTGTGCCAGGGCTGGCTCCGTAATTTACGGGATCCAGTACAAAATTAAAATGTAGAATTCCATGTTCAAAGTTTTAAAAAACTTTCTAAATGGCTAGAGAAGAGCATTAAGCTAAGCATCCTTCACAGCATAGGTCCCTGTGCAGAGCTGCACAGGTGGCATGCCCATGAAGCTGGCCTGCTCTGCGCACACATGCATGCTCACACACAAACATGCATGCACATGCACAGCCATGGTTTACTGGGTCTTTGGGTAAGGGAATATTTGACCCATGTAAGACCAGCCAGAACATTTTCCTAGTTTTTTTGCACCAGAACTAAGAAAAGAAACTTGTTCAACTGGCTAAAACTAGGACCTGTCAGCAGTCTTATTTCTAGCCATGCAAAGAAAGCCATGGATGTGCCCAACAATTCACCACTGTGTCTGAGCCATGTGCATGGGAATTTCGTTTATGCCCCAAATATCATCTAAGGGCCTGATAGCCTGCTAGTGTTCCTGCACCCCTGGCAGTTACTAGCGACTGGCCTTGGGGCTGAGGAAGCTGCATCAGATGACCTCTTGAACATTTTCAAGATCCTCAATTCTGAGTCTGTAACAGATTCTGCAACACTGACTTCATCTATAACCACAGTATGCAAGATTACAGAAGAGTGCATGATTACTTATTTTTCTCAGCCAAGGTTAATGGAACCATTGTTTGCTTAGACCTTGATAGTGCAGTGACCACTGAGATTTAAAAAAAAAAAAAACCTGTTCTTTTAAGGATAGCCATGAGCCAAGGCAATTTTTTTGCAAGGTGGTTCTGAGATCTTCCTTAGGGGAAAATCACTTCCCTCTAAGCAAAGAAGACCTCGTCCCCCAGGGAACCTCTTGTCTCCACAGTTTCAGTCTCTTTCTCCTTTTCCTAGTAGTACAGCTCCAAAGAATTTTCTCAGAGAGGATTCACAAAACACTAGTAAATGAATAAAGATTGGTTCCTGGCAGACCTCTTAACTGGCGTTCTTCTGGGAGCTAGCTTTAAAGGGCAACTTTCATGGCAAGGCATAGTCAGTTTCCATGGACTTGGGTCTGAGCTTTGGTATTTTCTGAGATTTTTTTTTTTAAATCACTGTATTAGTCAGACTCTTCAAGGAAATAAACAAGGACTAGTATTAGATGAAGTCCACAAATGAAGTTTAAATTGAGCAAGCGATTTCTTCCCAGACACACAGAAACTTAGGGGAAACTTAGCTGAATTTATTGTGCTATTGCAACCATTTTTATATAAAAATATATATTGAAATCTGTTCCAATGAGAAATGAATAATTTCTCAAATAAACTTGAAGTGTAGGATCCTAGATACACAACAGCTTTTTGCAGAATAATATTTAAGCAAGTTATCACCCTTTGGAAGACTTTTTTGTTCATGTCACTTTTTTGCAAACTTATAACTGAAGGTGCTAGACTCTGGCATGGTGAAAACTCCTGTTTTCACAGGTGTACCAGAATCTACCCAGACGTCCTTTTTTCTAATCCTGGCCAGGTGAGTATCCAGAGTCCTGCTCTCAGTGCACTGCCTCAGACGTGAGAAATTGATATGTGTCATAATGATGACTTGCTCTTACATTAATATTTGTAGTTCTTTCAATTGAATACAATTTAGCTTTTCATCTCCTAAGTAAAAACAGAATAAAGCTAAGGTGAGAGCCATAAGGCTGGAAGTGAAAGCAAGATTGCAAAGACAGTCCCTAAGGGAAAGGTCTTCTACAAATGTCCTGAAGATTAGGTCCATATGTCTTTCTGGTACTTCTGCCAAGACAATCACAGGATCAAAATTACTTCTTCATGGCCATTATGCAGCATCATATCTTACAGAGCCAAAGGAGTACATTCTAGACATGCAGAACACAGGTCTCTGCAGCCTCTCTCAGTCAGGCTGTCGACTCCACAGCATCAATGCACAGATCGAAAAGGGCAGCTGGAGCCCTAAAGCTCTTCCTGCTGACCTGTTCCTTGCTGTCTGCCTTCCAAACACAGTGGAGTGAAAAACTTACAGCCAGGCTCCCATCTTCCATACTGCCTTCCCCTGAGCAGGCACTCTAGACTCGAAAAAGACAGGGTAATGGAGGGAGCAGGAGAGGGAAGAGATTTCATCAGGCAGAGAGGAAGAGAAAAGGCACATATCCAAGAACTTTTTAGTAAAGGACCGACCACAGAAATTTTGACTTATGCTGCCTATCCTTCAACTGGCCAGAAAAGCATTCTCCAAATGCCACTCTTCCTTCTTGGCATTCTTCTCTCTCTCTCTTCCTCTCTATCTTCTGTCCTCCACAGCTGAATGCTTCTGAGTGTTTTCAGCTTTAGGAACAGTACGATTCCTGTCAAACCACAGCTTAAACTTTTCAGAAAAGCTTTTGAGCTTTCATTTCTGTAACCAAGATCAGCAGTCTGTCATGTACAGTGTCATTTTCAACTGACTGCTAGAAATCTCCACCTGGATGCCTGCCAGCATCTTGAAATCAACATCCACAATCACAGCATCTTTCCTCCTGATTGAAATGTTCTTTTACTGGCCATTTTTCTGTTAATAAACTACTCTCTGTCATTCCGGCTACAAATATTATGTGAAATTATATGTGAATCTGGACTCTTCTGTATTGGCACATGTGTTTGGTGATTGTCAGGTTTCTGGCATTGGTGACTAAGCAGAGATGATGCCTCCATTGAAAAATAAACAGACGAGTGGGAAGGATATTAAGTGCAGCTTTGGACACATTGAGTTTAAGATGTCAGTCAGACATCTGAGTGGATGTACTGCTGGGCAAGTGGAAAATACCATTCTGAAAACCGAAAGGTCTAGACTAGAAATATAAATTTGGGAGTATTAAGAAGATAAGTGGTTGTTAAGACCATGAGAGTTTTAGAGTTACCTGAGATGGGATATATAACTATATATTCCTGAGAGCAAACATGGGGTTTTTGGATGGGAGCCAGAGTTATAACTGCATTGGATGCTTATATACTACCCTCATCTTTCAGGGCAATGTGATGAAAGCTGGCTGTCACACTGTGTGCAAAAATGTTTTTGCATTATAGAAGAGGAACTCAAAAATTGTAAATCTGAAACCCATCACAAAGATTTTCTCAGATGTTTTTCTCTAGACATTTTATAGTTTTAGGTTTTACATTTAGTCTATTATACATTCTGAGTTAATTTTTGTATATGATACAAGATATGGATCAAAATAATTTTTTACATAGATATTTAATTGTTCCGGTACTATTTATGGAAAAGACTATCATTTCTCTACTGCATTGCCTCTGTACCACTGTAAAAAAAAAATTGTTATGTACATGCGGATCCATATCTGGACTCTTCTTTTTGTTCTGTTGATTTCTTCATCTATCTTTGCTCCAGTACAACACTGTGTTGATTATTATAGCTCTACAATAAACCTTGAAATTAGTTGGCATGAGTTCTCCAACTTTGTTTTTCTTTTTCAAGTTGTTTGACCATTTATTCTAGGTTCTTTTCAATTCTATATAAATTTTAGAATCAGTTTGTTAGTTTCATTGCTGAGATTTTGATTGAGATTGCATTGTATCTAAATTAATTTGGGGAAAACTGATGTTTAAAAATATTGAGTCTTGTTTTATTTATTTAGTTCTTTAATTTTTCTCAGCCATTTTATAGTTTTTAATGTACATATCTAGCATGATTTTGTCATATTTATCCCTAAGTATATTACATTTTGATGCTATTGTAAATAGTATTGTTTTACATTTTTAATATCTGATTGTCACTAGTTTACAGAAATGCATCTGAGTTTTTGCATATTATCATGCATTTTACTATTGTATATTGGTTTGTTAGCTTTTTGTAGATTCCATCACATTTTCTACATGGACAATCATGTATTATATGCAAATAAAATGAGTTTCACTTTCTTTTAAGTCCAAATGCATTCTTTTTCTTGTATCATTCACCAACTAGAACCTCTAGTATGAGTTAGAATAGAACTCATAAGAGTGTACATTCTTACTTTGTTCTTAATTTTAAAGGGAAAGTATGTTTTAATAAATTTATTCATTTAGTTACCAGTTCCAGTACTGCTTGTTTCTTTGTGTAGATACATATTTCTACCTATTATCATTTTTATTCTCCCTGAAGGACTTCCTTTAGCATTTTTTATTGTTTAAGTCTGCCTCTGATGAGTTATTGCAGTATTTATGTGTAAACAAAAAAAGTTTTACATTGGTTTCATTATTACTTTTTTTCTGATCGTAGAATTCTAGGTTAACAATTGTTTTATTTTTCCCCTGTTACTTTATTTTTCCCTTTGCTTAGTTTTATATGTCCTTAATTTATTCCTAAACTTTTAATTTAAGTGTAAGTTACATCTCAGTATAGTCAAACATATATTTGCCTGTCATTTTTATCTTTGTTTTAGAGACATGCATCTGGAACTCTGTTTGCTATTGTTTCAATCTGAACTGGTCCTGATGTGCATCTGTCTTCCTGAACAATCCTGTCATGGCTATCCTTGGGATGCCCTTCACTTTGTGAATGTATTAGGTCTCTTATTTCCTCGTTCCTATCCTGCATTTTCTTTCTTGGTTTATTCCTTTGTTTTGGTAAGGGACATTCTCTAGTAGCTTCTTGAGAAACAACACACTAGCAGTAAATATTTTTGAAAAGCGTATCTGACAGCATCTTTGTTCTAATCTCATATATGATTGATAATTTAGATGGGTTTAAAATTCTAGATTGGAAAACTTTCACCCAGAATTTTTTTTCTTTTTCTCTAGACTTTTTAAAGGCATTATTCTATTTTAGTTTTTAATGTTGCTATTAAAAAAATGTTATGATGTTCTTATTCTCAGTCCTTTATGTCATCTGTTTCTTTTCTCTTTAGATATTTCTAGCTTCTTGGATCTTCTTTATTCCTAGTGTTCTGAAGTTTCATAACTGACTTTTTGGATCTTTTTTCATCTCTTGAGTTGGGCATTCAACTGACCTTCTCCACCTTTCAGTTCTGGATTAAAGCTTTGAATTATTTTTCTGATAACTCCTCTCTGTTCTCTCTTTCCAGATTCTGTTCAGATGTAGGGCCTCTTAGATCTTATTTTTCAATATCTTTATTATTGTGGGTTTATGCATCTTCCGTTATTTTTATAAAATTTTGGGAAAAAGTAATGGTAAATACATGTGTCTTGTCCTCTGTATTTAACTGGAATCCTCTGATCTCTTTAGATGTTTTTATTGCAGGTAGGGAAGCTATTGTAAAAATCCACATTGACTCTCTGAGATGAGAGCCAGATTTCATTTTGTTGGTCTGATTCTCCCACCTCTCAAGCTTTGCATCAGGAGGTTTACACAAAGTAGTAACAAAGACAAGTAAGTGAAAGTAGAACAAGAACAGGTGCAAGCCCCTTGGGTTGTTATTCATTCTCTCATAAGAGTTTTTCATTTCAGAAATGAGAGACAATAGCACCCACCTTTTATTTTATTTTATTTTATTTTATTTTATTTATTTTTATTTTTTTATTTGTTTCAAATATATAGTACATTGGTTAGACAATATACAGTTTATAAACAATCCCCCTGATTACTCTTTCTGTCTTCTGGCTCTCCACCTGGCCATTACATTAATGCTGGCTGCATTTCATTGTGATGATCAAATGTAAAGGAACATTACTGGAAACATACATAGTGGTATATGGATGTAAAAGATTATAACTCACAGAAAGGAACACAGTTCCTCTCAGTGAACACTCAACTAGAACTTGTTGCTGTTTTTGACCAGGAAAAACTAAATAGAGCAAGAATAGAAAAGCAAGAATGAGGTAAATTAAGTAAACTATTATTCAAGTTCCGTGGAAAGGAGGGTCACAGAGAAAGCTCTAGGCAGTGGATGGAGCTGAGGCCTTTGAGATACACAGATAGACAGACAGGGTTCATACCCTGATTTCAGAACTTATTGGACCATCCATCATTTTGTCTGTCTGGAAAATGAGGAAAACAATGTCTACCTTACAGTAGTGCTGTAAGAAACAGACTTACAGAGATAAAAATAAACATAAAGCCCCTGGAACATAGCTAGCATTCAGTAAATGATGGCAGTTATAAGTGGTTAGGGGTTTTCCTGGAATGGAACCAGGCTGTCTGGGTTCTGTCTCATCCCACCATTTATGAGTTGTGTGATTTGGGGCAAAGTACTCAACCTCTCTAGGCCTGTTCCCTCACCTATAAGATGAGATAGTAACAGTAGCCATAACATAAGATGGTTTTGGATAATAAATAGTTAAGAATGAGTCAGTGGGAAATGTCTGCAGTGAAGCTTTGGCACATGATTACTGCTCAATAAATATTAGCTATTACTGTTATTAGCTACTAAACAACAAAGCAACTGTTTCAACCATACATCGAATCATCCATCACTCAGGGTCCAAATGAAGTCACAGATGTAATTTAATTTCTGTGCTAAAATAAACTTGCACATAATAAATAGAGATGACTTGTCTCAACACCAGATGTCTCATTATCTAAAGCGCCTCCAGTGCTGTGTCCCTGGTCCCATATGCCCTTAAGCCAGGGGTAGCTGCAGTGAGAATATTTGAAGACATTCTAATATTAGGGCTCTGAGCCAAGTCCTGATTCTGTCCTAAAAAGTAGAAACAACAAGGGGAAACAACAAGGGGAAGAGGGATGAATTATCTACCCCAGCCAATGACTAGATTGACTGTGTAGGCCTCCCAAGCCACTTACCAGCCTTAACTCTACCTGGCTGCCTTTGACTCTAACCTGCCTCTGCCCTGGGACTGCCCACTTCATGCTCTGGCAAGGTTCCAAAGACATAGGTGGCAGCATTGCCCAAGTACTCAATGAATATTTGTTAAATGAATAACTACTCAGTGTGTGTGGGTGGGATGGTAATATAGTGAATATGTCTGTGTTGATATCATAGGAAAATATGATACATGAAGGTAATCTGTAGTTTATATTTTTAATGGTAACATTTAGTGTTCACTACCCTCCTATAAGTTCATGTACTTGCCTGGTAGTGGTTTAGTGTTTGTGTCTCTTCTAAAAGACTGTGGATATCTTAAAGGCAGAGAACTTATTTTCTCATCTATAATATTTGGGGAATGGATGAATGAGTGAATCTATCCATTCAACAAATATTTGTTGAACTTCGAGCTATGATCTAGGGATACAGCAGTGCTCAAGACAGAGGAGGTTTCTGATCTCATGGAATCTACATTTTTGAGGAGGATACAACTCATAAATGAGTAAATGAACAAGGTAATTTCAGGTAGTGAATGCAGGAAACCCTCATTAATTACATCAATGCAAAAAAAATTTGGCATTTTCTTATGAGGAAAATGTATTGCATAATTTGGCCTGGAGTGCCTTCTCTGTGCAACAGATCTCTACAGAGAGAAGAAGTATAGACTACAAGGATTTGTCTAAATTACTAAACCGTAGTGATCTAGTCTTCCTAAATGAGACGAGCAGTAGCACTGCTTGAGTGTTTTAGATTGGCCTGCGATTTGCTAATCAGAGGGGTGAGATGACATGCCATAGAACTACGCAGGCTTTTAACCAATAGGCATATGGAAGGTTCTGCAGTAACTCTGTGTTCTATAATTGGAAGTTTAAAGACATACATCTCAAGTAATTTAAATAAAAAACTCAATATTTCTTCTACTTTTTTTCTCTTCTAAAAATCTAAGGATAACATCTATGTCAGAATTAATCTGATACTGGTCTGGAATTCCCAGTGAAGAAAAAATTGAAAGTCATTGACAACTAAGTCCTTATCCATGGCACTTGTATAAGTGTATGTAAGAAAAATTCTTTCTTAAAAACATGATAAACATATTTTATAAATATTACTCTTATGTCTAAATAATAAAAGGAAAATAAACTTAATTAGCCTAGACCAAGTTTCACCCTTTGATACACACAGATAACTCCTCCTGAGATAATTATACAAAAGCTAAGACTATATTTGGATCTTATAATAATGTGTATTTTTTCAAGGGCAGAAGTTAATTCTTAACATGTGTGCATGCATTCTATAGCCATACATAGTGTTTGTATGGATGTCTAGATTTTCAGTGTCTCTATTCAGTACATATGAAAAGAAAGGTATTGAGAACTGAGTGAATAGGTAGAAATTAGGGTACTCATCTTTCTTTTTCAATGATCTCTACTTATGGCTTTCAGAAAAAATTATGTTTTAGGGGTATGTGGGTGTGTATGTGTGTGTGTATCTATACGTGTATATCCATTTTTCTGTGTGTGTCTTAACATGGGGATCCACTTCTGATCCTCTGTGATTAGTCCTTAGGTGGCCAGGAAATGAGATAAACAAGAGATAAAAAAACGGAAATGCTGCCAACCAGGTACATTCCACCAGTGCTTCCCTCCACCAGCATTGCTTAGTCTCCTTTCTGATCCCTCTTCTACAGGTGGCTGAGACAAGGAGGGGCCAAAGGAAAATAAAAAGGGCTACTACCTTTTTCTTCCAAAGCCATAATCCTCATGTTTAAAATTAAGCTTCAGCATCTTGGAATGAAAAGCATTGACATTTGTGGGGAGGGGTACATCTTCAAATTTGTATTAAGTCAAATTCTGTAATACCATAAAAATGAGTCACATATTTCATTTTAGGCATCCATGAAAATAGTGAAAGTAAATTATTCCAAAAAGATTACTCTTTAGAAAAGAACTATTATATAATTCCTATTCTTGCCCTTAATGTTTCACTTAGATTTATATTCAGAATGTTATCAGAGCACATGAATCCAAGCTAGATAGTGCCTAAGAATTTTGGTTATTATTTACTCTCCTTGTCTACTTAACACATGCATTTATGAAGCCAAAGGAAGTGCATGCATACAAATAGACAGACACGAACACATGATGCTCCCTGTCATACAGTGCAGTCATTTTTGACAGGCTAATTTATAGTAGGTGCCCAGTCAGTTGGTTTCACAGCTTAGCTATTCATTGTCAGACAGGTCGTCTGTGTTTCCCTCATGCACTTCCAGTTTGCAGAATAGTGCCAGACTGCCATCTTGTCTTGTGACTTGATAACAGATTCCACAAATAGTGCATCCAGTGGTACTAACATCCAGCCCCTCTCAGCTGGGGGGAATCTGGCAATTGGTGTGAGCCTGAGGAACTGCAAGTGTTGGGGTGCACATGTGCCAGGTCATGCAGAAAAGGGCGGCAGTGAATTCACGTGCTCTGTGTGCACAAGGAATTACAAAAGAAGAGCTTTGAAACAAAAAGATGGGTGAGGGGGATAATGGATAAAGACTTTCCTGATATCTGCCATCCTCACTTTGTGAAATCCAGGGTGAAACAAGATCACCATTGTTTCACTATGTTGGGTCCATGCCTAGCTCTGTGCTCAACACATTGCTAGTTCTCAGTGATTATCATTATCATTATTAATGATGGTAATAATTGACAACATGGTAAATAACTTGAAAAGAGCTGGTTTCCTGGTGAAAAAAAATAAGTCACTGTAATAATGGCTCTTTTACACAGTAATAAATAGTACATTTGTGTCTTGGTATTTTAAATTATGTCTTTGTTTGCCGAGGCTGGAGGGCACAGGGTACAATTTTGAAATCCAATAAATGAACAAATGAATTAGCATTAGGAAAAGGGTACATGTTAATCAAAACCAGCTATTTGGACTTTGGGTCCTTAATTGCATATAAATTTTCTGTTTTGCTTCTTTCTTCTCATATCATTTATTCCTAGGTTTGCAGAGCTAGCCTTACCCGTAAGAGGAAGAGAATGTTGTTTACTGGGTGCTGAGGTTTTATATTATGCCACACATAAAATAGCTCTTTCGGAAAGAAATATCCTTTAATAGAAGTAAAGCTTAAAATGCAAATATGCCAGGAACACAGACTGAAAAGGACCTGGGAAGCTCCTTCTGACTCACTCAGCTCCTCTCTGACTTTCATCAGTCAGTAGGAGGAGAAGGAAGGCAGACCTGGACAACCAGTCTCCAAAAATAGAATGTTCATATATTTTTTCAGCAGGACTTGCCAAAGATCCTGCTCAATAGTCTGATTAAGGAAAATGTGTGTTTCTTCCTGCCTATATCTTAAAATATTTTCTTGCATTTACCTGCAAGGTAAATAAGTTCAGTTAAACTGGAATTAGAAAAAAATAACATTTTCTGCGAAGTAAAACAGGAACTCAAGCTTTTTCACCTCTACTCTTTCTGTGATTTACAATGACATCTAATATTGGAATAAAAACTCAAATATGATCTATGGAGCTTAAAATGCATTTGTTTTAGAAACGGTTTGGCATGAACGTATTTGTGCAACTGAACTCATTTGTTTTAAAAGATGGCAGAGTAGATTTTACCTAGAAAACTCCTTGGAATTCCAAATACACATTCTCTGGGGTATCTATTTATTTTCAGAATCTGGTAGAAAAAGATAGGAATCCATTTCAGCTAAGAAAGCCTTTCTTGAAATCTCAGCTTGGTAGATAAAATGTCAACTTGGTAGAAATAATAATAATAAAGATGATAATATCTCATTGAGAAACAGATTGAGCAACATTTCATCCCCTTTTTTTTCCACAGAGCACTAGTGGCCAACAGTACTGCATCTACAGATGATGAATTTTCATTGCTCCCTGATGTCTCATTTGCTAGGGATCCTTTACTTAAGGGCCTAAAGCAACTCAGACATAATTAGAGAATCATTGTTCTAGCTCTTGTTTCAAGCTTTGTCATGATTTCCTCATTTTTTCATCTGTACAATCGGAAAGCTTCTTGTCAGACACTAACATTGAGTTCCGTCTTGGTCCACCCTAGGCTTGGTTTTCTGAGTATGGAGAAGTGCCCTGCATGATTCGGATGAGCTAGCAACTTCCATGCAGTGGCTGCCTCTGACCACTTCTGGACCATTCTGACAGGAAGAGTGGCCGGCTCTTTGTTTGAGCGTCTTGATTCCTTCCACTGTGCTCCTCAGTACTGTGCAGATGTCTTATTGAAGCACTGCTCACATGCTACTTAGGCTAGTTTCCCAGGGCTGCTGTGAAAACACCACAAACTGTGGTTTAAAACAACAGAAATTTAATCTCATGCAGTTCTAGAGGCTAGAAGTCCCAAAGCAAGGTGTCAGCAAGGTTGTTTCCCACTGGAAGTCTTGAGGGAGAATTAGTTCCATGACTTTTTCCTAGGTTCTAATGGTTGCTGGCAGTCCTTGGTCTTCCTTAGTTTGTGGCAGCATAACTCCATTCTCTGTCTACTTCCTCATATGGACTCCTTCCTTGGCATGTCTGTGTCTCTTTTCATCTAAGGATACTAGTAAAATTGGATTAGGGTCTATCCTACTCCAGTATGACCTCATCTTAATTTGTATACTGGAGGAAAAATAATTTTCCCTCTACCTTTCTGAGTTCTTAGCTGATACTCCTATAATAAAAGGCAGATTAACAGAGAAAAACAGAAGTTTGTTAAAGTGTATACCTCATGTATACACTGGAAGATAATTAGAGGTGTGGGGGTGTGGTGGGGGAGGGGAGAATAACTCTTTAAAGTGGTTTAGAATTTAGGATTAAATATCATCTTAACAGGGAAAGGGGAGGGGGGAAATGCCAGACACTCAAGGAAGAATAAATGATCTTCAGGAGAGATTAATGCACCTTGGAAGAATAGGTGGGAGGTATGATAGCTTGTGACTATGTTTCTATGGGCGTTGTATCCACTTCTAGACCTTTCTCCTATGATGAGAGACAATCTTCTCTGGTAGATGAAACCCCTGGGGAGTGGATATATGACAATCAAGTTCCATTTAGAAAGTCCATCTTTAGGCACATGAGGAAATTTAGAGAAAGCCTCTCCCTGCATCTACTGTTTTTTGCCTCTGGCTTAAAATAATATACTAGAGTGGCATATTTTGATGTGACATGTTCTAAACTCCTACAGTCATATTTTGGGGTGGCATATTCTGTTACCCTACACTTGATTACATCTTCAAGAACCGTATTTCCAAATAAAGTCATATTTTGAGATATTGATGGTTAGGACTTCAACCGTCTTTCTGGGAGACACAACTTAATTCACAACAATATTATAATCTTTTCCTATTGCATATGAGCTTCCCTCACCTGGTACATCACAGTGCTCAATAAACAAAGATTGGTTAAATAAGCAAACATGTAATTACTGGGTTGAGAACTGGAGAAATGTTGGTACTTGATAGAAAAGGACCCCAACTCTTGGTTGGGTGTCTAAGATTCATTATTCTGCAGAATATTGACTCAAGTGGGTACAAACACCTTTGTAAAACTAGTTTCAATATTTCAATAAATCAGACAGAAATGGTACATGTATCCACAGAAAGGCTGCACATGCTAACCAAAATGTCAAGTTTCTTTGCTCTTAAATCAGAATGTTATTAAATCAGAACTGAGAGTAGCTCAAAAAAACTCAAGCTCACAGCCCAGTGACATTTCAGGGTCAATTTTCAGTTGAGTGGTCTTTCTAGAGCCTTAACAGAAGGTGGGAGCAAAAGCCTCACTGTCCTATATCTACATCAACTACCCTCTCGGTTCAAAGCTGGTCTACCAGCTCTCTTTCCTCCTTTCTTTCCACTCCACAGGTCTTCTCCAGGCTTTTGTTGTTTGGTTTTGTCCTTTAACAACCTGCATTACATCCACCTCCCATTGAGCAACAAGCCTCAGCAGCCTTTCTGTCTTAGGGGGAAAAGGGTAGCTTCTCAGCACATCAGAAGAGCTCCTTAGCTCCTTAGTAAAGTAGATATACAGGACTTTGGAAAATCCTCTCAACAAATGTCTGGCTAGTAAAGCTATTGTTTTGCTGCATAATCCTATTTTGCATGTCAGAAATGGATACCACCCTCATCCGTTTTCTTTGTTACTTTTACCACAAATCCAAATCTCCCCCATGGCAGATGGCACCTTGGGCCTGCTAGTACAGAAGCAAACAAGAAAAGCTAATTAAATCATTTTGAAAATATCACTTCTAATATACTAAGTAATTGCTGGTTACTCAGTGACAAGTGCCAAAGAAGAAATCAACTGGGCGATGAGAGTAAAACTTGGTGAGGAGTTCACAGAGGGCTTTCTAGCTCATCAAACAGTCTTGAAAGGGTGTGAGAGTTCATAGTATGCCACAGCCAAATACTTCAGTCTGGCGTAAAGAGTATTTTAAGCTGAAGGCAATTTAAAAAACAGAGAAAAGTAAAACCCTCTGCCCTGGCCCTCCTTACCAGGAAAGGCACAATTATTCCTAATCACTGGAGACAACTCTATAGTCTCTTGATCTGGATCTCTCTTGATCCAGAAAGATGACAGGCACCAGAGGACTCTGCTTGACAAATTGTGCCAGAACAACCCTTATCTTGCATTAGTGTCCCCCATGTATTTACCTTCTCACAGTTTGTCACCCCTAAAAGTCTAGAGCCCTTTTCTATTGTCGTCACTTCTCTATAAATTTATGATTCTTTTGTTGAGATGCTATATAAACCCAAATCCTTTTCGAATTACATATTGTTATGTACTCCCGTGTGTGTGTGTGTGTGTGTGTGTGTGTGTGTGTGTGCAATGCACATGTTAATAAACTTCATTTGGTTTTCTCTTGTTAACCTGTTGTTTGTCAGTCTAATTTACAAGGATCAACCAATGAACCTGAGATAGACAAAGAAAACAGTTTTTTTCTCCCCAACAAGGGGAAAAACTTAGGGGAAGAGCCCCAAAGAGATCACACTATTTTCTTCATTGGGGGATGAGCCACACTTCACCACTGCCTTGATCAGTCAATTTTATTCTGTAATTTTTCTCAGTTATTTCCGATCAACAAGCATGTTTCTAAACATTTAGTCTTGGGCAGATCTTGTCAGATACCCTCATCTAGTGACCTTTATGTTTTAAGAATCTGTCATTTTCATGATGGAATCTGGAGGAGGGAAGAGGAAGAATTGAAACTTTTGTGATGCTATGGGGTGGCTGCTCACTAGAGCCACCTGGGGAGCTTTAAGAATGTGTATATACCTATCAGTATGTAAGAGTTCATTATTATTACTTAAGCCCTGGCTTCTGGGACAGCATGGATCGTGTGGTAAATTCTAGAAGAATACCTTTTGGATTTCTGTAGGTAAGTTGCATCCACACTTCTTCTTTTCCAGGTGTTGGCACGGGCCTGTGTTTGAGTGGTATCCTTCAGCCTGTGGTATTCCCCGTCCTCAGCCCTTTGCATCATAAATTTGACTTTAGCATGAGCCTTGCTATATCATTAGACAGCTGAGGACAGTTGTGTCAAGACTTACGGTGGCATCCCACCCACTGTCACAGCTTCCTGGGTGAGCACTGATGCCATGATCACATCATGTGTGGGGCATATCTTATTACAGCAGAAAGGTGTTGTGCTGAGTGTGAGGGACACTTATCTTTATAGGTGACCAGAACTATCTAATGAAGATATCTGCTGTCTCTGTGGTATTTGGTAATATAAAACTTATATTTCCATTTTTGCTCTCAAGTGATAGAATTAAGAATGAGATCATTATCTTATTTCTTGAAATTCTACAGCCTGCCTTTATTCAGATTCCTCAAAATTAATAGCCTGGATTCAGTTGGTTTCACTTGGTATAACTCATGAGAGTTGGAAATTATGGTAACTGGGATTTAAGATTCCTTATTAATGATTAGGTAAGAAGGAGCCCACATGAGCCAAGGACAAGGAATTACCTAGCAGAAGGCTGTGGTGCCAAAGGATGTGTGAGACTTGCTGAAGCATTCATTATTTTCTTCTTTTATTTACTGTCTCGAAAAACATTTATTGCACACCATTGGGTGAGATAGGTTCTGTGGGTACCTGGCTCATAGTATGAACCTTGAATGTTTGTGGAATGGGTCAATAAGATAATGATTTGTAGAAGAAATTCCTTCTCAATAGTTCTGATCTGCACCGTGTATCACAGCTCTTTCCTCATTGGTCACTTCTGTAATGAATGCGTGTCTAATGCGCCTGCTTACTGATTTCTCCAGCTGTGTTTTCTTCTTGGCTACTTGTAGGAATGAATGGACATCATTTCTGTCTCACTCCTACATCCTCTCCACATAAGTCTTGGACTTGTCAATTGTGACATTCGCATTTATAAATATTTTTATAGCTTTTAATCTACTAGGAAAAATTGAGCTTAGCTTCAGTGTTATTCATAAGTGAACTATATATACTCTGCTTTTCTATTTGTGTCTTAATTTTCTATATATTTTTATTTTGCTTTTGCCTAGTTTCTGTCCTTTATTCATTTTTCCCCAGCTGCTATTTTCTTGTTCATACATAGATCAGGATTGAGAATGAGAACCAGGGAAAAACTATTTTAGAGAAAAATTTTGATTAGGATGTCCATGTTTACTAAGGAGAACATTTTTAATTCTAATTTGTGCTGTGCATCTTGCTAAGTGATAAAAGGGAAAAACTGAAACCAACTGCATGATTTTGGGGTTCTAGTCAGCCCTTTGGCCCTGGCCTCTTTCTCCTGGGTGCGCTGTCGAGGGCCTGGCACATGGGAGGCTCTTAATAAATGTTTATGTAATGATTAGAAAGGAAACAGAGAGACTTTTAAAAACTCAAATTGTTCAATAAAAAGATTGAAATGGAAATGAGATTTCACAGTTCTCTGTGGATCTTGTTTCTCATTTCTGCCTTTTCTCTATTAGCATTGAAAATTGAAAGTTGACTGCATTTAATTTTAAATTTATTAATCGATAGGCAATTTATTTTTTTCTGAAAAATCAGTGTTGTTTGAGTACTAGTCAAATTGATTTATACAATTAATTTTCAAACTTTCGACTCATTTTTATCTTACAAGCTTGTTCTATACCTCCAAATGGTCCAAATAAATTACCCAACTAAAACTATTGGAGAGTTAGTAGTAAAGCTTAATGTAACAAAAATCTCAATTTATGTAACACTATTTTCCAGGGATATAGGGTTTATGAAATGAAAATAACTGCTCTAGTCTGTAGTGTAAAATCTGCCTCTCACTCAAGGTGATGGCAGAGGCTCCTGCGTTAGTGTCTCAGTCTGGTCCCTTCTGTGAATTGTCCTTTAAACATCCTTGATCACATGCATTCCTTGGGATTTCTATCTTGGGAGCTTGTTCTTATTTCCTGTTCTCCTTGGCTTCATTTCCTCTCACACAGTCAGATGAGTGTGGTCAACCCAATTTCCTTCTCTCCTCCAGCTTCCTAGTCACCTCCCTCTTCCTCAGTTTCCAAGATCTGCTCAGGCTTCTCTCTGGAGATTAGTCTTTCTCTTTTAGACTTCCCTTTTCTCCTTGTCTGCATTAAGAATGGGTTGAAGTATTTCCTTGGTGGTCTGCATTTGTTACCCAGTGAAAATGCCAATACCTGTAAGTTTCTTCCTAGCTGTCACATTTCCTGAGAAAGAGCTCATTTCTATGTTTATAGAATATTATATTTAATGTAAGTGCCCTTGATCCTGACCTATTCTGTAAAAATGAAAAAATTTTAAAAATTTTCTCTCATTTTTGTGCCAGGTCTTGAACCAATATTTTTATAGTTGAAAGCTCTATTGTCTAGCTTTCTTTTCTCTGACTCATATTGATAGTTTTTAATTTGATCTTTAATTAATCTAAGTATGAAAACTAGCATAACAAAATATAGGCAATTGGCTAAGAGATTGCCACTAGTGCAATTGGATTTTTATTATAATCAATGAGTTCACTTCAGATTGCTTGTCCTAACATAAAAGATTAACTCTTATTGCTTTGAAGCCTGGAATTTGCCTATTGGATGGTAGTAGTTACTTATAAATAGCTTAATGATGAAAGGAATAGGGGGAAATCATCAGTAGAGGTGGGAAAACCATTGCAAGCTCATGATTACTCATAATTAAGAAGAGTCTTATAGATTTAAATATATATGCAGCTTCTTCTAGTAGCAATCATTGAGCCACATTTTACCCAGATTTTTTTTTCTAAATGAAGTTTGAGTATCCCCCTCCTTTTCTTGTCTTTTACAACACAGTAAAGGGAAATTTCACAAGAATCTAATATAACTGTTTTTCTTTATCTCCTGCTGATGTGGATGAGATTTCAGGTCTGTTTCATAGTATATATACACTGTGATTTCTAGCTCTCAAGAAACAAGCAATGATTCTTTTTTTATTTCCTCTGACTCTACCTCTCAAAATGTTTTTAAAATGTTGTGTGCAATGGAGAATGCATATTTACATTAACTGTAGGGAAAAAAATAAGCAAGTGAACATTGGTGTTGGGCCCTGGCTGGTCCTACCCACTCTGTTTCCCCAGGTGGAATCTTGGCAAAACTCTGATGGCCTGAATTTGATGTAAGGTCAGCTCAGAGGACAAAAGACAAGTGAATGCACTGAACACCATTTTCTGTTCCAAAGTGAAATTTCTTTCAAGTAGGCTACACTATTCCTACTCAAACCAGTACAGTTTTCCATGAGGGTTCCTTTATGGGAGCATGCCATAGTTTCAAGACCAATCACAGACCAATGAATACCAGATTATGAGGCAGACTGAAGAGCTGTCACCCAACTCCAGATCCCCATGAGTGACTTTATAGTGTTTATTTTCTCAGATTTAAACTGTGCATCTTTCTCCACTTTAGCACTATAAGCCTTTAACAGATATTCAATACTAATTCAATAGCCTAGTGTCTCCAGTGAAAATGTACAAATACATTTATCTGAAAGTTGCCTTCTTTTAAGAAACTAGTCCCTTTGAATTTTCTTTAAGAATGACTTATTCTGCAGAAAGCCAGGGGCACCTTACGTAAGACATCTTGGGGAGACCCTTTGCAGGCTAGATGGCCTCACATGCCAGCCAGACTCAGGGTTCTGAGGGAGCTCGAGGTTGAGCAAATTAGAATACAGTGCTTCCATAGAGTAGAAGGGCCCGTAAGTGAGCATTTTAGGTAAGAGTCTGTGTTAGTAACATTACATGTCTGTAGAGAGAGAGATTTCACAGTGTTTCTTTTGATGAATACTCTGAAGTGATTTATGGCAATTCAGAGAAACATTCCTCTAGAATGGTGTTCTTTGCAGATTAATGATGGTTGCAAAAAATAGTGTGTCCACATCTTTTGAGAATTAAAGATTTTGGGGGAAATGTTTGTTATAAATCATTAAAGAGTTCACAGAATTATTAACTCAGGACTTTTTTTTTTAAAACAAAAACAAATCAACAACACAGATGTATAGAAACAAGGTTGGAAGGAAATGCATTGACATGTTCACAATTCACAAAATGGTGGCATCTTATTTTCTTTTTTGTACTAATATGTATGTTACAAGTTTTCCACAAAGTACATACAATTATCAAAAATTATTATTTGTCTTTTAACACTACACCTTATTTTAAAGTTATTAAAAAAGAAAAAAAAAAAACTTTCCAGAACTCCAGGAAATAGAATGGAGATTAAAAGCAGAGTTGGGTGGGAAGCAGTAGTTGGTCAGTCAAATGCTTCATTGCCCCCGCCCCCACCCCTCAAGTGCACCAGAATTTGGAATGGCCATGACAGCTAACTCTGGTTCAGATAACAAACCAAAGAGAGAGGCCTTTATTTGAATTGTCAGCCTTAGCCTTGAGATACTGCACAAGTGGTTTTAACAGCCAAATCACATCTTTGCGAACAATGTCACAAAGATAGAAAAGGAGCATTATATTTTTTTATCTCACAGATGTCCTGAATAAAGTACACTTGGTTCCAATTTCATCTTGATAGTGCATCACAGATCAAAGTGACAGCCTCGCTGGAAAATCACTGATACTGAGTTCAGCTTGTTTTTTTTCCTACTTTGGGTAGGGAAACTGCATTTTCATTAGCACAAAACCATTACTATTACTGACCATTTAAAAAGTCTTCTTGGTTTTGATGGATTTCTTAGCATCAGTGCTAGAATATCCTGGCCTCTACAGGATGCAGGTGGGACAAGTGAACCTGAGCAAGGATCTCATCTGACTAAACACAACATGGTATTACTGACCATCTGTCACAGCATATGCTTAAAAGACATGGTTTACAAACTAAGTGGACAGTAAAACTCTGGTTTCCCAGGCTCACATGATCTCTATACAAAACCTTACCTCTATTTTCAAAGGTAGCAGGAACCAAAACAATAATGACCTTCTGTAGGTCTCTGGCACTGAGAGGATACATTTACTAAAAAGTTCAAGTAACCTGGAAGATGGAACACAGCTGTTGAGAAAAGAATGCTCTACTCTTCCTCCTTCCTCGTTGGGGCAGATTCTTGAGCCTCTAAGTTAAGTTCCCATGGAAGGTCACACATTGTCAATAGTCTTAGGTTGATCCAGAGTTTATAGGGCTGGATCCTGTTTGGTTTGGATCCAGACCTTAGCTAGGAGTCAATAGAAAAAATAGAAAAGAAAGTCAGAGATAGGGCCACTCCTGAGAGGAAAGCTGTATGTAAACAGGCATCAAACAGTAGCCAAGAATCCAGAAAAAAACAAAAACAGAAACAAAAAAAAAAAAGCAGAGCAGTCTCTGGGGAGTTCATGATTGTCAGGAGCGTGAGTCAGCTTCTCTTCAATGCTTTGTGCCTCAAGGGCCCCAGGGAGATCTGGCAGAAGCAAAGAGGGAGGGAAAAAAAACAGATGAAGAAGAGCAGAAGAAAGGAGGAGGAGGCAGTTTCATTCACCAGCTAGACTGGGAATGTCGAGCATGGAAACAGTTTCTTTTGGTTCCTTTGTTCACAGTTCCCAGCATGATGATGGATGGGTCAGAGGGAGAATGGGTGGGGTGACTGGAAGAGAGATAGAGTGACTCCTATCCCCACAACATGTACATACTCAGCAGCAAAGACATGGCACCTTCCATTGACCCAGAAACCCTTTAATTCTGATATGGTTCTTAATCTTCCAAAATAACCTACATTCCTGAACTATCCGCTTTGAAAAACTGATCATATCGTGCCATTCCACTCCATATGTCTCCATGGTTCTCCTCACTGGGAGAAAACCAAGCATCATTCCAGAATATAACCCACTTCCATCACCTCACATACTGCTCCCCTTGCTTGCTCTGCTCCAGTCAGAGGCCTCCACCTCAGTATCCTTGCAGCTGTAGTTTTCTTTGCTTGGAGGACTCCTCTAGATACCAGCATCCATCAAGTCTTTTCTTAAATGTCTCCTGTGCAGTGAAGTCTACCCTAATTCTATTCAGAATTGCACCCCTGGACCTGCACTTGATTTTTTGCTATAACATGTAGCAGTTATCACCTTAAAAATAAATGTTTATTTATTTTGCTGTCTATCCTCTAAATCTACTTTCTTCACAACTGTATCCTCAATACCTAGGTTAGTGTTTCATACATAGTAGGTACTCAAAAATAGCTGTGAATTGAATTTGCTGAATTTTTCTAGAAGACTTGTGGGCATTTTTATTGTGTACAATTTTATATATTTGAAAGGTCATGCCTGATTGGAACAAGAAAAAACATTTGTAAAATCTTATACACACCATCTGGAGGCTGTTCAGCAGCTTATATATGAAATAGGTTGTAAGTGGCAGCCAAATGTCCTGTGAATAGAAATCAGCACCAAGAGAACCTGTTAAATCCTCTGAGTTCCTTCTCAGATGAAGTTGTGGCACTTTGGCTGAAGGAGCTGTATATGTTTTATCTTTATCTAGGTCGTGTCTGGTGCATGGAAAAGGCTATTTTTTCCTCAGTGTTTCTTTCTAACAAATCACTTTTGATTACCCAGAATGGTTTTAAAATGAAATAAAATAAATATAAAAGGTAGATTTGATGTCAGATATCTTCAAGCCCATCTATACTTGTTTATTTTTCATGAGGTTTGTTTCATTAGAAACTTGGACATAAATGATAAAGGCTTATTGGATTGGTTTTGCTTGTGTAGTCAAAAATAGCTGGGGTGGGACAATAACTTTAGAAGCCTTTCAAGGATGTTATCCAATTCTTTCACTGATCTTGTTTACATATATCAGTTCTGTTGGCTAAAAAACCACAATTATTCTCTTGACTTTTCTTTGTGAGTTGATATTGTCATTGAAAATAACATCCCAGAAGACAGAGCAAGGTAATATTCATTTTTTTTAAAAAAGCTATCTTATTATGTTTACCTTGTTGTTAAGTGTATTTCTTATTTAGCCTAGAAGTGCTGCTGTGTGGCAAAATAGTCTATCTTACATAATGATTGTAATTTAAAAATGAAAACCAATAGGTATTTTTTCTTCTCTGCTTTGCTTTTGCTGGCTGGGTGATTTTGGGGCCTCTATCAGTAAACATACAAAACAAAATAACAGTAAATGAATTACAGAGGTATAATTCCATTGAGGGTTCTAGAAAACATCTTTTAGCCTCAAGAGGCAAGCTCTTTACAGTCTGTGTTGGATCAAAATTGTAAGACAGAATTGCTTATTGTTAATTTTATGGAGGACATAACAGCTAATGTAAAGCATCTGTCACATCCTTGACCTCTTTAAGAAACCCGTATCCATGGCAGCTGATATCAGGTAGGAGAAGGATGCCCCGAAACTTCACAGGGCATTTCAAGAAAAAGGAATGCTTTGTCTCTTGAATACCTCTTTGAGGCTGAATCTGTGCAGTGGTAAGTTTGGGGTATATTTCAGTCTATTCAGTTAACACATATTTATTGAGCTTATACTGTGTGGAAGGACTTATCCTAGATGCTGAGGTTACAGCAGTGAACAAATCACGCAAGAAACTCCCCAGTCGTCTTGGAGCTGACTTATACTACAACTAAACAAGTAGAATGTAAGACATGTTACAGGCGACAACCCATTTCACCCAAAATCGATTAAGGGAGGATAGTCAAAGGGGGATAGGGCCTCGGGGCAGGGGTGGGGCTTGCTCTTTTCAATAGAGTGGGTGAGAAGGACCCCATTGATACTGGGGCATTTGTGCAGAGTGCTGAAGGAGGCACGGGAGCAAGGCCAGATGCAGATCTCCAGGACAACCTTCTAGGCAGGGACGACAGCCCATGCAGAGGCCTCGGCAGAAGCCTTGGCAGGGGGAGCAGCAATGCTAGTGTGGCCAGAGTCAGTGGGTGAGAAAGGGAGCAAGGCAGGATGAGGCCCCAGAGGACCGGCTCCTGCAAGGCTGTCTAGGTCATGGGAAGGCCTCGAGAGTCTCTGAGTAGAATGGGAAGCCATTGGGGAGTTTTGAGCAGAGAATGATTACCTTACAAGAGGATCATTCTGGCTACTTCATAGAAAATAGATAATTGGTAGGCAAGGGTTTAAATAGGAGCAGTTAGATGGCTACTGCAAAAATCCAGGCAAGAAAGTAGAATGGTCTGGAGGTAGGTGGCAGGTGGAGGTGGTAAGATATATTCTACCTTTGGTTATATGTTGAAGGTAGAGCCAACAGAATTTGCTGACAGTGGATGTAGTATCACCCCACAGGCCCGTTTTCTTGGAACTGCTGCCAAGGTGCCACAGAGATCTTCGAGATTCCTCCTCCCATCTGCTTGGCTCTGATGATGAGTTCTCCGCACTATACCATTCATCAAATTGCTTCTTCCTTTGCTGATTTCTGCCCTGGGCTCATATATAGCGTTTGATAGGGCACAAGAATGTTATTCTGCTGCCCTCTTTTTTTCTGAAACTCAGCTTCTTGTCACCATTGCAAGGAGTTCCTGCTATCACTCAGCAGTTCTCCTGGATCCAAGGCCAACAATGTCGTCTAGCTTCCCCACACCATCGTCTCATCTTGTCAATTATTCCTCCACCAGAATCTCGACGTCTTTTTCCTTCAGACTCTGCTCCAAGCCTGAACTGCTTCATGTTAGACTGATGCAATAATTTTCATACTGGCTTTTTTTTTTGTTTTCTTTCTTCCAGAAAGCTAGCAGCTGGCAGCAAAAATTTTCCTTGTCCAACTTCATTTTCATCATACCGCAGTCCCTTTCAGATTCCTGTCTCTCGCCTTCCAGTTCTTGCCACCACCACATCCCCCTCCCCAATTTAAAATGTTTAGCATATTCTTTTGTAAACATTCTGACTACGTCCTTTTCATATTCAGCACATATTTATATAATTTTGAATTTACTCTGGTAAACCTCTTTGAAACCATGAGTGGGTAAAGCAAATATCTGATCTGGACCGGGGAGAGGTTTTCCTTGCGTCTGTTGTCTGCTCATTCCTGCCCGGCATGGGAGAACGGACCAAAATAATAAGCTTCATTGTACTAGTGAATACTACTGGAAGGGGTAACTCTTTACTATGTGAATCTTTGTGTTTCTTCTTAGTGTAAATGAACTAATTGGTGTGTTAGTCATTTATATAATTCACCAAATACTTCTATTCTTCTTATGCACAAAAGAGGATTGTACTTCCTGGCCTCTTTTCGGTTGGATAGCACAATGTGACTAATTCTGGGCAATAATTTGAGAGTGGAAGTAATATTTATAATTTCTGAGCCAGCACACTTAATTGCCAGGAAAAGATTAGAGCTTTCTTTTCCTTGGAGGTGATTGCAACTTCTGAGATGTTGGCCTCGGTCACAGATGATGGCCTGGGTCACCGAGTGACTCAGGAGCAGAACCCTTGGCAACTTATGCTGGATATGCAACATGAGGGAGAAGTCCTTGTTTTGGCCACTGAGATTTTAGGGTGTGTGTGTGTGTGTGTGTTGATTACTGCAGCAGAACCTAATCTACCTTGCCTGATATATTCAGGTCATCTCTCTGTGATAGTTACTTGAGAACAGCACCTCAGGCAAATGAGGGTTTGGATGGATGCAAAAGACAAACCTAAGCTAGGTGCCAGAGTGTCTAATGCTGGTCATGGAGCTCCTAAGGATGATGGTCCTGGAAAGGGAAACAGGTTTGCAAAGGAGGCGGTAAGACCCTGAAGGCAAAAATGGAGAACTGTCCAGGGTTGATCTAAGATTAAATACTGTGGTCTCTAATGGCTTCTCTGTGGTGACAGAAAAAAATATTTAGTGATTTCTGCCTAACAACCCACAGACTAATAGTAAGTAGATGCCTTGCAGCTTGGGTCCTTTTTGGTCAGGAGGGAACTTCATCTGCATGTGATGACAAGAAGGCAGGGCCAGAGGTAAGACTGCCTTTATATCCTCTTATATCCTCCAAAGAGGATACCAAAGATGACCCAGGCCTACCATGGTTATTCAAATGAGTGTTCATAGATAGTGTCAGTGAGGAGGTCCTGCAAGGTCAGGAGAGTTCAGCAAAGCCTGGTGCTATTTAAGTACTACAGCCTGTCAAAGGGATGATTCCCAGCTTCCTGTAGTACCATCAGCTAAATTGCAATATCTGCTGGAGTACCACCTTGCCAGGATCATTCTTTCTTGCTTTGAACTTTGGGAGAAGGAGAAAGGAGAAGTAGGTGCCCTCTGCTTCCCTCCCTTTTGGAAAAGGAACCTGCTGTTTAGAAAGTTGCTTTGTTTTTAATTGGTGGGAGGAGGCTTATGAGAGCCTCCAGCTTTCTGCTTGTGTTATGATTTTGTGACAGTGTGAAGCCAGCCTTAGAGCAGTTACAGCTCTCCTGAGCTGTCAGTAACTCAGAGACTTCAACCCTGATTAAAACCCATGACTAAAAAAATTACCATAATCCAGTGACAGCCATAATAATACTACTGATAACACTGTGCCAGTTAAGAGGCTACTATATTTAGTGCCTCACCTCAGTAAGGAGACATCTCAGGGTTGCCATTGATACAACCAATGCCTTGTTGATGGACATGACCAAGTCTGTGTAGGGTCCACCTCCAATACCATGTGCACATCTGAGGGAGGAAGAGGGAAGAGGTGCAGCCACCTGGAGAAACTTATCTGCTGGAAGTTCTGTTGGTGGAAGGAAATAGAAGCAGCAGCTGTGTTCTCTGCTGCGAACCAGTGCACTTAAAGAGACCAGCAGGAAATGGGACTCTAGGTTTCAATCCAAAAAGTCCAATTAATTATCTGAACCCTCTGAACACTTTGAAACCTTTCACCTCTGGGTCCTCAAAAACACCTTATGTTGTCCCTTTTTGCTACTAAATCTGTCCTTCTATCCTTAGATCATTCAGGACATTTCTCTGCTATTCCCCCATGCCCTGATGTGGGCCTCTGCATAATATTATATACTGTGGTCTCATTTCCTTGGGGCCTTTCTAGCAGGTGACTGCAGCTACTTGATAAGCTCATTTGAGCTGAGTTGTTAATGCTGCTAATGGTTTAAGGTGTTAGCCATTCTTGCTCATTTATTTGCATTTTAACAGGGACTTTTCAGCTTAAAGGCATAAATGTGTTACTACTTGGAATTTAGGGCACACAGCAGAAGGCTGGTGTGGGATAACATTTGGTAGCATGAGTCTGTAAAACTTTTCAATAGGTCCCTGTATTGTTTAGCCATGGCATTTGCAGCAGGTCAGAATGGGGGCCTGACCCTCCCATTTTAGCTTCATCTCTAATTACGTCTTCCTTCTTCCTACCATTTTTCTTTGCTTCTCTTGCTAATACTCTTTCCTCTGCCCCCATCTGCTTGGCAAGGCAAATACTACTTATTCTTTCTGGCCCAGCTTAAAACTGATGGCTTCTGTGAAGTCTTCTTTTCAGGCAGAATTAATCATTTCCTTGTCTGGGATTTATAGGTCAGTTGTTCTTAACACTTGTTGCACAGTAGAATCATCTGGTGTACTAGTCAGGGCTCCCCAGAGAAGAAGTAGAATATATACAACATATATACTTATATATATATAGTAAGGAATTGGCTCACACAATTATAGAGGTTGACAAGTTCCAAGATCTGTAGTCAGTAATCTGGAGACCCAGGAGAGTCAATGGTGTAGTTGCAATATGAAGGCCAGCAGGCGGAGACCCAGAAAGAGCCAGTGTTTCAGTTCAAGTTTAAAGGCAGGGGGAAAAAGTCCAAGCATGAAGGCAGTCAGGCAGGAGAAATTCCCTCTAAGCTGGGAGAGGGTCAGCTTTTTGTTCTACCCACGCCCTTCAGCCAATTAGATGAGACCCATCCTCACAGAAACACCTAGAATAGTGTTTGACTAAATATCCAGGGACCTGTGGCTTAGTCAATTGACACAAAAAAATTTACCATCACACTTGGGAAACTATTAAAATGTATAAATATTGTTTGGCCCCATCTCAGGGATTTTGATTTCATTAGTCAGGGATAGAACCTGGGCATCAACAGATTTCAGACTTTCTCCTGCAGTCAAGGGTAAAAGTCAAGTAAATTACTCATATACATGCCTCCTCTGATAAATAGGCCATTGGACAGACCCTTGAGGGCGGGACTGGCCTGACCCTGGTTATCTCAGTCCCTGCCTGCATGATAGCTAGTAGCAGATGCTGAATTGATGCTTAATGCTCAATCGAACCAGGCTGTTGCCTAACTGTTGTGGGTTATATTATGTCTCCCTAACAAGATATGTTGAGGTCTTAATCCCTAGTACCTCGGAATGTGACCTTTGTTTTTAGGGTTGTGCAGATGTAGTTAGTTAAGATGGGATCGTAGTGGAATAGAGTGGGCTCCTAAGCCAATAAGACTGGTGTCCTTAAAGAGAAGGGGCACAGAGACAGACGCACAGGGAAAATGCCGTGTAAAGAGAAAGGCAGAAATTGGAGTGATGAAGCTGGAAGCCATGGTATGCCAAAGATTACTAGAAAATCTGCAGAAAGACGCTAGGAAGAGACAAGGAAGAATTGCCCTGTAGGTTTCAGAGGGAACATAGGCCTGCCAACACATTGGTTTCTGACTTCTGGCCTCCCAAACTGGGAGACCAAAAATTTCTGTTTCTGAGTTACTCAGTTTGTGGTACCTTATTATGGCAGACCTAGGAAACCATTACAATAATCAGTTAAAGATAGGAAATGTTAGGGGAATGGTCTGCATTGCATTTATGGGCAGGTAGAGTGGGGCAAACAAGAATTGGTCTTTCTTTCAGTCTGGTTTGAGGAATGTTTTGAAAATTGCTTTCTATCCTTTTTTTTTTTTTCTTTAAAGTTTTAGGTTTGAGATCTTTCAAATCCAGGTGATCTTGTGAGATATATGAGCTTCTTGAACTTAACAACTTTCCAGAAAGAATCATCTGAACTGTTCACCTCCCAAGCCACCCCATAGATCCATTAGAAATTAATAAGCAGGCACCTGGCTTATCAATTTATCCTTTTTCTTCTAGAGTTGGATCAATTCAGGATTCGTTCATCAGATCACATTTCTGAATCTGCAGAATTCAGAGTGAGTCACTGGGCTTGGGTGCCCCACCAAGGTCTTCGAAGGGCACTGCCTGCTTAGCCATCTGCCTGCGCTCTTTGACGTCTCTTCAAATTAAACACCACGCCCTGTGGTAAAATTGTTCTCACTCTATAAATAGCTCACTTGGCTTGAGTTTCACTGAAAGTATTACAGAGGAAGGGTGTCAGAGAGAAGAAAAAGGCAAGGCCACAGACTCAAGGGCAAACTTCTTGGTCAAATGCTTCCAGTCTTTGAGGAATCCCAGGGATTCTCTGTGTAAAGGAGGCACCCTGGGCCCCTTCCCTGGTCCCCATGTGACTTCCTTTACTAAGATCTTGTCTTACAAAGTGAGCATTTTCTTTTCCTTCTCCAATCCTTTCAGGGATTGCATTTATTTTGCCTCAAGAAATGGCTACGAGGTTACTCTGATAAAAGTACACAGGTCCCTTTCTGTGACTAAATGGCACACAACTAATTTCAGTCACATCATTACTGAATTAAAAGGGAAACAGTCCATAGGCAGCATACCATTACTGATGGTTTCTGCAGCCACGTCGTTTTAATATCGTCATATAATTTTATGACCGATTGGCCTACACTTTTATAGGGCTGCTACAAACCTCACATCTGCTCCCCGAGAAGGCCTCTGAGTGCCCCCTCACTTCTCTCTCTGTCCTCTGTACTGTTTTCTCTAACTTGCTGGTCCAGCCCTGACTGAGCATTCTTTCCTCCTGTTGGCTGTCGCACGTGGGTCGACTCCTCATGGCTGTCACCACTCTACAGTCAGTCCTGCCAAAGCTTCTCATTCTGTATTTCTTTAATGTTTGACGTTTGACCATTTCCTGCTACACACACTACCCAGATTCTTTCCGCGCCTTCTCTATACACGCAGATACACACACACACACACACACACACACACACACACACCCTGCCCCATACAGTCCCCCTCACCCCACCCTCATTGGCCACATGTCAGACTTAAGTCCAGTCCCTCCCCTGTGCTCCGTGGTGTGAAGACAGAGAGGTGAGGCTGTGCCTTGGGACAGGGTTCAACTCTCCACTGAGGAGTTCATATGCTTGTTCCTACCCCATCTATGAAAAAGCTGCACCTCGAAGTCCCTCATAATGGCGGGCCGTGGCTTTCACTAGGGGATCCCTCTACCAGGCCGGTGCAAAATACAGAGGACCTGAGGGTGGAGATATTTCTGGACTCTTCTTTCTATGGATTAGGCTTCCAGAATCTATGATGACTTTGAGGTGAACTTTGAGGGCTGTATATTATACTGCTTGCTGATTTCTATTATTTGTAGTCCCCTGGGATTTAGAAAACTAGGGTAGAAAGACCAGCGCATTAGGAATGTAGTGAGTGGTTTGGGTGGCTCTCACTGTCCCCAACTCTGGCCACCCTACCCGAAGTCTGTTTCTAGGGGTTCTGTACATCATTGCATTATGGGCAGCCTTGGCACCCCCAGGGAGCTTGGTAGAAATGCAGACTCTCAGGCCCCACATGGACCTGCTGAATGAAGTCTCACTTTAACGGGATCCAGGTTGTTCCGAGTGAGGGCCTATGGTTCTCAGGGCTGCGTTGGAGCTGTGTGATATTACCCATGTGCAGTCCCCTGGGGCCATAGGGACAACCCAGCACCCCTGGTGTAGCTGGAGGTACCCCCTCAAGCATGGTAGCAAGCTAAGCACATTTCCAGTTATCAGTGTTTCGGGGCAGTAACGTTTTATGGGGATTGTTTAATTAATGTTAATTGCTCTTGGCCTATTGTGTGACTTGGGCAGAATTTACGGAAAATCATCACAATCTAAAACCCTATAAAAGAAACATGGCTTTTAGAGGCCTTATAACTCATGCCTGGAGACACCTTCTGATTCCTGATGTATCACCCAGATGTATAAATACTGCCTGCATTTGCATAATCCTCGGAAGCATCCGGCCTTTCATTTGGGGAGGGGACAGGTGCATCTAGGTGGAGAGCAATGCTCCTCACATGTTAAGGCCTGGGTGGCAGTTGGTGAGGATTTGCTTTATAAAGAGAGATGATTTATCCAGTTTTATTACCCAATTCTGGGCTTTCATGGATTCCATAAATTGTGGTACTGCTGTTGCCTTCAAACCGGTGGATGTATAAAGCTGTTTCCATGTCACTGTGAAACCCCTTCCCTCCTCCTCTTAGGGTCACACAGGTCAGGGAGAGGAAGAGGCAGACTCGAGATCTAAGTAGTGACAGTGATGCCTCATGCAGAGCTGCAGCGCAGAGGAGAGCTCGCAGAGCGCTCCTGGCGGCAGGCCTCTATGCAGACGTACCACTAGCAGGTTAGAAAGGAAAGGAAATTGTTGGGCTGGGGACATGCCTGTCTGTGCTAACCCGTGTCTGAGATCACAACCATTTGAGAAAAAGAAAGTGTTTACTTAGCATTGATCTTTGGCTTCCTTGCCTCCCCATCCAATCCACCCTCCCCACCCTCCTCCGCCAGCTTTTTCTGGATCCCCCGGTTCCCTTTGGTTTGAAAGGGATGTAGGTATATTTTGGACTCATTCACACTCTTTCAGTTGTCTTCCACACTAACTTATTTCCCATATTTATTACCCTCCTGAGAGGAGTTGGGCCCTTGAAACTGTCACTCTTCAAGCCTTGAAAAATAATTCCTCACAGTTATTTTCCTAAGTGAAGCATGTCTTACTTTCTACTTTGAAAACAGTCTCTTTCATGGTTCTGAAATTTTTTTATCCTCCTGCTTTCCATCCCCCAACACAGAGCATCATCGGCTTGCTCAAGATGAGACCAAATCCTACTCATCTTCCCTGAGTTGGCCTTATTTTGGTTTATTTTTACCCTTGCTATTTCTTCCAATCTCACTAAAATCCTGTGATGTAAGTAGGGCAAGTATCATAATGCCTGCGCCACAGGTAAAGAAACTAAGGTCAAGGAGCCTTTCTCAGGAAGTGGCACTGGGCTGGGATGCAGACCTCTTGCTGCTTGTCCAGAGCATTCTGGCCCCTGGGGCTGCCATGACAGTGGGCACAGGTCCTCGGCGGTGACTGAAAGCACCATGGTGGCAGCAGCACTGTGCCTACCGGCCAACCTCTCCAGATCATCTGTGCTGTGTGATGGGGCCATCCTCTGTCTACCCAGGGAGGGACAAAGTCAAGAAACTCACTGAGCAAAACATTCCCTCTTGAGCTTGGTTTTGCCATCCTGCCATGGGCACTTTTGTCACCACCTGAGTGCTACTGTAAAATCACTGGAGTCTCCACAAATCTGTCCAAACCTGTCCCTGACCCGCCTGCGGCATGAAGGCTCTGCTGCTCTCATGGGCCTCCTAGGCTGTGTAGTAATTGGTCTGGGAACAATGACCCATTTTTCTGCACTGAGCAGCATGTGCCATCTGCAGGCTCTCTCGCCCAAATGATTCAAATTCTCCTAAATCCAGTTTCCCTGTCACTTGTCATTTGTTCTGCGTCCCAGCTTTGCATCGTCTGCTAATCAGGAGATCTGAATTTTTGTCATTTCATTTCTTCCATTCTGTAGATGAATTGTTGGAGATTCAGTGATTCCCAGAAAAGAGAGCTAGAAAATGCTTCCTTTCCTCTCTCCCTACCTCCCTTATTAGTGAGCATTTACCTTACCCAAAGCGCAGTGCTGGGTACTAGGGCCAAGGCCAGATGATTCCTCCCTTCTCGGAACAAAATGCCAATGGCCTCACTCCCCAGTGAAACAAAACAAAATGGACAAGAAGGGGGTAGCACTGAATGTTAAATCCCTTCCATTTCTCACTAGAATTAAGCTCCCACAGCAGGGATAATAGTCTTATTTTCTGATAGTCCCCAGTACCCAGAAGAATGCCTGGTGCGTGTTCAGGCTCTGTAAATATTGAGTTGCATTTCAGTTTGCATCCTCCCTTATTCACAGCCTTGCTGTGAGACTAGGCAGCTCCTCTGAGGGAGAATACTATCTTCCTGCTATTTCACTTTGAGCTGGGGCATGTGGCTTTCTTTGACCAATGGCCTGCAGAGGAAGTCAGGGAAAATGTGTTAGTTCCAAGTTGAGGTTCCTAAGAGCCCATAGCACATTTCCCTTTCTTTTGGCCTCTGTCACTGCCAAGAGTCTTGGGGACCCCTTTGGTCTCAGGAGGATGACAGACAATAATAGAGAGCCTGACCTGCAGGCTTTCAGCATAGAGCTGGTGCCCCAGACTAGCCTTAAATATCCATAAAGCTTAAAATATTTACTATCTGGATCTTTTCAGAGAAAGTTTGCTGACCTCTGACCTAATAAAAACAGTTTGACACTTTAATCATTTAAAATTTGGTGTCAGGTAGGAATCATGTATTTTCCTTGTGAGAATTAAGGAATTCCCCAAGTGTTTCACTGGGAGAAACTCTGGATCTTTTGGCTGAGCCAAATCTACTGTAATTCAAAATCAAAAAGAAAGATTCTTTCATCTCATTTGAAATCCAAAGCCAAGCTGCACTAATTACCAAAAATTATTTAAAATTTCAATCAACATCAGACTTATTAATGGATTGGAGTGAATAACTTCCTAGCTTTTCTTGTAAAACTGTTCTTAATTTAGAAATTAGCTATATATTAGCAAATAAAATATGAAAGTTTGTATTAAAGGGAATTGACTTTTTTTTTTTTCTCATTTTCAGAGATGAATCAAACAGGGCAGCAAATGGCCTTTTTCAGGTCTGGAGCCAAATAGAATTTTTCAAAGACAGTAAATCTTTATCATATGTTATTTAGGGATATAGCAAGGCTAACAATGTTTTTACTTTTAATACTTAAAAAAAAGTATTGTATATATAAGAAATGAAGTTTTTATTTTATTTGCAACATTTGTGATATATATATATAATATTATATATATAATATTATTATATATATATTATATTATATATAATATATAATATAATATATATATAATATGTCCAAGCATCTGAAAGTGCTCTCTCAAATAAATAATATCAGAAGGAAAACATGAATCACCTCAATCATGAGGAAATTAGTGTTTCAGATCACATATTTATTCTAACAATGGTGAGAAGCAGTAAATTAAGAAGAAAATGTAACCAACAAGAAATAAAGCTAGAAAAGAAAAAATAAAGCTAGTTTCACTCATCTTCGACAAGCCTTCCAGGATATAAGAGTGGCAGATGGAAACTGGGAACAGTAAAGATTATAGATAAGAGAGGAAAAAGAATAGTACACATTCCAGGAAACTGTTCATCTGTGAACTTAAGAGCTGTCACCTATGAATTGTTTCACTGAGCCTGAAATGATCAATATTTGCTGTTACGTGAAGTTATGGGAGAGTAGGCAGTCTAAGTATACTTTGTTTTTCTAAAGGAAAGGAAATTGAGAAACAGATTACTTTATCTGAGTTTGTGTTCAGATATGAAACCATTGCCAGACACTTCACAACAGTTAACCAGCAACTAATGTTTCTTCCTTAATCATGAATTGACAGCCTCCCAAGTTCAAAGCATTGAGCCAGGCATAGTAGGACACAAAGATGCACAGAACAGGGCCTTTGCATACTTGGGACCTATAATTCAGCGGAAACAGAATCCAAGCCGCTGGATCACTCTTGGTAATCCCATCTGCAATGCTGGCTGAATGACCCTAAGAAAGACTTGTACAAGTTAAGCACATGAAAAGCTAATTTAATGTTTCATTTTCAATAAATAAAAGAGAAGGGTTTCCGATTGGAGGACAAATGCAAAATTAAGATTGGGGCACATAGGTGTGGTTCTAAGAGGTAGGGAGGTGTTTCTCTCCTTTGTTTCTAGACCTGGAGGAAACGCCACAGCACTTAAGTTCACTTTTCAGCGGGGACCAGGAGACTGCACTTATAGGCACCATGGGACATGTAGTTTTAAGGATTTCTTTTTTAATCTTTGATTCAATTGGAATTTATTTTGGCAAATCATAGATTTTTTTTCTTCCCAAATAACTAATAGTCTCCACTATTTGTTGCTTTCTCCCACTTATTTGTGAAAATATTCAGTCACAATTTACTGAATACCTGTTATGTGTCAGGAGCTTTCATATGTTTTTGTAACGGACTTGTGCATCTTCCAGGTGACCTGGAATCTGAAGTTTCTTCCTTTATTTGGCAAATTCTCCATCTAATGAGTCTGAGAAGGAGAGATTGCTGTGACTATAAAACTTAAAAATGCCAAGAACTTATTTTCCCAGCTTCCTGTGTACTTAACTTAGGGGCCTGTGATCCAGGCTCAGCCAATCACTGGACTTCACAACTGGATCTATTGCTCCAAAGAGGGCGAGCCAAGCAAAGGCTATTCTGATGTGTGATGTCAACGATTTCTACTTCCAGGGGCAAGTGGGACAGTGCTAGTTATGGCAGCCAAGTGTTCAGTGGTGGGGCTAGGAGTCTTCATGTGCTTTTTGGTCCTGGCTGCTGCTTAACCCTCTTTGGTCCTTCCTTTTCCCGTCTGGTTCTCCAACCTTCTCAGAAATTTTGGAAGCAGCACAATAGCCTTGAATAAATTCCTCTTCTGCTCAAATTAGCCAGAATATGTCTCTGTTGCTTATAATTAAAAATCTTAATTGATATCTGTATGATATTTGATTCTCAAATCCTCACACCTTTCAAAATATGATTTAGGTAATTGATATTTAGTAACAGAATTAATTTACTCAAGAGCACACAGCTAGGAACTGATAACTGAAATTCAAATCCAGGTTTGACTTTGTCTGATTCTGGAGTTCATACTCTTTTTACTCTATCACATGATATCCATGTTACCATAAACTGCATCACACATAGACAAATTTTCTCTCTCTTTCTCCCTCTCTCTCTCTCTCTCTGAGGCAAAAATCATAGATTTTTTTTTTTGTCCATGGTTATGCTCCACTGCTCTAGCTATTTGTTCTGTGCTGGCACCATGGTTTTATTTACTGAAGCTTTATCATAAGTTTTAAAATCTAGCATACCAAGCTCTCCTTTATTCTATTAAACCTTTTTCTTATCTTTTCTTGAGAGTTTATTTTTCTAGATGAACAACTGGACAATTATAAAGTTTTTCTGAAATGACTGAGGAACAAATTAGCAGCTATAATTTAAGATGCGTCAACTTTAATGTTATTTTCACTTAGCAGGGTTATGTGAGGTACTCATAGCTCCCACCTGTGCATGTGTGCACATCCCCCTACACACACACTCACAAATATGTACCTATTTGAAGATTTTCGGTACCTAGATAAAGACCTTTTGTTTGTTAGCTTTGGCATATTTTTAAATTCTCCAGAAGCAGAAACCGTAGCAACGTTGGCATGAAAAGCTCTTATACCTTAAGGCTGGCCAACATTTTGAAACCAGATGCTTCTGATAAGAGAGTAGCAGTGAGGAGGAAACTAGTTCATCACTTTATTTTTTATATTGCTTTATTCTGCACAAAACAGCATAATAATTCACTTTGAGTCTTTCATTTTTTTCTCTAATCATAATTTTGATGCTGTGGGAATTCTCATCAAGCAATATACAGCAAATAAGTCCCAGGAGAATATCTGATTTGTGTCTGCACATAATTTTCCTGATGTGGATCCTAAGTAATAGAAAAGCTAAGTAATATCCATGGTCCTGGAAGAATTTCTTCAATTATGGAGTTGTTGAGGCTCTGTTAAGAGCCAATGAGACTGATAGTCCCTGCCTGGTCCAGTAAACCAAGAGGGTAATTTCCACCTCTTTAAGTGGATGTGGATTTGATACATATGTATTCATCACAAGTTAATGAAAAGCCTGTGCTTTTGATCTGGGAGGGCACCAAGCTCTTCCTTTTCTCTTGCAGAAAAACATGGAAGTAAAAACATTCTTGTGAGAATTCCCCGTAGGAAATTTCATGTATCTGCTCAGATTAAAAAGGCATCAACTTATTTATTTCCTCTAATAGAGAGGGACTTCTCTGAACACTGAGTTCTCTCCTGAAAAGCCAGTGCCTTGGTTCTGGGAATTGTGAGATACTAGAAGTTGAGAGTGATGCTCTTAATGGCAGATTCTGAGAGTGTACAAATGCCGCCGATAGCCACATGTAAACTGTGCTACAGAATCCAGCTGCCTTTGTTGTCGGTACAGATTCACTGCCAGGAAATTTCTGAGACTTTGCACTTTTATTTCAGATTCAGGGTTATTCTTTGGTACTACAATTCACACAGGTATTTCTAGCCTGTCTCAGTTAGAATTGTGGATAACATCAGAAATGGAACTCTGCTTGTAGCAAGCCAGAGAGCTAACTTCTTCTAAAATTAAATTAAGATTCGCCATAGTACCTCATGTCTCTGAAAGCTGTGCTGCATAATAAGGTGGAACTGAATGCTGTGCCCAGGAAATTTATGCCACATTTGCAGCAACATTTCTAATAAAAAAAATGGAATTGATGAGCAGAGAGTTACTCATGTTGTAACTGTTTATAATCTCATGACCTGCTCTCCAGTAGAGTAATAATTAACTGTTGGCGTGCTCTGAGCTACCCATTAATGCTCTCTGGCTTGGCTTTCTCAGCGAGAACCCAGTAACCAGGCTCAATGGCTTCTGAGGGAAGCCAGTTAAGAAACTAGATTTTCCTATACAAAGCCAATACTCTAGTTTGTCCTGATTTGGAACAGAGCTGTTTCTCTGGCTAGAGGTATGGTGACAATGACTCAGAACAAATTTCTCATGTAGGCACATTATGAAAGGTCAGTCTGGGGCATCCATAAAGAAAAAGAACTCTATGTTAGCCAAAAGGGACAAAATAATAGTAACTATAATACTACTGTCTTTGAGCAGGAGCCTCTAAGCCTGCACAATTAGGTAGTGATGGCCCTTTCTCATAGTACTGCAGTAAATAAAGAACTTGCTTTAGCTTCAGAGGTTTTACTGTTCAAAAAAATTAAAAATACAGATTTGATACCCTTTCAGTTGAAGTTTCTATACTGACTATTTTGTAACCAGTACGCATCTGATTTCTCTAGTGATCACAAGCTCTGGTATTAATATGCATACATAATACCTTAAAAATCAGCTCACAATGCAGTCTCCCATTGTGTTTTGAGTGAATGACTCATGAGTACAAGTTTAATGATAGCTGTAGACAAAAGTCATCTGAGTTTTTTTTAATGATGTCCCCTTTCAACGTAAAGAGTCAAAATGGTTCTTCCATTTAATTTTTCTGGAATCCAATGAAAACCTGTCACCCTATTTTCCCCCTCCTTGAAAATGAGTGATTAACCATTGCTAGGAACTAATGCAATAGTCTGAAATCTTAGCTGAATTAAACCTATTTCCCTACCCTCCAAATTTAAAAAGATTGACATTTAAAGTTGTTTATAATATTGTTCACCAGAGTTTGAAAAAGTTGAAGTGATTACAAGTTATTTCATAAGTAAAACACATTTGCTGCTTTCACAGTGTTCATGGGAGCCAAGTAGTATTATAAAATTGCAGTTCTCCTAGCATGGTGAGTGTTCTCTGAGGAGTCTGTCTCTCATGGTTGAAAAGGAGGCAAAGTCATTTATATAAAGTGTGTGTTATAATTAGGAGAATTGTCCCAGGTTCTAAAAAAAATTCATGAATATCCAGATGTTGACAGTTTAGTAAAACAATGACAAACTGCTCATCTCCAGAATATGTGGTTCACAAAAGCAAATAGAATTCACTCCTGAGATGCTGAAGACTCCAGAACCGTTAGTGAGAGCTCCATTAAAATTTGCTGTTTATGCAATTACTCTATTTGGGTCTTCTAAAATGTATGGAGTGCCTTAGACTTGTGCTGTCCAATGTAGTAGCCAGTAGCTCTCTGTGGCTATTTAAATTTAAGTTAATTACAATTCTATAAAAATTCAGTGTCTCAATTTCACTAGTCCCATTTCATGGATACTCAGTATCTGTGTGTGGCTGGTAGCTACTCTACTGGATGGTGCAGAGACTAAACATTTTCATCCTTGCAGAAAGTAGTAATGGATCATGCTGACTTAAATGAAGAAAAAAATATTTATTGAGATGTCATAATGTGATAGGCATCGTATTTGATCTGTATTTTTCCCATTTCACAGTGAAGAAGCTTAGCCTCAGAGAGCTTAAGTCACTTGTCCAAGTCACATAACTGATACAGAGCAGAGTGAGGGTTTCAACCAATTTCTCTAAGCCCAGTGCCATTTCCAGTGTATGGCCCAGTGGTTGTTCATCCATTCGGCTATCCAACACATACCTAATGATAGAATGGCTGTATATTTCAATAATTATTGCAGGACAAAAAGTGAAAATTGATACTGAGCAGGCTGGTCTCTCCACTTGCTGAGAACCTGTGCTGCCAACTGGGGCTACAAGATTAGGAGGATGAATATAGTTCCTGACTTCATAGCCCTTATAGCCTGGTGTGGGAATCAAACATTAAATAGACAATCACAAAATTAATTATCAGGCACACTTGTGATAAGTATCAAAGAGGAAAGTTCATCTGTTTTGAGAGAGGATTCCAAATTCCATTAAATAACAACAAAAACAATAATAATTAGCAATAGAGCTTTAGCTTTCAATAGCTGTGACATCCAAATTAGTAAGATAAATCTATGATACTGTTGGCCTCCAGACTGATGAGTCCACTGTAATCTTGATGCCCGGTAAACAGAGAGATCTATTTCATTTAAGGTCATCCTGGGTTGGCATGACCAACTTCAGTTTCATCTGGTTCTCTTTGGGTAGAAGCATTTTTGAAACAAAGAGCTGAGATCAGCTAATTTGTCAACATTACAAAGCAGGAGCCTTATCCTCATAACTCTTCTCTCTCATTGAACCTTCGCAGCAACAGCAGCTGACATATGAACCTTGCAGATGAAGATGCCTTAGCATGGCTATTTCTTGACCACACTGTTGAGGGTAATATAGTGGGAAAATGCTTCTTCTTAGCCATTTCTTTGTCATTTTTAACAGGGTCAAACTCAAATACCCATAAAAGGAGATTGAGAGCCAATATGCTATATCATCAAATTTAAGAGGCTAGAAAAAATGTCAGAGCCATAAACTGTTACCATTTTCAGTATTTTATTCCTTTTAATGCTAGTCTATTAGTTTCAATAAAAGGACAACAAAATGTCCATTACACCGGAACTTGACATGCCTATTATACCAATACGATTAGGTTTTGCAAAATACTCATGTACTGGTTATAGTTTATAGAAAAATTGATCTCACAAAATTAGAGAAAAGAGAACTGGAAACATTCTGTTAGGTTACTAGATACCTCCCTCGAGACTAGTATAGAATTGATCCTTAGTTCATTGTTCAGTGAAGAACTAATGAACTAGTTTCTTAGTTCAGTGATGCATTTTTCTATCATGTTTTGATAGGCTTATATTTTTATGATAGGCTGGCGGTCTGTACCACTAAAATTTATACCAACCCAACTGAGAAATAAAATATTAGAAAAATAAGCATTTGTTGAGCACTCATTTTACTTTGGTGGATTCATTTTAAATATATGGAAGAGTGTTTATAGTCTCTCATAAAAGGCAGGGTAGTAGCACGGATCATGCATTGGCATTACAATCAAATGGTGAATTTGCATATCTTAAGTTGTGGAAATTTTTTCAGACATAATTTCCCATCAGATTTCTACAAAATGTGGTATGAATTTTTGATTCCCAAGAATGGCTTATTTTCTATACAGGAAATTGAATTCTATGCCTCAACCAAGTGCCCACAATCAAACACTTAAGTAGAGTGACATTTTTTTCTTCTTTAGGCAGTATGTACTAAGCTGTGACTTTGAGAGGAACATTTGCCAGAGGAACTCTGAATTGGAGGTCTGAGGGAGTAAGCTGGTGTTACACACTATGCTTACTTTTCTTTGCAGTGACTCAAGAGGGGGAAAAGGGAGGTGAGAAGGAGATGGCTTCACCAGGCAAAATTTATACATAATGCAATTAGCTTATAAATTCCTGGGGTCTCCCAGGTCAACACATACTGGTCACGAACTCTCTTTCCCCTTTAAGACCATCCCTGAAGCTCGTTTTCACCTGAATTAATTTATTAAAGGTGGAGAAAAGTGCATGATGTGAGTTTTTCAGCCCTATTAGGTTTTCCCTTCATCCCTCTCCTTCATGGAGATAGCACAAGCAGAGTATTGTATGTGGGCTAAGTTGCAGGAGTGGGGGTGAACACAGGAGGGGAATCAAGGCTATGTCTGGAAAAAGGCAGAGAGGAAAGCACAGAAATGTAACATTCAGCTGAATAATGCCTGGTTCCACTTGGTGTTCACATTCTCATGTCTCTGTTCAAAAGCCCAGATGAAATCCTTGTTTGTTCAGGATGCAGCTGATGAGCATTATGTCTGGAGAGCTTCCCAGAGAAGGTCTCATACATCTTTTATACACCTGCATGCTAAATGAGCAAGAACACCCAGGTGCTGAGTAAGACTTATGAATTTGTTATAAATTATGCAAACAAGTAATTTGGCATGTCCAGAGAGTAGTGCTATCAGTGGAACAGTTTTCCTAAACTCTCTATAATTTAGAAGAATGCAACCTGAAACAACGATAAGACCTAATGCTCATCACCTCAACTCTGCTTGGACAGGTGCCAGTCACAGAAAAGAATGCTTGCCCACCAGGGATTCTTTTACGTCTGAAGCAGAATCTAGTAAGACTGTTAAGGACACTTGAAAAGGCAGGGACCTTAACCTTGTTAGTCCCTGGATGGCAGCAGAAAAGACAGTTTTATCCATGGGACCAGAGCCTATGTCAAAGTGAAGAAGGCGAAACAACTCTGAAGAAAGAGAGACAGGGAGCTGTGCTCTTGGGGTCAGACAGACTTTCTGTGGTAATTGAGGGTCTAGCCTTTCTATTCAGAGTATGGTCTGTAGCATCAGCATGACCTGGGAATTTGTCAGACTTCTAGACCTACTGAATCAGAATCTGTATTTTAATAAAACACCAGGTGATTTATATGCACATTAGAGTTTGAGAAGCACTGGTGCATGCCACCAGCTTCCTACTGGTTATTCCACAGTAGTATCCTGGACTGGCTAAGAAGAGACATAGCCTTTTCAGCCCAGTAGTGAGTTGATCTTATCTTTATTTCAGCAAAAGCCAATGAATGATTATCTTCCTTTCTGGAGTACATATTCCTTATTTTTTCTTTTTCTCTTTTTTTCCTGCTCCCATTGTTTCCTTCTTAACTGTATATTATTCTGGCGAGACTGTCAACAAATTGGCTGAGCACCTGACTGAGGAGGCCAGGAACAGTTTCTTTTTGGGGCTTGATATGGAGAGGAAGGGCCTTTATTCTTCTGCAAGCATATGGTGCAAGGACAATATTGGCTTGGGACTGGAAGGGGGTGTTTTGCTAGCACATGTATCTCTTGAGAATGAAGCCAGAAGAGGCAGCAGAAAGATGGAGGGAAAAAAATCGTTTGAATACTCAATCCAGTTGTACTCAAAGTTGGACAACTCCTTGGGCTTCTGAGTTGAGTGAGCCAATAAGTTCACAATTTATCTTAAAACAGTTTTAGGTTGGTTTTCTGTCATTTGTATAAGAGTTGTCCTGTCCAACATATTACTAGAAATAGATTATTGGTTCTTCCAAACTGGGAACTTTTTCATCTGGCCGAGGGAATAACTTCATTGTGAAGTTCACAACCTATGATTTGACAACTGTGTGAGTGAATTGGTATGAGTATATGTGTAAGTATAGTCTAAATTAAATGTAGAAAGTTTAAAACTTTTAGGCACGTATATGCTTTAAATAGTAGTTATATGTATAATTGTAACAGGCTGTATTTATTTTCCAGATTTAGAGGCAATGCCTGTTGAAATTAATATTTAAATATATGCCAACTAATATGCAAATCAACACAGCTTTATTGCTTTAAACAACAAGAGATAGGATTGCAGCAATGGTGTTTCGATGGTGCTGATGCTTTGATGAAAGAAGGCGAAGAGGGCTAGAATGCAGATGAAACATGTTCTCTTGCAATACCCAATGCAAATGGGAAATTTATGGCTCTGTAAAAAACAGTTCCTCAATTTAATATAGCATTTTAACCATTCATTAATTTAAATTGTAAACACTGCAACTTCTCAGGAATGATGCCATCCATAAATACAACCTACAACTATAAAAGAAAATATGTACTTTTACCCCTGCCAAATGTCAAAATTTCAATCCATAATTGTTCTAGTTGAAACACTGAAGTCTGCCTTTCTTCTATGACCAGTTGATACCCACTATTGGACATATATTTCACTATTATATATATAATTCAGCATTATATAGGATGTATGTATATGTATTTTACAATTATCAGTTAGGATAGGTTAAGTATGAATAAGAGAAACTTGGAAAGTAGTAGCTTGAATAAAGTGGAAATTTCTTTCATAGGTAAAAGAAATCTGGAGGTAGACAGTCCATGGCTGGTATGGTGCCTCCACAGATACTGATGACTAAAGGTTTCTAGCTTTGGAAAGCTAGACTCTAGTCCTCTAGGTTCAAGACTGTTGCTGGGTCTCTATCCATTACATCCAGTTTCCCAGCAGCAAGATGGAGGAAGAGGAAGAAGGATTTGCCACCTCTCTTGTAAGGAAACTTCCTGGAAGTCCTGCAGAGTACACCTGGTTACATATTATTAATCAGAATCTGAACTTAGTCCTATGCCACACTTAGTGATGAGGGATGCTGGGTAATATGGTCTTTTACCTGGGAGGCCATATATTCAGATTTAAATTATTCTATTAATTTGAAAGAGAAGCTTTAAAAAAAGTTACTTAGAAGGCAAATCAGCTCCAAATATTAGAGGTAAATTTGTTTATCTATTTATTATTTGTTTCTCCCACAAGAAGCTAGCTCTGGGAGGGCAAGGGCTTTATTTTGTTCATGATTGCATCCTTGAAGCTATTTTACATTTGTCTTTCCTGGTTTTCTTCTATCAGTGTAAGAACCTTGGTCAACTAGAGTGCTTTGTTGAAAAGAATGCGGAAACTGCATGCAGATTTAGTCAGAAAGAGTGCTGTGATCAACTAAAAATGTCTGCTGTAGCCAGGCCATAGGTGCCAGGCTTAATGTATCCCCTCCAAATTAGCTTTCAACTAAAATGTTTTTAAATATGTGGCTCCTGTGGAGCCAGTTTAATCTAATACCAAGAGACCTTCTTCACATTTGGGCTTTAAAATGTTTTATTCTCAGTACAGATAGGAATATTCTCTGCAACTTTTTTTTTTTTTCTATGTGGAGCTGTCTTGGGTAGTTGTAAATTTTGCAGGTTTCCAGAGAATTACTAGAGGAATTATATGCAAATTTCAAGTTACACTTAGCTGGCAAATTCTAAGAAAGTTTCTGGGAAAGGAGATTTCTGCTGATTTTTAAAGAACACAATGGCAAAACAGGTTATGAGTTTCATGCTGTCAAAGTAGAGGCACAGTTCTATGACATGTTCATCTTCTGATTCACTGGGAAGGCGAAAGGGGCCTGGAGGAGTGGTAAGGACTTTCTAAGTTAAACACAAATGCTAGAATGAAAAGCTTAAGCTTTGTCTTTTTTTTTAGCTCCAACAATCTAAGCATGAAGACAAGAAGACCAGAGTTGAATTAAACTACAATTAAAAATAGCTAAGACTATTAAATAATGTACCAAATCACACCTAAAAAAAGTTTTGTCTTTAAAAAGCTGAAACTGCAGCCACTTTCTTACCCTGCCCCACACAACACGTTTCTTCACCAGTGATGGTGACAAGACAGTGAGTTGATGAGACTGTGATACCTTCAGGGGGAGGGAGTTATGTAGTACGCCATAAAGGTAAGTCAGAGTTTCAAGAATATAGTTTGCAAAGCCCCCTCTATGATTCATACACTTACCCAGGACACATCCCCCCTTTCTTCCTACTTTCCCACTTGTGAGTCAAGGATAACTGACTTACTGGAATGATCTGCTTTGCTATTTGGTCTTTGTTTTGTTTAGTTATTTCCTTAGAGAATGACTTTGTTGTAAATAACATCTTGTAATTCTCTGTCTTAGTTCAGGTTTCCTCAAAAGCAGAGTCTGAGAGCTTTTAAGCAGGTATCTTATTGGGGGTGGTTCTAGGAACTAGGAGTGAGAAAACAGGGAGACTGAGACAGGGAAGAAGGAAAAGCCAAAAGATGAGTACATTATTGAGGTTACTCAATGGGCAATGAAGACCTCCATGGTCATAATGCATTAGGTTGTGCATTTTAATTGAAGGTACAGTACCCAAAGTTATAAAGTGAAGGCTAACATCACTGTAATCAACTTACTCACATGCTCAGCACTCATCTTACTCAGATGTAATTTTAGTTCTTGGATTCTCTTCTCTCTCTTCCTGCTGTTTAACTTTCAAATTTCTCTCCTATATCCTACTATCTCTACTCAAGTGGGAGGGTGAAAAAGCAAGGTAGTGAAAACAGAACGTGTCAGACATCGTCACTTGTTAGGAACTCTTCTAAAAGTCCTGATGGAATAGGTGACAGAATATTGGACAAAATGAGATTTGGGGATTCTGGGTGATTTTAATTTCTCCACGCTAATCAATTTCTGTAGTTAATTGGGACAGGAGTTATAACTTTGAATAATCAGCAGAGAACAGAGAAAAGAAAGATTTATCAATGGCTTATTATTGTTGAGGCTGCATTTCCTGCATGCAGTGGGCATGGTGGGCAGGGAGACAGAAGTGCTGTGGTGTGGTGAGAACCTCAAAGGCCTCGTGAGTCTGGGTCTGCTCTTTGCTAGTCGGGAGACCTCACTGAGCCTTGGTTTCCTCAACTATAAGATAAAGGCAATAACAGTTTCCTTTCAGGGCTGCTGGGAGGAGGATTAAGTCTTGCTATGCAAAGTTCAATTTTGACATATCAAAATTGCATTATTATAAGTCAATAAACATGAAAAATCCCAGTTTTATTCTGTATCCCACATTGACTTAATTTGGGGGCAGTAAAGCTTACTTTTGCTGACACAAACTGCTTTGACTCATTCAGACTAAGTCATTGAACATAATATTAGAAAATCCCTTGGGCTGATACTGAGCTGAATATAGGTGCCAAGAGGCAGACTGAACAAAAAGCCTCCCATTTTACCCACCCCAAGATGACAGAGCCGACATCCAGAGACCAGAATGACCACTCCCGAAGCAGCAGGAAGTTTTCTCACAGCTCTCCCCACTCCCTGGCCACTACTCATGTTCTGGACATGATGAGATGAGAGGCAGGTCCAGAGTGGGATGGACAGGGGCAACCTGTGGTGGCCCCTCATCACCTGCAGATGTTTGGGTCCATCATAGGGGAGGATTTTGGTTCAATCTGAAACCCAGCATTGACCTCTAAAAATGCAGCCAGGCACCAGTTTTCAAATCTGGGGGTGCACAAAGACTCACCAAGAGGTCCACAAGGATGTCTAAAGTTAAGAGAATTCATTTTCAGATTATCAACTTTCATGTGCAGTCTTCTTAAAACTGAGTAGAGGTGGCCTGAAAATAAGACTGCCTCTCTCCCATACTCCCTCTCACAGTCTTTCTTCAACTGCTTTAGAAAAGCATTTGTCTCTCTCCAACTCAGGTCATGCTATGGTACATTGCCCAGGATGCAGAAACCTCTTGTGGCCCCACAGTTATATACACAGTACTGTTTTTTAAAGGACTGTCTTTTGCATACTCCTGATATTGCCAAAGAAACATTCTCTCCTGAAGGAGATCCCTGTGACTTTTGCTAAGGCACAGTGAAAGCTGAGTCTTATCTCATGGCAAGGCTGGACATTATCTCTCTGTATTGGATGGCTGTCCTAGAGACATGTCTTAACATGTTTACAATAAAGTCAAATTGTTCTGACAGAAAGTTAGCCAGATTTGGCTGACCAGTTCGACAATAGGGACTGTTTACGTGGCAGACATTTTTCCTTAATGAATGAGTTAAATGCGTAGCTCCAAAGTTGTATTCCAACATTGAAAGTGTGTGAAACATTAAAGAATTTAATACAAAATATTATATTGGAAAATTTCTAATGAAATCAGCACAATTGATTTCCCCAACCCTTTACGTGTTTAACAAGGTGCCCTTAAGTGAAAAAGGAAAATGTATAGACAGGAGTCATTTGATAAGTCTTAGTGGAGGCTTTTTGGTAGCATTTCAGAAACCGTATGGCTGACTGCGTAACGAATCCTTCTGCAGGTTGGGTGGTGTCAACTCTCCGCTCTTGGTAAAATTGAAGGAGGATCTAGTTGAGTTGTTAGCTCTCAGACACTAAAAATAATTTGTGGTGATAGGTCACTTTGTTATTTTTGAGGTAAGAATCATAAAGAGCTTATAAAGTGAGTAGACTTCTAAAATATACCTATTTACCTTCCATACATGCCTATCTTGTATTTATATGAGCAAGGTATCTCAGCAATTACATTTTACAATGTAAGTAACGTTCATTCATGGAGCATCAACTAATGGAAAAAAGAAGCTTCATTTATCCTATTGAAAGACGTATTTTTAATAAAATTTGAATTTTATGTTTGATCATTATTTATCAAGATTTGGAAGGTATTGATATTTTATTGCCAAGAAGTTTATATTAGTATAAAATTCTGTGGACAAAGTGGAATAAAAATAAGAGTTCAAAGAGAAAAAGGAATGATGTAAAATCTGCATCTGTGAATATGATGAATAATTTTAATGTTAACAATGTGTTGAGGGGATCCATTAGTTTTCAAAAATTTTATTCGTGAATATGCAAGCAAGAAGAAAAACACCACCATTGCAATAGGGGAGCTGCCCACAGTCCTTTGGAATAATACTTTTTTTGTTGGCACAATGAAGTGGAAGAGAGGCAGAGATGCTGCGTGCCTCCCGGGGGTTCTGCCTAGTGACGGGTTTCGTGAGATTTTGATTTGTAGTCCCGCATTCCTTTGGATGGGGCTTGAAATTCTGGATTATTACGATATAATAATACAATATTATATATTATCATGTAGAGTATTACCTATTGATATTGGAACTAGCCTTACGCCTTATCCTGAAATAGGCCTTCTCAGCTATTCCAGACTCTCTCTAGTTCAGCTCTGTACCTTCTTAACTATATCTGTCTCTTTGAAGTTTTCCCTGACATGTATCTCTCCTGTGTGGGTTTCCACAACTACTACTTTAATCAAAACTCTGTAAAAGCAGCTCCTTTGTTCATTCATTCATTCATTCATTTGGTAAATATGTGTGTGCTGGACACTATGTCAGGCACACTGTGAACTCAGTGAGCAAAACAAGCACGGGTCCTAACCTCATGGAGATAGACAAATGATATAAAAGTGGAGGATTATGCAAGTATTGCAAAGAGATGATAAAAGGTCATAATAAGTTCTGTGAATGAGAGGGACACGGTGTTCATGACCCAAACAGGGCTCTTAATTTCAGTTGGATAAACAGGGCAAACGTCTTTGAGGAGGTAAGACTTAAGGTGAGATCAGAAGTAGGAGAGGCAACCTGCCCCACTAACAGTGGTGAACTAGTGTTGCAGCTAATGGGAACGACGTGGAAAGGCCCAGAGACGAGCCTGGCTTATTAGGAACAGGGAAAGGAAGTTAGTGTGGCCGAGCACATGTTGCGGGGAGAGGAGGAGGTGGTAGGAGAATAACTAGTGATGAAGAAGATGGGTAGAGAAAAAGCAAGGGCCCAGATCCCTAGAAAGACTTCTAGCAAGTTTGATTTGTTCTTAAAAGATCATTTTGGCTGCTGTTCGAAGGTTGGATTGGAGTGAAGCAAAATAGAAACAGGGAAATAATTTAGGAGGTGTGCCAGCCAGAATAGGCTAGGGTATACAGTAATAATCTCTAAATCTTTGTGGCTTACATCAACAAAATTTTATTTTTTCCTCATGCTGCATATTTATTGGAAGTCAGCTGGGAGCCCTAATCTCTCTCTACTCACTGCAGGATCTGGGCTAATGGAGGAGTCACCACCTAGAACATTGATGGCCACTATAGCACCAAAGGGAATGCAACAAATCTGGTACTGACTCTTAAAACCTGTGCCCAGACATGTCACATGTCACTCTACCCCTTATTTTATTGTCCAAATTGTCATGTGGTTACTTCTGAGTTCAATAGAGAGGGCCTGTAGCTCCTCCAGGGAGGGGCACTGCAGGAAAAGAAGATGGAATATCTCAGTAACAGTGCCCTGCTGGAGGCCATCACTGTCCAAACAAGAGGTGATGGTCACTTTGATGGGGGTGATGCCAGTAGAGACAGAGACAAATGGGCAGATTTGAGGTTATTTTTGGAGTTACTTTTTAGATGTGGTGATGGCTTGAATACGATTTTTTTGGTCAGTCACCCACATTAGACTGAACCCCACGAGCAAGCCATGCTATTCATTTCCATATCTCCAGGGCCAAACAGGAGGAGGTTTACTAAACCAATCCGTGGGATTCCACAAATCAAAAACTGGCTTCCTGGACGTACCGTGGCTTGGAATTTCCTACAGATAGGCTGAACCTGTTACTAAAGAGAGGGGGGAGGTTAAATTTTTGATTTACTGCAGACTCATGAGGGAAGTTGATATAAGAAATCCTTTGTGCCACAGTGCTGGTCCTTTTATGGGAAATATCTGACTCAGAGAAGCCCAGTGTCCTGCACCAACCTGCTCCATTCCCTCCTGGGTTTTAAATTTCTTCCATTTCTTGTCAATTTCAAATCTCTCTGCATCCCAGAATAGAATGGAAGAGTGGGCATCTGTGGCAGTGTCTTGGAGAAATAGATCCTAGAGCTAGCCAATAAATCTAGCACACAGAATAGCACGGAGAGAATGGCTGGTAGAGAGGGGAAGAGTCCTGCAGAAAACAAACCATCAAAAAAGCCGCAAGGAAGTCTGCCCTCCACACCCCTGAGAGCCTGTGGGGCCGCCCTGCTTGCCCCTTTGCCCCAGTTATTCGTGGAGCTCAGTGCCTGTGGGATGCTGGGCGACAAAAATGACCTGCTGTGTCTCTAACAAGCAGTATGATTAGGGCTCAGTGTGTAGACACAGAAACTTGGCTTCTCAAGGATAAGGCAGCTCTACCCTGGTTCTGTCAACTCCGAGTACGTTGTGGGTGTTTGGGAGGCATTAGCTTACTGAGGCTCTGAGGCTTGGCATGGCTGCCCCTGCTCCATTGAGAATAAATTCCACTGTCTCTAGTGAAAGCAAATTACCAGCAGAGGAGTGCCTGCTACTGAGCAAAGCACATTTCCCCCTTATCAATATGGTCTATGTTGTACCAGAGGACCAGATTCTTCTTTAAAACATGCTTAGTGGGACTCCCTTTTGGGTTCATCTCTGGTCCTTGACATTTTTATCCCCTTAGTTCAATATGTGGGGTGGCAGGTGATGGTACAGAAAGGATGATATTTATAGATCATCGCCATTATTCTTTTTCCCCCATGCCTTGACCATGCCCCATGTGTCACCCTTCTTAGCAGCCTCTGTCCTCTGTCCTCCCAACTGCTTCCTGGGGCACAGAAGGAGCTGGGCTTGGAGGAGCCACAGAGGAAGGCAAAGTTGTTGCTGTTCTTCCCTATGGGGGTGTCACTGGAGGGGACCGTGTGGGAAGAGAGAGGAGGCAAATGTGGTGCTCAGGACATGGGCTCTCTGAGTCTTCTGTGGCTGGCGGTCACGGGCTCAGCTTCAGAGCAAGAAAAGCCTTCTGGCTTGATTTCAAATATAGCAGCTCCAATCTAAAAATAATTTCCCTTGGCCCATCTTTGAGGCTGAAATCCCACCATTTGTGGTTTGTTCCTTAGACATAAGCAATGCGTTCCTCCCTAGGTCTCTTATACAATGCAAATCTTCCTCAGAGGAAGAACTCCTCAAGCCACCTACACCTTCCAGTGAATGTCTGAGCTCTCCATGCCTCAGGTTGGGGGCAGGAACAAAAGAGAACAGAAAGAGATTGGGGTGTCTAAGAGGGAGGGAGCCTGAGACAAGTGAGAAAGAAGAGAAGCGGAGGCTTTAAATCCTGGGTGACTGTAACAGGGAGAGGATTACCCCAGCCCTCCAGTAGAGCTTTCGAGAGTGCAGACCTGAGGTGCGGCCAGGCCTGGTCCCTAAGGGGTGGAAAAGAACCAGGGCCCCAGGAAAGAGCACTAGAAATCTTTCCTAAGAAGCAACAACAAACTTTGGATATACACTGCTGATTTCTCAAACCGCTCAATGCCTGGCCTGCACGGGTAATTCCAGCATAGGTCCCAGCAACTGATTTTTCACAGAAAGGCGTGGCACTGTCCATTTACCTGGGAAGACAGAGCATAGGAGAGACACAGCAGGTGAGCCTGCAGCCTCGGCTCCAAACTTTGGGCCTTAGCTGGTGACTCTTCTACTCAGCAGGCACCCATCCCCAAATATACATCCAGGTCCCCATTTGCCAGCAATTATGAGGTTCAGAGAGCCCAGAGAGCCACGTGTTTTCACAACTCAGCCTGCCTCAACCACCATCTGCTCCTCTGAATGGGCCAGCCTCACAGGGAGGCCTGTCAACGGGAAACCAGTGCCTGATTCTCCCTCAGTGGCTGTGTGGTGGATGCAGAGGGTGCTAGTGTTGGCCCAGAGTCATGTTCTGGGGCAGCTGATGTCATCTGCTCAGAACACAGACAGTGCAGGGCACAGACAATGCCAGGAGGCCAAAACCCAGTTATTCCCTGGCTTGCCGGGAGACCCTGCTTATTGCCAAGTGTGGGTCCAATTGGGTCTGATGGTTAGTGCTCTAACCCCTGAGCTGTGTCCACTGCATTTAGAGGCCATTTTAATGCAGTGCTTTTATGCATTCACATGATAAATTTAAAATTGATATTCTGTTGTAGGGAAAACAAACAGAAACCAAATAAAACCGGTTTTCAGAATAATCCCCTGCCTCCTGCCATCAATATTATACCTTAATTATTTGTGATACATAAAAAAGGAGTGAAAATCAACTGGCATGTCAATTTACAACTGTTCCCATCATCATCAGATCTGGGGGGATACTATTATGCTACGAGGAATAGATAGCTACACAGTACCACAAGCCAAGAAAAGCAAACTCCCCCTTTTCCTCCTCTCCCCTTCTCTCCCCAGCACAGTGCCCAGTGCATAGTAAGTGCTGAATTAATGAGTTCATCACTGGAGTCAGCTCTGAACGGCGATGACTTATCAACAACTGGTCCCAGGAATAGCAAGAGGAAGTTGTTTACTCACTGACCTCAGCTGAACATTTGATAAACTGTTGATTCCTTTGGTTATTTACGAGTTATGACATGCATAGAAATGAGTATGTTTTATTAGTCGGTACAAATATTAAATTTTATCTACACAAAATATGCATTTCATTCCATAGGCGGCTAACTCAGGTTAAAGGTGAGCTTCTAAACAGGAATAGATACAGAGAACAAACTGATGGTGGCCAGATAGGTGAGGGGTTGGGTGGGGGAGTAAAAAAGGTGAAGGGATTAAAGAAGTACAAATTGGTAGTTAAAAAACAGTCATGAGGATGTAAAGTACAGCATAGAGAATATGGTCAGTAATATCATAATAACTACGTATAGTGCCAGGTAGGCACTAGACTAACTGGGGGATCACTTCATAAATTACATACAAGTCTAACCACTATGCTATACACCTGAAACTAATATCAAATAATTTTGAATGTCAATTATAATTGAAAAATAAAAATAAAAGTAAAATGAGCTTCTGGAATGCTGTTGGAACTTGTGTTCTTCAATGCATATCTGCCCCTAAGAGGGCACTCCTTGCAATTCTAGACTCTGGCATTATAGAGCTCATCAAAAGCACCCAGTTTCATAGATGAAGAAATGGAGACCCAGATAGGTGAAGTGCCTTGTGCATGGTCACCCAGCGTGGGATGTGAGGCAGATCCAGTACCCAGGGTCTGCGTCCTTCCAGCTAGTACCCTTTCTCTCTGCCATTCTCCACAGGACCAGAGTTTGTTTCTAAGAGCCTCCCAAGCCAGCAAATGTGATTTTCTGTCATTCTCTTTAAAGTGTGCTGTACTAAATAGGCGGCAGTGGTTTATTTTACTCTGTAATCCCACATGGGGATTAAAGGCCATCCTATAAATTATTTTGCACTTGTATACTGACGGCTTATTATTATATTGAAATGTTTTCTTTAAATATATTGGAGTCATGTAATACTTGTTTTAAACAGAGGGGAACTAGCCTCTAGGAGATGAGGTAGTGCCTAGATTAGGAGCTCAGATGTTTTAAATTAGGACAAAAGACCCTAGGAAAAACAGTGAAGTGGGCCAGGAAGCTTAGCATACATGTGAGGGAACTTATTACAGGTGTCAGTAGATTCGTGTGTATACTAACCACTGATTACAGACTAAAGGTATACTGTTTCTTACACCTAAATCTTCTGTAGGTCCATGAGCAGGTGTTTCAAATCTCTGGGGGTTTGCAAGTGAGATATTTCAGGTTTTAGAAGTCAGATAATAGGATGTATAAACCACATATTAATAACATTCCCAGCAGAGTGTGGGGGAGCACCCTATAATCAAACACTAATAGTTCTGCAATTATTATGGGAATGTTCACTATTAATGGGATAAAGAAAGACTGTAATAGCCTTATGTTAATTCAGGTCAGGTTTTGCCCCCAAAATTAGTTTGTCGCAAACTTACCAAAAAAATTTGCTTTCAGTGCTTTATGAAGTTCCAGAATTGTAGACTAGGAATTGTAGATCTATCTTAATTTAAATATATGAGTACACTGATTAATAAGGGAAATTTATTATACAAGTTTCAGTATTTAATAATATACCGTTTTGCCATTACGTATTTTCTCAATTGATGGCTACATACAAAGACAAACACAAATCTCATGCCAAAATTCATAAAATTTTAAGGGCTCCTGATTGTCTTTGGTGGAGCCCCAAACCCAGCATGGCTGTGGAGACTTCCTCGTGGGCCCACCTCCCTTCCTAGTGCGTGGCCACTCCTGAGGGGTGGAAAGCCAGCTAGGACTGAGGCAGGAGCCTGATTAGGAAAGGCTTGATTCTTTAGGGTAGAACTCCCAATCTTATTAAGTAGGATGATCACTTTTAAATATAAAGTCTCTGGAGCTAGATTGCTGAGTTAAAATTCTTACTCTGCTGCTTCTTGTGAGTACCTCTTTGTACTGCAGCAGCTTCAGTTACAAACAGGAGCAAGAACAGTTTCTATCTCATAGAACCGTTGTAGGAACTCAACGGGTTAAGTAGACCTTTTAGAGGGGTACCAAACACATAGTAATCTCTCAATAGATGTTAGATATTATTATTATTATTATTAATTAGCATTATCCTCCTCATCATCATTAGTTTACCTGTCCGTAGTAGGCAGAATAATGCTCCCCCCTCAAAGATGTTGAGACCCTAATCTCCATAACCTGTTACAGCATATACTGGAACATACCCCAAAATATGACTTTGTAGATATTGTTAAGGACCTTTAGATGAGGAGATTATCCTGGCTCATCCAAGTGGTCCCAACCTAATCCTGTGAATCCTTAAAAGAGGAAAACTTTTCCTGGCTGTGGTAAGGGAAAGAGATGTGACAACAGAAGCAGAGTCAGGGAGAAGCTACATCGCTGACTTTGAAGATGAAGGAAGGGGCCACAAACAAAATATGGCTCTTCATAGAATTAAAGATTATCGGACCATAAACAGAATGCAGTTCTGATACATGCGGTGTTTGCTCTTCCTGAGTTTCACTTCCACTGAATCTTGATTGCTTCCTACTTACATGTCACTGTGATTCTTGACCTGTCCCGCATCAGGCTGTGAGCTCCTCCATGCCTTGTTCATGACTCCACTCGAACCCCATGCCTGGCACAGGGCTGTCTTACAGTGGGTGCTTATTGGATATTTGGTGAATGGGTGAATATTTAATGAGTTATCTGTCTCTCCTGGTCCCTTTTGTCATCAGGTATATACATATGTGTGAGAACACATGACTGGGAGAAATGAATCTGTCTTCTCAGAAGATCATGTGAGACTGAAAATGCTGAACACCATCAGACCTGTTACCAGCTCATCACTTGAGGTAGGCACGGCTCCCCTCCCACCCAACCAAATTTATTTTGCTTTTTTAGCGGCAACAGAGAAACCAAAGAAGGATCGAGTAAGAGCAATGGTTCTGGAATCACCCCATAATAGATGTTATGAACCAGTAGAATACCTGATAAGGATTGACTTGCGGTCAGTCTTTCATGCTGTCCACATCTCAGCAGCCCTGGTCCTTCACAACGTTACACCTGTCATTAGGCAACAACTTGCAGGTCAATTGTTTACAGAGTTACCATGGCAAATAGCAACAGATATGTCTGTAAAAGAAATATTTTGATGTTTTCATTTCCATTATATGTAGATGTGGCCTTTCAAAGAATAAGGGGCCCTCCATTCCCTATAGGTCAGGTCACAAAGACCCTCTTGTATTCAGTGTAGTTGAATTAGTTGGACAAGGGCAGTTGAACAGAGGTCTGGAGGAGAAAGCCACTTATTCCACGTTAGTCACAAACAAATAGGAATCAGTACCAAGGGGATGCACAGAAGTCAGGTACCCCCAGAGTGCTAGTTCTAAATGGCCTTCAGACAGCATTTCTTCCTAATATTTACACCACAATGCAGACAGTATTTTTGGTAGATGAAAATAAAAAAAAAAATAATAATAAGGACAAAAGAAAAGGAACTGCACAAAATACCATAACGATTGTGTTTCCTGATAGTATCCAAATTTAAGTCACGAGATCTCTAAGCATTTTACCTTTTGGTAAAGGAATGTCAGGTGGTGCTTTGTAACCTACTTCCAAGAAGTTTTAAATCTAGCATTTAGGGATGGACTCACTTTCACTCAGTCCTTGGTCTTGTTTCTTAGAGATGAGAATTTGCTGTTGTAGTGTAAGCCTTGCAACTTGCTGAGGAAAAAAAAAAGTATTTTTGATTTCAGAAAATTTCCTAAATTTAGAGAAACCTCAACAGTATACAGACATAAGATTGGCTCTTGGCTACTTGGGCTATTTTCTAGGCAGAAGAGGATCTTTCCTTAGGACTGTGAGGATGGTTACCATGCCTACGAGCAGCCAGGAGCGGGGAGAAAAGACACCTTCTCTAGCTGCTGAAAGTAAGACAGTCCTCACCAGCTAAGGGCACCACTGTCCCTCCCTCTTTGGCTCCACCTTAAGAATATCACCAATGCATTAAAGAACCCATCACATGTAAAGCAGAAGCTCTCACGCGTTTACTCCAAAGCCCAGCACATGTGCTCTGCTCTGCTGAGCGGGCTATGGGATGAAGAATAATTTTGTTTACATGAATTGGAGCAACGGTGTAAGTGACATTCCATTAGTGATGTTTTCTTTATTCACAAAGTATATTTTCTAATCATATGATAGATATTGACTGCAAGTTATTACTATTAATCTTGGTGTAATTGTAATAATAGATACCTCCTGCTCAACTGTAAAGCTCATTAAATTTGCAGAGTCCTGGGCCTCACATGCCTGGGATCTGGGGTGGGGCTCAGGAATCTACATTCTTACGAGCTTGACATATGTGAGCTATGAGCAACAAACTGGAGAACCTGAGCTGTTGATGCTTGCACAAGTTCCCTAAGCAACAGCGACTGACGGGGCATTATCAATACCCATGAGAAAACTTTAAAAAAACACAGAGAAGCAGAAGATCTTTTAAAAGGCTGATGTATTATGCTATTTCAACTACATTTGCGACTCCAGATGTCATTTATTTGAGATGCTGTTTTGTGCTGGGCTTGGTGCCAGGCCTAGCCGTGGGATCTCTAATCTTCACAATAATCTACAGGATATTATCCCCGTTTTGCAGAAGAGGAAACAGAAATCCAGAGAAATTACGAAAATTTTCACAGGCTCTGCATGCCCTAAGGGTTAGAGCCAGAACGCAAGCCCAGATCATTGCAACCCCGAAGCTCAAGTGTGCCCCACTCAGCTGAGCTGGCTGTGGTATCAGCAGACATTCAGTAAAAACAACACTGGGCTGGCCTCCCTCTTTCTTTCTCCATGTTCAGGACCCCCAGCATCTCTCAGGGTCAATGCCATTTACCTCAAAAGCATTTCTAATCCTATTTCCCCCTGCAGTAGATGTTACAGGAAGACTTACCCCTGATTTTAAATAGGCTGCTTAGAATCCCGTAAGCTTACATCTGTGTCTGGAGAGAAAAAGCCCTGGAGTCGTCTCTTTAGATTTATCCCCTTTCTACAGTCTTTTTTGCTACTTTTGTCTGGCCCTAAGCACTCATGGGCGACAACGCTCTAGGCCAGTGACAAAGCTCCAGGCCTTGGCAGAGGCATCAGAGCCTTAGTCACGAAGGAACCTTTTTATAAGATGCTGAGTTGTAACATAGGCCAGTCCTTGTAATGAATACTTACTGTTTTTCTATGATGGGCACATTTAGTATACCAATCAATGAGTTGAAGAGCAAGGAAGCATTTTGTCTGTTTATATTCTGGGGGCAGTTTGCTATCATCTTTTTCCTCCACAAGGGAAGAGACTGAGAGAGGTGTGGGCTGAGTTAGGGGAGTGAGCACTCGGAGGCTAGTAACAGGCATGCTCTCTTAACCCTGAGCAACTGGCGAGGCTGGGGCGGGAGCGGAGTCCAGAGCCCCATGAGGCCATCAGAGGGGCAGAGATGTGCCCACTGGGAGCCGCAGTTAAGAAGGGGCCTGTAGATGGCCTGCACAGGAGCTTCAAAGCAGCCCTTGCAGAAGGAGGATGAGAAATCTATAAATAGTCTCTTTATTTCCAAAGATAAAGTAGGTTATGGGCGGCTGATCAGAGATATTCTTTTTTTCTTATGTTCAATCTGTCACAAGCATTTGGCCTTTAAGGGAAACGGCACCTGAATATTTATCAAACTAAACATTTGACCACCGCAAGCCCTCTGCTGCAAGTCATTTTTTCTTCAAATTGTCTGTGCAGTAGCTTGGATGCCTTCATTCCAGTCAGTCTCTCGGTTACACCCAATTATCAGACCCAGATTTGACTGAACCAGTTTAGGTGGCCAACTTGTGGAAGCGTTAGCATCTCGTGCAGTTCGTCTGCCCACCTGCACTTCTTCATCTGCTCTGGAACAGATTCTGCTCGCCCTAACAAAACCTGACTTCAGTTCTTGTAATGGTACTTTCTGTTTTTCTATCCATTTCCCCTCTACCGTGGGGCTTTGTTCCTGTCTCTATCTACATTGTTGCATTAGGAGGAGCCATGTTTCCATAGTGGGACCCCCCCTGTAGTCCATGAGGCTGGAGTGGTAGTATCCCTGAGCTGGGCCAGTCAGAGTCTCTCCTCTGGAAACTTGGTGTTGGATGACTGAATTATCTCCTGAATACCACATTTTTTTGCTGTGTGAACCAGAAAATCAGAGGAAGCAAGGTTACAGAGAAGAAGAGGAGAACGGAGCAGAAACAACGAGCAGGAAGCGGATGGGGAAAGACTTGGGGCTCTTCAGTTCCTGGTTCAGTGTTCCTGTGGCCCAGCCACCTACCCCGGTTCAACTAAGCTGAGGTCTCTGTAATTTGCATTCAGAAGAGTTCTCTATGGAACTTCTCTTCTCCCATGTATTACAGCCTGAGAATTGTCGTGGTAGATTACATGGCCCGCATGGTTTTCCCAGCATTGTCTCAGGGCTAGCCATGTGGGCAAAGGCATAGCATTTCCTTAAAATATCCTGGGTTGCCTTGTTGGAACTCCTATTATAGCAACAATAAGCATCTGTTTACAATGTTGACTTCATTTATTGATGATAAATGGAGGCTTAGAGAAGTTAAGCAAGTTGCCTCAGGTCGCGTAGCTAGCAAGTAAGTGACTGAGCCAGGATTCCAGAACTCTTACTTGTTTTGCTCTGTGTAGGCCTAGCTCAATGGAAGGATCATCGAACCAGTGGACTGCAAGGTAGTGTGATGATCACGATCACCCTTGTTCTTATGCCAGAGCAGCTTACTCACAGATTCGGAGTGAGGAATGTAGCAAGGTATGTCTTAAAAACTTTTTAGAAGTTAAAAGTTTAAAAGAAAAACATGTACATTTACTAGGCATTCATCCATCAGAATTAGGTTCGGCTACAGTAAAAAATAACATTAATCATGCAGCTTAACCAAGGAAGAGGATTTTTTTTTCCCTTTCACGTGAACGAAGTCTAGAGGTAGGCAGCCTAGACCTGTTGTCCATTAAAAACCCAGATCTCTCCTAGAGTGGTTCTTTAAGTAAGCTTACCTCATGGACATAGCCATGCCTGTTGATGCTCCAACCATTACATGCATGTTTCAAGCAGTAGGAAGGAGGATGAGCCAAGGGCCAAAAGGCATGCCTTCTTTGAAGAGGGAAATAGACAATGATTAAGCAAAAAAAAAAAAAAAAAAGAGAGAGAAAGAAAAGAAAAAATTATAATTTTAAATAGTGATAAGTAGGGGTGCTAATTTTAAATAGAACTAAAAAGTTGAAGGTCTCTCTGAGCAGAAGCCATTAGAGTAGAAACCTGATTAATATGATGGGAGTAGGAAATGTGTTTTGGGCAGAGGGAACAGCATCCATCAAGGGCTTTGAGGCAGAATGATGCAATGGGCACTGGTGGAGAACCACGGACCCAAAACCTTTAAAAGTCTCGTATAGCCTGTTCAGATGAGATGAAAAGTAATCTGGGTTACATTAATGGGAGGAATAATGTAAATGATGTTCCATTAGTTCTATTTTATTTATTCACAAAGTACATTTTCTTATCAATAGGATAGGTATTGACACTAAATTATTGCTATTATTCTTGGATTAATTGTACTAATAGATACCTCCTGCTCCCTTAAAGTGTCAGATGTATTTCGGAAAATCAAAGTGAATTATTGCAATACATTAAACATGAGTATGGTATGTGTACTTCTAATTGCATTCCAGGACTTTCATTTTGTTGATATAATTTCAGAATCATCCCTCTTCTAAATAGGAGATATCTTTCTTTTTTCCAAGTTCAAGTGAATTTTAGTTAAAAAATACCCACTTATGGGTATTTTAACCTATACCTCTTCTCGAGAGGCAGCGTCTTCCCTAAGAGTATTTGTCTTTGCCTTTCCTTTCTCTTACCTTGAATGGTGACCTCCTGTTATTCTATTCTGGGGCTGGCAATGTTTTTTATTGACCTTATCCATATCATTTATGATTTTATTGATTTCAATAAAATTTTCATTCCTACCTTTGCCCTCATATTGAAATCATAATCTTTTAAAATCTCTTCTTGTATGAGAGACTTCCCTCTCTCCACACTATGCCCTTGGTCTTTTTCATTGTACTTTTCCAGATCTGTGATATCTTTCTTGATAAAATAGCCCTCGGTTTGCACCTTCTGTAACATTACATTAAACAAGCAAGACCGTGGCATAGAATCATGAACCGGTGCTTTGCCTCCCACGTCTCCTTAAATGTGGAAGCTTGGTGTTTCTCTTGCTTTTGGATGAAAAATCAAGCAGGTTTCTGGTCACCCAGGTAATGTTAAGATCCTCTGATCAATAATTTAAAAGTGTAATGGATAATACTTTGAACTTGGTTCAATTTAAGTTTTCTCTTCCTTCCCCTATTGGGACCTGTTGTGGGTGGGAGCTCGTAGCAGGGAAACTGTATTCTTTCTTACTCTTGTGCTTTTCCATCTCCCTCCTTCATCTTCTGAACTGTGATTTCTGACTCCACCTGGGTAGAAGGGGGGTGGGGGGACGATAACATTGGTCAGGAAATTGTTTTTTTACCTGATACTATCGTGAGCTCAGTGTTGCCCTTTCTGGGCCTGGGAAGTGTTTAAAGCTGACTCTGTGTCTTTTTTTTTTTTTCTTTTTCTTTTTTTGACATTCCCATCACTGGAGAATTTCCTGTTCTCTGTAGTTCACTAAGAGGCAATACAAGCTTCTCCAGCTCACTGTGTACCCTTTCTCTGCTCCCTGTCATTCAGCGTTATCTCTGGGTGATCTCTGTTGCTGTCTGTTCATCTCTCCAGGCTGCTCTCTTGGATAAGATGATGCTTCTTCCACATTTGGGAGTCTCAAACTCTGAGAGAGTGGACCACCCAACACAGCCTTCTCTCCTTGGCTTGTGTATGAGTAGCTGGCCAGCCCAATTCTTGCTCCTGAAATTTCTTGGATGAGATTCAGACGCAGTTTAATGTGCCCCCCAAAATCTCAGGGGACACAGACCTTGCTCTTGGGGTGTTCCTATTGGGGTGTTCCTAATTTTACACATGGGGCTGGCATCCCAATCCTCCTTCTGAGGAAATGACTGGAATCATAATACAACTAGAGCACTCTCTAAAAATCTTCTGTCGGCCTCCACTTTCTCATTTCTTGACTTCTCCAGTCTCTTATTTAGGCTAGAGGTGGGGTCAGCTCAGGATTAAAATTTGTTTTTAACCTCCCACGTTTTTTTTTTAATAACTTTTTTTACTATTATTTTGAAATAATTATTAGTTCACAGGAAGTTGCAAAGAAATATACAGGGAGATCTCATCAAACTTTCATCTTCAGTGTTAACATCTTACATAATTGTAAGGCAATGTCAAAACCAAGAAATAGATACAGAAATAGTACAATCCATAGAGCTTATTCAGATCTCACTAGTTATACAGCACTCAGTCATGTTTGTGTCTGCAACTCTATGTGATGTTATCACGTGGAGTTTTATGTAAACCTCACCACAATCAAATACATAGCTGTACTGACACCATAAGTCTTTCTCATGCTACCCCTTTAAGCACGGCCCCCTCTTCTCTTATCCCTAATCTAGAAACCACTAATCTGTTCTTCATCTTTGTAATTATTATTTCATGGAATCATTGAGTATGTGTCTTTTTAAGATTGTCAGCTATCTCCTTTTTAGAAGTCCTTCAAAAATTACGCTCTTAACTTTGGAATGTAAGATGTATTGTTTTTGTGCTGCAGCCAAAATGGAGGTAAGAAGAAGAGTTTCATTTTAACATCCTGTTACAAATAGTTTTGTTCAAGTTTGGACATATTTTCTACTTTGTGTCTTTCTGATGAGTCAGCATTTTGTTCATTTAACAAGTATTTATGGAGTGCCTGGAACTTTATTGTCTTTGATTTGATTATCCTGCATTAAGCTTAATGGTCTCACGAAAGCAAATAACTCCCAAGATCTCCTCTTAGCTTTATATATTGTTCTGTGCTACTATTTTACAACTTTTTGTTCTTAAGGTGCTTTAGCTTGAATGTGCCCACATTGAAATTCCTTTCCACTTTCTGTTTAGCCTCAAAAAATCTCTATCCCGCTGACTTGCCATTTCACTTCTTAGGGTGTCTTGGAGTCATCTATGAAACCATGAAAGTTTCATCATATACCTATTTCTTCTAATATCTTTATAAAATTAAGCACCACAAGCAGCCCTTCTTGACCTCCGTGAGCTCTTACTTTTTGCAAAGAAATTACTTTTTTTGTTACCCGGTTTTTCTATTTTGAGATTTAGTTCTTCATCTATTTCCAATAGTTTCTTAATCTCAATCGTTCTTACTTGCCCACAGGAAGTTTTTGGTGTGGCCACCTGTCAAAGACAATTCTAAAGTCTTAAAACAATGCCCCCTTCCCATTTCTCCATGTAAACTCTGATAACCAGACCTAGTTCCTCTGTAGAGAACCCGTCCTGCCTTTGCCCCCACAGGTTGTGTTGATTTGAGCTTTCTGTGATTCAGTACTTTATTTAACGATTCCACCAGCTTGATTAGTATGGAAAAAAGAGACAACCAGGTTTTCAAGTGTCCCCCTAAAAACTCGGAATAAGGCTGACTGTTCTCTGTCTAACACAGCTGCTGTTGCAACAATGGATGTCCCATCATGGTCGGCAGCTCCACGGTCTGCCCGGGAATTCACTCGAAATTCTTAAGTAGATCACATCCTGCCTGGGTGATTTGTTGATATCTATTTTGTCAGTTAAGACTAGAACATTCTGTGCATTTACTACAACTTTACTGAATGCTCCAACCTTTCCATTTCAAGGTTACACATCTTCCCCGGTAAAGGGCAAGGCACGGCGCTCATGCAATCTCTATTCTCTTTCTCTTTTTATTCCTTAGTGCATTCCATTGATGCCCTCAGTTTCTTGGTTTTGTTTTGACATTCTTTGAGGTTTCTTGCAAGGTGTTCTTTAATGGATCATAGGATTTCAAAAATAAAAGGAATGTTAAAATGAAATTTGGTCTATACGCCCCAGTCTAGAGATGAAAAACTAAATTTGAAAGAAGTTATGTGACTCAACCTGACCCATTTAATGGCTTACATTTCCTTTCTGGATATGTGTGCTTATTTTTTGCTACTTAGTTAATATGAAATTTTGAATGACATGGGTTCCTTTTTGGCCTTAAGATGCTGACCTTTTGTAAACTTCCATGGTGCTGCAAAGATAGGGTATCTAATCTGTGGTTGGTTGTGTTCCACTGTTCAGGATCCAGAGGAGTCCAGCTGACCTGTGGTATCGTCAAGGTAGCAACCCTTTGCCCAGCCATCAGCAGGTCAGGATGCCCTGGCCTGATAATCTCCACAGCCTCTGCCCGACTCCTTCTAACAGCTTGTTCATTTCTCCACAGATTAAAATTCCTGTTTACAGTGTGTTCCTTTTATAAACAGCCTGCTTTCCCAAAGACTGCTTTCTCAGACCATCTCATCTTGCCATCTCTGCTGGGAGATCCGAGACAGGACACCCAGGGTTTAAGTGGGATGCGATGAGATAGGAAGCCCTTTCATTTTTTTTCCAAAGGGTATGAAGTCAGCCAGCTTCTTTCAACTGACCATCCTGCTGCCTTAATTTTATAGCTGAAACAAGGCACAAATTCTTCTCCTTCCCTTCAGCCTTCCTTCTGAACTCTGCACGTGCATTCAGTGGCATCAGGGCACTTCTGGTCCAGCTGACCACATCCATTCCTATGACGTTCACAGCAGCCTTCACCTGCCACCCGTGCACTGCAGCCAGAGGCTCCTGCTCTCTTTTTCTGCCTGTCATTTAGTCAGTCTGTGCTAGTGCTGGGAGAACCACGGGAACAAACACCAAACACACCTTCCCTTTCCTCTAGGCTGTCGGAGTGGGGAGGACCTGTTTCATGCAAGAGTCCCTGAGGCAGGGTCTAAGTTTTCTGCTTTTCTTATGTTCTCCTCGCTGCCGGCACACAGCAGGCCTCAGTGGGTCTATGTTCATCATTGGATGTATCCTGGCAGTGTCTCTCTGCCTTCACTCCAGGCCCTAAAGGTGGATGTGTTGTGAAACAGCCAGAGAAAACTTCAGAAATGTACATCAGCCTTGTCACTTCTCTGCCTGGTGCCCTTCTCACCACACACACCTGCTGCCCCATCACACCTTCGATGTGGAAAAATGAATTACTCTCTGTTTTTTTTGTTCCCGTGGTGCAGAAATGTGATGCCCACACCCTGCCACGGCCTCACTGTGGCTCTGGTGTAGTCCCCGCCCCTTGACTTAGACATGAGATGTTTGGCCATCGGATTGGGGTGGGCCTAACGCCGTTTTGGTGGGTTTGCTCCCCTGCATCTCTGCCATCTACAGGACAAGAATGGACCCCAGGATCACATGAGGAGGCCTGCCCCAGCCAACCCACACGTGTGCAATGAGACATAGACGCGCACAGCTGTGTGCCACTCAGTTTCAGTAGCCGTCAGGCCGGGAGAGCTGGTGGATGCAGAATCCAGAGGCCCTGCCAGGCCTGCCTCACAGTCCTCGGCATCCTCTCGAATGCACTTTTGGACATGCACTCTCATTCTCAGTATTCCAGTAGCTCGCTCCCACTCAAGGGCTTTGCAGTTGCAGCATACTGTTTCTAAAGTATTTCCTTCAAATATCTGATGGGGTCTCTGGTAGTGAACTGGTAATAATGAGAGCAGTACAGCAGGGTAAGGGGGTAGTGAGTCCTGGCAGGTGCGGGAGGAGGCTGTTTTAGATGAGGTGGCCTAAAAGGGGACAATCAAGTGGAGAACTGAAGGAGGTAAGAGAGCAAACTATGCACGTGTCCATCAGGCACACCATCTCCTGTGCACTCTGAGTTCCTCCTGCCCAGGGACTTTCCATGGTTCTTCTCTCCATCTAGAAGGTCCTTTTCATCCTTCTTGTCCTAGCCCCACCTGTGAGGCCCCATTCTTTCCAGACTTCTCAGCTTCATAGGAGGAGGTGGTTGTCTGTTAGGACAGATGGTCCTGTGTTCTAGGGCCAACCTTGCAGTCTCCCAGGTGTTTGTTGGGAAGAACTAGTTTGAGTTTATAGTCACCTAACAATATAAGAAATTAGACCAAAAAAAAAAAAAAAAGATTTTTAGAAAGAATTTTAAAAATGTATTCAATCTGTTCGTTCTTCCAGCTTTTCTGAAAACTTGTGGCTCCAGCCAGGTTGGTAGGGAGCAGACCCCAGGGTGTCACCTTAGCCTCCTGACACACTGCTGGGGTTGGATTGTCCCTGAGTGTGATACCACCAGCACATGCTGAGAGCTCATGGAAGACACAGCCCAGTGACATGCTGTGGTGTGGTCTAGCGCCTTCCTACTCTAAGTGTGGTCTGAAGACCAGTGGTGCCGTGACATCGATGTCACAGGGGAGCTTGTTGAACATGCAGAGTCTGGGCTCCACCCCAGACCATTTGACCCAGCTCCTTAGTGGTCTGTGTACACCACACAGTCAAAGAAGAGCGGATCGTTTCCTTGCTGATGACATCTCTTACTATCCTCTTTATTAGGACTTTGCAGGTAAATTTCTGTTTAGTTAGTCCCAAGACAAACCGTCCTCCTGAGCATTTTATTTGCTTTGTTGCTCCTGCAGATATTGCAAATTGTGCAGTTTCTCTTTCCCAGTTTGCTACTAAATCTTTATCTTCTACACGACCTTGCACAGTACCTTATACAGAGTAGAAGGAATCTGAATATTTATTTGATAAGTAAATGAATGCATCTATGCCCTGTATGACTAGAAATAAAGACCACAAAAGCCCTCCCGTGGAGAGGTGTGCTTGTCGCAGTAGCATCAGGGTAGCAAAAGAATTGGGAAGTGGCTTTTGGTTGCCACCAGGCCTAAGGACATGGACCCCAGGCAGAGCAGGTGCTGACTATAAAAGAGGAGAGATGGTTGTAGTTCTCAAGAACCAGGAAGGAGTCCACGCTTTTCATTGGTTGCCTTTCACACAGCTGGAAGCTTTGCACATCGCCATTGACCCCCGTAAGCTCTACCTCATGCACCCGTTTTGGTCTTCCATGTTGTCAGCTGAGTAATGGTGACTTTGAGCCATGGTATGATGGGCCGGCCAAATGGACTTGCCTCACCCCTGGAATTAGGGCAGTGACTGTGTCTCACTTTCTCCTCCATGACACAAGGGGCCTTGGGACTGCCAGGCACTGGAACTTCTCTTACCACTTTCTGGGAGGGAGGATGTTGCAGGTCCAAACTCCCCTCCCAAACCACAGCCTCTGTTAGAGTCGTTGCTCCTTTGCTCTTGCAGGTTGGGTGGGGGAGAAGAGGTGGGTGGACTGGCCGTGAGGCCCAGTGTCGCTCAGGCTGCCGGGAGGCGGGAGGTGGTAATAGGCCATTTCTCCTCTCCTATTTCCAGTTATCCGCACCTCTCTGGGAAGGCTTGGAAATTTGGGGCTGCTGGCCTCTGTTCCAGCGCTTCAGAGGCCTAGAGGGGGACCAGGTGGCTAGGACAAAGGCATGAATGGCAGACCTGTGCCAGTGTCCTCTTGCCCTGTAAGTGTCGGTGCAGCTAAAGGGCTAGTAATGCTGCTCACCTGCCCGCTGGCCACCTGGGCCAGATGCGGACGTCCCTGTAGGAACCACAATCAGCAAATGTGTGTGTTTGTGTGTATGCATGTGTACGAATACACACACGTATGTATATATATTTATTTGTGTGTAAATGTATATATATCCCTCCTCACCCCAGAAACTAAACTGTTTAATAGCTCATGTATGCAAGACATGAAAATACAGCTTTTCAGTAATTTTTATATAAGAAAGTAGGGAAGGGACTGAGAAGGGAAGCTGGTGTAATTCAGAAGCTGCTCCTCCATCTAAACATGGCCCTGGAGGTTAAACAGCAGACGCAGCTAGCCCAGCATCTTCTGGCCTCTGCAGTCAATGGTGAATCCAAACAAACCCAGATATACTCTTCTCCTCACCCTGTCAGGTACTGTCCTGCTCCCCAGCCTCAGTTTGGGGGAGACCACCTGTATCACCCAGGGATCACCAGTCCTTCTTGTTTTCCCATACCTGAAAGCAGGGGGTGAGGTTCTGGAATCTGTAGTAGACCCAAGCAAAGTTCCAGTTTGGGGTTGCTGATGGAGTTGTACAAAATGAGATCCAGTTTTCTCTGTCAAGTAGTAGTACCCTGGGACATTTTTTGGCTGCTCTGCGTACTTCATCCATTATGAGCCAATCCCGATCTCCTTCCTCAGAGGAGGCTGCAAATTTGGAGCACATAGACGTAGGCTCACATCTTAGATCACTTTTGCCAACACACATTACCTTATGTTTATTTGAGTTAAGTTTCATCTGCCTTCAGGCTGTGCAATCCCCAACGTGTTCAAATGCATCTGGAGTTTCTTGCAACTCTCTTAAGCTTTTATGAGCCAAAACAATTTAGAGCTGTTCGAAATCTCTGGGAAGAGATTAAACAACAATTATGTGACAATTGCCCATGTAATCTCTGACCAGGTAGAAGAGACAGGGAAGCCCCCCTGCGAGGCAGGAGAGCACTTATATTGGCTTGTGCCTCTCCTGGTCTCACCGCCCTGGAGAGGTGCCAGGGAGGCCATTGCAGCGTTTGCTTCTGCAAATGGAACATGTGGATGTCTGTGCGTCAGCCAGGCGGGGCCGCTGCCCTTTCTGGGAGCCGGGGAACCGTGTTACATAAGCCTGTTCTGATGAGCGAATTATCAGAGAGAGAAGAGGGAGCAGAAGAACTGCTGTCAGGAAGTGAGCCAGCAGCGAGGAGAGGAAGCCGGTCCACCAGCCTCGCAGATCTGCAAAAACACCAGCAGAGTCTAACCAAGGGGGGGAGGGAGAATAGGAATGTGGCTCCAAGGACTTCTCCAAAAAGCCAAGTGGTCAGAGTGGCTGAACCTTAGAGCTGGAAGGAGAGGCTGGGCAAGGATGGAAGCAGCTGCCCTCAGGACCCAGGATAAAGAGAGCGATGAACAGGAGAGGGGAAGAAGGCCCTGTCTGCAAAAACTCTGAGCTCGGAGGGTGTCAGGCTGGGCTGTGTGGGCAGAGTCTGAGCGGATCACGGAGCGTTTCAATGAGCTAATCTAGTCAGCCTCAAGCTGTTCCACAGACAGTGGGTGTGAACCCAGAATCATCTCAGACTTTCACTTTAGAATGCTTCTTTTAAGAAAAAAACATGGAGAAAGCACCAAACCCAAAGGACTGCTTTGGGGGGCCAGTGACCTCTGCAGGTAGCGGGCCAGATGCGAGTGGGGAAGGTCTGGAAAGGCGAGCTGCCTGTTCCCGTTCGGCAGCATTCTGGAAGAGCTTCTCTTTTTCTGACTCAAGATTACTCGCCACTTTTTAGTTTCTGGAGACAGAGGCCAACAGCACACAAACCCTTGTCTCTAGACAACTTTTGTTCCTTGTCGGTCAGTTCGTTCCCAGTTGCATCTGCCTGAGCAGCCCATACACAGCAACCGGACCTCGACAAAGCTTATCCACCAACGGGAGGGTGACCGTGACCCCCGCAACCACCTTGCTAATAAATCACCCCTCACCCTCCCATTGGGTGTACCTGGGTCTTGCTTCCTGTTCCTTGTGACCGTGGGGAGGACCTACTGTTAAGAATGAGAGACAAAGACCACCAGCGTTGGGGGGATCGACAGCAGCACTGCAGCCTGGGCCAGCCCGATGGGGAAGCGGGTCCACAGAGAGCCTCAGGTCAAAAGCCCTGCCTGTTTCACGGGTTTCTTTTCTTTTTCTTCCTTTCTTCTTCTTCTTCTTCTTCTTCTTCTTCTTCTTCTTCTTCTTCTTCTTCTTCTTCTTCTTCTTCTTCTTCTTCTTCTTCTTCCTCCTCCTCCTCCTCCTCCTCCTCCTCCTCCTCCTCCTCCTCCTCCTCCTCCTCCTCCTCCTCCTCCTCCTCCTCCTTCTTCTTCTTCTTCTTCTTCTTCTTCTTTTTTAATGTTCTATTCATTAGCAAAGGCTGTTGCAGCAAAGTGCTACTGAAGAAACAGTAGGAATTTATTTTCTCACGGTTCTGGAGGCTGGAAGTCTGAGATCGAGGTGTTGGTCGGGCTGGTTCTTTCCGAGGCCATGAGGGAGACGTGTTCTGGGCTTCTCCCCTTGCCTCATGACGCGGTTGGCCATCTTCTCCCTGTATCCTCACAGCATCTTCCCTCTGTCTGTGTTTGTGTTTGAATTTCCTCTTCTTATAAGGAAACCAGTGATGCTGGATTAGGGTCCATCTCAATGACCTCATTTAATCTTAATTCCTTTTTAAAGACCCTGTCTCCAAATGTGGTCATATTCTTAGGTGTCTATGAACTTGGGAGAGATACTCCTCAGCCCATAACACAAAAGGTTTTCTTGCTTAAGTCTAGCTGTGAGGAACACCCACTTAGAGAAGAAAGTATCACAGCTTAAGTGGTTCCAAGGGACAAGTTCTGATAGTTCATTGTTGGCTGAGCCAGAGTCAGATTTCATTTGCTTCAGTGAATGTGGGAGGAGGGAGAGGCTGCCTGATGCCTGAAGGCTTTTCCAGGTTCCTGGCTGAACCACCAGGATGTCCCAGGGTACGCTGACAGTTCCTAGTACATGAGCTGCCCAGGGCCTTGGCATCTTGGGTGCCAACCTGATGAAACCTTGGCCTAGGTGGCCACATCATGTTGGAAGTAGATTAGGTTTTCATCCATTTAGATCAAATAGCAGGGAACTATTAGGGTACTAGTCAGGGAAACAAGATCATTTTCAAATTTCGCACAAGTTTTGCACAAAGCCACGGATTGACCTGAGGGGAGGAGATCTGGGCTAATGTCCTGGACTCACCCTGAGGCCTAGGTCGTGGGAATGGAAGATGCTGGAACGCCTCTGACTAGGTACCCAGCGCCGTGGGCTGGCCTTTGGAAATGATGGTGAAAGTCATCTAAAGGAGGGAATGCGCAAAGCTGTGTCCTGGGAGCACAGCCAGTTTCGCCTGAGTGTCACGCCTCTAGCTGTGGCTGGATGCTGAGCAAGGGAGCATCTGTGTGGGTGCCAGTCCCCAGGGAGCCTCCCAGCAGCACTGGGCTTCCTCCAGCCACAGCACCAGGGGGCTGCCCTGGCTCCTGGTGGCAGTGTCCAGCTGGTCCTTTGGGATTCCTGAGAGAGAAAATTTAGTAAAAGACATCTCATACCATACCTCATTAGGTAGGGACTTTGGCCAACTTACTTGAATTTAAAAAGGAATTGTGGCTTATTTTGAAATAGCTGTTGGGGTGGTATAAAAAACACAGATTACAGGGATAATGAGGAATGAGAGGTTGATAGGGACAGGTAGAAAAGGTAGCAGGCATTGCATAAAGAGAGTACAGCAGGTGTAAAAGCGTGGGAAAAAAATGAACACACCTGCCATACTTGGGGAGCCTCAAGTGTAAACCTAATTTCAACTACAGTTAGACATTTCTCTATCACTTTACAGTTTATCAAGAGTTTTCACATAGTTTCTTTTGCATTCTCTCTTAACCCTGTGCCTATCATATTAACATTTTACAATAGAGGACACTGAGGCTCGGAGATGTGAAGTAACTTGCCAGCTTGCCGATTCTCAGAGCTTATAAGTGGTAGGCTTAGGATTCTAACCTGGTGTCTACCTTCAAGCTCACATCCTTGACCATGGTGTGCTGTGAGAGGCTCCTGCCGTTGTTGTGCCTGGGGACCAGAGCGTGGTCTGCGTGGGTAGGGGTGAGTATTTTGACCCTGAGTTGTTTGGAATTGCCGGATGCATGATGATAATGTAAAGCAGACCCACTTTCAGTTGGCTCTATCATTGTCTGGAAATCTCTGCAGATGATTCAGCCCCTTATTGTTCAGAGCCAGAGCAAACCTCTTGCTCTCCCTCCCTGGGGCACCCCACTGCAGTGATGCTCTCACTGTGGGGCTCCGGATTGCCCAGGGCAAGGCTCTTGCAGTAGGGCAGTTGTGTTTCCCGCCAGCAGCCGCCCAGAGCCAGGAGGAGAAACATCAGCTGGCTGGCACTGGGTTGTCAACAGGGAGATGTGGACCTTTTCAGAAATTATTTCACACTGAGGGTGAGTAGCCTGATCCCGCTGGGCTCTGGAAAGCGTATGTTCTCCTTTGGGAAGGGAACCTGGGGGCAGAGGTGAGGAGATTCAGTCCTGCCATAGCTCAGACTAAATCCCCCCACAGAGAAGGACGATCTTCAGACTCAGCCTCAAGACAGCATGACAGGGAGAGGAGGCGAAGGGGCACTGTCGGCAGCGGGATTGATAGGCACGTGCTTGAGGGCCGTCAACCACAATCTTCACCTACACTTGATATAGGGAAGAAGCAGACACACTCTGTAAAATTGGCATTTTCCACACGTTTGATTAAAAAACAATAGCATTTTTGTAAGTGAAGGTACAACTTCTGGGATAACCTTCCTCTCATGCTTCTTGGAAAAACAATCTTAAAGCAAGATCATGAGGCAACTATGCATGTGTGTGTGTGTTTATCCAGGTGCCACAGCAAGATGTGTAAAATGTTTTCATTCCTCGCCTCTCGAGGTGAATTCTATTAGGAGAACAGTAGGAGTCTGGCATTCTAGTCAGATGCAGTACAAGCAGGTCTTGTCGCTTAGCTGGAGTTTCCTATGCAGATTCGGAGTTAGAAGGTCTTCTGGGCACAGTGGGGCTCTGCAGGTTACAGACTTGGGCTCAGCTTACCTGGGTCATGGGACTACTTTTGTGGCCTTTCACATGGGGACTAGCCTGGAGCCTCGACCGTCAGGCAACAATTCAAACTGCCCTTCTTAAATGCCTGACCACTTGGTGACCAGTTTGTTAACTTCTCTTGTTGTGGGAATATCTTCTGTTTTAGTAAAAAAAAAAAAAAAAAAAATTACAAAATAAACGCAATTTCTTTGTAAACCCAAAGTCAAATAATATAGAAGTAAATAGAATAAAAAATGCAACCTCCCCTTTAACTCTCTATTCCTATAGTCTCTCTCCCCACCCGTTCCATGTCCACTATTGATAGTTTGGGATGACTCCATTCTGACCATTTTCATGTGTTGTCACAGACGTATTGCACATACAGGCATGATTAACATGTATTGGTATGTGCATGTGCATTAATGGGGTCCTACTATACTACACACATTATTCAGTGATGTGCTTTTATCCATGGCAAATTTTCCATTCAGCACATACAGATCTACCTAATTTATTTAATCAGTGCATACTATGTAATCATTCTCCTGATATGGACATCGAGATTATGGGAATGTCATATAAAAGTAGTCCATGCTTCTTTCACCCTTTTATTGATCCCACTTGCTTAAAATTCTCAAAAGAGCCAAATTTGGGGCTACTGCCTTGGGCAGTTTGAAGAGTACAGAGAACTACCCCTAGCTCTTCTTGAGGCTCTACCTCAAATCCCTGCTCCTCTCAGGTCTGACAATTTTAATCTCCATTTCTTTATCCTGTGTTTATTTCCTACCACTAGCTTCATCTTCTAAAATGCAGAGAAACTAGGTGTTGAGAGAGGTGGGGATAGAAACTTAATAAGAATTCCTATGCCACTAAGACAAGAGGACTTTGCAATGTGTAGAGATAATTCACAGTAAGGTATTGCTGTTATCCTTATATGACACTTTATAAGTCATTTTCTCCTGGGCCATGTCACTTCTGTGCACAGCGTTCATGTGAACTCAAGTCCAGGCTCTTTTCTTGAGGAGATAGAAGAGACCTGGGAGGATGAAGAGGATTGAGTGGTTGGATTAAAGAGGCACTGAAAGGGGATGGGGACAAAAGAGAGACCAAGAGAGAGATGCTAGGAGCTAACATTGTCCAGGTCATGATGTTGCCAACGGCTGACCCTGCCGCCAGCCAGTGTGTTTGCCTGCTGACTGGGCTCGAAAGTTGGAATTGGGTTATTGTGGATGCTAGCCAATGACTTTCTTGCCACAGGAGTGATTGCTTTTTGCTGTGTTTGCAAGATGTGAATTCATTCTTTTTTTAATATCAGTAATATACAGTAAAGAGCTTAATCCAATTTACAAAGAAATAGGATCAGACAAGCCTTGAAAATACAATGTGCCTTTATGGCTATAAGATGACAGCGCGGGAGAAGAGTAAGTGTTACAGCAGCAAGGAAACACTCTCCATCACCATCACCCTTCCTCATCAGGATCGTGGCATGGGAGTGACACAACTGTGAGCAGCTCGGAGTTTTAGGGGTACCTTTGGAGCTTTCCTTCCTGTGATGCAATAAAATTGCAACCTACTTACCCAGCAGGGCACCTTATTAATGTGCGGCTATGGAGATGAAGCTCCAGACCCTTGTCAGGAGAAAATCTAAGAGTCGTTGTTCAAGTAGAAAGCATGCCGGTCCACCAGCACTGCCTTTCTGGTCCTTCATGAGCAGTGATGCTTGTTTGCTAGCTGTGTGAGCCTGACTAGAGGTCCGAGCTCTGCTGCGTGAAGGATGTGGCTCGGAGTCATGCTGGGCATGTTTCATAGGCAGGAACTGATAGAGAGGAAAGGCTGGGAATGGATGGGAACCCCTGCCCAAAAGCTATGTTCTGTGTCTCCACATACAAGAGGTTGTACCGGCTCTAGATTTGCTTTGATGCCCTGATATACTGATCTGGTGAGAGGGTGGCCAGAAGTCTCCAGAAAGCTAGAATCCTGATGCTCAGAAAGGTAGAGAGAAAGCTGTGTTCCCTAGTAATGGTGGGGTTCCCACCAGGCTTCAGTGCAATTAGGTCCTTGCACAGTTTTTGAATGTCAAGTATGTGAAGTGAAGTTTGGAGGACGAGTCAAATAAGGTTATATTTTTAAGGTGGTGGGGAGGACATTCTAGATAGAGGGAAGAGCAAGAACATTAAAGACCCTGGAAACAGCATGGCTTGTTCCACGTGACTAGAGTTACAAGGAATGAGATGAGACATGGATGAAAGCCAGAGCATGGAACAGTGAGTGGATGTGCCCTTCTAAGGAGCTGGGACCACAATCAGTAGGTGATGTGGACCCCATCGAAGGTTTTAAACAAGGCGGTGACGTGGCTTAACATGTGCTTTTCTAAAGATGCTGGGAGATGTCAGGGGAATGAACAATTCTTGAAGCAAGGAGACCACGTAGAAATCTGGGACATGAAGCCAAGGGAAACCCAATGAGGTCTTGAACATGCGTGGAAGGTGGGGAGAGAGGCACAGGGACACAGGCTGGAAAGCTTGAAGGAAGGAATTAACAAGGACCAGGCAGGTTGTCAGGGTCCCATCAAAGGGAGACAAGAATTCAAGCAGCGGGCCCAGAGCTGGATCTTACAGACGGGTGGGTGTCTCTTGGCAGGGATTGGGAAGGAAGCAGATAGGATGGGGAGAGTCCAGCTCTGTCAACATGTGCATGGGGGCAGGGGGCTGCCCTGGACGTAGTGGAATCCTAGCTCAGCTCAGTGCGACATACTTCAGAAGCTGTCTTCTGATGGAGATGGGGTCAGGATGGACCCTGGAGGAGGTGAGTGGAATAAGAACAGCAAGGTGGAGGTCTTTGATTACGGCAGCAGGATGGGGCTGGGAAAAGCAGCAACAGAGACAGTCTGAATGCACCATGACCCACCCTCCTGGCCACCTGCAGCATGTGCAGTCGGCCAGGTCTTTAGAGCTAAGCAAACCTGAGTCCCAGTCTCTTCTCAGGCACTTCCGGGCAAATTGAGGAACTTACTTAACTTCTTGGAATGTCAGTATGTATGCCCATCTTAAAGCAGAGCTGACAGGACCTACTTCACCTGGCTTTTGTAAGGAGTAAGTTAAATCAAATGAATACCATATGTGAAGTCATCAGCAGGAATAGGTTCAATTATTCAACTGATTTTGCATCCACCATGTTCCTGGTACCATGCAAAGAACTAGGGATCCAGTTGAGAACTCGACAGAACAAGGTTTTTATTCTTCTGGAGCTTTGATACCAAATGCCCTATCACTACCAGTAGTGCTCAGTTTTCTTCTTTCTCCCCACGCCACTGCATATTCTGGAGTGAGCGCCACTGTGTGCACCTTGCTTTCTCACTCTCCTTGCAGTCAATCCCTAATGCACTAGTTCCCACCTCTGGTTTGCACCAGCAGCACCCAGGGAGTTTTCTGAGGGAGCAGATCCCCATCATTTGCACACTGGATCACTTTCCAGAGTCTCCGCTGCATTCATGGGGCGCAGCTGGCTGACTTGGTGATGACCGAGGCCTGGCGATCACAGCCCCAGTTACCAGGGTGAAGAGGAAAACACTGGGCTTGGGCTGTACACATTACAGCAGGACAGAAACCAAGCTGGGCCAATGTCAAGAATCAAAAAGAACGAGAAAATATGCTAACTGTGCTTTTGAGTGTTCTTGTTTCCTTGAGGGGAATTTCATGGTTATTTAATTAAAGCATTCCACTTTGATCAAAGGTGTTACTTTGACTTCTCAAGTATGAAATACAAGACTTGTGAGAGTCAAACAACTTGTTAAATGCAAACAATTTACCAAGGGCCCTAAACAAGACAAAATATAATAAATGGTAAGTCTTAGAAATTAAGTGTAAACATCTGTGGAGAAACTAATTATTCCTCTTGTTATAAACATTAACTCACATTCACTTTTAAGCCCATGATATTCTAATGATGTTCATCATCAGCCACTCCTGACTACAATGAGAAGAACTGCAGGGGGATTCTGTTTGTTAAGGCGCACTGGGATCTGCACTGTACTGTCATTGCTTGATTGGAGTGTCACATGCCTCGAGTCTTCACGCTGTGTAAAGTGGAGAGAACCAAGAGCTGCCTTTATGTGAGGTAAAATGTTTTGCATTTATGACAGAACTGGAAGGCTAAGGTAGCTTACTGAGACACATAGCTCAGGTTTTGCAAGGAGAGATACAGTGTCAGAGCTGTACCAGCATCCTGCCCTGTAAGTAGACACTGGGGGTGATGGGTCACAGCTGTGCTCAGACAGGCCCAGGAAGAGATGAGCATAAAGACTTTGGATCCTGTTAGCTCCATATCCATTCATTCATTTCATTCCCTCAACAAGTGTTTAGTGAACACCTACTGTGTGCCAGGCACTGTTCTGAGCACTTGGGATCCATTAGTGACTGAAAGAGACAACGATCCTTGTTCTTATGGAGCCTTTATTCTACCAGAGGGAGGCAGACAATAAATCACAATATAGGTGAATTATAAGGAGATTATGTGACAAAGAAAAGTTAGAGTAGGGCGAATGGGGTTGGAAATGGCTGTGGTATTCAGAAAGGAGGGGAGGGCAGGCCTTGGGGAGAAGGTGACATGTGAGCAAAGACTTGCAGGAGGTGAAGGGGTCCACTCCATCTGGGAGAGGCGAGGCAGGGTACGAAGTGGGAGTGTGCCAAGGATCAGTGAGACCCGTGGGGCTGGAGCCAGGAGTGAGGGGGACAGAGTGACGGGTGACAGCAGAGAGAGACATGGAGCCAGAACCCCTAAGACCTTATAGACTATTTAGAGACTTTACTTTTACTCCTGGTGAAGGGGGAGCTATGGCAGTGTCCGGAGCACAGCGTGGCATGTCCGACTTAGGTTTCGGATCTGCCTGTGGCTGTAGTGGGGCATGGGGTCCTATGGCAGGAATCCAGGAAATGCAGAAAAGCAGCGAGGCTAGCAGTGGAGACAGTGATTCGGATGAATCGTAGAGGCTGGCTCCAACAGGATTTCCTGGTGAGCTGTATGTGGGGTGTGGGAAGAAGGAAAAGCAGAGCTGGATAACTGGAATGACTGAAAAAGAGAATCTACAATAAACTCACGATCCAACATTACCCACATTGGGAGTGCGGTGGGAGCTGGAGGGCACACAGGCTGCATGCTTGGGTAGCCCCAAGTAGTTCGCGTGGGTACCACGGTGCCTGGGGAGAACCTGGGCTTTGGTGTCAGACAGTCTTGTCTTTTAAATGCATTTACTTGCTCTGTGACTTTGACAAAGTGGACATCGGTTGTCCCTTCCCTTTCTTTTGAGGGGCTGGATGAATAATCTGACCCTGAGTTGGTGGTGGGAATGAAGAGAGGGCAGAGAAGCTGTTTCTGGCGTGACCTCAGCTGCAGAGTCCTCCACCTCCAGATGTCCCCCATCTCCCCCTGAGACGGTGGTACCGCTGTGGGATCTGAGGACTCTGGCTGGAGGCCAAGGTTCTTTCTGGCAGCTATGACCTTCTGGTGGTGGACCATGGTCAGATAGGTCCAGTAAGTGATGGAGAAAAAAAAAAGAAAAGAGAAAAAGACATGGAGGTATGTAGCCATAGCACAGCCGGACCTTGTCTGTGTGGGGGTAGGAAGACTTCAGGGGCAGATATGGCCCTGCTGCTGGCCTAATGGCTTAAAAGGCGGGGAGCCTGTGCACTGAGCCTCTTGACCTGGTAAGAACCATGAATGCTGAGAAATCAGGGAAAGACCAGAGTTCTGCCCGTCGTGTGTCTTCGGAACTCCGGGGCAGCCTTCGCCCTCAGTGATTGCTGCTTTGGAACTAACACGAATGAAAGCAACTTGAAAAACTTAGTCTGAGTTGTCATCTTCACCAGTCTTCAGACCTGGCCTAGTTTATCCCACTCTCATTCATTCCTTCTGCTTTAGTCAGCTCGGGCTGCCATGACAGGATATCAGAGACGGGGATACTGAAACAACAGAAGTTTACCTTCTCACCATTCTGGGGAGGCTAAAAGTCCGAGATCAAGATGTGACAGGATTAGTTTCCTCTAAGGCCTCTCTTCTTAACTGCGGATGGCTGCCTGGCTGTCGTCTCTTTACCTCTTCGCATGTCATCCCTCCGTGCACACCCACCCCAGGTGTCTTTCTTCTTATTATAAGGATTAGGGCCTGGGTTAGGGCCATCATAATGGCCTCGTGTTGACTTAATCACCTCTTTAAAGACCTTATCTGCAAATAGAGTACAGTACTGGGGGTTGGGACTTCAACACATAAATTTTAGAGGAATATGGTTCAGCCCATAATGCTCTCTTCCTGGAAATTTTTTTTTATTTATTTTTTGCCATGGCCTAGACTGGGCTCCAGGCTCTGTGAGTGTTCCCTGTTTCTGTCGTCATCATCCATTTCCCTGCTTATAACCTGGAACCTGGCTGCTCAGTCCTCTGAATGTTGTGGCACAGTGGCCACTGTCCTGTTCCTAAAAGCCTCTGGTCATTCCCATAGACCCAAGGCCCTGGGCTGTGCCCTCCCTGGAGAACCTCTCCACCCTTTTTCCTCCAAATTTTGCCTGTCATGTGTCAATCATAAGTGTCAATAACCACATTGAAATGTTACTTTATTGGCCTCCTACTAGCTTCTAGCCTTTGGACCAGCTGCTTCCACATACATTAACTACTGTAATTGATTCAATTATGATTTAATTCAAGAAGGCTGCTGGGATTTGGGCCTGCACGTTTTAAAAATGCAAGGCATGATATATTCTAAAACATCTTCCATGGTTCTAATGAAATATACATTAGGAAACAGAACACTGACATTTACATGTTTTTATTGTCAGTGTGGCTGTTACGTTTGCTGGGTTTATTCAGATTGCAGTGGTTGGTTTATCTTTAGTAATCAGGACTGGCTGTAAGGATTCATGAGAAAACGAGGAAGACAGAAACGTCAGATGGCCCCAAGGATGCAGAGCCCGCAGCCGAACCGTAAGCACACGCGAGTTTCGCCCCAGTGGCAGCCGGGTTTGTCACGTAGCCGCGGCGGCGGCAGCAGCAGGCTCTGTGCTCTGTGTAACACCTGTGTGCCACTCGGTTCCGCTGGCCCTGCCTCTGCAGTCTCTGCAGCTGCCGGAGAAAGCCGAGCCTCCTTCTGTATATTCTGCGTTCCAGCTCCCCGAGAGAAGATGCAGTGGGCTCTGCATTGTGCTGGAATCATACCATGCTCTGAGATGTCTTGGCAGGGGGGCAGGATGACTGGCTTGTCGGTGTAACTGACCAGAATAATCTGGTGGCACAGGGCTGTGGGCAGAGTGTCCTAGTGGACCTCAGAAGGTCATTGGCTCATTTCAGCATGGGCTCTTTATGTGAAATGTCTTAATTTCCATATCTCCAAATAGAGGAGTGGGTGGCAATGTCTTACTTCAAGGAGCTACATAATGATGACATAGAAATGCAGCAGATATTCTATAATTGCAGAACAACCCAGGTAATAGATACCTAGCCAGTAAACCTAATCAATTCAGCAGAAGACACCATTAGCACTTAGCTCCAAGGCTACCAGTGAGAAAACAAGCTGGTAGTTTTTATTGTATTGTATCTGAACTGCTAATATTCTTCCTGCTGATAGGAGCCTGTGCCAGAGTTGTTCAGAAATTGCTTTGTCAAGCCTAGCTCTTTGGGAGATGGGGGAAGGGGGTCGGAACAGATCTGGGGACATTCTGTGCTACGAATAACCGTAAAATCTTCCTTGAAAAGCCGTGCAAAGTTGCAACGGAGATGAGGTGGCTGGGAATTGGCTTTGGCTTACTCAGGAAAAAAAAATGAAGAGAAGGGGGATTCCATCCTAGGAGGCTGAGTAGCAGAAACACTCTCGAGGAAGGCAAGAGCGATTCCCAGCAGGTACCACCCCAGGGGACCCAATGGCCAGGCAGGTAAAAGCAGAGCATGAGAGCCAGGATGCCCTGCTCAGTGCTTCTTGCTGCCCAGGTGAGAGGAGAGGAAGGGATTTGATGCAGAAATGCAATTGGGGAAGTGCTGCTCCAAATGGGCCAGCACTAAGGGCTTGATTGCTTCAAGAAGACCAGAGGCATAGAGCCTGGGGGTCAAGGGCCGAGTTCAATCTCAAGGGGAAGAAACTGACCAGAACAATAGAAGGTCTCAAGACTTAAGATATGCAGTCCTAGAAAAATGGGAATTGAAAAGAAATCAATGGTCTCCAAAGTGGTCCATCCCAGGACCTCTTGTCACTCTTGGGAACATTTCACTCTTGGGGGAGAGGGGAGAAGAGGTGGTTCAGAAGGGACTGTGGCGTGCAATGAAGGGACTGACAAGGGGCAGGGGCAGCTGTCCTAGCTGGTCCCTGGGACCTGGGCTGAACATTAAAATTAAGTCGCCATTTAAATTTTGGTGACTCAAGAAAGTCAGTGACAAGTTCAGGGTTTGGTCTTCTTCCCTGGAAAACAGTTAACAATAGAAAGCTCCTTGGGGGAGAAGATGGGGTGGGGCAGGAAGAGAAAGAGTGTTGAGAGAATGACTGGGTGTTTGCGAGCAGCTTGGAGACCCTTGGCCAGGAGGTACCCTGCACGTAGTATTTGGAGTGGAGCTCCTGGAAGCTGTAGACTACGACTGAAACTGTCAGTTCTTTTGCTTGGCCCCAAATTGAGGAACAGATCCAAACTGAGCAGTGCAAGGTTATATGAAAGAAGCAAAGCCTTGGGAAATGTTTTCTTTTCTGTCCTTTGTCACTCACCTTTCAAACACCTGTACCGTTATCAATATGGACGTCTCTGTGGGCCTGTCACATCCGGAAGAACAGGCTCCCTGACCAAGACAGTCAGTTGTAAACCCAGCATGGCGCTGGGGTGCCATCTATCACTCAGGGCTTTCCAGGAAGAGCCTATTCAGAGGCTGGGCTCTTAACGGGCAAGAAACAGTGTTAATAAAAGTTCTTTTTACTTGAAAGGGCACAGAAAAAAACCAATAAAGCTGAGCCCAGCTTTTTTTAAAAAAAGTTGATAAAACCAACAAAAAATAAAGAAGTAGTTTATTGTGGTTCTAAAAGAAAGACAGGATTTTTTTCTTATTCTCTTTTAAAGATGGAATTAATTAATCCACCACCAGCAGCCTGAGCTCCGAAAGGAATGTTAGCTGGGACTCTGGCGTGGTGTGGGTTAAGTCCTCTGGACTCTGGATAAGCTTTCATTAAAGCAACAGTGTTTAAAGCAGTGAATTTAAATTCATCCACCGGAGAGAATAGGGCACCAGAAGTGGAGAAGAAACCAAAATGACGAGAGTGCTGTTAGGAAGCAATTCTTGAGAGAAGAAATGCAATTCTTTAAGGCCCTGTTAGGGACAAGATGGAATTAATATTAAAACGACCATAGTGGTGTCACAATGACCTTGGTTCCTCCTGCCTCTCCTTTCTCAGCTCCTCACAGCTAAATCCATGGGGGACATCTATACCCCCAAGATTGGGCTTATTTTACTTCCTGAGCAAGCACCACAAAGGAGCCTGTCACTCCTCACTGTCCAACAAGTGGGGTTCAGGGACCAGCTAGGACAACTACTCCTGATCCCCCCAGAGTGACATGTCCCCTCGATCCTGGGATGGACCACTTTGGGGGCTCTTGATATCTTCTCTGTTTCTGTTCTAGGACTGCATATCTTAAGTCATGAGACCTTCTATTGTTCTGGCCAGTTTCCTCTCCTTGAGCCTGAGCTCTGCCCTTGACCCCCAGGCTAGGACCTATCAAATGTCTTCTTGCTGTAGCCTCACGTGGTAGAGAGAGGAAGCTCTGAAGCTCTGGTGTCTCTTCTAATGAGGGCACCAATCCCATCACGGGGCTCTATCCTCATGACCTCATCTAGCCCTCATTACCTCATAGAGGCCCCACCCCCACATGCCACCACTGTGGGGTAGGGCTCCCACACATGGATTTGGGGGAGGACAGAAGCATTCTGCCCACAACAGGGAGTTAATGCAGGGTTTCAAAACTAAGAAAATTAATTCCAAAGAATGTTACCCGCCATTCAGTCAACATTTAACTGTCTCATTTTTTCCAAATCTCATCCTGGACACTTTCCACAGAAACTCTTCAGGGACTCAGAATGAGTCTTGCTTAAGAAAACTTGGGGATCCTCTGGAGGCTGCTTTGGCAGTTCATGCAAATCTTTGTTTCCTCCATTCAGCAGAGATAGGTGCTTTTCAGCTTAAGAAGTTCGACGACTTCAGCTGTAAAGTTTTCCTTTGGTCCTACTTCTGCGATTTTTATAAAAGTCAGCAGTAGTCCACATGAAAAGACGTCTGGTTATCCCTTTGACTATAGATTAGACCAAGAGGCTCCAGCCTCAGACAATGTTAATCTTAACCTAGGCTGGATTTATTAGGCTGCCTGGCATCTGAGATCGCAGATAAGCACATTTTCCACTCTAGCCTTTGCTGTATTAAGCCTCCCAGGGAAAATTTCTAAAGGCTCAGAAAGAAACACTCTTAACTGTAAACCACATAAGCCTTTCTTTTCAATCTTCTTTTTTTTACCTTTTTTTTTGTAAAGTACAACCATGAAACCACCTTCAATGCCCAAGTGATTCATCTGGAAGCCTGATCAGCGAACTGAATTATCTTGACTTTTTAAAAAAGCAAGATGAACTCTTTTTCCAGAATGAGACACTGCACTGCGATGACTCAGTAGAATGCACAGAGCGGCTGTAGTAACGCGGCAATGCAGCCGTGCAGGGAGGTGGACACTGCAGTGCGGGAAGGGGAGGTGTGCAGCTGGAAATGTAATGGCCACAGCCCCAAGACCCTAGCTCCAGGATTTCTGTGATTCTGGACCAGTGGTGCTCACTTCCAGGTGGGGCTCATCAGACCTGAACTTGCTCCAGCTGATCTGTGTATGGTCGGGATCCAGGCCCAAGCCCTGAGTCAGCTGTAGGACTGCCCTGGTCCCAAGGTCATCTCACTTGGGGTTGACATTCATTCATTCAACACATATTTGTTGTGCATTTGTGTGACAGCATTGTTCCAGGCACTGGAACTCCAGAAGGGAATTAGCTAACAAAATCCCTGCATGCGTGGAGCTGATATTCTAGTAGGGGTAGCAGAAAGACCCAAGCTTTCACCCTGGCCTGGAGTTCCAGGGTGGCTATGGATCAGAGAGAAGAGCTGGGTCTCTTTCCAGATCTGCATCCTGAGGACCAAGCTGGACAGCACCGGGCTCTGGGGACTGAGAATGGTGATGGGCCAGCCAGAACCCCTTATGTGGTCTCCAAATAGCTTTGCTTCCACGGGTCCTCTGGCCAGGGCTGTGTTTTTGAACCAGTCCTTCCTGTTATAGCTAGTCCTCCATCCTGCAAAGCTGAAAATATTGTTTACTTGTGGATTCAGGATAAAAACAGCCCGAATTGCTTTGATAGTTGCACAATAAAAGTCTGGGGAGAGGAAATTGAGGGAAGGCAGCAGCAAAAGGGTATGAAAGAGGGAGTCCAGAAATACAGGCTTTGGGTGAAAAGACCAGTTGAGAATCTGCTTTCTTAGCTCCCCAGAGCTGCACCCAGCACTCAGTCCCTCTCTGAGCTCCCGCAGTATATAAACATTAAACAAAACTCAGAATGCAGAAGAAAATAAACTCGGTATTTTATCTGTGACATGGATTATTTTATTTCCCCAAATCGTGATTTAGTACCCCAAAGCTATTAGGAGAATAGAAGCAATGAAGCTCAAAGCCCAGCAACTGTTTCAAACCCACGAACTGGACTTGCTTTTGGCCGTGCAGCTTCCATCCGATTAAGATAGTGGGCACGTGCATTTGTGCCAGATGCCTCTGCGATTATAAACACTTGTGAAAAAGCGGGGTTGGGGGGCTTGAAAGGCAGAATAGTATGTACAATTCTGCACTCAATTCCAGCGTGTGGGCTTTTTTACCCACACCACCGAGCAATTCTCTGACACCCGATGGGTGTCCTACGATTTACCTCAATTCTGACACTGTGGGGATAGTGGTAGATCCCGCGGGTAAGGGCTCCGCAAGGCTGCCACCATTTCAGAAGCCAGTCACAGTCCAGGTTGTTTGTCACCTGCGCTTCTGACCTGTGGCTGTAGATCGGAGGTTCCCACAACCCCGTTCTGGGGTTCAGTGAATTCGTTAGGGTGGCTTGCAGAATTCAGAGAAGCATTTTGCTTACTAGATTCCTGGTTTATTATAAAAGGCTGTCACTCAGGAATGTGCACGTGGAAGAGGTGTGCACAGCCAGGTGTGGAGACAGGTGCGAGGCTTCCACACCCTCTCCAAGGGCGCCCTCTCCTCACATCTCCGCGTGTTCAGCGACAGGGAGCCTCTCTGAACCCTGTCCTTCTCGGTTTTTATGGACACTTCATTACAAAGTATCCCTGGAGGTCAGAGGGGAGGGACTGAAAGTTCCAGCCCTCCAATCATAAGGTTGCTTCCCCTGGCACCCAGCCCCATCCTTAGGTGCTTTCTAAAAGTCACTCATCAACATAAACCCAGGTGTGGTTGGAAGGGGTTTGTTATGAATATCAAGGCACCTTTATCGCTCTGATCGCTTATGAAATTCCAAAGGTCTTTAGGAGCTCCGTGCCAGAAATAGCAAGAAGAGCAAATATATATTTCTTATTATAAGTCATAGTATCACAGTGTGTTAGCCTCAGAACTGCATTGTCAGGGAGGGCGAGGGGGCATCTGTGGTGGGGAGCAGAAGGGAAGGCCAGGGATAGTGAGAGTCCTACACAGTGTATAACAAGATTATCTTGGGAACCAAGGAGGATTTTCTCATCACTTCAGAATTTCATCTAAAACCTAAGAATGGGAATAAAGGTCTCCAAATCAGTGACAATCTATGTTCAGGAAAGCACCTATGATTGTGGCTGGTCGCAGTCGCACCACTACTGTCCACCCCTCAGGTGATGGACAAGGAGGACTTGGGCAGGAGAGGGAAGTGCCGTGTTTGTGAGAGGAGAGAATGACTCCCTAAACGTTCCCTTCTCGGGACTGGGTTGGCCACACTGTCCCTGCTTCATCGAGCTGTGTGCAAATTGCTGAGCCTCCAGAAAGGCAGAACACCTGGCACTGCTCGGTGCGGGGAGGAGGCAGCAGGCCGGCCAGGCAGAGAGGGGAGCAAGGGCGTTCTGAGCCCAGCTTCTGTTTGAGGGGAAAAATTCTGGTTTGTGATATTAATCAGAAGAAATAATATTACTCTATATAATTTATTATTATGTTAATTACTATATATAATTATGTTAAATATTACTAGATTATTACATAATCATATGTGAGCATATGTAATAGAGTACATTTATATATTATACATATAATATAATATTTGCTATATATAATTTTATATTAACTAACATTTCAAACTTCTTATGATCAGATTTTCTTTATGAGAAATTTTCTGCAATGAAGAGATTTTTTTCTTGCAGAAATATAGCACCAGTGAAAAATCTAACAATTTTATTTAAAGCAAGGGTTGGCAAACTACAGCCTGTGGGCCAGATCCGTCCAGCTGCCAGTTTTTTTTAAGGCCGGTGAGCTAAGAATGATTCTTGTTTTTGAATGGTTACATTTTACATGGTTATATAAGTGCCTATTTTGCCTCTTTGCCTGCAAAAACTAAAATATTTACTCTCAAGCCCTTGAAGAAAACTTTTGCTGACCCCTGACTTAAGACCTTTTGAGACTCATTTTCCAAATTCTGTTCTAGAATGTGTAGCCACAACTGAGACCAACCTCTGGCCAAACACATTTCAGCAAGAACATAAAGGCCATTTAGTAATGAGGCAGGGCTGGTCACCACATGCAGCTTTCACTTGGTGGGCCAGCATTAGCATCACACACACACACACACACACACACACACACACACACACACACACACCCACACACCCATCTCCCATGCTGGAAATGGGAAAATATTGCTCTTGGTTGGAATTTTCTATTGCACAAACTCCCCTTTGGTATACAAAGCCCTAAAACAACAAGATATAGTTGTATCTCATTCCAGCTTCCAGGCACATTAGGCCTAGCACACATAGCTCACTGTGTCACCAGCTCATGATTGTGGCCCTTAAATACAGAAAAGGTGACACGTGCCAGCCCACTGCAGTAGGGTTCTGTGGCTTTGAAGAGACCCGCATTGTGTGTGCATCTAAGTAATTGGAACTTGGACTCCTCACATCTTTTTTAGCAATGACATTGTAACAGCACAGACCCATCCATCATCATGTCATCCTTATGAAAATGGCTTCCAGTGGTCAACCTGTCATAGTTAATTAGTCTTCCAATATATGAATTCTCAGAAGCAGAGAGACTTTGAGAGCCAGGTTTTCAGATATCTTTGGCAGTGAACTCTAGAGGTATGTGATCTTTTCTGCCTTTTAGTTAGAGCCCTTTCATCTAAGAGGGAGTGTGTCCATGTGGTTAAGAGGTATAGCTAGCCTGGCTCTGCCTTCTGTTCTCAGTTCTAGGGCTGACTCATAGCAACCACAAGGAAGCCAGTGACTCTCTGAGGCCTCAAATATGTGAAATCCAGGAAGCTCTAGGGTAGAATGTGGTTAGTTGATGGCTGCTCAAATGAAGATATCATTGAAGTTTTAGTGTGAAATGTAGTATATCAGGTAGATATTGCTACGAGACACTAAAACTTAGTAGTTTAAAAAAGAAAAGAAACTATTTGTTCAGCTCAAGATTCTGTAAGTTATCAATTTAGTCTGGGTTCAGGGGGTCCTTCTGGCATCCACAGTCAGTTGTGTCTGTGTATTTGGTAGGTGGTTGTGCTGATCTCGGTTGGGCTCGCTCATGTGTCTTAAGATTTGACTGGACAATGGGGCTACTCACTTCTGGTCCATATGGCTGGCTCAGGCTCATCACATGGCAGGGACATGGGTTTCTGAAGAGATAGTGGAAACATGCAAGGCTAGGCTTAGAACTGGCAACATATCACTTCTATTACGTTGTAACAGCCAAAGCAAGTCACAAGGCAAGTCACAAGGACAGTCCAGATCCAAGGGATGGGCAGATTCTACCTGTTGATGGAAGAAACTTCAAAGTCATATTGCAGCAGCATGGATACAGCCAGGGGAAGAACTGCGGTCATCTTTTGCAATCTACCACTGAGAGCTAAGTGCGAAGGAGCATGTGTAAGTTGTGCAGCAGCCGCTGCTCCAGGAGCCGGTGAGGTGGGAAGAGGCCATTACCCTGAAGTCCAGGTGCCAAGCCAATAAGCAGGGGACTGGGATTATGGTACTCTGGTTGTCCCTGGCCTCCTTCCTGACAGAGGAGGGTGAGGGAACTCCCAAGGGGGAAGTCAGACCTGCCGCAGATGGGAAATGGGTGAGCAGTGTCCACCTGGGTTGGGAGTCAGTTTAGGAAAAGAAGAGGGTGTTTTCCCATGTACATTGAAACTCAAGCTTGAGTACAGGCCCTGGCTTTGATAGCCTAGCGGAGAGGAAAGCTTCTGCACCCAGGGAAGAAGGGCCTAACCAACAGTCAGTGTGTTTTGATGCTTAGAGCACAGCCAGTGAGGGCAGCCATAACTAATTGTGGCTTAAACCTCACTACCTGACTTTGGGAAAATCACTTAACTTCTTTAAGGCTCAGTTTCTTCACCTGTAAAATGAGGATAGTATGTGCCTCACAGGGTTGTAGGAGCAATTAAAGAGCCACCACATGTCAAATGCCTCAGGCAACACCTGAGTAACGATTGCTCTCCTGCTGTGCTCTCTGTTCCTATCCTCACCTTCACGGCTATTGATTCTTCATGGATGATCCGCAAGTCTTTCTACCTTTACAGGCCCAGCCACCTTGATGAGCTCCCCTTCTGGTATGTCAGTCCCGCTGTCAGCTCAAACGCAATGTACATATAAAAGTGAAACAAATCTGTTCCCCCTTCAAACCGCTCTCCAAACTTTGCATATCTCTTCATTCAGAGCCATCATTTATTGAGCCACCTGGGTTTGTCACCGTGAGGTGATCTTCGATTCCTTTATTCCATTTAGGCCTCCTACCCAGTTATTTAACAACGTGAAAAGTCTCTCACCTTGTTGTTTCTAACTCCATTTCCTCCACTAACAGCAGAATCCAAGTTGTTTTCTTGATGTTGGGCGTACACGATAGAGTTCCTGCACATTTCCCTGCCTCCAGGCTCTCTATACATCACCCTGCTCTGCACAGTGCTGCAAAGTCGATCTTCCAAAAGAAAGACCCTTCCTCAAAACCATCAGTGACGCTTCACTACTTTTACAGGGTGACACCCACACGCTAAGCCTGGTATTAAAGCCCTCTAAATCTGACCTCATTCCCTTTACCAAACGTATCTTCCAAATCTCCAGGAAAATTCATCTTGCATTGTAATTATTTGTATACTCACCTTGTATTCCCAACAAGAGTATAAGTCTATAGAGCAGGGTCTGCAAATCACCGCCCACAGACCAATTCCCTATGGCCCACGAAGTTTAAAATATTGACTGTGTGTCCCTTTTCAGTTTGCTGACCCGTGCTCTATAGGGTGAAGCATGTTTGTCCCACACAACTGTGCACTTTTCAATAAACATTAACTGAATGAATAATCCACATACCGACCCCTAAGCACACCTATCCTTTCTTGTTCCTGTAAATTTTTTTTTCCTGTATTAGAGGGCCTTCCCCTCTCTTGTCTACCTGGATAAACCTTTCCAATGACTTCTGCTGAATGCTGAATTCCAGTAACACTAATCTGCCTCTTTGACACTTACTCTTCTGCTTCCAGCTGGTTCTTTGCATCAGAGAGGGTCATGAACCTGATTGATGCCCATTCCTTCCCCATGGCTGGCTGGCTATCTTCTGCCCTTCAGAACTCAGCAGATGTTGCCTGGCCCGGGAACTTTTCTCTGACTCCTCCCCTCCTCTCTCCACCACTTTTCTGGTGCTCCCACAGCTCCCTGAACTGTCCCATCATGGCACTTTTCTTTGTGTATTGTAATCATTGATCTCTTTCTTGGGTTCTCCAGCTGTACCGAGAGCTCCTTGAGGATAGGCTTGGTGTCTTATTCATTGATGTATTCCCAGTTCCTGGAATGGTGCGTGGCTCATGGAGACACCAACGAATATTTTGGAACAAATGTTTGATCAATCAATGGTTGTTGATTGATCACATGGTTGAACAGAATATCTGGTGCTATTCCTTGTGCTCTCCTATTTACATACTTGAATTTTCTCACTTCTCTATTGTATGTAGTCATTTCTCTTAGTTGTTTATCTATGGGTCATTTGTATCTCTGGGTTTCAGTAAATTACTATCAGTTTTATGTGACTGAGGTTATCAGGCCAAAATTGGGACACCCCGGGAGACACCAAGCTTGCAGAGCCACAGGTCTTTGGTGGGAATGATTAGTGCCTTTGTTTCAACCCACATATGTGGGCTCCTAAAACCGACAGCAACTCTTCCTCTTTATGAATTAAGCATTCCGAAGACAGCCTGACTGCTGAATAAAAGAGATCCACGACCGAATTCCAGCACGCTCATAGCCAGCTTTGCAAAACCAGTCTGAGCTCCACGTTCACCTAGCGTAAAATAATACCAAATGCTTGAACTTGGAAACCATTTGCTAAATGTTGGGATAATATAACAAAGCATACACAGCATCAGAAAGGGGAAAGGGCACCCTGGAGATGGCACAGCCCACTGAAAATGAGAAGTGAGACCCTCATCCCACAGACAACTCCCCCCTCCCCCACTCTTGTGTTGCCCCAGGAGCCCTGTGCTGCGAGGGGACCCTCCCCTCGCCCTCCCAGTTAGTCCTCGGAGCATGTCATACTGCAGTCCCATGTAGCTAAACTGTCCACGATCCATTTTTTTAAATGCAGATAAATTAAAGACAGGTTGTAAATGATCAGTCACAGCAGCCTGGCTCTTCCCGCAGTAAAACGGATGCATAATGACCAAGTTTCCATTCTCTGCATGTGCTGGGGGCTTCCACAGGGGCCCACCCTGTGGAATTAAAGTGGAAAGGAAGGCAGAAGCTCACGTGACCACACAGAGAACAGACATTTGGCATTTTAAAAATGCCTTTTAAATGTCTAGATAGATGGTATAGTACCCTGTAGCCTTTTCAAAATCTGTGAGCTACGCCGTGAATGCTGTTACCTAAAAGCGACCAGCCCTGGAAAACCCTGGAACATGCCTGTGTGAGAAAGGCAGCAAAACTGACATCTCGAGAAGGAAAATGCCTCCACTTGCTTCAAGAAATGTCCGTTTCTGCAAGAGCCATGGGGTAAGAAGAGCAGGCAGGATGTTTTGCTCGTCATTTTGATTTGATCAGTTACATGCTAGACAATACAGTTTGGCCACTTAATGTGCAGGGTGGGACAATTCCTGCTTTGAGGACAGGGATGAAGAGGCACAAGTTTCTTCAGAACAACGTAAATAGTCACTTGCTGCCTCGATTGAATGGTCAGGATTGCAAGTTAAATGTGGTTACTTTCTTATAGAACCAGATGGTCCGAAGACAGTCCCCAAGTCTTTCCTCAACTGCCACATACCCCTACAACTACCCAGGGAACAAGCAAAGCAAGAGATCAGTCTTGTGTTGGTTGGTGCTTGAGCCCCAAACTCCAGAGGAGAGCAGTCCTGAGTCATGTGCTGGTTGGGCCAAAAGCAATATAAAAAGCTGGATTCTGCTTTTCCTTCCTGAACTTCATGCCTGAGCCGCACGTGTTACCACTGTCTCTTGAGGAAAAGGCCACGCCAGAGCCCACAAGCCATTGACAGGAGTCAGAGAAAAAAAGAGAATGTGCCTCAATAACGAGTAAAGATAGCCTCTATGGTGGCATCAAACTGGCAGCCACGAAGGTATTCTCAAGAGCGGACGGCCTGCCTCACCCCACCAGCAGGGGAGAGCGAAGTGGAGACAGGACAGCCCCTAGGGCCTCACCCGCTTCCTGGACCTTAGGCAGAGGGTGGAAGCTACACGTAGTCCTTGTTTGCATTTGGGGAAAAGAGCAGAGGGAGAGGTGGAGAAGTCCTTTGCTGCTGGAGGCCAGCAAGGACCATTCAGTAGACAAAAGGAAGCAAAGCAATAAGTAACAACAGCAGCTAAGCAGAGTGCAAAGGGAGAAGGATTGATTTCTGGGTAGCCCCTGGGAGGCCGAGGTGCCGCCTTGCCCAGAGAAAGCCTGGAAGGTGAGATTTTGGTGCTTCAGTGATACCGGGTGGGTGAGGGCAGCTGCAGGGGACTCTGAAGGACACCACGAGTCCCGGACTATTGGCCCTGCTCCGAGCAGTCCTCCTCAGTAGTTACCTGGTGCGTCCTTAGCTTCAGCAGCAGAGCTGGCTTCAGAAGAGGCGATCAGACTGAGTGACTGATGCTGGGGAGAACAGAAAGGGGGCACCGTGCAATTTATCTGCAAATGCCTCTGCCATCCTCTCTAAGCCTGTCTCTTTGATCAATAATGTTAGGAAATGTTCAATCATTTGACTTTGAGAGCTTCTTGTCCTACTTCTCCAGAACGCTCTGGGTCCATTCTGCACATGCGCACACCCTCAACCCCCCCCCCCACTCCTTTTCTCTCTTCATTTCCCTGGCAGTGGTACCTCCATGCTTCTCAGAACACAGTTCCCCAGGCTCCAAGCTGCCCCGGGAATCCTGTCCTGAGGCTTCCTGCTCATCCATTTGGAGACTCAGCACTTTGACTGGCTGCTCTGCAGAAAGAGAAGAAAGGGACAGGTTTTACTGCTCATAAATGTACAGTTGCAGAGCAGTTTCACCAGCCTGTGGCATAGCACAGCTACTCCCAAGGTTGGTTGTGTGGCAGAGCAAGAGCGGGTGGGAGACCGCCACCTTCCATTCCCTTTTTCAGAGAAACGACCGTTTATGCACCAGAAAGAGCAGGTAAATTTCTAGGCTGTTTGCTTCTCTTAGTGAAATGATTTAAAGTGATGTGTAAATAGCACATAAATTTATTACGACTTGGGTCCAAACTGGGGATGTGTCTCTATGTACACATGTGCAATCGCTTTCAGCATCTAACCATGAAAAATGGTCCAACCTCGTAAAAAAACAAAGCCGCCCTCTTCTCAACTCCTGACAGCCAAAGTGTCCTTAAGATAAATGGGAGAGTTTCACTCCACACACCTGTGTGGTGGAGTTTCTATGAATCAGACAAATCTTGAGTCTCTCAGGTAACATCAGACCTGAGAGTAATGCTCACACCCTGGTATTCTGGGTCCTGACTGGTTCTCAGTGATTTACTCAGGCAGCTCTCCAGGCACAAGGGTGTGGAACCTCTATTTATTCACTCCAGAGAAGCAAGCAAACAAAAAGTTAGTCCCGACACGGAGTTAATCAAAAAGTTTTAAATAGATCACTTGAAGGACCCGAGGCGAGTGTTCAGAGCCAAAAGCAGGTGGCACCAATCATTTGCAGCCTTGTTAGAGGACACAGAGCGCGTGGCTGCGGGAGACTGTTTCCTGCGTAATTAATCTGCGTGTTGTCACCCTGGCCTTGGTTCATTGCAGGGCATGGAATCCCATCTGTGAGGCCGGTTGTTGGAATGGGCGAGGGAAGACTCCCTTCCTTCTTTATTTGTAAAGGGAGGGCAGAGCAGAGCGAGCTCTTGCAGTGATATTTCAGGGCAAAGCAAATCAAATTCTCCTCCTCTAGGCCTTTAGTATTTGAAAAGAGCCAAATGGCTAATGCTGGAGGGCCTGTTACTTTCATATTCGTGGAGGAAAGAGAGTGTGTGTGTGTGTGTGTGTGTGTGTGTGTGTGTGTGTGTGTGTGTGTGTGTGTTGTGGCAAGATCTTATTGGGAGGAGCTTCCAGGTCATGAAGCTTCTCTCTAAGTGTGAAGTGAGGTGTTGGGAAGCATTGACTCATATGGCCAAGCAGATAGTGCTTCCCTAGTCCATACGGCGCCTCATGAGAATTAGAAACAGGCACCCTTGCTCAAGACATCGTACTTCTGTCTGCTGGGAATTGTCATAGAGCACTGAGTACGTTACAGTAAGACGCTGTACTGCCACCTGCCAGAAAACTGTCAAAATAAAAATGCAAATCTACAATTTCTTTGGCGTGAAGGCCACCTCTTAAGACGTGTTGTTCTTAGGTATCACATGGTGTAAACAGGCGTACGTGCCGGCACCACCATTGAAACAACATTTAGCAGGCTACTGAGGAAAGCTGTCTGGCTAGGTAGAATAGATGGTCAGACAGAACCACCTTACAGCATACACAAAAATAATTTCTGAGTGGTTTAAATGGGTAGATTTAAAAAAGAGCAATACAAATTTGGTTAATTATTTGCATAGTAAGGGATTTTAAGCATAAAAATAGTTTTTAAAATTAAGGGAAATAGATAGTTTTGACTCAAAAGTTTAAAACTTCAGTAAGTATGTTAAAAAGAAAAACACTTTGGATCAAATCTAAAACAGGCAACAGAAAAAAAATGTTAATATGATGTTACCTGAGAGACTCAAAGGATTAATGTTCTTAATAAGCTGATGCACTTTGATTAGGAAAAAATAAGATCTCAAAACAACAAGAAAACTTTGAGAATTGTTTATTTACTGAAGAGGTAATAAAATAATTAAACGTTAAGCTTCATTAGTGATCAATGAAGTAAAAATTATCTACTAAATATTCTTTTATCAAATTAAAAATTTTTTTAACTGTTAACTCATTACCTTTTGATTTCTAGGCCTCTTCCAACAATTTCAGATATATTTATTCCTCTAGACATGGGAAGTATGTTTCAGGATATTCTAAGTCGGTTTTTATAGATGTTCTTTATCAAGCTAAGTATTTTCCATTCATATCTGGTAAACAGTTTTTGCTACAAGTGACACTTTAATTTTATACTTTTAAAAACATTAGAAGATTTAGAAGATGACTTGTCCTTCATCTCAAGTCCTAGTCAGCATTATTCTATAGGAGATCTTACCCAACAGAAAGACAAGAAAATGGAAATCACTGGTAAATGTACTAAAAGGAAGAAAGCAACGCTGTCATCATTCACAAATAATGTGCTTCTGGGTATAGAAAATCCAAGAAAATCTCACATGAACTACTATAATTAGTAGAGATTTCAGCAAATATGCTAAATACAACCACCATACAAATTCAAGGTAATATGTCATCTTTAACATTGCCCGTGTCAAAAGGGACATATCCGTGTCACATTGTTAGAGCGGGCCCAGAAATAAAATGGTAGTAGATATAATAGTTACTATTATTCACATGTTAACATGGACATCTTCTTAAACCAAGACCCTTCTGGGAAAAAAAAATTTAAGGCCAATTGGGAACATTCCAAAGTGTCAAGAGTGGCTGGCTGACAAGAGGAGAATTTTTTTGCATGGCGTTTAATTTTCATCTCTATAATTATCTGCTTTACAAAATGTCTACAACAAGCAGTACTATTTTATAATCAGCAGGGGGGAATATATATTTTTTAAATAAAGAAAAGGCATTGGATAAAAACCCATGCAGCACCTACACTTACCCTGCCACCTCCCTGAGGAGGCATGGAGAGATCTTGCTGATCCACACTGTTTCCTACCTCGTTGGTTCTATCTTACTTTAATCTTTATCTGAAAATAATTTTTTTCTTCATTCCTTGGGAGTATATACTTTAATTTCTCCTACTCTTTTTTTTCTAAAACTATATCATCAAATCACATGATATGCTTTGGCTCCAAAAAGCCTAGATTATAACAATACCTTTACCTGAAAACACAGTATGTCACGCTTCCACAGCCCTTGCTGAATAGCATGGCAGAGAAGTAGTGAGCAGGCCTTTCTCCAAAGAAGGTCTGTCTCAGATTATTCTGTCAGGATCTGCCCTGTAGAAACTATGATGACCCAATTTTTCGGACAAATCCTCTCAGTCTTACATCGTGTACTTGGCCCATAAAAGCGAGAAAACTCCTCAGAGAAAACCCTCTTTTGCTAGGTAGAAGTTATTAGGTTAGGGAAGCTTCCTGTGTACCTCTCACCTCAGACCAAGGGGCCCACACCGAGGGAAGCTGGAGGACCAATCCAGCACCCTCTGCCCAAAGGACACCCCTGGAGGAGTCTGGGCTGTGCTGAGGGTGGCTGATTGATATATTTCCAGCTCTCACTTCTCACTTTAACCCTCTGCAGCTTCATCCAACTTGGTTACCTCCTTGACCTGTTCAGGTTGGTATTTAAGTTTATTAACTTAGGAATTCCAATTAATAGGCATAGAGAAGTCTGAGACACTCAGAAAATCTGAGTCTCTCAGGTAACATCATGAGTAAAACCTGGGCATCTGAAGGTTGGAGACTTAGTCGTATAGCCGTTCAGTCAGCAAACGACAGTGGAGCATCTTCCCACGTGTGAGGCCCCTGCCCAGGCTTTGAGAGTTGGGGGTGGATACAGCATTTTTCTGTTAAAAGACCTTAAATGGCTAGAAGGCAGAGATAACCATGAACCAAATAACCATGAACCAAAGCAGCAAAGTTACCATGAGAGAGTTCCCAAGTAACTCTGTGGCCAGGCTCTAGAATTAGGCAGTTGAGTTGGAATCCCAGATCCAACCCTTCCTACCTGCATGACTTTGAGCAGTAATACAACAGCCCACATTTACTGGGCATGTTTTATATGTCAGACATTGTACAAAGCACTCTAACATGTTATTTCACTTAATCTCACTTATAATAACCAATCTTATTTATAAAAAAGCTGTTGCCTTTTTATAAAATAGGAAACAGATTAGAAATCAACTCTGAGATGGAGTTCGGGGTGCAAGGTGTTAATTAGGGATCGGCACCTGCGAAAGGAAAGGGAAGAAGCATGGTGGGCAGGCATGGCAGTGTCCCTCATTGGGCTGAAATGGCTGGGCATTATCCACTCATCTCAGTCACTAGATGCAGGCTGCCCCAGGAAGGACATAACCCCCAGCAGGGCGACTCTCTGATGCTGAGAGACCCCAAAGGAGCCCATAGCAAGAGCTGTGTGTTGACTGTCTTTCCACAGCTGGCCAGTGAGTCCAGAGCAGCATCTCTCTGTGTCTATCCCAAGCACCCACCCTACCAAACTGTCATAAAGATTAGAAATAACATGTGAAGTACTTGGCTCAATAAATTGTGGCTTTTATTATTCAACACAGAACCTGGGTAGGAAAAATATCATAACTTCTGGAAGATATTCAAGGAAAATGTCATCCACATTGATTAGACTTAAAACTGTTTCTTCCCTTGCTTCCTTGTGGCCAACTGATGCTGGGGCTCACCCCAGCTACGAAGGCTACAGAGTACAGTGTAGTGGTGGAGTGATGGGGACAAAGAAACGGTCACTCACGGGTATAGGTGGCGCTGTGAGGAAAAGGCAGGCCTGGTTTGCGGTATGGTTTCCTTAAGGTAATCTCAGAATTTGTTGTGAGCGTGTAGTAGAAGTATTTTGTAGGATGGTGTTCGTGACAAAGTGCCTCAGGTGGATGGCAGGTCACCAGAGGGATGGGACACAGAGAAGAGGTGATTGCAGTATTTGGGGATCTTCATGGAAGCCAAGCTCTGTAGGAGCCAAGGTGGAGTCTGTGGGGACGACATGGTTAGGCTGAAAGGAACAGGGACGCTTCCCAATTACTCACAGCAAGATCTGTTCGAAAATACAAAACGACAATTGAGACATTAAGGAATGAGCCTTTGGAACAGCCCTAGCTCTTAGTTCTCAGAGTGTGTATCTGGATCAGATGTTCTGAACTTCCACGGTGTGATTTCAAGCAATCACACCTCTGGCTTTCAATCCTGGTTTTATTTATGTCATCTAGGAGTTCCCTTTGTCTTTTGCTCCTTTTCTTCCTCCAATTCTCCCTCCTTCCTTCCCTAGCTTCCTCTCTTCCTCCCCTTTTAATTTCTATTGTATTTAATTCTGTTGTATTTAAATTTATTTTTTAAATTAACATTTATATTTTCATAACAGAAAGAGGCTGTGTTAGTCCAGTTTACTTTTCAGAAACTGAAGACCCAGACTCAATTTTGCTTGCTGTTTTTTTAAAGCTGATATTAAGACAGAATTTTTTCATTTTATCACAAACTTCTTATAAACATAATTTTTAATTTCACAAATATACCATAATTTCTTTAATTATTCCTTTAACTGAATATTTATTCTTCACTTTTAAAAATTAACTGTTAATGTTGGGATTGACACAGTAAATATTTGTTCCATATTTTGGGTTATTTTAATATATTTAATTATTACTACCCTGCATCTTTCATAGTGAAATTGGGTAGATACAAATTTACATACAATACAAAAAATTAATTGAGTGGGAATAAAGGAAACTATTGACAGGAAAACAATAAAACAATAAAGTTTAACTCAGAAAAATTAATTCTGCCTTTTCATTGAGGTAAGCTGTGAGCCTAAGATGCTTAAGAGGAGAGGGAAACATGCTTAAATGTGTTTTTCACATTTTCCATAAACTAAAATCAAATGAGTTGTTCGAGAGAAGCATATTTTTTTCCCTAACACTTTTGGCAAAAAAGAGACCCAGAGCTTAATACTGATGTGCACTTCAGTAACAGAGTTTCTAAGAGAGGTCAAAACAATTATTTCATATATACAACTTTCCGGAAGTCTGGCCTCATCCATGGGTAACATTTAAAATATCTGTCTACCAAAAGGAGACTGTGAAACTCCTGAACTTGTCTGCCAAGTTTGTGTGTTGCATTTTGAGACTTAGATGTGAGGCTGTTGATGTTAGTCTTGTCTTTCTGGAATGATGGCTTTGTACGGGCAGCCACTCCACCCTCTGCTCCAAAAGAGGCTCTTACTGGCACTCCCCCAGGCAACTGTAGTGGCCCGCAGGTGGGCCTGAGGCCTGATTTGACTATAATGAGAAGAAGCTTATTTATTTCTTGTTTCTTGGTAGATCTTAACAGAAGGCACAGAGCTCGGGTTGCTACTGGAAGCCATCTACCCCCACGAGCCAGCCTGATAATCAGGCTGATGCTGGGATGACAGAAGGAGCAACAGAGAAAAATAGGTTGTTGATGACATAATTCACTGCTGATGACATCATTCACATTGCACCGTGCCTGGAATCTGCTTACCTCTAGATTCCCGCTTTGAGACATTTTCTTCTAGTTTAAGGCATTTTGAGTTATAGTTTTGTTACTTGCTTCTGGAAGCATCCACACTAATAAAGAGATGCATAACTGTCATCAAGAAATCTATGATCAAAAAGATGTGAAAATCATTGAGCTATAGATACAGTTGATAATTATATGTCACAGGCACTGTTCTCAGCATCCTATAGGCATTGCTTTTTTTAATCTTTACAAGAACTCAGTGAGATTGGTATCCTCATCATTGTCCTCATTTTATGGAAATAGAAACTGAATCCTGAAAGTTAAGTAATTTGGCCAAGGTCACTTAGCTGCTCAACCCAGGCAGCTTCCAGGGCCTGGTCATGTAGCCGCCATACTACACTGCCTCTCAGTAAATGCATGTACCTCACACATAGACAACACTTCTCCAGCTTGGGGTTTGGATAAAGATTGGCCAGCATAAAGGCCATGATATTAATCAATGGCAAGAATCTGGAGGACAGCTATTCTGTTTCACCAAGTGGCTGGCAGATGTACAACTTTGATAGTCACTGGGGCAGGGAGGTTAGCATGATGGCTAAGGGCAGGAACTGGTATTCAGCTAACCTGGGATGAATCCTGGATTTGCCACTTACTAGCTCAGTGTTTCAATCTGCAGGAGCCTCATTTTACTCACCTATGTAATGGAGATGGTGACATGTATATGTGTAGCCTGCAAGGTTTTATAAGGAAGGATTAAATAGTATGGTGGTCAGAGAATAAGATCTTCCTATTGAAAGACCACAATTTAATAAGGATGGCCTCTGGCCTGTGTATGAGGGGGTGGCAGGAGAGGCCCAGTGTCTGATTTAGGATATAGATTAAAGTGAAGGGGCTTGATTTATGTGAGGTACCTAGAAATAGGCAAGCCATAAAAACAGAAAGTAGAATAGGGGTTAACAGGGCCTCGAGGGCAGGGAGGAGAAAGGAATTTAATGGGTACAGAATTTTTGTCTAAGATGTTGAAAAAGTTCTGGAAATAAATAGTGTTAATACATAACACAACACTGTGAATGTCCTTAATGACACTGAATTGTGCACTTAAAAATGGTTAAACTGGTAAATTTTGTATATTTAATCACAATGTAAAAATGTGGGGAAAAAAGCAGGAGCTTGTGATAGTTAAGGGAGAGCAGAGATGACAGCTGGTTATGAACGCCACAAGCAGAAACTGTGGCATGAAAATTTAAAACCTATAAAAATAATGAGATTATATTTTTAGAGCAATTTTTATACATAATATCTATTTGATCATAATCGTTAGTTGCATAATTAAAAAGTCAAAGGAATTATGAGATAGAAAAGATACCAAAAGGTAATTTTTTTCATTGCCTTGCTGTTTGGAAAAGTTTACCGTGGGCTTGTTATGCGGTGGAAGGGTTGTGACCTGTGCTCATTATCAAGAGGCACGAAGCTCACAAAGTCAAGCTTTCCTCCGTGGCCCCACTCACTTCTCACCGTCTTTACTGCGCATGTGGTTAAATTTCAGCTTTAACACTAAAAAGTATCTTTAAAAAAATGTATATGCCTTCCTGTGACTAAAAGATGAAAAAACCCTAGCACTAAACTTTTAAAAGAAAGTGCATCTTTATAATAACAATAAAATCCTCCCAATCAAGCCTTTAAGAGGCAGACTGCATCCCTGTCTTTGCCCAGGGCCCATAACTATGCTTAGCTAATCTGTCTCTGACAGATAAAGAGCTACTGTTTCGGGTCTTATAGCTCAATTTTAAACTTTATTCAGAGAAGTGGGGTGAAGGAGCTCTGGATGGGAATGAAGAATGAGTATCTGAGACTGGGAGAGGGGAAGAGGAAGATGGGATCACTGACTTATAGAATAGATGCTTCGAGAAAAAAAAATGTAAGATCCACAGTTCTCAGATTTGTTCAGGGCTAGTTTAGACAAACCCCTGAGACTGCAGGTCACATCCAGACCAGCCATCTACACCCATTCCAGACCTGCTTTACTTGAGCCGTAGCATCCTGGAGAGTTATTCTGAGGGGTACAATTAATGAGCCAGCTGGCCCCCTTCTGAATGAGTTGAAAACAGGCGACGTTTTTACTTGCATCGTTAAGCACAGAAGTGAAAAACCAGGAGAACGTATCTACGAGAACTGCGAGTCTCCCTCAATGGTCCCCAAGTAAGGCCATGAAATTGTCCATGCAAGAAACCTTGAAAAATAGGAAAGATGTTTAAAGGCTCATGATGACTTCACTTCAGATCTCTATTAGAGGTAGATACTTTTAAAGGGGCTTTTGAACCCTGTGGTGTTGTGTGTCTTCACGAAACTGATATTTTGTTCAATGTGGACCTCGTTAGAAAGGCACTTTGGGATGGTGTCTGCTCACCTCACAACTCTCTCCATGACCTGCCCTTTCTGCATGGGTGGGCAGAGGCGGCCATGATTATACTATTTGGGCCTGTATTCCCGAATACAGTGGATTGGAGCCCTGACCCAGTCAGGGCCAGTTAAATTCTCCCTCTCAGGTTTTAGAACTGAGGCTTAGACTGTCTGGATTGGTTTAGTCTATTTGCTAGAAGTAATGTAAACTCAGAAGCCATGGAAGCACCATCCTTCATCATATATGTATGGAAGAGCAGAAAAAAAAAATGGTCTGTTCATGGATAAGGCGCTAAGGCCAGTGTAGTTTCTGTCACCTCTCTAGTCCTCAGTTCTAGTCCTCGGTTCTAAGGAATCCTCCTAGGTTCCGTAAACTATATCGCAATCTTTCTAATAAATTATTTTTGCGTCTTAAACTAGCCAGAGTTGATTTGTGTTGCATGCAACTAAAGGGTTCTGCAGCGGAAACAATAACTTTGTGCTTAAACATGGGGCATGATATCTGTGTCCAAACAGATGATTAGACTGACAACTGTGGTATGGCTCGTCCCTAAATTTTCTATCCCAGGGCTCGTTCCTAGGCCAGAGGTGCCCAAGGCAGAGATGCTCCAATATCCTGTTGGTGGGGTCCACTTCCTATTGTCTTTAAATCCCTTCTAGATGGGAAAATCATCAAAAGATATCAAACTAGGAGTTACCGTGATTACTCTTTCCTCAGCTTCCCTCCCAATCATCCAATTCATCTCCAAAACTTCTTATTCTACTTACATAAACTATCCCAAATCTAGTCACTTACCTGTAACTGTGTGCAGAATGGCTACTCTAAGCCATCAGTGCCTTTTGTTTAGATTACTGCAGTGGCCTCCCAGCTGGCCCCTGCGCTTGTTGCATCCATTATCCAGCTACCCTCCTCCCCCAATACTATATCCACATGGAAGCTAGATGCATCTATTTGAAATATAAACCAGATCATGTCCGTTTCTTGCTCTAAACATTCCATATTAGGAGGCAGGCTAGGCTAATGTAACAGAAACCCAAAATACGATGGCTCTAGCTGGTTCAGGGCAGGTAGGTGGCCAAGCTGCATTCGACCATGCAGGGACTCACACTTCTGCTTTCTTGTTGCTCATTATACCACGGGGTGCTGCCCTCGTGTTCCAAAGTCAAAGCCGGCTCTGCAGCCATTATCCATGTTCCAGTCACTGCGATGGGGGAAAAGAGAGAGCAAGGCCCAGAAGCTGGACACATAACTCATGTTTGCATCTCACTGACAAGAACTGAATCACGTGGCCACATATTTATGCACAGACACCTGGAAAATGTACTTTTAAATTAGGCTACAACTCAAGCCCAATGTAAACATGGGGCATGATAGTTAGATGATACATTTTAGGACTAAAAAGAGGGGAGAATGGGTATGGAGAATAGCCAGTAGTCTCTTCTATAGCTCTAATGGCTGCCCACGCGTGCAGAATGAAACCCCAGTCCTTCGCCATGACTCCGAGGTGGTCTGGCCCTGTCTCCCTCCCCTGCCACTCTCCCCCATGTTCACTTCGCTGCAGTAGGACCTCACTCCTTTCGGTTCGTGGACCGTGCCAAGCATGTTTTTGCCCAAGGGTATTGACACTTGCTGTTACTTCTGGCTCGAAAGCTCTGAAGTCGATCTTCCCAGGTCCTTCCACTGCTCATTCTTTGGGTTTCAGCTCAAAGGTTACCTTCTTCCAGAGACTTCATCGCTCACCCCATCCTACTGCCCAAGCTCTCAGGGGCAGACCTTTCTCCGGGCACTTTCCATCATTGTTCTCTGTTTTGTTACCAGTTTTTACCTCTGGGAATTTATCTTATCTCTGTTTGCTTTCTTGTTTGCTTATTTATCATCTGTCTCATCTCTCCTACACCACACCCTAGAATTGAGCTCCCAGAGAGCAGGGACTTGCCTTTCTGTCCTCTTTACCACCCAGACCAGCACAGAGGACAATTTCTGGCTGAGTGAATCAGTGGTCAGCCTAGTCTCTGGTACTAGCATTCCTAAACAGAAGCACTTTTCTTAAATTTGGGGACTCCACTGTCCTCTGGGGGTGTCCCGTCTGGTCAGAGTCATGGCCTTTCTGTGATGGGTCCTGGTTTCTTACTCTGTGGCAGGTCAGTTTCATTTGTTCTGTAACCGCGTCTCCCACTGGGCCCGGACAATCTGTTTTTCATTTCCGAGATGAGCATAAAACCTGCTCTTTTACATCCCTGGAGATTTGGAGAATGAATGAATTACCTGAAATAGGGAATGATTTGTTATAGCTTATTTAATCATGTGCAGGATGACTTTCAAACTGACTTCAATTAATGGGTCTTCCAAACGACGCCCTCTTCCAGCCCCCACACAGCCCTTCAGCACCTCATCCCCTGTGCACTTGGGGAAGGTGAAGGGTACGGTATTTATAACAAGCAAGTCTAAGCATTAGAATTCCCAGAGAGTTACACAGGATGAGAACCCAGCCCAATAATAATAATCCTAAATGTTATTTATATGTGGTTTCTCTGCCAAAGTCATCTAGGTGGCTCCCAAAAGGACCATGCAGGAAAAATTCCACTGTCAGCATGTGCCAGAAGTCTTAATAAGTAAGGTTCAGGGGGGTTTAATTAAAAAGAGCTCATTCGATGGCCTTTCTTCAGTTGGAAAAAAGTCTGTTCCAGAGCCGTGAGCTGTAGCAGTCAAGAACATTCCGTGAGGCCCATTTATCTGAGGAGGGCAGACTCCTGTGCCCATCTGAGTGTTTCTCTGCCCCGAATGGAATTCCATCAAAAGCTGCCTCGGCTGAAACACTGTTAGATCCTGTGCAGGGAGGGCAGCGAAGGCCCTGAACACTGGGGAAAGCAATGCAAGGCATGTTCCTTTTCAAACAGTGCTTAATGCAGTATTAAGCAAAGGAGATTTCTCTGGATCATGGATAAGTGTGGCTGTCAGTATAACTGTCACTACTGAGTGAATTGGAACATCAGAAAGAGCATTTTTAAAACCCAGTAATCATTTTTATCCATTACTTTACAAATACGTTTCTACTTACTGATTCCTATGGGAATAAAAACGCCATAAGGAAGAAGAAGAAGAAAAAAAGCACTTCTTTCAAGTCATGCTGGAGAATGAGCTATGAGCTTGCCAGAACGCCCAGGAGAAATACTCAGGTTTCCAACTCCAGCTGAGCTTTTGCAGTCTTGAGTCTGATGGGGCCCGGGCCTCATCGGCAAGACACTGCAGGTATGTTTCCAGCCAGTCCCTGAACGGCAGCCAGCCCACTGAGTCAAAGAGGAACCTTACACGTCACCTGCCAGTTCTGGTGGGCCAGACCACTGGCGTCCGCCGATTCTGCATGTTAAGCTGTTGACCTGGCGACCTGCAGAGTTCCAGGGAGTCCGTTTCTGCTCAAAGAAAACAGCTCTGATTGGCAATAGCAGCTAATGAATTCTTACTTGGAGGCAAACATTGACTTCACCTTTGAGCCTCAAAGAGCCTTGGGATAGCTCAGGCTACTCAGAGCTTTTTGAGGAATTTCACCTTAAAGGTAAGGATTTGGGCAAGATCTTGTCAGTGGAAGAGGAGAGGTCAGTGTCCTGCAGGCAGGGGATTTCACAGGTGGTGGGGCCCAGCTGCCTGCCCCCAAGCCGGTCAGTGCCTGAACCAGCTGCTAAACTGTTTAAAGGAAATGCTAGCACTGAGGGTTCACGTGACCTTACAGAGCACATGGTGTTGGAGTCAGGAAGTGGGCAGCTTGTGACCATCTTCCCTCCTTTTATAGAGGAGGAGGTCAAGGATCAGGCTGGTGCCAAGGTCACCGAGCTCGTTAACAGCCCAGCTCCGCTGTTTCCCAGACAGAAATTTCAAGGACCAGCTTTGGTGATGTGACGGATAAATATAGCCTAACACTTTGTCATGAAAGTGGTCAGGAACTCTGAAAACCAGGAGCAGATGCAGCTCCACAAGAAGCATGATAAGAATGTCCCCGCATGCCTGCTGTGGAACGCAAGGGCAGGAGCATCTCTCAGCTCCCACAGGGAGCACCTGCCCCAGGACCAGTGCCCTCTTGGCCACCGTGTCTCGGCATGGACTTCCAAGCATTGAAAGGAAGGCTGATGACCCCAAAGGAATGAAGGGGGATGCCAGCTGTAGATGCCAGGCTGATTAATTAGGACAGAGTTGCCACTGTTCCAGAGCCACTGCAACCAGATGTTGAGAAATAGCAGAGGGCTATAAAGAGGCAGAAAGGAGCACGTGAAAATCTGCCTCGGTCACAGCGCTGGGGGCTAGTCCAGAGGCTTGCTCAGATCTCTAGCCTTTCTCACTTGATAGGCTTATCGTCCTTTATTTATGAAGGTTTATATCGCACGTGCATACGTTTCTGGTTAACACGTTGATCGAGCAAGCATTTCCTGGGGGTCAGTTCTGTCCGAGGCATTAGGCTAGACCAATGGATGAGACACAGTTCCCACCTGGGAATCTCGGTGTCCAGTGGAGGAAGCCAAAACCAGTGAGGCAGTGCCACGTGAGATGTGCCGCAGTGGGTTTGAGATGCGCTGGAATGACACTGGGCGGGAGCACCGAAGCCTAATTGTAAGAACTGAAGAGGACTTGAAGAAAAAGGAAACACGTGTACTGAGTCTTCTCCTTCTTAGGGATGAAGAATGGAGCTCGCGTGTCCTAAGCCAGGGGTCTGAAGGCAAACCTTCTCTATAAAGAATAGTAAATAGTTCAGGCTGTGTGGGGCTACGAGATCACGGTTTCAACTACTCCACCCTGCCCTACGGTGCCACAGCCCCTGGAGGCAGTGCGTAAGTGAGGGGGTATGCCTTATCTCCAATAAAGCTTTATTTACAGAAGCAGGAATCAGGTCAGATCGATCACAGGCCACAGTCTGTCAGCTCTGTTCTAACCCCCGGATAGATGGGAAGCCATTTCATGCTCCAAAACTACCCTCTGCAGTAGGTCAGTGACTGAATTTAGGCAATTAGCCCCGAGTAATAAAGCCAGGGAGGGGAGGAGCAGGATTTGAACTCAGGTTATCTGCCTCAACCACTCATGCTTCGTTTATCCTAAAGATACGCCTGCAGATCACATCCTTGCTCCTTTCTTCCCCATCCCCTGTCCCTTGTCCCTGTGTCCTTTGTCCTGAAATTTTATTTGGTGCATCCATAATATACTCAGCACAGTTCCAGGCACATTGGAGAATACATCAAAAGACGACAACACAGAATCCCTGGGTTCCATTGGTCTCTGATTCCATCAGGGAGACAGGAAGTCTTCCTTCCCGCTCTGGAGGGCTTGTCTCGCATGAAGAGAGTCCGTCCGAGTCACACTGCCGGCCTCTGCCCACCCAACCCTCCCTGCCCAGGAGGGATGTATTCTAATCGGAGAGCCACGAAGGAGGAGCTGAGCACAGAGCTAAGCTCCGGTTCTCCCCTCTTCCCCTCGGGAGCCAGGCTGCCCACAGGAGGCACCTGCTGTGCTCTGTTCCTCGGATGCAGTCGGTGGGGGGAAGCTCTGCCCTGTCTAATAGCAAACTGACCAGCAGCGAAGGTGCTGTTGGGGTCTTTTCTCTGGTTTCTCAATGAGTTTGTAACGTGCCGGGGATGGAAGGCGTTATTAATTAATTGGATCTGTTGAATCCCCCAACACAATGTGAGCCAGAAGGACCCTCTGCTTCCCCTGCCCCTTACAAAAGGACTGAGATTTCTGATGCTACAGACAGTTTCTGGGGGGACAAGCAGAGGTGTCAGGGGACTTAGCAGGAGGGCAGGCGGCGTGGACCCCTTCACCGTGGAGATGGGCAGGTTTTCCGGGATGAATATGGCTCAGCTCTTCACCCACTCCGTGGAGGAGACCTGAAGAAGCTTTTTAGGAGTTTTGACTCCCGACAAAAACCGTTGCCGAGTTATTCCCCAAGGTACAGGGATCTTTCTCAGTTTTTCTAAGTGTCTTGGAAATTCCTTATCCTTGAGCAGTTTTCTAATTTTATTATTATTATTTGGTTGTTGCTATTCATATTTTTCCAAGGGATCCCCCTGAGGCTTGAAACTTCTAGCTAACATTTAAAGTTGCTCCTGAATCACGTGCTTTCCTTACCCTACTGTTCAGGTATCTTTCATTTTGGCAAATAACAGTTACCAGCTGTGATTAAAATATGGTGCCAGGGCTTCAGGACCAATACAGAAGACGGTCTTCCTGCAGGACAGATGGCACCTCCGGCATTACTCAGACCGGCCATCGAAGCCCATGTGGCTTTGGATGTGTGCCTGAGGTCAGGGGTCAAACCAACTTGTAAGTGGGCCACGGGCCAGCTTAACAGATGGGGGAGGGTGGAGAAGCCAGCAGACCACACGAGCCCCAAAGAGAGTCCTGCACAGGGAGAGATTGTAGCATTTTACGATCTCCCCAAAAAAGGCCCTGGGACTTAAAACACAATCATTATGGTTTACCACGGGAACCAGGCGTTTACAGAGAGATTTCTACACGTCTCCAGTCAAAGCCTCAGCCAGGCATGGAGTCTAGTGGGAGAGCCCTGAACCTTAGCCTTTCTCTGAATTAACCAAAATAGCTCCTCTGAGGTAGAAAACTGGGACTTTCTGTGCTGATAATTTTCTCTCTTCTGGCAAATCCTGAGGATAGAGTGAGCTGTCTCGGTCTGCGTGGTCCTGGGTCATCTGGACACTAGAGGGAGGGCCGCTGATGACCGGGGCAGGGGGTGGGTGGGCAGAATGGGGCGCTGAGGCAGCTCAGACCTGCACAAGAAATGGGTTTCAGGACTTTCTTCTTCTTTTGCGACCTTTTCTTCCTGTTGCTTTCTTCTGCAGAGCATTTGTGCCATAAATAACATGCTGTACAGATGACGTTCCGGAGTTGTCTCTATCTGTGGCAGTTGGCTGGCTCTGGGTCCTACCGGCCAAGTGTCAGGGGTGCCCTCGCAGGGGTTGGGGCTGGGACAGTAAAGAACATCATGTGCCGGTCTATATCTAAACTTATTTTTGTTCAACGGGCAACATATTTGCTTGGCCAGGAAGGTTTGAAATGGCTTCCATGGTATTTGGAGACTCATGAGAGAATTTCTAGGGGAAGCTGGTGGCAGTCTAACCAGGTGGAGCAGCTAGAGGTACCATAGATGGGGAGGAAGAGAGCACATGCTCCTCCTCACTCCAGGCGACAGAGAAGGCAAACAAGAGGGGGACCTGAGTGCCCTGGTAGCTAAGCTTTACGGACTCGCTTTATGGACTCAGTTCTACCTTAGGCTGCACAGCTGAGTTGGAAAGACACCACCAGCGCAGCTGTCTCACAGCGGTGTGCTGCATTCAGCGGGATCATCGAAGAGCCATCTAACAGAACAGCTGGGAAAGGAGATGGGTCCCAGCATCACAGGTGTGCCTAGCTGGCCGTCACCTTTATAAAATTGTGTGTGTGTCCAAAGGTACTTAGGCCACGTTCAATAGTGCTCATAGCCTTGGTTCTTTACCTCGATCCAGAATTTATTTAACACGTCTTACCGTTTTGCAGACATCATCTGCGGCACTTTACAACTGGCGTGCCTTCTGTTCTCATAGCAACCTTATGACATAAGCACTCATCATTTGTGTTTTGTAGACGTGAGATTTTAAGTAACTTCTGCAAGGTCACACAACTAGTGTGATGCAGTGTAGGATTCGGACCCTGGCTCCAGGGTTCGGCTTTGTTTTGTACCCCACAACTAAAGCTAATTAGCAATGCGCATGTCTTTAGAGACGGGGGCCGCCTATGGACAAGGGCCAGATCTAGTTTACTTTTGATTTTCCCCTGCAAGTAAGGCAGGACCTGGTACTGAGTTGGCACTCAGTGAGTGTATTGTTAAGCCACAACTCTTGGCACCAACAGCCATGCCATTATCTCCTCCGTGGCACAAAACTGTAGAATAAACAGCGTTCGTTTTTATTTTGTGCCCTGGCTGCCACTCAGGCTGTTTGCCACATTCCTCCTGGGGCTGTGTGCCCTTGACTCTTCCTGAATGTTTATTATTACAGGAAGCAGCTCGGGATGAACAGCCGGTTACCAACTAGGTGTGACCAGCCTCTCAGGTCTGTTTGTTCCGGCCACAGATAGCCACCCACGGCACAGAGCAGCACTTTTGAAAGAGCCTCCTCCCTCAGGATTTCTTTCCTCTGCCCTGGGAAGTTGCCTAGCAACCTCCCTTCTCCCCTCTCCCACCTCACATGGACTGCCATTCTTATTCATCACCCACCACCAAGCCCCCCAACTCTCTTCTGTGCTGTTAACCCCTTGCTTCTCTACCTCATTATCCCATGGTCAGACTTTACAGGGTCTCCATTTTCAAACCAAACAGCCCGACGGGGAAAGCATCCCTCGTTTTCTCATCTGGTACATCTTCTAACATCCTGTTAATATTAACCCCGAAGTCAAACTACCAAAGAAAGAGAAAAACCCCAAACCAAATCAAAATGAAAAAAACCTATGGACTGGAATTTCCCAAGAGGTTTAGTCAAGCTTCAAATAATGTTTTTTCTCCACGTAAAAAATCAGATCATACCAATACCCATCACGTCTCATACCATCATGTGTCATCTGATAGGACATAGAGATGGGATGGGATGTAATATATGAAAATAACATGCAACATTTTCACTTATTCTGGCACCATAAGATGTTTTTCCCCTATCGTCCCATTCAAAGCCTAGAAAAAAGGAAAACTCCCAACTCTCTCTCAAAGGCCATCAACAAGAATGGCATGGCGGTTGCTGGTGCCATTTGCTGCCCTTTTGCCTGCTAAAGAACCCAGCCACTGGAGACAGGCAACAGATGTCACGTTTCCAACTCCTCTTCCTCTAAAGAGAAAGATGGGTTCCCTAGAAAACGTAGGAAGAGCCACTGCTTCTTAATATGGGGCATTTACTTGGCCCCAGCCCCGAGTTTTCATAACCACATGTGCATCTCTCAGTTCCTAACTCTAGACTATTGCATTTACTGCTCAGAGGAGAATGCAGCCTGTCACCGCAGTCCGGTTGTCAGCATGCGGATGATGAGCTGGTTGGCTTTACTTCTCCAAGAACACACAGCCAGTAACTCTCGGCCTTCGATAGCACGTACCCAGCACCCCCCAAAGTGATGAGCTGCTAACAAGGTAACAGGATTCAAAAGAACGAAAATAGTGTGATGCTGCCTAATCCCTAGAACAATCCTTGCACACGGATTTCCAACCCTGTGAGGCCTCACGCGGTCCTCTGCAATCTGATCAGAGCAACCTGGAAGAGGGCGTGAACTTCAAGGGCAGCCCAGCTGGCTGTGCCTTCGCCATTTGTAAAAGTGGAGGGGACATCAGTCTCTTTCAGGGTCACTGGGCACAGTTATTTAGGTTGCACACCACGCAGCCTGCACAACCACATGGGGCAGCTCTAGACCTTTCAAAGCTCATCGTTATTCAGTGGTAGGGAGTGTCCTTTACTCCTCCACCTTCATCCTCCCATTTTTTTCTGTCCTGCATATCTGTTCTGCCTAAACACGTCGTCATTTTCATAACTACATTTATATCATATTGGACTTTAAATCCATTCTTAAAAATTCCAATCTGTGTCTCTTTACTTCACCATGGACTGGTTTTCTGGTAAAGGAGGTTGGAAGCTGGGGTGCCGTCAGGTCCAAGCCCAGCCTGCCCTGAATTCTCTTTCCTCTTTGGGTGCCACCCTAGGCCCGAACCTGGATCTGAGAGCAGAAACGTTGGAGTGGGCAGGTGAGAGATGCTTGGTCCCAGGTCCATAGGGAGTCGCACAATTTAATAATAAACTCCATGTGCTCATGGTAGTTTCACTAAACTAGTTATTTCTTCTTTATCTCTTCGGCTCAGAGACTGGGTTCTGTTAAAATTACTGCCACAATCCACGGCAGGAATGCCGGAGGACACAGACGTGTCAGGCAGTGCGAGTGTACACAAATTTATGTCACTGAACTAATTCTCTACAATTTTTCATTCCTGCTGAATGTCTTTCAAGGTGTTCCTTGCTGAACTTTGAGGAAAATTTTTCTAAATGGAACAAGACTGGAGGAGAAATGTCTTATCATCCTTGGGAAGGGCAGGCATAATATTAGTTTTATATAACTGTTACCTTGATAGTAATCACTACTACTTACTGTGTGCTTGCTCAGTGCCAGGCACTTAGATAAATGCTTGGTGTTAATTTTCTCACTAGGTTCTCGTGCCAGCCCCGTGGAGTAGGTACTATCACATTCCCCATAACACAGATGATGAAACTGAGGCTCAGAGCGGCTTGGTAACTCCTGGCAGCCGGTGACCCAGATGTCAGGGCCCAATGCCTCCTTCCAAATGAGCTCAAGTTAACTTTAATCGTTCATTCTGCTCTGAAGCAATTCCTTCCCTAAAGCAGAAAACCTACATCCAACAACAGAAACAAAAACAAATCAAGAAGCACTGTTAATTACTAACTAGGAAGCAGCAGCTGGGGATCATTCCGCCCTGGGCCCTGCAAGCCCTCTGGTGACTGTGTTCCTTTATTAAATACACCCTCTCTGCTCTCTTCTTGGCTCCTCCAAAAGCCTTGGAGCACCAACAGCTGATTCGTTTAAAGGCTCCACCCAACCTGTGTTCCCTGTCTGTTTCTAGTTTGCAGAATGAAGGAGAAACAATATCATCTCCACATGGAGAGAACTAGTTAAGGGGTGGTTTGGCTACATTTGCTGCTGCCTCTGCTGCTCCCACCCCTGCCAACGGGTCCCTCGGATGCTTCCTTCTGCACTTGCCTGAGGTCTGTAATCTCCAAACCCCGTAGCTCTGGGAGAACTAAAAGGAACTGGGTAGCTACTCCTAAGGACTTAGAGCTCACAGTCAAAGGAATGGGAGCCAAGAGAAGCAATAAGGCACTCTTCTCTTGACTCATCCGTAAGCAGGTTTTGATCAGAATAGGGAGACATAGAGCTACCAGACTCTCTCTCTCTCTCTCTCTCTCTCTCTCTCTCACACACACACACACACACACACACACACACACACACACACACACAAGCGTTGTCTGGGCGCCGAGATCAGCAGTATGGACCAATCATGACCATTTGGATCAGACTCCCTGACAATCTGATGTCCCTCCCAGGGTGGCCCCACACAGCTATGTAGGTTGAACACCAAACACCCTAGGGAACACCACTGGGAACTTCATAGAGGTAGACGGCTTGTGTATTTCTTGCAGTGCATTTCCAGCAGGTAGTAGCAAAGTATCTTGATGGAGGGATGCCTTGTGGTAATTCACACACAGGTGCCATATGGGCTGGGGCTGACCCTGTTACTCCTCCTGGTGAAGAAGGCAGATGGCTCAGGGCAGGGAGACTCTGAAGTGGCAGCAGGGTAGACAGGACATCTATATGGAGAAGAGAAAGAGCACCTGGGGTTGAAGCTGGCTTTGCCGGCTACCAACTTTGCATGAATCCCTTAGCTCCTGAGTCTCAGTTCTTTATCATGGGCATAACGATAGCTGTCCCATGCTGCAGGTTCGTTGTTCAGGTTAAGAATAGACATGTATGACAGAAAACCATCAAGAAATGGAATAAAAACAATCTGTAACCCCTCCACCATGCACACACGAAAAGAAAATACATGTATGTGTATGCACGTGTGTCTGCATGTTTGTGTGTGTGTGTGTGTGTGTGTGTGTGTGTGCGCGTGTGTGTGCGCTCACGCGCGCGCTCTGGTCGAGGGAACAACTCTCCTCCCATCTGCGGGTCCTTTCATCCGTTGCTTCTTCGTGTCTGAAGACCTCATTATCATCTACAACCTGCCAACTTACGGGGAGAGAGCACAGGGGAGTGAGTATGGAGACTTTGTATGGGACGAGCAGGCCCGTGTCATTTCCGCTCTCATTCCCCTGGAGAGAACTGAGTCATGCGGCTGTTCCTAAGCACGAAGGAGGCTGGGAAATGTCCTTTAGCTTTGTCCCTGTGAAGGCGAGAACTAATGCTGCTGAGGAGCTTGTGCCGACGTTCCCGGGAGGATAACCCCAGGTGATGGCCATGCCCTGAGAAGACGGAATAGCCGGACACGGAAAACAAACCTCTGAACGAACTATGACTGGAAACGGGTGTGACGGAGGCCGGGCCGCGTTCTGAAGAGATGAAACCCGTGGCGGCTTCCACAAAGGGAGCTGGCAGCTGCAAACGAACAGGCCTATCTTTATCTGTGACAAGGGGAAAAGATACTGTCAGCTGCCCAGGGAGAGTGCCACCATCAGTGGTTCTGTTTTCTGCTACTAAGGGTGCTGTTCTGATCTACAGCAGACTAATCCCAGTCAAGGTCTAGCTTGGTCTTGCTGGATATATTTCAGGTACATCCTCCCTGGGGGTGGAGGGGACTCATGACTTTGAAGGGGGGCTCTACAGGGGAAATGGATGTGGTAAGGGACAGTATGTAGGAGCTCAAGGCCCCTGATAACCCATCTCTTCAGCTCAAATAGAAAACTGTTAGATCATCTAATCTGATCCCTACAATGGATCTGTAGAGGGCAGAACTCTAAGATGGCCCCCAAATTTCTCCTCCCCGGTTTCCATCCCCTGTATAATCCCCTTGACTGTGTGTGGGACCTGCAAATGCGATGGGACAGTAGATCCCTTGAAAATTTTATATTAAATAGCAGGGGTGCTGGGATAGCCACTCGCATTATACATTATATAAGACTCCATTGCATATGACTGGAAAGAGAGTCCTCTGCTGGGTTTGAAGACGCAAGCTGCCATACTGTGAGAGGCCACGCAAACAGGACCCAAGGAAGGCTTCTAGGAGCTGAGACTGACCCCTGGTTAAGAGCCAACAAAAAACAAGAACCTCAGCCTTAAAACTGCAAGAGACCGAATTCTGGCAATCCCATGAACTTGGAAGAGAACCCCAAGCCTCAGGAGATCGCCTCCTCCAACACCCTGATTTCAGAACTGAGAACCCGAACATCCTGTGCCTGGAATCTTGATGCACAGTCACTTTCATATAATAAATTCGTGGTATTTTAAGCTGCTAAATTTGTGGTAATTTTTTACACAGCAACAGAAAATAGAGGATACTTGAGTAAGTCACTTAACTTTCCTGACCCTCCAGTTTGTGTGTGTTTTGTTGTTGTTGTTGTTCTTGTTAATCTCTAAAATGAGCATTCCTTTTAGACTTAACATCAGAATCACATGAGATTACATACCTAAGAGCGTTTTATAAATCACCAAGTTAACAACACTGGTAAAAAGAACTTATTAATAACAAGCTGTAATGCCATAAACTAAAATTGAAGGGAAAAATAAGGGACTAAGCATTTCTCTTTAAAAAAGTAGATCTAATTAGTTTTTATTTTTAGAAGTCGTTCTGGTCTTCCCTGCTATTTATGATCTATTTTTTTCCTCCGCGGCAATCAGAGTTAGCAAGGCCTTCTGGCATGAGATTCGGTGTGATTCTGGGGAGGCAAACCAGAGCGTCTCCAGGATGGATTGCACTGTGTAGGTTATTCCTATTTAAGAAGCTGCAAGAGAGCTCTGAACATTCTGCCCTCCAGCCAACTCGGGTTCCAAATCTTGCTGGAGTTGCCTTCACAGTGAAAATAAGAACAGGCCTAAAGACTTTAGGACAAGACAAAATCAACAAAAACTATCAGTGTCATAGCACATGTACTGAATGACTTTTTAATTCGTAAAATCTTCCAAGGCTATGTCTGTTTGACTGGACTTGAGGTCCCCCAGGGGCCTGCAGACTCCACTTAGGATCCACAGAGAACTGCTGCCACACGGAAGCCGATGCCATAACAGATAGGGAATCAAGTAGGAGTGGGCTGGAACCTTCCTGACCATTAGATACCACCGAGGCAGCTCCGGACAGCAAACACAGTCTTAGAATAGACAGGGCCTTTCAGGGAGCCTGCTGAGGTCAACACTATTTTCATAATAACAGTAAGGTATTTGCCTTCGTCTCATCTTGACATCTGCCCTGACGCTGCAAAGACAAGAGTAGGTAAAACAGCTGGTTCCTTAGCACCAATCAGGGCGGTGGTACCAAACTGTCAGACACCTGTAGTAAAATCAACCACATTAAAAACCACTATGCAACCAAGCCATGTCTGCTTAAGAATGTTCTTGATAAAAAACAAAAATACAAATTAATTTTATCCTCAACTCTTGAGTACGCGCCTTTTTAATATTCTGAGTTACAAATGGGAAGTAGGCATACAACCCTTACATTACATACCAATTATGATTATCATAAGGAAAAACACTTGTGATTTTTGAATTGTAAGCTAATTAGACACTTTTTTCCCCGTGGAGCATCATTTTTATTTGAAAGCAGAGCTGACTAACTACGGCTATGCAGACTGAGGTGTTAGGCAGAACCAAGTGAGCCTTTCACTTCAGGAAAACAATTGATAGTATTTGCTGCCAAAGTCAACATTCAACTTTTCCAGCAAAAATTATAAAAGTTAGAATTTCAAAAAACTAGTGGACAGCTTCCCAATTCTGAAAGACTTTTCTGAGAAACTCGTGGTGATATTAATGACCACAATTTTAAAATATTGCGTAACGAAATGTGTCAGTATGAGGAAGGTCTGTATAACTTAGCAAACCAGTATTTTCTAATGACCAGTGTTAAAATACAGGTTTATAAATTATGCATGGATAAAAGAACCATGCAAAATGGATTCAAAGTTGACATTGGGTTTACTATAACAGAGTATGAAAAGTTCATGGATTTGTTTTCAATTACATATTTCAACTAACCTTTAAGAAACTATCACTTGTTGAGTTTTAGCGTAGTATCAAAGGAGAATATCCACAATTATATGAAAAGGCTGTTAAAATATACCTTCCTTTTCAACTACATACCTGCCTGAGGCTGGATTTTTAAAATATACTTCAACCAAAAAATATCACAACTGATATGAGAATCCAACTGTCTTTTATTAATCTGGATGTTAAAGAGATCTGTAAAAATGCATATAATGCCACTCTTCTTACTGCCTTTTGTTTTGTTTTGGAAAATAAAATTGTTTTTCATTAAAATATATATTTATGTTAACATGAGTTTTGTTATTTTTCAGTGAATTAATAAATAAATACTGTTTAAATTTCTCAGTTTTAATTCTTAATAGGAAGACATTGATAGATATAATCCACATAAAATCTCTTTGAGGTCTGTGGTAGGCTGCATAGTGGCTCCCTGAAGGTGTATATACCTGGATCTTCAGAACCTGTGAATGTCCCTTTATATGGCAAAGTGGGCTCTACAGATGTGGTTAAGGATCCGGAGATGGGAGATCATCCTGGATTATCTGGATGGGGCTGAGGTAATTGCTCAGGTCCTTATGAGAGGAAGGCAGGGGATCAGAGGCAGCATAGGAGATGTGATGACAGAAGCAGAGATTAGAGTGAAGGGACCGTAGGTCGAGGAATACAGGTGGGCTCCATGAGCTGCGAAAACCAAGGAAACAGACTCTCCCCTCAGAACCTCCAGAAGGGACTGGCCCTTCTGACACCTTAACTTTAGCTCAGTGAGACTGATTGTGGACTTCTGACCTTCAAAATTGTAAGGTATTAAAATTTCATTGTTTTATGCCCCTAAGTTTGTGGTAATTTGTTACGGTGGAAACAAGAAAACTTAATACTATCCTCAGTAATTTTTTATGAGTATAAAGGGGTCCTGAGACCAAGAAGTTTGAGATCTTCTACTCTATGGTAACCCAAATTCAATGGCATCGGACCCTGGCAGAGAAGAATGACCCAAATACTTCCTCATGGTCCAGAGGGGTCATCGTTTCCTCAAGTCGCAGGGTGATTCCAGGTTCTGGACACAGAATGTACCCCATAATTATGTATTAAATAAAGGAAATAATGAATAGACAGGCCTCCTGCTCTTTGTTACTTAAACAGGACACTCAAGACAATAATATAGTTTATGGAGCTCCAACTCAATGTCAGACACTCTTAGGCCACTTAACACTATTACCTTTATTGCACACAACACTGCAAGGGACATCCAGAAGGGCCATGGGACTTACCTAAATCACACAGCTAGTAGGTGTTAGAGCCACATTTCGAATGTGTCTGCCTGGCCCTCAAACCCATGTTCTTTCCTCCACAGTCTTCGTGGATTTGTATGCATTTACCCCAGGTCAAATAGGCAGTAAGCTACAGGTGGTAGTTACGTATTACATCACATTAATTTTTCTTAGCCAGAAAGTAAGGATAAATCTATCATAAAGGCAGGACTGCATGGGGATGAGTAGATAGGGTGAGTGGGGAATTAACATTTCTTGAGAGCCTACTATTATCATCAGCTACTCTTATTTCACTAGGCAGGCACCAGTCTTCTGTGTTGGCAAAAACCCTTAGGCAATTTATCCAAAAAGCGACTTGTTTTCATGTTGATGAGTTCTTCCCCTCCGATTTTAAATGAAAGGAATAGATAAGTTCACCGTAAGGAAACAATGGCTCAGTTGCTTGTATCTCTGTGACAAGCATTATCTAATACAATTTACAGAAATTGTTATCATTATCACTTGTCTTCCGGCCACAGCACAGCTCTCGGAATGGAGCGTTACCATGGTGCCTCTGATCTTTAGCAATTTTCCCTTTTGTTCTGTTTCATTGGTAAATATTGTCTTGCTTTGCCCTTAACCTAAAGTGAAACAGCAGAGGACTGACCAGTCCCTAAGTGACCTTTGGCAGTTTCTCCCCTGTTGGATGGCTAATAAGTTATTTAAGCTTCCTGATAATTAACTTTAATAATTAGCTTTGAAATGGTCCCACCAAATGGTTATTACCTTGGCTACAGACTGTTAACTCAGCCTGTCGATCAGAACGGGTGCCCACACCGCCAACGAGCAACCCGACCCTGCGGGGCAAGAGATAGAGGACTTCACCCGACGCCTTTGTCTTTGGAAGAGCAGAGCTCCAGAAATGGAAGAACAATCTGCATCTAACCTCTTCACGTCCCAACTTCTGGCCTTCTTAAGGTATCTCTATTTTAACGAGGCATTGGCAGAGTGAGTCATCTTGTCTTATTTTAAATCTAATTCCAAAAGACAGATCTAGTTTAAAAAAAAATTGACAGATTTCAGAGGGTTTTTTTTTTTTTTTTTTTTTTTTTTTTTTTGTAAGGAAGCTTTCCTCTTTTAGAAAGACTGACTTACAGGAAGCCATCACTGGTAAATCAGTGTCTGCACCAGAATTCCCTTTCGAGTGAAGTACTTTCAACCCCCCACTCACTCGGCTTGTTCGGGCCTGACGATGGTGACTGCCCCGTAAGGTCACTGGCAGAACAGCCAATGAATAATGGACGTGGGTTTGAGGGGAGCACGCAGCTCTGTCTGACCACAACGCCTTGCTGATGACTCTCAGAACTGCTTACTGTCAGGCTGCACATGGAGCAGAGATGATACTTGTCAGCTCGTTTGGCTTTTAACACCCCGCACATCCTGCCTGCGCTGAGGTTTTTCTGTAGCCAAATTGTCTTGCCTGTGAAATTTGTAACGCATTTAGGGAACTTCATTTCGCATGTTGAGAAAAATGGCCTTGGAGACTTCTTGGGTGCTTTGGCAGGAAAGCCCCGGGCCTCTTGGAGCTGGGTGCTGACACCGAGGCAGAGCGCCGGCCAAGGGCTGGCAGCCAGGCTGCCGCCCTCGAAGCGCTCGCTTCGTTTCAGTTCAGGGTTTCAGAAGGAAAAAAAAAGTCCAAAATGCTGATATTTTTAGTTTCCACTCACTCCTCGATGATGAATAGGAATATGATTGAAATTTCCACCAGTCATCCAAGCAGACTTACCTTTAAAGCAAATGCCAAGCGTTTGAAAACTCGTTCTAGAGGGAACAATGTTCCCCCAAACAGAAGGCGCTGAGAGAAGGACCAAAGAAAACAAACGCCCTAGGGCTTTCGGCAGGCAGGGTCGGTGTAAGGTCCCTTCCCCTGCCCTGTGACCTCGCGTGAGGAGGAACAGCAATGGCTTCGGGCCTGCAAGGGAATGTCCCATGTCACAGCAGAGGGACCGGCCTGGAGCCGCCTCAGTTCTGTTCAGGGTTGCTGGGGCACTTGCAACAACCTGCCCAGTACTCACAGAAATGACCGACAGGGGCCGGCTGGCATGGGTGTCAATATTTTGTCACCTAACAGCACCAGGGATAGAGGAGAATGGGGCAGGGAGAGGGGAGGAGAAAACGGGAGGGGAGAAATGCAGAAAATAAAGAATAAAACGCTGCTGAGGAGCAAACACACGCTAACGGAGTAGGGAAGAGACTGCTCAGCGCCCTTGTGGCTTTTATATTTCTGTCGTGCCCAGGACAGCCGAGTGGCAACGGTAGGAAGCCAAATCAGGCCGAGCCTTGTAAACTTTCATTACCTCAGCCCTCCTGAGGAAGTCACCCAGGGGCTCACTGCAGCTGCCTTTAAAGCCTGCTAGGAACTTCTGGCCAAAGCCATTAAAACAAAACAAACCAAAACACCTTTTTTAATCATAACTATGCACTAGCACCAGCGTCAGATATATTACCTTTCCTTTTTCAAGTCACAGACAGGAGGAATCACCATGGTACAGGTATTAATTTAAGAATCTGGAACATACGAAAAGGTCCCCCAAATCATCTGAAGCCGGTCATAAAAGCGAACATACGGTCTGGCGTTTTTCATGCCCTCAGCGTATCTCCAATTCCATTGTTCCCTTGTTCCCTCGTGCAGGTCCCTGGCCTACCCAACACAATCCCAGGCTTGGGTCAGATCTGTGTCGACATTAACTATTCCTACATCGAGCTGCAGGAACTGTCAGCGCCACGCGGCCTGCAGCCCTGAAGCATGTAAGTCACAGCCTCTCACTTCAGCTGGGCCCTCACTGCCACTCCTCGTTCCCTTTCCTAAGCCTCTGGTCTCCAAACACTCCCAGCATCCCCCATGACTATGGAACAGTCTCCACCAAGACGACTGCAACCCTCACCACGTCCTGTCCCCCTCCTCCTCTGTCCCTGTCCCACCCTCTGCCCAGGCAGGCCTTGTCAGTCTTACTGCCCTCGCCTCCTCATCCCCCGCTAGCCCGGCCGGTCTACCAGGGCTCTCTCTAAAGAGGCTCTCACTGGCTCCCTTCTCTCTGTCCCCATGGACACAGTAGACATTCGGGATCGGACCAACTTTTGCTAGATTCCTGGCTTCCCTATTGTTATCCTGTCTGGTCGCTCTATGCCTCTTGTGCCTTGCCACACACCCTTCGTCCACCTTTTAAATGAGCCACTGCTACAGCAATCAGCTTCTCAACAGCACTTCCCCTCGGCTGCCCAACTGTTCAGTGTGTTTGGCGTCTGCTAGGGAGCCCTGCACTGGTGCACAGCCCACGGGCCCTGTAAAGGTGAGGAATTTATTGCAACGCTTGGCCAGTGAGGGGTGGGAGCCCCTGAATGCATGCTCCCCTTACCTGGTGGTGCCCACCTGAGGAACACACTGTGTATTGGTCTCCCCCGCTTCTCTGGATCCCGCTCCCCATACCTCATCCCTATTCCTAGGATCCCTTCCCAGAGCACCCATCTCAAGCTCACCCAAAAGTAAATCCCTTCCCTCTAGGGCTCACATTTGAAGTAGAAATGGGCCCACTGTCAGCCAAACGTGAAACTACCTGGCCTGGGCATTTATTACGCACAGGGCTTCTATGGCCCCCAGGTACAGTGCATCAGAAAGGTGTCTTCTGCCAAGTCAGAGGTGGATGTCTGGTGGGAGGGTGGGCCAGGGGGAGGGAAAGATGTGCAGTTAAATGCTATTGATGGAACAAATTTAATGTTTTCAGGCACCTGGAATTCTCAATTAAAAAAGCTCTCAGCTGCACACTTCATTTCATAATGCGCTCTCTGGCTTGCCCACATTTTAGGCTAGCTAATTCCCACATGACCCAAACGTTACACACCTCACAGAGCTGGTTACTTAGTTGGGGTGTATTAGACTATTTTATGGCGATTTTGCAAGAGCAAAGATGACTCAATGGAGAAGAAAAACCTAGCTATCCTGTGAATCAAGCTCTGCACTAGGGTGTTCACCATCAAAGGTAAGCACATTAAGACGAATTAGAAAGCTTCCCTATGTCCCTGGTGCCTTTTTCACCGTGAGGGAGGCGATCTCTAGATTAACAAGAAGCCAAGTGTCTTTGCCACATGGACCCAGAACAGCAGGCGGATGTGCCAGGCACTCAGCCTCTGGCTAACGGGAGTTGCAAGACGACTCCTGGCAGCATCGGTCTGTGACACCTCCCGCTCCCACTCACCAGCAACCCCCATCACCTCCAGAGATGAATTCGGCTCTTACCTCCAATCTCGCTTTCTGAATCAATCCCACCCGTTTTTCTCACCGGGGGTCTGACTAAAAGCCTTGACAAAAGATGGGAGTAATTCTGGGCTACATTAGGCCTTGCCACCTTGGTTCCAGTCTCCCACTCTGGTCTCAAGTGCGGCTGACTTTGAAGCCTGGCTAGAAACATTTTCCCTCTCTTTCCTGTGGAAATGTTTACCCTCCTCTCTCCTATTCCATCTGGGGTCCTGTGCTCTCGTCCACACACGCCTGTGTTTGGAACGACACGGAGCCATGCCGCCGCAGCATGCCCGCTGGCCGCGCATCAGCTGAGGAAAAGCGTCTTCTTTCTCGTCCTTTTTTTCTGTCCTGGTTTGCATCTAGGTAAAGGCGCGTTGCAAATGAGGCTGTGCCTCGTCTATAGGTACTCTCAGAAAAGAGGAAAGCAGTTCCACCTTCTGCATCGTGCTTTAAAAACATTTCCCCATTCTCTGATACCCCTCTCGTCAAAAGGTGGAGCCTAGGTCCCCTCCCCTTGAGCGTGGTCTGTACTTAGTGACTCGCGTCTAATGAACGAATGTGGGAGAGTGACGAGTGGCTCCCGAGACTCGGTCATAAAGGGCACCAAGGCATAGCCCTTGCTCTCTCTCGGGTCACTTGCCAGGGTTTGGGTTTGGGAGTGGGGAAGCCTCTCTAGAAGCCAACCCTCTGGCCTCACTCATACCTTCAGACGACTGCGACCCTGGACACAATCTCGGCCAAAACCTCATGAGAGACTCTAATCCAGGACCACCCAGCCTAGCTGCTTCCACATTCCTGACTCACGGGATCGGAGAGATGATAAATGGTTGCTGTTTTAAGTGGCTAAGCATTTTTAAATGTAACAAGAGATAAATGACAGACTTTGTATTCAAGGCGTTTCCTGTGGGGCTAGAGATGCTAAGGCAATGTCCCTCTGTCATATCCGAGCGGCCAAGGCTGTTAAAGCAACGACCAAGGACAGGGGTTATTTAGGAATTCTTGGTTTGAGAAGCTTCATCCAAGGACAGATCATAAAACTTGTTGTTTTCTATTTTTTTTTCTATTTTTTGTATTCTCTTTCCCCAAAGCAGGCATAGAAGTTTACAACAAAAACATGTGCACGGAAGCCATAAGTACAAATGGGAGCTAGAAAAGCAGCACCAAACAAGGGAGAAGTAATTATAAGCTTAAGGGCCAACATAATTGCAACAGCTGAAACTTAACCCTAACTATGAGCTTCCTGGTAGCCATGATAAAAGGAGAAATTAATAAACTCTATAACTCTTATTTCTGGAAAAGAAAGAAAACTGTACCCAGCTCTGAATTTTGAAACAAAGTTCTCTTGCAGCCTTTAAAGTATGGCTGTCAGTCACACTTTCAGTGATACTGTGCTAGCAAAATTCATGTAGCTTTTTCCTGTGCTCATTAGTAAGGGAGGGAGGAAAGAGATGGAGGTGAGCTCTAGAAAACAAATAAAAGGAATTCCTCTAAGCTAAATGCTGCTAGGCCTTCTGAAAGTGGCGGGTAAATGTCTATTGAAATGTTTTTGACTGAGCTGAGGCACCTGCTTTTCTGATGTGCGTGTGTGTGTAGCACGAAAGCACTTCTTGGGCAGCGATTTAAAATAGCCCCGCTTATCTCTCTGCTTATGTTCCGGGTCTTGGCTGTGGTCTATAAATTCTTTCTGCTATCTTGGGCTTTGCCTGAGAATGTGAATCCTCCAGCACATCCCATCACATTCCATCAATTCCTGACCCCCGGTTCTCCTCGGCAGCACCCCCAGCCCCACCGACCCGGCTTTTGTTCAAAGTCCTGCAGGCAGGCCGCACAGGCCACGGGAGGCACGGGCTGTGGTGGCTGGGATGCACGGACGGCTCTGGGGCTGTGCCTCTGAGAGAGCTTCAGCACAGGGCGGGGCTGCCCAGCCATGAGATAAGGAAAATGAGTGCTGGTGGGGCTGGGCCTGGGCTGGCGTGAGGCACCCGGGGTAAAACTGAAGGAGGCATGGCTCTCCCGCCCGCCCCTGCCCCACCGTCCTCTGTAGCAGTATCTGTTACAGTGAATGACGTGAATGTGCTTCGCCCGTTGCCTCACATGTAGTAGATTGCAGCGAATTAGCTTTTTTCCTTCCTTTCATCTTCTCTCCTCCCCCCATTCCTCCTTCTTCCATTCTGTAAGCATCGGAGGAGCAGGGCTGGTGTGTGTTGAGTCCTTTTTTTAAAAACAAAAAACCTTTGCCCCTGCTGTTTCCTCTACCTGGATTCCTACTCCTTCTCTTTGCTTAGTTAACGCCACCCTATCCCTCTCAGAAGGCTCAAACCTCTGCCAACTTCCCTTCCTAGGTCAACTTCCCCTGTTAACTGTTTCAGTTGCCCTGTGTAACTCTGTCAAATTCTTCCGGCATCAGTTATTTTAATTTTATTAGTACGATTATTTGATTGATAGGTTTTACTGTATTTGTATGATGACTTTCCTGAGACGATAACATGATTCTGGTCACCTTCATATACTCAGGACTCAGGACAGTGCTTGGGGCATAGCAGGCATCAATAATCATCGGTTGAATGAACCAATAAATCGGTGAATGAAAAGGTCTAGTTCCACGAGTTGTGCCAGGATAGGCCAGTCAATCACAGTTCCTGCATGATGAGGTGAATATTTCTATCTACGAGGGGGTACTCAGCCCCAAGGGGACCATGGGCGTTGCAGACTGCTGGATACCAGATGCCCAGGGCCCTATAGATGCTGCTTCCTCATGCTGAACGCAGGAGAGATGGCAGGGCCAGACCGAGTGGCCTCATAAATGGGGCAGAGTTAGCAGATCTTCAGATCTTTCCTCAGCACTGACTGCATAACCGCACGAGTTTGTTTGGGCTGCCAGGACAAAGCACCCCAGACTGGGTGGCTTAAATGATAAAATCGTCTCACAGTTCTGAAGGCCAAAGACTGAGATCAGGGTGTTGGTGGAGTTGATTTCTCTGAGGCCTCTCTCCTTGGCTTGCAGATGGCTGTCCTCTCACTGCATCTTCACATGGCCCCCTCCTGTACTAGTCTCTATCTGAATGGCCTTTTTTTATAAAGTCATCAGTCGCATTGGATTAGGATCCACTCTAGTGACCTCAGGTAACTTGATTAGTTCATTAAAGGCCCCGTCTTCAACACAGTCACATTCTGAGGTCCTGGGGGTTAGGGCTTCGACATGAATTTGGGGGGACACAGTTTGGCCCATAACAACAACACTAAAGCTAAAGTGCTACTGTCTTGCTGAGTGACCAAGGGCGAGGCATTTAACCTCTCTGAGCCTCTGTTTCCTCATCTGGAGACAGCAGAAGTGCCACCTCCGCGAGTGGAGTGAGCGTCAAAGATGTTGATGCCCATGAAGTGCTTGAGACACTGGCATGTGCTGAGTGCTCGGGAAGCATTAGCTGTTATTATTACTCCTCAGCCCTACGAAAATTATTGTGGGCAATTGGAGTATAAAAATTGTTTTTTCCCTCAACATGCTTCCAGGCCCCTTAGATTGAAGATAAGACTGAGAAATTAAAAACAACATGAAGTATTTTCCTTAAACTGTGTGTTTGGAGCTACCACTCAGGCAGGGACAGTGAAGAGGAGGAAGGCACCATGGCAACAAGACTTGCGTCTCGGCAGAGCCCCTTCAACCCCGCCAGGCTCCTTGGCTTCCTCGGGGTGCGGCCTGAGAGGGACGTCAGTCCTCCTCGAGGCACTCAGCACTCACAGTCCCTGTGGTCACGGCCCATGGCTTCCTGAGGATGGATGGACGCCCCCTACCCAAGGGTCAGAGCCTCTTTACGGGCTCCCCCCAGCTCTGCCCTGTGCTTCCAGTAGACCATGTATTCCACTTACATGTCTATTTTTTCCACTAGAATGCAAGTTGGATGGGGACAGGGATTTCTGTCAGCTTTGTTCATTGCTCTAGATCCAGCTCCCAGATATATAGCCAGCACTTACTAGGCACTCAGTAAATAATCCTTCAGTGAATGAATGAAAGCGTGAGTGAATGAATGAATGAACTCTAGCCCTGTGAGCTCTTGGCACCGAGGTACAGACCGAAGCTCAGGGACCGTGGGCCTCCCTGCCACACACAGGCCCTCGCTGACTGCAGCAGCCAGGCACGAGCAGGCCACCCAGTGCATTGCAATCTGGTTCCATCAGTCAGGAAACGGGTGGCCCTCCCCCCAGGTAAATGGCACTCGTCGGGCCACCCAGCTGCAGGGCTAGTAGCTTTAATAACTGACATTTATGCTATTAAGACCGTTGATAATTATCATCAACTCATCTCAAAAACCCTATAAGGTGCGTATCATAATTATTCCCAGAAGCGAAGCATGAAGCGGTGAACCCCGCCCCCGAGGACACAGCCGGTAAGTACCAGGCTGAGAGACTGAGTTCGGATCTGACTCCCGAGTCCTTGCTCTTACTTCGAGCTCGCGGCTCTTTTGTTTTTGTAGGTATTTTAAACTGTGTCAGAGGCTGCTCACCAGATGGCTTTTTAATCTCTCTCCTGTTGCTACATTATTAATCTCTAAATTGCTTAGTGGAGAGTCGAGCTGGTACAGAAAGGAGGCATCTGCGTGGCAGGGGCTTTCCTGGAAGAGCCGCTGATGCTGTGCGTGGGCCTCGGAGGGTGGGCTGGGGCTGGGTAGAGGAGGAAGGAGAGACGGAAGCATACCAGAGCTGGGGGAGCGACAGGAACCCATCGAATGGCAGCTTTCGTTATGGGAATCAAACAGACAAATTCCGTGTCCCTAGCAAAACAAAGCTGGGAACCTGATTTCGTCAAACAGTTAACTGGGCAGTTGCTTCCCGCTTTTGTCTGATCAGAAAGGGACAGAGAACTCCTTGCAGTCTTCCAGTGTCTGAAAATCCAGAAAGATCTTTGGTGCTCTTTCTGGAAAACGGTCGATGCTTCAGGCAGAGTTCTGCAAAGTCCCCCAGCCTGGATGCTTTCCCTGGGCATGCTCATCCTTAGAATGTGTCATGCTAAGCCCGGGACAGACAGCTGCCACATGCCCTTTGAATAGGCAGTGTGTAGGAGGCTGATACAGTTTGAGGCAGCTCCGGTGGGAGCTGAGATCCACGAACCTCTCTGATCCTTGCATCTCCACAGGATGGAACGGAAGGTGCCCTCAGATAAGTAGAGTAGATGGAGGCTGGAAGTCTACAAAGCTAATTTATTCTGCCAAGTATAAAGCATTTTGAACTTGCTCCACCTTCCTATTTTCCATCTGTCTTATTATTCATCGCAGTAATATCTGGGCACTTTGAAAAGGGTGATTTTTTTTAACATGAAGCTATTCCAAGGACAAGGAAAAATATTCTCATTTGGCATAAACCAGTCATGCAAATTAGCTTAAATAAAAATAAGACTAAAGGCAGCTTAGAATGTTATTGTATTTTCCCAGGCTCCTGCCAGTCACTGCTGTCAGCTGTAGCATCTCTCCATCCTGGTGACCGTTTGAGAAGTGGGGCTTACATTTCTGGAGAAGGTGGTGCGCAATAGTCCACTCCAAAAGACTGGACAGCAAAGATTCAGCTCCTGGCCAGTGTTGGAACCAGCCCTTCACGTCTACACCAGGCACCCCTGATGGGACTTCCTAGAAGAACCTACGAGGTTCTGTCTGGCTTATCAGAGAGCGGTCCAGCAAGGCCTCTGACATTTGGTCTGTTTTGTTCCTGACAGACTTTTTAAGGTGTGTGTGTGTGTGTGTGAAGGGCCAATGTTGTATCAGCTGATAAAAACAAACAAAAAAACAAACAAACTCCAGACATTTTTTTCTTCTGGAGGAGAAAATAATGCACTATTTTAAGACCCCTGGCTCAGGTAGTTTTTAGAATGTGGTTAGCAAGTCATTATTCTCGTGCCACTGTTTCTCTACTTTCTCTCGGTTTTCACCTTTCTTTTCTCTCCTCAGGCTCTTCTCCAACTCTTTTTCTCCTTCTTGCCTTCTCTTATCCCTTCTTTTCTGGCATGCCTTATGTTTGCTCTGGGCTCCAGGGACACCCTGCCTTGAAGCAGTATGAAGTCCAGAATTCAGGGCACACTCCATGGCCACCAGGTCAACAGACGATCATTTTTACTATTAATTTCCTCAAGTCGTGGTTGAAATGGCATAATTGGGTTCATCCTCAAAATCCCTCCTTCAGCCTCGCTGAATTGCGAGCCATTCTGAAAGGAGAATCTCAGCCGGCTACATTTATTCCCGCGTTCTATTTCCACAGACCATTAAGACAGCTGGGACAACACCCTCACCAGTCTTGTCACAAAGGAGACAAACATGTCACTATAGTCACGTCGCATCGCTAATTTCAAAGGTCAGAAGGATGGGTTTTGTTACATACCCTGCTTCAGCTTTGACTTGTTGGAGGTTCTTGCAAAGCCACGTGAAACTGACAATGCTGACTGTCAAACTTCCCTTTTATTTTATTTTTTTTTAATTATTGGGAGCATGATCTCGCAATCTGTTTTTGGTCTAAGAAATATTTTACTAAGGAAACATGCCAAGAGGTATACGGAGACATGCTGAGGTGTCCAATCTATAAAATTAGTTTTCTAGTTAAGTCAGGAAGCAGATGAAAAAGATTTCTGAAGAATCATAGAGACCCCAATACTGTAGATGTTTTTGTTCACAACTAAGCTTCGAATTTCTTATTCGTTTACCTGAGTGTTTTAAAGTTTCCCTTACTGATGACATTCTTCATATCACTCTCAAACAGCCTTTTTCTCAATATCTTTCCTCTTACCTCAAATTCTCAGTGCTTCCAGCAGATCAGATTCCAGCCCTTAGCCAAGTGGCTGATTTGTCATAAATTTTTCCCTATTTTGCATGCTCTTTGATGTAGTAATTCCATTCAGAGTTATTTCTTTATATTGGTGTGTGCAAATTTTTAGGCAAAAGGTGGCCATTGGAGCATCGGTAATGAGATGAAAACTGGAAACAAAGTCACTTGTTGAATAAATTATGAACATAGATGAAATGGAATATTATGTAGTCATTTCAAATGATGTCAAAGATCAATGACATCTGATTAGCCCTAATGTATTATTTAGCAAAGATAAAAAGAGAGTTATAGTATCATCCCATTTTATTAAAAATATGTATACATGGTTTTTCCCCCAAAGACTGTGAGTATAGACACCAAAATGTAAACAGTGGATGTCTCTGAATAAGACTAGAGGTGGTTTTTATCTTTTTTACTTTAACATTTATGTTTTTGCTTATCTATTTTGTGATTTCTGTTTATTGCTTGTATGTATCCTCTCATATACATACATGAATATAGTATAATTTAAATTATACTCTTATTAAAGTATATAATTGTCCATTCTTCAAGAAGTGAGGACTCATCTAAGAATTTGCAGAAAGTTCAAAGGTGAGCCCCCAGAACGGTCTGGGCATGATGGGCGAGTAGAAGTGGCACTGGGAAGGAGGGAAGAAGAAAAAAAGTCTGCCAAGAAGGCTGAGGAGATGTCCGGCCAATCTTTGCGTCTATAAATGCTCTCTCACAAAGCAGGGAGGATTGTCTTTCTACAGTGACACAAAGAAAGACGTGTCTTCGAAGTCTGGGATGAGGAATGCGGGAAGGTTTCCTTTGGGAAGTACTAGGAGGGGTACTGAGAGTCCTGTGAGGCAGGGGTCTCCGTGTGTCTGTGATGATTTGTCACGTTGTCAGTAGAACACAACAGTGTTAAAAGCCAGATTTCTGAAGGGACCAAAGGTCTGGACAACAGGAAGTCATGACCATTACTGGGAAATTACTCTAGGGATAAACAAAATGATCCAGGGAAAACCCGCCGGAGCTGAGTTACAAGCCCGCTTTTTAGGCTGTAGAAGTCAGTGTACTGACCGATCCGTAACCGTGACAGACGGTCCCCAGGACACCAAACGTGGCAGATCAGTGGCCATCGTTTTGTTGTATTTTTTTGTTTTGTTTTTTGTTCTTTTAGATTATGATAGGTTTGAAGGAATTTGCCAAACCAACTGGAAATATCACTAGGGAACTTGGATTATATAGAAAGTTTAAGAGAGAAGTACAATTATTTCACTCAAAGAAATTATATTTAAAAGAAGAACTAAAATACTACCTATTCCCTACAAGGATGATATAAGAAAGTAAAATAATCTTTGAACGGCAGTAGAAAAAAGGAAGTCCAGAGACTTAAGTTAATAAAGATAGTTAAATCATTTGGGGAAATTGGAAAAGCACCAGAAAGTCAAAATACAACAGTGGCAGGAGAAGACAAGTTTTTTTGTTGTTGTTGTTTTTGTTTTCTAAAGAAGAAGTAAAATCTCTACTCACTAATTCTAACGAGTCTTTTTCTAAATTAATCAGAGAGTTACTTAAGGAAAAATGCAGAACATTTAGTTCTAGCCGAGAATACTTGGCAAGCTAAACTACCAGTCTGATCTGGTATGGCAATTCCCACATGTTTATTTATTTGTGTTTCAAAACTTCGAGTGTCTTGAAAGTCAGCTCTGTTGCCTACACCTCCAGTTTAAAATGACAGCCCTGAATGTTGCTAGATTCTCAGTCATCAAAGAAATATTCCTTCATGCTTAGCGTAATCCTCTTAGAATGGTGGGAACTTCCCACGTTATACTTTAGGACGAACTCTCAGTCATGGGGACAGAAGATCAGAGGCTTGCTGTAATTGTTTTTCTTTCAGGATAAAGCTTCCTTCGACAAGAAAATTATATAAACCAGAACATACTCTATTGGTTAATTTATTCATGTGTTCGATCACTCAAAAGAAAGAAAAGAAAAGAAAAGGAAAGGAAAGGAAAGGAAAGAAAAGAAAAGAAAAGAAAAGAAAAGAAAAGAAAAGAAAAGAAAAGAAAAGGAAAGAAAAGGAAAGAAAAGGAAAGAAAAGAAAAGAAAAGAAAAGAAAAGGAAAGAAAAGGAAAGAAAAGGAAAGAAAAGGAAAGAAAAGAGAAAGGTTATTGGATACGTTATGTGCCGGACAGAACAGTGCTAGCTGTAAGGATAAAGAATACAGAACAGTTCCTGCCCTCAGGAAGTTCACAGTCTAACCAAAGATACTTGCTGATCGGGTGTTTTTATGAAAAATACCACCAATATTAAATATGCTGAAGAGTCACATAGACCTGATCTCATCAGTTCCCCTGAGTTAATATTTTTATTCCTTTTGCAATGTCTCTTAGGTATCATTAATGTGAATTAGTTTCCCAGTGATGGTGTGCTGGTCTCTTCTGTGTGCCTCTCCAGGCCCACTCTCTACCCTTTTCCACCCTACTCTGCCCTGGAAGTGGCCTGCATACGTACCCTCTGGCTTTTGGTTGGGCTCAGCCAGTGAGAGGTATGGCAGGAGATGAATGGGTGAGCCAAGGTATGGTTGGAGTGTGAATTTCTCAAGCCCCCGCTCTGCCATACCTTCTCCAAAGACCAGTAGGGGACCCTCTTCAAGCACTGCCCTTCTGCCTGAGCAGGGAATGGCTCCCCACTACTGACAGTCTGGGGCAGCTGCGTTATTCCTTTGGGTTTCCTAAATCCAGCCCACACCTTTGTCAACAGCTCCTTTATTAAACTCTGAGTTACCTAGCTCCAGGGCGCCATCTGTTTCACGCCTTCCTGACACAGACCAGGGGGGTGAAGGACTTGGCAGCAAGGCTTGCAGGTTTCTAGTCTATTATGACCTTGTGCTCCTCTCCTTACTCTAGTACCTCTCCAGCCTTTTTCTCTGGGTCTCAAAGTCCTACTTTACCCAATCCCCCTCCCAGGAATCCTGCAGCCTGTGGGTGGGTGGCTGCTCCTGGCTGAGGTATAGCAAGTGGGGCCTGGCTCTCTGCTAAGCAACCACCAGTGCTAACTGCCAGTGGGACTGGGTTTCTGAATAGGGCCTGGTCCTTAGGGCCAGATCCTGCTTTCAGGATGGACCACACCCACCCTTATAAAGCGATAAGACACTTCTGTAAATGCCAGCTCACTCATTACCTAAGCGGCTACTCTTCTACATACTGGAGAGACTGGTTTCGTATTGCATTTAGAAAATAAAAATAAATGGGTGAATTCTTCTTTTGGTAGCAAAAGGTGTGTGTGGGGGAGTAATTATATACGTAAGCCTTTGCTTCACCATGTTGTTTATTCTCTTCTCTTGAACACGCACCTACCACATCCCTTATCTTTTTTTAAAGGTAGTTCGCTTTCCCTTGATAAAGCAATTATATATTTCAATGATTGTATCCAAGGATCCGATTCTACTCTAATTCTAGAACGAGTGTTTACTTTAAAGACCACAGGCCTAAAATCATTACAACTCTGCTTTTAAACTCTCACAATGTGGACTGTGAGATATATTCAGCATTTTGCCCACTTCTATATAATGAGGATATTTCTGTCTTTTCACTAACTAGACAAACTGGCCCTGATTTGCCCAGATGGATTTGACAAATTCAGTTGAATAAAATAACCCTACGACAGCTTTAGTAACAGGCTGCTGTCCATTTAACAGATTTTAAAGTTTTATTTAATAAAGCTGTTTGAGAAAGTTTTAGTGCACCATTTGGGTGCATTTGTTTGTTTGTTTGTTTGTTTCTTCATTCCATAACTGATGACTTGGCTTTTATAACCACTTATTTCATTTTTTAAGATAAAGACAAGTGGTGGGGAGAGAGGGTTTTCTGGCTATTGGTTCACTAGCTGGGGAGGGCAACACAGCCAGATCTTGTCTGAAGAGCTCACGAGGCTATTAAAAATATTAACAAGGTTTCATGGCCTCCCCTAGGATGGAAATAATTGCTCTGTAAATGGGAAACTGGCCTTCGCGTGAACATGTCAAGAGCATCTACTCTGAAGCTAGACAAGTCAGAACAGAAAACACGGCTTCTGGTTCATGTTCCATTACTTTAATCACTAAACACCACTCAGTTTAAGCTAAAGAGATATTATGGTGCGTTTGACATGTGCCTTCACATCAAGATTAGATAGGAGCCCTGAAAGGCTAATGTTGACTCTCTCTTACCTTCTGCCGAGGATGTCACTCAAAATCCCTTCTCTCAATGCCTCTTCTCTGATCACGAAATTCGAAGCCAATCCTGCTGCAACCCAGCCGCCTCCCCAGGTGAACCGTGCTTTACACAAAACACCTGTGTGTAAATAACGCAGTAATAATTCAGGTTGCCTTCTAAAGGCACCATAGGGATCTCACTATTGAAAAAGAAACACCGAAATAAATGCTTTTGTAGGCAGATCACCTCTTCTGTAAGGTAAACAATACAAACACAGATAAAGCTTCCAGCGTACCTCTGTTTAGATTTTTTACATATCGGGTTTCATTAAGGCAGAACATATCTGTAAGTGAAAATATTTTAAGCCTCAGCCCTTTGCCCATCATAATGGTTTTTAAAAATCTCATTACAATAAGACCCATTAGTTTGAATAATTAAACGCAAAAAACAAACAAACAAACAAAAAAAAACCCCAACGCTTTCTGCAGGCATTAAAATTTCTGATTTTAATAGGGGAAAAACACAACTGGATGCCTTGTTTTTAAGCTTCTATTTCAATCTTGTTTTAAAGTGGCAAACAGTATAATGATTAGCAGAAAGCACGCTGCAGAGCGGGGGAGGCTGGTGCCTAACTTTAGGACAATGGGGGCAGATAGGAAGGCTCCGTGTCTCAGGGCTCCATACCTTGGAGAACAGCCCCTGCGAAGCGGTCACCACATATCACTTTATTTCACTCTTTACAGCTATGCAGGTGCGATCATCCTCGGTTCTATAAAGAAATCGAAGCTTGTCTAACGTTATGTAACTCGTCTAATGTCACACATTCTAGGCAGGGGTCAGAATTCAAACTCGGTTCTCCGCGTCTCAAATAAGTGCCCTTAACCCCACTGCCTCCTACTCGGTCAAAACTGAAATTGTCAATAAGGGACAAAGATGGACTTTCATGCGCTTTAACTAAAACCTCTCTACCATACAGAAATCAAAGGAGGAATAGGTAGAGGTGACCCCAGGTGACGTGAGTCTGTTTTGTAGGAAGAACCCAGATCACCGGGTTTCTCACCTCCCACCACTCTTGGGTGTAGCAACTCTGCCCATCCCCTTTTTTATTCAAGAATCTTTATAAGGCTCCAGATGCCCACCAGGCCCTGCATGAAGTGCTGGAGACACCAACCTGAATATAAGTTCATCCTTGACCTTGAGGAGCCTGCAGTCTTACTCTTACGGAAACAAACCAAGAGTATACGCATTGCACGAGCAGAAAATAATCTCAAGGATGGATCCAACCGCTTTTGCATCTGTGGGAAGGGCCATGCTAACCTAACGCACTCTCTCCAAGAGGAGGTGAGAAGGGCAGCTGGGCCACCCCGCGTCTCCTTTAGGATCTCCCGATTTTGCAGTCTCTTCTCACTGGTGGCGAAAAAAAGCCCTGAGCGACGACGACGTGTGGGAGAAAGAAACCAAAAGCCCAGAATGCAAAATAGAATGTTTGTTCCTCATTCCTCATCTCATCTGACACCCTTAAGGACCCACCGTTTCACAGCTCAAGTGAAGCCACATCTCACTGCAGCTTTTTTCCTTGGAGGTTGAAGCCTCCGAGTTGGCTTCTATCCCATAGACTGTATTTAATTTTTTTCTGCAAAATCCCAGCAGATAAAAGAATACGGAAAAAGTTGGAATTTAATGAGATTTCGCTCACATATCCATATATTCATGCGTTCACTGTGGAGAGTTTACTAAAATGAGCTGATATTTCATGTAGCTTTAAAACAAACTAGCTAACGGGCCAGCTAACTCAGTTATTTCTGCTAGGATATTGCCTCCCGGAACAATGGGTGGCATGTTCCTGCCCAGCGCACGTGATTTCACACACGCTTCATAGCCTTGCCATGTTTTTCTTCAGAACATGGTCTTTTCAGATGTTTTAGAGCAGACATTAAATGGCATCCGGTATCGTGTTTCGTTCAGAGCAGAAAACAAACTCACTCTGTACATTCTAAGGTATTTATTCTTGGTTGAATGGAGACAGATCCTTCGCCTAAGGCTGGCCCTCAGTATGAATAAACAAACCCTCAGCTACCGTGCACGTTGAGGTGGGATGTCACGGAGCTGGTAATCGTTAATGACAACTAATGGCTAGTAGTTATTGATGACCTTTGTGAGAGCAGGATTAAAATAATAATTATAATAATGTGAGGTCTCATGAACAAACAGTAATTGCAATGATGATTGCTATTATAATAATGAGTGAGAAAATGATTTTAGGTTATTACATCAGTAGGGATAACGGAAGCCTGCATGTGTGCGTGTGCGTGTGCGTGTGCGTGTGTATATATAATCATGGAAGGCCGCCAGACAACACTAACCGTCGCTCTTGATTGAAGACTCACTGTGTGACAGGCACCGCGCCCAGGATATGACATACATTGTGTCCTTTAATTCACCGCGACTCTGAGTGGACATTGCTGGTAGCATGATCGTCTCCATTCTGTTAATGGGATAACGGAAGTTCAGAGCAGTTACCTAATTTGCCGGTGGTAATTTAACAGCTGGGAAACGGGATAAAGGACATTTAAATCTGGTCTAGCCAACACCGCAGTCCATGCACTTAACGAGTATCCTATGGTCACTGAAAATCAACGGATATTGTGTTATCTAGGATAACCCTCCCGAACTGCCAGTGCCCCCAAAGCTGTGGGGTTGACAAGTCACCTGAGACCCAGGAGTTCCAGCTGCCCTAGGACCTGGCTAAGGACCAGCGCGGTGAGGACCCCACAGAGACCAGCCTGAAGAATGGCCCAGTGGAGAAACAGTTATTTCTGTGAAGAAAAGGCTCTTGGTTTACTCCTCTGGGGTGGGAATAGAGCCTCATTACGATGTGCCTCTTTGGGTTTTTTACAATCAGAGTCGTGACTTACACCACCTCTTGATTCTCTCTCTCTGGGAAAGTGGCAAATTCACTGCCACCCAGCAACCATGGCTTGCACGCTCAGAAAAGACTGTGTTTGTGCACATTTGTGTCACCTGAAGGATGCGAGTGGGGCTGCGACTTCATCACGAACATATCCACTAAAAACCAAAATTCTGTGTCGTTTGGTGGTTGGTTTTAATAGTGGCTCCCCTAGCTTCTACATTGGAAAGATTGCAGTTATTTCTTCTTTCTTATTTGACAATGGGATGATAGAATTGTTGGTTAATGTTTTATCTAACTCAGAGTTATCTATCAACGAAGGTTATTTGTTTTGCAATGGATTATAACAAACTCCCAGATGCGCGACCCTCGCCTGTGGTGAGCGCGGTTTAGTACTTAAAGGTTCCACAGGCACAGGGCCTCACGTGGTGCCCAGAATCATCATTAAGGGCACGACTTGTCATCGTGCAGGAAAAATACGGCTATCTGAGCATTGTCCGTGGGCTTTAGGATAAATGGGCGCTTGCTACTGACTTTGAAAAATGACACTTGGGAACTAATAAGAGCTGGAAATGGTTGAAAATTCACTCTAATGCAGATGGAGTATAAACCTTCTTACTCAGAGCACAACAATGCACCTGTTCCCCTTATGAAAATACGATTACACTCCACAGCGAATGGGCCTACGGCGCAGTGACACATACTTCAGGGTCCATCCCACTGCTGGTTGTGCAGCACACCTGGTCTGGCGGAGTCCCACGGTGGCAGGGCGGGGTTGGAATTCTTTTCCTTAAGAGCGCGTTTCCAAACCAAGGCGAGGAGGGTAAGCGAAATGTCTTTTGGCCAGAAGCTGTGGTGGACCATACGAGAAGGGGACTTTCTGGGACCGGGACCCACTGCTTTGCAGAGTGAATCCACTCAGAGTCAAATGGGACAATAGCCTCCCGCCCGAGCGAGGACGAGCACCGCTCTGAAACGCACAGGGGCAGCTTCTGAGCAGTCGTGCGGTGCTGAAGTGACTTCTGAATCGCAGGCCAGCGTGCTCTCGCTGCAGATGGACAGCTTACATAAAAAATTCAACAGCCATGAAAGAGACTGAGTGATCCACATTCGGAAATTTGCAAATTCCCCACCTCTCTGCATTCTGGGTTAAGCTTTGTAAGTGAATGTTTCATGAGTACGACTTGGGTCAGATTTGCGTACATGTTTAAGTAAACAGTGCCCGGGCGGAACCGTGTCCCGACGCGGCACTCGGGCACGTGGCCGCGACTCACGCAGCGGGCTTTCTGTTCTGTCGGGGGAGAGGGGCCCTGCACACGGTGATACCACCTCCTGGCACACACGAAGTGTTTTCTGGCGAAGTACCTTTTGTCATTTGCTCTTCACTGCTACCTCTGAGGTAGGCAGGGCAGGGGTTATGTTTATGCTAAGAGTATGACATGATGAAAATAAAAAAAAACACAGAGTTTCATCAAACCATTAACACTCGATTATAACCAGGGTGCCCCAGTCCACAGGGCAAAATCGATAAAACGATAGGCTACATTTAGATTAAGTATTCATCAACAAGTCTCCCACCCAAATGTCTTCAGAGAGGTTACTATGCCTTCCCTTATTCATCCCCAGTAGGAACATTTTCATCAAAACTGGGCATTTGGTGCTTAAGAGTTCTCCCGACACTGCATCTGACTCACCAAATAGAGTCATAATCCTTAGTATGTAACTGCAAAGTCCTTTACACAATAACCAATTGCTTCCCCAAAGAGGATTGTGACTTCAGATGAAGAATAAGCTGCTGGAGGAAATTAACTCTCGGAAAATGAAAGTCCTGTTTCTGTGGACTTGGAGGCAGGAAAAGAAAAATCCAGAGGCTATCACACAAATGCCAAAGCATCCTTTATTCCGTCGACAGAATGCCAGGACCAGACAGGTTACTTGCAAGGTTATTCTGCCGTCTTATTCGAAGCTCACAGGGGGAGGGTGGGTGGGACTCTGGGCTCATTCAGCCCCTTCCCGCAAATGTGCCTGACAGGCCACGGTTCTCTAGGACCTCCTAAATGCCCTAACTGAAATGATACCCAAACCATTTCATTTACTTCCCACTTTAGATTTTTACACACTAGCTGACTCCTGAAAGATTTTCTGCTTTTTGCACTTGAAGAAAGGGGGAAAAAATTCACAGATAAAGGGAAGCCAGCACATATCATTAAGTTTGGAAAAAAGAAAACACAGATACATGTTCTGAAAAGTGGTTTGCGCAGTCCCACGAGCGACTGTTTGCCCTCAAGGTCAAATTAGCCATGAGCATGAAATCAAACCCACGAGAGCATTAAAATGCCACATCGAGTTGGGCAAATCCTTCATCTTGTTCTGTGCTCCGTCTTTCTGGGGGCACCAATCAACAAGCGTGGGCGGCTCTGCAGAGGCGAAAGAGCTTGGTGACAGGGTCGCAGCTCTGAGTCCTGGCAACACTGATGGATAAGCTGGAGCAAGTCGCTTCCCCTCTCCGAGGCTGGCCTGGCGGGCCTGGGGGAACACCTGCTCCTTCCTCCCTCAGGGGTTGCTTTGAGACCCCTACTAGACAAGGGGGGTGGGTGTGCTTTGTAAACAGTGTGGTCAACATCCTTGCACAGAATGAGGCATCCAGAAACCTGGAGGAGGGCAGCTGTGAAGGGGCTGCGCAGGGCTCCCCATCTCAGCTCCATGACCTCCAGCCGGGTGCTCCTCCATGGCTCGGCCATCAGGATATGGTTCGAGTCCTTCACATCTGTTATTTGAGTTGAGGTAACCCTCCTGGGTGGCGATCCCAGAAGTTCCCAGAGCCTGAAATGGGGTTCTTGTGTAAGTGTTATGGAGGGGGCACCCTCAGGAGAGAAGCGAATGAGGAAGTGAAGGCCACAGCGTGAGGCAGGAGAGGCCGTGAGGCAAAGGCCCAGACGCGGCCAGACCCCACACGCTCTGGAGTGTGACACACGGCGTCAGAGAAGGAGCCGGCCTCCTGTAACAGGTACCAGCCAGTCCTTGGCAGTGGGCCACATGCACCCCTTCCTACTGCAGAGTGGGGGTGGGATGGGGTCCCATAATCTTCCAGGCATTTCCAGGTCCTGTGGCTCTGCTGGCAGAGAACCAATTCTCTGATGGGAAAGCTCTGAGCTACCGGGCATGTGTGCAGTGGCCCGGTGTGGGCCCCACCAGCACCTTAGCACGATGGGGACACTGTCGGCCTTGGGCCTTCTCTTCTGCCTGGAACTCTCCTCTCTTCCCTCTACACTTGCCAATTCTTATTGATCGTGTAAATTTCAACATCACTCCTTCAAGGAAGCCATCCCTCCCCACCCTGGGTTAGTCTGGTCCTTCCAGACGTTCTGTCCTTGGAGGCACTTATCAAAATTACAATTTAAATAATTATTTCTGCAGTCATTTATTTGATATTTGTCTTCCCCACTAGGCTGTAAACCCTTGGAGGGCAGGGGCCACATAGGTCTCATTTGCTACCAGGCCCTGTTGTAGAGCTCAGGCCTGGCACATAGTAGGTATTCAATAAACACCTGTTGAATGAACAACAGAACACAGCTAGTAAAAGAGTTTAAAATCAGGTCTCTCTGTCTCAAACCCATAGTCTTTATTTTTCACTCTGCCTTTGACCATGCAAAATCCTTATTTATTTTCCTTATTTATTTATGTTTAACGTCCGTAAAAAGTTTTGAAAAATGCAGCCTCAGATGTCGGTTTTCTGCCACATTTATATTTACATTTATGCCATACTTCATGCCAATAAAGAACCTGCTATAGAAAGTAGTAGTTTGGTTCTTTCTCTTAAAACTACTTTCAGACTCATGGACATGGACAATAGACTAAGGGTTTCCAGAGGGTTTGGGGGAGGGGAAAAGAAGAAGGTAGGTGGGGTAAAAGGGGTCAAATATGTGTTGACAGAAAGAAATATAACTATGGGAGGGGACACACACACACACACACACACACACACACACACACACATATGCCTCACTGTTAAGTCGCACACCTGAAACTGGATTTTGTCAACCAATGTCACTAAAAAAAAATTAATCAAAAAATTTAAAAAAAAACTACCTCTTTCAGGTTTCAGGATGTGCTCCTTTACACAGTTTTGCAAGTTTTAGAGAACCAGAATGTTTCATCCTCTCCCTCTGTCCCCTTCATAATATAAACCCTTTGATCACATCTTGCTCAGCCTTTGTACTTCCAGGCTGGAGAGTTCCAATCCTTTTAGCTTCTTCTCCTACCCACATCACATCTCCTTGATCATTTTAGTTCTTCTCCTCTGGACATTTTGCAGCTCTTTACAGCTTTCCTGAGGAGAAATCCAACCTTAGCGGGGCTCTAGATAAGTAATCCCTTTCATGATCCCTCCTTGATTCTCTAGGTAATACTGGGAGGATTGCAACTCTTTCAGACCCTGCAGTCCCCTGCCCCGCACCCCAGCCCCACTCAGCCCACCAAGCCGAGTGGTTAACCCCTCGCCCCCACTTGCCAAACAGCTGGGATCATCCTGCGGAAGCCCTTGGCCTTTCTTCCTCCTCTGAAGGAAAAACTGACTCTCCTTTCAAAACCCATTCTTTACCCTACTAATGACATGAACCCAAGCAGAAAATAAGTGGATCTGACACTCTAGATGTAAGCTTTCCATCAGCCACATGCAACGTGTAAAAAAATATTGTGATATAATAAGGTCTGCGAAGAGGCTAAACCAAAATATTTTAAAATTATTTAAAATGACATCATCACGTTAGCCAACTATTTTAAAACACCGTCTTTTTCATCTTTATCCTATTTTTCATTTTAATTTTCACGTACAGTTTGTAATGTATCTAACATGCAGCATAGTAGTATATGTACGCGATATAATAATAAGTAATAGTAATAAATAATGGCGAACAATTTTTGCCGACAAGAGTGTATGATGAAAAATGTTTGAAGACCATCGGTCTAGAGAGGGCCACTAAAACCAACCTAGCGGCAGTCCCACGACCCAGGGATTTATTTGGTCACTGTCCCAATGTCACTCTGAATTCATGAAGTTCAAAATGGAACACTTCCTTCCCCCGCCAAGAGAAAGCACTCTTAGTGGCCCATTCTCCCCCATTGATACCCTGGGATTTCCAAGTTCATGACTTTTAAGAGAGCCGGGACTTTGCCTTCTTCCAGACCATCCCCGCCCTCCCCCCATATCCACTGAGTTTTCAGGCTTCTTCCTCCTTCACCCCTTTCCCATTCCTTTCCTTTTCCTCTGCGACTCCTTTCCTCCGGCCTTTCATCCATCCTCTCCTCGATTTTCATAATAATTTCCTAACGGCTCCCCCTCCCTCCAAGCTGCACATTTCTAATCCTTTTCACTCTGCTACCACAGTCGCCTTTCTAGACTTCTAGTCTGTGTTCCTCCCCCAACTCTAACACAAAAAGCAGGAGAGACAGTCATTATCCTTGAATCTGAAGATTCTTGCAATTCCTGAAGACTTGCAAGGCCTTCTGTAATCTGACCCCACCCTTTCATTGATTTACTTAGACAAAAAATATTGATCGAGCATTTCCTTTACTTCAAGCACCGCGTGGGTGTCGATGCACATCAGTGAGTAACAGAACAACAATTTCTGAAGTCCCTACTATGCGACAGACACTGCTGCTGAACAGGATAATCCCTTCCCACAGGGGATTTTAAAGCTACCTTACAAGGACTCACACTTTCTACCAAATTGTATATCTGACCTTTCCCCCAGTTAAATCCTTCAGCCGAAATTCCCTACTTCTTACAAACATGCTAGATTCAGTCCTTAGTTCTCTCCAGGCTCTACCACCTCCTGCTCCCTCCACCCCCACGCTGATCCAGCAGCCTGTTCCCCTGCCCTATCTGTCCACCACGGGTGGAGCTCTCCCTGACTGCTAACCCTTATCCATTTCTTCCCTTTAATGTCTTATACCGGTCATTTGAGCTGTGCCACACCGTGTCCCGTTCTATTACTTGAGTTGTATGTGCATGCATGCAGGGCCCTCCCACTTGGCCCTCAAGCCTCTCGCTTTATGCTCTTGTGGCTGTAGTTGTTTGTTCCACCACACTGCCATCTACCACTGTAAATGCTCCTTAAATATTATTCAGCTACATGAAGATTGATACAGTGGTCAAGCTAAGGCAGGGGATTTCAGAAGTCATTTTTTTCCAATCTATTTTTTTTTTATATTCTCTTATAATGTGGCTATATTACTTTCATAATGAAAAAATTGCAAATAAAAACAAATAAAATTCTTCTTCGATTCAATTTAATTGAAATCCAGAAATAATTGTTCTCATTAGGTAGCTAGACCTTGGCAGTACTAAAGCTAATTTAGTCCAGATTGGAAAACTTCAGAAATGGTTATTAGCATACACTAGTTCCTCCAAATATAAATTGCTCTTTCTCGACGACAGGCCAGATTTTCTGGGGCACAGCTAATTTTGCCCTAGATCTGGATTTCCTAGAACGCCCTCCAGGGTCAGGCCAGGAGCAACTGTCAGAAATGCCTAACATCAGGACTTGTTTACAGGCTGTTACGCTTATAAAAACATATATTCATATAGGTTTCTAGCAGTTGCCAAATGGATCTTGAAAGATTTTTGCTTTCAGTGTATACCCCACAATAGTAGACGGGGAAAACGAAAAACCCAAATTACCAGGCATCATTAGAGTAGGTGTAATGCTGTTTTTTGGTTTGTTTGTTTTTTTCCTATTGCCATGAAAACAGGCATGATTTGCATAGTATGATGGATATCTTTGGTTTAACTGGGCAAAGTTTTAAAGTAACAGAAGGGGTGGAGGGGTAGGTAGGTGGACCTCCTGTAAAATCAACAAGCAGGTTGGGGTGACACCGAAATAAATAGGATCCCTGCAGAGCAAATATACACTTTTCCTCAACCAACAATTCCCTTCACTCCTGCCTCTCCAAGTGACTAATTGAGCAGTGAGTTTTGTTGCTTTGATTGTTTATGTCATATCTTTTTATCTCTCTCCTACTTAACTCTCCCTGGTCCGTGAAGGGCAGTTTTGAGATCTAGTCCTGTTGAAATTAACTGGATTGGTTCAATGGACCATGGATTAAACTGTTTAGGTCTCTCCACATCTTGGTTCTACTGAAAAGAAAGACACACATTCACCCCAATTTTCCGATAAAGAAAGCCCAGAGCAACCGGCTGTCTTTGGATGTAGATAACAGCGTAGACAGAGAAGCTTAGGGGACCGCAGTTTCTGCTCAAATGTTCTTTGCTTAAAGATCGTATCTTAAGGGTGTGAGGGTTAGGAACTGAAAACTTCTGGATCACACAAAATAAGCACTCCAAATGCTTTACTTCTCTGAAGAGGCATGACGGTCATATTTGGGAGAGAAGGTGTTTCGAATAATAAATGCTCCTTCTGTGCTAGCCGCTACCTCTTTCTACTCCTGTAGAAGAGAAAATGTGAGCAATGCTCCAAAGTGCAACTCTGTAAACACCTCTCTGCAGTCGGTTCCAATTGCAAAAGGCACTATGGTTAGAACAAGATAATATGGGGAAATTGGCTGTCCAAGGACTGCAGGTTTCAGTATTCTCCCCAGCCGTGTCTGAGAGAAAGGGCTTCCGGGAGTGGAGAGGCCTCCAGGCGAGAACCCGACCCAGGATAAACAAGGCAAGCTGCCAAAGGCCTTCCCTTTCCCCAGCATGGTTACATAAGCACCTTCCCAGTTTTTCAAAAATTAGAAACTCTATTGATTTAGTGCTCACCATGCCTCTGTGTGATTTATGACCCAGAAGATGTCTGACAGCATTCAGGCTGCTTTGTGAGGTTCCAGGCCAAAAACACAATGAAGAAATGCAGAAGGAACTTGCCCCACTTGCAGATTAACCTCTGAAAAATCTCATCCTTGCCTATAAATTCACCTCTGCTTTGCTTCTGGCCTCCTTTATATAAATCACAGGAGAAATTAAACTTCAAATTTGACCACTTTCTCGGCAAATGTTTATCTTTTTGGAACTGAAATACCATGACAGCTGTCTTGTTCCGTTTTCTGAAGGTGGCTTCAACTCTTTCCATCCTTCTGGTAGAGATATTTGTTTTTGATGTACTGCTGCTTCTTTCAACCTACATTTACTGGGCATCTGTTTTATGCCAGCACCATAACATATGTATGATACCAGCAAAGATGAATGCATGAAAACTTGTAGCCCTCCTTTCAAAGGGCTGGTGGTATAGAGGGTGCAGAGCAGAACTGGGTAGCTGTCCAACAGACTTCATGCGGCCTTCCGCAGAACAGAATGTCATAGGGAGGTGGCTGCACATGCAGGGATGGCATGCCCTAACTTCCTTGCACCTGGTTGGAGGCCTGTGACTATTCCTAGTTCTAAATGTGAGGAGAAGTATTGGATGCCTTCCAGCCCTGGCCCATAAATACCCCTCCCCACCACGCACATGCATATGTTCACTTCTTCGTACTCTCTTCCTCTACTGTCTGGGAAGAATAAAGACAGGTTCCAGGGCAACCTGGAAAACCAGGTATTGAGAATGGCAGAGCTTCCATCAGACTGGGTCCTTGGATGACTATGTAGTGGAAGGATACCTGCTGGCTTATTCACCTGCCCTGTGTGATTACATCAACGGGAAGTATATTTCTGTGGCGTTCAAGCCAGTATGTATTTTCTAGGTCTATTAATTATAATGGCTAACCTACCCTAACTAATTCAAGGGAAGTAATAAACATATTCCAACAACAATAACACAACATTGAGAACAAAAGAGGAGGGAGGCGGGGCATGGAAGAGGCCAAGGTTCAAAACTGAAACAAGCCCTGTGCCGGGAGCAGCATCTTAATGTCACAGGGGCGTAATGGGCGAGGATATAGAAATGCGGCAAAGGAATCCTCTTAAGTTCCAAATTGTGTTTCCCAATGTGCTAATGGGTATTAGACGTCCAATAAGTTGGAATAACTGGATTAAACAAAGCTTTACAGATTTCTTCCTCTCAGGAGTTCCCGGAGACTTTAATATTCCTCTATATACTGAACAAAAGCTGCTTAAACCTCCCGATAACTGCCCGTTCTAATCAGAATAAAAGCCAAAGTCCTTACCATGGCCTGAGAGACCTTACATAATCCACCTCTGCCTTTCTGACCTTATCTCACTTCATGATCCGTGAGAGTTTGGGAACAGAATGACTTGTCCGTCACAGTATTCCCAGCACTCAAGAAATCATTTTTAAAAAGCATTTCCTAAACTCCTTTGATCAAGGAATTCTAATTTGAAGAGCATCTAGGGAACTAGTATTCCAGAACACATTCTGGAAAATCCGGTTTAAAGAAAGCTCTAAATCTTTTCCTGTAATTTCGTATGGACTCGGGGATACATACAAACGCAGAGGAGAATTGCAGTTCATCACATTAGGCACTGGGATAAGTACCGTCCTCTGACGCTATGCAAAAGACTTTGGGAGCAACCTGACAAAGCAAATGGAAAATGGAAGGCTGGACTTGCCAGGACTCCATGGCTTCTCTTCTCAACTGCTGGGATATTGATAATGCGTGTTTTTACCAGGTCAAAGAATCCCCACCGGGCTTAGTGGCCAAGTGTCAATAGCACTTGGCTGATTTAACCCCTAGTAATGCATCAAAGATCTGACCTGACATTTGGTTTGAAACCACTTTAGTTATTATCAGGCTTTGCTGTGGTAAATTAGGGTATGTTTCACTTTGGTAAACCCTCACATCCCTCTTCTACTTTACACAGCTTCTGGTAGCACTCCGAAGTAGATATGGCTCACCTTCCACATGTGTCATCCTGCAAGGAGTTCGGCATCTGCTGGGAAGTCAGGCGAGTCTCATCCTCATCATTATCATCATCAAGCACGTGCTGCTCACCTCCTCTGAGGCTCTGCATGCTGTACATCTCTGCACAGTGAGGCAGGCATCTTAAGGTCAAAGAAATGAGGGAACAAAGTAGTTAATCATGTGCGACTCCCATCTGTTAATAAACAACGTAAATGGGACAGAATTCATCATTTTCTTTTGGAGACACAAAGGTTAAGTACTTCATCCCACCCTACAAATCAAGACTCTGTCAGAGCCCAGAATAGAATCTGGCGAATTGACAGCTCTTTTCAATTCACCAGCACCTTTTCTCTCCACAGAAGTGTTAGCTGACTTCTTCCATGGTGGGAATCAGCAATGGAAGTTAAGGGAAAAGTTACAACCCAGAGCAACTGATGGATACTTGAGCTAAGACTAGGAGAGTCCAAGTAGAAATGGACAGATTCCAATCTTGTCCGTATTGAAAGGCAAGTTTGATTTGCTAAATTTCATCCCATCCAGACTATAAAAAAAATGAATGCCATTTAAAGAAAGGGTTTCAAAATTCTCCAATCATATCGACTCATTTACTTCTCATTTCCAGGCTTGTTAAATAAGGCAGAATGCCATCTCATCACATCTGAAAGTGATTTGGGCAAGATCTAAAGAAAACTATTTCCTGGACAATATTCTTTACATGACTTTTCCCCAAAGTGCCAAGGGGCAGAGAGAAATATAAAAAACTGAGTGTATTAGTTGGCAGTCGGTTCCCTTTCCCACTCCTAGCTTTTGTCTTAAAAGTTTCATACTATACGGTTTGGGGACTTTTCTAAATAAATAGATAGATGATAGATGATGATAGATAATTGATAGATGATAGATAATGGGGAGGAAGAGGGAGAGGGAGAATAGATAGATAGATAGATAGATAGATAGATAGATAGATAGATAGATGATAGACAGACAGACAGACAGACAGATAATAGATAGGGTCAATGGGCCATACACGCAGGAACCTCAGGTCTCTGAGAACAGAAAGATACTGACCTAGCCTTCCCAGACTTTGAATTTAAAGCTTCTAACTTGGGACTTATGTCTCCTTTAATTCCTTTTATCTGATAAGGCCTCTTCTTTCCTACACCATTACACTGTTTTTTCCAAGTTGAAGCTCCTGCTAAAGGCTTGGGTGCAGGAAGCTGAGGAAAAGGCTTAATCCTCAGATGGATACATCATCTTCCCTCTGTGTCATGGGCATAGAGTGTACCATCTTGGAATCCCATTATTTCAGAGAGGATGGAGTGAGCAGGTGCAAGTGGATCAGAAAAAAGATAATTTTCTTCCAAGGCTGCTTGTTATCTTTAAGGTCAAATCCAAATCTCCTAGCACGGCTGAGAAGACTCACCATAAGCTGTCCTTGGTCAGTATTTCCAGTTTCATCATCCTCACTCTCTCCCATGAACCCTGGACTCCAGCCTTGCTGAGGGGCTCGCAGCTGCTAGAAAGCTCCCTGACCTTCACACACGATGTTTGTAGTCGCTGGGAATTCCGTAAGGAAGCACGTGCCAGGCAGAGTTCAGGGCTTCCATGGCACTTTGAAATACACTTCTTTAAAGCGTATCTTATTGTATGGAATTTCTGTGTTCACACATTTCTCCTCCACTAAATCGGAAGCTGCTGGAGGGAAACTAGGCTTGGCCCAATACAAGTGCTCAACGAATGTTTGCTAAGTGGAGAATCTGATTATTCGATTTACAACCGTAAGTGCTTTTCCTGGTGACTGTGGGGTGGAAGTCTTGTCTTTTCTGCATAATGTTCCTCATGGGGCTTGGAGGTTCCTGCTACCGATCCTTCAACTGTGAGTCTGAGAGTGTGCTCAAGACTCTTTGGAACGACACAGACACGGTCTTACAAATTTAATAGAGAAAATTTCTGCGGAAAAGTATTTTGAATTACTTTGTATTTGCACACAGTATCATATTAGTAAAAATCATGTACATCATGCATCATATTAGTGAGTTTCCATTCGTTTCAGTCCATCAGTGAGAGGTCTTTGGTGAGAAACTCGCCAAGAGAAGAACGGTAAAGTAATATGATGCTACGACATTTGATTTTTTTTTCTAAAGCTACAAAAATGGAGGAAAGAATGTTCCTAGATGTGCTGTTGCATGATTTATAATCCTCTCAGTCCTGAGAAGCAAATTAAAGTCTAGCAGATGGTTCTCTGAAGCCCCGTATCGTAGTTTGTCTGTAGCTATAGTTACGTGTTTTAAGAGTCAGAAACATCTTAGTGAATTGCTGCTGAATTGTAGAGCTTCTCCAAGGTGTGAAAAGGCTTCTCCATGAAGAGGCTGGCCAGGAGAAGACGTGTGACCCTGAGGCAGCTAACCCCTCTGCCTCATTTTCTGGCAAGTGTTTTAACCAGCTGCCCGAGGCTGCCCTTCCCAGACAACTCTTGTCTCAGGGAACAAGCCACATTAGTAGCCTTGCCCCATCTGATGGATGAGGCTAGATGTGGAGTCAATGATCCCCCTGGAATGTAAACCCAGGAGGAGATAGGTTTTTGCAGGTTTTGTTCATGGGAGTGTCCCAGGCCTTGGAATAGTGCTGCATACAACTGGCATACAACAACTGTTTGTTGAATGAATAAAATGAATAAATGATTCTGATCGGCTGACCTCTTAGGGTGCCTCTGTGTGAACGTCGTGCTCCTGTGTGTTCCCCAAGCCCTGAGAAGTTCTTGTCAGGAGGGTCGGGATTGCTGAACTCCTGAGTCCACTGTTCAACTTGGTTCTCACCTCATTTCTCATTCAAACTTCATCTCTCTGCTGGCCATCCATTCTTTTTAGCCTCCTGAGAAAACTTTTTGTTTCTCTACGGCTGGAGATAGTGGCTGTTGGCTTTGCATACCCATCGAACTTCCATATTACCCAACCCATGCCTCCTTTATGGGTTGTGATGATAGGCTCTGGTCCTTCTTCAAAGCCCCACCTCCCTGGTAGTAAATAACCATCCGGGTCCACTGAGCCCTGAGAAAAGATAAGTTTTGAGAGAAATTATGAGCCCACTGATGCCTGGCGCTGAAACAAATGAGATCATCTGAGAGAATTATGGCAGCATCTGTAATTGGAGACTTGAGTCATCTCTTTATACCCATTGGCATATTTTTCTGATTCAGGTCTTCTTGTTTTAGACATAAAATCCCAAACCCCAGAAGACTCGACTTCCCCCTTTCAATGGTGCTTTTCAGACAAGACCCTTTAGAGATTACCAAGGGCCATTTTAATCAAAATGAAAGACATTTCTTATTCTGATGGCTTTGCTGACAAATAATTAAGATGAATTACTAGCATATACTTGTCCCAGCTGCCTCATTGGTGTCCATTTGGAGAAAGGATATGAAGCTCTTAGTTCATGCCTCAGCTCTTTAAAAGCAATTTATAACCTAACTCACCATCCTAACTACCTGAGAAGATTTTAATCCTAAACCTGTCACCACCCATTATTTTCACGGGGTCCTGACAGTCCTACATTAAAACAGTTCATAAGTAAAAGTTAACAAGGCCTAGAGAGAGTGATTTATGTCGCAGCATATGAAACAGTCAACATACTTTCCCTGGCCAAAGACAGCCCAGAGCGCTCTGTGGACTGAGAGAGGAAAATTATCTCAGAAAGATGAATGGCCGTGCCTTTGGGCGAGTGGCTGATGTGTAGTCCTGGGCCTTAGGTCCAGGTGTCAAGCAAAGCTTATAAATGTAAGGAGCAAAGTGCAGCTCCTCCCACCACATTCCCTTCTGACAGACCCCTCCCTCCTCCGACTACGGCACTGCGACACTTCTCAGGTATTTGGCAGTATAAAGAAGTGTAAACTTTTGTCTTCGAACAATGTTCATGACTCAGAAATTATCCTTGATTCATCAAAGCCAACAACAGTGAGGTATCACACAACGGACGGGTGAGTCAGAAGAGTCAGGAGGGGTTATGACATGCCGCCTCCTCCCCCTAAAAACAAACCCCTTAGGTAAGGAATAGCAGCTGCTGTTGTCTTCAAATGACCTCCTTCCCCAAGTGGTGATTAGCACACCTTCTGAGAAGCTGTCCTTCTTACCAAAGCACACCCTACTCCCACCCCAGATATATGTTTGCTAGACCTACCATAACAAAGTACCAAAGACTGGGTGGCTTACACAACAGAAGTTACTTTTTTCACAGTTTTAGAGGCCGGAAGTCTAAGATCAAGGTGTTGGCAGGTTTGGTTTCTTCTGAGGCCTCTCTCCTTAGGTTGTAAAGGGCCACTTTCTTGCTGTGTCCTCAGCTGGTCTTTCCTCCGTGCATATACCCCCTGTACGTTCAGACTGCCTCTTCACATAAGGACGTGAGTTAGCTCGGATCAGGGCTCACACTAACTGTAACCTAACCACTTCTCGAAAGGCCCTATCTCCAAATAAAGCCAACATGTGAATTTGTGGTGGGGGGCGGGCACACAGTTCAGCCCATAACACCAGTCAGTTACAAAAGCACTGGCTGGAAATACCTTCAGGGGAAGTACACAGAAGTTCCTCTAACTCTTGATATGGCCAAGATAATCCCATAAAGGACAACTCATATCGCAAAAGGAAACAGCAATGCCATCTTAAGGAGCTATCAAAGCACTTACAGATAAGCAAAACTAAGTCCTCTCAACCGCATTGTGTTTCCTTCCTTTGATGCATCAAATCTCTCCCTTTTTTTTCTCTTTCAAGAAGGGGGCTTGACCTTTCTTATTTCATTCGAGTATATCATTAAGGCAACATCCTCTCTTTTCCACAACTGCATTCCATTGTTGGTACCCAACTTTCCAAATGCGAACAGAAACTAATTTTGAGTGCTCAGTCTGAAGCTGGTATGGTAGGTATTTCGCCATCCATTATTTCAAGTTATAATAAGCGGGTGTGACTAAAGCTGCTCCCAAGATAAGCAGGCCATAATATTTTCACTGTCACCATGATCACAGACTAAGATAAGAGGCCAACGTGCTATTTTTACTCCCTATTTTTTACTCCTGGTGTTAAGTACAAGGAGAACAAGTGAAAACCAAACGGCTTCAGCCCCTGCAGCAGAATACAAAACATCCGACCTCTTTTTTTTAATCCAAGCTGGCCAAGAGGTTCCTCAAGGATGACATGGATACTGCTGAGGTGGTTCGGTGCCAGGGAGATGCCTCTTAATTGTGTTTGCAGCCCAGAGCAGAAAGCATGCCCATTCGGGGTACTTGTTGTATCATTTTTAAATCAAGGCCATCTTTTTCTCAGTGGTAAACGTGAAATGTTTTTAAAGGCCAGACTTAGCATAAAATCTATTGGTTGCCATGGATACCACTTACCACACAGGACTGCGCTCTGTGTTCAACTGTGTGATTTTCTCTATTCAAAGGTTCAGCATTGTCAAAAAACAAATTACTTTTTCTGTTGTTTATCTCAAAGTTCATTATGGGGAAGGCAATAAATAAGAAGATATTCATGTACAGAGGGGAGCAACGTGGGGAGTCACTTGGGCGCCATGCCTTAAAATTCCGTGTTTTATAATAATTATAGCCAAATTGGCTATTGTTAGGAAATAAAATGCATTTTGATCTTTTTTGTGTATGTGAATATAAAGTAAAGCAGGTACTTGGAAGTCTACTCCCAACAAAATTACATGGTAATAAGGCTTTCCACACCTACACAGCACTTAGTAACGAAGCTCTGAAAGAGAGAGATTTAGCTCTGATAGGCTTGAAACTTCTCGGCTTTCCCCTTTATGAGAGAAAATGTGGGTTCAGGACCTCGTGCTCGCTGAATTATTCATGCCATCTTTCCATCACATATCTTTAGGGTTGAAACCTGTGAGGCGGCTGTTCGGCAGAGCACAGGTCCACCCGCTCCCACACATCCCACAGCCTGGGCCCCGATGCTGTGCTAATTAGCTTGAATATCTGCAGCTAACAGCTCCTTCCAAGCCCACTTCTTCCATCTCACCTCCACTCCCCAGAGAAAAGTAGGGGGAAAAAATAAATAAATAAAACCAGTAAGAACTGACAGAACTAGCAAGAGGGAGTTTTTACATTCCTGGAGGCTATTCAAAGATAATTTGGAGTCAGCAAGTTCCCACTGGCTGAATCCTGTAGTGTTTTGCTCTAACCCCGACTAATCAAGGGATACCCTGAACTTTGACTTGTCACTTATTTGAGATGTTTTCTCGTCACCTCTCTAGCACTTTTGATTTGGGCTATTTGCATGACAATGAGGTATAGGGGGAGACCTTAACAAAGCCATCTGCTTTGACTGTGCTTGTTGGTACTGGGTGCCTGGAGGGAGATGGGATTCTCATTTGGGTTTACCACTAAGCAATACATTGCTGCCCACTAATATGCAAATGCCAACAACTTGTCACCCAAATTACCTATAACTGGTGGAGTTGTCGGAGCTGCAGAGCAATAGTCAAATCCCTGCCCGGCATAACCTACTTGCATGATGCACTGACAATTAATTTACATATTGCAAACATCAAAACAAAGCAAAATAAAAGTGAGAATCCCAAGGAAAGCACAAGTGGCAGCGACCATCTCCTCACTGTGCACTTGCCTTCATGGGAACCTTCTGGGTCCAACCTGGAGTTTCAACGAGGCACACGTCAAAGATATTGAGAGGAGGGAGCCCTGAAAACCAGGAGTTTTGCTGGCTGGGAATCACGAGGGGTGGCTGTGAAGGAGAGCTCAGTGAGGGCAGGGTTCTAATCTGTTTTGTTCATCGAGATACCTTGGTGCTTAGAACATTTCCTGGCACAGAGTAGGTGCACAAGAAATCCTCGTTCCTGAGTTAAGCTGTAGGCAGTTACTAAGAGGTAGCTGCATCGGTTGGATCCTTCTTGCAAGCAGTGAACATCAACTCTAGTTAGCTTAAGCAGAGACACTGCTTACAGCCATGCCAGACAGAAAGGTGACAAACCAGACAGGAATTAAGGCAGCTCCAGGAGTCTAGGTGGCAGAGATGGATGGAGGATCTCTTCAGGAAGCTGCCACTGGCATGAGTCGGCTCCAACCATGTTCAGGCTTTCTGCCATATGCTCACGATTTAAAATTTCAGAGACGGCGTTTGAGAGAAAACGTCCTTAGCTTGGACCATGTGTTCACCTTTTGCTTGAATATGGCTGGCACACGTGGTGCCTGGCTAGAAACTACAAGTCCCAACCTCCCTTGCAGTCAAGTGTAATTAGGTGGCCAAGTTCGCACCAATGAATGTAGCTTGAAGTGATAAGTAGCTACTCCCAGGGCTGGCACTCCTCCGTGCCTCCTTTCCTTCCTGCTAGGCAGAAATGGCAAAGACTGGGGTGACCTTGGAAACCATGCATTGAGGATGGCGGGGCTGCCCCACCAGCCTGAGTCCCTAGATAACTGTGTGGAGCAGAGCCTGTCTACTGGCTCTGAATTGTTATACGAGAGAGAAATAGCCTTCCGTTTAGTTTCATACTGAACCTTTTAGAGACTCTTTGTTATGCGACTAACACCTTTACTTTAATACTGGGAGTAGGAAGAGAAATCTCACCCCTTCCCAAGCAATCTTTGGGGTCACTTCCATCAGAAGAAGGAGAAATGGACTGGTAGAAGCAAACACACAACAAATGTTCATTACAATAGCTGCTATAATTGACAATACGATTATCATGCACAAGCTCCATTCAGCACAAGTATTCACAGCCCCTGCTTCTAGACCAGACTGTCTGATTTGAAATTCCTAACCAGAAGTGCCCCTTTCTTTGCCCGTTAAACACATGACTTGCCCCAAGGGTTTTGCTCTCCTCTACTTACTGAAATGCCAATCACAGAACTGTCGGTTAAGGGGTTGATGAATTAAATCAAAACCCACTGCAAAATGAAAAGACCTGAAGTTTCGTGCTTCCGTCTTGCCCCTGTGGCTGCCACCACTTGAGATACAGACTAATTTCTAACACTGATTAGCACATGCCCAGCCTCAAGAAGCGCCATTCTGTACTAACAACCCCTAAGGAGAAGCTGTCACCAGCGAAGCAAACAACTCATTAGTCTGGAGAGAGAATGGGCTGCAGAGGCACAGACTCCTAATTTGTATTTTTATTTTGTGATTTATTTTCAATCAATCAACAAGTACTTATTGATTGCTTACTTTGTACCCATCACTGCTTTCATTTTGAGTAGAACACTGTATTGTTTTCAACATAGGTGTTGTTAGTGTTTAATAAAAAGAAGTTACTGGAGTTTTTTTTCCTTGTTAAAACACACAGATATACTTTCACTCTTGCTGCATCATTATGGGTAACTTTTCAATGTCACATTAAAAGTCAAAGGGAAAATGGGAATTATTTAAACTAACTCCATTCTAGAACAATTTTTTTTCCTGAAATGTGCTTACGTCATTGGTGAGGCCTTGATTTTTTTCCCCTCTTTCTTCAATTTACTTGTATCCCATTCTCAGGTGCATCTCTTTGCCCACATTCTGGCATTACTCAGATCGCAGGCTGTTTACCCAGTTCAGAGTTGTCTCCAAATGAGCGAGCTGGACTCATCGATGTCTCAGTTCACTTTCGTCTTAGTTCATCTGCAAATCCTCGGAATTGGCCCCACAGTGGCTACTGAACACTTAAAAATTTTATTTAATTTTAATTCATTTAAATTTAAATAGCATGCAGAGAAAAAGAAACCCTCATATACTGCTGGTGGGACTGCAAATTGATGCAGCCACAATGGAAAACAGTATGAAGGTTCCTCAAGAAACTAAGAATTGATCTACCATATGGTCCAGCAATCCCTCTACTGGGTATTTACCCCACAGACTTGAAAACCCATATCCAAAAAGATATTTGCACAACAATGTTCATAGCAGCATTATTCACAGTGGCCAGGACATGGAAGCAACTGAAGTGTCCTACGATTGATGATTGGCTAAAGAAGCTGTGGTACATACATACAATGGAATATTACTCAGCCATACAAAGAGATGAAATACTGCCATTTGCGACAACATGGATGGACCTCGAGATAATCATGCTCAGCAAAATAAGCCAGACAGGAGATTCATGGACATGGACTATACACTAGTGGTTACCAGAGGGTGAGGGGAGGGAGGAGGTAGACAGAGTAAAGGGGGTCAAATATGTAGTGAAAGAAAAATCTACCTATGGGAGGTGAACACACAAAGCAAATACATATATGTGAGACTGTTAAAATGTACAGATGAAACTTATCGGATTTCATTAACCGATGTCACCATAAAAATAAATAAATAAATAAATAAATAAATAATAAATCAATCAATAATAAATCTATAATATATAATAAATTTAAATAGTGACACAGATGGCTGGTGACTACCAACCGGACAGCACAGCGAATTCAAGTTGAAGTCTTAGAAAAAACACCCAGTGAGAAGTTGCCTGCAGTGAGGCCTGCGGTTTGCTGTCCTGTGTCACGACAGTCGCCACACGGAGTTGAGGAGGTTAGAGGAAGGTAATGGATTTATAGGACAATGCACAAGAAAGACAGAGGCTGGTGCTGCACATGAGAGGGTGAGCAGGGAGACTCAGGCCAGACACGTCTCCCTGGTTTTACCTCATTTCTCCATGTCCCTGGTTTTGCCTGATTTCTCCATGTCCCCCGTGCTTGTGAGGTGCCCATGACCCTCGGCTGGCCTGAGGTCAGGAAGGGCTGGGAAGGGAGCCAGTATTCCCAGCAGCCCACTGTGCTTAAGGAGCAGTGACCAGAAAGGGAGAAGAAAAGCAGAGTCTGACCTGCTTTTATGCACAGCCCTAGGACCCCTGCTCCCCACTAGCCCAGTGCTGTCTGGGCCAAGAGGTGGCAGAAGAATGCACACCGGAGAGGAACACTAGCTGCAAGCGGCTGTTCTTTCCCTTTAGCACGTGACCCGAGCAGCCACCAGAGGTGAGATGCTGTGGGCTCCCCTTCTGCCCTTGCCAGTCATCGACAAAGCCCGTTGTAACGTGAAGGCTCACGTCCGTGAACTCCCACTAGTTCCAAAGGCGCAGATGGGTAACTCGGAGATGGAGAGGGGCTGTAAGAAAAGAGATTTACCTGCAAGTACACATGGGGTGACATCACCAACTCTTCACAACTTTTTGTGGCTGAAGGTCACCCCAGGCTGGGAGCAACAGATGCAGCTGGAGGCTGATGAATCCAGAAACAAAGAACTAAGCATATTATATCTCAGCATATTATATCTAGCTTTTGTAATAGGCAACTATGACAAAAATGAAAATCTTTGTTCTAGGGGTTGGGAAAGGAAGATGGAGGAGAGAGAACATTCCTTTCCATTTTATATCCCTTTGTATAGTTGGAACTTGAATTATTTTTCAACAATAGCCTGGCCATGTTGACACTAATGTTCGTATTGAGAAGAGGCAACACAAGGCAGTAGAGTCCTGAAGGCCCTTTGGGTAAGAATAGATTGTTAGAAATCTAAGACGGCATTTCCTGGGGGTACGTGTCTAATAATAGGGGGTAACGTACCAAATGTTTTAATGAAACTGTGGACCCCAGTATGAGGAAGGCCTGGATGACAGGGGGCAGAGTCTGGGTCTGAGCTCTGTGCCAAGAATGTCCAATCTCATTTAAGGACATTCTGTGGATGAGATCCCACAGAGCCAACTAGGGCACAAGAGCTAGATCCGAGGTCCTAAGAGACAGGTCCTTTGAACCTTAGCACTCAAAAGAGTAGGCAATTCAAACAGAGGGCAGAGAAAGTGAGAAGCAGGCCCCATAAGGACTCTGAGCATCTGAGCTACAGGCTGATGTGGCAAAGCTGGGCATGAGTTACAAGATTGGTTTTTGTCCAATTAATGAAGTTTGTAGAACAAAAGCCCACACTGTTTTTTCACAGCTGAACTTTGGAGGATGTAATGGGGAGAGGAAGGCCTGCCTGATACCCACAGGGCCAAAGCAGCCCCCCAGAATCCATTTTTGGGCAGAAATATTAATCCCCAAGTGGTGAAAGCTGGACGTCACCCTAACAAAGCTTAGGAGGCCTTCCCTTCAGAAGGCTGCAAGCTTCACCCTGGAAGGCCCTGTCTTCAGGCACCCCAGTCTGCTATACTTCCTCTCCTCCTTGACCTTCCTCCTATTACACCCCAAATTAAAATAATTAAGAGAGGGAATGGGCAGAATCACTTAACACCCACAGGATGAACTTGCAGCTACTGTGGTTGTCCAATGCCTTTGGAGGCAAGTCAGTGTGAACATCCACTGATAAGGGACCTGAGGCCTGAAAGCAGCACAGAGCACAGCGAGCTCCCCAGGGGCTCCCAACAGCGGGACAACCAAGACAAAGTCCCCCCTTAGCAGGAGGCCAAGGGCAAGACGAGGGCCTGTGCTCCTCCTCCTGTCCAGGAGGAACTATGTTCTCTGGCTCTCAATTCATAAGACACTGGTCCCAAAGTGCTTACACAGCTTCAGTTCCTCCCGAACCCCACTGCTGACGGAGAACTCAGCAATCCCAGGCCGCCAATTCCAGCCCTCTCCTGAACATTTACACTGGCTTAATTATTTTAATTGAAAAAGTAGGCAACTAATGATTGCAGTTCTCTCAGCCAATATATAATGGGACCCCAAAGCTAAAAGAATGAAGGTCCACTGTGAGTTTTTAAAGGCCCACTGTCTCAGAACGGCTCTCACACTCACTCGGCTTGGAGCAGGGAGCAGCCAGTCCTTCTGGGAGGGCTACTTACGAAGTCAGTGTCAATTCATTCCTTCTGCCTTTTGTGGAAAACTCACCCCCTGGCTCTGAGTCAAAAGGATTCCGGAGTGCCTATGATTTCTTGCCCAAGAAAAAAGAATAGCTTTTTGCATAATTCTGAGAGCACGCAACATGACTCTCCACCACATCCTGGAAAATTCTGAGGAACACAATGCATCAAATGAATAGAGGTCCCAGCACGCGAGCCGTGAGAAGGAGGTGTGTAGCCAGTCTCCCGCCTGTGACGCTGCATAAAAGCCCAGTCAGCGCTGTGCAACAGCTGTATTTTTCTTGTCTACAAATTCCAGTTGCATGAAAGTGACACACAACAAGGAAACACCATGTCTGCCAATAATGGAAATTGTTTGAGATTCCTGAGGAAATGGTGAACAAGAGGGGGTTGCAGAGGTAGCTTTGGGAATTCACGTCTTGCTTGAGATCTGAGACACGTGTGTGTTGCTCTTAGCTGAGCAGCCCTAAAGCGGGGTGAGAGGAGTTAGTAAGTAGGTGGGACAGGGGGGCGTTTAGGGGCAGGGCATGGACTGTGAGAGTTTGTTCAGGCCAGAATGGCAACGTGAGGAGAGACGAAGGGGACGGAAGTCATGCCAACCAGGGTTCTCCCCATATCGGGTCAACTGAGGGCCTTAGCAGGGCCAGAGCAGAGACAGAGAAATAAGAAGTTTCTGCCTCTGGATCAAAGGGTCCCCCACAAGGAGCCTCTTCATTGTTTTCTCACCGTTGGCTCTTGCACCGTCCATATCTCAGCTTCGTGGTGAGGGGGGACATGGGGCATGGAGTCTCAGGACTAGCCACAAGGGACACATGGGTGGGTATCATTATGTCCAGCTTTACAGATGAAGAAATTAGGGCTTAAAAGGTTTGAGTGCCCATGTCTACGCAGCTAGCACAGAATCAGCAGAACCAGGATTCAAACTCTTTATTCCCTGCACTGCTTCATCTGTGGGCATGCTGGTTGCTCTCTATCAACCACCCTTTGGTCCTTATCTCTCTTCGCCCTTTAACGTATCCCTCTGGCTCCTACCAGCCTGCCTGCCTCGGGTCTGGAGGCTGTACACGCTCCTGTTTCTGCTTACGGGACTGGCTTCAGAGGGCCTGCTAGGTTCCCGGGTTTCCAAACTGCTGACAATCTATCCGCTTGCTTTCTGACCCCCAAACCAGCCCACTCCAGGTCTAACAGTCTCAGAGTGTTTCTCTGTCTCTGTGCTTCACTGGTTGTGTTTGCTAGAGGGCCACCGATGACGCTGGGCCATGTCTGTGAGGGGCTGGGCCAGAGAGGAGGTCATTAACCAATGATGGCTCCACTGAGGTGCTGGACCAGATGGGAGAGGCCAACTCAGAACTGGGGAATAGAGCCAAAGGGGCATCAGGTGCAGGCACTAGGGAAGAAGGCTCCAGAACCTGTGCAGAGGTCAGCGGAATAGAAGCCAAGGGGATATGCCAGGCAAAGGCAGATAAAATCGGGGCAGCTCTGCGGTTAACTCCATAAGCACTGAGCATCTACCCCTGCGGTTGCTCCCTGAAAGCACATTTTACTAGTGTTTTCACCATGTTACCTTGAGTGAGATGTGGTGAGGACAGAGGCAAGTCAACAGAGAGAAGCTGGAAAGGGTTTTACAGTTTTTTACACTCATAGTTCTGTGTGAAAAATGCAGTGCACCACGCAGGACCATCTGGGGAGGCTCTAGGGTCTGCCACAAGGCAGAGAGGGCAGTTAGGGCAAGTACATAGTGGCCTGGATTATGAGAGCCCATAAAGGAGGTGGTTGGGGTGTGGAATTAATTGGCTGCTCAGGAAGGGGAACTCATCAGCTTCTAGCCAGGGGCCCCCAAACTGGGTAAAGACAGCATTTCTATAATCCATATTACAAGTGAGTTGGGCTGGACCCTTAACTCTTAAGGAGAGTTTTTTTTTTTTTTTCAATAATTACAAAAGTAGTATATAGAGGTTGAGAAATTCAATGATACACTGAAAACTGGTTTTAAAGGTGACTGACTCAAACATTGTACACACTCAAGTGACTTTTCTGAGGGATAAATTCCTATAAGTGAAATTTCTGCATCAAAAATTATATGCATTTTAAATTTAATAAGAAGTGTCAAATTTCTCTCTGAAAATATTACACCAGTTTATATTCCCACACTTTATGACTAGACATTAGACATTATTGATCTTCATTTTTCCAATCTAGTTGGTAAAAAATGTGTTTCTTTGTTTTAGCTTCTATGTATCTGATTACTAGGGAGGTTTGTTCTTAACTATTTATTAGCTGTTTGCCTATTCTCATCTATAAATAAACCCTTCAGGTCTTTTCCCAATTTTTAAGCTTTTTTCAATATTAAAATGTTAACTCTTTATTATGTAGGTTACAAATATTTTTATGAGTATCTTTTGTTTTTAATTTTGTTTATTGTGTTTTTCTGTATATTCATGAAATCCTCAAGCCCCTGAATACACAAGTGAGTGTCACCCCAGCTCAGCACTAGTGTGCCGGCACCTTCTCACAAGGGTGGCCTCTACCACTGCACGTGTTCCCTCCGGTCACTCTGACTTTATACCTGAGTTCAGATCCAGGCAGATGACAGGTGGGGCTTTTACACACTACACACTCTGAGGCGGCTAAGCGGGGAGGAGGATCTTTGGGATGAGGGGAATGCCAATGGCCGCAAGAGAATCATCAAGGAAATTAGAATCTGTCTGTCTTCAGAAAGCCCTTGATGAAGAACAATAAATTTAGCAACAGAATCTTACAAGGGCTCTGGAGGGAAGATGCAAGGAACTTAGAGGTTCAAGGCCTCTTCTGAGAAAAACCAATAGATCATCGAGGGAAAAGGTTCAAGGGCCTCTCCACAGTGTTAGGCCTCCCCAAGTGCCAGGGAGGAAGAAAAATTCATTAAGACCTCAAGTCCCTGCCATCTCCAGATACTTCAAGACACATGCAAACCTCCTCTGCTGTCATATCTCTCTTTTGATTAAAAAAAAAAAAAAAATCTGGGTAAATCTAAATACTTTGACAGGAGTTCGAAGGGGCCGCTCTCAGCTTGACAAATGTCAGCTTTGTATGGTTCTGATTGCTTTCCACGGGGCTTTGGTTGCCATAGGGTCAGCTCAGAGCTTAGAGATTGGCACTCTCAATACTTAAATTTAGAAATATTGTGTACTTCCCCCCCACCCCCTAAGTGGGAATCCAAATCCCATTTGAAGCAGCTCCCAGCCCTGGACTTCCCTTTCCACCTCGGATTTCCTTTGGGTGTCTATATGCAACCAGTACCATGCTTGTTAGGCTATTTGTGCCTCCAAACATAATTACTCTTGATCATCATTCTCCGAGAGCGACAAGTAGTTAAGACTTAACTCTTAGAGAAATATGGAAAATGAGCCACTGAAACCAAAGGAGTGCAGGTCAGCCCAACTTTAGCCATCGGCTTTCTTTCTCCCAGTGGGCTATATTTGTTCAATCCCCCATTTCTCATAAAACATTTCGAGCGAAGAGGAGGAAGATTACTACTCACGATGGGTGAAGTGGACAAGGGCTGCTCACGTCCCAGGCACACGCAGGTGGCTGCTGGTGAGAGAGAGTTGTTCTAACACTGATTCCCATCCAGGTGATGTGCTGTAGCAGAGAAAAGCCTGAACTGAGCAGAGTCCCTGCCTTGGAGGAACATTCAGCTTAAGAAGGTGGTCTTGACGGAAACCCATGGACGAAACAGTGGCTGTCGTTCAAAGCACTTTTATCAATTTTTTAGCTAAAACGTTTGCTTCACATACCAGCCTGACATATAGCAGGCTCCTATAAAATAAATATGCCCTGCTGGGCACGTGCTGCTTTCTCATTCTCCTGGACACTAAATCTTGACAGTCACAGTGAGGCAAATACCTTAATCCACGTATTTACAATCAGTGCCAAGTATATATATTTTTAATCTCAAGATTTTACCCAAAGACAAAAAGACCATCACCGAACCCACATTCTAGAATGAGAACATTCTAGAAATGTATATTTGACTCCAGTGATCACTCATATATAGCTACCGTATCTTAGAGCTTTGATATCAATTTTCATTTGCTCCTTCTCGGAGGACACAGGTGAGCCTGTGGTCAGAAAGTCAAAGAGGAGTCTCTTATCTGGTCCGATCTGGAGGTCTCTTGGTGGAGATGTTGCCAGCTCCCTTTTCATATGTCCTTGTAGGGAATAAAGCTGGAGAGTCTCTTGTTTTGTTTGCAAGAAAGTTTAAGTTTTATCTTACAGTTTCTATCACCTAATTTTTTCAAAGGTTAGTCTTTCTAAAACTCCCACAAAATGCAGTTTGCCCACAGCTCACCTCTCTCTTCTCCTTTGCTCTGCGCCTGTAATCCCGTTTCATTCTCTTCTGCCATCAGCATTCTCTACACTGTAAAGATGCAAGGGGAACATTACATTTCTTTTGCTGGAAAAAGTCACTTCCTACGTGGGGTATAAAATAAGGATTAATTTCTTCAACTTTCCTTCCTTTTGAAGCAGAAGTGTGAATGCCTGGGGATTCCTGTGTAACACAATTAAACAACCTCCCCTCCCCAAACATACACACAGGATTGCCTGAAGACTGCAGTATTCTAAGAAGAGTTCCTCCTTAGCATTTTATACTATGTCGTATACGCCAAAGGGCGAACGTGGCTAAAGTAGGCAGTAAATTTAGTAATACAGATTCCTAAAGCCCGAGTCCTTGAGGGTAAATCCCAAGTCCTACACAAGGCCAAGTTCTCTAATGATTTGCAAGGAATCATTGCAAGATCTGGGACAGTTTATAACAAAAACAAAAAGTAAATGCACTGAGGACATTGCATCCTCACGCAAAGAGAAGCAAGCAGAGAAATCCTCTCATTCTTGAAACTGGGGAACAATTCCTATAAGAATGGCTATTTCAGACCTGCATGAAGAGAGCTCATGGAGGAGTGGGGTGTTCTAGGCAGAAATGAAGCCAAGGAGGGTTCAAAAATAAGGGCGGAATAGAGGAGATTCATCCATGTCCTGGGAGAAACAGAGGCCAGACTGAACGGCTCCAGGATCTATGATCCTTCATTCTCCTGGGATTTGCAACCTTTGATGAGGAAGTGCTTTCAGCCTCAAAGCCATGAAACTGGGCAGAAGGAAGGCTGTGTCGCAGCAATGAAATTCTCCAGCAAATGGGGGAACCCACCACCTCCCCTCCTACCAGGGAAAATCCATGATGGAGCTGCACCTCTTGCCTGAGCCACCCACCACAAGGGTCTCCAAGCCCACTCACCCTTGCTGAGCATTAGAATCACCTGAGAGCCTTTTATATATACCAACGCCTGGGTCCCTGTCCCCAATATACCGATTTAATTGGTGTGGAGTTGGGCCTCAGCACGGGTATTTTTAGGAGTCCTTGAGTCATTCCGTGGGTAGTCAGAGCTGAGATCCATTGAACTGGCCAGCTGGAAGCCACCACCTGGGAAATCGTTTGACGCTGTGGTTCGATTTCCTCATCTGTTCCAAAGGATGCGGCTGAGGTGCGGTGGGCCCTCTGAGCCGCTCCACTCTGTCTGCCAGTGCAAGTGCACTGTCTCCCAGCCCGCTCCCCCCCACAGGCTTCGGATTCTCTCTGCAGGTCCCAGAGCTGCTCCCTGGGGCGCCTCCCTCCCACTTTCCCTTTGTATCTTATCTGTTATGCTTTGGTTCCTCTGAGCCCCTGATCTCTGCTAAGTGACAAAGACTGCTAATTGCTTAATCAGATGAACTAATTGCTGTTAACACTACCTGGCTAAAGTGTTCTTCAAGCCAGTTAGAACAGTTCCCCAAGGAGCAATTCCTACAAAGGGAATTTCATTCAGGCAGGGCCAGCAGAAGACAACAGGGCTCCTCAGTCCCTCTGTCTTACTCTATAGGGGCCATAGGGGCCGCATCTGTGGGGAGAGGAAAGAGCCGAGCTCTGTCCTTCTAGCTGTGTGAACTGGGCCATTATTTAGCCTCTCTGAGATTCAGTGGACGGCAACACTCACCTTCTGGAATCAGAAGGGCCCATTAAAGGGTGTGGCATATTGTTGGTGTTCTATAAATATCACCTTCACTTTCCTATCAAAGGTCAGATCCAATGACATCTTTTAATAACCACATCTCACTTTTAACACACGGAGATTAAATCCGTAACTAAGCCACATTGCTTTTCATCCTGCACCCGTGCAGTTCAGTTTTTCGATCTAAATATTGAATTTTATATATTTTTTCCTGTTAATTTTTTACTGGTTATTTTCTGCCGAGCACCTTGGCCTTCCCAGAGCTTCTAGATCCTGATTCTGGATCCCACACGATGGCTCACCATCCCAGTTTGTGCCAACCATGGGGAAAGACAGAAGGCTCTCAGTGTCTCCCCCTGACTCAGCGGTAACATTGCTGAGCAGAACGGGGCAAAAGATAAAGCCTTTTTTATACCTCAAGTTCCTAGCACGACACTGACAAATCAACCAGATCTCTTTAGTTTTAATGCTAATTTTAAGCCGACCAAACAGTACTGTCTGACGTTCGTTTTACCTGCCCACATTCTTCCACTGTTAACTTTTGAGGCAGAAACTCGTTTCCTGTCCCAATATCCACTCTTTTCTTCCCCTTTAGTAACAAAACTCTATATTTAGCTGTACTGAAAACAACCTCTCTTGCAGCCAGAAACAGCTATGTGCTTCTGTTTTGGCCAATGAGTTGCAAGGACAATTGTTCTGTGGGACTTTACACGAATATCCCTAAAAGTAACTGACTCCACTGGCAGGAGCTAGCTAGCCCCTCCTCCTTCCTAGTGGTTGAATGTGGATGTGTGGATGAATCTCCAGCAGCCACTCTGTATCATGAGATGACCTTGAGGATGTAAGACATAAAGAGCTACAGAACATGGGATCACCATGGCAGCCCATGACCACCGAAAGATTTTCTTATAAGTGAGATAAACTTTCATTTTGTTTAAACTTTTGAACCTAATCCTAATGACTACACCTTGGTAAAATCCAAATACTCTGTGTGTCCTTCTCAGAAAGAAGAAAATAGGGAGACGGAAACAAAGGAGAAAGAGATCCTGACTTTTCTAATGGAAATCTGGGATTTCTCTCCTATCTGGACTAGTCCCATATATTCACACCTTTCCAAGCTTTGAAAAATAAAAGGAGAAAAACGAAAAGAAAATGTTGTCAGCACGCATTCGAGTAGATCTCCTAATGTTAGGAGCTAGAAAAGCTTTTCTTTGGAGACCTAGGCCATTTCTAACAGTTTTCTTTGAAATCGCTAATTATGCCCTAAAAGGGAAGGCATCGTTGGAGCCAGAACCAGCAGCCAATTACCCACGAGAAATCACTCACTGTGTGGGCTGCCTTCTCTCTCTGTTCGCATAATTTCAAAATGTAATTTCTAGAATCATGCTAAATACTTGTAAACAGAGATTGGTTTAATTGCAAGGGAGAACAATTTCAGGGGATAAAAATGAGATTTGTTTCTCATTCAGTCGATAACAGAGCAGTCCTCTTTGGGTCTGACTTGCAGTTCCCATCCGTCTTCTCCCCCCTCAGTCAGGTTTCTCTGTAAATCCAATGAGAGGTGCTGACCTTAGCAGAAGGTGGAGGTTGCTATGGGGTGGTGGAAAGAGGATAGACAGCACCTGCAGTCAGAAGGCAGATGTTCGAGTCTCCACTCTGGCACTTACTAGGTCATCATCATTAGCCTCAGTTTCCTCATCTCAAAACCGGGACGGACACATAGGGTTAGGAGGGTCGAATGGGTCATGCAGGTGCACAAACTGTAAGGTGCTCGACTAGAACGTAAGCTCCAAGAGGGTCGTGGCTCAGTTCCACTCCCTGTCGCCCTCCCCGATGTTCTGACCAATTCCTGGAAGATCGCAGGGGTGCGAATCAGTTACCCCTGCCACATGATTGTGGCATAACACCAACTGTAAAATGGCATTGGCTTGCCACCGTCAACATTTGCTTTTGACAGGCCCATGGGGACTAGCTGCTCTAGGCTGGGCCCCGCTGATCCCACGGGGCTGGCTCTGCCCCTGCGGTTTGGCTGGGACACCTCAGCAGGAACAGCTCTGCCCCATAGGTTTCTTATAATGCGGATCAGAAGGACAACACAAAGTTACCGGGCAAAGGCCATAAACAGAAGTAAGGGTGAAGAACTGGGCTGTTAATGCAATCTACCACAGGATGCAACGAACTATTTATTGCTGGCATGAATATACACGTTTTTTGAATGAATGAAGACAAATGTGCGATACGATACCTGAGGCTCTTCAATCTTGCCCTCACCTTGCCCATCAAGCCTTTCTTCTTCCCATGCCTAAAATCCTGTAACTGACAGGGAGGAGGGGGTGAGGGTGGGGGTGAGGAACAGTTACATGACCTGACAGGGCCTTTCGGTAAAAGAAATTTGTCTGCAACTCCTTCCCTCATCCGCCTTGGAGTTTCATCCTTCTTTTCTAGCCTTCCCTGTTACCCCTCCCAGCACCTAACCTAACTATTTTAGCTCACTCTTAACTAATTGCTGCTAAGATGGCAATTGACCTAAGCTGTTACCTAAGGATGTTGAGCCCATTTAAGAAGTGGAAGAATCACCAAGGTGGAGACATACATTTTTATCTCCTTTCATCACAGGGAATCGTTAGACAGCTTCTTGAATGGAAATAAAGGATACGCATTGTTTAAAACAATAATAACTACCAAAAGAAAAGAACAAGAAACTGAAACGGTTCGTGGTGGCTCCCTCTGAGGAGTTAGACTGAGGAGAAGGCAGAAGAAGACATTTCCTTAATATTTTATATGTTCCCGTGCGATTGGGGGAAAATGTTTAACCATATGCATGTTATTTTTGTAATGTATTTTTGACAAGGTTTAAGAATGCAGCCTGTGAAACTCTCTTCTTGTATGTGTGCTTTCAAGCCCCACTGGGAAGGAGCTATGAAGGTGAGATGACAGGTGTCGGCTGCAGGAGGAAAATCCTGCCCCTGTGGGAGGTGGCTCGCCTACCTACCCACGAGGCCACCATTTTGAAAAGGAAAGAGAAAGCAAGTCATCCTTCCTGATAACAACACACAAAGAAAGCATGAATGACATTAACATCCGTCTGCTGACCTAGAATGAGGTGTCACTGAGCGAGTGAGAACGCGGCTACTTCCAAGGCTGAAGGCGCAAACTCTTGAGGCAGATGGGGAAGCCCTGCGTCCTGGTGATTTGGGGCTTATTCCCCTCATCTTTCCGTTCCTTCCTGCCTCCCCCAGGCTTCCTGTTTGCATAAAGAGAGTGTGTTCGGGGAACATATCCTGGGAAGACACGGGTCTCTTTTTAGAATTTGCAATTTGGTTTTTAAATGTTGCTGTGCAGCAGGAAAGCACAGTAGGAAAAGAAAGGCATATGAGAGGATAGAATTTTCGGAAAATGCTGTTCACAGCTCTCATCTGGGTAAGGCTTGGATGGCTCTGTTCTCAGGGTTTATTTCTACTGTAGCATACAGGTGGAGAACAACCTGTCCTGAGCTTTATTTAGCATAATGGCTGGGGCGGATCTTCCAGCTACCACGTCCATCCCTGGCATCACAGCTAATCAGAAATCTGCTCATTTGCTCTTGGGAAGAGACTTGGCCCAACCTCCCCCAAAATGAGGAGAAGGGAAGAGAGTCTCCTTATTTATTTCTGAATTTCCTTAGTTATGGCCAAGACAAGATGTTGATGTGTGTGGATGCACGTGTGTGTGTGTGTGTGTGTGTGTGTGTGTGTGTGTGTGTGAGTGTGTGTGTGTGCAAACTTGTGGGTATGTGCTGGGGTGGTGGCACTTGGGAGAAAAAAAATCTTGGAGCAAAATGACCTTTCCAAAGAAGAGGATCATCTGCCTTGTTCTCCTGTCATCCAGGCCGTGGAGAATAGAACGCACCACACAAATGAAAGCTCCAGACCCCGATAAACTAAGACAAATGACCGTACGCCTCAAAGTCACGTCAACCTTGAGGCTGGTAGGATGGGCCTGGACCTTGAAACTCTCAAGCTTGGCAAAAATCTTTCAGTAACACCAGTCACCCGGGCCTGGGCCCGTTTCAAGCCGTGAGGACTCACCTCCCCAGACCCTGTGTGGAAATAGGAGGACTCGCTTCAGCCCAGATCACAGCCCCGGCATCCGCTCACCCTCTCCCCCACTGCTTTCCCTGCTCTCTCTCTGCAGAGATTTTCCGTCTAGTGCAGCATCTCTCCATTAGAGTAAATAGTGCTTTCCCGAGGGCACGTCTTCTACATTTCTGAAATTGTGCCATAGCCCGCTAATGTGGAGCGCTGTAGTTTAACAGTCTATTAAAACCCAGCTCTGCACATTCAAATCTCTACTGCATCACTGCGGGTCCACTTACAAAGGCGAGGTCCCCAGAAAGCACTGTGCACTGGCTGAGAGTTGCTGCAATAGAACAGAGGAGGTCTCTCACGGCAGGAGAATGTGCAGGGGAAATGCAACGGGGTCAATAAATACCTCCCCCCGGCCCTTCCCCCACGGGGGCAGCCCCTTGCCTGTCTGGAAGGAGCGAAATCTGCCGGTGCTGCGGACCGCACCTGGAAATTCTTGGAGTTCAACAACAAGCCCCTTCGGATCCAATCTCATTCCCGAGGTCTTTATTTGGAAGCACTCCAGTTTCCCTCCTCTCCTCCTCAGAGAGGAAGAGGGCTCAGGTAAGCTGCCCCAGCCAGGACAGGACCTCCAGCTCCTCCCTCAGACAACTGCCGGTCGGAGGGATTCTTCAAACGGCTCTACAGCCTCCCCCCCGACGTCTCCTTCCTTTAGCAACTGCAGTATCTCCCCACATCAAAGTCTCCCGTCAGCTGCCTCCATAAAGGATCAATAGTTAACAGGAAGGAAGCAGCGTGAGTGCGGGGTGTGCGGTGTAAACACCTACACTGCAAATAACCCCGGTGTCGTCTTAGAAACGGGGGGATCCAAGTCCTGGCGCTGTGGCCTCTGAGGAGGCCCGCGCCTGTGTCCCTACAAGTGAGTGGCCTGAATACCAGCAGGGGCTCTGTGGCCGGCGGGTCAGACAAGGGAAGGAGGGGACGGTGGGAGGACAGGATGGGGATCTGAGGGTGGCATGGCCAGGGCCCACGGCCTGAGTAGAGAAAGAAGGTGGAGAGATGAGGGTGAAGCGCACACACCCCGAAATGGGCGCTGGGAGCTCTGGTGTCCCACGCTGCCACCAGTCACTGCGATGGCCCCAGCCAGGAGCCCTGGCGTCTGTGCCCGTCTGAGAAGGACAGTGAGGGAACCAGAAAACATCGCCCTGAAATACTCCCATTAACACAAAAGTTATTTGGAGCTGAGGGCAACTTGGAAGCGGTAAATGCAGGGGAAAAAGCAAAAACAAAACAAAAGAAAACCACTTTTTCTTCTTCCAGGCAGGAAATAAATTCTCCTTTTACTGGAGACTCTTATCAGCCCAGAGGAGGCAGCAGAGGAACCTGCAAACCAACCTTGTTAAACTCACTCTTATCTTCCCGGCGAAGGAAGACGAAGACGACGGAGCCCTAGCCGGGCTCGCCCCGAACCCCATTTGTCTTGTCAATTCTGCACAAACGCACTCTTTCTCGGTCTAACAGGTACAAAAGCGTCTGCTCTGGTCCCTTCTTCAGGCCCCTGGTCTCTCGCGGAGGCTCCCACGTACGTGCACAAATTCACTAAAATGCATCAGCTTTTCCTCCGTCAACCTACCTCTGTGAGTTTAAGCTGTAGACCCGAGCCTCTGCGAGGGTGCGGGGATCTTCCTCCCCCGCCACACATACTCTGGGTTTCCCTCCAGCTCTTCCAGCCCACGGACTCCAGGGGAACCTACAGCGTGCGTGTGCGTGTGTGTGCGTGTGCGTGTGCGTGTGCATGTGCGTGCGTGTGCGGTGCAGAAACGAGGTGCACCTTGTACTTGACGTTTAAATGAAAAGAGATGAACACCAGTGAAGCCTGCCGTGTGTGTGCGTGGCAGCACGTTGGTAAAAGGAGAAATAAAGAGCCACAAGGACGAAGTGATCTAGAGGGAGGGCTGATGTTTCCTCTGGTTTTCAGTTCACTATGAAGGCGGCGAGAACTGCTCAGAGGGCTCCGAGTCAGAGAGGGGCCTGTAGCGGTCACCGCGGGCTCCAGTGGGCTGGGGCTTTCCCCGCGCATCACGCCCCTGAGCCTTTCCAGTGACTCTTCCACACCGGAGTTGCTCACACGTCATAGGTGGAGACGCCGAGGCACAAAGGGGTTAAGCAACCGGCCCGACAATCTACGCTGGCAAGGGGCAAAAATTAGTACTTGCGTCCAGCTCCTCTAATCATCTCCTTATGGGGCCACTTAGCTCAGTAGAAACACTGGGCTATAAAACTAATGAATAAACCAGTGTCTTCTCCCTCGAGGCGTGTAAAATATGGGAGATGGAGGAAGGAAATCCAGGAATGCCTACTGTGTAAACAGAAGGAACAAGAAAGGACAGAGCACGTGTTCTGAGGAAGATGGCAACCTGTAACTGGTCTGAGGGACCCCTGAGGAAAGGGGGCGGGGGTCAGGAGGAAGGCCCTGTTCCCTGCTCCCCGTCCCACCACAGCCTTCTGTCTAGGAACGGCCCAGATCCTCAGCAGGTTTCCCTGTGTCCCAGGACCCCCCAGAGTTCCTCACCGGCCGTTCCGACCCTCAGCTCAACCAGGCCGGGGCAGAGGACAGCCTGGACAGCGGGTCAGGGCACAGAGAGGAGGAGGAGGTGGGAGAGACCCCTGTGGCAAAGAGATTCACAGTTAAGCTGGGAGCCAGAGCCCGTTCCTCCTGCCCTCTCTCCACGCTAGAGACTGATAATGCACATGGCTGTCTTCGTGTGAAGGGTTCCCAAACAGAGTGAGTTACACCCACACACCCAGCCAAGGGGCTTCAGGGGAGGAACTGCTGCACCCTCATCTGCCCCCGGCTGCGGGCTGATTAATGCTATTGGAACGCCCAGGGACTGTGTGTGTGTGTTGGGGGAGGATGCGTAGGGATGGAGAAGGAGAGAGAGAGAGGAAGACAGAGAGACCGAGGGAGAGCAGCAGCCTGGGAAATGCTTGCTGTTTTCCTCCTCAAAATAGTCCAGGTGGGAGGGCTGCTCACTGAGGAATGACAACGCACGGTGTGGAGGACTCCATGAGTGCGGGGTAGGTGCTGCCTGAAGGCCAAGGCCTAACAGACTCTTCGTTGCTACCTTAGATGAGAGAATTTAGAACCGTATATCTAGATTAGAATAATCAGATGAATATGAAAGTCCCTTCCCTCAGGCTGCTCTTTAGGTTCCTAACTCAGAGCTGGAGAAAAACTTTGGAATAAAAGATCGGGGCTGAAGCCTTTATAACCCATGTGACCTTGAGGACTCACAATAACCGCTTTAGTCTAGATCGTTCGTCATCGCCTTCACCGTATTGTTCCTAAACAAACAAGAGACAGTGACGGTGAAGGCGCTTTGCGTGCTGCGGAACACTCGAAGACTGTTGCGTGTTTATGACAACCGAGGCTTGGCCTTGAGAGGCCCAGTTGACATGGATACTGCCATCTTGCCCAGGCCACTCTGGCTCCCTTCCATCTGACTTCGCAGGGTCAGGCACGTGGTCCAGGGGTCCTTAGATGCCCTCAGCAGCTTTCAGGGGGCTCTGCCGGGGAAAGGCAATGAATATACTCCCGAGAGATCTACATGTAGCCAAAAAAGGGACCCTGGAAACCCTGCCCCGCAACGAGTGCTTTGTCATCGTGTCCCACTCATGGGAGAAACGCAGGGCCGTGTCATTGGTCCTGTGGCCAGGCTAGGTGGAGGCCCCAGGGGGCAGTTTCAAAGGGGACTCTGGTTCTCCCTCTGCCAAGGAGAGGGGCCTGGCTCTGCCCTTGTCCCAGGAAATGGGGTGTTCGGCTTGACACCTTCCATTCCCCTCACCCCAAAGCTGCACACACCATGTGTCCTTAGGACTAGCTAGAGAGAGACAGCACATGATCAGGTGTCCCCGCTGGATCTCCTCAGGCCTTTTTTGGCAGAAGGTTGGGTGCAGACCAGCATTCCTCATCACCAACCACGGTTACATAAGCAAGTGCTCTTCTCTACGAGCAAGCGCCTGTCTGCCTCCCGAGGACATCCTGACCACCCCCCACCCCACATCCACCTCCAGTTCCCTCCTGCCCCGCGGTTCCTGAGACACAAAATGCACAGCCTACCTTTCCATCCTCTCCTCCCGGGAACACTCGGTATGCCCCTTCGACCTTGCTCCACGCCCTCCCCTCCCTGCTTTGTGTTTTTCCTTCCCCTTCTACTAAAACCTATTCCATAGGAAGAAAAGTCTGTGTCTAGGTCACAGACTTCATGTTCCCCTCTGATTTCCTCACCTCCTCTTGATTCGCACCACCTGCCTGCACCTCTCACTTATTTGCCCCCATCTTTGCTTTTCCAGATGCCCGGGGCCAGGACACCCATTTTATTTTGTTCAGAGATCAAGGCTCACTTGTTCACCTCTCCTCAGAGGTATGGAAGCCATCTCTCATGGTGACCTTTGTATTTGTTATCATTGAAGAAGAGATGTGAAGGAGGGGAGCAGCTCTGAGGCAGCGGAGGAGGCGAGACAGAGGTTCCCTCCTTTGCTCCTAAAAGCCCACTTGCCCGTCCTCTTTCACCCGAGGGGCGTTTGCTAGTCACTACACACCAAGTCCCAAACCCTTTAGAAGCAGACAGGCCTAGAGCACAGAAGTCCCCGTGAGCTGGGATTTAGAGAGAACAGTTTAGCAAGCCTTTTCTAGGCTGGGGGGAGCCCCCAAAAGACTCTTTCCCATCCACTGACTTAAAGCTTGCCCAGGAAGCAGAAATCATAGCAGGCACAGTTCAGCCACCGTGGAGAACTTGTTTCTTCTCTCTCTCTCTCTCTCTCTCTCTCTCTCTCTCTCTCTCTCTCGACAATATAATCAATGGAAGGACTTAGAAAAAACGAACTGTGGAGTGCATGAGGAGTCTTGACTTGGCCTTTTCCTCTGCAGTGCTCCTCTCACGGCAGTTTATTTGTATTTGCCTTTTGAAAGATGCGGCCGCGTCAATAGCAGCCAATCATCCCATTAGCCAGGCTGGCGGGCACACGTGGATGGTGCACGGGCGAGGCCGGCTTCTCTCCTCTCCCGCTTTAGCCTCTGGGTTCCACCTGGGCTGCTGGGACACAGAGGGCAGCTCAGCCGCTGGGATCCGGTGAACACCATCTCCGAAGGGGAAACGGCAGAAACTGGCTTCTCCCTCTGCTCTTCTGCCAGGGGATGAAGACGGCATAGGGGAGAAGCACTGAACGTGTGAGGAACGTTTGTCTCCATTTCACTGTCTCAGGTGTCGTGTCTGTGGATGCAGGGACGACAGCAGGAAGGGCCAGACGAGAAGTGGGTGAGGTGTCGGCCTGGCCCAGCCACACGGGCTGGGAAGCCACACGGATGTGAAGCATCTCCATGCTCGTGTGGACTTAAACCCCAGCCTGCCCCAAACTGTGTTCATTGTCTTCGCTCCAAAGCCTGTTCCCCCTCCGGTGGTCCTTCTTTCAACCCACGGCACGGCCATCCACCCCGTCAGGAACGCGGTCGCCCCTGACACCCACTTCTCTACCCTTACGTCCCATCACTACATCGCAGCAATTTTATGTTTTAAGGTTATAACATCTCTGGAGTCATCTATCCTCCCATCTTCCCTTCTCCACCACAGTCTAAGTGCCCTTCGCCTCTCACCTGGACGACTGCAGTGGCCTTTTGCCCTCCTCCCACCCATTCCCGGCCCGGTAGCAAACTGAAGTTAAAAAAGACGTACGATCCAAATCACGTTGTCATCCCTCCTGCTGAAAAGTCCTTAGACATCTTCCCACTGCCCTTTGAGTTCAAGTCCCAAGGTCCTCAACCAAAGCTTCTTAGGTCCTTCCCAGCACGTTGCTGCCCGCCCTACCTGCCCATCACCGCTCCCTGCGCCTGGGGCTTTTCGGCCTTTCGCTTGCTCCCTATGTGCCTTCGGAGCCTTTGAAATGCTGCTCCCTCGGCCTGGGACAGCCTTTCTCAGTGTCTTTGCCCTTTGTAGCACCCCTCAAATTTAGTGTTATTCAATTTATTTAAATTTTGTATTCCTTATTCGACTCTGAGCTCCATGGAAGGAGGCCCTCTGTCTGTTTTAGTAACTTCCATACCCTTAGCACCTAGTGCACTGTATGCATGTGTATGCGTGTGAGTGTGCATATATGTGTATATGCACACGCATGTTCTATGCACACACACACATACACATAAATACAGCTGACCCTTGAACAACTCAGGATTAGGGGTGCCCACCTGCTGTGCAAACGAAAACCCACGTGTAAGACAGTTGGCCCTCTGCAGCCTCAGATTGAAAATACAGTTGACCCTTGAACAACATGGGTCTGAACCGCGAGGATCCAGGAATATGCGGATCGGTGCGTACGTGGACCTGCACGGTTCAAACCCGTGTTGTTCAGGGGTCGACCGTACACTGCATCGAGGCGATCTTGGTAAAACTGCTTTGGAACTGTAAAGGCTCTAAAGCACTGGCATTTTTCGTTCTGCTTCCCAGCTCAGAACAAGCAGGACAGAATACTCTATTGTCATTTGGGCTTGAGTGGAACTTATTTATCCGTCTGTGTTAAGGCTTCCGGGCACTTGCATCTCAAGCTTTTTAGTTATACCTGCAGAATGAAGGGATCCGTACGTCCTTAAAGAATTTCAGGCAGTAGCCAGCAGGTGAGTTCATTAAGGAGGCAACGGAACACGGTCACTCTTATTTTTATTTCTTTTTTATAGTTTAGAAACCGAAAAATAAAGACGCAAGCTGCCGAGGCCAAAGAAAGAAAGTGAAGAATTACACTCTGGCTTTGGGGCTCTTACCTCACCCCCTTTGTAAGGATGAGCCCCAAGTTCCCCAGCTGGGGGTGGGTGCTGGGTGCTAGTGAGCTGGGAGGGCAGCTTCGTGGAGAGGAAGAGCTAGGCTACCTCCACACACGCTGAGTTCAAAGCTTCTACGAACCCTGGGACTTTGAATAGCCACTTAATTTGTGCCTCGGTTTCCCCATTTGTAAACCAGAGATACAATCCCTGTTCTCTCTGGGTTAGTCTGAGAACTAAAGGTGATAATCCATCAGAAAACACGTCGTGAGATGTAAACATAAACTGGAGGTGGTCTGATGATACCACTACACCAAACTTCCCAAGTGCAAAAATGAGGCCTGGTATTGCTTCACCCTGAGCTGCCCCCACCTGCGTAGCCCCGTGCACACGATCCCGTTGCAGCGGCTTCGAGACCAGTGCTGAGGATTTGTGTCTCTCCCTCCTCCCGTGGCCTGCAAACTCATCTCAGCACCTAGTAACTGGCAGAGTCAGACACCCCGTATGCTTTGAATAAATGTTTGTTGAATGAATACGGGGTGGGGAGAAAAGAGGAGGCAGGTCTAAGGAAAAGGTCAGTAGAGGAGGAGTGGCTAGTCTTGAGAGAAATTTACACTTTCTTAGAAGTCTGGGAGAACAACTGACTGGAAAGTCTCCACTTTAACTGGGGTGCCTCCTCCTCGCTCCCTTGGCCCAAATGCCAACTCCTAGGACTCTCCTGGACTGGGGCCAGCACTTCAGAGATGGGGAGGGAGTGACCATTTGTCTAGGCTTCATTCGGCCGCGGTGGCCTCGCCTTGGGGGGCCCTGCTGAACTGCTGGGGGCAGTGGTATAAGAAGAATGCCCGGATTTCTAGATTTGGGAGCCTTTCAAGAGACGCGCACCGTCATCTCACCCTCCGAACAAAGCTGATCGTGCCAAGATACAAAGAAACATTTCTTTCCCGTCCCCAAAACACACTAAACATCCACGAAATGTCTCTGAAGTCTCTGCTGGGCGCTGTATGACGTGCTGGCGTGACTGGAAATGAATCGCTCTTTGCTGGTCTCAAGCAGAGGGTGCACGACTGCTTTTCCATGGGGAAAACCCACAGGGGAGGGGACAATGACGCAGGTCCCGGCAGGGGGAGAAACACAGCCCCTGCCACCTGACAAGCGTGGCACTTCCCCTTCTGTCTCCACTGCCTTCGTGTCACCCTTGGCCTGTGGATACCAAAGGGACATAGGGCCAGGAGCCCAGGGGACTGACTGCCTGAATGCTCTATCTACCTTGCTGGGAAATTGCAAAGCATCAAACAGGCCGTCGGCCACGCTGCAGACTTTTGGAACAACTCGATAGCTTTCTGCCGCGATCCTTTCTGGAGCCGACATCATTACTTTGAGATCAAAAAGATTTTTTCAAAAGGAAAATGTCCCTCTATTGTGAACCGAAACTAGGTCTCCCCTCAGCCAGAAGGGAGCCCGTTTGTCAGTGCTACTAGAGACCCAAGAACTGCGGATCGAGGTATTTTTCTAGGGTCAGGGAAGAACGGCCTGAGGACCCATCTTCCCCCCGCGACTGCCTCTCACCAACAGGCATCCCAGTCTCAGCTGGTGCAGGCGGAGCCAGAGCGAGAACGACCCTGAACTGGAGGGCTGAGTGTCCTTCAGCTGATAGGAGATCACTTCAGCGCAGATGGAGCAGCCACAGAAGATGGCAATTACTCACTGGTCCTGTGTCCCATATTGAATCTATCCTGCTCTTCAGCCTTTCCACACACGAAGTAAGAGGCTCTTTGTCATTGGAAAAGATTGCACCAGAGCAGCAGTGTTGACTGAGCCTCCTCTGTCGGAGCCGCTTTCTCAATACGTTTCAGAAGCAGGGGCTGCCGGAGGCGCCTGGCCAGCCCCACGCGATTCTGGCCAAGGCCCTGTAAGCTCTATTTCTGGACATGCTACAGCCTAATAGCTTTCTGCAAGGAGCCCCTCCACTCCCAAAGCTGGCTGGTCCGGCGGCTTGGCTGCCAGGCCTTTCTTCCCAGGCTCCGAGGAAAAGAATCAAAGGGAGCTGCCTCTGCTCACACGTGGGGCTCGTCCGAACAAAGGGGCCTGTGTGAGCTGCAACGACGTGGCTCCGGATCCGATCGTGGCCACTGCCAGGGGACCAGCAGCGTGGCCGAGGGTGTGCTTTGGAACACAGATTGCTACCGAGTCTTTGGGGCAGTGCCCATCCTGTGGCTGGGCCTGGCTCTGGCAGCCTGACGTCCAGCTGTCAACAGCTTGTGGGCCTGTCTGCTTCATGGCCAACGTCCTGTGTGGTGATTTGACAAGAGTCACAGGCTCTCTTCGCGCATCCGAACTCTGGTCTCTCGGTGCTCCAGGTGTGGGATGACTGCATCTGGACCACCGAGGTGCTCCTTGCCACTGTTCAGCCACTCAGCGAGCTCGGAAAGTGCTTCTGGAAACTTCTTTATTGCCCTCTATCCAGACTCTCTCTGCAAAGTTGGGCTTCATTATACAAGGAAAGACGCATTTAAATGTGAAAGATGCTGTCTTGAAAAAAGACTGAAGGAGTTCACCAGATTCTGAAAACATAAGAAAAACAGATGGCCTCCTCCTTTATTTTCCATACGACACCCCGCCCCCATAATAATAACTAATGGTATCACTGTGCCACCCATTCTAAAGGGCACTGTCTGGGTGAGCTGAGATACATCTTATACACCTCCCCCTTTAATTCAGAAGCAATACTTTGGCATAAAAAATTTGCAAAGGAACACAGACAGACTGGCCAGTATTAGGGTTCGCTGGCCACTTGCATCTCACACTCAGTAACATCGTACGTGGGGTAAGTCCCTCTTTGGTCTGGGCACATCTGTGTATCCTTCCAGCTTTATTGTGTCCTCACTTCCTCTGATGCCTCCATCTTCTCCTTTCACCAGGCTTCTCCTGCCCTCTCTTCTTTCCCTCTACCTGGACCTAGTAACTCATTGTGTCTCACCAGATCCTTCAGCTCCCCTCCGCACTCACCAACCCCCTTGCCCCGCAGCTTGCATGAATGGAGGCCCCCAGTGTCTTTGCCTTTGCAGCATCTTTGGGACTGAGCACTTCCTGGGAAAATTCTGTATGGGCTGGGCCTCTGTCCCCACCTACCAAACCACTAAAACTGCTGTCACTGAGGTGACCAACAACTTCCCTGATAACAAATTAAACTGACCAATTTTAGTTCTTCCTTAATTAGCACTTTCTGCAGCATTTGAAATAACAGGTTACCCTTTTTGAAATTTCCTAATCCTATGACTTCCCTGAGCTGCATCCTTCACTTCCCGTTGTCCCTCTGAAAGGGCCTCTTCCTCTGCCTGTCCCAGGCACGCTGGTGCTCTTCAGAATTCTGTTCTGAATCACGGTTGGTCTTGCTCTGCCACACGTGCTCCCCGGTAATGTTCATCTTCTCCGGTGGAATATGCAAATAAAACCAAGTGATAGTTGACCTCGCTCTGTTCTTCCTCCACAACCATCTTGTGTGTGCTCCTATCACAGCCTGAGCCTGTCCCCATTGGTATAGGCTGAATTCTGCCCCCAAATTTGATAGTTGAATTCCTAACCCCCAGAACCTTAGGCTGTGATCTTATTTGGAAACAGAGTCATTCGAGATGTGATTAGTTAGGATGAGGTCACACTGGAGTAAAGTGAGCCCCTAATCTAATATAACTCAGGTCCTTATAAAAAGCAGAAATTAGGACGCAGACATACATACACAGGGAGAATGCCATGTGTTGATGAAGGCAGAGACTGGGGTGATGTTTCTTCTGAACATCAAAGATTGACAGCAAACTACTGAAGCTAGGAGAGAGACCTGGAACACGCCTCTTCTTCCAGTCCTCGGAAGGAACCAACCCTGCCAACACCTGGATCTCACACTTTTAAGGCCCAGAACTGTGAGACAACAGATTTCTGTTGTTCAGGCCATCCAGTTGGTGGCCCTTTGTTACAGAAAATCGTGTCGGCCCTGGGAAACTAATACGCCCACCGATGCATTATTATATCATATGTCATTACCTGCCTATGTCCTCCACTCTCCACTGTGAACTTCCTAAGGCAGGAAATGTGTCTTATTCATCCTTGTTTCCCTCGTGCCAAAAACAGAGTCTATAACACAAAACACTCAAGTATTTGATGAGGGAACTAATGAAAGGATAACATCCCCCCAAAGTCAGATAAGCCTCAGACTAAGAAACAACTGATTTACTGGCCCTCACGCAGCTGCCTAAATTTCATTTTTTTTCCTGTGGATTATTTCTGAATCCGTCCATGTTTTCCCATTCTTTGTGGGTGGGGGTGCTATTGATTTTCTGGTTGGCCTTCCAGAGGGCCGTTCTACTCTTTTTTTGCCCATTTCGTGCCTATGGCTATAGGTCCTGCTCTGCAACCTTCTCACATGGTTACCACTCCTGCTGGGGTCTGGCCACCCTGCACTGTCCCCTGGTCCCTGAATGGGTAGGACTTCTCTCTGTGGCTCATACCAGGACTTTATTCTTTGTAGTCCCCTTAATTCTGTCCTCTGCTCTGTAAATAATTCCTTCATTCAACACTGCCAAGCCATGTGCTTCCTGCTGGGACCCTGAGGCATACAGTTAGTAGGCAGGTGGGTGGAGACTGAGATGATAACCACAGTGCAAAAATAATCACTTGTTTTTTTAAAAAAATAATCTTTTAAATCCCATTGCTAATTTCCTCCCAATTTTGTTTCCAAAGCACCACATTCCTAGCATTTTTACACAAAGTCTGACAGTTAACTTTATTTATGCATTTGACTAAATATAGAAAACGTTTAGTTTAATTTGACATTTTAAGGAATATCCGCAGTTTGCCAGGCACAGTGATGGGTATTGAGAATATAAAAAGGAGAAGATTGCTCCTGCTTGAGAACCCCCAGAGTTTAGTTGGGGAGACAGGAACATTGCTGACAGAGCAAAGGGCTTTGGAGCACCAAGAAGGGTATTATGCCTGGCCTTGGGTCAGGTTCTACAACTACAGAAGCACTGAAATGTGGATTATCTCCCCAGTATAGACATTTAGAGCCACACTGGTTTCTTGACTTCAGTTCTTTTTCAAAGAATCATCTTCAGATTTTTTTTTTCATCAGAGAGATGCTTTCTGACAGCCAAATACACACAAAATGATCATTTAACATAATTTGGGGTCAAACTTCCACCTTATATTTTTTCTTTTCCTAACATCATAGGTCCCTTGAGTTGGCAAGGACTTTAAATAATCACCTACCCCAGCAATTCTGAATAATCATGAGAAGTTCCTGAGCCTCACATCTACTGAATCAAAACCTGAATGGAGGAGAGGGGGTAGGGGGACAGGGGAACCTAAAGGTCAAGTGTTTTGCTTTTTGAAATCTTGTAATAATTCTGATATTCAGTCTGGTTGGAAACCACTGTTCTGGATTAGTTCTTATTTACAGCAACCATAATATAGACCAAAGTTTTTCTAAATGTGGTTCCTCAGCCATCTAAGTGTGTCATACAGCCATAAGGATAGACATACCGATCAACAGGATATAATTGAGAGTGCAGTACTAACTCTTTACATTTATGGTAAATTGATTTTCTTTAAGAATATCAAGAACATTCAATGGGTGAGACAATAACCCTTCCAATAAATGGTTGAACCCTTACCTCAAGCCATATACAAAAGTTAATTCAAAATGAATCAATGACCATGATGTAAAAGCAAAAACAATGAAACTCAGAAAAAAAAACATAGGCATAAATTTTCATGACCTTGAATTAGGCAATAGTTTCTTAGAGATGACACCAAATGCTCAAGAAACAGAAGAAAAATAGATTTCATCGAAATTCATCAAAATTAAAAACTCTTGTACATCAAAACACCATCAAGGGAATGAAAAGATAACTCACAGAATGGTAGAAAGTATTTTCAAATCATATATTTGATAAGGGATTAATATATAGAATATATAAAGAACTACTATTCAACAACAAAATAACCGAATGACCCAATTAAAAAATGGGCAAAGCATCTGAATAGACTTTCCTTTAAAGAAGAAATACAAATGTTTAATAAGCATATAAAAAGATGTTCAACATGACTAGTCATTAGAGAAATGCAAACACACAAAGCACTATCACTTCACACCCACTAGGATGGCTATAATGAAAAACGATGGACAATAACACGGGCGGGTGAGGATATGGGGAAACTGGAATGCTCAGACATTGCTGGTGGATATGTAAGTGGTTCAGCTGCTGTGGAAAATAGTTTTGGCAGTTCCTCATGACCCAGTAATTCCACTCTCTTGGGTATGTATACCCATGAGCATTAGAAATAGACGTCCACACAAAAACCTGCACACGAATGTTCATGTCAGCATTATTCATAATAGCCAAAAAGTGGGAACAAGCCACATGACCATCAACCGATGACTGGATAAACGAAATGTGCTATATATCCACATAATGAATGTTCTTCAGCCATTGAAAGGAACCAAACACTGATACTTGCTCCAAATATGGGTGGACTTTGAAAACATTATGCTAAATGAAAGAAGTCACAAATCATATCCTGCATGATTCTATTAATAGGAAATATTCAAAACAGGCAACTCCATAGAGACCAAAAAGCAGTTCAGTGTTTACCAGGGGCTGAGGGGAGGAGTGAATGCGGGATGACTACAAATCAACAGGGGTTTCTTCTGGGGGTGATAAAAATGTTCTGATTTAGATAGGAGTAGTGACTACACAGCTTTGTGAATCTACTAAAAATCACTTAATTGTACTGTTTAAAAGGGTCAGTTTAGGATATTTGAATTATGTCTCAGTTTACAAAAATTAATTTTAAAAATTACCTGATGACGTGGATCTTCGGAATCTACACTTGAAACAAGCCCCCAAGGTGATTCTTTAGCCCTCTGAGGTTTGAGAGACACTGCATCTCATTTGCATCACTTTGTCTCCTGAAAATTTAAAGAATTTAAAATCTCTTAAAAAACAAAACAAACAAAAAGCAACAATCAGACCACCTAGGGCATGGTGATCATTCCTTAAACAAATATTTAGCTGCTGCCTGCTATGTAGCAGGTAGCATGCTGAGCCAATGAGCTAGCTAGTCAACAAACGCTGCCATTTAAGAGTTTAGAGTCTGGGAGGTTCAAGATCTGGGCACCTAGAAAGGTGGAAGAGTGTGAAAGAGGTCCAGGAGGGCTCCCCAGGTGGAAGAGCGGAGTATACAAAGGCACGGAGGTTTAGGAGAGCTTGGTGTATTAAAGCAACTGTAGCAGGCCACAGGAGAAGCAGCAGAAGAGGAAGCAGAAAGTCCCAGCTTACTGTGCAGGGAGGAGCCACCAGAGGATTTAGAAAAACAGGATGGCAGTCCTAGTGTGATGGCAGAGTGGGAGACTGGGGCAGAGGGAACGGGGTTTGGGGAGCTGGTAAGAAAAAGGCTTTGCCTGAAGCGCTGAAGGTTCAAACTAGGGCAGTAGAAGGAAAAGGAGGAGAGAGATTCATTCTATACTTGTTTAGGAAGCCACACACACACACACACACACACACACACACACACACACACATATAATGTATGCATATATACGTATACACACACACATATTTCTCGAGGACTACACCATATGGTACTTGAGGATCGATGGAATGCACTGTAGGAGGTTTAGTACCCTCCTGGCCTCTACTCACTAGATGCTAGTAGCATCTCCCCAGTTGTGAAAAACAAATATCCCAGAATGCCTGGAAAACAAAATCTGGGGTGCAAAATCTGCTCCAGCTGAGAACAAGTGGTCTAGGTTAACTGAATCCTGCAATGGGATAGGGCCACATCTCTCTCAAGACAAACCTTTTATGCGAGGTGCTTCTGAGATGATAGGGAGCTGAGGCTCCACTGAGCTTACGGGTCTGGTTGTGTGACCATGTGGGGGCTTGTTTGCTAATAAATGTCTGTGTGTGAGGCAGAATCTGGCCTGAGATCTGCTCTGACTGAGGTGGTTAGGGAGGAGACCTGTAGCCCTACCTTCCCCTAACAGCTGGAAGGTACCAGAATAGATTGTAGTTGGGAACAACCAGCCTGACTTAGGTCAGTTTGCAACTGAGTTGTCAACAGTGATTTGCTGTTTTCTGGCTGGAAGAGTGATGCCATTCCCTGAAACAGAGAGTCCCCAGGAGAGAGCTGTGCCCAGGGCAAGAGAGAGAGAGACAGCAGTGCGAGACCAGGAACTTTTAGGATGCTCAGAATGGAGTTCTTCTGGCTTTCTCCATTGACTGGTTTATAGGAATTCTCACCCCAAACTCACGGGCCTGTGGTTACCACAGCATGGCCCACGCACAGCTCTGCCTGGTTTTGATGAGGCCAAGCACATCTTCGTAACAGAGAGCTCCACCCCGATGGCTATGGTACCCAGGTAAAAGTCACAGAACGTCTGAGAGTGGAAAGGACCTTAGTGAGATCTCACCCGGCATCTTTCTGTGCCCCACATCAGCGCTAGGTCTGAAATCCACCCACACCGCCCTGCCCTCTACCAGCACCCTGGCCCAAGCCATCACAGCCCTCCACCTGGACTGCTGCAGTAGCCTCCTAACTCACGTTCTCGTTTCTTTTTCCTTACCCTACTCACTATTCCCCATGGAGCCTCTAGAATGACTATTCGTAAGTAAATCTATCTTGTCATCTCCTAATGAAATCTCTCCAATGGCCTCTCAGTGCGTTTAGAATAATTCCACAGTCCTTACTCTTTTCACACAGTTCTGCAAACTCTGCCTCCCCGCGCATCTAGTCCTTGCCTCTCCACTGAACTCCAGCCATGCCGGCCTCCTTTAGGTTTCTGGACCATGTTCAGGTTAGATCTCTCCCATGTATGGGCCTTGGACTTTGGTGGTCCCTTTTCCAGCAGTGCCTTTCTCCAGGTCTTTGCCCTTCTCATCCATCAGGCTCAGCTCAGAGAGCTCTCACTCGCCTTCGTTATCCGGGGAAGGTCCTGGCATCTCCGTCCTGTCACATCACATTCTCACTCCTTTGTTGTCCCTTTAGCTGCAGTAAGTTACGTTGTTGTTGGTTGGTTGATTGCTTGTTCCTCCTTCTAAAATGCAAGATCCTGGAGAGCAAGGCGTTGCCTACAACTTGGTTAGCATTTTATCTCAGGTGCTCAACTGGTATTTGGTGAAGAGATGAGTGAACCTGAGGGTTTGTGACAGAGTAAATTCATTGGACTCATTACACACACAGGCATGGCCAAGGCGAGACCTTTCTGCATCTTTGTCTTCACTGGGAATGAAGAACTTTCTCTTTGCTGACTACTGCAAAGGCCTCACTGCAGGTATCCAATCTTTTTGGAGCCTCCCACCTCTCCCCCTGCTCCACAAAAGAGTGGACAGGACCTTGTTTAAAGCAGACTCTGGGTCTCTCAGCTAGATTTCTCAGAATTTTTGCTCCTTTCACTGTGGTTCTCTCTTTTCCGTCTTTCTCTCCCTCCCTCTCTCCCTCTTATTCCTGAAAAGTCTGTGTTAATTGAACAGCTTATCATTGCCTCCTTCCTGTGAACTTGCAGAGTAGCTTCAGAAGCCTGGTGATTCAGCTCTAAAGGCTCTGATTGGCTGCGTGTTAGCTTTTGGCCTCTTTGTAAAATGATTAATGATCTGTAAACAAACACTTACATAGAATGGTGAAAGCACCCGCTATTTAGAGGCCCCTTGTGGTGAATCCTTTTTGTAAATGGAAGAACTGCCTGGTTTATCTCCTCTGTAAATATGGATTTTCCTATTTTGGAAGCTGTGTCGGTTATACCTGCTCCATTTACACGGATCCCAAACATGCTGCTACCATCCCTCTCTCTTTTTGTTGGATCATTTCCACCTACTCATTCGATATAACTTTATTGAGCACCTACAACTTGCCACGGAGATAAAAGGGACAGCCCCTGTCCTTGGTGATGCCCTTTCTGGCAGTGGAAATGGACAAGATAATGATCACAGTATGGTCGGATTTCAGGAGAGCTCCTAGCTAAGCCGCAGTAGATCAGGGTATACTTTCATGATTATCCCTGAGCTCTCGGGGGAAGACGAGAGGCAGGAAGCCAAGGAGATGGAAGGTGAGGGGCCAGGCAGGGCAAAGGACCACCATGTTCAACGGGCACACTGTGAGACAGTGACTTTTCAGAATGACTCCAGCCAGGGTGGACGTGGAACACTACAGAGCTGAGGCCGGACCACCAAGCAGCACATGTGACCATGCAGAGGACTCAGGAGTTTAGTTTTAAGGTGATGGAGGATCACAGACAGCTGTTACAAGGGACACATAGGAGGCCATAGACAAACCTGTGATGTTAAAAAACTACTTAGGCAGCCTTTGTGGGAAATGGATTGAAAGAGGGGTAGGATCGGTGGCAGGGAGATCTGTCAAAGGACATTCTCTTGGCCCGTGTGGGCTGCTAAAACAGAATACCATAAATGGGGGTGTTTAGAAACAGTAAACATTTATTTCTCACGGTTCTGGAGGCTGGGATATTCAGGATCAAGATGCCAGCAGGTCTGGTGTCTGACGAGGGCCCGCTTCCTCACTGGTGATTGTCTTCTCAATGTAATCTGCTTGCAAGTGTCTAATCATTTTGGAGCCCCTGTGCAACAGTCTGCCCCCCAACAAAGTGGACATGCCCTTGTTTAAAGGCAGATCCTGGGTCATTTAGCTAGACTTCTCAAAGCTGCCTCTCCTGGGGCTGCGGTCTTCTTCTTTTTCTCCTTTCTCCCTCCCTCTTTCTCTCTTTCTAGCTTGTTCCTGAAAAGTCATGTGTGCCCCACGGAGGAAGGGACAAACTAGCTTTCTGGGGTCTCTTTTATAAGGGCACTAATCCTAGTCACTCCGGAGGCCCACCTCCTGGTAACCACCACATTGGGGGCTAGGATACTAACATATGCATTTTGAGGGATGCAAACATCCAGACCACAGCAGACACCAAAGTTATCCAGGGGAGAAATAAGGAGGCTCCAAACGAGAGATTTTTATCCTTAGACACAGGAGCACTTGGGAAGGGATTTCCTCACTGGGCCTTCGAGAACCTAGAAACCCTTTTGTAAAACAAAAAACAAACAAACAGAAACGATGCTATTTGCATGCACACTTCCCTGAGAAGAGAACCCATAGCTTTTAGCAAATTTGTAAAGGGATCCATGACCATGGCAGTGAGGATGGAGAAATTAAATGCAATAGAAGAGAAATTTAGAAAGATTCACTGAAAGGTGTGATAGATGGGACGCGAGTGGAGAGGAGAAGGAGCGGATGAGGCCAAAGGCCAGGTGTCCGCTTGGGCCCGTGACTGGAGAAACTGAGTATCTTTTACCTAGAAGCCCTGGTGAAAGCACAGTTTAGGGCAGGTGCAGGAGAGGGAGAGGAAATAAATTGTTCTTTCATTTATTGATTATTTATTGAGTTCTTACTCTGTCTCAAGTCCTGTTCTAGGTGCTCAGGATTCAGCTAAATAAAGAAACAGTCTAGTGAGGGTAAAACAGACAACAATCACACTCATGTCAGGTGGTGATGACTGCTTTGAATTAAAAATAAAGCAGGGTAAGGGGATAGAGGGCGATCATAGGCTGGTCAGAGAAGCTTCTGTGAGCAGCTGATATTTCAGCAAAAACCTGAGTGAGGCAAGGGAGAGAGGGTCTGGGGCTCTGTGATCTTGGGCAACAGAATTTCAGACAGAGGGAATGATGAGGACAGCACCCTGTGATGAGCACCTCCCTGGCTTACTGGAGGAACAGCGAGAAAGCCAGCTTGGCTTGGGCAGAGTGAGTCAAAAGCAAAATTGAGATGATGAGGGGGAGGGAAGGAGCGACAGGTTAGATCATATAGGCCCCAGGACCTGAAAGACCACAGTAATGATTACAGATTTTTTTTTTCTAAACGCATTGGGAAACCATTGGTGAGCACTAAGGAGGGAGAAGACCCCAATTTCGTTTGGGACATGCTGAGTTTGAAAAGGTGTGTGAAGCACACAGGTGGAAGGGTGCAGCAGGCTTTGGACATGACCCACAAAGGGCTGAGGATTTAGGGTATATTTGTGAGAATCATCGTCATAATGCTTGCAGTGGAAATCATGGGTGTGGACAGGTTTGCCTTATAGAATGTTATAGAGTCTGATGAGAAGGGGAAGGACCTGAGGTCACCAGCAGTTAAAGGGTGGAGAGAAGAGAAGGAATTTATGAAGAAGCTTGAAAAAAGGGCAAGAAAGGGAAGAGAAGTAGAAAAGAGGGAGTCATCAAAGTAACGGGCAAGAATTCTGAAGGCTGATAGCTTCGGATGCTGCCGAGAAAGTGAAATAAGTCCCAAAGAATGCGCTTTGGCATACGGATTGGAAACGGGAAGATTACAGAGAGCTAAGTCATAAGTGAGCCGTGGGGACTCAGACATCATCCCTAATTCATAGGCCTGGCCCAGACACTTTCATTTCTGCACTTTCTGGGCCATGCCCCCTGGGCTGTCGGCCAAGCTGCAGGCTTGGTTATCAGGAGGACAGAACCAGAATATCTCATGCCCAGTGGTGGACAGATCAGGAAGCTGTGGTCGTGGGGTCCGCACAGATTGGGGAGGAAGCCAAACCGGGAAGATTCTGATAAAGGGAGCCAATGGAAGAATAAGGGTCCGAAGCTCCCGATAAGCCTGAATTGTAGGTAAAAGCGGGTGTAACAGGATGGGGACTAAGCACATCAGGGTCTGTGGTCCTAGGAGATGCTGGAGTTTCAGGTTTGAAAGGTGAAGTGGAGAAAAGCTGAGGGTGTGGTTTTAGGAGAAAATGGGTCAAGTGGAGCAGAAATGAAATTTGCTGGCCTCAAGGAGAGAAAAAAAAAATCTTTCTGTTAATTAGGCTAGTGACTGAGGGGGCTAGCAGGTTACAACCATGACAACCTATGAAAGATGCTGTGCCTAAGCGGTTCAGTGGGCGCTAAGCAGCATTTTAAAAAAATGGAATGTAACAGAAGTAAACAGAAATACCAGGTGCCTCGATCTTACTAATAAAGAATGTTTTAAAAAACATTTGTTCTAATTGTGTGTGTGTGTGTGTGTGTGCGCGTGCACGTGCGTGTATGTGTGTGTATTGGGTCAAAATGTAAAATGTATTTCCCATTGTGAGTCATGCTAAAAAAATTAAAGCTGAGATGACACGAGTTTCAAAGCAGAGTTTTTGCCGGAAGGTGGAAGGATGTGGAAGGCGAGACAGGAAGCTTCGGCCTGAGCCGGAGCCCCACGGCGTGGGCAGCAGTCCAGTGGGAGAGCAGCGGGAGCGGTGGGGACCGGGTGCAGACGAGGCGATAGAAAAAGCCGTTCCTCTGGGGCCCGGAAGCTCTCGGAACTGAGCTCTCCCAGAACAAGGTGTGATGATTACAAGTGGTGCTACCCTTGGATGTAGGACTGAGTCACAACGTCCAGGAGTCATAACACCAAAACAATCAGTCAAACACTTCCGTTTGGAGAAAGGAGCAAGGTCTGCCTTAAATTTTGCTGCGGGGACGTGGCAAAATTGACCAGCTGAGCGCCGGGACCTGCCTGCTCCCTCCGATGCTGCCTTGCTTTCATCTGCAGACCCTCGTGTAAGCAAAGAATGCATGTTCCCTCTTGGGGAAATTTCATTTGACGTTTCCCTTTCAGAATACTTATTATCTCCCCCCCAACTCCTCCCTCTCCTCCTCCTGTCTATTTTGTTGCTGTGCCGTGTTGAAATTTGCCTGAAATACCAGGAAACTGGGGACTAAATACTTGAGTCAAGTGACGAGAAGGAAGACGAGGACGAACAGGTCGTTGACTTTCCAAACGCAGCAGGAAGTGTCCCTAGAGTCGGCATGTGACCCGTTCGTCAGAGGCTGATTGCTGCTCTGAATCAGCAGAAATTTCCATTTCCCAGTCTCCTTTGCCATTAGGTGTGGCCATGTGACTAGATGGTAACCAATGGTGCACGGAACTGGATATCCATGTTCACGTTCAGTTTGCTTCTGGAGCCAAAACAAATTGGTGATTTCATTTTCCCCTTCCACGGAGACTTAGCCTAGTGTTTTGAAAATAGCCTTCTTGGTTGTTTTCATTTTAATTTGCATTTTTATCTTCCTGACATCATTGAAAAAGCAAGCAGTGGCATGCGCCCAGCTTTCCCACCCCCACTGAAGTCCGGATTGATGATATTTGCTCGGCAGGTACTCAGGAAAGGTTGCTCAGCTTGACCGTTAATTTGGCTTTAAGAAATTATTTTTCCTCACTTTGGGAAGTCCTCAACCTAATTTAGAATTGAGAGAAGCCAAGTGTTGTGGAAAAACCGGTGAATGTAAAAGATGACAGTTCCCAAGCCCTGAACATCGTAAGATGCCAGGCACTGTGCTAGACATTTGATATGCATCGATAGCAATCTAAAAATCCCACAGGGTAGGTATTAGTACATTAGTTCGGTGATTTTGAAACAGAACCTGAGAATAGGGACAAGGCTTATCAAGGTCAGATGGCTAGTGGTTGGTTGGAGCCAAGATTTTAACCCAGATCTAAAGCCCATTCTTGATACATTAGCTTCCCAAATGCACATTTTTCAGCTGCTCACTTAATATCGGCTCATTTCTGTCTTCTCCTTACCTTTGACACTGATTTCCCTGGCTCTGCTCATTGCCTGGTGAACGCAGTGTACCCTGAATTCAGCCAGCGCCACTTAATTTTATCAGAGAAAATGGAACTCGGGCCATTCAGGGTAGGGAGCATCAGGCCTACCTTGATAGGTATTAAGATGTATAAATATTTGCATAAACCTTCTGGCCAACATGTGAGTATCTGCTGTTCACTACTAAAGGGCAACCGCAAAAGGCACCACCTGTCTAGCTACTTTCAATTGTCTGGTTCAAAGTAAAAGATTTTTGGTGGGCTTCAAAATGCTTGAATTCAGATATGGTATTAAGAAAGATCCCTGCACCCCCATTCTCACCTCATACCTTGCCCACGTCTGACACTTGAATTGTGTTTGTTGAATGAATGTTGAATGAGTCGTCAAGTTTATATTTGTACAGTTTTTATTAAAAATGGGTGCCTGTGCTAAGTAAGGGCAAGGTGACCAGGAGACATGTAGGCACACTTGTGTGTGGAGAGGAGGAAAGGAAGAGACTACTGGTTGCTTTCATGCGTGGTCATTTTAAGGCTTACCGGATTGCTACGAAACGGTGTTGGCCGTGCTTCAGGACGAAAGACATTTGTCATTCAGTCTAGTCCACCTTCTTACCTTGGGGGAAGTTTCTAAACTTTCCGGGAATGAAAACTTGCCCAAGGTCATGAGTTGGCACGGAGTCCCTTCCAATGCTAAATCATAGGAGTTAAGAGGCTTGGCTCTGAAATCGCACAGTCCAGGTTAAAATCCTGGCCAAGTCACTGGCTAACTACAAAACGTGGGGCACATGGCTCAGCTCTCCTGAAGCTCATTTTCCTCAGCATAGAAATAAAGTTGATGCTATTACCTCCACCACAGGATTATCTGAGGGGCTAAATAGCCCCTGTAAAGCGCTGAGCATAGTGCTTGGCACAGGAAACGTGCTCGGCAAATGTGAGCTGTTGCTAGTGCTGGTGTTTATGGGCTTTTCATCCTGTCCTCTCCTGGAAGTTTCAACTCATCTAGCAAGGGAAGTGGGTGCTGTGATGAGCACAGAAACAAAAAGGCCTTGCCCTGGGGGAGCTTAGAGTTTCTATTCAGGACTTAAATATTCAAGATTCACAAGGCCTTCAGCAAATGACTTTACCTCTCTGTTCCTGAGCTCCCACACGTGGATGTTGTGAGCAGCAGGGAACCTTCCAACTCAGTGTGTCCATGAGCCTTCAGGTTGGCTGGAACTCAACTGCAGACAGAAGGAAAGAATGATTAGTCACTACCCCAGTAAATAGAGGAAGGTCGTCATCTTTTTATTAATAGGCCTGGCTACGTAAACCCATAAAAATAGGGTAGGTTCAACATTTAAGTTCTGTGAAGTTTAGTTTTTGTCGCATATGATGAAATGTGAAAAGCAAATTGTGTTATGTATGGACTTTGGATAATGGTCTTCTATCTCATGCTGCAAATCAATTACTTATTAGCTTTTATTGCCAAGGAAAGGAAAATATATTACTATTCATTTTAGCTTTTTCCTTATCGATTCTAAGAGTATAGTACTTGTTCTTAAAGAGCAATGAGTCTGTTCATTCTTGCATTCCAAAAGACCTATGTCACATTACCCAAAATTAAAATGGAAAAAAAAAAGCAGAAAAAAAATCAGCTTGTCCTACTCCTCAGCCACCTTTTGCATCCAAGCGTTCTACTTCTGTTTTTCTTCTTCATATTTTTACACCGAGGACCGCAGTTTCCACTAAATACTATGTAATGAGCATATACTACATAGAGTTCATAATCATTTTTAATTGCAAGAAAATATCCCAGGTAGACTCTGGTTTACCATTTCCCATTCATTGCCTTCCATATCAGAAGGCAGCAGAGAGGGGGTCACAATATTTTGCGACAGGGCTGGGTCGAGGTGTGGTCCTGCCACTTCCTAGCAGTGTGACCTTGGGCAGGCCACTTAATCTTTCCAGGCCTCAGTGTCCTCAGCTGTGCAAATACGGGCTGTCCTAGTACCAATCTTGTTGGTTATTGTGAAGACTAATCGAGATCATGTTCGCAGAAGCCTCAGCGGTCTCTGGAACGCGGCGGGGGTCACTGATGTCAGTGGCTGCGGCTGCCTGGCATGCTTCGTTCCAATCTGATGAGTGATCTGATTTTTATAAACATCCCACAAGAAAATGCACATCAAATATCAGGCTGTGTCACTCCATTCCTCTAGGCCTGGTTCGTTCTTCGCCCAGTGAGGTGGTCAGACTATAAAGTGTGACCTCGCAGGCCCCTTCCCCGGCAGACGCCCCATGGTTCTCTATCATTACTCAAAACAGCTGGAACCACTGCAGGGAGATGACCTACGGAAACATCCAGCCTCGCTAGCGAGGAAGAAAGAACCCTACGAGGGCCTGAGGGTTTACGCACATCAGTTTCTCTCTTGTCCAGATAAACAGCTGACATCTGTTGGGTGGCCTTCCTTCTAAAGGCCTCTCCTGGTTCAGTCTGTGTGCTCCTCAGATCTCCATTTTTCAAATGGGCTCAGCAGCCAGCATGCTCACCGAAGGTTTTATTTATCCATTTCACATTTCTAATGTCACTGCGCTGCTGTGATCATTTTCCTATGTGGTCATTTAAGGAAGATAAATTGGACTGCAAATCTCAGTAGAGCAGGCATTGCTCTTAGCCAGTCCCTAAGGGACGAAGAAGATTTTTTTTCCCTCCTCTTAACACCAGCTGCTTGTGCTCCCTCTATAACCTCCCGAGGAGAGTTTTTAATTAAAAAAAAAAAAAAAATTCTGACACCCGAGTAGTTGGACGGTACATGCACGGTTACCCCTCACATTCTCAGATTCCAAAAGCAAGTGCCAAAAGGAATGGAACTAACGGTCACGTTAGGATCAGAGCTGCCACGGCAAGGAAACAGGTGATGCCATCCATTAGCACAGAACCGCCACCTGCCACCTCTAACATCTTGTTCCCAGGAAATTGCAGTGGAGTTGGCCTTGTGACCCGCTCACCTCGCTCACCCACAGTGCCTCCCTGGTCACACTGCGCATTAGAAAGGAAGCACCTAATGGAGAGGAGGCCTGGCCCGCATGCCCCCCGTCCCCATCCCCGGGAGGAGTATAGTCAGAGGTCAAGTGCGCAGGCTGTGGCTCTACTGCCTGTCCTTACTGTGTGAGCTTAGGTGGGTTACTGAACTTCTCTGTGCCCCGATTTCCAAAATGAGAATGATATTAGAGCACCTCAGAAGGTGCGGAGAACTAGATGAGTTAATGCATGAAAAAATGTAGATTGTGCCAGGCGTATGTTCAGTAACTAGCTGGGACTGTGGGTGAACAAGGATTATGTGCTGAATGAATGAATCCAACTGTCACTCTAAGGGACGGTGAATAGTACTAGAAAGTAGCAGGAAGAGTAGGGGAAAGGGTTTGAGACTCTGAGTCTGAACTCAACCTCCAACTTCTGTTTAGCTTTCAATAAATTGCTGGACTTTCTCACACCCTTGGTGCCCCTATCTGTCAAATACTTTAGCTCGGAGGCTGTGAGGACCAAATGGGAGGATATGTTACATGCTTAACGCAGTTCCTGGCATGTAATTGCTCTTGATGTGAGCTCCTGATGTGGGCCGGCCTGAAGGCACCGGCCCCTCCCCGGGATGTGCAGAGGCGAGCACCCTTTTACTTGTTCCCGGTGTTTGCTTCACTGCTGCCAGCCTAGTCTTGGCCTTTCATAGGGCTTGGGTCATCCAAGCCATTTCGAAAGCCTCTATTTTCCTATAGCATCTCCCTCCTGGAGGGGTGCTGTCTGTCACCATCTGGGTAGCCTATGTGTTTTGGGGTGCACTGCAGCTTTCCAGTGCCTTAGCTACTTTGTTCTTCTACAAACTAACCAAGAGCCCTTTTGCACATGGCCCCCCGCAGTCTGGCTCCCCACAACCCTGCACCACCCTGACACAGAATGGTTCTTTTAGGGTCCTGTTCTTTGCCCCTTTCTGATGCTTCTGTGGAGGGCAGGGACGGGGAACCATCACTCCTTCCCAGGACTGTTTCCTCAGGTTGGTTCTCCTCACACTGCTACTTTGTTGCCTCCTTTTTTCCTAAACCTGGCCATCCCCCTGACCCTGGAGGACCCTGGAACAGCCTCCCTGCTCACCCGACCCACTCCCACCTCCCCAGGTGAGCCTTCCAGGCCCAGCTAAAGTCCCATGTTTCTCACAAAGACTTCAGACCTCTCCAGGTTCTATCCAGAGAGCTCTCTCCTCTGGGCTTCCACAAGCCCTTGGAAGGATGGGTGCTGCCTGAGTTTCCCTGTGAGTGGCGCTTTTCTATTCCTTTGGTTTGCAAGCTTCTTGAGGGCAGACACAGAACTTTCTGTATGAGAGGGGCTCTGTCATTACGGATCTGGGCTGATATACTATCAATAGCTCCCACTTGTTGAGTGAAGTCAGGGTATGTTTGTACATCTATCTATCTATCTATCTATCTATCATCTATCTATCTGTCTGTCTGTCTGTCTGTCTGTCTGTCTATCTATCTTATTTGGGCATCACAGCATCTCCTGAAGTTATTATTATATTCATTTTGCACTTGAAGAAATTGAGGTTCAAAGAGAAAAAAGAACTTGACCAAGGTCAAATGGATAGAAAGGAACAGGGCCCAGGATCACAATTCAAGTACATTTCCCAGGTTTATGCTCTAAACAAGTAAACAAGTAGTCTCTAAACTTTCCGTATTGGGCATCCCTTTCAGGAAATATGTGTACCTTTGTTTGGCACTTATAAATTATGTGTACCTACCACAGTATTAATACATTATGTCTATTATAAAACATATATCACAAACGTTTAAATAAAAGGATAATTTAACCCTAAGTATAGACTGTGGTTTCTAAATACCATTTCCTACTAAAAGGAACCAGCTCCTTGGAGAGGTCTGGGTTATGAGCTTAAAAGATGTTGTCATACCAGAAAGCAAGGAAGCTATCAATTATTATTGGGGTCTTGTCAAAAGGACTCAGGAGCCAACAGGAATAGGTTTCCTTTGGCCAAAAAATGAGATACGTTGAGCAACTTCAATAGGTTAAATCACATTACAGATATCAAAATTCGAATGCTGACAATAGTACTCAAAAACATCCTGGGGATCACTTTTGGAAAACCCTAGGTGATCAACTTACTATTTTAAAATCTGGTAAAGAAAAATAACTTTTCCTGCCTTTCACAAAAGAACTGTGCCCCCAGGTTAGCGAACAGCCAACGAGAAGATTCTCTTTACAGAAGTATCCCAACTAATTAGTGGAGACAGATAGAAAGATTTAGAACACCACACTTCATGGCCACTAGTGAATTAAAGGATTTGGCAAAGATCATCGAGGACTGCTGATATCACAAAAAAAGAGAAAACCACATATTAAGTTCTCCCCACAGATGTCCATAACGCCATCTACAAAGTGCTCTTGCCAAAAATATTTAATTTGAACCCGATGGAGTCTCCCGATGTTTTCATTTGCAGGAAATACAAGGGATGGAGGCACATGAGAAATGATACCATGGGAATAGAATCAGCAAAATCCAGGCTGTAGAAGACGAGCCAGGAAAAACAATATAAGTTCTTCAACAAAAATTTTGCAAACATAGACAAGATTGAGAAGGGGACCGAGAGATTAAAAGGGACTTAATGACGTATTTAGTCATCACAAATGCAGGACATTGTTTCGGTCCCAATTTAAAGTGTAAAAAAAAGTTTATAGGATGATTTAGGAAATGAGAATACTGATTAGATATTCATTTATATTGAGGAATTATTGTTGTTGCTATGCGTATAATGGTGGCATTGTGGTTATGCTTTTAAAGAGTGAGGACTTGTTTTTAGATCTGCAATATTTATAGCTGTAATGATAGGGTGTCCAGCAGAACACGGAGCATCGGTTATCAATTCCAGGGGAGGACTCCAAACACGTCTGCCCATCGCATCACGGTGTCAGAGTCGCCGAGGAAAATACTGGGTGGGACCATACTTTACTTACATAGAGAAGAAACAGTGATGTCAGCTTCAATAGTAAGTGCTGGTCCCCCATGGCCTCTCCCATCAGCTAACGAAGGGCAAGGGTGGGGGAAGTGTGGGGATGAGCCGGACAGAGGTCCACTCATGCACATGCTTAAGCAGAACAAAGAAACAGTCATGGAGCCCGAAATAGGGAAAAATATTCCCACCCAAGGCAACAAGCGATAAGCCCGGCATAGGCTGTGTGGGCTCTGGGCTCTTTATCTCTTGGTGCAGAGTGTTCCAGGCACAAGGCCCACTCTTCTGCAGCCAAGTGGGGATCAGAAGACTGCGTGCATGAGACTGCCTTCTTCAATGTGTAGTGTCTGAGATTTGCCTCAAATACTGTGGCGGGGGCAGGGGATGGGTAGTAGGTAGATGGATAGCGGAAACAAGCCTAGGCACGAACTAAGAATTTCTGAAGTTGGAGGATGGTCATATGAGTATTTGGAAAGTTCATGTCATCGTTCCATTTTATATGTAGTTGAACTTTTAATGGAAAAAAGGCTGTGTAATGATAACATAAAAATAACTATAAAATGTTTTAATCCTTCCTTCACTTCCAATGGATTGTTTGCAGACAGCAACCTTTGGGTGTGACACCCGTTTTGGAGATCGCTGCTCTAGTCCGCTCTGCAGCATCACTTCTCAACCCAGGCCCACAGGAGTCATGACCCATAGAGGGGTCTTTTCCACCCAGGGACGAAAGTCTGCATCGCATCCCATCTGAAGGCCTTCAGAGAAAGAGATGTGACCCCTACCTACCCTGCCAGATTAATAGTACTTAAAAGGTTCGTCACCAGGAATTCCTTCCTTCTGTGAAACCCGTGTCCCTTTTACAATAATGTAAGGAATCTGCTTCTCAAGATCCCTTTGGAAGGAAAGATCTGCATTGTTTAAGGGGAAAAAAAAATCTAGTTTTTAATAAAAAAGAAAAGACAAAGTTCCCCTTCAAGAAGTAACAACCCTGCCAGCTTGCTCTCCAGGTAAAAAATAATGCTCCTGGCAATGAGATTGGGGTGTCTGTCACTGCCCTGATAAACTTTCTCTCCCCTGGGTGGTATTTTACAGTTACTGCCTCTATGCCCCTTTGCACGGGCATAATGTATTATTTGTTTACATGTTTCACTTACTCTGCTAAGGCAGAGCCCAGTGATGCATTGTTGCTGAGAGCATCCGTGTGTATGCGTGTGTGCATGAGCGGGCCATGCACGCACACACACTGAAAGACTCGAGGAGATCTGATGGATTCTGAATCTTCGACTTTTCATAGCACAAGTGGCCCTCCCAGGACTGCAGGAGTCTCCTTGGGCTGTTAAATCAGACGTGTCCTATGTCTCCATACACAGTCCCTTCTCCTTCTCGGAGAAGGAGCAGAATGAGCCCAGGAAGACGCAGGCTCCCTGTGGCAGCTCAAGTTCCCTACTCCCTCCTTTGACTTACTTTCCTGCATGAAGACTAAATTCATCCCACTTCTGGGTGGAATGTCAGTTTGCACAGCACCTTCCTCAAGACAGTCATGGGAAGGAATTAGAGCAGATGTCGTTATCTGCGCTTTATCTCCCCGTGAGAGCCAGTGAGGTCAAGGATGTGGCAAGATCAAACAGCGAGAGAAGAATCTAGCTCAAGCTAGCTCTGATGGGACAGAAATGACCCTGCATGGCTAAGTCACTTACCAGCTCTCTGACCTGGGCCAGGTCACTAAATGCTCACATTCTTTTTCATTGTTAAAAGATGAAAACAATGGCCCTTACTGCACAGGGCTGTTTCTGAAATGAGAGATCATTTAAGACTCTCAGCAGATGACGAGCGTGTCACAAATGTGCAACAAATGTCACCAACACTAGCGGTCTTTTCACAGCCCTGCGTCTAGAAAGCTCTGGGACCCTGAGACGATGACGACGACCACAGGTAACTCTTATGTAACAATTATGATGACGATGATGATAACAACAACAACCAGAATAGGTGACTTATACATACCAGGCACCACCTAAAGCCCCTTTTGGGAATCAACCCATTTCGTTATCACAACAGATCAATTACAATTATTATTACCAGGTATTATTACTACTCCCACATTACAGATGAGGAGCACATAGAGCTGCTAGGTTTAAGTAACCTGACAATTTCTTTGCCTTTTAAAAGATCTGGCCCACACTGAAGTGTTTCCTTGCTCTGGCATCTTTTCTATCATCATTCAAGGCACACGGACCTGTGACGACCACCAGAATCTCCGAAGTCCCACCAGCACCTGCTGAGAGCTCACTCCTTCTGTAGCTTTGGCTCCCTGACTTGCCCCTCTGATGGTGATAGTCACTGTTTTAAGGAAATCAAGGCCCAGGGGGAGCAGCGGAGGGTCAAGTCTGTGATCTTACCCCCTCCCCCCGCCCAACGTCTCTGGTCTATAAGGGTGGGGAGGGCCCAGCCGCCTGCAGCCCCCAGGAGCCTGGACTATTGCACTGAACTGCTCCAGGCACTGGGGCCAGAAAGACAAAACCATTCAGTAGGGGGCACCCGAGAGCCCAGATGGCCACTGAGCCCGGGGCGGGGTCGCTGCTCTCCTTCTTCAGGGCCTGGCCAACAGGGAAGGGCTTGGAATTTAATCTTCCACATTCCACTCAGGGTTTCTGTGACATAATAAAGCCCAAGGAGGGATCTCGAGTGACTTGTCAGCAGAACCCCCAGAGAGATTTTCTATAGATAGCCAGGGTGTGTCTCTAGCTCTGCCCCTCTCTGCAGGAGGAAAGCTCTTTTATGCCTGGGCCAGGCAAGGCCACATCCAGCAGGTGGGTGGGGAGCGGGACCCACCAGGCACTGGGCCCAGAACCCTTTTTAAGGCCAAAAGCTATGTGGCAGCAACGGGGGTGTGGAGTACAAGGGAACCCGGGACAGGAGCGGGAATTCCAACTATGGCATTTTAGAGAAAACTATTTAGTTATTTGCCCTCACTGACCTCACCCCATGTTGGGACTTCGGCAGCAACGAGATGGCCCAAATACCGAGCCTCACGCAGCCTTTGATGCTGGCTCTGCACAGATTCCGCGGCCTGAGCCAGGCTCTCTTTGGGGAGGGAGGCCTGCTGGGAATGTCGGTGTGCCCGCGAGGGCTGCGGCTGGAGGTCTGGGGTTTCACAGCTCCTTTTTAATTTGCATGGCCTTGCACCCGGTTCTCCCTTCCCACAGCAGAGGACTGGAATCTGAAACTCTGTTCGCCGTCCAGACTCCAAACAAGCCACATTTCTATCAATAATGTCACCTAAATCCCGGCATGACAGCACAGAGTCCTACCATCCCTAATACTTTTTTCAACTTGTCTGCTGGAGGAGAGGCATTCTCAGAAGCCGTGCATATATTTTACATAAAATAATAGCTAAGCTGCCAAGAGCTTTAACAATATAATTTCATCATGGGATTCTGGGTTCTTTGGTGTACGCTGCCATCAGAACCCCAAGACGGAATTAATTCATGTAACTGGGACAGGCCCAAGTGCTGTTTTTCCATTCCCCTTATAAATGAACTAAACTATTTTAATTGCCCAAAGATTTGGTGGGTAGGGTATGAGGCGGAGAAAAGTCCGCGTGATATATTCATTAGCTTCAGAATAAATTCATGAGAGGAAATACGCTGTTGTTATTAAACACACAAACATTTGGGTCAGAAGAGCCTGGGTCTGAATCCTGATTTGGCCTCAAAGCCATAATTGATGATCTCTGAGGCTCCATTTGCTCATCTGTAACATGTGGTTGCTAATACCTACCTCTTAGGGTGGTTGAGAGGATTAAATACCACCAGACTGACGGAGTGGATGATTATAATACCTGCGAAAGGCCTTCATACAGTGCCCGGAGCACAGTAACCGTCAGAGCCATAACAAAAGCAAAACATCTCTGAAACTGTTCCCTGACACCACAAAGGCCCGAGAATCTTCGCCACGTCCATCCAGGAGCTGCTCTTTTTAGCCCCTAAATTCCCCAGATGCTTCACATTTGTGAACTGTAGTATTCCCAGCCCCAGAGAGCAGGGCGGCAGCCCCCACCCTGTCTGGAATCCCAGAGCACCTCCAAGATTCTGCCCTAGCACAGCTGCCTGTTGCAAATAATTTAGGAAACACGAAGCAGAGCACACTGCAGTTCCACAGAAAGGTCTGCAGAGCGAGCCTGAGTGTCTGTCACTTAAGGTGCTGCTTTCTCCTGCAGAGGAACGAAAGCAGGCCTCTGCCTGGAATACCGCCCTCCCGTCCCACCCCACCAGGCGAGAAGCAGAAACCCCTCAAACACAAAAGATGGGGTCCACGAGGGTCCATTTCCCCCAAAAAGCATGTAACGACGCCGCCTTTCACGGGGTCTAGGGCTTCTCAGTCAATGTGAACTCAGTCCCTGCCTATGAGAGGGCCTTGGCAATGTCGTACAAAGCCGTGGCTTCGAATCTTGCCTCCACTACGTATCAGATGTGTGACCTTGGGCGAGGAACTGAATGTTTCCGGACCTGTTTATTCTCAAAATCTGTAAGATGAAGAGAATGGTAAGCCCCTCACCGGGGGATAGGGTAGATCAAATGGTCGAGTGCATGCAAAATGCTGGTACCGCTCCTGACACATGGCAGACCTCCCAGAACCTTGTTTCCCTGCCAAACAGCTGAGAAGACCAAAACAGACGATGCCCACTCAGCTCCCTCCTTCCCGTTCCAAGGGAGAAAAGGAAGGCGACCAGAGGCAGAGCAGGGGGAGGTAAGGTTGAACGCTACTTCAGGGAGAAAGGGATGGTGCTGTGTCACCTGCCAGAGTCCCCAGGTGGTGGGTGGGGCAGTCAAGGGTCGCTGAAATGCACTGTCTCACAGCCCAAACCCAAGTAAGTGGCAGGACCCACCCAGTTCTTAATCCCACTCTCTTTCCTGAGAACATCTCTGAGTTCCCCAACCTATCCGACCTGCGAGAAGGTCTTTTAGGGAACCAGATGTTACCGTTAACTATCACAGTGAAAGAAAATTTTATCTCAAAAAAACTTCTTTTTGTTGCTTGAAATCTGGTCACCCTATTTCTTAGCTGTGACCTCCAGAACCAGGAGTCCCACGCCATCAGGACTGAGCTTGGAGTCCCACCCACTCTCCCTGTCAAGCACAGCGGTGGCAGATAACAGTTACATGCAGAAGGGGAGTGACACGCCCCACAGGCTGCTGGAGGGCCCCATGAAGGATGAATGCTGAAATTTTCCTTCGAAACCGAGTGACTGCTGCCACTCTAAGGCTTGGTGTTGGGTTCATGCAACCTAAAGCCTTCCTTACTTGTTTAATACGACTTTTTACAAACCTCTGCTCTCTCTGGAAATATTTTCTTCTCACCTCTGCAAGTAAGCGGGTCGCAATCACTTTGGGGAACTGTGAACGTGGTTGCATTTATTTGCAGGTCCACTTTGCAGCTGCCAAGTGCCCAGAACAGATCTTTGGAGAGAAAAAACCCTGGCTACACAGGAAGATGTATGTAGACTTGCTTGTTTTCCCCTCTAAAGCGGTACTGCGCCTGCTAAGGCCTGTGTATTTCCCCACAGCACCTAGAGTAGCTCCTGCTAGTGGCTGGCAGTCCATAAATAAGACCGTCTGTTTCAGGTTCAGAAGGGACTCAGAGGTAAACGGAGTGGGGAGGGGGATGCAGAAAATGCATCCCCCTCTGCTTATTGACTCGTTGTTCTGTGAGGGCCAAGGACACAGTTTACAGGAAATCATCCTGAGAAAACGTCAATGTAACGACGCTGTGTACGACAGCACCGGACCCTCTTTTAGACTGTAATCATGAGAGGCTGAACCTCTGCTCGGTCTGCTGTGAATCACGCTCAGCACCGCGTTACTGAAAACGGGCTCAAAAGCCAGCGCTCTCAGAAACTGAAATTGATGCCGGAGAAACCCCCGGGCTGGGATCGCCTCCACATTTGCAATGAACCAGCACATCTCTTTGGTAAGTTTCTTGACTCCGCTGGGCCTTGATTATATTTGTAAAATGACTGGCTCATTGCTTCCCGAATTTTAACCACAGAAAAATTTCTTGGACAAACTCCCCCCAGCCGTCCCACCTCACTCATTTGCTTAACAAACATTTACCGAGCACTTGCCCTGTGCCAGGCCCTCTGCTAGGAGGGGGAAATAGTTTGTGAGAAAAAAAACAGATGCAGACCTTGCCCTCTCGAAGCTTGGAGTCTGGTGGGAGAGGCGGACACAAACAAATGGCCGTGCAAATAGAAATACAGTTAAAAACTGTATTCAGTGCCCTGAGGGAAAACGGAACTCTGACATGGAAACCGAATTGGGAAGCGGGGAAGCACGGAAGACGCCCGAGGTCACATTTTTCTGTCCTTTGACAAACCACGGAATGATAAAAGCTATTGCCAATTGAATAATGGTTAACATTATTTGTATTAATCACAACAGCACCTATACACACGTGAAAAGGGCAGTTCGGATGTGCGACACAGCTGTGATCCGTGGATGCTTTGTGTATCAGTGTGCACATGGCAACCTGGCATCGTGCAAATCCTGCAGCCCCCCCCCGGGGGGGGGACTGAGGACCATGTAACTAGAATATCCTCCGTCTCCCACTGGTTCTAAAGGCAGCTTGCGGGTCTCCTCAGGAGAAATCTTAAAAGAAGTTGGTTTCCTAATTGGAATTTATGTCAACAAAGAAAGCCGGGTCAGCCCCTTCCTCCCCAGAGGCCAACACACCCATCAGCCGATGGCCTCGGAGGGACCTCCTGACCAGCTCCCCAGCACATGGCTAAGCGGACGTGACTCCAGGCCGGCTCGATCTAGATCAAACTCCACATTCAAAAACTACACCAGGTCGGTCCTCTCAGCGCTCAGGAAAGAAGAGGCTGCGGAGGCGTCTTCTGCACGGGCCACCCCCACCCCGCCCCCAGAAGAATTCCAGGGTTGTCACTCTGTATTTTATGTCTCGGGCTCAACTAGGTGATTGTATGTTACCTCCAGGAAGGAAACATATATTTCTTCCACAATGGCCTCCTAGCTATGTGAATGGCTAAACATATTTGATTTATGTTTCCAGATTATAGTCTTTAAGGCTTTCTGTCAAGTTCCCCGTCGGAAGGAGAAGTTTTCAATGTTCTAATCCTTGTTGAACCAGGAAGAAATGAATTAGGATAAGAAGCTGGGTACAGGATGAGAATGATCCCTTCTCATAGGCACAACCACCTAAGGAGGAGGAGGAATTCAAATTCTGCTTTTGACTGTCTGTTCTCTCCGTGAGGAGAAGGGGAAGAGGAGGCCGGGTCTGTGTGAGGGGCTGAAGGTGGGGCAGTTCCATCCTTGCCTGGGGCAGGGCTAGTGATAACCTCACTTAGACCCTAAATTCCTGCACAACAGAGACGGCGTCTTAGTCACACAGCCCCACTGGTGGCTGGCTCAGCAGGCATCCAGGCCGCTATTTGGTGAAACAAGGAGCCGTTTTGGAAAGGTGTTGGGGTCGAGGTCACTGAGCCATGCAAATGGACAAAAATAGGCCTCAAAAGATTCAGAAGCAAGTTTAAAGGTAAAGAAGCAAAGGGTGGGGGGCACGCTGGAGAAGTCAGGCAGGAAGGACGACTAGGCCAGACCCGGATGAACAAGATGCACCTTTGGGAGACCCGGCAGGCACCAGCATGGCTCCACCTCCACGCACGAGGGCCGGTGCCCCTGCTGCGGGACTGGGTGCTGGTCAAAGCTTTGACTGCGCCATCCTTTTCCACAGGAAAGACGCACATTAGTTTGAAATACGATTTCATGTACAATTTATTTTTTAGAGACTGCAACTGGGGACATTCCAGTATGTAAAGAGCACATTTATCCGTCGCATGGGCTATTTATGTTTTTATTTAGATCCCATCAAAGTCTAAAACAGAACTCGAAGTGACAAGGTACCCATAGATAACTGGGGAGTGCAGGCAAGCAGAACGGTTGAAAATCGTGCTCTAAAAAGCACGTGCTCGCTCACAGCTGCCCATCCTCACCAGGCCCTGTGAGTTGGGCATCGCCCTGTGAGTTGGGCATCGCTCTGGGTGTCGGAAAGATTGTGTTCAGATCTTAGCTCTGCCATTGACTGGCCATGGCACAGCGGGGGTCGGGAGACATCACTTAAGCTCTCTGAGTGTCTCTGCTTTCTCTCACGTTATTGCGACTATTTCATTTGTTATGTAATCAGTTTTAGTGTCTTTATGCAGTGACAGTGAAACAAGTTTCCAGAACTTAAATTCCAAATTTATCAGTGATTCACATGCATGAACAGTCCGGAAGGTTTGGACTATCGAACAGTCCAGAAGGCTTTTTAATGTAAAGGAGCAGGACCCTGACCCAGCTCTCCCCACCCTCATCCCGCCTCCTGCAGACGACCGCTTTTAACCAGTTTCTGTTTTTAGTTCTGCTGTGGCTTCTTTGGCATCTGCAAATAGTATGTTTACACCACTATGTCTTAATCAACAACCTTAGTAGACATTATCTATCCACTTCCTTCTAGGGTACATTCCTGTCCCCCACTCCCTCCCAAGTTTGGAAAATTTCAGCTATTTTAGTTTCTCTGTTGCTGTCCTAACTGTACACAAACCCCTAATTCTTGTTCCATCAACAGTCCGTGATACCTCTGACGACCCATCCAGTAAGATGAAGGCAGAAGCAGAAAGTCTCTTTCTTTTACCTCTCTCCCCCCTCTACCTCCCAAATTCTGTCTACTCTGCAACCACAATTAAGTTTTTCCTGCTTTGTTTACAGGTTGATTCTAAAAATTGCAAACCAGAAAACAGTGCTTACATTACGACTACGTAAATATTGTCACAGAGCTAAGTAGTATGCCATGATTACACTTCTCTATGGGTCCAGTGTCCCGACCCCTGAGCCCCACAAAGCAAAGAGTTTCAGCCTCAAGAATAAATAAGAGTCTTCCTTCTCCTACTCCTCCAGTTGCTCAAAATTGTGCCACATTTCAGTTTAGTCCCTGTTTGGACTATGACTTATCAGTATAATTTTTTTTGTCTTCCCTAGAGTTTCTGACTGTCTTTTTTCTTTATGGTAGAAAAAACATATGCCTTCTTTATCATATTCAGCTTTTACTCATTCTGGTTATTTCTTGGAATCCATTCCATTTTCCTTGAAATCATTTTTCTTAAAGTTCATTGATATTCTCACATTAAGTGCTTGCTAAGTCAGGTGATAACTGGCATCCAGGAATTTCCTGGGTAAATCCTAATGTTTCTTATATTAAAAACACTCCATTTTCGGAGATTTTGGCTTAGTTTCGCTGAGGTTGATAGACTCAAGTAACCTCCTAAGAAGGAAAAAATAGCAGTAAACATCCATTCTTAAGTATCTGAAACTGGCTTTATTAGGTGCTCGCATTTAACTGTCTCGTTTGATACAGAATTCTAGTTTTAAAATAATTAACTCTCAGAACTTTTAAAGACTATATTCCACTTGTATTTGGCATCTGTGGTTTTTGGATTCGCAGTATGATGCAGTTAGATTCTCTTTCCTTGTAGGAAACTTATTTTTTTTCTCTTTGAAACCTCTTAGAATCTTCTGATCCATGAAGTTCTGAAATTTCATAGTGAGTGTGACTGAGCAGAATTGTTTTTTCATTTTTGCTAGGCATTTGTAGCAAGAATTTGAAAATTCTAGGCCTTTTCTTCTATTTCCTTGATTATTTACTTTTGTGTTTTCATTGTTTTCTGTTTTTAACTCCTAAAATGTAGGTTCTAGAACTCTAGAATTTATCTTCTGTGAATTTTTTTCTTCATTTTTTCCATCTCATTCTCTTTTTCTTCTGTTCTAGAAGACTTTCTCAACTTCATATTTTATTATTTCTATTAAGCTTTTAATTTTGTAATCATATTTTTTTAATTTCCAAGAATTCTTAGTTTCTGATTGTTCCTTTTTCTTAGCATTCTGTTCTCATTTATACATGTAATATCTATCCAAAATTTATTGTCTTAATAAATTTGGGCTTCTCTAACAAAAATATCATAGCCTGGGTAACTTAAGAAACAAATATTTATTTCTAACAGTGCTAGAAGCTGGGAAGTCCAAGACCAAGATGCCAACAGATGCAGCATCTGTTGAGAGCTCCATCCTCAAGACCTAATCCACCTCCTAATTCCATCGCTTTGGGAGTTAGGATTTCAACGTTCAGTTCATAACAGTGATTCTGTATTTTGGTTTTTCAGGCATAGTCATGGTTTCTACCTGTTGTCCTGGAATAAATAGTAACACTTCCCCATATCGCTTTCAAAATTTCTCCAGGTTTGGTAATAAATTACATGGTCAGTATTCTGAAGATATTAATTATATATATATATTTAAAGTTATCTTCTGTTTTTGAATTATTTATTTCCTTCAGGGTAACATTTTCAGGTCGTTAGTTTTAACCTTAATTGTCCATTGGCATTTAAGAATGAGGAGGTAAGAATTAGGATCTCTGGGTACACAGAGCTTGTTGATGGTGGAATTTGTTCTATTTGGATAAACAGGAAATTGACTCTGTTCTGGAGACTTCCAAAAACAAGAATAAAAAGGATTGTATTCTGTGGTAACCATGACCACACCAGCTGTCCAGGTTCTCAGACCATTTAAAAAGTGTCGTTAGGGATAGGTGAATCTTTTTTTTGTTTGTTTGTTTGTTTTTAAGTAGTGATCATTTCCCACTGTCATGCATTCTGTGAGTGCGGGGCAGGAGCAGGGGGCAGGTAACAATGATCTCAGATGTGGACCTTTAATCTGTCCCCCTTCTCAGTTCCAATTCCCAGTCCTCTCTCCCACCTTACCTGCCACCTTAGGACCAGAACCTCTGCCAGGCTCTGCCTGGCAGATGGACTCCATCCTTGACTGCAAGCTCCATCAAAGTTTCTTGCGTGCATTTTTTGGCAGAAATTTGTTAAAACTGCTCATCTACTGATAGTGTTCTTTCTCCATGCTCTTCACTGTTACAGGTTTATGCTTTTTCCCCTTTACTATTCATTTTATGAGGTCTCTGGGGGGAGGAGACGTGCTCAGTTTTCATCTTAAATGGAAAGACAGATGTATCTTTTTATCCTTTATAATGAGGATGATGATGTCTTTCTTATTTTTTTTTTTTTTCTGGGCAGATTTATAAGTTGAGCCCTGATATCCATTTTCCTTCATTTTCAGCGGGCACATGGAAACTTGGGACAGTTCTCACCTCCCTTGTAATTTGGTGTGGCCATATGACTAAGTTCTGGGTAAGTGGGGGTCTAAGTAGAAGGGCCTTGCAGCAGCTTCCTGGAACTGTCCTTGACAGATAGGAAGTTTGTGCCTTTGGCATTATCTTAGGCCATGAGGTTGAGGCTATGTAAAGACCTTGGGTCTCTGGCAGCATGGGCCCCAATACCAGATCAGACCACTCGTAAGACTTTATGGGACAGAGAAGTTTTGTTTTTTTAAGAAATAATTATTTTCAGCTTCCCTTCCCTACAGACAAACTAAAGCCTAACTAATGCAACCTTAAAAGTGATCTGTGAGGAACCAAAAAGAAGATAGATGTGAAAGTGATTTGTAAACTGTAGAGGGCTATTGAAATGTCAGATATTATTAATATTATACCTTACACTAGACTAGATTTTAAGCTCCTCTTCTTGACTGCTTACTTTTCAAGGGGAGCCCCCTTATTCACTTTTTATCAATAGCTAGCATATAGAAGAATTCAATATATTTACTTATTAAATATACAATTTTAATAGTTGTTAGTGCTTTAATAATTTCAAAACCATAGAAAGACAAAAGAAAATGTTAAAGTATTTTTGGCTCATTAATACCCCTAGTGAATAAAGAGCTTCTAAAACTAGAGAAGACCAAACACACAATAGAGAAAAAATAAGCCTAGGACATGGCACTGAAAACAAAACGCAAATTGTTCTGAAATACATGAAAGGTGCCCAACCTCACTCGCAACAAGATAAACACAAGATAAACATAAATGTAAATATATATGAGTGTGTGTGTGTATATATACACACAGTTATCTTCTGTGTAAGAAAAGGAGGGAATTCAAAATATTAATTTCTCTTAGCATAAAGAAATATTGTGAGGATAAATAAGACACTAATAAAAATAGATAATAGAATAAAGAGTAATGGGGATAGAAGTGAGACGTCTCTGTTTTACTTCTGAATCATGTAACTAAAATATATATTTGGAAAAAAGTAATTTATAAAATAAACAAGCATGAAGGTTAAAAGCCATTATAATTTCTTATAATGTAGCCAGTGTCTAAAGGACTGCAGGCCCCACCAGAATTCCCAGACACACTAACATTTATCCTATTAGCTTGATTAGGGTAGTGTTTCAAACTTATAGAATCAGGGGCCATTCAAATTGGTGAGGACCTTGGGTCTGCTCGTTCCAATCCCCCTTTCACTCTGCAGATGAATAAACTAAGGCCCAGAGAGGTTTAGTGACTTGCCCAAGGCCACACTACTGTTCATAGCTGAGCTACATTTTACTGTATTCAGCTGACTCCCAGCCAAGTACTCTTTCTACTGCTTGGTGCTTCCTAGACTACTTAAGAGATGAGTTAAGTGACACAAAAATTCATACCATATTGCTTAAACCAGAACTTAATACCCAAATCAATTTGTTCACCAAAAATTTATCATGCTACCTTATACCCTAGACCCTATGGTAGGGGCTGGAGCTACAACTAAGTCAATGAGGTCTCCTCTGTCATCTGCACTCTCTTTCCCAGAAGAGATGACAGCAACTGAGCTTCCATTGCTATTTGTTTATGAGTTTAACAGGGGTGAACCCCCTGCAAATGTGTGCTGAGTAAATTGTAATTATGCTAACGCTCATGCCTGGGTTGCAGGGTTCACAACCACCGCAGTTTCCTGTTCTCCTCCCAAACCTTAACTTCCCAACCCCTTGCCCCATATTTTTTCAAGCGGGCAGCTTGCTCAATGATGTGACTTGATGGGGGAGCTCACACTGGAACACTGCAGTCCTCACTAGGGTTGGTGCTGCCCCTCAGGGGTATTTGGAAACTGGACAGTTTTCTTGGTCACAATGATCTGGTGACCCTACTAGCATTTAATGGACCACTGCCAAGGACCTCTCTCACAATGAAGTATTGTCTGCATCCCACACAAGTTTGTCTGTCCTACTGGACGTTTACATAGGCGAAAACCTGTTTTTACTTATCTGAGCCTTGAGGCTTAACACAAAGTTTTGGGCTTTTATTTTGGTGTTTTTAACTTTATTTATTTATTTATTTATTTATTTATTTATTTATTTATTTATATTTTTTTTTTTTTGCAGTTTAACACACATGTAATTTCCAATAAATGTAACTGCTGTGTAAATGAAGGAAAGACTTTATCTTGTTTGGAACATTACAAAGGACCATTGGATATTTTAGTGAACATGTCACTGGCCTCTCATAATTTTGAGTCACCAATGTAACGTGTCCTCGGCCTACATTTGTAGCTGATGCATTCATGGGGATTTTACATGGGTGCAAGCATCTGCACACTTCCTCGTGTCTGGTATTACAGCCATTTGCATGTTGAGATACCTGTCATTTTATTGTGAGCCACCTTCCTTATGTATTCTAGCCTATTTTTCTGGGTTTTGGGGGGATGCCAATGAAATTCTATACCTCTGGCTAGATTTTCCAACCATAGAGATGTTCCTGGTCAAACACGTCATCGTCGTCATCGTCGTCGTCATCATCATCATCATCATCATCATTGTCATCATCAAACAAAATTTTTGAGTGCCTAGATATTACCATTAGGCAATAAACTAACTTATTTGAAATTATGTATGCATATAGGTTATTTATCTATGAATTTTACTTTGAGAAGTTAAGGGGGCATAATAAGTAGATGTTTTAAAAAGGCTCATCAGGCCTGGTCTATCAGAGATCTCCTCTCAAGCACCCTTGTAGAAGGAGGCACTGCACAGCAAACCCAAAAAAGAGTGAGCAAAACAGGCAGAGACAAATCTTGCCTCAGTCACACACAGCTTAATGACCACGTTGCAGATAATGATCAGGGTGCTGCTGTACCCCTGTGAGCAGCTGCAGGAAATCAGTCTGGCCGAGGACTTGCTTTACTCTCAGTTGCCGAAGTCAACTTGGGCTTTGATTTACAGAGTTGGCATTTGCACTAAGTATATGACAGATCGACAGAAGTCTTTCCATTTGCAAAGCACCTGGGAAAACCTCCTAATAGGCCTACTATACGACTGACACTTAATGAATATGCAACAGAAGTATAGTTTGATTGAAGCAGGAGATTCTGGCCTATTTTTCTGGGTTTGGGGAAATGCTGATGAAATTCTACACCTTTGACTTGATTTTTCAATCATAGAGATGTTCATGGTCAAATACCACATCATCATCATCATCATCATCATTATCATTATCAAACAATTTTACTGAGTGTCTAATTGTTATTCATAGCAGGAGTGCTTAAGACTGCTCATATTGATAATGCTGAATAGAATCATTACAGTTTTTATTAGACAACATTCAATTCACTTATTCAACATTCAACAAATGTCTATCGAGCCCCTACTCTGAGCCAGACTGTGCAGGTATGAACAAAAAGATGCAGTTCCTACTCCCATGGAATTCACAGATTCAGGGAAGAAATGGACATTAACAAATAATTAGGCAATATGTGCACATGTGTAGCTGATTTAATTGTAAAAAGGAGAAAAATTGCTCGAATACCCCACAAACCTTGAATTCATATTTGCCTCCTACCCCCAAGCTTGCTTCTCTCCAAAAGTCCCAGTCTTAATTATCTGTACGTCTCTCCAACCAACTCCCCCAGTCAAAAAACTGAGTCATCTTAGCAATTACTTCTTTCTCACTTCCCACCCCAATTAATCACCAAGAACTGTTAATTTTACCTCTCAAATGTTTGTCTAATGTGTCCCTTGTTCTTTGTTCCCACAACCCCCTGTATTATCAGCCTGGACACTTAAAATAGCTCTATGTCCCTGCCTTAAGTCTTGCACTGGTATCCATCAGGATTCAGGAACAGAGAAGAGAGCCTGCTCTCTCCTGTTCGGGCAGCAGGTGATTTGTTAGAGGGCATTAAATGGCTTCTAGAAGTGTGGGAAAAGCTGAAGAAGCAGGTTGAGCTTTCGAAAATGGCTTTGCGAGCCACACTGCAGAAGCTGGATGCCAAGGGAATTGCTGCCTCTTTTACCATCAAGAAGCTGCTTGCCAAGTGCAGAAGCTTGTGCTTGGGCTACCAGCTCCAGAACCATGCCCCTACTGCCACAGTCAGGAGGCCAGCATGATCGAGAAAACACGACTAGCAGCGGCCCTGCACATGAAGCCACTGCAGAAACCCCAGCACCTCCATGTGCACGCTAGCCACATGAGCAAGCGGCAGAGGCCATGCCTCTGCCTCGTTTCCACCTTCCAGATCTTGGGCAAATACTTCTGATAGATAAAACCTAAATCCTATCCATAGCTGCGAAGGAGTCTCAGAAGGGTAGTGTTTAGCTTCCTAGCCCCTGCAGAACGGCAGTAGACGAAAACGCTCTCCGGGAAGGTTGGGATAGATGTGCAGACCCACCACATCCGTCGGACTCCCCTTAAAATCTCCAGAGCGACGAAGCTGAAACATAAATCCGACCGTGTCACCTCTCTGCTGAAACACGTTCAATGGTCCTCCTCTGCCCGTAAAATAAAGTGCAAGTGCCTGGGCCTGGCTCCTCTTTTCCTGACATGTTACCACAGCCATTTCCACTTCTAACAGCTGGACCCCGCGTATTGTTCCTGCTGTCCTCTCTACCTAGAGTGCTCTTCTCACTTCACCTGGCTAACTTTTACTCATCCTTCAAGACTCAATTCAGGTATACCAGGAGGCTCTTCTTGAACTTCAGGGGTTAGGCACTACCATTGCAGTTTCCTGGGAATGCCTAGACTTGGAATTATCTGCTCATATCTCTGCTTACGCCATTAGACATGTGTCCTCTTGGAGCAGCAAGTGAAGTCATACTTTCAGTGCCTAGCACAGTACACGACCCGAAATATATGTTTTAAAAAATTAGTAAAGCTGAAAGGAATGGTACTGAATTAAGCATGTCTTCAGCTGGGATCCCCAGGTATCAGACTCTGAGACAGAATTTCCATTGGAGAGAGGGAGATGCTGGACTATGACGCAGTCTTAATGGACCTCAGCCAATGCTGTGGGGAGCTCCAGAGCTAGAAAGCCCCTTTATTTTCCCACCTTGAAGCAAAGGGCTGGGCCTTTATATCCCCATGTTAACTATTCATTGGGTGTGGGGAGAGGGTGTCACCCTGGGCTCGGTGGTTCCCTTCAGCTAGGGTAATCGCTGGAAGAGAATCACATCAACCAGAGTTTGATGGATAGTTAGATGGAAGGATGGAGACATGGCTGGATAGAGACATAGATAGCATTTATAGCTGATTTAATTATGAAGAAGAAAAGACAGATATTTGTTTGTCAAAGGGATCTGACTTATGCTATTCTGGAAGCTGGTTACAGATAGTTGATGTGAGACTATCATATCTTTGTGGTGCTGGAGCCTGAAGTCTGCAGGCCAGCAGAGAAGATGGAAGTGACACAGGAAAAGCAGGACAAACTGGAACCTGTGAGGCTGGGCTGGAACCCAAGAGGATGGACCAGAGCTAATGTCAGTCTCTCCATCCAAGCAGCCATCGTAGCCAATCGTGTATAGAGAAGGGAGACAAGAGCTGTCAGCCACCAGTGTTTCCCAATGTCCAGGAAAAAGAGTGCTTTGGTACTGAAAAAGAGGACCCGACAGAAGGCCACAGTGGCCACTCCAAAGTGCTGTAAAAGAATCCCACTCAGCCAGGTTCATTCCCTCCAGGGCCTCATTTCCCAAGGAAGGCAAAGCCTGGCTGGGAAAACACAAATAGTCAGACCACATCAAATGATCAGACAATAAAATGAAACCGGTTAATAAACATCTTACAGACATTCACCTTCTGTGAAATCTGAGGTGAGAGGAAAGAAAATAAGGAACATCCATGGGCCAAAGGGAATTTTCAAGGGGTTCCTGAGATTAAAGGTGAAGGGAAGACGGGGGTCTGAGCTGTCACATTAAGGATAAGGAAACAAATTACAAAATGTATGATATGGAAAGTGGGGTTTGGAGGGTGAAAGTCTGGGAAACGCTGATTTAATCGCAGCACATTTTGACAGTTACGTGTACATTTTTAGGGGAACTCCACAAAATCTATTCACTCTTATTTCTCCTAGCCTTTTCTACTCCTTGGCCATTGTCTTAGTGAAGGACACCCTTGCTCATGGCAGACATCACAAATAAATCATGGTATTCTTTCCTGACATGCCCCCCAAAGATCTCAGGCCCCTTCTTAGCATAGCTTTACAGATAGCCATCCTGACTGAGTGGCTGGAACGTCACAGTCGCCCTGCCCACTGTCCATTCCATTCACTGACACCTAACTTCCCCTCTTCCCTGAAGAAACAAAGATTAAAACCCAGGATTCTCGTCTCTTTTCTGCACCCCTGGCCTCGGTCTGGGAGGCAGAGTAAAACTGTTGGTGGTTTTCAGTCCTGTTTCTCCGCCTACTTCATGCACCACAGCTCAGTTCTGCTCCTCAGGTTTAGGACTCATGAGAGCAACGGCGGGATTAGAGGGCAAACCTCGCTGCCATTTTCTGAATTGAAACTTGTTCTTGAGAAGCCAGCGTCGGATAGAAATTGGGGACAAAGATAACTAACTACATATGCAAAAATAACGGAAACTTCTGTTTTCGTTAATAACAACTAAGAAGATATATTTAGAGTTGTGCCTTGCTTTCAGCAATGGATAGAAACTGAATATTTGAAATCAACCTATTGGCTTAGATGACGATTTCAGAAATCCTATCTCTGATTTATTACCTTAATATTTTAACAATGCATTAATAGTGCATTCCTCTGGCCTTCCTCCCCAATTAATTTCTTTAAGCAAGCATGAAATGTTGAGAAATGTTAAGAAATCTCTTTGTAGGGCCAATGATTCATCAGTAGTGCAAATAACACCCTCAGTTTATCTAATATTGATATTACTTGCTGTTGTTATAGAAATTTATATTTTTCAAAGTACTCTCATACTTGGCCCCCTGTCAACTGACTTGTGGCCAGAACAGACTGTGTTTTCCATCAGAGTGTGCTATGTCAAGTTACATATCTGCTTGTTTATTTTTTTAAGGTGACATCCGCTGTATCAAGTTCTCTGAATTCAAGTATATTCCAAAATAATCTGCTTGCAGAGAAATGGAATGATGGTCTTATTCAACGGTTCTCAGTCTTTGGTGTTCATCAGATTTATCTGAGACACTTCTCAGAAACGCAGGTGTGGGTCCCACCCTCAGACCCGTCAAATCTGAATCTCTGGGAGGATGGGAGAAAAGACATCCCAAAGTTTGAGAACCATCGTTAAACTAGTTGAACCACTGGTTGATTCTCTTCCTTCAGATGAGGACACAGATCGTCAGCAGCCAGACTCAGAAAGTGAACACGCAGCCACCAGCTTCAGGTTATACTAAACACGCCATGACATTTGGAACACACAGACTTATTTGGAACTTTGTGGGAATACGGTCATCCCAAGGACCGAAAGAATTTTTATTATAGCGCTTCTTGCCACCATAAAGTTATAAAATAGCCTTTCCCACTACCCTTAGATACACGTCGAGGGGGATAAAAAATGATGTAATCCGCCTGGGATGTTCTTAAGACCTCGGGCAGTAGGTTCTATTAGCGTTTGAGGAAGGTCTTGGGAACCAACCTTTGGGGAACCCAGAAGTTCAATGTGATAACTATGCCATGGACGCACTAACCCTGTTTCTCATCCTCCTGGCAGCATCACCAGGCTGACTTGCAGTTTCCTTACATGCAGTTGGGGCCACAGGACTAGTTCCCGCTGCTGGAATGAGAGAGCAAGTGTCATATATTAGCCAGGGGGTAACAGCAGGGCTGCCTCCTTCATGCGACCTTTCTTCTCTCCTCTGCTGGATGCGGAGGATACAGTGGAGAACTCCCAGCTTGCGGGGGATGCCACAGACACAAGCTAGAAGGAGCCTGGGTCCCTATGTGACTTGGTGGGGCAGAGCCCTCACCTGCCAGCCTCCAACCCCATTGGGCTGTGAAGTCAGCGCGGTTAGAGAAAAATAAAGTTGGGGGGCTACCACCACTGAGCTTTGGGGTTGTCTGTCCCAGCGAATTGCCTGCCCTGACCAGCATAAATAGCGCCTCCAGGGGTTTTATCCTTCATCTCCACTCCAGCCAATAAATAGGATAAGTGATATCAGTATGAGTGTCCGGGGTCTGCCCTTTATGGTTGCGAATGATCATTGCCTCCAGGGAGGCCATCTCCTGATCTGAAGGTCATATTTTTACTGTTTTACGCCTACTCCATTCCTCATCCTTTCAGCATTTAAAAATCTGTTCCTGCCTCTTCCCCCTCACTATTCCATGGAACCTACACTCGCTTTCTAGTTTGCACTTGAATTTTGCCTGGAAAATGTTGGCCGCAATTAATCATCCATACAAGCCTGATTTGTTTTCTGCCTCTCTGCTGACATTTAAGTTAAATATTAAGTTCAATATTAATCAAAAGGGATGAAGTGAGGACAAATCCCTCTGATATGAGTTTACAAGATCCAGTTCCCCAAGAAGTTTCAAACTAGAAGCAGATAAAAGCCTGCCTGTGGAAGCCGACCCTGTTGGGTAAGTCTCCCAGGGCCATCTTCAGCCCCCACGTGGCCTGAAAGGAAGTCTCCCCAGACCAAACATCTATCACCAAATGGTGGTGGAAACTGCACTCGGAAAGGCTGTTCTTGTGTTAACCCAAACATCACCTTTTCTGGAGCTCTCAGGTGAGCTGTGGCATCAGATGTGAGATGGAAGGGAATGTGCTTGGTGGGCAGAGAGGGCAGAAGGAAATAGCCCAGGCTTCATCACTTATAAGTTGTGTGACCTTGAGTGAGTTCATTAACCTTTCTGGGCCTTAGTTGCTGCATCTGTAAAACAGGGATGGTACCTACCTCATGGGTCTGTTGTGAGGATTAAATGAAATGATGCCTGGCACCTAGCCAGTGGCAATGAATGTTTGCTGTTGAGGTGGTCACTGTGCTTGTGATTATTGTTATAACATCCGGGATTCTTCCGGTGACTTTTGGTGACTGTCCAGTTGGTCTACAGGAAAACCCTGTCCCCAACTACAGCTGACTTTCTAAACCTTAGAGACAGAAGGGACCTTGGCGAAACCCGTTGCTGTAAAGGTGAGGGGCCGATGGCCCAGAGAGGTGGAGGGGCGTGTCTAATGATTGGACGGATTTGGCCCCAGAACAGAGGCTTCTATCCTAACACTGTTCTGGCCATCCCGCCCTTCCACGGGGCTTTTCCTCCAGGTTCTGCAACTGGACTTTCAAATCCTGCTTCTGCCAGTTTCCCACCTTACAGTCAAAGAAAAGATCTTTAACCTCAACGTGCCTCAGAGTGTCCTTGTCTGCAAGGTGGGGACAATAACAGCTTGTACCTCAGATTGTTTTGAAGAGGGGGGACTAGAAAAGTCTCAAGTTCACAGAAAGCCCTCAGTAAGCGTAAACTGTTAAGCAATCCAAGCTCGTAAGAAGTGGGCTGAGCCTGCCCTCGCCCCTAGCACCCTGAGAGCTTCCGGCCACCCTAGACCGCAGTTCTGACAACATGTTATGCTCCACGGGCCAAAGCTGACCCACAACCCAAACAGGTCTTTAGCGTTTCTAGCAAGTTTTCCCTAGCAGCCCGCTGAATGGCACAGCCTAATCCTGCCTGCCAGTTTGACAAGATCAAGCTAAAATGACTTCATGGGGGTGACTGGCCAGGATTTAGTCATTTCTGATGGACGAGGAGAGACCCAGTGAGAGCGTGTCCCACGTCTCTTCATGTGTGCTGAGTCCCTGGCAAAATCGTAGTCAGGCTGAGTGCTCCCAGGCCCTGCTCAGGGGCCTAGGGGGTGCTTCTGTGAACCCCGCTGCCCCCACGTTTCCTCCACTGGACACCCCGACGAGCTTGGGCCCAGAACTCCAAGCTGGACTTCCCGGGACCTCACACTGCTTTGCTGGTCACGGACGGGACGTGCTGCCATCAGAACCCTGCAGGGAGGAGCCCGCAGAACCTCGTGGGCAGAAAATCCTCCTGCTTGCATGAGGTGTGTGGAGGAGAGGAAGAAGCCCTCCACAAACACCCCTCAACCCCGTCTGATAACGGAGAACAGGAAAGGCTCTCGTGGGAGACGTACCGGCTAGATTCTCCCGGGACCTGTATCTGATTCTGGCACAGGCAGATGAACTGGTCCTAGCCGACTCGCCCAAATCACAAAAGCAATGACAAGTGGACACTGAGCTGGATTTTTCTAAAGAGGAGACTGTGGATCTCATTTCTCTCTGCTCTTGCTTCAGCTCCGTTTCCCAGGCTCCTTCTCTCCCAACCTGCTAATCGAGTTTCCACTCCACCCGCCAGTGGGACCCCTCAGAGAAGGCATGTGGGGCCCTGACCAGGACCGCAAATTGCAAGCAGTTCCGTTCCGTGTTTCCTTCCCTCTCTCAGCCTCAACGACCACTATGGGGTGGCCCACTCCCTTCTGTGGCTAAAGGAGAAAAGTCCTTATCTGAACCCCACCCCTGACCCCAGTTGGGACTGACCCCCAAGCTGAGGACACAGAGTTGCTGGGCAGCACCTAGCAGGCAGCATCTCTAACCAGCGAGACAGGATGACGATTCTGGTTAGAAATGACATTAAGCCACGTGGCCTGCACATCAAAGTAATCCGGGCTTTGGTGGCAAATACAAAGCAGTCTGGGCGCGGGCCTTGAAGCGGCAGCGTGGGATGCGTGGGATGTGATCTGCAGCACAAGCTGCCGCCCAGCATCCCTCGGCACCCGCGCTGCGTTGCGGGCAATTTGTAAAGGAGAAGGGGGAAAAGCACACGACAGCTCCAGATTGTCTCTGCTTTGTTAGCAGCGACGAGATAACAAAACCTTTTGACGAGAAGCAAAACCTTCTCTCTAGAAAATTCAATTAATTTTTTTTCCCCTGGCTAATTCATTTAGCCTTGTTTATCACAGAGGCTGAGACGTCAAATCTCAGTGGGCACTGCTCCCCCGCGGCGATGTTGTTGCACAAGGAGGAAACAAGCCGTCCTGCCCAAGGTCACCCATCAGTCACGTGGCACTGCCAGAGTCCCTTCTCCTCTGAGTCACCCCTCCTCCCCGGTCCCTGCAAGCTCACTGGCAGCGAGTTTTTTCTGGAGCAGGGCGGGCTTTCTGCTCTGGGATCCCATCTTTCTTCCCTGCCCAGCTGCCTAGCTGAAGACACCCCCCACCCCTCCACACACACCCACTCCCTTTTAATAAAAGATTTTTCCAATTGAAAAGCTAGAGTGTCTGTCCATAGAATCTCGTAGCGTAGAACCTTTTGCTCAAGGCAGCCAGACATTAATTAATTAAGTCTTCAGACGCTCTCATTGCTGCCTATTTCTTCCAGTGGCCAAGGGACTAAAAAAGTGCATCCCGTCCAGACCAAAGGAAAACATACTAGAGAAGGAAATCCCCCCACTCCTAGTACTCAGCACCGAAAGTCTTTTCAGAAAAGGCCGGACTCCAGATCTGGGTGTCTGAGTAGGGCTGCCGTGGGGAAGAAGGGGCTGTGTGTATCCCGAATGCAACTCGGAACCTGAAAACACACCAGGAGCTGCGTGACCTTGGCCAAGTACCCTAACTTCTCTGAGCCTGTTTCTCACATCTGAAGAAGGGAGCTCTTAATACCTACTGCGCAGGGCTGCTGCAAGAACCAGCTTGAGAAATGTAAAGGAAGGTTTAGAACTACACAAATCGCTTATGCCCACTGAGTCACATGCACCTCAAAGAGGCAAGGGAGTTGCTGAGGGTACTTCAGATTTCCTGGGCACAGCTAAGAAGCAGCGACGGAAGTTAACTGAAAACTCCAGGATGGTCCGGAGCTAAAGATCTCAACTTGAGACGGGAATGTGGCAAACTTTCAGTCTCTGCCCTTAGAAAATGACAGAAACTCTTTTTATGCACCTTAATAAATAATAATAATAACTAAGATAGATTCGGGTTCCTAAATTTCTTCCTCAAAATTCAATTTTTGAAAGCCTAATTTCCGAAGCTGGTTTCTCTCCCTGAAAGAAGCAGAGTGTGCTCTGATGTCTCCCTTTTGCTGATCTGATGCCATCCACGGCTTGCACAAACAGCCTGCTCTGAGGTCGTGAGCCAGTGGCAGAGAGGGCTTTCAAAGGTGAGCTAAATGAGAAATGTGCAATTTAGGCAAAGCATTCACATGTTTGAATGAAGGACAGGAACTGTCGAGGCTGCCACCATTGACAGGAAATTGATGTCCCCGTTGCTATTTAGCTAGCAGAAATTAGTTCTCAGAGATCAGCCTTAGCGAAAAGGACAGAGAGCATGTGGCTGGAAGAAGAAGGCAGACCTCTGGAGTGTTCCCTCGTCATCTGCACTCCCCTAGTAGATCCCTTCTGTTAGTTTGCATCATGGGTCTTCGCTAGTTTTGTTTGGTAAAGTTCCCGTGCACAGCAGAAAGTAGCAGAAGCATCAACAAAGAAAGGCAAGGGACACCCAAGCAGAGACCCAGATCTGCCAGGAGGATCTGAGACCTCAGAACGGCATGAGCATATCTTCAGAAGAAGGGCTTAGTGGAGAAAGGGAGCCTGTGGCTACTAGCAGGGCAGGTCCCCATCAGTCCCAGCCACATCAGGCTGAGAAGGAAGTAGAATCCTGAGTTGGAGGAAGGCCCATGTCATCACAGCCTGGCAATTCCTTGCTTCTCACAGCCCCTGTCCTGGGACACAAAGAGAGCCCGACAACCCCATGGGACTATAGGGCTCCTCCTGGAAACTGGCTGACTAAGTACAAATGCATCTAGGCCAAGGCAGGGCTTGAGGGCTCCTGCTTGAGACTCTTCAGTCTCCCCTCAAGGAAACAGTGAAGCAGACATGCTTTGCTGTGATCACCAGCCTTAAAAGTCTGTACCTCTGCTGACTGTTTCAGTGACAAAAAAAATGCTCAGCCACCTGTCCCTCACATGCCAGAAATAAGTACCCCAGCAGAAGCAGAACTCTATGGGGGAAAAAAAAGTGGCCCCAATAAATCTCACGTTATCATTCAGTCATCACAACCCCCGGGTGTGTGCATTCTCGACAGGTCTTGACTACTGCTGGTGGTGGGTGGGAGTGAGCAGGGGCTGGGCACGGGGGAGTGGGGGGCAAGAGACTTGCTTGTAGGCCCCTTTGGGAATCTGATGAAAGCTACAGAAAATGAACACACATGCTAAAATACATATATCATTTCAGGGGCTTCGTGCTGTCCTTGAACTTCAGATTAAGAACTCCTACTTCAGATATCGCCACCCACAGGGAGGTGCCTAAATCTCCATCACCTGTCCTTGGACCAGGAGGACATTTGTACAGCATTTGGCAAAGGCAGTGATTATCTGCACATACGACTCGCTTCACTGGGCAGGGTGAATGACCTCTTTGATTCTCTTTGCTGTTTAGGGAAACAAAGCTTTTACTGGTGATGCGAACTTCACCTATAAATGAATGGATCCAGACCGTGCGTGTGTGCGTTCATGTCTGTGTACCTAAATGCCCCCACAAGTGTTCTGAAAGAGGCATCAAGATAAAAAAAAAAAAAAAATCACTCCTCTTGCCTTTCAGATAGAAAGTGGTGTTTCTTTGATTTAGAGCTTTAAAAATAAAAAAAATATAAACTATACTTTCATAAACGACTCCTTCAAAGCTCTTGGAATGGTTTTACGCCACTATTTCACACACCCACATCCACATGTGCTGTTGAATACCTATCCAGGGGAGTGCCTTTTTCTTGAAGGTTAGTTCCCAAATGAGCTATAGAAAAACGATCCTGAAATGCCTAAAGAAGTTGGGATTTCTGCTCTAGGGAGGACTGCCTCATGACTTAACCTGCCCTGACGCCACTTTGCAGAGGAATAGGGATTCAGCAATTCCCGTGAGTTGGTTATAGATTCAGAACTCACAAAAGTTAGGCAATTCTGGGGCTGACAGCACCTTTCTAGGGCAGCTGCATTTGAACTGGGTGCTCAGAGAAAAAGAGAAAGACGAGAAAGAATGAACAGATCTGTAGAGAAGAACAGAAGCAAAGCGTCAGGAAGAAAGAGCAACCTCAGTGCCTGGGGCCAGCGAGGAAGCTTTGCTGCAAAGGCAGGGCCCGGCCTTGTGGGCACACGCTGCTCTCCCATCAGGAGGTAGGGTCTGTTTACCCTCCCCTGGTGCCCAGCTGGCTTTATGATTTGCTCTGACCCGCAGCTTATATTAGAGCGACGTTGTGTGACTTCCAGGGCAGGCCGTCGGCGGCCTTGCAGTTTCTGTTTCCAGCCCACTGGAAGCAATCACCACGTAAAGATGTGCGGACTGGGTTACTGAACAACAAAGACCACGAACAAGAGAGTGTTTATGTGGAAGGGAACTGAGGGGCCCCAGCCCACAGTCACTCCGAGCCCCAGACACATGAGTGAGGCTGCCTCAGACACCCCAGCCCTAGTCAGCCACCCCTGCAGATACCACGAGGAGGGAGAAGTCCAGCCACACCAGCCTGCCCACGTGTGAGCCGTGCACTGCGGAACAGAGACAGACCATGCATGCTCAGCTCTGACTCCCGAAGTCTTGAGAAAAGAAAGTGGCTGCCATTTAAAGCCCCTAGGACAGGGGTAGTCTGCTCTGCAGCAGATGACTGCTACCTGATATCCTTTCCCCTCTTTTCTTTAGAAGAAATTGTGTTGGACTCCAAGTAGCCGGATGTCTACTTAAGAAAACAGCTTCCTCATCTCCCTTTCAGCTGACCTTTCTTTCATATTTCTTTCAGGTCACCATGTGATACAGTTCTGGCCACTGAAGTCATTGGGAAGAACTTCTAGGAGGGCTTCCCGGAAGGTTAGGTGTGTCTAAATTTTCCTTTCACTTTAACCTCTGCCCTTTTACCTTTCCCCCTTCTTCTGGACTGGGACCCAGACTCCATGCTTGGATGGGCAGCAGTCACCTTGCAACCGTGAGGACAGAAGTCCCACCTCTGAATCCCTGATGACATGGATGACTGCCTACTTTCGAAATTATTTCATGAGAAAAACAAGCTTTTTGGTTGTTTAAGCCAGTATTACTGATTGTGTTGCTTTTTTGTTGCTGTTATTGTTTTATTGTTCGTTTGTTTTGGGTACTCACATAACCCACATCTGTAACGTACAAGTCACAAATTCCAGGTCCTCCTGAGATCCAGCTGCATTTCCGCCCTTAGATTCTGTGAGACGCCCCTGTCTCTGAATAATCACCTGGCTTGAGTAGGTTTCTGTCAGCAATTAAGCAAGTCCTCGCCAAGACAAGAATACTTCAGTTAAGTATTGAGTTAAGTACAAAGGAATAGTTTTGCAAGGATAGTGTTCTCTCTCACTGATGACAAGGCCAGGGACCATTTTTCTCTGGCAGATGGGGTTAGGGCTATGACCTCCTCAAGTGATGAGCCACCGGAAAAGTTGCCAGGGGTCTTTGAACAACCTCCTTTCTTGGAAATTGTTTGAGCAGATTAGGCAGCTGCCTTTAGGGGCTTAGTTAGTTAGGTATGGCCCTCCCTGTAAGTGAGGGCATCAAAGAGCTAACCTTGGATGTGTGGATGCAGTGCCTTTGTATCATCAAACAGGCAGGTCAAGCAAAGAGTTAAAGGCATGGCTTGGCCCTCTGTCTGCACGCTGCTGAGGTTTCAAAGGAGAAATCACCAAGCTAAAGGGAGCACTGGGCATGGTCTTTCTATTGGTATTCTGTGTTCACGGGCTTCAGTGCTCTGCTTAATGGCACCGAATGGAATCGGCCCATTGACATTCATTAGTTCTGGTTTCTTGGAAGCATCTTCTCCATAAAATCCTCCAACTGCAGGTTTCCTGTGTCCTGCCTCATTGAAGCAGTGGCATGAGATCTTTAGATCTGACTGCCCTTGTCACCTGCAGGGGAGGTGGATGCTGGGTGAGACCGCGTCAGCTTGGCTGCACGACACAGCGGCTCCGGGTCTCTTTTGGTGTGATCTCCAAGCGGCGCCATTTCAGCCCATCCCCATCCTGAGAGGCTGGCGGAGCCCGAGTTGCTGCTGTGCTCCTTCAGAAGCTTTCCAATTTGGAAAAATCCTCCATGAAAACGAGCATTCATTTTCCACGAAACGGCTAAAAGTCTTCCTCTTTTACAGAACCACAAACTTCCCTCCAATAGAACTACCGATATTTAAATGTCATCTCAGTGGTAGCAGAAAAATTTAACTTCTCAGTCATTTAGGGAAAAGAAGAGGAGAAAATCTGATAGTTCTGTAAAATGCCTTATGTAAAAGTGTTTTCTGAAGCACGTTGGTTTGTTATTATACAGCATTTGACCTCAAAGAGAAAATTGCATCTTGATGGAAAAGTAGGAATTCATTTCTAAGCACTAAATTGTAGACATTTTTCTAGAAAGATGCTCAGCTTGAATTTTCAAGTGAAAAAAAAAATATATGGGTTAGAAAACTGCATAGAATGATCTTAATCTTCCTTAATTAGAGAGAGGAAAGCAAGAAAACAAGAAAAAAAAGAAGGGAGGGAAGGAGGAAAATTATTCTAAAGACATATTTAGGTATTTACAAAAAAACTAGAAATTTTTTAAAATTAAAAATCAGTATAGTATTTATTGGGCATAAAACTACTTGTGATTTTTTATTTCTTTTACTTACTCTATTTTTCAGTTTTTCTATAATGGACAAGTATTACTTTAATGTTATTAAAAGTGTTATTTTTTTCTGACATTAACTAATCTCTTAGACAATGTCTAAAAACCTTCTATTGTCGGTTTCTTAACATATACTTGGGTTGGTGGTTTGTTTTCCAACTTAGCTAGTTATACTTTTGCTAATAAATGAGGCAAAGAATGGAACAGATAAAGCACACCAAGAATTCAAAAATATTATCTTAGAATCTTGTTTTCCAACCTTTAAGATTATTTATAAGTTTCCAGTTCAAGTTACCATACTTCTGTTACTAGTCATGGCTCTGCAATCACTCAACCAATGTTTTGTTTTTGTGTGTGTGTGTGTGTATCTACCATGCGTGATGAACTGGAGGGAAACTGGCCAGGAAAGACAGTTTCTCCGGGGTTTACTCAGGGTGGGTAAGTTCCATGCTGAAAACCAGCTTCTGCTGCTAGTCAAAGGTCCTGGGGCACCTGCAAAGAAATGCCCTGATACCACGTATCAGACCAGCTCAGGGGCAAGAGTACGATGATCCATCAGCAGGATCTGCCATGGCTGTAGGAAGGAGAAACGGGGACAGGTACGCTGGAGACTGACCATTCCTGTTTGATGTGCATGGTCATGGGAAGAAAGAAAGAAAAGCAGAAAAGGAGCAAAAAAAAAAAAAGAGCAATAAAAAAAATCTGATTAACTTATGAAAAAAAGAACCCACCTTTGCCTAGGAGAGAGCCAGCCTTTGCTCTGTCCCCACTCCATCCCTAGTGCTGCTGGTTTTCCCAATTGCATTTCCTGTGTGCACGGCATTTCTTCACAGGAAGCTGGGAGTCAGGCCTGGCTAAAGCATTTGCCCTTCCCGCCCCTTTTCTCTCATGCCCTCACCCAAAGGGAACATCTGCAGAGGCAACGACTGTACCAGGACCTGAATCCACTGCACATCCGTAGCATCCTCTGTACCTTTGACAACACGAACGCCCACTGGATTCTTGTTTCTTTTCCATTCAGGAAAGTCAAGGTCAAGGTGACGTGCTCCATTTCGACAAAACAAAATAAATTTGAAAACGCTGGAGATGCGTAGTCTGCTGGTCCCCACCTCTACAGCCACAAACATTTACAAATCCTTCTAATGTTTTGTCAGGGTCTGGATTCAGTACTTTGCAGCCATGCAGAGCTGCCCATAATGGTTATTTATGTGCTTGGTGAGTTTATTTCTCCCATTCTGCTAAGGTCATTTATTTCCATGGAAGGCTGATACATACAATATTGGTTTTCATGAGGTGCTGCACTGACATTTTTGTCCTGCAGGAATGATGGGGCCTGAGGGAGGCAGACCCAGTCCAAGGGTGTCCAGCTTAGGAATGGAGCAGAGCTGAAGAGACTGAACTTTCTTTTACTCTTTTATCCATGGCATCTCCTGAAGCTGGTGTGTTGTTGTTGTTTTTGTTTTGGCAAATTCTACCTATTGTGTTTTGTGTGTGTTTTTTTTTTTTTAATCATTTATGCTTCCCAGAGTGGGTTCCCAAAACTGCCTAATTTGGAAGGGAATTCCCCTCACCTCTGCGTTCGGCACATCTCAGCCCTCAAACACTAGTGTCCTGAGTGAGGACAATTAGCTAAGGAAGGCCCATGTATGAACTAACTCGATGACTTAAAGAATTCTTTGGGAAAAGTAAAAAAGCCACAAAGCTCCGAAGAATTTAGAGAGGCACAAAACCTCTCTTCGATTGAGTACACACCTAATAGGATGGATTCTACCTTAGCCAGCTTCTTTAAAAACCGGGGTGCCTGAGGAAAACAGAATTTTCTTTCACGGAGTAAATAAATAGTGTAGGTTAATGTTTGAGGGGTTGTGTGAAATCCCTAGAAGTCTCAGGGCATTGAACAGCACAGTAGATTAAATGACACCAATTACCATTCTATTAGCGTGAGAGAATGATTAAAGTGTAAACCATCACAACGAATCTGAGTGATCTACACAACTCAATCAGCAAAGCAGCCACACCGTGAGAAGCCTTTGAAGCTCACAGAGAAGCCCCCCAGCGTGTCACGTGGCAAAATATATAAGTTACAATTCAACCTGCTCCGGGAGCTGGGGTACTCTCAAGCACATAAGTATATATCAGTCCCTAAAAATTAGTGTTATGGTGTCCTAATAACTTACATCGGAATAGCTCTTGGCAGACACTCAATGCAGCAGTTTTCATTAAAAAGTTGACGCACATTATTGCAGAGCATTTCTCCTCCAATGACAATTCATCATAAGGATAGAAAACTCATAACAGAGAAATATCATTATCGTTAATAAGCATTTATTGTGTCCCCACAGCACGCAACTTGCTGAAGAGGATGTAGACATAGAGGGAGACTCTATGCCAACTAAATTAAAACCTAAATAAAGGAATATTAACAAAAATTATGCCTGAGGCTGGTTGTGTGGGTATGTGGAGCAAAAGCAGGTTATGAAAAGTCCGGCTTTCCGGTCGGTGAAGGGAGAAGGAACATGAACGCGCACCTTCAGGTGATGACGACAGTGAATGAGAAGATGGACCGTCCAAGCCTACCCTGTCCACATCCTAGGCCTGCGGGGGTAGAATTAGAAAGGCAACTGCATATAGAATTTTTTTCCATGTAAGCTGTTATTTCTAGGTTGGTCTCTGTCGGCCGAACTGTCCTAGTGACGTCTCAGATAGAAACTGTAAGTGCCGGCTCGGTAGAGAGTCCCAGCATCACGTAGGTAAACAGAAACACTGGCATCACCGTGTTCTTTCCATCTTACTCTAATTTCCTCAAACACAGCCCGAAGAACCAGCTATCACTCTGCCCGATTCCTTTGACCTACTTTGACCAAATACAACAACACTCATATTTGAAATGTTCCCCCCTCCCTGACTAGGCAAATCCTCTTTAAGGAGGACACTCGTCTGCACTGCGTCTTTCCATATTTTCATGCTACAACCTGTGGTTAGTCTTGTAAATTAGGGATGATTTGATCTAAGTGGACATATGCTCTGGGACACTTTTCCCATTCTGCCTGAATTTTCCCTCCACTGTTCTAACGTTCGTCCTCAGCGGTCTCAGGCGGTTCCTGACAAGGGAGAACGGCTTGGTGCAGAGAAGATGGATTTTGAAGGCCAGCGGAATGGAATATAAATTATGTGAGTCAGGCTCTGCTATTTACCAGCTGTGTGGCCTTAGGCAAGTTACTTTCCCTCTCTGAGTCTGGTTCGCTGACATGTAAGATAAACCCAGCAATTCCTCTCTCCATGGTGGTTACAAGGACACATGAGCTCATGCATGTCAAGCTTTGGACGTGTAATTAATGGATAATGTCAATCACCAACATCTTGCTTCTGTGATAATCCTGGGGCCCAGTACCTGGTCGCCTTACGCTCATGTGGCTTCATCACAATCAGTTACTAAGATGGTCTCTCTTTCTTTCTCTCTTTCTTTCTCTCTTTCTTTCTCTCTTTCTTTCTCTCTCTCTTTCTTTCTCTCTCTCTTTCTTTCTTTCTTTCTTTCTCTCTTTCTTTCTCTCTCTCTTTCTTTCTTTCTTTCTTTCTTTCTTTCTTTCTTTCTTTCTTTCTCTCTCTCTCTCTCTCTCTCTCTCTCTCTCTCTCTCTCTTTCTTTCTTTCTTTCTTTCTGTCTTTAAACTAAGAATGCAACAGCTTGAAGTATACGCAGTGTATGTGCACAAAATATGAACTTCTCTTCATGTCTCCATTTCAAAATACTGCTGTATCAGTTTAATTATATATTAGAACAAATGAGTGCCGAAGTGGGCTGAGAATTAGTGACTATAACATCTTTTTTTTTTTTCTAACAGAACGTAATTTGGATACTGAGACTAGGCTGAAAAAAAAAATCTAATATTACAAAGAAAAGAATGCATTTGATACCACTACATACATGACCAATGGGGGTGGAGAAGGACAGGGATGATTTTTAACTGTTTGTCAAGCTTTAGTATACGTGGGACCACCCTGGAGTTCCCCGGGGTCCGGACCAGCAACCTGCATCTTGACAAGCTTATCGCGTGATCCTGATGTCGGAGAACCTCATGAGGATAAACACTGACTCCGACTCCACGAATAGAAAAAGAGAGCAGCAAAGTAACCCAGCTGTCAAAAAATATGCCCTTTCTCCTTCGCATGTACCTCTTTCTTCCTTCTCAGCTTTCTCCCTTTCTGTCTGCCTCTGTCCGTCTCTCTGTCTGTCTGTCTGTCTCAGTATGGCTCAGCCACGAGCCTGGAGGAGAAACGGACGTGTTCGTTGTTCCCCTTGTGTAAATGGTGGAGGTGGGAAGACAGCTGAGGAAGGGCTGCTAAGCAGCGCTTGCCGAATGAGAAAACTGATGGCAATGCAAAGACGCCTTTCCTGGGACAAGTTGAAATCTGCAGCGGCAGAAAAGCTGCAAAAGTTAACTATTTGGTGAAACTCCTAAAATTCCCAGAGCTGCAGTCAAGAGTGGAAGGAAGCACGTCAGAGGAAGAGAAGGTGAATAGAGGCTAGTCCCACCAAAGGCCGTAGCAGCAGCCAGGCCGGACGAAGCAGCGCGTGAGAAGTTGTTGACTGACGAAGAGGTGGTGCCCGAAGCGACGTGAGCATTTATGCATCTCCAGAATGGTGGTTTTCACTTTTAAAAGCGATGCCTATCAGGTAAGCCGTGTTACAATGCGGGGACAAATCAACCCTGAAATTTCAGTGGCTTAAAACAGCAAAGAGTTATTCCTGGCTCACGCTGAATGCTCATCTCTGAGTTCACCTTGTCGTCCTCACCCAGGGGCCCAAGCTCACAGAGTAGCCACTACCTGAAACATGACGGGTGACCATTCGTCTCAGTCTGCTGGGGCTGCTATAACCAAATACCATAAACTGGGAGGCTCAAACCACACGCTTTTATTTCTCACAGTTCTGGAGGCTGGGGAGCTCAGGTTGAAGGTGCGGACAGATCCAGGGCCTAATGGGAGCCCTCTCCCTGCTTCACAGATGGTTGTCTTTTTGCTGTGCCCTCGCACAGCCTAGAGCAGGGAGATGCAAGCTCTCTCTCATCTCTTCTTGTGAGAGCATTAATCCCAACACGAGGGCTCCACCCTCACGATCTAATTATCTCCCAGAGGCTCCGTCTCCAAGGAGCATCGCATTGAGAATTAGGGATTCAACATATGACTTGGGAGGAACCAAACATGCAGGCCATAACACCATGGCATAGGGAAGAGGCAGCTGCGGGGTGGCCTGGAGGGTTTGGGCTGGGAGTAAACGCTCCAGAATAGAATGGCATACTCATCAGTCAGAATTAGTTCCACAGCCCTACCCAACCATCAGAAAGCCAGGAATACAACTCCACCACTAACCTGGCGTGGGGAAAACAAGAATATTTGATAAACAGCACTAATAGGCTACACTTTATTCAAATAAAATATTATGCAGGATTCCACAATACGAGAGGTGCAACTGGGGCTGCTCTGATTAAAGCTGGGGGGTGAGGCTGGAGTTCGACTTCCCGGGTTTCCTCCTCGTGGCCCTCGTCACACCTCTGAGGACCCAGGACTCCCAGGGTCAGTGTTCTGAAACACGCGCTGCACCATACAGCTCACTGAAGTACTGTTCTCTATTTATTGATGATTAACTATTTTAATAAGTGATTTTATTTTAATGGAAAAAGTGTAATTAAATGGGAAAGTGCTGCTCAGTGGCAAGCCTTGCTGTTAGAACAGTGTGGCTGGAAACAAAGCATTATTTTCTTATATATCATACATGCAGACAAAATGCTTATGAAAAAATAAGCATCCCTAAGAATAGCCTCTGGACTTGATGTCCAGCCCAATCAAACGAAGCAAACACAAGAGTTGGTACTAAAAAGTGTGCCTCTGCTACCCCGTGGGGGAACCTTGAGGACATTATACCGAGCAAAATCAACCAGACACAAAAAGACTAATCCTGTATGATTCTGCTGTATGAGGTATCTGGAGTAGTCAAATTCGTCGAGACAGAAGACTACACGATGGTTACCGTAGCTGGGGGAGGGGGGCAGGGAGAGCTGTTCAGTGGGTACAAAGTTTCACGAGGTGATAAAGTCCTGGAGACGGGTTGGACAGCGACGTGTATACAGTTAACACTGCTGAACTGCACACTTAAAACGCTTAAGATGCTAAATTGCATGTTGTGTGTATTTTACCAGAATTTAAAAAAAAAAAAAAGTGTACTCATAGTTCCAAATTCGTTCTTGAGAAAAATAAATTTTTTGTTCTACCAGTTCACTAGCTCGTGTTAACAACCCTTTCCTTTCTCTTCCACATCTCCTTTAAAATTAAATTTAAAACTCAGCCTCTTGACTGTAACAATGAGAAATCTGCTTAACGTCCAGTCTGTATCTGCTGGAATCTTCGCCCTCCGTTTAAGTGAAAACACGAGGCTGAAGCTGTCGCGTGCAGCTCCGCCCGGGTGAAGGGTGGTTTGCACACGACTGTCCTGTGGGGCCCCGGGCCTTCAGAGACTGTGCGCTTTCTGAGCTTTCCCGACCCACCACGGAAGGAGATGCTGCCATTTCCAGTTCTGCCTGATGACAGCCTGGCATCTTGGAAATTTGCTGAGCTTGTTCGTGCCGGGGCTGGGACACGCTGAGGGGCCTCTGCCTGCGGACACCCGAGCAGGCTGTGGGGCAGGTGCAGTGTGACGGCCGCAGGGACGTACGAGCACATTTTGGGTGGAGCACGCGGGCCTTGGGGTCCGAAGGCCCAGCTGTGCGATCTCACGCTCGTCGCTTACCCTTACACTTCAGTTTCCCCAAATACAAAATGGGCAATAACTATGATTTGAGGATATATGAGACTTCCTTCCTTATTCAAAAAATGCTTGTTGAGTACCTTACCATGTGGCAGGCACTGTGCTAGGTGCTGGGAAGATGCTAGTTAACAAAACAGACAAAAATCCCTATCTTCATGGAACTTAAAATTCTTCGTTGGGGGTGACTGACAATAAACAAATGAACAAGTAAAGTATTTGGCATGTTAGTGGTGGTGGACGCTATGGAGATGAAGTGTGTGTGTGTGTGCGCGTGTGCGTGTGTGCGTGTGCATGTGCGTGTGTGTGTGTGTGAGAGAGAGAGAGAGAGAGAGAGAGAGAGATCTTAAATAGGGTGGCAGGGGAAGCCCTCACCAGAAAAGTAATACTTGAATAAAGGCTCAAAGAGGCCAAGGAACAAGCAGCCTGGCTATGTGGCAGACAGAACACCAAGTGCAAAGGCCCTGAGGCCAGCACGGCTGGATCGGAGCAAGGAGGGACAAGGGGCAGGCAGTGTGGTCAGGGCAGGGACACAGGACGTGGGGGCAGAACGCTCAGGGTATTGTCACAGGCCACTGTAGCGACTCTGACTTCAACTCCGAGTCAGAGGAGAGGATGCTGGGCCTGTGGGAATGACAGGGCCTGGCTCGCATTTTAACAGAATCTCTCTGGCTGCTCAGTTGAGAGGAGACAGAAGAGGGCAAAGACGGAAGAAAGGAAACCTGTTAAGGCGCTTTTGCAATGATCCAGGTGAGAGATGGTGGTGGCTTAGAGCATGGTGGTAGCTTTGGAGGCGGCGAGATTTAATTTAGATAATACCTAAGTTTACCACTTTTTCTAGCACATGGTAAGAGCTCAATGGCCGGTGGTGTGGTTATTATTATTAACAAAGTCCTCGAGGAAAAGTGTGAAATAAGAGGCAAAAAGACCAACATTCTGTGTGCCAGACATTACCTGGGCAAGAAGACAGAGCCAGAAACCTGGGATAATGACAGCCCGTACATCAGGGGTAATCAGAGAGGCGCTATTTTGGGATGAGGAAAAAAAGATTGTTCTAAGCTTCAAAGGCACCATGTGGGTGCTACAGCAAGGGACCTGTCCCCATGCCAAAGCCTCCGGAGAAGCAGAGAATTCAGGAAAGTCAAGGTCAGCCGGATTCAGGGACACAGAGAGACAACGGTGACAGCATCTAGTTTGTACATTTCTATGTAGATAGAGATATAAAGTAGAAACCTCCCTGGGGAGTTAGGACCTACATAAGCATTGAATGCCCTATTTCAACATTTTAATTTCTCTAAATTAATATAAAAGGAGCAAATGCAAAGCGAGTTTGCCCTTTTAGAAACCTCGTGGCCTTTCTGTTTGGGGCACATGATACTGGGACTTCTTGCCACGGCTGTGCTGGGAGGGGAGCTCCACCAGAGACAGTGAATCTCCCAGGCTAACATTTCCTCGAGGCATCTGAGGCCGCCCCTTGGTCCCTGACTGGGGCACGCCCTGAATGGACACTCACATCTGGAGGAAAAGACAGTCGTCGGGGGCTCCCCATGCGACCTATGAGAGGCTCCCGGTGCGAAATGTGCAGGTGCCAAAACGGGTGGACCCAGGGATGGGTCGCTGCCGTCGAATGCCCTTGTCGCAATGCCCCTCCTCTGGAAAAAACATTTATTTCAAATTTGTAAGAAACGGTTGAGGTGCAACGAAGCCTCCAGTCACATCAGTGTCCACGTTGGTAGAGAAGGGCACCCAAATGGCCCCGTCAGACAGCTCTTCCTGAGATGAGGACAATTGTCTACATCTAGGCTGCCGAGGTGGCTGCCACCGGCCACATGCATGTGGCTGCTGAGTGTCTGATATATGGCCAGCGATTTTTAATTTTATTTCCTTTAAATTAACTAAAATTTAAATTTAAAGAGGTACGTGTGGCCGGTGATCTCCGTATTTGGGTAACGCTGCTCTGGGAGGTTTTCTTAGTTTAATTCCAAACCCCCTCCTCTCACCTCGGTGAAGCATAGACGCACTAGGGTGCCACATGGTGCCACAGAGACTGCCGCAGACCTGGAGAAGCAGGTACAGCAAACAGCAGCCGGGGGACCAAGACGTGCCTTGACGTCTCCCTGAGCCTCAGTTTCTTCAATATCTTACTCTCGAGAAGTTATGAAAATCCAACTACTCTAAAATTAAAGATTTTTTTTCCCCCGAAGGGATTGTACTGTTTCTATAATTTTTCCCAGGGCCCCTGGGCTTCCACACAAACGGGAAACTCTTTAATGGTAAAGACAGAGAGATTCTTCGGTGTTCTTCACTGGCTCCTAAATTCATCCATCTTAAAGCACGAAGACAAAACGAGTAGCCTCTTTTGGCCATATTCCCTTTATGCACACTGTGCAGCCTCAAAGCCAGCCCTAAGCCTAGGTGGCAGGGGCGCTAACAGAGCCAACCTCCAAAAATAGCAACCGTCACAGCCAACAGAGAGACTCGAAGAGGAGAGTCGCGGTGTGGCTTACACGACTTACCTTTCCAATTAAAACCTCAGCGACAGGGAGTGAGCACGTTCCATCGGTCACGTTATCTTTCAGAGAAAAGGCCAATGATCGATATAAGAATCTATGTTTAGTAGAAAATTGCTAATATTGCTGAAAGGTGGCTGAGGCAGACACCAGCCACAGTACATACAGAATTGTGGGTTTCTTCATAAACAAGGCTGGACACGTCAGCAGAAACGGTGTGTGGGATGCACCCGTTACGGGGCAGACACAGAAAGGAGCTTCCGTTGACGTCTCATTTCTCATTTGATCCTTTCAACAACCCTATGAGGCAGCAATTATTATTCCGAGAGAATAAGTAACAAGCCCAAGGTGACACAGATGATAAGTGACAGAGCCGAAATTTTAATCCAGGCCGCCTCTACCCCAGAGCCCAGGTGCTTGGCACTCAACAGCAGAAGGTGGCTTGGAATAACATTAAAAAGTTTTCATTTTTTAAAGTGAAGATTGGTATCTTACTTCCAAAAGACTTGAGGCAGCTTAAAGATTAAAACACGGTGCAAGAGAAGGCATTTAAGGACATCACTCCTGCTGAAGCAAGCAGCAGAAATAGACGGTTTCCGACACCTGAGTGGAGCAGATCCTAACACTTGGGCATTTCATTTGTTCTAAATTTCCTGACGGCTGAGCCTAAAAGGGGAAGCATATTGGGTCGCATAGATTTTTGTTTTCTTGACAATGCATCGCATGCATATTCATCTACAGAGACGAAATGCTTTCCCGGAATTAAACCTAGGTAGAGATTCATCACGTAGGTCCTTGGAGGAAGGACACTGGATAGAAGAGAGAAACTTACTCTGCTCAATTGTAAAAGTGAAGGGGCGGCGTGAAAGTCACCTTCCGGCGCGGTGAGTGGATGAAACAGCTAAAGTGGAGCTCCGCGAGCGCGTTAGAGACGCCGTCCGACAGAGCCCTGCTTTTATTGACCCTCTAGAAAGACGGAAGACATAATACCCTGAAGCATAGCTTAGCGGAGGACTCGCTGTTAGGAGCTGAGGGAACGTGAGCTGGGACTTCTCTTTACGGGGTCCCCAACGCGGGGAGAGACTCGGAGAATGTCAATGACGGAGGCCGTGAGCACCCCCGCATCCCACGTGTGGTGGCCAACGGCGATGTGATGTGGATGGTAAGGATGAGAGATCACTCTTGGAGCAGTAGGCATCTATACACAGGCTCAGAACACGACGAATAAATGCATGTGGAATACTTGCAGTCACCCACTTAAAGTAACTGAACAAGATTATAGTTCAAAGCCGCGTCCTATGACGGATACAAAGAATAGGAACTAAGGTTTCTGTCTTTATGAGTTTGTAACCTAATACAGTGTTTACCAACCTTGGCGGTACTGACATCTTGGCCTGGGGGGACCTTCTTTGTGGTGGAGGGCTCACCTGTGTGTGGCAGGGTGTTTCCAGCATCCTCCCTAGCCTCTTCCCACTAGATGCCTATAGCGTTCCCACTGCGTGACAGCCAAGAATGTCTCCAAACATTCCACATGTGCCCTGGGCGGGAAATGGGAAATCGCCCCCACCCCCACCCCATTGAGAACCACTGAGAAAGGGAAAAGATCATACATGAGGCAAAAACAGTCCAGTGATTCTAGCGCAGTGAGCGCACACTGTTACCGTGGTCCAGGGGCAGGACGAGCAGACTGAAGGAAGCTGAGCGGCCATTTGAGCTGAGTTTTGGGGGGTTTGATTAGATGCTTCGCAGTGGTCAAGAGGGAAGGCATCACTGGAAGAGAGGGCAGCCTGGGAGAGCGCGTGGAGCGGGTCTGGAGGACCAATCCCTTGAACGCACACGATGTCCATGTGCGGGAGAGCTCAGATAAAGCTGAACGCCGGAGGGTAGGAGAGGGGAGACTCTAAAATAGACAACAGATTTGGGGCCTGATTCAGGAGTCCAGGGGACTTTTGAAAGTTATGAGTAGAGAACAGTCCACCTAGCCCGAAGAAAAGAACGGATGGCTGTGCAAAGGCTGGGTAAGGGAGAGAAATTTTTAAAAAATGGGGAGATGAGGGAGAACGCAATAGTGAAGAGAACAGGAGCATGACAAAGTCCACAGGACGAGGCCACGTTAGATGGCAGGGGACAGCGAGGGTAGGCGGGAGACCCAAGACGCCTGCAGGTGTGTGCCTCCCATCAAACACACACAAACACCCCGCCAAAGGACTTTGTAAAGACCCCACGACTGCCGCCCTTAACAGTGCAGGCTTCCCGAGAGATCCTCTAAGGGAAGATCCTCACAGGGGAGAGCGGGTCCTGGGGTCACAGGGATCAGCTGCATTTGAGATAAGCCCCCAAGGCCACAGGTCAGAGCTACCCCGAATGCTGAGCCGTGTCCGAGTCTGCAGGCCGGGTCTGCTCTGTCCTTGCTACCGGGCTGCCCAGCCCGATTTTCCTGCGGGCTCCTGAGCTCTCGCACGGTGAGGACTGTTTTGCAGTGAGAGCACAGAGAAGCCCTTTTCCTCCAGCACGATTTCAGAAGACATTTTATAGTCTCTCTGCTCCTTCTGGTCCACTGCTCTGCTGGGGCTGAATAAACATGGACTGGCCTATAAAACACGAGGCTCTTTATTGATATGGCCTCCTGCTCTGAGGGCTGTGCAGGAGCCCAGCCTCGAATGACACAGGGTGTGCGTGGGGTGTCGGGGGCCACCACTGCAGAGCGAACGACGGACACAGCTGTGCGGACGGGAACCGCCTTTTCTGGGGTGCAGCCCACAGCCGCAGTGTGAGAGCTGCTCGGGCGCTGATGAGGGGGGTGACTGTGACACTGTTGGTTAGGAATGGTTATTCGCATCAGACCGGAATGCTTTGGGCTACAAACAGCTGAACCCCTGACTACGAGTGGTGTCAGCAACAAAAACATTTAGCTATCCCACACAAGGAGCGTGAGGACGGCGGTCCAGGACTGTGGAGTGCCATAAGGAATCCTGGCTCTTTCCAACTCTTTGCTTTGCTGCCCTTGGTTGTTGGCTTTTCATTCTCAATAGTGTCTTCTGTGTCGTGGTCCCAAGATGACTGCTGGAGCTCCAGCTAGAAGGACGGGCAGGGTAGTAACTGTCTCCTCGTTAGGAGATGCTCCTCGTTAGGAGATGCTCCTCGTTAGGAGACGCTCCTTGAGGAGAAGCTCCCATAGCTTTCTCCATCTGCCTCATTTCTTTCTGTCTCATCCGCCATAACCAAATCACATGCCCCATCACCGGCAAAGGGGACAGAGATAACTGTGGCTGGATTAGACCAACTGATTGGCTTAAACCAGTCTTGGTTCATCCTCTGGGCTTGGAGAAAGGGTCTACTTTGCCTAAGACCAAGAAGCCTCCGCCTAACCCAAGTCCCAGGTCCCAGTGGCAGGAAAGAAGCAGGGAGATGGCTGTAGGGTGGGCCCTGCCTGGAGCCTCACCAGCTGCCCTCGGCGGGGCACGAGCAGGCAAAGGCGCTGAGGCAGCAAGTGCCCTCCACTCCCGGAGAGTGACCACCTAGACGGCTTCTCTACCATGAGCCAGGCCTTCTTAGGGGGCGCAGAGCTCACAGCTAAGTGGGTGGGGCGAAGACACGAAGTCAGCTGGGCCAGGGGGTGGAGGGGCTACTGGCCCGACGACACCGCAGTCTCAGAAGGAGCTGGCTCTGCCAGGGTCGGGAAAAGTGCAAACTGGACTCAGCCGCAGCTATGAGAACAAACAGAGGCTGCTGGAGAGAAGTGTCAAGGAAACCCTCAGAAAGCACCCAGGGGTGGCGGTGGGGTGCAAAGCCCTTCTTCTCCTCTCCAGCCTTCTAGCCTCACTCTAGAGCCCCCTACGGGTAGAACCACCAGTAGCAGCTGGCAAAGGCCAAAGAACACCTACTCCAGCTCCAGGATCGCCAAGTAGCTAAGGGGAGGCTTGAGCTAAGCGCCACGACTGAATTGCAGACACATCGTGGCAGGTTCTTTACATGCCGTAAGTTAAATTCTCTAAACTCCAATGCCCTCAGCTGTAGAATGGGGCAAATCTCACCCATCTCACGCTCCAGAGCGACCAGCTCCTCGAGGAGCGCACGTTCTCTTGGCCTGCTTCCCACTGTTTTTCCAGCTCCCGGGACATGGCATGCGTTAAACAGTGATTATTATATTATCACTAACAAATGCAGATTCTAAAACCTAGAAATTGAAAAGCAAATTTGATTTTAAAAGTGTGGGAGGACTTGCCCTGAAGTACTAAGTCACCTAACTAAATAAGTGCCAGGGCCAGGAATAAAGCCCGGGGTGCGGGGGCCGTCCTGTACCCTGACGAGGACATTATGTGCTGGTAACGGTTTTATTCCTCAGCATAGCGATGAGAACGTTATAAAACAGTGTAGCCATGCAGACATGAGGCATTATCTGCTTGTCAATGAGGATGTTTGCTCATCAATTGCTATTACCGGTGTCCGGCTCCAACGGTGCACGTCCCCGAGGTCCTCAGAGGCATTTTTCCCTAGGCTGGCAGATGGCCTCAGTGGTGTCGATGGAGGGATCTGTCTTCTCTTGCTGGCTCCAGGGAACTGATGCACTCCGCTCGGCTCAGGCCTCTTGCTCTCTGTCCTTCGTGGGCACTCCTGCCTGCCAGGCCACCATCAACTTGCTTAGGGAGCCGGGACCGGTCTCCTCAGAGAGTGGCTAATGAGCTGACCCAGGCTGTGGTGACTACATCCAGACTCACTCTGTCAGCGGCTGTTAGACATTTGCCAGGTTGACTCTGGGTAACTTTCCTCTTTGCTCTGTGCAAGGTCTTCAGGGGAGGGAGAATGGCTGGGCAATCCTGGAACCTCTCCCTAGGGACCAGCAGTGGAATTCGCTCCAGCCGCCTTCTGGAGGAAGCGAAGCCAAGCTGCAGCTGCCCTGCAGCTCGCTCTGGCCAAGGCCACCCCGGGCACGGCCTCCCCTCCTGGTCCAGGGGAGAGCAGAGCTGGGGGCTTCGCCTCGCAGGAGTCTGCCTGCACGCCTGGCCACAGTCCCCTCCCAGTTTCGGGGGGGAGGGGGGAGATTTCCCAGCATTATCTCGTTCCAACTCATCATGGTCCTGTCCAGGCAAGAAGTCAGGAGATATAAAACATGCTCCCCTGTCTCTGTCGAAAATACATATTGGAAAGAAGATAATCAGTCAGATGCGAGAGTGACTGGGAAGAGGCGAGGGAAGAACAAAGAGGCAATGAAGATGTGCGCGAAACCCGCTCTGTCACCTTCTTTGACCCAGAAATGGTCTTTACATCTTTGTGGTGACAGCACATTGAAGATTCCAGGAATTCTAATGCTGGATCGAGAGGAGACTTACTGTAAAGGCTCAGGAGAAAATGAGCTGTCGCCGGGGCCATGGAGTCCCGGGCATTCTATGGGACAAAAGACTGATTGATCCCAAAGCAGGTCCCAAGTAATGTCCCTTCCAGGCACTATCGCCAAAGGGTACCATCCTTGACTTGCAGTTCGAGCGTCTGAGGTAATCCCTTTAACCCCAAATCTTACTCTAAGGTCTCCAGATCCCCAGGATTTGTCATGGGCTTCAGGTAGTGTCACCTCACCTGTATCTATGCTATATATTGGGGTTTCATTCATTCATTCATTCATTCATTCACTATTTATTGAACTCCTACGGTATTCCAGGCTCTATGCTAAGCGTCTAGGGTAAGATATAGAGGTGAAAAGCTAATATCCCTGTCCTTATGGAACTTAAGTCCTAGTTGGAAAGACAGAAAATAAACAAGTAAACAAATAGATAATTTTGGGTGGTGGCCCTAAGTCAGGTTCTGTAGGCAGTGAACTCTGAGACAGGGATTTGCAGGAAGTTTTGCGGGGGCGCTCTCAGGAACAACACACGTGACAGGTGACAGACACAAGAGTTGGGCTGTGATGCGCTCGCAGCGGAAGCCTCGCCCAGGCCTACTGGGGAGCCCTGGGGCTTGGGACAACAAACTGAGTTGTCTCAACTGAGACCAGGGGATTGAGCGTGTGCACCCCATTTGGCCAGTCATTGGATGGGTGAAGCAGCTTCTTTTAGCAAAGACCGATGCCTGGAAAGGTCTCAGGTGTGAGCGGTTGGCAGCCAACACGCCCAGCAGCTAAGGCAATGTGTCCCTCTCAGTCCTGAAGGGGCAGCTGGGTGGCACACCACAGCCTCCACTGCAAAATGCTGTGTGTGTGTGTGTGTGTGTGCACACGCATGCATGTGTGCACGAGGGTGTGTGTCAGGGCATTACCAAGGAGCTGGAGAGTAGGAGTGAGGTGGCTGTTTCCACAAGGTGGTGAGGGAGGCCTCTGTGTGTCATTTTGGCAAAGATGCAGTTGGTGTGAGGAAGTGAGCCATTCAAAGTCAAGGGCACCAGTGGTTCTCAGCAAGGCCAACAGGGAATACGAAGCAGAGAACAAGCTTCGCAGTTCTGAGGGACAACAATAAGCCCAGTGTGTCAGAGCCAAGAGCGTGAGGGGAAGTGTGGTCCATCAGGGAGGCTCAGGAAAGCAGATGGAGGAGAGCGGGGCAGACCACAGCGAGGGGTCGAAAAGCGACTCTGAGTGCTATGGGAAACGCTGGAGCATTTGAACAGGGGAAAGCGTGCCCTGACCCACATGGCTAATCGCAGGAGGCTGACTCCATAGAGAATAAACACACAAAAGCAGGAGTGGATGCAAGGAGACCTATGACTAAGCCACTGCAGTGATCCAGGCAAGAGGGGATGGTGGCTAGGGACAGGGTTTCAGGCAGGGAGCCCTGGCTTAGAAGTGATGGGATTTTAAATATAGTCTGTGGGTAGAAGCAGGAATTTGGGAAGAGAGACTCTGAGGATGAGTTCAAGTTCTTGGCCTAAGCAGGAGAGGAGGAGCCGACACAGAGGAGGACCAGGCATCAAGAGCTCTATGTGGACAGCTTATGTCTGAGGTGCCTGTTACACCCCCTGAGTCGAGATGGCTTGCATATGGATGTGTTCATCCGGAGCCTGGGGCCCTTTGGGAGATTTTGTTTGGAAATAATAGTCGTCTGACTAAAATAACCACACACACACACACACACACACACACACACACACACAGCCCACTCTACCATGGTGGCCTAGCCACAGTTGCACCTTCACGTGCTGTGGCAATGCAGACAGAGGTCCAGTGGGAAATAATAACCGTTCCCTTGGACCACTGACGACGTCAAGTCCGAAAGCGGGACTGGCTGGCTGGCTGCTTTCACGAAGTATTTCCATGGGGCGAGTCTGGGCCTCTTTTTTTTCCCTTAATTGAGGCAGTTGACTTTGTTGGCAAGCCAAGAATGGATTTCCCTCGTAGGGATGAATCACATGGTCGGTGTGAGCAGGCTCCCAAGAGACTGACTGATAAAGCAGAAAATCTGTTTGTTTCCCTTGAAAAATGCAATCCAATAAGCCAGTCCTACCCACTCTCTCCTCGGAGGTAGAGACATAACGGAAAGCACATCCAAATCAAAGGGTCGCTTGGTGAGTTGGAGTCAGAGAAAGAGAATGAATAATTCAGACGTGTATGCTACTAAAATAATTCATTAATTATGACAATGAAAATATTAAAATAATTCTGAGGCCATTGGCGAGTGAGCTACCTATGCGGCCCTGCTCGCCGCCCTTCCAAGGTGCCACAGGTGTCCCGGCCCCTAGAAGGTGAATGCTGGGCAGTGGGAGCCCTCGGTCCCCGTCCCAGCTGTAGCGGAAGAGCTTCCCGTTTGCGTGGCGCCTGTGCTGTAGGGGTTGGTGATGATGTGGCCTGTCCTCCCTGCTGAGGGCGCCTTGGTCTGAGAGCCCAAGTCTGCTCCCCACTTCCCTCACAGAGATGCAGCCAAGAGAGGGCCCGGAGCCTTCTAATGTGCGCGGGTCCCCCACCCCCATCTTTCTCCAGCTCCGTCTTGGCCAGATCTCAAATGAGTCCTAATGAACTCATGTCCTCAGCCTCCCTCCTCCTCACGTCTGAGATGCTCCATCCTGTTCTGTCCCTGGGGACGTGCGAGCTGTCAGTCCACCGCGTGGGTCTGAGAGCCATCCTGTCCACTTTAGGACACTTTGAATATACCTTCTTTGATCTGATGCCGGCTGGTTTCATAATTTTTCTCTCAGAGGGAAATTACATTTCTCATTTCCAAGTTCTTGGGGGAGACCTCAGTCAACCTCTACAGACTACCCACCCTGAGGAGTTTAATTTCCATGGAATCCAACAGAGCCAGAGCTGAACGAGACCTTAATAATGATTTAATTCGACCCTCTCGTTTTATAGACGAGGTAACTGAGGACCAGAGGAAGAACAGTAGGTTGGACTCATGTTTATAATGAATATAATATTTACTACCAACACAAATCACAAAGAAGACGTTAATAAACTCTTCCATACCAGAGTTGCTCACCCGGCTTTTTTATAGCGGAATAAGCCAGGGGAGCTTCGGAAACAAACAGAGGCCGGCGCCTCCCCTGGGGAAACACCGGGGGGAAGTTAAGGCCAGGGCAGCAGCACGGGCAGTGGAGAGTCCAAGAGTGGGAGGCTCCACCTCCACCTGACAAAAGAAGGGGAAGAACTCGAGAAAGAGTTGGGTGGAGAGAGCGTCAGCGAATGTCTACCAAAGACCAAGCGTGGCGGTCGTCTAATTCCGCCCTCTCCCCCTTCATCAGGAAACGAAATAAGTTCTGGGATGGATCGCTGTCATGGTTTCAGCCTCCTGACATCTATTCCTTCTTTTGACACCCACTGATTTTCTCTTGAGAAATCACTCCTTCCAACTTGGGATGGTCATGGAAGGCTGTGAACCTGGTCCCCGATTCCCTTTGCTGAGGCCAAGGCTCAGGGTCCCTCCCCTCTCCGCCCCAGTGCCCAGTGATCCTGGCAGGGGGCTGTCCTCCAGGACTCCTGAGCTCACTCGTGTCGGCCACCATGCCCTGATGAGAGCATTTCCAGGACAGCACAGTCCCTGGGCTCCTGGTGCCCATCCGCCACGGTGCCACGGGGTCTTCCTGCTTCTCCGGCCTTCCCATCATGTAGGTATGCCCTCAGCAGCATCCCATGCAACTCCCGTGCTGCTCAAGTAAGCCTGGGCGGTTTCTTTTGCGCACAACAAAAAAAAACTCCAGTTGACATATTCCCCCAAATCATTTTCCCAGAGGTGGAATCAAACCGGAGACCCAAGTCTCCCCTGAATCTCATACAGGGGCACTGTTACGAGCCGAACTGTGTCCCCCACCAAACTCATATGTCGAAGTCCTACCCCTAGTATCTCAGGATGTGACTGGGGATAGTCTTTACAGAGGATGGGCCTGAACCCAACACGACTGGTACGCTTACAACAGGAGGAGATTAGGACACAATCCCACGCAGAGGGAAGACAACGTGAGGACTCAGTGAGAGTCACAAGCCCAGGAGAGAGGCCTCAGGAAAACCAACTCTGCCGACACCTGGATCTTAGACTTCGAGCCTCAAGAACGGTGAGAGAACAAATTTCTGTTCTTTACGTCACCCAGCCTGGTATGGCGACCCTAGCCAACCGACACGGGCGCTTTCTGCTGCCATGGTGCCACTCTTCTAGACATCACGCCAGCTTCATCACACCAGTCGATCCCAGAGGAGCTCAAATTAGCAGGCTGTTCTTAGAACCAAATTTCCTGGACAGGCTTCAAAAAACATTCTCCATGGTGATGCAGACGTTGAAAACCATCAAAAAGAATCCCCTACGGCCTAAAAACGGATCTTCCCCCCCTTCATTTCTTTAACAATGCGCCGCGCCCAGGAAAGCAGGATAGATGGCTCCTTGGAGGAAACGGTATCATATCTTAATAAACAAATGAGAATTTAGGGCCCGGGCTAACAAGGACTTTTATCTTGTTCTCCCAGCACCCGAATGGGGGAGGGGAAGCAAGCAGAGGCTTTATTCTAGCATTTGCTTAGAACGGGGAGGACGAAGATATACACCCCCTTTCCCCCTCTCCCTCTCCCCTCCTCGAACACACGCTCTAAGCACCACCAGTTCCTCCTGGTGCAGGCGAATGATTGCAGAGGTCTCGTGGGGAAAATAGCCCCGATGTGGAGGGTCAGAGGGAAGTGCTCAGAGCTGAGGGAGTGGGAGAGGGTGGAGGCCAAAGGGCTGAATATTGATGGCGGCTATCATCACCAGCTCTTAACATAATGGAAAAGCCCTTTGCAGGGCAACGCCGGTCCGCCTCATACAGAAATGCAATCTCCTGGAACGCAGAGCGGGCAGTGACAAGCAGTTTATCTTCTGTTACTCCGAGGCCTTAAATCATTATCAACCCCAAGCCAGTCAAGGAACCCAACCACCGACTCCCGATGAGGCTGTCCCCTTATCTTCCCAGCAAATGCAAAAATGCACGGGATTAAGGCACATGGCTCCAGGCGCAGGCTGTGTCCCCCCTGCAGGGCGTATGCTGGAGTCCTACCGCACCTCAGAATCTGACCTTATTCGGAAACAGGGTCGTCACGGAGGCAATCAAGTTAAAAGGAGATGCTTATTCGGTGTGACCGGTAGGCTTATAAGAATGGGAAACTTGGACACACACAGGGAGAACGCCACGAGCAGGTGAGAGCGGAGAGGGCAGCGATGCCCGTGAGCTAAGGGGCCACAGATTGCCTGCACACCGCAGCAGCCACGGGAGTGGCAGGAACAGACCCTTTCCCGCAGCCCTCAGAAGGGCCCGCGCTCTCGCCCCTTTATCTCAGGCTTCCAGCCTCCGGGACCACGAGACAGTCAACTTCTGTGGTGAAGACACCCCACTTGCGGGTCTTGTTTCGGGAACCCTCGGAAATTAATAACCCACAGGAGAACCGTAGCCCACTGAGGGGAGGAGAAAGTGGTTCCGCTTCATCCTTAAACAGTCCACAGAAACGAACAGGAAAGGGGGAGGCTGAGCCAGGCCTGCGTCACAGGTTGGCCCCGGTGATGTTTCGTCAACCAGGGGTCAGTCTTAAGCAAAAGTCATTTTCCGAAGAGGCAGTACCTCCTCTGAAGAGCCCCAGCTCACAGGAGCAGCCGCGACAGCTGAACCAGGGCGACTGGCGGCGGCAGAAAGGGAAGTAGTGATGCGCTTCCAGGCGGGACGGCCAGATTTAGCAAAGAGAAATGCGGGATGCCCGCTCAGAGTTAAATCTCAGATGAACAGCGAGTCACTTTTAGTGTAAGTGTATCCCAAATATTCAGAATAAAAGACCCCCATACGTTTCCTGGTTTCTCTCACTCGACCTCTGAGTCACTCTCTCCCTCATCCCGAGGGCCACCCTGATACATCAGGGTTAGGAGGGGGAGGTAGGAGACCAGCAGGAGGCAAGCCGGCTTGTCTCTGGGATGCTCCCTGCGCAGGGTCGGTCTCTGCCTCTGACTGTGGAGCAGGTTAAGGCTCCACCCTGTGAGGAGCCACCAGAGAGGCCGGCAAGAGCAGCCTTCACGGCCCCAGCCTGGGGTGAGCAGAGGACCGACCAAGAAAGATGAACGAGAACAAGCCAGAAGGAAAGGGGACTCCCGGACAGCCATCCATAGCCGACTCTGCGGGACTACAAGGTCACCTGGAGAGACCATTTCTGAACCGTGTTTTGGACTCGGATGTTTGTGTGATTATGCGTTACTTTTAAGCCTGTGATCTTTCCGGTAAGAACTGCATCTGCCTATTGCACGGGACGCCCGAACTTGTCTGGGCTTTGTCCGCGTCTGGGCGCGAAGCTGGGCAGCTCGCCAGAAGACTCTGCACCCCGCACCCTGCCTGGCCCACGTGGTGGTGGTGGTGGTGGTCAGTGCACATCCGTGGGCAGCGTGGGAATGACGGTCACAAGAGGGAATCCAGCCACTCTCTTCTCCTCGGAAATAAGAAGCCACGAGATCAACCCAATGCCAGGCATGTTGGACCTGCCGGCCTGCTGAGTGCCAAGAGTCTGGCCTAGAGAAGTTGAGGAAGCACCCCTGGCAGGGGACGTGAGCCAGGGTGTGACCAGGCTCCGTGTGGTGTCACTGTTGCTTGGGGAGAGTCTGATCCGCAAGCCCGAATGTCAAAGACTTTTCTCATGAGCCAGAGGGAGTAAACCGGTGGGTGGGTTTCCAGGGGCAACAGTGCCAGGCCAGCCAAACGCTGGAGGTTAGAAATCCAAACACACTGACTAGGCAATAATTTCTCTTTTAATGTTTTAAAAGTTGAACCTGGAGCAATTGGTCTGGTGCCTGTTGCACGTGACAGAGAATGTCATCCTGCTTTAGATGCAGCGCACGTGTGGAGGGCAAATTTGGAAGGAAGGAAGAGCGGAGGGAAGGATGGAAGGAGGGAAGGAAGAAAGGGAGAGAAGGAGGGGGGAGGAGGCAAGGGAGGAAGAAAGGACGGAAGGGAAGAGGAAGGGAATTTGAACGGAAATTTAACCTGGCTAATATCCAAGTCTGGTTTCCTCCTCTCAGCATGAAGTGCCCTGATGGGATAAGGAATTCAGTGCAAGCCCTTTCGAACTGGCAAGGTTCCTTTTAGAGGAACAGGGTACATTTCATCAGTTTCCCATTAATCGTAAGGTCAGGGCTGGGGTGGGGAAGGGAACAGGAGAGTCAGACACTGGTGCAATGAGAACAGCCTCCCTTCTGAGGCTCACGGGGTCTTGTGTTAACAAATTCCAGGGCCATGAAAACAGTTTTATTTTCATAAATCTGTGTTGACTAATGGATGGGTGGCTTCAACAAGCATTCATGTTTACTAGGTTTAAGTAGGCACAAGCTAGATCCTGGGGACACAAAGGCACATGCTGTAGGGACCCTATACCCAAGACCGCCAGCCTGGAGGGGTGCCCTGGCACATTCAATAAGACGACACGGTCAGCTGTGCGTGGGGACTACTCCATGGCCCCGTGAAGGGGCACCTGGCCCAGCTGGGACAGGCGGGGGAAGCTGTGACACAATTCGGAGGCTTTTACATCTCACAGAATTCGGAACTTACAGCCAAGACGTCAGCGCCGTGGGCACCCTGCCTTCCCACTTAGTCGGCCGTTTGTCCTACTCTGGTTAGGCCAGCGCTACTGGGCCCAACAGTTACGGGGTTTCTCTTCACACAGCGTGTGTCGTGTGCCCCACGAAACCCCGGCGCACTGCACCTACCGGACTGTTACCAAAGTTCACTACGCAAAGGTCCACCTCCTTGTTCCATGGTCGTTGTGTGTGAGGTGGGGCTCTTCTTCCTTCTCGTTTATGTGAAAGCTTCCAACATGTCTTATAAAATTCCACTCATTAATTCCATAAATACTCAACGAGCGTTCCAGCGGTGCTTCCACGCCCCCGACACTCTCGGTGGCGGGACCGGTGAGTGTGGGCCACCTCCTGCGGTCCGGAGTGACTCTCAAGCTCGCCTGTGCGCACTCACCTGCGGAGCTTGTTTGAAAAGGCAAATGCTCAGCCTGATCTTGAGGCGAATCTGATAAAAATGTCCCAAACAAGGAGACGGACCAGTACATGGGGTGGGCTGTGAGGGTGATCAGTTCCTGCCATCTAGCCAGGGCTGTGTGTCGAGACAAAGTGGTTGCTTCTTGAGAGTCCTGGTCTGCAGGAATGTGGAGATGGGCGAGCAGGCCACCCCTGCCAGCTTCACAGCACACCGTCCCCATCAGCCCCACAGGCACACTGTCCCCATCAGCCTCACCCACACACTGTCCCAGGGGAAAGGCCCCCAAACAGGAAGGAGACAAGAAAGCAGGGCCCTCTAAGTGCAAACTCCTCAGTACTTTTGCCTGATTATTATTCCATTCTGTCTAATTGCATTTTAAAATGCTCAGTGGGGGGAAAAAAAATGCCAAGTCTTTTAATAAATTAAAAGCAGGTCTGCTTTTTAACCTGCAGCAGGTTTTTTAAAAAGTCCTGCTGAGGGCACGCTGCTCAGAGAGACGTGGTCTGCGCAGACGAAGGTAATTAGTGAACACCTTCACCTCCGCAGCTGGGAGGGGGTGTGAGGGCATTTAGTTGCCGGGGTAAACTCTGCCTGACTGGGAGGCGACTGGGCACCACAAAGGATGCTTAAACATTCCGACGCTATTTTCCCTCGCAGCGAATCAGCAGGCAGAGTGTGTGCAGGAACTAAAAGCTCACGGGACTGCGGGAGGCAGGATTTCTTGGCTCCGACATGGAGAGATGGTGTCTGATGTTCCCTCTCTGATGGGCCGTGATCGGGGACACTTGGAAGCCCACAGAGCTGCATTTAGGTGCGGAAGAGCCAGGCAGCTGTCCCAGTTCCCAGTTTGTGAAAGGCACCAAAAGATCACGGGAATAAATCAGAAACACGGAGCCAGTTAACTCGGGTTTCCATGCGTGACTCCTGACATAATTGGCAAAATGCAAACCCTATCCTTGAGTGAAACCTAAAATATGCTCCCGATGGGCGCAGAAAGGTGTGGTGGCTTTACATCCTGCAGCCCAAAGCCAGCCTGCCTGGGTTCAAGTCCGCATTCCGTTACTGACTCACGTGTGACCTTGGGCAAGTCATTCCACCTCTCTGTGTTCCTGCTTCCTCACCTCTAAAACGAGAACCGCCGGTGTTGGGATTAAATGGGCACATGGGAAACGTTTAGAACTCAGCCTGTCACATGGCAGTTACTACTTAAGGGTTAGCTGTTCGTAGTGTTTCTGTGACTCGCTCAAGCAAGTGGCCTAGGGTCATTCGAAGGCGCTATCGAGACCAGCCCGCTGAATGCTTCCGGAGAACCAGGCTTGGCTAGCTGAAACTCTGAAGGTAAGCCCTTCGTAAGGAGTGCTCATAATTTTACTCTCTTAAACATGCAAACCCCTTAGTAGGTTCCAAAGAAACCATCTGATTTAGGAATGCAGAAGACATCTGAACACAGTCCAGCATTGCAGAAAAGCTTTGCCCTTCTGGAAGCCCATGCCACCCACCCTTCCCCGGTATCCAGGTTCCTGTATCTGTCACTTCTATCCTAAGTGGACAAGTAATCTCTCCCCAGTTCGGAGTCCTGGAGAAACCGTAAAAGAAAAGCCATTTCAAATAAGTCAAAATGTTATGCTGTTTGGTGCTCGTTATAAATCCCTTACTCTGAGTATAGCAGACTGAATCTGACTGACAAAAAATCGGAATTTCTTTATCCTCACTAAATGAATATGGAACGTTATTTAAGGGTTCACTTTGGAGGGTGCCAAAGTGTTGGCTTGCTCAGGACCAATCTGTCGGCACGATCCTTGGCCTCCCCTGGCCCCCTCACCCACCCCGGGAACAACTGGAGGCAAGACCAAGGTCACAGCCAGAACAAGTGCAGCTGTGGAAGATTCCAGCCCCGGCAAGGAGTTATATTAAGCAGGACCAAGGCTTAGAAAAGTATCGCCACATTAGATGAGATGTGATTGAGAACAGTCATGGCCTAGTTATAATTCACCCCGAGATGTCTGTGCTTCCTTTTAAATTGCATTATCACACATTTACGTAAAATCTATTATCTGCAGTGTACTTGTGGGTGACCGACATGCCATTAGACTCTTATAGAGGAGTTAATTCTTGTTTATTTGTTTTGTTTTTAAAGATAGATTAGTTTAACTATTTTTTTTTTTTTTTACTTTAAAGGTAATGCATGGCTATTTTCAAGAATGTGCAAAATACAGAATTGTAGAAAGACCCAGAAAATCGCCTACAATCTCACAACCCAGAGGCACTGACAGTTATCACGACGTACATTTCCTTCCAGCTTTTTCTCTTTCCCTATGTGTGGATTCGGTTTCCTTTTCTGAATACATTTATTATGTACAGGGTTAGAATTACACTGTTTTCTGGCCTGATTCTCCACTTAACTTCACATTGTCAGCATTTCTTTTCTGCATGGAATCAGTTAGGGTCCTCTGGGAAACCAGTTTCCCTTGAACATCCTGAGGCCAGGGGAAGGGACCAGGAGGGATGCTGAAGCACCTGAACCAAAACCTGGAAGAGGTTTCCCTGCTAAGCCAGCAGGGCCGGGGTGGTGGTGGTGGTGGTGGGCTGGGTTACTGAAGCTGGAGGGGAGGGGGCCAGAGGACGTGGGGAGGTGCTGCCTGACACATTCGATGGCCGTTTCCTGCTGTGCCACCCACTGGACAAACCCTGAGGGCAGGAACCTGGATGATACAGAATGGATCTGGGTGGCCAAAGGAGAATATTTGTGCTATCATCAAATGTGCAAATGTGCTCTAAGCACACTTAAAAAAAAAAAAAAAAAAAGGCTACCTGGAATTCCCTAATACCCTAGTATTATTCTTTCGTCGGAAAATACCATAAATTATTTAACTGAGTCCCAATGGATTCTGATTTTTTTTTTTTTTACCATTATAGCTAGCACTGCAATAAGCATTCTTATACATACTTCTTTTTTCTTTTTTTTTTCTTTTTTTTTTTTTTCGGCTGCATCTCTAATGATTTTCTCCAGACAAAATCCCAGGGGTAGAATTACTGAGTCAGGGGAATCTACATTTTTAAGGCTTTTCCTATATATTGCCAAATAGCCCTCCAAAAGGCTATTATGCCCATTTAAATGCCCACGAGCAATGCACAGAGTTACTAATCTGGGGAGAACCTGCCAGTTACTCCTTGATACAGTAACTAAAGACACCGCCTCCACTTGGGGACAGGGCGATAGCTGCCTGGCTCGGAGGAGGAGACCCTGGAGGAAAGTTGTGACCCCTCCAGACCAGGCCGGGAGACCCACGTACATGAAAGGTCACATCCTGAGCCATGAAAACCGACCTGTTTCTAAACCAGCAGAAAGCATCAGAGTTAGTTCACTCGAAGGTCAATGGGACTGTCTATCAGAGGGAAGCAAGGGGACGGCCACTGGCTTGGAGTTCTGTTTCATTTGCCCTCATTGACCTCCGGCCAAATGTACAGTCAACAACAGTGGCTGGACACATAAGAATCTGCGTGGAGTTATTTCTTCGCCGAATAGTTCCTTCTGGCCAAGAGAAGGTCAGGGCAGGATTGGGGTGCAAATGACAAGCCAGGACAAGTCAGGACAGCAGGGTGAGGAGAGGAGGCGGGGAGAGGAGGAGGAGGATGAACCCAGAGCTGTGTGGGGGGGCCATGAAGCTCTTCTCCCTCGACTGCAGCTCCCCAAGGGCCAGGGGAGGGGGCTGGGGCGGGGTAGGGCAAAAAGAAAGGGCAACAGGGGAGGAGAGGGGCCGCCCAGAGCGGAGAGAAAGAGAGCCAACACTTTTTCTTTTGTCCCAGGCTCTTTGCACTTGGAGCTCCCTCGGCCTGGCGGGCTCCTCTTCTAAGCAGCTAACTCAGCTGCTGCTCCCTCACTCCATTCAGGCCTCTGCTCAATGCCGCTTCCTCCAAGCAGTCTTCCTTGACTATCTTATGGAAAACAGAGCCCATTCGACTCTCTACTCTGTTATTGCACTTCCTTTTTCCTTTATCGCCATCTGATATGTGCTTGTGTTTCTAACATATTGGTTTTTTGCTCAGTCTCTCTCCCACTAGAAGATTGACATTCTAAGTTCCTTGTGGGAGGGTGACTTTCACACAGTGTTTGCCTCTCAGGTCCAGCTGAGCCCATTTCCTGAGAGCATAGGTCCAGGTCCTAGCAGCCCATTCCTTCTCTGTCCTGCATGTGTCAAGGTTCTTGACTGCAGGCAACAGAAACCCGGTCTGATGAATTTGGGTGAAAAACCAATTCACTGGGAGACAAAAAGGCTAGATGGCCAGGCCAGGCCTGGGAAACATACAAAAAGCGAGGGTGGCCTGGGAGCTGGAAACAGAGCCTAGGTCACTAAGGGACAAAGCGGTTAGGATACTGTAGCAAGACACACGATGCTGCGCTTCTAGACTTTCCATAACTGCCAGTCATTTATACAGTGCACCTGGTTCTTTCTGCCTCTCCCTGCAGATCCAGTCCCCTATGATTGACTGAGCCCACGTCACAGGCACACTTTGGCTTTCACAGTGAGAAGCAGTGTGTTGAGATTCTTTAAGATAATACACATTAGAGAATTCCCTCAGATTGACAGAAAAACTGGATGTTGTAAAGCAGGAAAACTCCCCAAAAAGAGCCACAGCGCATATTGGTACAAAGTAGCCTTGTTCCCAAAATAGTGATGGACACTTGCTGACCTCCCTTGGTAGCAGGTGATTGATGGCCTTGTCCCAAATCCATACTCTGGAGGTTTCTCCTCCTTCCAGGAGCTGGTCAAAGCCAGGGTGCATGTTTTTTAAAGCTTCCACAGGCAGATCTAGCAGCATCTTGGATGCTCGGCCATCTTAGGGGATCGAGGAGAGCAGTCTGGGATGGTGGCATTGTGCTAGTCAGGGTCGCCTGTGAGGAGCCAGGGGAGACATTTCTACGGCAGGCAGTGGAGTCCCTGATAATCGGCCGCTCTCCAAGGCACTGTCGTATCACCTATGGGACTTCTTTTCTCTTTGGTACCTCTCCTGAGGAAAGATCAATTAGCCTCAAGTCTGTCCTCAAAAGGAACAACTCTTTTCTTCTGAGGAACAGAAAAGAGACCCTGGAACCTGGCACATCCCTTCGTTTGTTTTTCATGTACCTCTATCAGGATCCCAGAAAAGCAATGCTTCCTTACGACCACTCCAGGGTGGTCCCTAAAACCAGACTCAAGAATGGCCTAGAAGGCACTAAGTCGGGGCGTGGCCCCTACGGGTAGGCTACACTGGGCCTTGTTGAAGGAGGAACCTGGCCTCTTCTGACTGACGGTGCCTCCTAATAAACCAACTCCTCACCTGCTACAACAGAGACACGTACCGAGGTCTCTAGCTTCAGAGGGAAATACCACCCACAGGAGATCTCAGCTTTGGGCTGCTTGTAGCTTCTGTCGTCTGCCTCCTGGATACCAGACAGAGGCCCCTAAACCATCCCCAAGTCATGGGCCTCAGTCCTATTTTTAAAAGCTCTCCAGGAAATACACTTGCTGCCTACACTTCCCCACCACCCACTCCCTCTTCGTCAGCTTCTGATCTGGCTCCCGCCCCACCGCTCTCCTGTTCTCCCCATGAAGCTTTGGGAAGGGCCCCAGGGGCCTCCCACCTCGGCCACATATAGCAGACCCGCCCCAGCTTCATCCTCAGCGGCTCAGCACTTGACAGGAAATCTCTCCCCTCTCGGTTTCAGTGACAGGAAACTCTCCTAATTTCCTGTCTTCTGGATGTGCCCGTCTCCCCGGGGATCTGAACTCAGTTCCCCACCTTCTCTGTGCCTTACTCTCCCCGACCTCGCACCTCCACACAGGTGATCCGCACGTCCAATCGCTTGTCGACCGGTCCAGGAAAGTAGGATGTCAAAATATCTGAATTGACCATTTTCTGCTCCAAATTTGTCCCTCCCTTTATTTCCCCCTCTCTTAAAGGCGCCACCAGCCTTCCGAGAGTGTCCACTCTCAAAATCTTAGCATCATCTCTGGCCTATCCGTTGGCCTCACCTTCCAAATTCAGCCAGTTGTCAAGTTTTCTCTTTGCAATGTCTCTCCTACATCACCATCCTCCTCCTTCCATCAACTGCTTCTTTTCCACTCTTGTTAAAACCATTGCAATAACCTCCTAACTGGTCCATCACTACCCTTTCCTCCTCCCCACATCCCTCTCCCCACAATCTACATTCTCTGCTTCTTCAAAAGCACTCTTCTTAAAGGTCAGTCACGAAGAAATTATCTTATCACCACCCCCTGCTCTAAAACTTCCAATGGCTCCCACGGCCGATAGTATAAATCCCCAACTCCTAAGCCTGGCATTAAACCCTTCATAGTTTTAGGCTCCCTACATCCACTCCTATCATTTTCCCTTTAGGACACATTTCTGCAGTCCTAGTCAAATTCCCACACATCTCAGAACACCCGTGTCTTCTCATTTCTGGGCTTTGTTCAAGCGGGCCCTTCCTCACGGAATGCCCTTTATTTTTTATTTGCATCTATCCGAATCCTATTCCCCTTCAAAGCTCATCTCAAACGCCACTTCTTCCCAGAAGCCTCCCTGTGTTTCCCCAGTCAGGAGTGCTTTCCTTTGCCTGTGCTCCCTGGGTTCACTGAGTTCTCTCATCGTACTCATCCTCTACGTCCCCGTATCACAGCATTCTGAGTGTGTGCCTCATTGTCCCCAGTAGGACCCCTTGGGCAGTGGAGCCATTTTGCTCATGGTTGGTATTTGTTGAATTAAGGTATCAGGCTAGATAGGCATACGCTTGTTTACTTTCCACTGTTTGAAATTACAGGCCCAAAGCAGAGCATCAGAAAGACTACATCAAAGTCAAGAATATGGAAATATGTTCTGTTCACATCCGTGAGTGCAAACCAAAAAGTAGATCAAAACCCAGTTCTCGAATGACTCGGACCACTGCTGGACAGGCTTTAATGAATCTTGTGGAAGATAATCAAGGGACTTAGGAGCCTGGGAAAGGAGGAGGGAGCAAGCGAGAAGGAGCCAGAACTGCTGCTGTCAAGAAACACTTTCTTCCTGTAACTGTATCCCCCAGGGCCAGGCCAGTACCTCTGCTTAATCTCCCTCCCCGTGGTCACTCAGGATATGATTACTGGCATCAGATGCAAGCACATGTTTCTGTTCCATTAATATGAGAGACTGAAAAGGGAGTCACAAGGGCATTGCTGTGTTGGTCTAGTTACCATCCTCAAAGTGGAGCAGGAGAGGGGGAGAGAGGAAGGGTCTGGCAGATGGGCCAGGAGGGAGGCCTGACGGAAGCAAAGGGAGATGAGAAAACCACACAGAGAACAAGTTCCTGTAGCAGGAGCCTGGTTCCTTTCAGCTGTTACACGATGGGGCCTGGAGGAGGGTTGCGTGCACACACACACACACACACTCACACGCACGCACCCAAAAAGCAACTGAAAGATGCGGGGCTTCTCGGCAGCGTTTTGGCAACCAGTCTGACAGCCCTCGGTGAGCATCGTTGCTCAGGGTGCACCGTAACCCACGTTGAACATAAATCTGTCTCACACGGTAACAGCCTAAACAGGAGGCAACGGCGCGGTAATGAAGACGTGAGCGGCTACAACGCAATGTCAGATGGCAGTGGTGACATCTGAAAGCCATAATTTGCAGCTCAGCAGATTTTTGTTTCCAGGTACCAGAGCCTGCACGAATGCTCACCGACTTGTCTCTCCCAAGCAGCATCTCTGCTCGCCTTGGCCGCGGGCCAGGCGATCTCGGCCTCGCCAACAGGTTTCTGCTGCGGAAAGCTTGGGAGACCGCTCCTCTGCCGTCTGATGGGTGGGAGTGGAGGGAGGACAGAGGGGCTGTCACAAGCACGTGCCTTATTCCTGAGGTGCACGTCTCTTAAATGACCCATATCCCCTCATTTCAATCAAGGTGTCCAGGCCCAACATTTTGAAAGGTGGCTGAGAAGGGCCAAAATAACTTTAGCCGAGTCATGGCCTGGAGGCAGCAGGAAAGGAAAGATTACACGTTACAGAGACAGAAGTGCCCGATTCGGTTCTTCAGCCGGGACTCTCCCTTCTTTTAATCTGTGACGGCTCACTCCATCCTTCCTTTCCCTTCTCCTCCTCTCCTCCTCGTCATTGCTGCCTTCCTAGAACCTCAACAATGCAGATGAGCAATTTCTTAAAGGACAGGCCTCCAAATTGAAGGTTACGTTTTCAGTTCTAGCTAGTTACCTGGCAGTTAAGTGGAATCATTCAGTGCGTGAGTAAAGGTTTACAGAAGCAAAGGGAGAGAGGGTCCACGGAGCAGGCAGGGTGATGCTTAACCTCAAGGAGGCTGGGAATCCAGTGCTGCGGGAAGGGCGGCCTTCTGCACTGCCTTGATCCTCCCTGCTGGGCCTCCACACAGCAGCCCGTGGACATCTGTCACCCGCTGCTGCGACTGCCTTCCTGCCAGGCTCCATGGAGTGGGCGGAGAGGATAAAGTGGCTGTGAACAACAAGAGTCTTAACTGCTGGCCTGGAGCCTTGAAAGCATCGGCTGCAAAACAGTTTGAGCTGTCACCAAAACACCCTTCTGGTGGCTCTGGGACCCTTTTACCTGCACAGAGGGTTTGCCTCGAGGAAACAGGACTAGTCAACTGAGTTTCACCGAAAGGTCTGAAGACTGATGAGGGACCTCATGTGTGCATCAGGGGGCTGCTCTCTCCCCCAAAGGAGGGGTACCTGTGGGAGGAGTGTGCAGGGAACTAGGCTCCCACTGGGCATTGGCCTGAAGGTGACCTGTAAGCATGAATGAGGGGAGCAGACTCTGGGCCCAGAATCCTGCCCGCCCCGAGAAGCCCAGCCAGGGCCTGCCTGTTTTGCAGAAAGGTGGTCTGGGCCTGATCCTGTTGAATCCCAAACATTTTCTTACCCAGAAAAAAACAGCACACTCTCTTCATCAGCTGTAGATGTCAGATCACTTGGGAAACGGGGACTAGTTTGAGTTTTAACTGTTCACTACAAACATTTTAGATTTCTTTTTTTAGACATTTTTGGGGGATATGATTTATATACAGGAAAATTACCCTTTTAAATGTACAGTTTTATCAGTTTTAACAAATGCATACAGTCATATAACTATCACCACAATCAAGACATAAAACATTTCCATCATCACCGAGGTTCCTCCCTCCCCTTCAGAGTCAATCCTGAGGACTCAGCCTTAATTAATCCCTGGCAACCACTGATGTGGTTTCTGTCCCTATAGTTTGGCCTTTTCCAGAATGTCTTACAGTTAAAATCATACGGCAAGACGCTCTTTGAGTCTGACTTCTTTCACTTAGCATGACTCCCTTCAGATACTGACATGTCGTTGCGCGTATCTGTAGCTTGTTCCTTTTTCTTAATGTTTTCTTAAATGTTTATCCATTAACCAGTTGAAGGGCATTCGGGTCATTTCCATTTTTTTGGTGATTATTAATAAAGTTGCTATAAACATTCAAATGCAGGTTTTTGTGTGACTATGAGTTGCCTTTCTCTCTGGTAAAATACCTAAGAATGAGATTGTTGGGTCATCTAGTAAGAGCCCATTTACCTTTATGAGACGCTGCCAACCCGTTTCACTAAATGGCTGTACCATTTAGTCCCACCAGCAATGCATGACAGTTCCAGTTGTCCCTCATCCAGATCGGTCCTTCTTATTGTCAGGTTTTATTCCGGCCATTATGATAGATATGTAGTTGTATCACACTGTTGATCTAGTTTGCATTTCCATAATGATTAATGATATTGAACCTCTTTGCACATGCTTATTCGCCAGCCGTATAGCTTCTTTGGTGATGTCTGTAAAATTTTGCTCCTATTTTATGAGGTTGCTTGTTTCCTTACAATTGAAGTGTGAGATTTCTCTATATTCTGCATATAAGACATTTATCAAATATGGGTTTTACTAATATTTTCTCCCAGTTTGTGTTTTTTCTTTTTTTCACAGCACTATCTTCCAACGCACAAAAGTTTTCAATGTCTATAAAGTCTAACTTATCAATTAAGTTGTGTTTTTGATTTTGGTATCTAAGAACTCGTTGCTTAACTCAAGGTCACAAAGATTTTCTCCTGTGTTTTCTTCGAAGTTTTATAGCCGTATGGGTTAATGTTATTTTTGTTGTTGTTATATAAGGGTCTAATTCTGCCAGGACCGTTCACTGAAAATCTATCCTTTTTCCAGTGGACTGTCTTTGCACTTTCATTGAAAGTCAACTGAAGATGTATGTGTGGCTCTGTTTCTGGACTCGACTCTCTATACTCTATTCAGTTGATCTATGTGTTTATCCTTTCACCAACACACGACTATTGTGATATTGCATTTTTATAATAAGCTGTGAAATAAGATAGAATTGGGTTCCTGAACATTTTTAGAACAATGGTTTGGCTACTGTAATTTTTATATACATTCTAGAATTTACTTAATTTTTACAAAAAAAATCTTGTTGGGATTTTACTTATGATTGCATTAAATCTATAGATCAGTTTGGGAAAAATCTTAATGTTGAAACTTTCAATCCATAAACATAGTATATTTCTTCACTTATTTAGTCTTACTTGATATTTTATCAAAATTTTATAATTTTCAGAGTATAGATCTGGCATAAATTTTTCCAGATTTTAACCTAAGTAATGGCACTTTATTTTAAATGATGTATATTAAATTTCAATTTACAAATTATCATTGCTAGTATATATAAATACAATGCTTTTGGTATTTTGGTCTTGTATCCTTCATCCTTGCAACCTCACTTACTAATTCTAGTAGCTTTTCTTATGGATTTTCTACATAAACTATTTTTATATTTACAAATGAAGACAGTTTTATTTCCTCCTTTTAAATCTATACACCTTTTATTTCTTGGGGAGGGGGGGAAGGAGTGGCTTACCGTACTTCTTAGGACTTCCAGGACAATTTTGGATATAAGTAATGAGAAGAGTCATTCTTACCTTTGTTCCCAGTCTTAGGGGGAAATTATTCAGTCAAGCATCATTAAGTATTATGTTAACTATCGGTTTTTTGCAAAGGGCCTTTATCAGATAGAGAATGTTCCCTTTTTTCCTAATTGTTTGAGATTTTTAAAAAACCATAAAGAGACTTCAAATTGCATCAAATGCTTTTTCCACATATATTGAGATGATCATATAATTTTCTTTTTTAATCTGTTTATGTGGTAAATTACATTGACTAATTTTTAAAAACTTGATCAAATATTAAATAAATCTGACCTGATCATACAGTATTATCCTTTTTATATATTATTGAGTTCAATTTTCTAATATTCATTTGAAAAATTTTGCATTTATATTCATGAGGGATAGGGTTGGTAATTTTCTTTTCATGCAATATCTTTGGGTTTAGTATCATAAAATAAGTTAGAAAATGGTCGCTCTTCTTCTATTTTCTAAAAATGTTGTGTAATATTGATATGATTGTTTCCAAAATCATTTGGCAGAATTTTTCAATAAAACTTGAGTTTTCATTATAAGAAGAGTTTTAACTATAAATTAAATTTCCTTAATAAGATATAGGATGATTCAGGTTATCTATGGCTTCTCAAATATGGCTTTTAAGAAATCTGCCCTCTCAACCAAATTGTTGAATTTATGGACATAAAATTGTTCATATTATTCCTTAATGACCTTTTAATGCCTGTCTGACTTGTAGCGATATTCTTTTTTTCATTCTTTATATTGGTATTTGAGATTTTTTTTTCTTGAGCAATATGGGTAGAGGCTCACTGACTTATGACCTTAAAGAACCAGCTTTTTGGTTTTTTTTGTTTGTGTTATTTTCCTGTTTTTGATGTTAATGACTTCTGCTCCTAACTTTGTTATTTCCTTTTCTCTGCTTACTTTAGGTTTAGATGGTTCTTTTTATAGTTTCTGAAAGTGAAAGTTTAAATTATTTATTGGAGTTTTTTTTTCTAATTAAGTGTTCATAGCTATATATTTCCCTCTAAGCACTGTTTCGGTTGCACCTCAAAATTTTGATATGCTGTGTTTTCATTCTAATCAAATTTCTAATTTGCCTTGTGACCTCTGCTTTGACCATAGTTTATATAGAATTATGACTAATATTATTAAATATTAGAAAATACTTAATAGTATTTCTATTATTAAATAAATATTATCCAATTTTTTTTTTTTTACTTTTCCATATATCTTTCTGTTGTTGATTTCTAGTTTAATTCTACTGAACTAGAAATATGGTCAGAGAACATAGTTGTATTATTTCAATTTATTAAAATTTGGTGAGATTTATTCTATGGCCCAGAATATGATCTATCTTGTGACTGTTCCATATACTCTCAAAAGAAGAATGTATATTCTGCTGTTCTTGGGTGAACTGTTCTATTAACGCTGATGAGGACTTTGGTTGTTAGTATTGTTCAATTTTCTATCTCCTTACTGATTTCCTGTCTATTTGCTCTACCTATTATTGAGATAGAAGAGTTGAAATCTCCAATTATAATTTTGTAGTTATCTATTTCTCTTTCACTTTGATTATTATTAATTATTATTTTGCTTTATGTAATTTGATGTACTATTATTAGGTATCTCTTTAATGTTATTATGTTTTCCTGAAAAATTGACCCCTTTATTATTATATTACATTATTTTGTAATTCTGGTAATATTCCTTGGTCTAATGTCTACTTTATCTGATAGCAAAATAGTCACTTCAGCTTTCTTTTAATGAGCATGTACAAGCTATATCTTTTCCCACCCTTTTACTTTTTTAAAATTACATTTATTGAAATGACATTGGATAATAAAATTATGTTTCAAGTGTACGGTTCCATAATACATCATCTGTATTATTTTATTATGTGCTCACAACCCAAAGTCAAGTCTCCTCCTATCTTTTTACTTTTAACCTCTTTATATTTTCATTTGTAAAGTGGAGTTCTCATAAAGACTATCTAGTTAGGTCTTACTTTTTTATTCAATCTAATGATTTCTGTCTTTTAATTGATGTGTTTAGTCATTTACATTCAATATATTTATTGTAATGTCTGGACTTAAATGTCATTTTGCTATTTATTTTTTATTTTTTTCCATCTGTTGTCTTTGTTCCTCTTTATCTGCTTGCTTGTAGATTAAATACTTTTTATTCCATTTTATCTGTAGTATTGACATATTATTTCTATTTTTTTTAAAAAAAACTTTAATGGATGTCCTAAGGTATATAATATATACCTTAATTAATTACAATCTACCTCCAAATAATATTCTAAGGCTTCATATATAGTGTAAAGAACTTATATTGTAAATTTTCAATTCCTCCCTCTTATCTTTTGTTCTATTATTGTCATACACTTTACTTTTAAATATGTGATAAACTCATGATACATACCCACTGTTTTCAATATCTTTTGTTTTAGAGAATAATTTAAAATAAGAAAAAATAGTTTTAAATGCATTTCAACCATTTCCAGAGGAATAGTTTACGGGTAGGAGGTCTGAGTTTCTGTTGAATATATTTTATTTTCCTGGAAGCTCCTGGGAGAGATTCCTTTAACATATCTTGAGATGCAGAGTTGCTTGTAATAAATTGTTTCAGTTTTTGCTTATCTAAATAATTGTTTATTTCATCTTTTGAATGATATTCTCACTACGAATAGAATTCTGGAATGACAGGTTATTTTTTCTTTAAAATTTTCATTCAGGATTTTTGTGTGGTTTTAGAACAGAAATCAGTTGTAATTATTATATTTTTTCTTTATGGTTTTCAGGAGTTTATGTATTGTCTCCTCATCTTCCTCCTCTTCATTCTTTTTTCCTTGCTGTTTGGGGTATAAGATTCTGAGCTTCTTGAATTTGTTAATTGATGTGTTTCTTTATTTTGGAAACATTCTATGCCATTATCTCTTCAAATATTTCTTCTTCCCTATTCTCTTTTTTACTCTTTGGTATGTCAATTGCAGGTGCATTAGATCATTTTAGATTGCCCAATGGTTCTATTCTCTCATTTTTACTTTATTTCGGTGTTTTGGTCTGGGTAATTTCTATTGAACTGTTTTAAGTTCATTGATCCTCAGCTGTGTCAATTCTATTTGAGACCTTAAAGACATTCTTTATCTGTTTCCCTAGTACTTTATTTGTTTTGTTTGACTCAGATGCTCCATCCTGATGTATATTATCCATTATAACACTAAGAGCTTTTAAATATTAATCAGTTATTTCCTGTCTGATAGTCACAACATCCTGGTCATCTCTGAGTTTTAGTATGTTGATAATTTGTCTCTTAACAATGTCTGGATTTTTCTTGCATTTTGTCTCTCATAATTTTTGGTTGAGTTCTAGACAACATATGTAGAATAACAGAGGCTGAGGTAAATATTGTTTCTATCTGAAAATGGGCATACCTTTTCTTACGCCAGGCCTTTCGTGTAAGGTTGAGTCAATCTAGTCATAAGTTGAAGTGGGTCTGAGTTTTATTATTCTATGGCCCCTTTCTTTCAGTGCACTACTAGCTTCCAATTTCTCTAATGCAGTGGTTCTCGGTGAGGGGTAATTTCAACTCTAGGGGACATTTAGCAATGTATAGAGATGTTTTCAATTGCCACAACTGGGGCAGGGGAATCATACTAGAATTTAGTGAGTAGAGGCCAGGATGCTACTAAACACCCTTAAATGCACAGAACAGCCTTCCATGGCAAAGAATTATATGGGCCAAAAGGTCAACAGTGACAAGGTTGAGAAACTCTGCTCTAACTTTTCATTATGCTTAAGGTGCTAGTCACTCTACCCTCGTTTTTCAGCCTTCTTTATGTGCCTGAGCTTCAAGGAGGATCTCTTTCAATGCTTTGGCTCCCCATCCAACAGGAGACAGCTGCTCCTTGTTACTTGGGGTTCGCTACCCTGATGATGGAAGGTGGGTGGTGGGTGATATCTTTGTTGTCCTGGTTCACCCTCAGTGCTAGCCAAGCTTTATGTCCTGAGTCTCAGTTTTGGAGCTTTCTCAGTGATCTTGTTCCTCCATCCTGATGGCAGCCAAACTCTGCCTTGTATCTTTGGTGGGTCTTGTGTTGAAGAAAGCTTCCTGCCCTCCACCAATAGTGGAAGGCCTCTCATGACTTTGAGGCTGGATCCTGGGCCCAAGATGCCGCCTGCCCCTTCTCCCGAGGAAGAGGTGTTTTTCTTTACCCTTTCCCCATGACCTGTGGCGTCAGGGTTTTTTCTCCACCTTAAAGAGCTCAAGGCTTTTGCTCCATTGAAGACAGGATTTGTGACTACCCTGCAGTGACAGCTGCTCCTTCCTCTAGGTCTGCTCTCTCTCTCTAGGTCTCCCACCCTGCCCCCAATCTTATCCATGAGCATCCTTTTCCTCCCATGCTCTGCCATAGCTAACCCAGTGTTCATGCTCACCTTTTTAAGGGGAAATCCATTTTTCCTTAGATTTTTAGGCTTCCTGGGAACTCTGCAGCCTCAGCTCTCCATGGTTCACGAAAAGTTTTAATTCTGTAGTTTATTCAGATTTCTCTTCTTATTATTCTTTCCAGCTATCTATAGTCTAGGCACATTTTTACTAAACCTAGAAATTTTAATACAGTCTGTTCTGTGGCAATGCATGTTTCTGCAATATAAATTCGATCATAAGTGATCAGCAAATACAGGATAAGGTCAGTATAATACAAAAGTTATGTTGGTTCTTATGCAACTTCTCAATGCTAACACTTTGAAGCAACCTGAGGCAAGCTTTCTTAAAATTAGTCTCACCAATGTTTGCCAAACTTCAAGAAAAAACTGTAAATCTAGAGTCCTGATTTTCCTGTAGTGAATGTATTGTCTGGGTTAGTGGTTTACAGTACCTTATGTATCACTATCTTAAGCTCTTCTGAGAAAGGTGAGTGAAAATAAAGAAGCTGCAAAGATATCATGCTCTGTGTTAAAACAGCAAATTAGTGAAGAAGGTTATACCCCAAATCTAAATTTTAATATTAATAAAAATGTTTTCTATCAGAAATGAATGCCCTCTAAGATATGTATTTCAAAAGAGGAAATATGAGCCCCAGGATTCATATTATATATTTACCTATGCCACTACACTTATTAGGATTTTTATTAATATTCTGCCTTCAAATCTTCATAGGTTTGAGTGATCTGTACTAATCCTATTTTTTCCATAAGCTCTGTTATTTTTGGTGCATGGTTTTGAAGAATAAGAATTTTTAAAGATGCAAGAATGATAATACAGCAAAAAATGTCTATAATATGTACTTTTTCTGATCATGAAAGCAATACATCCTCATTATTGAAAAAATGAAAACTATAAAAAAAGGAAATAAAATCAACAACCAACAATTATCCCATTCAGAGATAATTTTCAATTCAAATATACTTATTTTAAGCATAATTGGAATCAAGATGCTACATTTTTCAAAACTGAAGGACACAAACCACTTAAAAAATAAAATTTCTGAACCAATGAGGGAGAGAATACATGTAGGGAAACTTACACACACACACGCACACACACCAAAACCTAACTCTCCCACCTGAAGAAGAAAACTCCTCATGGCAGAGAACGGGCACATTCATACTTTACTCCAATTGAAGTTACAACTGATGGAATCTAGTTCATGATCATTTCCAACCACTTCTCAGTTCTCCAAATTTGATGACCTTGAGATTTTGGATCTTAAATTTTTAAAAGGCATTTTTCTAAATCAAGGATATGAAAATTTATGATTGATCCAGAATCAACGAAAAACGTTTTCTGGATGATACTACAGAAAGTAACCCGTGTTGCAGTCATACAGCACAGCCCCAACATCAATGGTGTAAGTGTGCATTGACAGCACCCACCTGGCTGAACCTGCTGGAGGAATGACCTACACTGCTCGCTGCTCTCCAGTCTGTACTTGGGAATTCTGCAGAGGACCAGGAAGAAACGGACAGGGCAAACCATCGGCGGCACTTCAACAGGAATATGGTGTGTGGACCATGAAATGGGCCACATCCTGCAAACAGGCCTTTGAAAAAAAATTTTTTTTTTCGCCTACAAGGAACGAGTCCCCTTCCCTCTTCCTCCCTCACCAAAGAGAGAAGTCTCACAAAACAGAAGCAAATACTTTGTCCAGATGAAGGTTCATGAATAATTATATTTCTTGAGAGCCAAGTAACCTTCAGTCAATATGCTCACACGGAGGTATCCGAACAGGCGCACAGTCATTACTAGAAAAAGTAAAGCTGTCACTGAGCATTAAAAACAAACAAAGAAACTGACCATTCACCCATGGGCCTAAGGACCATGCTATGGTCAGCGCATAGAGCCACTAGGCTCGGACAGTCTATTTTTGATTGCCTTTCTAATTTACCTTGGTCGACTAGAATTAATTTGCAATAGTAACTGGCAGTCAGCCTTTGGAAAGGGTGCTTCTAAATTTAAATTTCAATTTAAATTCATTTCAACACATGCTTATTGAGCCCTTTCTAAGTGCCAGGTGATATGCCAGGGCCTAACGATAGAGATGTGAACAAAGAACATGGTAGCCCTGCCCACAATGTAGCAAAACATCAGAATGACAATGATCCACTGATTTCCCTCATAATACATCTACTCCCAACTCATTTCTGGGGTTCTAACCCCTACCCTGCAGTTGGCCAATTGTCTGGGCCTACCTCAGAGGCCCGGGGTTTATATGCCTGTTTATGGCTGCAGCAAAGTTTTCAGGAAGATGGAGCTGCTAGGCTGGGGGTGCTGGTGCCGGTGCCGGTGCTGGTGCTGGGGGTGGGACCCGCCACAGCATCCAGGACTCGGCAGCATCACCAGTCTCACTAGGCAAGCTCTACAGCATGATCAGGGATATTTTTCCCAAGGTGCAGGCCCTGCAGAGTGTCAGCAAAACATCGTGAGCTAAATGTTTGAGCTTTGGTACTTTCTTTGTCTGCTTAAATCCACCGGAATTTGTTTCTGTGGCATGCGACTCAGAATCCTGACTGAATATGCATTGTTGGACTTCTGCCCCCTGAGAGCATTCTGCTCACACAGAAAATCACAGGTAGAAAAATACCCCAGGAAAAACGGGATTACGTTTTGTATGGCTCTGACATATTTCATCGAATGAGAAAAGCTCTCTAAACCAGTTCTCAGCTGTAGTACTGGTTCGTAAGGCACCATCACTAACTGTAGGCGGTGCCTCTGCAAGTCTCTTACAAATAAAGAACTGAAGTTTAAGAACTGGAATGAATCTGATAGTACCATTATCACTCGTTTTCCTTATTCACGTAGGCTTCTTGAGTTGAAGAAAACGAATGGGAAGTAGGGTGCAGGAAGTTTTTTCATAAATCACAGTTTATTCTATCTGGGCCTCAGCTTGAGAAGTGTCCAGGTGTAGGTGACATCTGCATTAAGCTACACAATGTTTCCCACACATGGGAGAGAGCCCACTCACACACACTGGGCAAACCCCATTTCAGGGAGGCCTGTATTTGCATATCTATGTCCGGTACACACATGCCTTGCAGGTGCCCACGGCCAGCTATGGTGGCCATGGTAACCATCTATCCGCCGGCAGCCTTCCATATCAGGTTACAGAACATATATCATGGGGGCCCAATTTAATTCAAGGACTAGGAAATGCTTTACATTCTAGAGCTGCTCCAAGCCACACGAGACCCGTCAGGTTGTGTAACCTTTCTTTACTACTTCTGTGAGACTCTACACACAGCTGTTGCAAGGTACGACATTCTACCTCGCGCAGACGACAGCACCTGTTGTAGGCGATTTGAAATAAGAACAAGTTGGCGGGGAGCATGGTGAGATATCTGAGAGCACGTTTCATTCGCGCGGAGTACCCCCGCAGACTATTCCATTTCAGTAAACTCTGCAACTATTCCTCTGTCATTGTTTGCCAAGGGGTACGGGGGGATGGAGGGGTGGCGGGAAGAACACATCTCTTTTTATAGATAACAAATCGGCACCGCGCTGGTCCAGGGGCGACAGACACAGGCGTCTTTTGCTCACTCTCCCGCAGCCTTTTCTTCCCTCTTGTTTATGTTACAATTTCCTCTACCTTTTCAATCTGTCACTGTTGCCTTTCCCCAAAGAGCTTTCGTTTCCCCTTGTTCTGCACTTCCTCACGCCTTGCGTTATATGACAGGACACTGTGGCCCTGGCGTACCAGGGAAGGGAAACAAATTAGTGCCATGAGTCCCTCAGGGGTAGCTAGGCCTGGCTCCACGAACAGCATCCACCTACGTAACCCTGAGGCGTCCTGCCACCTGCGCCTCTCCCATCCCATAATTGTCTCCTCAACCCTGACATGGCTTAGGACTGCTTTGGGAACAAGCCTGGCAGTTAACAATATCTACCAGGACCAGAAAAGGAGGTTTGGAAAGAGCTCCGTACTGCTGACCCCGCTAGAGTCTTCTTGATTCATTCCTTGATGCCCAGACTCTTTTTTGATCTTTTTGTTTCTCTTCTGAAAAATGAGAGTGCTCATACCTCAATTCTTTATCAGCTAATGCTGTTTTGACAACCTGTTAGGAAGCTGGAAAGTAGAGGCATACAAAACTCGATGTAGGACAGAGAAAGATACGGTGGGAGATAGGCCGGCTGTGTCCGACAAAAAGTGACCCAGAGGTGGGTGGGCGGCCTGTTGCACAGAGAAAGAACTAGGGTTAGAGCGAGACGTACTTAGGTTCAGGTCCCTGCTACTCTACTTGAGAAGGACACAGTCTCGGGGAAGGCACTCTGCTTCTCTGAGCTGCAGCTGTCCCAACTGTAGGATGTGGGTCATAACAACTTCCTTGCTGGGTTATCGCATGAACTTCAGTACATACGGTGTATAAAATACCTTAGCGCCGTGCCTGACTATTGATAGCTGCTCCATAAACTCCAGCATGTATTTCCAATACTTGCCATACTGCTGGAGCCATGTGCAATGGGAGGAGCGATTCTAATGGCAATTTTTCACCTCATTGAACACTCAGGTCTGCCGATCGTTAAGGTATCAATCAATAAGCCTTTGCCCTGACCCTACACTTCAAGTCAGTCGGCTCAGGGGTCTGCATTGAGCCGGGCTGTTTCTGGGGATCGGTGACATCATTACCACAGATGCCACAGCAACGTGTCAATGGAAATTGCAGACAGACCAAGACATGAAAGAGGAAAGAGGGCCTTTGGGAACTCGCTGCCACAAACCCTCCATATCAGGGGACCATGACAGGCAGCGACAGCCCCTTCCCTCTGCTGGCAGCCGTCAGTGTCACCCCTCTGTGCTATGATTTCTCTTTCATGCTTCTCTCCCGCTAAGGCGTTTGGTCTCCGTGTGCCTGAGGGAGCCGATCTCCTCCCCACCACCTGAACTCCAGCTCACCTTCTCCGGACGCACAGTTGCCACTCACTTCGATGGAGCTTCCAGGACGCGGGTGAGGAGAAAGGGCAGCGAGAGAGAAGCCGCTACAGGTGCAGGGGGAGGTTCCTGCCTCAAACGCCGGCTTGATCTGGAATCCTTGCAACAACCAGGAGCTGCGAGTGGAACCAAGCAAAAAAAGAAAGATGGATTTTATATCTTCACCAGCCTGTGCCTCTAGAAACCTCATTATGCCTGAGTGTCTGGCAAATAGAAAGGACCTAATGACATGACTTGGGGGTTAGCGTGGAAACATAAACCTGCAAAAATAGCTGTAAAGTTATAAAGAAATATGACCCTAGAGGAAGATAATTAGTACTCCTGTGTTTAAAATTTTCGGTTGAGAAGGTTCAAACTCTCGTTCCTTCTTTTTCACAATTTTATTTACAAAGAATTGAGGCACAATAAATTGTACTATTTAAAATGAAAATTTGATGAGATTTGACAAATGTACACACTTGTGAAACTTTCCTCACCTTCGAGATTATGAATGTATCCATCGCCCCTAAAAGCTTCCTCATCCTCCTTCATCCTTCTCATCCACCATCCCTCGATAGCCACAGTGAGGGGGGAGGGGTTGTCACGATAGATTAGTTTCACAAAATTGTATTAAAAAACTTTTAGTGGCAAAATACTTTTATCAAATGACTCGTATAAGGAACCCAAAATCTAGCAGACACTGTTGTAGAGCCCCAACAGCCTCTCTCTCCTGTGCTCATGCTGGCTGAGCTCAGGTTTGGTTCAGGGTTCCCGTCTGCCCACCACGATTCGAGAAAGGCCAATTCCGGTGGTCCTTGTCCTTACTATGGCTGGTGTTCTGGGCGATGAGATGACAGGGGAGGCTGGACCTTGGGCTGCTGGAAAAAATTACTTGCTCCTAAGAAGAGACATTTTGCCCTTTCCTTTCACTGGCTATTTCCCATGTGGGCTTGGGATGCTTGGAACTACGGCAACTGTCTTGCTGTCTTGAGGGCAGTTAACACAAAGACAACACCCTGAGGAGACCACAAAAAGCAAATGGGAGGAACTCTGTCCTCCATGAGGTTGCTGAGCCATCAAACAGACTGACCCTGAAATTTGTTTTTATGTAAAATGACAAATCTGCTATTGCTTAAACCATTTTGAGTGGGGTTTTCTGTAATTTGCAACAGCAAGCATCCTGAGACCTTAATGTATAAAACAGATGAAAAGTGACAAATTATTATGGAACGTATTATATAGGCTTTAATTTTTAACTTATATTTATTAGAAGTCAAGCAAGGAAATAACAGAAAATCTCTGTGATGCACAATTAGAAATGGAAAGTTAAAGGATGTAGGTTGAAGTCATATCAGTGTAAGCATCCAATTATTTTATAATTTTGTTTTGACTGTATAATAGGGAGGAAAATCTGATCCCCACAATGAGTAGCAGCAAATAGTAAGTTTCTAAAAGAAAAGTTTACTTTGCAAATGCAAGACACTTTTCAGTTAATACTGACAGCAGAAAAAGCTTTATTCCAATATCTGGGTCCACACACACAAAGTTAGGCTGGAAAGCACAAGCTTATACGTTGATGGATAAAAGTCGGTATATGTTATTTGTTTATGATTAAAAGCATATGGTATTTTTAGTTTTTAAATAAAACATTTGGAAAATTCCCAAAAGATCTACACAGAATCTTAAGTTTCTCGGAACACATTTGAAAACTTCTGTCCGACATGTAAATCATGCTAATTATGTGCAATTAATTTAGAATCGAGGTTTCAAATGTGGTAGACGAGATCTTTCACTCTTGCTCTAACTCCATTTTCCAGGAGCTCAAAGCCAGACCTTGTATAATGTCATTCACGTCTGGCAACAAGACAAATGCTCCATTAGCATAATGGGAGATGTGTCCCCAGGAGATGATGATTCACAGAAGAGAAGAGCTGATTGTGGGACCAGAGCACACATATGGCCTCTTTTCCCTTACCTCCACCTCCCTCCTGGTCCAGAACATTCCTTACCTCCCACATCCACCCTCAGCAGCAGAACCACACTGAGCAGAGACCGACAAACCACACAGATGCCGCGCAAGAGAAGGCAGGAGCTGGACCGCTAACTGTGGGGTTGCTGCAGCAAATGAGTCGAGGACCAGAACGAAAAGGAGAGAAGGAAGAAGGGAGTTGGCCCAGGGGACACTGTCTTTGCCTGCTGTGCATCTGGCTTCAGGACACATCTCTGGAGTCCCAGACTAAGGCATCTGAGAAAAAGATGAATAAAACGAGGAAAGTCACTAATCTCCAATACGTACTGTGATGGTTTTAAAATATGTCCATGTGAATCCTTTGTTATCTCTCCCTTTAAAAGGTGGAATCTCATTCCTCTCCCTTTAATTGCGGCTGTATTTAGTGGCTTCCGTCTAACAAACAGGACGTGGTGGAAGGGATGGTGTAAGACATTTGAGATTAGGACATGAAAGGCGAAGTGGCTTCCTCCTCGTTCTCCCTCTTGGATCACTCACTCCGGGAGAAGCCAGCCACCACGTGATGAGAATGCTCAAGCAGCTTCATGGGAGGCTCACGTGATGAGGAACTCATGCAAGTTTCACAAGCATGGACATATGTCAACTCTCATATTTGAAAATTGCTAAGAGAGTAGATCTTAAACAAACAAACAAAAAAGCTATAACTATATGAGGGGATGAATGTTAACTAAACGTATTGTGGCAATTACTTTGCAATAATATGCATATTCTGTACACCTAAAACAAATATAATGTGATATGTCAATTATATCTCAAAAAAAAAAAAAAATTCAGTTGCCCAAAGGAAGTTTATTGGCGTGTTCCATGGTTTGTTCCTCCAAAAGTCTAACTCCCTGGACTTGGAGCAGGGACTGGCGCTGCTGAATCCAAAAAGTGAAAACCACTCCTTCCTAGCTCAGGAGCAAACTCCACCTTCTGCACCAGCGTCAAAGCTTCAAGGGCACTTCCCAGAACTCCTGACTGTGGTTTAGAGACTCCTATGTGTTTGGAGAAAACCAGTTGGGACACTAAGATCAAAGGAAGAAAAGAGAGACGGGAGGTAAAGAGCAACCAGTATTTTGACAACTTTTGCCAGCATCCGTTAGGAAAATGAGCTATGACTGTGTTTGCAGCCACAGGCCTCTGTCTTTGCCAACACAAAGGTCAATCAATGTGTGTTTCTTGGCACGGTCTTTTCTTTTTGTCTGTTTCTTCATTTCTCCTCATTATGCTTTTTCCTTTTGACTTTAAAAATAGTCTCTTAGGAGAGAAATATAGGTCCTTAATGTAATTCTTACAAGTCATATTTGATACATAGTGATCTAAAGGTTGTATTTTAGTCAAATAAGAGATACCAGAAAGTTCTAGGTCAATGAAAAAGGAAGACGTGATTTATCAAAAGCAGATGGTTTTACAGTAGGAAAAAATGTTCCCTAAAAGGTAGTATGGGCAAGAATCCTATAGGCCTATGGCAACTCAGCTAAGGGTGTGAAGCAGTCTCAAGTGAAACAGTATTTTGAAGTGTTCGTTGTTATCAGCAGGAGAAGGAGGAGAGGAAAAAGAAGCAGTGGCCATCACCAAGGGACAGATGCTCGATCCAATAAAGTAACAATCCCTGCAAACTTTAACTATTGTATTTGCAAAACCATATGCGTAAAATTTGTGGACATTCCCCCCCCCAACCCTCTTCTAACACAATAAAAGATTAATTTCATGAAAATCCTTGTGTTTTCCTTAAGGATTTGGCCCCAAACAGTGCATCTTTAACTCTGAAAACAGAATAATGGGTCCTTGAAAGATTTATCTGAAATCAAACGCAGTTGTCATTCCATGTCGATAATCTCTGTCATTCATTATCATATTCAGCCCATCATTTACGTGCAGATGACACTATCGTTTATGGTGGTAGATTATGCTAGGAGAAAGCTTCGTATTATCTTCAGGCTGATTTAAATGAGCTTTAAGATCATCTGGCACCATCTAAATTACTCTCAAATATTAATGAAACAAAGATCACGGTATTTGGCTCAAAACAAAAAGTTGGGAGAACTGAAAAACTGCCATGCGGCATGACCTTGGAAAATGTAGACAGATGTCAAATATTCGGACTGGAGACACGACCTGCCTCACCTGATAATATCACCGACCAGCAAAAAGGACAGAAAAATCCCAACTCCTTATTCAAGTACACGAAATTTTTTTGAAACTGTTTTCCATCTCTGCAACATTGCAGTTATGTGCCTTGGGTTTTGCTGGTTTTATTTATCTGAATGCAGCTCAACATTTGTTAGCCAAGTTAAAAATGCTCTCTCCTCTCTATCTGGACAGATTTGCCTTGAATTATACATCTCATAAACACTGCCGTCTGTCGTCTTTTAAACAATTGGCTAAAAATTAGAAGACTCTCTCCATTTTGTTGGCATAATAGCTTCCTTCACACTCTATTTCCTAATATCAAACCACTTAGCTCTTGTTTTTCAGTCATCTGTATTTTCTCAGCAAAATTTGGTGGATGGAAAGAAAAGCCACGGCTGAGAGAAGCAATCCTTCGACAGCCCATAAATTCAAGTTCCATGTGTGTGCGTTTGCATGAATGTGGGCACATGCAAGTACTTAAGTGGGAACATGTCCTAAATTATGCAGATAACCTTTCTGGACCCCTTTTACTCTCAAATGTGTCACCAAATGGGTAGGAAATTCCTCAGCTGCCAACCCAGGATATGATGGGGCCCACGAGATGCCACAGTTGAAGCAAGAACACTGCCATTTCCTTAGCTGCTTTTTTCTGGAGACGATGCAGATGAGCCCAGGTCTTGGCTACAGAGACAGCTAAGCCTCTGGCCAGTGACCGAGCTGAGCCACCTGCAAGGTAGGAATGGTGGGGGTACTCAGGACGGAAACGATGAGAGAGTTCTTGGAGCAGACATCCATCTTTGTTGGTGGTGTTGTTACTGCTAGTGGTTTCCTTTACTACAATTTGCCTGACTCTTGAACGAGTCACCCAGTCATCAGTGTAACTCAGACACATCTCTACGGCCTCCTCAAACCCATTAGCAGCAACTGCTGCCTCCTGGGAGCACAGATTTCTTTTCCCGAGGACCTCCGGAGGCACCGTCTCTTAGATGGTCTATGCACATGTGTCTCATACCTCATCCTTTCACTGGCCAATGTTCCTCCATCTCTGCTCATGTAAGAGAAGGAAGGTGAATCAGAGGAGGGTTGAGTGTGTGGATATGTGGATGAAGGGCTGGGTAGTGACTACATAGAGCAAGAAAGTAGGTGTGTATTTTGTTGCTGGCTCAACAGACCTTCTCTTCATATCTTTAGCAGATAAAAAGCGAGAGTGAGGACAGGAAGAATAGCCTGGGGGAAGCCACGAGGATGACACAGTCATCTCTCTTAAGGGCATGGCAGCGTGTAGTAGTTGACTTCACGTGTACCCACCCATTCACCCACTGGTAGACCATGCTTGTGTCAAGTGACTATTTTTAATCTTAGTTTTCAAGGCTCAGTAGGCTCAGTTATTTCACCTAATTTTTTTAAGCCTCAGCTAAATTTAAATTTGAATTATAAAATTTTTAAAAATTAAAATTCAGTGATTTAGGTGCGCTGGCCACATATCACGAGCTCAGTAGTGATATGTAGACGGTGCAGAATTATAGACCCTTTCCAGCTCCTCAGAAGAGGATGCTGAACAGCGCTGCTCACAGCTGCACACGGCTGGAAGGCAGAAACGAGACTGTAGCTGTCTCTGTTCATGGCCCCTGGCAGATCACCACACAGAAACAAATTATTAATTAAATCGCTGAATAAAGGAACAAGTGGTCTAAGTATCATCTATTCTAAGAAACTGGTCCTCTTGGGTTTTGAATAATTCTTTAGTTCACACAGGCGGCGATGTCTGTGGTCACGGTCGCTGCCCCCACTTCCCCCTCCCAAGCAGCAGCTCCCTTTAAGCGGTCCCCTTTGCTCCTTTGCCCCTGGAACCTGCCCTTGTCCAGCCGCATTGAATACCTCGCAAGCCCTGTGACCTGCCTCTAAAAGACACAGCTGCATATAAAGCAGTCCTCGGGGCCGTGCTTGCTCCATGCATCAGGGGAGTGTAGACACTAGAATTGTGTCGGTGTAGACAGAAGCTGCTCACTCACTGGCCAGGCGTGACGACAGTCCAGGTTGGCCTGCCAAAGGCCAAAGGCCCCGCGGGGCGGTGCCCCTCCACACAAGCCTGGGGTTCGTCCTGTTGCCAGGTGCGATGTCACTGAAGCCTCGGCGTTCTCCCGCCTCTCAGGATAAGAGCATCAAATCCAGGTGACGGGAAAGGTCACATTCCAGGGAAACTTCTGCGGAAACGTCCCGCTCCCCTGGAGTCCAAAAGCAGGCTTTGCTGTGAGGATGGTGCCCTGCCCTTCAGACAAGGGCTCTTGGAAGGGGCTCTGCTGTTCTCCCCTGGAGAGTCCGCCTTCTCTTATTCGAATGGCTCATTTATTACGTTTAGCCTCTGTCTCCCCCTTCCATTGGGCTATAAGCCCCTAGAGGGCAGGGATTTTTGTGTTTTATCTCCTGATAAACACCCAGTTCCTAGAACTCCTTGTACTGATCACATTGTTGGTGCTCTGTAAACATCTGTTCAATAGAAAAAAACGCTATTTCTTATAGTTATTAATTGGGTCACATAATCTCGAATGGCCTTGCTGTTTAACCTGTGCATGGGTCCTTCCACACTTCTTCATTTTTTTTAACTTATCATCTTAACTTTTTTTTCTTCTTTTTTTTTTTTTTTTTTTTTTTACTGGTGAGGTAGACTTAGCAAATAGCTTCTAATAACATGGTTTCTGCACAATGTCCCTTCCAGACAATCAGGATTTTGGGGCCCCCTTCAACAGTGTCCTGGGAGCCTGGCCTGGAGCTTTATGACGGGGTCTTCTAGAATGTCAAGGTCATAGGCCAGAGTTAAGACTACAAAGAGCTGAGTTGTCATGTCCAAGTGGACACGATGAGCAGGTCTACGAAGATGCAAAGCTAAAGAACCAGGAGCCACAGTGACCTGGTGGACAGGGAGGAGCAGTCAGAGGCAGGTGAAGCTGCGAAGGTCTTGGGGTCCCGGGGTGTGGTCTGAGAGCTAAGTCAGGGTGCAGACCAGAGAGAACAGTTACGTTCCAGACCAATATTTCAGTGTAGCACTGGTTTGACTTGGACCCCATCCATAAACGGAGAAGTGACTGCCAAATGGACCCCATAATGAGGCTGTTTTTTTTTAAATCAATAATGTAGTGGGGGAGGCCGAGGGCTGGAACACGAGGCGCTTGTAGAAAGGGAGGTTTCACTGTCACAAAAAAAGAAAAAACAGCTCATCTCGCTGCGGACCAAAAGGATCAGACTGGCGTGCGGCCAGGGTAGCCGCAGTCCAGAGCTTTGATGTTGACCGTTCTCAGGTTTTCTCCATTTTCCTCCTTTTTCATTTTTTTAATTTTACTTTCTGTTTTCTGTTCATGTGTATTTGTGCGTTGTTTTTATTTTTTCTTGGTGTATTTTCTTTTTGATCCGCTTTAGTTCTGAAATCAATTTCTCTTTGAAAACCTCAGCCTATCTGGCTTGTGAGAAGAGGGAAAAAAGAGAGGGCTTGTGGCTTTGTCAGTGTTGAGCCCAAGGAAGAGAGGTCCTCCAGGGCAGGGCGTGGGGGTGACAGGCCTCCCTCAGGGAATCAGCCCCGAATGATGGACAGCATCAGGCTCTGCTCACACAACTTCCTGCCCCTGGAAGGTCCCTCTGCAGGGCCTCTGTCTGCCCCAAACTGGAAAGCCTCTGTGTCCTTCCAGAAATGCGAAGTGTTCCCAGGAACCAAGCCTTATTTTAAAATACAGGTTTTATTATTATTCATCTACGGTAGGACCAACAGACCAGTAAACGACCGCCGTTGAAAAGATGTTTTTTCATACTCACACGTCCCAAGAGGAGGGCATGGCAACACCACGGGGAAGGGACTCATGGCTAGTCACCAGGCAGAGGGAGAGAGAAAAACAGGGAAACTGTGGCAAAACCTTTATTGTGGTTTCCATGGGAACAATCCATGAGCCAGGGTAAGCGGGCATGGGACTGGCTAGTGTGAATGATTTCAGCAGGCTTGGGGGCACAGGGACTGTCCCCAGTCGCCTGGTACCTGGCCCTGTTGTGTTGGGACATGTGGATAATGGCCTGGAGTATGACAGCCTCAAATAGGAGGTGGCTGGGCCCCGGACTGGTTGGTTTGGATATGAAAGGCACGCTTATAAGCTAGTCGAGTTGTTTGCTCTCTCTAGGAATTAGCTGGTCCTAGGAGGGGTGGTTTCTCTGAGTCGGCAAGGCCCCAAGATGTCAAAACATCAAAAATACACAATAAAAAGGCATAATTAGCTGTGCACAGTGGCAGTATCACAGCCAACGGGGTTTATCCAAGGCACGATTATTGCTAATTAAAAAGACATTATTAATGCAATGCAGGGGGCAGCTTAGTGCAGAGAGAAGGAGCATGGGCCTTGGAGTCAGAGGCCACTAACAGGGCACTAACCCCTCATTCTTTCTCCTGAACCAAGAAGCAGCTGTAGATCAGGAGCCCCTGTGTCACAAATATCCTATTACCTTAGTCTACTCCAAATCAATGACCATCCAAACTGACCCATGAAATAAGAGGCTGAGGAAAGGGAGATAGGTGGAAAGCCAGAGAGACCCATCCCAACCCTGCATCACACTGGATGGGCTGGAGGACACAAGAGATAGACAGAGAAGTCAGAATTTAGGTAGGTGAGGAAGAAACAAAATGAGACATAAAGTGAAAGTTGAGTGAGGCGACGTATTTCAGGAGCCAAGTCTCCCACGTTAGTCCCTCCAACCTGTCAGGTCAAGCCCAGGGGGTCAGGAGGAGATGGATAAGAGGCAGTAGTAAGAATTCTTGCATAAGAAAAACCTAAAGTGCTTGGAAACTTAGTTGGGCTAATTCTCATTAAGTGATAATAACTTAATATATATTTCCATCCAGAAGTACTTTTTATAGAAAGAACACACCAATAAAAAAAGAGAAATCACAAGAAAAAGCCGATGCCTACCCTAGCAGTAGTTCCCAGTCCCAAGCACTGCTTCTTCTTTAAAAAAAAAGAGTTGATTTCATAATACTGCAAACCCTCTACATGCTTTCTTTCCTGGAGGTTCACCAATTAACACTGGCACCTCAAGAGCTCAGAGAGGACTAGGGGTAAGAGAACCTGTTTAACCTTGTTCAACCCAGTGTCTGTCTCCCAAATGATTTTATCGTGAAACCCTTTCCCCTCTCCAAGCAAAAGCTATTACCATCCCAAACTCCGTACGTTGGACTTAAGCGACGCATCTTTAATGGTGAGATGTTATATACCTTCCAATAAGCGAGGAAGATCACCTCCAGCGGGGTACCCCACACATGGGTTCCCTGCCCGGGCAGCGCTACTGCATAGATTCAGGATCCAGGAGAACACAAGTCAGGGACAGGAGAGCCAAATCTGCTGCGAGGCAGCCTGTGGCATTGGGGAGGTACCAACTGTTCAGACTGAGGGCAAAACTTGAAGTCCAAGGTCAACAGCTGAATATAGAGAAGAGTCCAGGACACAGGACCAACACCTTGAGATAAATATTGACAGTTTGCTCACAGTTAGAAGGGGCTTTTATTGTGCCAGTCCCGTGGACAGTAGCCCCAGCCGTGGGGTGTCTTAAGAACACAACGTGGCCTTGAAGACTGGGGCCTCCCAAGGCGAACCATAAAGCCAGCCCCACATTCGGTGAGATGCCCACGGTCACCGAGAGTGGTAGTAAGAAACAGAGTGGTGGCTGTGCTAACATCACTATTCATAGTGAGGGACGATTGTACGAATTCCAATCGTACAGAAAATCAAGCTTCCAGGTACGGGGAGGGCAGACGTTGTCACATGGACCAGAGCCACACTATTCATTAGAGTAAGAGACAATCTCCTGATGAAATGACCCTGTGTGGGCCCATTCACCCTACGAGATTTGCAAGGGACGAGAAATTATCTAACTGGCCAGGAAAGTTTAAACTGTACCCGATGCAGAAGTGGGTAGCACAGACCTGTCAGGCTGAGAAAGGAGTCGTCCCGTGCATACACAGTAATATTATCACAGAGAAAGTGGATGAGCAAGTCCCACAGACGTTCTAATAACAGGGACTAACACTCAATTGAATGCTCCCCTGGTGACAAGGGTCGGGCTAAGCATTTTACCGGGATTATCTCATTTAATCCTCACAGCAGCTCCATGAAGCTTAGCAAGGTTAAGTATTTTGCCCCAGGTCAGGGCAGCTTTAAGGGCTGGAACCCATCATTAGTTCTGGCAGTCAATCTCCAGAGTCCACTTCAAATGTTGGGTTTTTTCTGTATCCCCATAAGGCCCACAGACATGCTCCTTACCCCAAGACATTCGCCAAGTCCTCCCTTCCTTCCCCACGCAGCATCCTCTCCCCACAACACTAGCCCCTCTCTCTGCTGACAGTTCTGCCCTTTGCAAGTACTTCCCAATGGGTCTAGCACCCAGTGGGCTATAAAGTAAACTAAGATTTGAGCGCCCATCCTGAGGGACAGTACGGTGGGACCTGAGGTAGCCAGACACCCTGAGCTGGTAGTCCTGTGTGCCAGTGTTAAGCTACTGCCCCCGGGCTCCAAACCACCCGCTCTGCTCTGTGACACTGGTGCTGGAGAGTGGCAAATACGTTTCTCCTTTTGCAGATGGCTCCTTGTTCTAACTACACGGGGAGCGAGAGGGAGGATGGGAGGCAAGAGGAGGAAGAGAGGACTTACTCCTGCCTGTTCACTGGCTGTTCAGTCAGCAACGACCTAGCATCAGCTCCTCACCTCCACAGTGGCGGTGGGTTCGGTTTCCAGCTTTTGTCCACCCTCCCAAAATGCATCTTGCTGCCCTCAGAAGGACCAGCAGGACAGGCGGCGCCCTCCGCAACTTCCTGGGCTCCCTCCTCCAAGCACCTTGGTCATCGGGGGCCGCAGATCAGTGACCCTCCTCAGAGGACTGGTCCCCAGCTCTCTGGGTTGCTCTTCTGAGCTTGAGGTCTGATAATCCTCACTTCTCTCTTCTTTTTCCCCAGCCTGCAGGTGGCAGGGGACAGATCTTCCACTTGGGTTACCTTCTCAGTTCTAATGCCTGTTTTCCCCGTTCCCTGTATTCAACTCTCTCTATTGAAATCATTAGAGCAGTTTCTGATTTCCTGAACTCGACCAGATTAACGTACCTGGCTATCCCTGTGTGCCCTACAAACACCATTTTCCACGTGTGTCACGACAGAAGAAAGGTTTGGGAAGCACTGCCCTCACCTTCCAACAAGGACCCAGGAAGCGGCCAATAGACAATACAGAGTTCATTTCACAAATAGGCACACCCAGGAAAATAATTGCAAAATCAGAGTTGAAAGGGGCGCTTGTGGGCATTTAACAGTTCTAGATGCATGCCTGTGCCCTCCTGGGACTGGACACGCAGACCAACCATGACTGTCGCGAACTCTGAATCCGAAGGCACTCCTGAACGGTGGCAGTGTCTTCCCTGCTCCAAAGCTAAGCTGTTATGACACAGCGAGTTTGAAGTTCAGACTTCTTTAAATATTAAAAGCAAAATGTAGGATTGCATCTATTAATTAATTACCCACTATTCATCGAGCACCAGCAGATGCTGCCCCAGAAGATGTGTACTTGCAAATAAGTGCCGAAGGTAACCTCTGAATATGCATGGATTTCCCTTTATAGCTCGGCCGAGCTTTCAGTGACTGCTCAGTAGGCACTTCTCAGAAGTTCCCATTGTTGTTGGGCTATTTTTATTCTTCCCGGATGAATCGAAATATGACGCGCTATCCCAATGTTAAAATCCTCACTCTGACAGAGCCATTATTATTTACTTGATACCTTCAAAAACATTTCATGGCCTGTTCCTTACCTCAGCGTAAACTTAAGTGCTCTCATCACTAAATACCGCATGCTGAATGAACAGAAATAAATGACATCAGTGCTTGGAGAATTTACAAAACCAGCAACTTGAAAAGCCAGGCCAGTGTGCATTCCCATGACCCAGACTCCTTCTAGAAGGGAGGTGCTGACGTGCTCTTAACACCAGGATTGGGCCAGTTCGGTGCAGGTCAGCATTCCAGATGGCTTGATTAGAAACTAATCATTTAGGGCTAAAGGTGTCCTAAGTAAAAACATCACGATGATAACAATACTGCTTAGTAATTCTCCAGTACAGCTCACAGTTCTCTACTCATATCTACCCATCCTGATGGGCTGAATCGTGGCCTCCTGAAATTTATATGTTAAAGCCCTAACAGGCAGTACCTCAGAATGTAATCGTATTTGGAGACAGGGTCTTTAAAGAGGTAATTAAGTTAAAATGAGGTCCTTAGGGTGTGCTCTAATCCAATATGACTGGTGTCCTCACAAGAAGAGATGGTTGGACTTCACCTGGGTCTCTCAATTCACCCCTGCATGGATGGGGTCTAGCCTAACCCTCTCCCTTACTTGCTGGCCACAGCCCTATTCTCCAGCCCATGTGACAACCACTGGTAAACAGATATTTTCAGAGAACAGTAGATGAATAGATTATTAATGTAGAACAGAGCCCACACAGAAAATTAAACGACCCATTTTTTTAAGACCCAATATTAGCCATTAATATCAACTTGCTCAAAACACTTCAGACTTCATCAACGCCTGCTGTTTTCCTGCGAGAAAAATTTTGGCAGTGTTATAAATTCTTCTATAATCTTTAACTATTTGAAAAATGTCTCAGGGTTAGAAGAGCCCAAACTTCTATTTGATGGAGATATACCAAAGTTTGTACGTATCCTTATGGGAGAAGTGGAACTTCTATACCCTTAATTAGGTTTTCAAACTGCAAATGTTAAGATAACATTTTGGAAGATGGATCCGACATACAAAATGGTTGATGTAGTCTTTCAGGACTGTCTGTTTGAAAGAGAGGATGATATATTTTCCTAAGTAAATCAATTAGAACCCACTAAAACATCATCTTAAAATTATAGTGCTAGATGGAATCGTATGGGTCATCTAGTCTGTATCTATCTTTTCTTTGAAAACAACCACTTTTTTTTTTTTGCAGAAATGTAATGTATAAAAAAGCTGAAAGTTGAGCTTCTCTGGTTGAAGTGAGGATGGCAGGTCTTGAATCTTCCCTACTCAGCCTCCTTCTTGCCCCTTGAATTTTCCCGGGACACTAGGACTCCGAGGAGCCCATTCATTTTGCAGACCTGGACACTGAGGCCCAGATGGAAAACGTTGCCATGGCCGAGGCTGAGCTTTTGAGAAAGACATAGCCAGGCCCAGAACCCGTCTCCTAAGGCCCAGTCATGGCCTTTGCTTGTGTCACATCGTGTTGGTCATCCTGACTTAGTATTCCTATTTGACAAACTGGGTCCCAGGACCACTTCAATGCCTCAATCAGTTGCAGCTTTCACTGCCAGGAACACAACTCTGTGGGCAAGACACAAAGGTCAGCAACCGTGACATCAAGCAAATCTCTTAAGTGACCAGAATTTGAAAGCAGAAAGAGAATGGAAAATACAAAAGCCAGAAGTGCTGACTCAGTAGGTTTAGGGTATGACCCCAGAATCTGTATTTTAACAGAGATCCCAGGTGGCCCTGATGACATGGTCCGCAGTCCCCACTGTGAGATACACAGTGGGGAGTTCTTTAATTGTTCTTTGTCTTTGAAATTTAAAGCGTTCTCTGGATAACTAAAGTGTGTTCGAATTTTAGAAGCTCCGAACTTCTAATCGAACTTTCAATCTTACAAGAGCGTTATTCACCTCTCCTCAAAGTAAGAGTGCCCAGGAGGTTTCTCACTCTCCCAACAGCATCCTGGCCAATTCCATCACAGCTGGACCGTCAGTCCAGGCCATCTTCGTGGGAGAAGCGACAGGAACAGATGTAAGGAACAAAACTGTTTTGTTCCCATAGAAAATTAAACAAGCAATAAAGACATACACCAAGGTATTGTGTGTAACAATGACAAAAACTGCCTCTTAAGGGAAAGCTCATCTAAATGTGAAAGTAGAACTAGCTTTCCAAGGTCAGGTGCTCAGATAGTATAGAGATGGGTCTAAGAAGCTAAGAAGCAAAGGTTAAGAATCTAGAGTCTAAATCTTACACTGAGGAATCCCTGTGTTAAGCTGCACCAAACCCAGATGTTTTTACTGGTGATTATTACTGTGATAATTCATTTAACTAGGAATAAAATAGGGCATGATTGTTTACTGCTGCCTGTTTCCCCAGACATACAGAGAAATGAGAAGAAAAATCTCAGAGGTTTTATTCTTGGCTAAATGGAATAATTTTCTCAATTAACCAGGAATAAAGACAGCAACAAAATAATTTGCTTTTGCATTATACAATAGTTGTAAATAGATTTCTTACACCTCCTTGCATGGGAAAGTCAAGGTGGAAACTGGCTGCCCGGGAGCTGAAAACATCTTGAGTTTGGTTTCCATCTGAAAAGACACAGTCCTTAGAAACCTACTCACGCTGCCGGCCTTGGCATGAGCCTTCCACATGCTATTCTTGGTTTCTCTCCTCTGTACGGAGCCCATTCCAAGGCCAAGAGACAGAGGGTTGAATTGTGAGAAGATGAAATATGCTTCTGAAAGCTCGCAGGGACACGGGGGAGAACAGCATGCCAATCTGATAGAAGGCAGACAGGAGCTGGGTTATTGGTGAACCCTTAATATAAACTCGGAATTGATGGCGGTTGATGAGCATCTTCGTGATCAGGGCAAAGCACACCCTCAGGGAGCTACTCCACTGTCACTGTGTCAGGCTGATGGAGTCCAGGAGGAGGGCACAGCGACATGTGACACCCTCACACATATTTTGAAGAAAAAACTATTTGTCACTGTCAAACTGACACAAAATCGGCCAGAAATTATGCAACAGAAACCACAATTGTAAGGAATAAACTATACCTATGTTTCTTCACTAGCAGGGCAGAAACTGATTTTTCTCCTTTAAAGATGATTTTTTAAAAGAGAAACTAAGAATACTTCTCTCCAAATAAAATTTCTATTTATTATAGAAAATTTCTATTTATTAAAGGATCTTAAGTGAGAATCCTTTTTTCCACCTCATAGTTAGACGTCTTTGATGCCGTCTCTCATCCTCTACTACCTCAGCCTCTCCCTTGACCTCACCCAGAATTTCTGGAAGAGGCTGAACAGGCTCTGAGATGTGACCATGGCCCAACACGTGATGAAGTTCACGTTCAGGACCAAGGACAGCGGTCCAGGAGCAGTGACTGCCTCGCTCCTGGCCCCTTCCTCTCCCCGCCCCCACCCCACACTTCAGTCACATCACACCCCTGAGCAGAAGAATGTGGTCCCTACGGTCCAGATGAGAAACCTACATAGGGCGCAATTCCCATATAAGAAAAGGAGATGTCTCCACAGCAGTCCCTTTCTTATCAGTCTATAAATACATCCAAGTTCAGGGATGAGACCCGCAAACTTTTAAGTGTTTATTTACTAGCTCCTTGGGTGAGTCTCCCCTGCTGGCTTACTTTGGAAGATGGCAGTTGCACATATGGGAGTGGGGAGACTGGGGACCTTTGTTTGAGCCCCACAGGCACAATGGCTGCTGTGTTCTCCCCTTGATCCTCATCCCTGCTGAGCCAGCTCCACCCTGCCTCACCGTGTCCCCGAGATCATCACGGCCTTTCAGAGAAGCTCAGTCTGAGACATAAGGACCCAACCCCCTTGGCCATGTCTGGGCCCACCGATGTCTTGGAGTTACACATTCAACCTTCAGGAAGCCTTACGAGGAAAGAAACTTGCTTCTTTTTGCACCTTTTGCAGTAAGGTTACAGCTCAGGCATCTCCTGGGATAATGTGCTTTTGCAAGATAGAACAGAAGGTACAGAGGATATAAATATCCTACAATTCTTTTAAATACCTTTATTTATAGAGATGAAAGTGAGGAAGCAGGATTAATTGCCACAATATGAAGAAAGTAGAAATTAATTAAAAATGAACATTTTAGCATGCCATCAAAAGGTTTGGGCTCCCTTTGAAGGTGCCCTTCACAAACAGAAAGAGGTCACAGCGAAGAGATTATTCTTTTCCTGATTTAGTCATTTCTCTCTCTCTCTCTCTCTCTCTCTCTCTCTCTCACACACACACACACACACACACACACACACACACACACACACACCTAAGTATACTTAGAATATTGAGGTCAGAGGAGAGAGATAAAAAGATAGCACATCTTAGCTAACCCCATTTTCTCCGTTTCAAGGCTGAACTGAAAGATGAGAAGTTCCAGTGAGTCTAGAATCTATGCTAAACCTAAAAAGGCATCCAGGAGCCAAGAATCGTGTTCTGGATCTTGACAGGGTTGGCAAAGCCTAGAGCAAATGGTCACTGCCTAGTAGCACGTAGGGGCAAATGGCCCATTGAAAATGCTAAGGGGAGAGGCAGGGAGAGACAGTCATGACAGCCCAGGGAGCTACCCCGGCCGGCTGGGTACAGCACTGCACCTGAATCTGTCCAGGGTTACCTTTGGCCCCTTGGAAAGCCTCCCAGGGAAGAACAGAGCATTTATTACACGTCCCTGACACCCCGGCTACAGTAGTAATAACTGAGAATGGAGATAATAGGAAAAGAGGCAGGCAGAAGCAATGGCGTGCCGGAATCCTTTTATTCATTTAGTCAAGAAAACATTAATTTGAGTAACAAAGCTAAAATAACTTCTACAAAGTCCATGTTGTGTGGCCATTTGAATCAACAACAAAAACTGACCCATTCTTTCTTGCCACTGCAAAGTTCTCCGTGACACCGAATTGGTCTCAAACTTACTCCTCCGTATTCAAAGGCCCCTTTGCTCAGTGTCCCCTTGAGTCTGTTCTGTTGGATAAATAATCCAGTCTCTTGGACTGAGAAACGTTGGCATCCGTTTTCCTCCTGAACAGAAAATATCCTTCATGTTTTGATCCCCTTCCCCCAAATCGTTCACATATCCCCCCAACTCTCTCTCCCACTGCGTTTCTCCTCTCTGAAAGGGATACCCTCCAGCCAGACACGACCCTCCACTGTCTGCGTGGAGGAAGCTGTCAGTCCTTTGCTTTTCTGAGACTTATTATCTTGGGCAGAACCTTAGGAAAAGGGAGAAGGGAGCCGGGCCAGGAAAGAATATGCTCTGAGATATTGTGGGTCGAGAGAGGAAGCCCGGCACTTGATCAGTTTAAATTCCTGCTATTTCTGCCCCTCAGAGGGTCCGACGTCTTCTTGCCAAATTAGCCATACTGTCAGAGTTGGACATTTTAGCAATACAATGTTGGCATCTAGGGTATCTTTCTGCACGATGAGCACTCTTGCTATCGATTCCCCCAGGTACCTGGTACATAATGCTAGTCGGATTTCGACACTGCCATGAACAATTGTAGTCTTCCGGAAACACTTACGTCGGGGTCCCTGCCTAATGGATCTTGGTTATCCCCATAGAAGAGACCGACATCCTCCCTTAAGATTTGCTCTGAGTAATTTCTTTAAGCTCTTTTCTTAGGAACCTATTTTCTAGGGATGGGTTGAATCAAACCCAATCATATAGACTTTTCTCCTCTAAAGGAAAACTGTCCCTCTTGGGTTGCTGAGGTACAACTAACGGGTTTCTTTTACAGGCAGAAGATGCAGGTTCAGATGGTCAGTTGTTTTTTTCTCAGAAACATGAAGCTATTTTCAGCTCCCTGTGAAGTGTTACATATACATACACACGTGTTGTGTATATATACATATATACACATTTATATATATGAAATTTTGAAAGCAGATCAGGAGAGGGCCTCTAACACCTCCTAACAACATCCCCCTGTGCTACTGCTGAGGGAGGATGACAGGGGAGCAGAAGTGATCTTCCCCTCAGACAAAGCACAGCTCTGACCACCCACAAAACCCATTCCACTAAAGCCACAGAAAGCTCATGTGCACCTTCGCCTTTGCCCTCTGTCCTGCCAGGCCCGCTCTGCATCACCAGCTAGATCCCTTCACGTGGAGACGGAGACAAATCTCTGTCTTGGGAGAAATGGCTCTCAGTGGTGCCAGCTAAGCCCACAGAGGCTCGGTTGGGTGGGAGCTACTCCCACCCCAGAAGGAATTAAATAAGGACTGTGGAAAAGTTAAAATCCTGGAGAGCTGTGGGGGCTGAAATGAACCAGCCTATTACCCGGCACCTCTCTTACAGGGAGGGTTAATGTATCACACAGAATCCAATCCCTTCTTACAAAACCAGTGCAGGTTTCATTCAGTGTGATGAGGCATATTGCAAGATTTCAGAAAATCAATTTTACCGAGAGCCATATTAAACCCCAGGGAATATAACACTACATGTACCGCACATAATTTTTGTTATTACTCAGAGGACCACTGGGGAAATTATATACTTAGCCCGACAAAGGGTAACGGCCGCCTTCATTGTCTTGGGCGGCCCCCACCCTGCTTACCTCTGTGAAACAACAAATACGAATGGTAGGGCTCCAAACTGGGACTCACCGAAGCTCTGCAGAGTCGGCAGCATGATAACAGTGAGCGAAAGTGACTTGATTTTCCAAAGATGGCAACCGCTCCTTCTATGGGGTATTAATAACCCACGCTAAAAACTAACAGGCATTCTGGCTACTGCCTGTTTTGACCAAAGCCCTATTCCGATGCAGTCTTCTAATTTGAGTTCATGGAGTCGCATCCGCAAAGGAGGCCACAATGAGCTCAACACGGCTTTCAACTGGTCTGCCAGGCTAATATTCCCAGAGAGCTGCATTTCTTAGTAACACACTTGTCCACTGTGGCCAAGGAACATTCTCATCTATACTCATGTGGTCTCTTGGAGACTTTTTATGCAAAGCAATAAACCAAGCTAACTTTTTTATGGGATTCCCTCAACATGGAGCTGATGGCAGGGAGTGAAGACCTGAGCTAACTGTGGCAATAGCCTCTTTCTCTAAAGGCCATTCAGGCTGATGGCAGAGGGTGTGGAGAGTGTGTGTGTGTCGGGGGAAAGAGGGAAGGAGGAGGGGTGCAGTTCTCCGATCCTACAGGATTCCAAAAGCCCCAGAGCTGCTCTTACTGACCCTTGTTCTAGGACTGCCCTGTGTAATGTGCCAGCAATTATCCCTATGTGTTTATTGAAATTTAGATTACTTAGATTGCATAAAATTGAAAGTTTCTTAGTTGCACTAGCCACACCTCAAATGCTTAATAGCCACATACGGTCAGTGGCTACTATACTGGGCAGCAGAGGCACAGAACATTTCCACTATCACAGAAAGTTCTACTGGACATTGCTCAGTAGTTATTCGATTCTAGGGTCTTTAGAGTTATTACACTGGCCTGAGAGTTTAGGACAGGCTGGAGTTATTGCCCATTATTTTCCATATCCTCTTTCACTAGCATAAATTGGGGTCATACGTGACTTCATTATGGTCTTTCGGACGGAGAAACTCTTTTCCATCAGACCAGAACCAGCCTCCGGAAAAACTCAAAACTGGCTTTGGAAATCAAGAAATGAAGACAAAAACTGTGAGCTGTGGGACAAAGCTGTTATTTGGGAATGTGGAATGAAAGGGTTTCATTAGCCCAATGGATAACCTGTACTAGACTTGTTCTGAGAAAAACCGTATCTCCTCTAAATTCATATATTGAAGTCCTAACCTCCGGTATCTGAGTGTGACTGTACTTGGAGACAGAATCATTAAAGAGGTCATTAAAGTAGCATGAGGCCATAAGGTGAACCCTACCCGAATATGACTGATGTCACTATAAGAAGAGAAGATTAGGACACAGGCACACACAGAGGGACGACCGTGTAAAAACACAGATGTGAGGGCTGTCTACAAGTCAACAAGAGGAGCCTCAGAAGAAACCGGCCCTGAAGACACCTGGATCTGAGACTTCTGGCCTCCAGAACTGTGAGAAAAGAAATCTCTGTTGTTCAAACCGCTCAGCCTGTGGCACTCTGCTGTGGCCACCCTCATAAATGAACGTGACTACCTGAAGATTCTCCACAGAGCAGACCAGAGGCCCACGCATCACAGACGGTCCAGATTTCTTCACATGGAGCGGGAGGTTTTCTGAGGATACCCTGCCCATCATCCTAATTTTTACCTCAAGCATGACAAAGCAGCTATTTGCACAGAGGATTACGGTTCTGTGCCTTTGTCTGTAGGGATATTCAGGCTTTGATGCCACTCACAAAGCCAGTGGGGCAACTGGAGCATCAGGAAGTGACTGACAAATTACCCAACAGAAAGGGCAGAACATTTCAGAAGAGTGTTTAAAACTGTCATTTTGCCTCCACTGATATGATGCTGTGACATCCGTTACCAATTTTTATGTCAACTCTAAATTAGATTTGTGTGTTTGTTTACACACGTCGAGTTATACACATACACGACACACAGATTTAGCAGCTGTTCACAGTCGCTCTTCGAGGTGTTTAACAAAAATTAATTAATGCGACACGCAACCTGCCCTATGTTCAGTGTAACATGCGAAACCCCACAGGGAATATGATGAAAACTTTAAAACAGAGTGAAGTTCTGATGCTAGTACCTTTTGTTTAATAGGCTTCTTGGAATGACTCAGGAATTAACTAAGGAATGGAGATTTGAGGCCTGTTTAAGAGAAGGACTTAATAGTATCCAGTTAGTTACCCATTGTCTGTTCAATAGTCCCTCTTCTCTGGGTTTTCACCTTCCAAGTTTTCAGTTACCCACAGTCAACCATGGCCCAAAGACATTAAATGGAAAATTCCGGAAGTAAACAATTCACTAGCCTGAAACTGTATGCTGTTCTAAGCAGCATGATGAAATCTTGCCTCGTCCCGCTGCATCCCACCCAGGTCTTCTTTGTCCCACGTCTCCACGCTGTGACAGTCATTTAGTAACCAGCTCAGTGGTCAGGTCCACTGGCCACGTATCACAGTACTTTTGTTTAAGAACTTTTATTTTACTTAATAATGGCCCCAAAGCACAAGAGCAGGGATGTTGGCAATTCAGATATGCCAAAGAGAAGCCGTAAAGTGATTCCTTTAAGTGAAAAGGTGAAAGTTCTCAATTTAAGGAAAGAAAAAAAAATCGTGTGCTGAGGTTGCTAAAATCCACGGTAAGAACGAATTTTCTATGTGTGAAATTGTGAAGGAGAAAAAAAATTGTGTTAGTTTGCTGAGAGAGAGGGAGCGACCACATTCACAGAACTCTTACTATAGTATATACCATTATAGTTGTTCTATCTTATTATTGGTTATTGTTAATCAATTACTGTGTCTAATTTATCGATTTTATCACAAGGACTTGTGGATAGGAGAAAACATTATGCACAGGGTTCAGTATTACCCACGGTTTGCGGGGGGCAAGAATCTTAGAACATATACCCTGCACAGAATGGGGAATCACTGTAATAGAAATTTTACTCTTCATCTTTTTTCCTACTTTTCCTGGCAGCATTGCAATATTGCTTTAAAAACAAACAAACAAACAAACATTTTCTGCCATATTGAGCAAAAGTAATATTATCCAAAAAAAAAAAACACAGTTTGAAACAAAACATCGATGCAGCATTTTACAATTACTAATTGCTTTTATAGACAAAATTTTCATTTGGTGACCACCACACTTGAGGTGAGGCTGTTACTCCCATTTTACAGACAGAGAAACTAGGTGTCAGAAAGCTTCAGTGACTTTCAAAGCTCACACAGCTCACCAACAGGGATCCAACCCCAAATTTAAACTTGGGGCTTCACCCAGTCTCTTGCAGGCTGCTCCTTCCACCACACATGACCCATCACACACGACAGCCCAGAGCATCAGAGAAGAACAGTGAAATGCGCTCCTCTGGGGCACTGCCCCTCTGGCCTTTACTGGTGCTGCCGAGAGTGGTGCTTCTCCTGCCTGAGATGGGGGTAGCAGAGACTCTGGATGATCGCAGTGGAACACGCACAGGGAGACCCAGCAGTGTCTCCACAGAGCCCGGAGCCTGCCCACTGTGAACTGGTCCTTGGCTTCTCCTGCCTCATCCCACTAACCTTCTCCTTCTGAATGCAGTGAGGCCAGGGATGAGGGGTCCAGAGGGAGAGTGGGCTTCTGGGACCCACAGGAAGGAACGAAGAGGTGGATGTGAGAGAAGCTGGGGTTAACCTCCTTCCCTGAATCGCTGCAGTCCTTCCCACCTGTTCAGTAACTCTCCTGTGGAGTTACCAATGCATCTTTTCCAACGCTCACCCGCCCGGCACCAGGGAAAATCACAGAGGTGTCCCGGGGCAGGGTCCATGCTGTAGTAAGGGCCTGCCATGCCCTCAGCCCCCTTCTGAAGAATGCTTTCCTAAAGCACAACATTCTTGAGTCCTCAACTTTGTACTTTTGATCAGTGAATCAGTCATACCACCTGGGCCACAACTGATAACAGCCAGGGTTGGTGACCCAACCAATGCAGGCTCGTCTTGAGGGTGGCCAACCACCTCTGAGGTGGCTTGGTACAGACGCAGCCTGACAGAGATGTTCTGTATTAGACGGTGACCCAGTCAGACATCTCTCTTAATAGGAATGCTGGATATGTGGGCATAAACCATATCCCAAATGACTCAGGTTCTCCATTCTCTGTTCCTGACTGAGCTAAGCACCTGAGTATCTGTGACTACAGAAGAAAAGGTGCCCCATTCTTCCCCTGTCCTTTGTGTCCTGGGCGTAAGCACTCACTACCTAAGGAGGTCTGGTTAGGTCTTGACAAACTCAAATAACTGACCTGATGGAGAACCATTCTCGTCTCTTGGTGGTAGGTCCGAGGGGACCCAGGCAGAAATGTGAGACACACAAAAACGACATTAACCCCTCACCAGAGGGACACTGGCCCAAGACACGAATGGCTAAGTTATTCTTCCCCATGTTTTATTTCCTGCTTCCTGCATCATTGGGCTAAGAAGAAAAAAAGTACTGAACGTTCTCCCCAAAAGACTCCCATGGAAAGTAGCTAAAAACTGTCAGAACAGATAAAACAGAGATTATTGCTTTCTGTGAGGTCTGCTGCCTGATTTCCCTCAGGGCCCCTGCTGTGGACAGTGGGGATCTGCCTGAAGTCAGGCGTGTGCTAATTTGCATGATTGTGTTAACTAAACATCAACCACTCCATCCCAGCCCCAGTGTAACCTAAATTAATTCAACAGGAGCAGGTGGTTTAATTTGTCCATTATTCATATTTGCTAATAAACAAGCAATTTGGGTTTTAGCTAGAATTTTCTCTTGGGGACAGAGCCAAGGATCTCTGCTGAGGATCTGGCCTAGGGAAACCCATAAAGTGTGCTTCTCTCATCCAGACACCAACTCTGACCCGCCCTTCAAGCTTTTCACACTGAGAAACTCCGGTTAGAATTCATCTCCAGCTCTCCCACACCTTTATTCCTCCAGATCAACCCTGACTGTAGAAGTAAACAGTCCTGTCTAGCCTAAGTAGAGTTCAGGTTCCCCTTAGGGTGACCTGAAAGACTCTGAGAGTTCCACCTGCCACATACGTCTCTATGCCACGGTGCCAGGACTACCTGCCCCTTAACTTGGCTGGGAAGTCTCCTGCCAAACTTGCTAATCGGTTTGGAGAAACCCTCTCTGTGCCTTTCTCTGGGTACAGGAACTTTTTTTTGATGTAATTCAAGGGAGGCAGGAGCTCATTGGCTGGTGCCTTAACAAGATCACCTAGGTCTCCAGATCGTAGGGTTTTGTGAGTTCACTGACATTCCGGATGACTGGTTCAGGCTAATCAAACTCATGACACTGGCTGACAGGTGCTGAGAACATTTTTTTTCAAAAGCAGAAACTATTCTTCAAAACCAAAATGACTAATCCATGGCAAAGTCACAGAAAGGGCATAGGAAGGCTTTTATTGGTTCATGTCACCAAGCTCTAGTGGGCCTCTGCCCTAATGACTGGCACCCACCAAATGAGACAGAAGACCCTGGCAGCCGGTCAAGGTACCCACCCCTCTGGGATGGGCCAGAGAGAAATAGTAACTTTTCAACTCATTCTTCATTTTTTTCTGTATTAACATCCCATATTTCTATCGTTAATATGGCGTTTCCATGGTGTCTATTGATCTCAGATCGAGAGCATTAAGCAAGCATCTTCGTGATGCATCTGGGGAGGCTCTCTAGGCTTACCTGCGGCACACTTGAAATCATGCCATCAGCAGATGGCCAGTCGCATCCATGGGACTTCAATTTCAGATGGTGGCTTTCCTGGCCCTGTCCCCTTTCCACCCTCTTAAGGTCACAATATTAAAACAGTGCAATGTTTAATGGATAAGAGACTGACAGAAAAGAGAGAAACACTCAGAGAGATTCTTGTTGGGCTCAAGGTGGGTCGATCTGACTTCTTCTCATTTTAGTTTTTGAAAACTAGACCCAGGGTCTCTCATTGGTCAGGGTTGGGTCTTATTGCTGACAGTCCCGCAGAACTGCAACTGGGGCGGCTCTTTCCCCCTCAGGAAAGAGAAGGGGATGAAGCTAGGCAGGCCAGGATGAAGAAGCACAAAATCTACAATTGCTTACAGACGATGGCCACCTCTGGTGCTGCAGACCGAATAGCCCCCCAAATAGCCTGGGGGGAGAACTTCTTTTGCAGGTATTTCTGTGCTATGCTACCTGTTCTTGGAAACTAAGAAAATTCCTCTCTCTCTCTCCACTTATTTCCCTTTTTCTTAAACTAGCTTGGGTTGATTTCTTTTTTTCTGCAGCCAAAGAACCTCAGTCAGAACACCCTGGAATTCTTCTAGATCATGAAGGTATCAAATTGGTTAGTTGACACATTAAATAAGCATAAGATCCAAGTAGGGGGATTTACAGGAAAGTAAAGTCATGTGAGGACCAGGTAGGAACTGGGAGCAAGCAAGAATGAACCTGAATGAGAAAGTCCCTGGGAGGAGGCCACGTGAAGTTCAGAAACAGCACTCGAGTGAAACTTTATGTCATTCATAACACACCTGGATGCCACCAGTCAGGTCTACAGAAAATCACCACCATCAAGGAGACTGAAAGCACCAACTATTCTACCCTCAAAGTCTGAAAATTCCAGAAAAAAAAATAGACATTCTGGAGCTTGAATAATCTAGACTGGTCCTCAGCAGTGATCACATTTCCTGTTTAAGTGCTCAGCTCCCCACTTAGCTGCACCTGTGTAGGTGGCTTAAAGGGATGCTTAAACCTCCATACTTTTGCCACTCCCATCTTGAATGAGAGCCAGAGGAGGGATTTTTTACTCAATCGTCCTTTTTTGTCAATGCCTCTCTATTCTCTAAAAGTATTAGTGGATTGAGAGATTCTTGCCCCACCGTAGCGCTGAGAAAAATTCAATATTTGTTCTTCTCAGTTCTAATGCCTGCTCACGGTGATTTTAATGCCGCTTTTTAAAAAACTGCTGCGGCATTTTAATAATACAACATTCTTTCTGGTGTTGTTGAAACATTACATTATTCAATGTATCCAATTGCAATACATTTTTCGCTGCCCTTGCGGTGCATTATTACTGTGTACTCTTCACAGAAGTATAATTTGGGGAGCAATTTTCCAGCGAACCATTGAGGGTGTTGCATTACAAATGTGAGGTGATGTGCCACTCTGCTCATGGAGCCGCATGACGAGGCTGAAAGCCCTTTTTTCATGGTAAACACTGTTTTAGCACAGTGATCCCAATGGGACTCACGCCTCCTGCCTTGCTCACCTCAGTCATCCCCTCTCTACCTCAAGGGTCTGACTTGTATAATCAGCATCTGGTGCCGAGGATGCACTGCGTGCCCAAGGCCTTGGGGGACCAATATGACCACATTCTTCCTGAAACTATTGAGTCTTTAGAGCTGGATTTGGTGCGGTCAGGTTTGTCATTTCCCAAAACTGGGTTTGGCTTTCTTGAATGCACAACTCATGCAATGTGGGTCTTTATTTTTTTCTAATTTTGAAAACATTTTTAAATGGTTACTCAAATTTAAAACTCGGGAGTTTTTATACAGAAATCAGGACTTCTAGACTGACCCTGCAACTCCCTGTTACCTGCTCTGGGAGCTTCGCTGGGTAGACACGACTATCTTTGTAGGCATCTGAGGTTAAAACCCTGCTTTCAGGGCTATGGTAGGCAGAATTTTAAGATACCCCCCCCCATATACCACCAAAATTTCTTGCTATCTCGTGTGTCCACAGCTCTCCCCTTGTATAATCCTCTCCCCTTGAATGTGGAAGGGACCTGTGGATACAGTGGCATATCCCTCTCTCATTTATGACAAAGAAATTGTGCAGATGTAATTAAGGTCCCTAATCAGTGAACTCTGAGGGTATAAAAAAAGGGAGATTATTCTAGGTGAGCCTGACCTAATCAGGTGAGTCCTTAAAAGTGACAAGAAGCCTCAACAGCAGATGCTCCCCAGTCGGCCTTGAAGGAGTCAGTTGCTGTGTTGTGAAAAGGCCACATGGCTAGGACCTGAGGACAGCCTCCTGGGGAGTGACCCCAAGAAAACGGATCCAGCAAGAAAACGGGGATCACAGTCCTACAACCGTGGAGGTCTACATTCTGCAACATCCTAAATGAGTTCAGAAGAAGGCCCTGAGGCTCAGAGGAGATCACAGCTCTGACGGCTGTGCGATAGTACACTTGCGTTGCTGGAAACCACTAACTCTGTGGCAATTCATAATTCAGCAATAGAAAGCTAACACTGCAGCTCACCCACTGGACCATTTGCTTTCACGCCTTTACGCGTATCCCTAACCACGCCAGAGCCACGTGAACTGCTTTCATCTACGATCGGGAAACACGTTATAGGTGGTGCTCTGCCACCTCAAAAGGAGAGTAGAGGAGTTGCAAACTCAAATGTCTGCAAATATGCCTGGAGGACAAGCAACTTGATCTGAGAGAGAATCATGGATGATCAGAGCTATAAAATTTTCTCAGTTAGCACCTAGTCCAGCCCCCACTCCCATTTGCGAATGAGGAAACTGAAGTCCAGAGAAATCAAAGTCCCACGCCTTGATGGGTCATACTCATGTTTCCTATTGTTGGCATAAACCTTATGAATTCTTGACTTGTAGGAAGAGCTTCTTCGATGGGCAGTAAGTAAATACGGGGAGACTTGAGGATGTTGGTTAAAGAAGATCCCCCTTTGTTTGAGGAATCAAGATGTAAACCCTTCATCGTGCATTAAGTCTAAATGTTTGTTAATTTAACAATCATCTATTTCCCAAGTCAGGAGCAGCTGAGAAAGCAAAGAAGTGGAATGCACGGTCATGTGTTTAAGGCATTTTTAGTCTTCTCCATGAGAAATCTCATTACTCTCAACTTAACAACATAAAGGGTTGCACGGTGATGCAGGACAAATGGCACACGTTCGACATGTGTTTTCTTCTGATCGTTCCACTAAAGGCTGGGACCCCTCAGCTATCCCTGCTCCCAAACTCCCTCAGCCCACTTAGTGCCTAGGAACCAAACACATGCTCCTAATTCACCGTTCTGCCACTGTGCTTTAAAATGCGGGATACTACTCAAAAATGCTCACGAAGCGGGTTGTGGCCGCAAGGTGGAGAGAAGCACGGACCCAGAAATGGGCAAGACGTGGGCTGTGCTGAAGAGCAGGTGGCGACAAGCCTGTGGTGGACAGTCTGCAGATGTCTGTGTCCTGTGGGGGGAACTGAGATGTGGGCATTGGGCCTGGAACATCGGTGGGGAGAGAGCTTCCAACTGCTCCCTCTCTCAGCCACCAGCTCCTGCGTTGCTCTACCTTCAAAATATGCACCCTTCTGTTTAAGAAAAAACTGTTTCGATTAGCTCCCTGGTTGCAGGCAGACCACACCCTAAACAACAGTGACAGCTGCCTCCTCTATTATTAAACATCTCTAAGGATAGAGACTCTAAGTCTCCCTTGGCCATCTCTTCTGTCTGCCCCACCCCAGCACACCAGCTGTCCTCCTGGTTCCCCATTCCCCACACGGCTCCACTGATTCCTGACCTACCATCTCCAGCCCGTTGCTACCAACAACCAATTCTAATTCATTCTCTTTAACTCTGTCCCTAGGTCCAAACACTTGGACCTAGGGTACACTTGGGTCAAATAATTGAGTCAATTCTGCCTACTCTTTTGCTCAGTGGCTGTCATGGATCATGGGTCACTGTGACGACCTCAGGTAGTGGGGCTCCCCAGCTCTTTCCAGCTTATTCTCCCACTGCACCTTTCTATAATAGAATAGACCCCACCCTCTGGAGCTTCAGCTGGTCACATGGCTTTTTAGCTTGAGTCTATTTCTCAATCTTTTATATAGCTTTGTGACTCAGTCTGGGCCTGCGGCATGTGAGCCGAAATGCATGTCCATTTCCAGCCAGATCCACCTAAAGACAAGCCAGGAGTCACAGGCCTTGGGTTTCCTTCACCCCTGGCCCCCTTGTTAGGCAGCAGAGATGGAGTTACACGTTTAGGACAGCTGAGTCTACCGGTCACAAAACAGAAGTGCAACTGACCCACCCGCCTTTGGACTATTATGTGAAAAAATGTCTGTGTTTAACTGAGGTACAATGAACACTCCTAAAATGCACAGATCTTCAGGGCTCCCTTCACTGCATTTTGGCAGTGGTACGCCCCCACGTAACCATCACAGCAAACAAGATATAGAAAACTATACGTATGTTATTTAAGCCGCCCAACGTGGGGGTTTCTCTGTTACAAGAGCTAACCTGTAGCCTAACCAAACCACCTCGTAAAATGGTCTCTCTGCATCTAGTCCTCCGATATTTCTTCAAATTGTTCAACGGTCAAGTTAGCATTTTGGATTCCTGCTCAAAAGCCCAGAGACTTCCTCATTGCCCCTCTCATTAAAATCAATTCAACTAATCTTCAATAGGATTGTCCCTTTCTTCTCTTTCCTGGGAACTGTCCTTTCTCACGTTAGAGGGGATGGTTTCTGACTTTATCCTACCCACAGTCAAGATTTTGACAGACTTCCGAGAGGTCTTTGATCTATTATTCTATGTCGTCCTAAAGCTCCCTTGAAATCACACGTTTTAATTCTCTCTCGGGAAAAGATGGAAGTTAACGGAAATAGCCAATTGAAACTTTTTAACTCTTGTTCAGCAGTCACACCAAAATTTGTATGCACCTGCCTCTGAAGGCTAAATTTGTTTTTACTGCAACAAATAATATATATAATGTTTACAAATCTGAGGTGAGAAATCAGTTGGGAAAATGCTTGCTTTTTAATTGCCACAAAAGAACAGAGAGTGACCTGCCCAGGAAACCCTTAGTTGAAGTCATGAGTTGTGATCAAATGCTCCAACCACCAATTATTTCTGCCCTAATTAAAGGGGTCAGATACCTTGAAGGCAAATGTCCCCTTGTGACCATAACTTGTGTATCCACCTCCCAAAAAGAAGGGAAGGGGTAAAAATTTGCTGAGACATGTGAAAAAATTGAACTCATGTATATAGAGAGGGCTGAAACAAATACGAAAATATCTGGATAATTTTGTCATTTTGTTTGCCTTGGAGAATAAAGGAACAGAAAGTTTGTTCTATGTAGACCTCTTAGAGTCCTGAAATTTCTTAATTATGGTTTATTACAAAAAGAACTGAGTACTAGGCCTGGTGCAGAGAAGAAAATTGACCCTGATGTTAGCAAGCACCTAACCTAGTCAGCACAGACAACCTGGAGGGGTAAGTTGTCTCTCTCGTTCTGCGTGGCCCCAGGCTTGGGCCTCATCCCTCACCTGCTTCTGCTTGCCTTAATTAAACCCCATGCTTCCACTTGGTAAAAGCTACCTTGTCCCCGGTTTGGACCTATCCCAACCTTGCTTCTCTGCCAGGCTGGCACTCTGACATGGGCAGAAAGCTTGCTCTTGGCCTAGAAAGAGGAGAGGAGCACAACTGCTGCTGTTTGCACAGCTATCAATAGAGACCAGCCTGGGTCTGCTGCAGGTGACTCAGGGCATCCAGATAGATGGACACAAGAACATTTTAGCATAATATGGAAGAATTTCCAGTCATTCTGATAGCCTGAATGATGAATGAGTGAATGAGCGCTTTGCCACAAGTCCAAGTAGGTGCTCCATGACCTTCTGCCGGGAGATTTACAAAAGAGATTCTCACATTGCCTGGGGAAAATGGACTGATTTCTGGTATCTCTTCTTACTGAGAGCAGCCTCTCTGCTCTAGAACCCCTTCCACACCTCAGTCCTGCAACCTCTTGACCCTCACCAAGGGAAAGCCTACCCAAGGCTCCTCAGCCTAGAAGGATTTCGGAAGCTCAAACCCAACACTCTGGGACTTGGAGTGAAGAAGCAAAGCCAGTAGGCCAAGCGTGGCTCACTGCCCAATTGCGACATCTGGAATGCTCCCTAGTTTCTGAAATCAAGTCTCCCTCATGAACCCTGGTCTCACAGGATAGGAACTGGTGCAGGGAGAGCAGGTCCCCTCAACCCAGCCCTATGCTATGGGCCAGGGATTATCAAGAACAAAAGCTGAGTTCATATACCAGCTTACACACACACACACACACACACACACACACACACACACACACACCCCAACACACACACACACACACACCCCAACACACACACACCCCAACACACACACACACACACACACACACACCCCAACATACACACACACACCCCAACATACACACACACACACCCCAACACACACAGGCGCAGACGAATCCATCTGCCAAGTGGTTCAGTCCCGGCTCCGGGTCACTGCCATCTGGAGGTCGTCCACGAATCTACCAAGACCATAGTGGAGAAGGCCAGCCGAAGCAAGCTGCGTCCCCATGGGCCCAGGCCGTAGAAGTGGTGTCATCTTGGGATCAACAAAAGGAAGGCAGCCAGGAGCTGCCTAGAAATAGTCCCCAGGCTGATAGCAGCCAGTGGCCTCTGGCTTAGTCAGCCCTTGCACTGCCCCAGCAGGGAAGGGCCGTCCTTAGGCTTAAAGGCCCAGCAGGGACTTCTCTGTAACCCCACTCAGGTCCCTGTTATAATAACTGGGATGGAATTCCAGGGCCCTAGGCAGCAAAACTAAACACAGGAAGGGAAGGTTGGACCAAGCCAAGCTATTCCTGAGAATGAAGGAATAAAGATGCAAAATCCTATCTCTAATAAAGTACATGTGCACAGGCAAAAAAAACAAAAAACAAAAAAAACGAGAGGCACAACCACATCAATGTGGTTATTTCTGGTGGCGAGATTATGAGTGATTCTTATTTTCTGTCTGCTTTTCTGCATATCTCAAATTCTCTGCAATGAATATGTATTACTGTTATAATCTGTAAAAGGTTAGTTTTAAAATTCATATGAAATTACGATTTTATGGTAGTCATTTTGCAATCAAATCTATTTCGCTTACATGTAGAATTCTGGTTTTTACTGTTCTTCCTTTATGCTTCTCTCCATCTCTATTTTTACTGCCCTGCTTTCAAGGCTCTAACAGACCAGCCACCCTCTTTAGCCAGGCACTGTCTGTGTGTGTGGGTGTAAGTGCTATGTACGCACAGAAAACAATTCCAACAGCACGAAAAGTGCAGGTGTTCTTTCCCGACCCCACCCACACTCTGCTCCTTGGCCCCTTCACGCTGTTCCGTCTGGCAAGACCGGCTTCCCCACTTACCAGTGACAAGCCCAGTCCCACATTTTCTTCCCTTTTCTGTCAAAAACTCTGTTCACATAAGAAACCTTCCATAACTCAGATCAATCATTCATTAACAAAATAATTACCGAGCATCACCTACTCATCAGATGCCATGATAGGGGCAGGAGACACAGGCACAAACACACCAGGCCCGTGCTCCTCCCCATTAAAACAGTCTCCCAAGCAGCATGCCATGGGGTTACAGGCAAGCGGGCCATTGATCCGTCAGCCCTCGGGACTGGCTTCAGCAGCTCGCTCGGTTGGAGAGCAGGGGTTTACATTGTTGAGGGAGATATTAACCACCAATTACAACAGCAGGGCTAAGACTTTCATATCACATAACATTACATGTTATATATAATGTCTGTGTACATACCTATCACAAATTATTGCAATTATTTTAATAAGCAAGAGTTATCCTAATAATAACATTTATTGGGGACTGAGTATATGCTGGGCCCTAGGCCAAGTACTTTTACATATAAAATTTCATTCATTCCTCACCACAGCCCTACTCTGTAAGCACCACCGTTATCCCCATTTTACAGATGAGAAAAGGGCGATGTGGGAAAGGTAAACAATTTACCTTAAGATTACAAAACTAGTAAATGACAGGTCTTGGTTTCAAATCCAGAAGGTCAGAGTTCAGATCTCCACTAACTTTACTGATTGCAAGATGCAGACCCAGAGACAGGTGATCCCAGGTCACAGTGATCCAGAGAGAAGGGGTTGGGGTGGCCTGGCCAAGAGCAATGAGGGTAGAGTACAATCACCTTCCCTCATTTGCATTTCCTCTATATCTTGGTTTGAGGGCTCGCACCTACTTAAACAATGCCTTCCAGCTAGTTCTTCCCTGGTTGGTCCCACTTATACGTCTTGTCTCAACTAGACTGTGAGCTTCCCCGGGGACAGGGACCACGCTTGACAAACATACCTGTCGGTGATCAGCAAAGCACTGGACACGGAGACCAGCTACGTACGCTTTGAATAAATAAACCATCATGTGTGTTATCTCACTGACCTTACAATCAAGGGATTTTATAATATAAATGCATCTTGTTGAAAGTGAAGAATAGCTCTGGACCTCATAGGCAACAACATGCAGAGTGAAACTAGGTAACTAATATGTGTTAAATACCTAGTAAAACAGTGCTAAGGATTAGTAGGAATCATCGGTTATATACAGATGCGGGGTGTGTGTGTGTGTGTGTGTGTGGTGTGTGTGTTCATATCAAGGACACAGACTACAGGAAACGCTCATCTTATCCATATTTGCATCAAATCTAGATTTAGCTTCTTAAAGTCCGTTTTTCTCTTCTTTAGGCCTTCTAAAGGATTCATGCACCAAATAACTAAATTATGTCTTGGTAGCTAAACGTATTATGCAAAATTATACACCATGAATATTTTATAATTCTAAACCCTGAAGCCAGACTCTAGACAGTTTTATGTCTGCAGCAACCCTTATCATACCCAGATGAATTAGGCTAAAGACAAATGACCTCTTTCAAAAACTTAACTTTTTTTCCCTGGTGCATTTCACTTTAAAGATGTATCTAAGGCTTTATTGTGCGTAGGTAATGGTGGTAAATGCACTCCACGTTCCTCTTAGCTGGCTAAAAAGAGAGATGGTGCCTAGCGTAGCTTAAGTCTCTAAATATGCACAAAATTAAGGTTAGCAGAGGCCTACCTTGAGCGTGCATTGAACAGATATAATATGAATAAACAGCTGATGATTGTCCAAGGTTCAACTGGTTCCGCACACTTTCTCTTGTCTTAGAAAGTTGAAATTGCCTACAAAATACATTTTTCTAAATGAGGTGTTAGTCACCCAAGAATAAGAGAGATTGGCGGCTGTGTGTGATCTCAGTATTAAGGGAGATCAGAACCGCTAGTGTGGTACAGCTGGTTTCTTTCTCCTTCTTTCTCAATTACCTTTGCTAGTTTCAATCCTCCCCTTCTGATTTTAAAAGAAAGTGCTATCCTATGAAGGTTCAGAGCTGTGTTCACAAAAAGGCCAGCAGAAGAAAATGAGGAAACCATAAGTTAATAAGGCTCTGCTGGCCTCTCTCCTGGGCTCCCGGGATGTGGAGTCGTGCAGGTTAATGCTTCAAATTGAGCACCTTGAAAATGGCCGTGAAAGGGAGGAGGGTGGAGGGAGATCTGTCTCTCTCCACTTTCTCTGACTGTTTTGTAGGGTCAGAAAGGAAGCGACTAGAACTAGAAAAACTGTGCATGCCCGCAGCCGGAACTGACAAGGAACACCAAGAAATGGAAAGAGCTGATCTTGTTGGGGTGGCGTAATTCTGGGAGACTGTCTCTCTCCTTTTTATGTCTGTCTGTCATGCAATTTCATTTGTGCAATAAGCAAATAAAATTACTTTTTCAAACTACTGCTGACTCACAGGCGCACCTTAGATGTCATAAGTATTTTTTCTGTCTAATCACCAGGCTGGGTTTCCAGAGAGAGCATTTTCATCTTCTTTTCCAGAAAGGGCAAAAACAACAACAACAACAACAAACCCACCCAAACCAAAAACCAAACAACAGGAACACAGATAGATTTGTTACCCAGGCCACCAACCAGCTCCCTGACAGCCCTCTGGGATAGCCCAGTTCTGGGCATGACCCTCAGCATGTGTCCAGGCACAGCTTACACCGGAGGTTGGGAAGAACCCAGTGGGGGGATTATCTCTCATCTCCCCCGCGAAGCCAGCCCAGGAGGGCAGGAGCAGCCGCTGTGGGCAGTCAGTGGGGAACACAGGCGCCAGGAATGTGGGGTGGAGTCCTGATGCTGCCACTTATCAGCCACTTGACCTTTAACCGATTACTTAAGCCTGGCCTAGCCTCAGTGTTTTTACCTTTAAAATGGCTATAAATTCTACTCACTTCCCAAGGTTGTTATAAGATTTAAAAAAATAATAGTTGCTTGAAAGCACTGAACACAGTGTACACAGCACATTAAATGTTCAAGAGCTAAGAGGGCTTTGAGGATGAGCCCCCATCTTAACTGGTAACCCCTTATCCCCTAGGAAACACACACCCATCACCCATGTGCTCTTCTCACCAACATTCATTCCTCTCTCTTTCCTCACTTTCAGAAAATGCTCAGGAAAGGATTTCATAAAAACAACCACACTCCAGAATGAGCGTCTAGTAAGTTTCCCTTTTCTAGGAATATTTGCATTTCAAATGGGAAACAAAACAAAACCACTTCGGGCATGGCAACTTGGGGGCTCAGCAAGCTCACAATGGAGACATTCTGCTCTGTTTGCTTCTTTGTTTATTTGTAAGACGAATAATAAGGAATTCTTAATGAGCTCTTAAAATTATGCAAATAAGTGTCTCTTTAAATGGTGGTTGAGCCTCTAAATTTAACTACCGGTTTATAAAAAAACACAGAGGATAGAGGCATATGATAAATGATACCAAGAGAATGCAACCAGCAATATCCAAACTGTGCGAGCTTCTATAGGACAAATAATATTTTTTAAAAATTAATTGCAAGAAAAGAGAAATGTTGGGGGGACCTGGAACCTGTAGACTAAGAGACATAAAACATATATTTAACCAACCACAACATGTACTTGAACTGTATTCTAACTAAACACACATATTATGAAAATAAAAATTATGACATTTGTGAAACAGGTGGAAAGTTAAACTTTAATTGCCTATCTTATGATATTAAGATCAATGTTAATTGTATTAAGTGTGATAATATTATGGTTGTTTTTTAAAAGAGTCTTTGTTTTTGGTACATATACTAAAATAGTTACTAACAAAATGGTCTGTGATGGTTAATTTTACATATCAGCTAAGTTAGGCTATGGTACCCAGGAGGTTAGTCAAACACCCATCTAGATATGGCTGTGAAGACATTTATTTTAGATGCGAGTAACATGTAACTCAGTAGATTTTGAGTAAAGCAGATTACCCTCCATAATGTGGGTGGGCCTCATCTAATCAGTTGGAGGCCTTAGACCAAAGACCTAGGTTTCCGGAAGGAACAAGTCGGCCTCAAGATTCCAATATAGAGCACATCCTGCCTGCATTTTCAGCCTGCAGACATTGGATTCAAGACTGCACTGCCAACTCTAACCGATTTTTTGGTCCCTACAATTGGATGAGCCGATTCTTTAAAACAAATTTAGAAAGATAGATGATTAGATAGATAGATAGATAGATAGATAGATAGATAGATAGATAGATAGATAGATAAGTAGAGAGGTGAGAGATAATGATAGATGATGAATGGATGGTTGGATGAAGTGGGGGGCAGGTAGGCAGAGGCTGAGACCTATTGGTGCTGCTTCTCTGGAGAACCTTGACTAATAATGCATGGTCCTTTGTCTGAAATTTGCTTCATAATCATATAAGAACTGGTGGGAAGTGAATCAGTGACTAGATGGGGCAAGACTGACCATGAGTTACTGGTCGTTGAGGCTGGGTAATTTTTTAAGCAGGAGTGACAGTCTCTAACTTTATGTATGTTCAAAATTCTCCATAAAACAACAACGAAACTCTTGTTCCACGTAACTATTTCCCCAGGATCGTTTGCAAGGCACCAAGGGTTATGTACGCAGATATTTAACCCAACTCTGTCTGGTACTGAGGGGTCCATTCTCTCCTACCCCAAGCTGCCCCTTGAGCTGCCAATTCCCCAGCAAGGTTGCCTGGTAGGGCCTCCCGGGATGGGTCCCACAACCAAAGGCAGCCAGATGTCAGCAAGATCAGGGAGAACCTCCATGACAGAGCAGAGACCTAGGAAAGGTAAGGGCTCCCTGCTGGTCACAGCTCCCAAGGGAGACAGACCCAGCCCTAGAACCTTGCTCTCTGCACTTCCTTCCAGGCTGTCCCACACGCACTCTCGTTCCCCAAAAGGCAGACTGGATCACAGTTCAGGTAGAAGCCACCGGTTCTCCTCTCTTGAGATGTTTCCTGTCACCCCGCACCCCCTTCCTGAACAAAGAGTAGCCAGCTCTCTTTCGAGCACACCTGCATTTATTAACGAATGACTTTAGGCATGCTAAATAGCATAGGTAATAACATCATGGGTGACTCTCCATGAATTTACAGTTCAGCGGAAAAAAAAGTAAACATCCCAGACTCAACTGAAGACTCTGAGCCCTGCCCGGACTCACTCCCTGGCTCCCTCCCCCGACCCCCAGGGATAACCACCCTCCTGAACTTAACGGGTGGCATTATTATGCATTTTGTTTCATTCAAAGAGAAAAAAAAGGATCCCTTGGGTTTAAAAAATTTACCGTGTATTTTTTAAATGCTAGCACTGTGTGTGTGCTATCCAGAAACAACGTACGTATAATTATCATTGGTGTGTTAACTTTTTGCAAATGTTTTCACTCAGTAGGAACCCCAGCGCACCGTGCTTTCTGTACGCAGCAGTGCGGTTCTGAGATTTACCCGCTCCCACGTGCATAACTCTGGCTCATTCATGTTCCCACCGCTGAACCGTATTTTCACCCCACTGCGTGCATGTACTGCAATTTACTGGACCGCTTTTCCTGTGACAGACATTTAGGTTATTTTCAGTTTTCCTTTTTTCACAAACAAGGATGGAATGAACATTCTTGTGGCCTCTTTGTGAACCGTTGAGAGCACGTCTCTAGGCCTCTCTTCCACTCCACCCACTGCCCTGCCAAGTTCATGGGTGAAGCCCCGACAGTCCTGGCCTGTTCACTTCCATGGGTTAAGTGCTCCCTAGGCCGAGGGAAGGAAAGCACTGAGCAGTTACCTAGTGAATCCAGGCAGGCACCACTCGATAACTAGGTGTTCCCTCATGCTGTCTTACTTTAAGGAAAAGGTTGAAGGAGCTTCGTTATCTGAATAATTGCCCTGTCTAGACTCAACTGCCACCTCCCCGAAGTTCTTGGCGGCATCTATAAGGGGTCAGTGCTGACAGAGAGCAGTTAAATAGAGACATCTAGGAATAAAAGGCCTAATTAAGAACCAGGAAGTTGCTCTTGGGAAATTTAAAAAGTTTGCCAAGGAAACCCTTAGCTGTGCCAGAGACTAATTTGGCAGGAAAATGCCGACAAGAGCCCCAAGTTGAGAAGGAAGAAGAGCAGATTTGTCCCCCAGATCACTAGGGCCTGCTGGCTGCCGTTTCTTGTGTCTCGTCCCAACATCACACTTTCGGGGACAGAGAGGAAGGAAACCCACCTGGAGGCGATGGGATGGCATTTCCTCCCATGTCAGAGTCGCTCTCTCTAATTTCTCCACACGACTAACTCGCCTTTCTAATTCAAAATGCTCTGACCCTTGAGACTTGAAAGGACTGACGCTGCCTTTACGTCATCTATGAGGGGAAACGTCCACCTCCCTATGAAAGATAACGCAGCGCAAGTGCCTCTTTCGTGCTGATGTGAAGGGACAAGGCGAAGACCAGCACTGCCCCTCGCCAGCCTTTAACGAACGGTTCCTACGTGTTGTAACTACAGTTTGACACACTCTACAGGATCATCTGGATATGTGGCCGTGTCTCTAGTCACTCTCAGGGGTTAAGACTAAGCTCGAGTTGAGGTTTATTCTTCTTACAAATATCAGTGAGATGCTTAAAGCTCCGTAACACACCCTTAATGGAAAATACAAAGCTGTCCTTTTCGTCCACCCAACAGCAGGCCTACGGAGGCTATCCTGAGGAGCGCGGACCTGGATCTGAACCACCTCAGACAGTGCGCCTCCTGACCCCACCTGTAAAACGGGGCTGCCTGTCTCCTAGGGTTCCTGCCTAGATCAATGGAGATAACATACGGGAAAGCACTCTGAAAAACGTAAAGTGCAATTCCAATGGGTTATTGACAGCCCTTTGTGAAGGGTCCGTTTGATTGCCGAATGTCCTTGAACACAACGAAGCGTCATTTCTTAGAAACCGTTTTACAACTCACAGCTTTTCACTAATTCAGAATGACCTTCCCTCCAATCAATGCGGCTCCCGTGGTTTTACTGCCCAGCTGCTGTGGCGGGTCTTGAAGAGGAAAGGGCTTCAGAGGACTTCTCGTGCCCCACCTCCTGCCCCGTCACCCAGCGGGGTGTCTTCTACCTCGCCCCAGATCATCCCCAGACCTCTGCTTAGAGAGCTCTGGTGAGAAGGGCCTCCCAGGGCACCGAGCAGCCCCTCCTCCTGACATGAGCTCCACGGGGTCAAAAGGTTCCTGGCATAACATCCAGAGCAGGCGCTGGCAAGCTATGGCCCACAGGCCACATCCACCCCGATGCCTGGCTTTATGGTCTGCATCCCAAGCATGGCTTTGATGATTTTAAATAGTTGAAAAAAAATTTTTTAATAGTATTTTATGATATGTGAAAATTATATGAACTTCAAAGGTCACAGTCCGTAAGGTTTTACTGACACACGGCCACACCCATCTATTTCTGTTCTGTCGGTGGCAGAGCCGGGGCAGAGCTGAGCCGCTGAGACACGGAGGCGAAGCCCACCAAGGCAGAGACATTTACAGAAAAACTGTCAGCCCCCACTCTAGAGTTCCACTGGTAATCCGACCCCCTCTGTAAACATGTGAACAATGTTGTCAAGCCGCTGACCCACCCTAACAAACCTTCGGACGGGCTTAATTCGGTCCAGGTGCCGTGGCTGGGCGCTGGGCATTTATAACAGCGAAGTTCGAGGCGAAAGGACAGCACACAGAGCCACCGTAGGAATGCAGAGGACTCCAGCAGGGAGCCTTGCAGGCATATTTCCCAAAAGGGAACCTGAGCTGGAACTTCGAGAATGGGATGGGTTTTGAAGAGCGGGAGAGAATTCAGAGTTTGCAGCAAGACGACACGCCATGGACAGGCCGCGGAGGCAGGGGAGCTGGGGGTGCGCGCAGAGGACCATCGCCGCCCGACACGCACGAGGTCTGACGATGCGGCAAGCGGGATGTGAGGCCCTGAGACCCATCAGTGGACGGAACATGGGTCCCCACCCAGTGCCTGGAGCGAGAGGTTCACAGGGGAGGAGGACTCCAGGTTGGCTGGAGGTCACGGGGACCGATTTACCACGATGCGCTGAACCATAGCACACGACACCTCAACACAGCCAGCGCCTCAGCCTCCTCAACTTTAAAAGTCGGGGTAGGACCAGACCTCCTGGGCGTGGACCCAGCTCTGCCACCATCACTTGGGAAGCTACCTGTCGTGCTCGTGCCTCAGTTTCCTAGCACAGTAGAGAGAGAGATGGTGAGGACTGTAAGAGGCGGTGGTGAGGAGTAAGCCAGACGGCACCTGCACAGAGCCCAGCACAGTGCCTGGCCAGCAGGAAGCTACCATGGCACTATTATTATTATGATCGGCAAACAAATAAGCATGACCACGTGTTGTCAAGGCGGGGCTCAGGGTCTGTAAGGGAAGAAGTGGGATGCAGAGTGGGGAGCCCTCTGTGTGGCAGCGAGGGAGCTTAGAAAGGTTTCGTGGGCGCTGGAGGCTGGAGGACAAGCAGGTGTCTTCCCAGCAGGTAAGTGGGATGGTGGTATTTTAGGGAGATGAAGCTGCATGAGCAAAGATGTCCCAGACTGACCTCCTCTTCTCCCCCACCCACAGCTCCTTCTCCCGCTCCTCGTCTTCACGAGCAGGCCTCCTTCCCTCCCTCACTTCGCCATCGCCACCAGCTGCTCACGAACACGGCCGCCCTCCCTGTCTTCCCCCTCCAGCTCACCAGAGTCGTGCTGATTCTGCCGCCCACACGTCTCCCAAGTCCATCTCCATCTCCATATTCCTCCATCTCTCTAGACCTCTTTATGCCTCTGGATCTCTCTATATCGCTATGTCCTCCTGAATCTCCACAGTCCTCTAATGTTTTCCCTTTGCTCCTCGAATCAAGTCCCACTTTCTGACGCGGTGGGGCCAGTTCCCATAAATATCTGTTGGACAAATGAACAAATGCGTGAATAACTTCAAAAATGTGTCTCCAAATGTGTTCCCAGGCTGGTTCTGAATAGCAGGGCGCAAGGCCTCCTTCCCCCCGAGAGACACTTCTGTCAGGGTGACCTAAGAGGGCAGGGACTCTGTGGCAGCCAAGCCCCCCAACCCAGCCACGGCATCTCAGAACCGGAGCGGTCCTGGCGGGGGACTTAATCCGGTCCCGTGTGCTGTTTGAGGCCTTTCTGCACCACTCCCATCATCCCTTCATTCTGCCGAAGCTTGAATAGTGCAAGAGGCAAGAAGCAGTAACTCAGCGCTTCCTGAGGAAGCCGATCCCGTGTTTTGTCACTTCAGCCAGACAGAAGTTCTTTGTGATCCCAAAGCAACAGTTAATACCTGTCGCTTCCATCTGCGGGTCCTAGTTCTAGTCCTTAAGACGGAGATTTTTAAACTATAAATTCCAACCCATTGATAAGTCTGAAAAGCAATTTAATAAGGTCAACACGCATTTTTTAAATGAAAAAGAAAAGGGAAGGGAAGGGAAGTGAAGGGAAGGGAAGGGAAGGGAAGGGAAGGGAAGGGAAGGGAAGGGAAGGGAAGGGAAGGGAAGGGAAGGGAAGGGAAGGGAAGGGAAGGGAAGGGAAGGGAAGGGAAGGGAAGGACAGAGTAGAAAATGCCTTCCTATGTGTGTATTTATGTGCGTTTTGGGTTGAGATATAAAATCCTTACTATAAGTAACAGCCAAGCAAGTGTGAAGGCCACTATTCTGGAGGATGAGTAGACATGGGCTCTTCCTACGTGATGGTCGTTGTGTAAAGGCCAGTTGTGTCTGCCCAGCTACACGCCGGCTTCTTTCCTCCCTTGCTCCCCATATTTCTTTCCCTTGTTGCTTTCCCTTAGAACTTTGCGCGCATCCCAATTAGAGCGGCCCCAGGAAGTGACAGCGACATACTCCGCGGCCACGTTCCTCTCTCGCAAGCCATTGGTGCGCTGCAGTCTTGATGTTTTCCCGATAGTGAAGACAGACCAAAAAGAGTGGTGAGGTCATCCGCCTTCCCTCTCCCGTCCAGCAGCGTTACGCTGATGGCTGCAAACAGCAGACATGGCCCTTTTATGTCTTTCTTGGTCCAAATCTCATTTTAGCTACGATATTCTCTCAGGATGGGCTAAAATCTAATTAATGGGTTTGTTTTGCTGTTTGAGCTGCCACCTCACACTAGTGCCTGGGATCACACCAACTCCTCCAAAGCCATGTCTATTCCATTCTGTACTTCTATAGGGTTTTCTTTGGGTTTTTTGTGGTTTTTTTTTTTTTTTTTTTTTTTTGGTGGGAAGACTCTATTCCAATCTTAAGTTTACCCTGTTTAATTGCTTCTTGCTGGATTCAGTCTAAACCCGCAACAATATCATTTTGGATCCTGATGATTTCGTCCCATGTGTTCACCATCCCTCCCTCCCATTTCAGCTTTTGGGTATATAACTTAAAAGAGCAGAGGCTTTGAAATCAGATATTCTAGGATTTGAATCCCCTGTGGCTGGCTCAATCTCAGAGTGCCTTTAGGGAAGTTATTTAAACTCTCTGTAAAATAATATCACTCTCCCAGAGTTTTATAAAAATTAAATGGCATTATATATAAAACGTACTACATGACACATAGTAGGCATGTAATAAATGGTAGTGTAAGAAAATAATGTTTAAACTGGACAAGGGAGAGACGGAGCTCTAACCTGCACGACCAGGGACTCTGCAGGCTGAGGTTTCCCTCTATCACCGCCCTTTAACCACAGCCATTGAAAGTTTCCTGGTTTCCTAACTCTTTGGAAATCCAGCCCATTTTCCCTTTGCTTATCCTCAGCAACATCATGAGAGACTTATCAAGTGCTTTGCTGAAATCCAAACACACAGCAAGGTAAACTCGGCTCTTTTGGTCCAAGGATATCAAAGGAAAAGGGAGGAGGGGGGAACAGAGTCGATGCGGCTTGCTCCTTGTCACCCTGTGCTGGTTCTAGTGACAGCCGCACTGTCTTCAGGGAGCTCACAAATTAAGCTCCTGGAACTAATTCTTGCCCAAGACGGCTTACCTTTCTACAGACTCCATTTCTACAACCAAACAAACGTGCTCACCACCGTTTTTCCCCAGCACACCTTCCTTTCTCTGAGAGTCTTCCAATTTCCACCAGGAACGATGGCTGAATCGCATCTGCAAGTTGCCTCACTCAGTACCTTGCAACAGAAGCCACTTCTTCCAGAGATCTGAACTCACTGAGAACACCACATGTTCCTTCGAAGCTCGCTGGCTGCCTCTTTCACTTAGCAAGGCCCATTCTCTCTCGTTATTCCGTTCGAACCCCTCTCCTAGGGAGCGAAAACAGACAAGAGCGGGTCCCTGGGAACTCGGCCTTCTCTGGGCCCTCTATGATTCCACCGTCAACGCCAAGCTCTGGTTCCGTTTTTGCCACCCTGATCCTCTTGCCTGGAATACCTGGAAGCTTTCTTTGTGTGGTCCCGAGGAGATTTTTTTGCATGCAAAAGCTTGATTTAGACTTTCGCCTTCCCACCATTCCTCTTGGAATCGCTCTTGGCTCAGTTTTCTGCAGAAGTCTTTTCCAAGCCTGCGTTTGTTAAATCCATCACAGCCACCTTGGATTCTTTGAGTACTTCCCCGTTTCCTTCCCCCTCAAAACCTGTTGTGGATGCCGAATCTGAATCGATTTTGAGAGCATCTCACCGTCGGGACGGGTCTTCCCTGGCATGGTCACATGTCACAGAAGGACACGGTGGGCCTATACCTCTCTGGCCTTCTTGGCATTTGTCTTCCTCGGGGTTTGAGTTTATGTCCAACCATGTGCAGGTTTTCCCTTCCAGCCTATCAAGAACCGTGGGCTGACACGACCACCATCTTCTTTTGGACAGAATACCAGGTCTAAAGCAGTGATTTGCCTTGTTGCTTCCTACTCCTCGGGGTGACTGTGGTACCCAGTGAGCTTATCAGAAAACTGCCGACTGCAGCTGGGCACGCCGTAAAAGGTGGGGATTTCTCTCTTTGCTTTTCAGAAAGAACTCTTTGTGAGTAACAATAAAAGTCGTTCAATATTACTGAGTGATGATTTTTCCCTGGCAATTTTCTAAGCACCTGGAATGTATTATTTCACTTAATCTTCCCAACAGCGCTTTCGGGCAGGACCTATCATTACTTCCATTTTACAGGGAGGACACTGAAGAACAGAGAGGTGAAGAAATACGTCCATGATCACTAAAGAAGTGGGGGCATCGGGGGCATGGCCGGAATGCGGGCCCACCCAACCTCACTGTGCTCCTGTCCACCATGTCACAGTGACACATTTCCCTGATCTTATAATTATTCCAGTGGCCTTTAGAACCGATTCTGGACCATATATTTGTTCCTATTAAACATTTCTAGAATTTGGAGCTTATAAATGTCTTCTTGACTTTGTTTATCTATAAATTCATCAAACACGTCTACTTTTATGACAGAAACTTCTGCTTTCTTTATCTACCTCTATTATGCTTCTTACTAGGACCTTGTGCTGCAATCATTTATTTACGTATCTGTGAGCTCCCTGATATGAGGGGCTATTGCTTATTCATTTTTGTGTCTGTGAACAATGAATGAATGAATAAAAAAATGAATTCTCTGTATTCATTCACATTATCAACTCTAAACAAGTTGAACAGGCTGACTCTAAGGGGGAAGCCAAAGCACCTGTGTTTGTTCAAGAATGATACTATCTTTTCCTGGTGGAGTTGACCTTTGCAAGTAGACTGCCTGGTGCAATGTCATAAAACTCCCCCTCTTCTCACAAATTCTCGCACAGGCCTGCAATTCCACAGCTAACGATTTATGCCTTTGACCTACGTTTTAAGAGACATTATTTGTACCTTAGTTCCCCCTCCTCCGAAGCAGGAAGGTTTCATAGAGCCTAGAGGAGGGAGCATAAAGGTCATGGAAATCGAGCAGAGGAACATGGGGACCTCTGAGAAGGGCCCGGAGCCAGCTGGGTGCACTGGAGGTGGACACGATGAGTGGCACAAGCAGAAGGCCCTTGAATAATAAAAGAAAGGGCTCAGAAGTATCCTATTAGGAGACTCTCAAAACCCTTTTCAATACGATGTAGGCTCATAATTTTAAAGCAGAGGAGAAACTTAAACCAAATCAGCTTCTTTAAAAATGAAAGTCTTTATCAAGCAGTTAAGAAAATTGCCTCAAAGTCTTTAGTCAAAAGGCAAACCTGAGGAGTTAGAACGAATGAGGTCAGCCTAATATGTCGTGTGTGTGACTATAAAGGTTTGAACCAAATGAGTTGTACTTATCAGCAAAGTACTGAGTCGGTAGAAGAGGCCAGTTGCACCCCAAAGCACCCACTTCTGAGAGCCCGGCTCTGGCTTCATCTTGGCCCCGTGCCCAGCCATCATCTCAGCACGTTTCTGACTTCCCAGCTCTCCATGCTCAGTGCTGGTTGAGAAAGAATAGGTTGCTATGTCGGAAGTGAGCGATTTAGCCCGTGTTTAGGTATTTCCTTACAAAACAAGTTCATCAGCTTGCTGGGCGGCGTCATTCCATCCCACTGTCTGGTTTTTGCTGCTGACTGTCTCTGAGGATCTTGGGCCAGCAATGTCAGCTCTCTCTGCCTCAGTTTCTACATGTGGGGTCAGTGGAAAAGGAAGTGACTGTTTCACTAGCAAAGTGCTTTACAGCATTGCATTACTCCATTAGCATCTTCCTTCCTTTCTTCTTCCCTGGGCTCTTTTGAGAACCAAGGAGATAATGGTCTGTAAGTGGTTGGAGGCCCCTCTGAGGGAGTTCAATAGGACCCAGGACGCCGGACCCACCTCCTCCTGGAGTAACTCTGGTTATCCACTATGCTCACCCTTCAGAGCCAGGGAGTGACCTCACTCAGCAGCCACAAGCCACCCACGTTGCCTCACAGTCGATCATCACAAGACACATCCAAGTTATTCACCAGTTTCGTTTTGATCCTCGAAGCAAACGGATCAAGCAGATCTATAGTAATTCTGTATGAGACCAAGAATTTCACATTTTGACATGCCAAAGGGTAAATATGTAAGACACAGAAATCCTCCCCCCCCCCCCGCCCCAGTTCTGAACTGGAAGCAAGAGGTCGCACTAGGTATTTGCAGTAAATGCGCTAAAATTAAAATTCCAAATTCACATGGAAAAAGATGAGTTGGTGTGCAGGAGAAAATATTAGTAAGGAACGAACGCCTTCCCGGATGCCTCTGATAAGCAGGCCACAGTAAGGAGAGTTCCCTGGGAATCGCCTGAGAGGAAAAGGAGAGACCTGGCTCTTTAACAAGCACATAGAGATCAGCTTCATTAACTGATCGATTTGGGAGCAGATTAGAAAATCCATTCAGACATCTCTGCTGAAATCGACAGGTGAGTTTTGCGCAAATAGGCGGGGAGAAAGGAAGGAGGCAGGGAGGGAGAGAAGAGAGTCTCCAGCAAGCCATTCCTGCTGAGTCTCTGGTTGGTAGATTTAGAGGACAGCCTCCTCTCCAGTTTCACAGCCTTGCAAAATTTAACTGTTTCTCTGTGTTTCGGTGAAGAACACCACTTCAGAATCCCGCAAAATGATTTTGTCTTCTGTTCATTTGTATTAGGAATTTGGAAACTGACACCTGAGCAGTGCATGCTATGGGAATTAGGGAAATGATGTTAGAGTAATTTAGATTTCGGCTTTCCACTGTACAGATATAGGGGAAGATTTTAAATATTAGATGGAGGAAATAAAATATGGATAAAGAGGTATTCAAGACTAGGTTCTTATGGAATAATAATCTCAACCCTTTTCCAAGTCTTTCTCCTAATTGTGTCTCGAATAGTGAAGCTGCCTCTCTGTAGTCTTTAGGGCTACATTCACCTTTGTAAGATTATGTTAAGCAGAGAACTGTGAACATAAACATCCCCCACTATGGCTCTCAGCCCTGGGGTCCTAACAGCTGGGAAGTGTGTATGAATAATGAAGGATTGGAGTTTATTAATGATTTATCAATATATAAACAGATTATTTCAAGGTTATTACCATAAGGATACTTTCACTCACCCAACTTCCAATTTGATTTACTGCCTTTTCCTCTTCTCTTTTGGACCACGGAGTTGAAATAATTCTACTTCAGTTCACGGTACACTCGTCAATCCATAAAGGCCCTTCCTTTATTTTACTGCGGTTTTCTCTCCTATTTCCTGACTCTCACTCCAATCCCCCCTCTATTCACTCCTATCTTTATTTAGATATATGCATACACTTGAATAATATACGGTATTGCTTTGTGTGCACATGCTTAATTGATAAAAGACAATGTGCTGCAAATCTCATTCTTTCTTACTTTTTTCATCCAGCTCTAAGCTTTTGCAATTGATCCTCCTTGTTCTATGTAAATCTGATTATTATTGCTGATGGTTTTACATCTAATCAGTTGCCTTGCCGCAGTCCTAAAGATGGACTCCTGGTTGACCCTAATTCGTTGCTACCACAAGCGGTGCTTCGAGGAGCGTGCAGAGAGCCGTCGCCTCGCAGCTCTGGGCAGGCCTGTCTCTGGCCACCCCGGCAGCGGACTGCAGATGCGTGGGCTGTCACACTCCCTCCAGCAGTGCCGGAGGGCTCTCGTTTCCCCACATCCCTTTCACCACTTGATATTAATAAGATTTCCAATTTTTGACAATCTCATGATTTTAGAGTGGATCCCATTATAATTTAAATTTGCATTTCCCTGATTACTGGTGAAGTGAGTATCTCTTTATAAGCTTATTAGCAATTTGGATTTCTCCTTCTGTGAACTGCTTATGTCCTTTGCCCGTATTTTTCCTATGTGGGTTTTTCTGTATTTGTCTCACCACCCTACAGCAGTTCCTGGGGGCCTTATTTCCTTATTGATTTTGGACACTGCAAACATCTCTCTCCAGTGCCATCTGTCAGGTAGGTTAATTGTTTTGAACTGAAATCTTTACTTTTGATATTGCCATGCTCATCAATTTTCTACTTACAGTTTACATTGTTTGATTCTTGGTTAAGAAATTTACTCCAAACTCAGAGCCACAAAGATATTCTTCTATGTACGATTTTGTAAGATTTGCTTATCTTCCCTCTATACTTAGGTCTTTAATCCATCTGGAATTTCTTTTTTTTCTTTTCTTTTCCTTTTTTTTTTTTTTTTTGTATACGTTGTAAGATAAGACCCTAATGTTTTTTCCCCATGGTGAGTAAGTTTTCCCAACTCCATCCACTAAATGATTTATCTTCTTCCCACTGGTTTGGGAAGAAGCTCTATTATATAGTAGTTTCCTATGGATACATGGTTTGGTGCCTGGGCTCTCTGTTCTACCTCTTGGTCAGTTTGCCTGTCCTGCACCCCACACCACACTACACACACACACAGGTTTATTATGCTAGTTTTGAAATATGTCTTAGTCAATACGTTTTCTTAAGTTGGAGAGAAGGGTTAAAATTATAGTTAGTTGGCTGGGAATGATACATAATCCTACAGTCTCTCTTATCCCTCATCCTAGCCCATGATTCCCATACTGGACTACCCATGGGAAGGTATCTTACATGTAAATATCATCTGCAACTTATGTTAAAATTGGAGGAAAAAGACTAAAACATCTAAGTGATTACCTGTTTGCCCTGCACAATTCTTTGAAATTAAAATTGCACATCTTTCAAAATAAGAAAGCCTATATGTTTTACTCTTCAAGTTGAAAGTTATTATCTTGAGAACATATAAAACAATACTTCAATGGAAATTAAAGATCTTCAGAAATAATTTCACTGGGTCTTCAAGATTCACAAAGAGGGTAAGATGTAAAAGGCAGCTGAGGGGCCGAGTGGTTAGTAATTTACTCCACTCCAATAGCTAATCTGCGATAGAACTGAAACTAGAAGCCAGATTTCCTGAGACTTCTTTGTCGACTTTACAGATAGGCTTCCAGTGTCTCCTGTGTGCTAGGTATGATTGCACAGAGTAGGAAAATTAATAAACAAACATAATCTCTGCCCACAGACTAGTCAATCTGCGACTTGCCTGAAACCTGGGTCTGCCTCTTCACTCATGGAAGAATGGGCCTACTATGAAGTTGGATATTTTCAGTCCATTCTATCAGCTGGTGGACAATTCAAATACATTTAACACAGACCAGCTGACAATCAGCTAAAAATTCTAAATAAATATTGCCATGGTGGATTTACCAGCCAAATGTAGACCTGGTCTACAACTCAGATGTGGCAAAAATGGCAGGCCAGAATGTTTTTCCAGAAAGGGACTAGATGGAAGCTACGTTAGAGTTTCTGAATTTCCAAATGAAGGTGAGCACAGAATGTTCAGGTTGGGGCGGTGTGGGGGGGAAGGCAGAGGAGGGAAAAAAAGAAAAGACAGAAAAGCTAATGTTCAATTGGGAATAACAGGGAAAAAGACATTATATAACAGAAAGAGACATTCAAAAAGTCTTGACCCCTCAACCTCTGCGACTTAAACAAAATCTCGTTTTGAGCCTGAATTACTTGTGAATAAATATCAGCACCTACCTAACAGCACAACTAGGATATGGCTTGCACAGAGAAAGTGTGCAGTAATTATCAGCATTTTTAAGCAGGTAATTATCTCTCAGAAATAACAGAACCAAGGAGTGTATCAAACTATCATTTACAAGCATAAAATAAACTGAATTTAGTTCATATTGTTTATCTTCTGCTTTCCCTAAGGTCGTATTCCTGAAGGAATTATCTCATTTAAAAATAATCCATGTGTTGCTGATCATAGCCAAAAATAAAATAAAGACAGGAAAAGGAAAACCACTCTAATGTTTGCTTAAAGAAATTTCAGCATATTCATACTTTGAAATTCTATTCAGTCTTCATAATTATTCAAAATCATGTGGTGTATTGAGTAGCATGGAAAGATACTGAGAGTTTATAAAATTTAAGGAAAGGTTAGCTAACATTATAACATATTATTTAAGAATTTAGACCTGAAAGCCAGATTATTTGGGTTCAAATCCCACCTCTTCCACTTAAATAGCTATGAGGCTTTGGGCAATAATTTTAACCTGTCCATGCTAGTTTCCTCATCTGCAAAATAAAAATAGAAATAAACCTACTTCATAGGATTCTTGAGGTGATTCAATGAATTAACATACGGAAAAGTAATCCAGTGTCATTACATAGTAAGAAGTCAAATGTAAATTATTATTAATATTATTATAGCAGTATCATCACATATTTCTATGTTTATATAGACAAGTCTATAAAGATATACCATAAAATTTTAAGTATTTATCTCTAGAATGTGAGATTATTGATTTTTCTTCTTCTTTCTGCTTATATGCATTTTTCTAATTTTTCCAGCCATGAAAATATATTGATTTTCTAATAAGGAGCAACCAGTTATTTTTAAATTTTGAAAAAACAATCTATGAGATGGGCCAGGGAGCAAAAGAATGGCACATTCAGATAACTGAGAGCTCCCTGAAAATAAATAGTCTAGCAATGAGGCAAAGTTTTGGGTTATGTCCCAAAATAACTAGGGGGTTAGGGGGCTGTTGAGGGAAGAAAAGGAAAATGGAGGACAGCGACATGCTCCTCCTAGTTTTTTTTTTTTTTATTTGTGCTCAAGGTTAAAGTTTAATATAACAGCAAAATGAAAAAAAAAAAAGTGCTGTGAGAGGTCACAGGGACAAACACTGACTGGCTCTGAAGTTTTGAAAGGCACTGGATAATTTCATGACCGTTAATAACATCTGCAGTCCTGCTGGGCAGGCTAATGGCAGGGGTAATTAGGGCCTGTGCTTTATGACAGATGACTGCTTGCCACAGTGGAGAGCAAGCCCACCCCAGGGGCCACACTGCTCGTGGGTAGGCAGGGCCAGGAGGGGCCAGGGTCTTGCCAGGAAAGACCCTACCTGATCATAGCAAAGGGATGACCTGGGCTCACCTCTGTGGACAGATTGTTAGCTCACAAAGGAAACAGTGGGGGTATGTGCTGCTCGGGGCTTCAGTCTGGATATAAAACCAGCCCACACTGATATCCTGCAGTGAAATATTTTCACACTCCACATAATCGAGATTTAGGCTTACAAAAATACCTTCAGTTCAAAGAAGTTGTGAAATCAATAAATTTTATCTTCAACTAGGAGCTCCCAGCAGTGATTATGCTCTGGTGGACTGATTCTCCAGTTTCTCAAATCAAGAAGTGGCCATTTCAAGACATGGCTTTTCCTTCACAAACAAGAACAATGGGTTTAATGTGAATATCTTGGTCTTTCCTTATTTCTAAACCAGCTTAAGTTGCTCAGTTCTTAAATCAAGATGACTAATATTCTTTTCTAAAAGTTTTATTATGAAATGAAAACATGTATTTTCAAAGTGAAGGTTTCCATCTATGTAAGTCTTGGAATGTATCCCTCTCTCCACAGGATGGTTCATGATAGAGAATGTCAAAAGAAAATACTTGGAATGCCATATAGGGATTTGTTCCAATAATTTCACCTAAGCAAAAACTCTGCTCAACGACTCTTTGAGTAGACTTCTGCACGAGTGTCCTTTCTTGAGGATATCAGACCTCTTAAAGCAGGGCTACACAATTCTAAAAAAAAGATTCTTGACCGACTTATGTGTAAACATTTCAGACTGAACCAAGGTGTTTATCAAATTTCTCCCAGAACCCCTCTAAAATGAGAGAAAAGAAACTTAAGATGTTTTAAATCACAAAAGCAAAATAAAATAAAATAATAAAATAAAATAAAATAAAATAAAATAAATAAAGGAAAAAAAGAAATCCCAATCCCAGAAGAGCTGATGACAGACAATCAGCACTATCAACGAACCATTACAAGACAGAAAGCATATAGATGGGATTTGGGACTTCCTTTTCCAGCAGTATGACAGACTGGACATTCTGACAAACTCTATGCCCGAATGTACTGAGATCCTAGGTAAATTATGTACAACAAACATAAAGAAAGACGAAAATGAAAACCATACAGGAGAGTTTAGCAACATGGAAGACAAAGTGAGATGGTGTGATCAGCCTTAAGAAGAGAGAACAGAGAGAAGGAGGAAATGAAAAGCATGAGTCTACTTACTCAGGAAACAATCATCGTAGAGGAAACTCACTGGTATTCATAATCTTTCACTTTTTTTTTAGTTGGGTGGTGTATTCATGGGGATTCATTGCATTATTATGTTATATATATATATATATATATATATATATATATATATATATATATATATATATATATATATAATGTAAATATATTTTTTAAATATACTTTAACTGACATAATTGATAAAAGCAAAGCATTTGGATAAGCAGGAACCACTTAGGCTTTAGCTTTCTGGACTTTCCTAAACTCCTGTAAAAATGTTGAGAAGGGTCAGGAAGCCAACAAGAAGCGAGTCTATGCAAGCACAGGACCCTGGAAAGTCTCAGAGGCTGGAAGCACCACATACATGTGAGGGCAGGTGTGAAGGGTGAGGCTTGAAAACAGAAGATTGGTTAAAAGTTTGTATAATTGGATCCAGATTCCTTCCCCCAACATATTCAGCCAGAAGGCTCTCTCTCCTCTATCTCAGGAGACTGAAGGGTTTCTCTGGAGAAACTGAGTCAAAAGGGCCTGGCCTTGGAGTCACCAGACTTAAGTGAAAAACTTACTGAAATCCCCTTGGTTTAAATCTCCCCCATAGCCCCTTGCCTTGCTTAGCTCCCATAATTCTAGCTTCCAGAGTTATAAGCACTCCCACACTAACTCCCAGATAAAAGGTTAGATGATCAGTGTCTGAAGAAAGGAAATGACTCAAAAGAAAACATCTGCAGGCTCGTATTTGAGGGGGTAGGGCAGTGTTCTCCAGGGAAGCCTACAGGTCCCCACCTGTCTGTATTAGTCTGCTAGGGTTGCCATAACAAAACACCGCAGGCTGGGTGGCTTCAATAACAGAAATGTATTTTTTCACAATTCTGGAGCCTGAAAAGTCCAAAATCAATCGGTTTGGATTCTGGTGAGACCTCTCTTCTCAGTTGGCAGAAGGTGCCTCTCTGTGTGTGCTCACATTGCCTTTTCTCTGCGTGTAAGCAGAGAGAAAGCTCTGAGGTCTCTACCTCTTCTTATAAGGATACCAGTCCCATCAGATTACAGACCCACCCTAATGACCTCATTTGATTTTAATTACCTTTTACAGGTTCTCTCTCCCATAGAACATTCAGCTATATTCAGGTTTAGGGCTTAAACATATGCATTTGGGGTGGACACAATTAAGTCCATAACATCATCCTATCATGAAGTCCTTCTGTCCATAAGCCTTGCCCCATCCCACTCAGAGCTTCCCATCATCTCCTTTGTGTTTCTGTATTAAATGTAAAAATATGGCCATGTGGTAATAGACATTTGAGGAACATTCCCAATGTGAAAGTCATACACCAAAATAAATGCACGAAAACATTTAAAAAAAGGAAGTTGGAGAAAACTAAATGAAGCAGGAACAGAGGAAAACTATAGCAACCACAAACTGCAATTAATATCCAAAGATGAGAGATAATTCTGCAACTATGAAAACCAATGTAATGAAAAGGAACAACCGCAGAACAAGAAATCGTTCTTACAAATTAAAAATATCATAGCAGATATTTAAGAATTCAATAGAAAGAACTGGATAACAAAAGTTAAGGAGCTATTACAGGAAGAAGAAAAAAGATGGAAAATTGCACCCAAAAAAAGATACTAAAATGTGACTAATAATCAACTGTTCCCTCATATAAATAACAGGAGTTCTAAAAGGAGAGAGGAAAAAGCTTGAAGAGGAGAAATTATTAAAGAAATAACACAAAGAAATTCCCCCAAATTGAAGGACAGGTACCTAGTTTGAGTCAACTGAGTACCCAATAAAAAAGAATAATAATAAAAAGTCCATCCCAAGTCACACCAAGAAAAATTTCAATAAAATATGAGTATAGAGAAGAACCTTTCAGCTCTGATGTAGGAAACAGGAGGAAGAGGTCACATAGAAAGAAACAGGAATGAGAAAGTTATCAAACTTTTCAACAGCCACAACTAACTTCACAGAGTGGAGCAACGCTTTCGAACATCTGAAGAAAAACCCTTCCTACAGTTTCATACCCAGCCACATCACCAATCCGATGTGAGCACAGAAAAAAGCTTATTTAAACATGCAAGCTTATTGTGCCTGCACGTGGTTAGAAGCTGCAGGAGGCTGTGCTCCAGGAAAACAGGGGAATAAACCAGTATGGGGACTAAGACTGGAATCTAACACGAGGTAGAAGAATTAAGCAATACAAATATAATCATGTTCTTTAGAAATTTGGGGTTGAATGTGAGGCAAAAAATACGCCCAAAAGACTTGAAAGATGTTGCCTCAGGAGACTAGAACCTGGGGCCGGGCACAGGTGGGGCCGGATGGCTGTTTTTCAATGTCTTATGGTACCACATGATTTTTTAAAAATCTACACACATATATTCCTTTGAACATCTTAAATGTTCAAAATGTGAAAAAAAAAAAAAAATGTAACCCAAATCTAATCTAGAACACCCAGGAGCTTAGTCCTTTTTAAAATTTTTTCTTTTTTTAAGTATCAGCTATATATTGTTTTTCCAGTTAAGAAATGAAATAAATTAGAGAAAAATTGGGAATAATTTTTAAAGAAATGGGGGGGAAATCGTATTATTACCCATAATCCCACAACTCTCTACAATCATTCTAATCATTTCCTTTGCAGGCTTTTCACGTGTAGATTCTACAGCTGCAGTCATGGCTTTCATACAGTTATGTCCTGCTCCCCTCTCCCTTCAGCACTATACCGTGATTGATTTCCAGCTGGCTGTGTGGCATTACAACCATCTTTCTTAATGGCTCAAGCAGACTTTTTGATCTAAGTGTCCCACTCAATACCACAGATTGCCTCCTCTCACTCCCTCCCTCTCATGGCTCTTTTATGTTCGGCCCTGGAATGCTTTGTTGAGATAGCTGCTTCGTTGTCACCAGCCAGGATTCGACTTAAATGAAACTTCAAGACCTTCATTGACCTCCAAGCTAAGGCTCCCCGTTTTTTCATATCCCTGTTTTCATCAAGGCAGTTTTCACTACGTGCTCCTTTCTTTTGTATTTGTTTGTTTGTCTTATGGCCCATCTAAATAAACTGTAAGCTCCATGAAAGCAGGAGTTATATCTGTCCTTCCCATTCCATGTCCAGCACGGAGAAAACACTCTATGGACTCTGTGGGGTGAATAAAGAAACTAATATATGACTGAGGATGAATGGATGAAATGCTGACTACTCCAGGCCACAGAGAGAAACCTGAGGCCTAACAGGCAGGAGTACTGAGGCTTGTACAACCGTCAGGAGATCTGCTTCTAGTTCTGGCCATCACTAACTCCGTGCGTGGCTTGGAATGAGGCACCGTTAACCTCTCCGTTCCATTTTCTGACCTGGGAAACGAGAGCGTTGGAGTGGGCAGCCTCCATCATCTCTTCCAACCATAAGTACTGAGGTCTGTGCCTTTACAAGCCCTCGCTTTGCTAAAGATTTCTGTTGTTAGTTTTGGAAAATAACTGTTCGGTTCCATTCTCCTGGATAATGGATGAGTAGAAATTTTAGACAAAACATCTTTTTTTTTTTTTTGCATGACGATAAGCAATTAGTTTTAACAGCTCTTGTCTCTGTCTTTTCTCTTGTGAGAGAGGGAAATGGACTCATTGATCAGGCAAATGAAGCAGCGTGAAACTGGAGGTTGCTCTGACATACAGAAACCTTCCTGACAGGCAATGATCTTCTTTTAGGAAAATAGTATAGAATTGGGGTTGTCTGAGTCAGTTTGGGCTGCCGTGACAAAATAGCATAGACTGGGAGGCCTACAGACAACAGAAATTTATTTCTCACAGCATGCTGGCTCGAAGTCCAAGATCAAGGAACCAGAAGATTTAGTGACTGGTCACCCTGCTTCTGGTTTATGGGCACAGTCTTCTCGCTGTGTCCCCCCACGGCAGAAGGGGATTAGGAAACTCGCTGGGGCCTCTTTCCTGAGGGTATTAATCCCATTCATGAAGGTTCTCCCCTCTATCACCTCCCAAAGGTCCCACCTCCTAAAACTATCATGTTGGGGGCTAGGCTTCAACATATGAATTTTGGGGGAAACACAAGCATTCAGACCATAGAAGTCAGTTAAAAGCACATAGTCTGATGTCAGGCAGGCCTGGTTTCAAGTAGTACCCAGGCATGAACTTGGGCTGGTCACTTAGACAGAGAGGATAACACAGTGTTGCTAAAGGCGAGAGAGAGAGAGAGAGAGAGAGAGAGAGAGAGAGTGTGTGTGTGTGTGTGTGTGTGTGTGTGTGTGTGTGTGAGGGGTGGGAAGGTCCCAGCTCTGCCACTTGCTAGCTGTGAAACCACTTGTGTCTCAGGACCCCATGTGAAAATGGAGTCAAGGAAGTTCTTACTTCATGAGATTGTTGTGAGGAGCAACAAATTCCAAATTCATAAGACACTTCAGACGGCAGGCCCTGGACACGCAGTCGCCGTTATCTGGGTTTGTGTTGTTGCTACTTACTCTCTCCAAGTCTATTTCTTCATTTGTTGATTCAAGGAATACTTACCAAATGCTTTTGATGAGGCATCATGTCACTGCACTAACGTAAGCTGACGCTTCTGAGCCTCCATTATAAAGCCATTAGCCTACAGAACTGGGGTTCAGTGGGCCAATCTCTCCTGCAGTCGTTTGCAGACATGACCTCCTGGCATGACATGTGGGGGGGACTGCCCCCTGAATGTGCCGGTCATCCCCGGGAGCAGGCTTCACTGCCGCTCTGCAGCGTGTCCTCCCCTCCCCCATCCTGTCTGAGGTCAGACTGTTAAGTGCTCAGGGTCAAATCTCCTGATTCCCAATCTGGGCCAAGACAAGCAGGAAAGATAAATGATAGAGAAAAGGAGAAGAGCAACTCAAAGGTGGGAAATACATTCCAACATCCAGAGAAAGAAAGAGATGGGTGACAAGGTCCTAGAAGTTGTCTCACCCTTATGTAAAGGGCAGGGATGAACGTGGGATCTGGTGTTCATCTCTACCCTCCCTTTTTCCTGTCAGTTCCCTTATTTTCACTCCTACTCGTGGGGGGATACTCCTGGAGAAGGAATTTAGATCCACGATAGCGATTGAAATATAAAGATGTTGAGAAGTAAATAATTGCTAATTTTCAAGGAAAGTAATATAAAAGTTGCTAAGGATATACTCATTTACCTGCACATAAAAGAATTCAAATTTTAAGTTCATAATGAGAGGAAAGTAGATCTTGGGATTATAGCCATTGTGGAGTACTTCTGTGTCTCCTATTCCATATTCAGAATTGGCATCAGTGACCACGTTCTGTCCAACTGCCTCAATAAAGCTACAACACTTTCAAAATGAACCCGAAACTTTCTCCTGCAAGCCTGGTCTTTTTCCATGTGCTCTCTCTCTCTCTCTCTAAATAAGTCATAAAACCTAAGAGTTCTTCTTCATACTCCTATGCACATCATACCCAAAACAGCAGCAAATCCTATCAATGTGAGCACACAAATCTCTCTCAAATCGGTGGATTTTTTCCTTAGTTCGAAACGGTTATGCTGAGGGTGTTCAAAGAGATAAAAAGTACAATCTATAAAAATCAATAAAAAAATCACTAAACAAAAAACGAGTAACACTTTAATAAGAATAAGAGGATAGGGAAAAGAACTAATTAGCGATCTCAGAAATAAAAAGAAGTCATTAAAATATAAAAAAAAATCAATAGATGCAATAAAATTTAGATTGACTATAGTCACAAAGATAATTAGTGAGTGAAAAGACAGTAACTGAAGAATTCATCTGGATACCATACAGAGACGCCCTGAATACGAAAAAAGAGTTAAGAGCCTTCTCCCAGAGCTGACCATCACCTCCTCCCGCTGCGCACACACATTACTCTCCTATGGAGAGGTGGTGCCTTCCACTCCTCGGGATACCTGGTGGGTTTTTTTGTTGTTTTTTTTTCTGTTTTTTGTTTGTTTGTTTGTTTTTCACTTTAAAACCATAAAAGATCTTAAGCAAAGTAGCAGAATGTTAACAATTTGTTAAATCTGGATGACAGGTACTTTTGTGTCTCCTTAAATATTTCCAATATCAACAAAACAGATTTTTCTCCAGTAACTCATGGACATCAATTCCATCACTCTTCTCTATAGTCACAGCCCCAAAATGACCCTGCCAGCAGAGTCCATTGTTCGGTTCGGTGTTGTGTGTTGTGGGAGGAAGGGTGAGGCATGCGCTTACTCATCTGCATTTGGGTCTCCGATGCAGTCAGATAGAGCTGAGCTGCGCCCCCATCTCACTCACAAATTTACACAGGGCTGGGAGGGAAGGTCCAAAGATACCTGACCATGTTTGACAAACTAAATTCCCAAAAGAGGCCCAATTGCATTTTTCTTTTTTTAACGAGGGGAGGTGGTGCTGGACTTGGCTAGAACTTTGATGAGATGGAGCAAAAGCAACGTCCCTTTTCTGCTAGGCGAGGGGATTCTGGAAACTACGTCCGTGGTGGGCTTTCGAGGCCTGGCTGAGGCCCCCTTCTTCTAAAAGGGTTTTGAGCCCCAACAGCTACAAGAACTTGGAGGCTTTCCCTGGGCCATCTTAACAGATCGACTGACCTTCAGGAGGGGACAAGGCGAATTGCTTGCCCTGTCTCTGCTTGCTCACAGGCTGAGTTGTCAGGGGGACCTGCGGGGGCAGGGCTGTCCCCCTTCTGGTATTTCCTGCTGTACACGCCGCCAGAGGCAACCACAATGGTGGAAATGAATCAACTCTGCGTATAATCTCTTTTTTCTGGTACCACCAATGGGTTGTTTCTCTCCCTATTTCAATCCTTGGGTAAAGCGTTTTCTCCTCCTGGCTACGTGATTCTGCACTTACCCCTGCTCAAGGCCTTCTGCCTTTTGTCCACGACAAAAGCACCAACTTCACTGTACCCCTACCTGGTACATCCTTTCTCATTCTTTCTCTTTCCTTCTGTCTGCCTTTCCCTCCCTTCCCTTTTCTCCATCCTTCTCCAGACCCATTTTATTTGTTTAAAATTACAAATGCAGCATTTCCCACATGGACACTGGCAACCTGAGTTATAGATCCTGAGTTTCCGGTCCACTGCCCAAATGACTCACAGTATTTATTTTATGAGCCTCTTCCAAGCAGAACAGGTAGCAAGGAATCCTAAGTAAAATGTAAGTGTGCCACAGTGAGCTCATGCTTCTGCATAGACAGATAAGACCTACGTAATTAAGCACATGCAGGCCATTCCCGACCAGATTGGGCGTTGGCCCTGGCTTAGTAGCTACAAACAAGGCTGCAGGCAGCAGAGAAGTGAGGAGGGCTTGCCAGTCACCTGCACCCCTCATCTTGGTCCCCCTCATCTTGGCCCCCCTCTTCTAGAGACCTGCACACCTCCAATGATTCCCAGCACCTCATTCCTCCAGGGAAGAAGAAGGTGGGAAGGAGACAGGACCGTCACCTTGCTCTGTATCTCTGGAAAGAAAACTATCTGAGCTCCAAACGTGAAAAATAACGCACTCCTGTTCGGGAGCAACACAGTTCGATCGCTCCTTCTTTGCAAACATATCTAGCCTTAAGAGGATCGTTTGACTTAAGAAGTAAGAACCTACAAAAGAAGCTTTAGATGTAGATTTCAGTTGATACTGCCACAGATTGCCAAGGAATGGTAGGTGACTTGCAAGAAAAATAATCCCTCATTTTAGACCAAAACCACCAGAGAATTACGTGAGTAAATATAATATTTGTTGCCAACAGCTTAGCTTTTTATACCTGTTCCATTATCATATCTGTGGCTGTGCCTCCGGCCCTGGCCAGGAGGAGGGGGCTGGGCTGCCTGGTCCTCACCTCCTTGTGTGGGCTGGGGCCAGCCACTTCCCCTCTGGCCTGCATTTTCTCCGCTATAAATTAGAAACTGAACTAAATTATTTCTGAGGTCTCTTCCAAGTTTAAAATTTTATGAATCTGAGATTCTATTTGACTAGGATTAATCCAAGTCCATTAATGATAATTAGCCCCTAGATATCCTCATAAAGACATCTTATTAGTGATTTCGAGTACTTTTATTTAAAAAGGAAAAAAAAAATATTAAAATATAATATCCAGAAAAGTGCACACAGGTATACAGTTTGATGAATTTTTCCCAAACCGAAAGTACCTGTGTAACCAGCTTCCTGATCGAGAGACAGAACATGACCGGCCCTCGCAGAACTCATTTCATGCCCCCTCTTTGACCTCAGCTTCTCTAAGTGCTTCATAAATAACAAATTTTTAACTTTACAAGTGATCTGCCTCCAAATCTGTTTTCTTAGGCAAATTCATCAATAGTTCACACCTGCATTACAAAGACCAATAGGAAAAGAAATAAATAAATGCTTTCAGGGAATTAGAAGCAGGCCTTTATGACCCAGAGAAAGAGGCTGTCAAACACAAAAAGATACACAAGGGTGTGCACAGAGAAAGAATGTCGTAAAACCTGGCAATCGTGGTCAACAGTATGGATGCAGTATTCCCGCCTGGATGCAGAAATCGGTCCTCTACTGAAAGACAGATCATAGCAATCAGACACATTTTCATCACACTCACACACACACACACACTCACACACACTCACACTCACACACACACACACACACACACTGGCCTGGTTCATTTCAAACCTAACCCCCTCCTCTGGAGTCGGCCAGATCACTCAGCCAGAGGTGGCAGAGCCGGCCACTTTTGCAGTCCTTCCGCCACACCGCCTTGCTGTCCTTTGCCTTGTGCCCTGCCCTGGTGGGTCCTGGACGTGGACTCATCTGTACCCCCTTTCACAGCACCAAAAGCAGCAAAGGAGACAGACGGAGCCAGGCCTGTGCCCACAGCAATTGTCCCCTGGGCGAGGCATGTGGTTGGCCAGCATCATCTTTTCCCCCCTTTCCCTTGTTGGACCTAGGTGCAGGCTGTCGCGCCCCTGTCCCCAGTTCAAGCCACGCCACCATCCGTCTATGCAGTTCTCCTCTAGTTTGGGCGAGGCCTTTGCTGTTTTCTCCTCTACTCCAGTCCCACTTGCGCTGCCTTTTGTCCTGGTAGGCGCCGCTCGAATGAACCTGACGCATGCACCTCCCTGGATGTCCTGAAATGTGTGCTTTGGCTCTGCGACTGGCTCCGTTTCTAAACTACAGCAATGGTGCTCTGCTACACACTTCTTTCTGCTCCTTCCTTTTTCACTCACCCCGGGATTATTGAGTTCCATCCACGTGGCTCTATTACTCCCAGTTCACTGCTCCTCACTGCCGCCGTGGATTCCATGGCTGCCTGGATCACACTCTACTCGTGAACTGTCACAAAAGATGAATTCATTTTGGCCGTCCTCCCTTCTCCCCTCCCGGGGCCTCTGTAGCGGCCTCCTCTTGCTCCCTAGTGGCCCGGTGATGCCCTGGCCCTATTCTCTGCCCCTGGACTTCAGCTTTGGGCTTCCTCTTACCTTCTCCAGCCACCTGAGGCCATCATCGAGGGTCCTGCCCGTTGGGGTTCTTATGAGAGGAGACCCATCTGATTAATTGCACCTCAGTTTTGGGGGCTGCCTCTCTAGTTTTCACGGAGATGCTGAGTGTATTCCCACATTCCCACTGGCACGACCTTGGGCTGGGCCCCATCTCTTCACCCCCAGGGCTGACTCATTCTCTACCTCCACCCTCTCCTCGGTGAAGATCTGTGTCATACGCTACAAGACTAACGTTCTTAAACTGCGGCCTTCCACACGATCCTCCTCTGGCAAGTAACTGCTGCCATGAGAGAGAAATTCTCCTGACTGACACCTGTCTGTGTAGGTGACAAGAGAATGAGGCAAAGTGAGACTCCCTGGATGCAAATAAATGGCTCCACCACTCAGTGGCTGTGTGACCTCTGATGAGTAGGTTAACCTTTCTGTGCCTCAATAAGAATTAAAATGAGTTAAAATATGTCAAGCATTTAGATCGGCACATACCAAGTTCTCAGTAAATGTTAGCTATTTTTATTACCATTCAACCTACTATAACCCAACACAGACTCTGCTTTATCCCCAGGGAGTCTATGTTATCTTCTATGCACATTTCTAAACTTTTTACTTTGCCAGATTAACCGAACAATTCTTCTGCACTCCTCCATATCAAATGCTGCCTCCTCCACCTCCAGGCCCGTCCCACTTCCAGCAGCCCTCAGCTTCGAAGAAGCCAGGACATGCTCTGCCCATATTATTCTTTTTTGGTTCTTGACTGTATCATGTTTCAACTTCTTATATCACCAGAATAAAGCCCAGAGCCCCACCTGGTCCATTCGCAACCCAGCATCATGTTCAGAGAAACACAGCCCAGCAAGCTAAATTAATTAATTAATTTAGTTCTTTACTCCATCTCTCTAGCAAATGTGAAAGGAAAGAGTGAATTATCAGTACATGGCAAACATGACTTGGTTCTCTGGCACCGTCTTCCCTGTCACTTCCTCTCAAACCAGAAATGATGCCAACACTTCTTCTCTGCTCAGCCACCACGTTGAGTCAAATCAGGGCGGGAGGAAGAGGGGTAGCTCTAGTCCTCCCAGTCCTTTCTCACGCTGAATGGTCAGCACAGAGACCCCTGGAAGTCTAAGTCCACCCAATTATTTCTCTGTCAAGCTCTCATGACTGTTATTCTCTGCTCTATTACAGTTATTTAACTTTGTAGCAGTCTTGTGGTTTGGGTAAAATTAACCACAGTCCCAGCCCCATAGATGGGCCTGAACTGGCAAAACCCGTCTGTATAACCTCATCCATGAGGCCATGGTTAAGGGAGGGCCTGAGCCACTCATCACATGGCCTCCTCTGCCCACAGTGGCTGGTGAGTCCCACCCAAGTGAACTGCAGACATGGTTCCCAGGTGGGACGAAAGGAGTCTTTCTGGCCCTGACTGGTGTGTTATGCAGACAGGAGGCCTGAGGCTGCAGCATAATTTCTGTTGCTGTGAGGAGAGCTGGTCTGTGGATGAAGCCAGCGCCTGGAGGAAAGCAGAATCTGGACAATCACAAGAACCAAAACCCTGAAAGAACTTTCTCTGAAATCTGCTCTATCCTAAGATTTACTGAGTTACCTTACCCATTAATTCCTTTTGTTGTTTAAAACAGTCTGAGCTTGATTTGCTATTAATTTGCAATTAAAGGTATTCTAAGCTATATAGACCAGCATGTTAATTAAGTTTTCCAACCTCAATTTATCCTTTTGTAAAAACAGGATTTTTAAAAATTACCTTGCTTCACAGGATGTTTTAAATTACCTACACCTCACAAGGTTACATGAAACACCATATGTAAAGTGCCCAGCACTTTGCCTAATGCAATACATAAGCACTTAGTAAATGGTTTTCCTTTCCATTCACCTTCTCCCCTAAGGGCTGGAAATTAGTAAAGAGGTAAGAGCACTACATATGCATTTCAACAGGTAAAGAAGAAAGAAGGAAAAGAAAGGGGGAAAACAGTGCTGTTGCAAGCCAGACTCAATGGCAGGAATTTGGGCTCTACAAGTCACAGTGCAAGGACCTGACTGACCCTCACGACCTCCGCCACCTGCAGAGAGCCCTGGCTCCTCTCCTGACCCACCTACGATGCGGGCTATTGGGTCAGTGGGCAACTGTCCCCAGTTAGTGCTGATGTGACTGGAACAGAAAACACAAAAAGGCCACAGCTACCCCACAGAAAAGGCATGGGACCCTCTCTCAGAGAAGAGAATGCACTCGCTCTTCTACGTGGGGGAAAAGGTAGAGAATTCTTAAGTAAAAAATATAAAAACATTCTTTTTAAAGAAAGCTTTTTGTTATGTAAAATTTCAAACGTATGCAGAAGAGACTCTAATATCCCAAACTCCTCCCACGACCCAGGACCATCTTCAAGAGTCGGCATCTGCAGGTCTTTATTTCACCCAGGTCCCTCCCCACCTACCCATGTTCCACATTCTTTTTTAAATAAATCCATAACATCATGTCATTTTATCAGGAAATATTTCAATACATCTCTAAAAGACAAGGACTCTTTGTTTTTCAAAGCATAACTAGATTATTATTATCACACCTGAAAACTAACAATATGAGCACAAATTTTCTTTCCTTCAGTGTCCACACCTGGCCGCTTTATGCTTTCAAAATGTTTTATCATCACTTAATAAATAGACAATAAATAAAAGACCGACAAAGAATTTCATTAAAAGAGGCTAAGGAATTCATCAACGAAAAAATATATTTTAGGGAATTTAGTACTCTTGGAACAAAGCCTGTAAGAAAATCTCATTACCAAGTTATAAAACATGGAAAAGTAATATGTTAAAAATGTATCTGATTTAGGGGTAACAACAGCTGTTTGATAAACTCTCAGTGAAAGATATATTTCTCTCTAACCAACATATTAGAACTTCCCTCTTAAGGTATCCATCTAATATTACATTTTCAAGGGCCTTATAAGAAGGTAAGATAGCAGCGAGGATGTCCCATCACTTGTTTCCCCATCTGGGTGTGAGAAAGAGTTGAGCGATGGATGTTTCTGTACTCAGTCTAGTGCAGCTGACTGAAATGTGGTGGAGCATAATGCATATTCCTTTCACTTCCACCAGCCCTGGGCATCTGTGTTTAAAGAGACTTCATACCGTGGCTGCATTACCATTCTCCCACATGGATACTTATTTTAGAGAGAGAGAAAAAAATCTGTGCTTTCTTGTACCTTTTTAAAACGTAAAGTTGAAGAGCTTCTCATCTTTATTTCCTATTCCCAGGAAGCCTGCTTTATAAACTTGGTGGGGGGGGTCACATACTTTCCTATTAAAAAGAATATTACTTTGCCTTGAAATAATTTTCTGAAAAATCATTTGGGATTTTTCTATAGCTACGATGTACTTCTCATTTCTTAATTTCCTTCTTGAACATGTACCTGTTTTGATCTTTGATTTCCTTTAAACTTACAGTGAAGCAATGCAGTCTCTAACCACCACCTTTGATGCATCCCAAATTATACCCCTTGGAATTGCTTCAGTATTATTCATTTCAAAATGGTTTCTCAACATTTCTTGAATTTCATTTATACAGGTAAAGTCGTTAAGCAAAAGGTTATTTTGGGGCCAGTGCTCGCAGAATCCTGAGCTTACTCTGCCTCCTGAGATGATTTCCTTTGGAACTGGCCCAGGAAAGAATTCAGGTTGAGAGCTACAAAGCACAGCAAAAATGGGCAGAGAATTAAATACATACATATATATATATATACATGAATGCATTTGCACTTAATGAAAACTAGAGTGGAATGTCTGATTTTTTTTTCAAAGGCCTCTTAGGCTGATGTTTGCTTATTTTATAATTTAATCTTTCAATTGCAGATTTAATATCCAATTAAATCCCCCTTTTAGAACAATGCTCGCTTTCAGAGAATAATTTGCATGTTAAGAAAAGAAGCTTCTTCATTATTTGAGGTCTGTATAGAGCTCAAGCAACTGCAATAGACCTCACTAAGAAGGTGGTTTTCAGCAGCCAAGCAGAAGATTGGTGAAGTAATTATGTTATTTCAGGCCCTTCTCTAGTGCTGAAAGACAATCATATTTGCATAGGTGAAAACAAAGTCTCAAATTGGAGAAAATAAACTCAAGTTGCTTTGCAGACACAAAGAAAAATAATGCTTCAGTGGTTTCTCTTTCTGAAACATTTTCCCGTTACTGCCAATCTACGCAGGCTAGAAACCAGATCCTCAGTGGTGCATTGTGTGTGACCCTGGGAATGTCCCTGAGGTGCCAGGTGCTCAGAGCAGCTACAGCATCACTGCAGTCCTGTGTGAAGGTTCATTCCATGATAAAAGAACCAAGAGCTAAGAGATGATAAACTGTACACCCGTGTTCACAGCAACATGAACATCAGTGGATGAACAGCTAAATAAAGGTGGTACATACAGACAGTGGAATATTATTCAGCCTTAAGGAAGAGAATTGTGACACATACTACAACATGAATAAACCTTGAGGACATTACACTAAGTGAAATAAGCTGGTCACAAAAAGACAAATACTGTTTGATTCCCCTTATCTGAGATACGTAGAGTGGTCAAATTCATAGTGACAGAAAATAGAATGATGTTTGCCAGGGGCGAAGGGGAGAAGGGAATGGGAAGTTATCGTTTCATGGCATAGAATTTCAGATTCACAAGATGAGAAAGTTCTGGAAATGGAGGTGGTGATAGTTGCACTATGTGAATATACATAACATCACTGAATTCAACACTTAAAAATGGTTATGATGGTAAATTTTATATTATGTATATCTTACCATAATAAAAAAAAAATCATGTTAAAAAAAAAAAGAGACAAAAATGTGTAGAATTAAAGCAGTTTGGACACCCTAAGGTGTCGTTAAGAGACAGCACACATCTAAAGGGCTCCTCAAAATATCTGTACCCCCACCATTCCCTTCAAGCCGTGCTCTTGGTAGACATTGCTGGCATCACCACTGTGATTGGTGTCACCGGTGTGTAAGCAGTGAAACTGCACAGGGCCCTGAACTTGGGATTTAATGCTCTGTGATCGCAACTTGATATCCTTGGTCATTTTATGTTTGAATTTCTGGTTTATATGTGAAATCTAATGGGACAACAGAGCATGTGTTGGGGGCATGGAGCCTCAGCTGACATAGGGCCAGGTCATCTTCGGGCCACCCACCACCCCCAACCTCGCTAGGACAGGTTCTCAGCATTGAATGCCCTGCCCCTGCCCAGCGACCACTGTTCCCCGACACCCCAGCAGGCTGGTGGCTCTGGGCTATTTTCCCACATCAGTGCAACAGCTGGTGAGCAAGAGAACCAGGCAGACTTCAAGCCCTACGTGCCCTGAAGTGTTCCCTGGTCCTTCCTTGGGGGTCCACATTTGCTCCCCTGGACTTACACTATGCCTAAAGGACCTTCTGCTCTTCCTCCCAACCTTTTTGAATCGGGCTTGTGTTTATCTTCTCAGGCCAACTGAAGGCACCCTCCAGGGACCAGCCAGGAAATATGAATTGTGTAATTTCAGTCATTCTGCATACAAGTTAAAAGCTCCTATATTTTCATTTAAAAGAGGTATTGCATAATGTAAAGATGAAAGATAAAATTCATGCTAATTTGAATTTTTAATTTTTCTTTACTTCCAGTGACATTAAATAGCATATAAAAAAATACACACACATGACTAATTGAGAAACCATGGAAGAAAAAAGCTCTATATTTTAGTGCCTTTAAGAGCACTTTTTTCTTCCTGCTTTTTGTACAGGGGTCTGAATTTTCATTTTGCACTGGACCCAGCAAATTATGTATCAGGTCCCATTTGGGACTTAGTATTATTATCTCTAGAAGACTTATGAAGATGCCAATGTGTTATCTTAAGGCAAGGTGAATTTTTCTGTGAAGGGCCAAATATGCTAGTACTCTAATATTAATTTTCAGCTTTGCTAGTCATACAGTCTTAATCACAATGACTAACTCTCACACTGTAGCATGGAAGCAGCCATAAGCAATATACGTAGACTTCAACAAAATTTTATTTACAAATAAATCTGGCCTGCAGGCCATAGTTTGCTGATTCCTGTCTTAAGGGGCCCATCCATGCCTTCCATCAGTCCCATTTACCAAATCAGGGGTGCCATCTTAGAAAGCAGGCATGAGATCTGATAGGAGAGATAAAAATAGGTCCTCATCCAAAAATTTTTTTTTAGCAAGAATAGCCTGGAAAACCCTGAAAACGAACAGTGTCTTGCAGAGCTTCCACAATTTAAACAATGTGGTATTGGCGCATGAATAAACAGAAAGATCAATGAAACAGAAACAGACCTCAGCACATATGGAAATTTAATGTAGGATAAAGGTGGCATCTCATATAAGATGAAAAAGTGGGCTTTATAATAAGAGAAGTTGGGTTAAATGAAAAGTCATATGGAAAAAGATTAAATTGTATCTTTTCTTCATCCAGAAGCAATAAGTTCAAATGAATCAGAAATTTAAATGTAAATAAAAATGAAACTATATATTAGAAAAAAGAAACGAATTCTGTCACATGGGAGTAAGTCAAACTTTCCTAACTATGACGCAAAATGCAGGTGCAATATGGAAAAAACAAATAAATCTGACTATTTAACAATTTAAGATAAAATAAAACACTTTCATCTAGCTTAAAGCACCATAAGCAAAATAAAAAAGAAAGAGGTAAGAAAATGGCAAACTGAAAAAAATTTTTGCAATGTATTCACCGATAAAAATCTAAGATTGATTAAATTAAAATCTTATAGTCCTAAATTTTAACTGGAAGTATCAGTTTGAAGTCAAAGTACATTTTAACTTAAAAAATACATATTTATCCTGAAAAGGCCCAGAAATGAAAACCAATTCTGTACCAAGGAACATCTTAGAGCCCAGACTGTGGTCTTTAAATGCATTTTCACTGAAAGAAACCGGGAGAAAAAGCTGATTTCTCCTGAAGGAAAAGCTGACTTCAAATCTAAGGTAGAAAATGTACAAGATGAATTGGAACATCCTGTTACACAGACAGGGAGACATCAAAAACCACTGGAGCCAGGTCAAAACACTCCAGAGCCAACCTGAAGAAGCTCTCAGGAGCCAAAGGTAGAACATTATGATCATCAACAAGAATTATAACTGCAATAGATTGAAACATCTCAAATACACTTCAATCTGTGAGCTCAGAATAACACGTGACAAAAAAAAAAATCATGAGTCCCATTTCATGGATGGTAAGGAACAAACAAATAATTTTGAATCAAACATGTGTCCTGCCTTTCCTATATGAACTACATCTCAGGGTAACCAAATAGTTGGTGAGAAGTTAGTACCCTTGTTAACAGATGAAGGAAAAGGGATAGAATTGGGACATCATCATTTTGCAGCCCCTAATGATCTAAGTGGATCTGAGCAATGATCACCAGTGACTGCTGACATCACAGAAAGGGAGACAAAAAGACATTATGTGCCTCTTGATGGACGCACACAATATAGCCTTTAAAGTATTACGTAAAAGTTAACCTGAATTGATTTGAGTGAGACTCCAGTTTAGATGTAAAATCCAATTTAGGAAAACAGAGTGGATAAAGGAACGATTTAAATAACAACACAAAAATGTGGTCAGCAAAATCCAGACTGTGGAAAACTACAAGGACACTGACCCTCTCTCTTCAACAAATAAATTGCAGGAAAAGAGAGAGGGAGGGAAGAAAAGAGGGAGTGGAAAAGAAAAAAAAGGAGGAGGAGGAGGAGGAGGAGAAACCTATAAATTAAAAGAGTCTTAAGAGACATATCAACCATTATAAGGTGTTAAGCTTATCTGAAATGTGATTCACATAAAGGAACTATCAGACATTGATAAGACATTAGAAAAATCTGAACACTGACTAAATAATTGAAAATATTAAATAATTATTATTTTAATTTAACTGTGATGATAGTATTTTGGTTACAAATTTTTCTTCTACAAATATGCACAGAAATATCTATGAAGGAAATAATATGATATCTCAGATTTGCTTCAAAATCAGCCTGAGAAAAGAAAAGATGGGGAAATATGTGAATGTAGAGAGAAAACACAACTGGTTCTGAGATGGATATATGGAAGTTCATCGTATTATTCTCTCTAGTTTTTTAAAGGTTTGAAATTTTCCATAATAAAACATTTTATTTATTTACTTTTAAAATTTTTGTTTCCTTATGTGAGGAAAAGGGCATTGAGAAGTTCTGGTGAGCTCAAATGAAGCAGAAATGTCCCATAAAGCATTTACTGAGCACTTGCTGTATACATAGCATAGCGAGACCTCCTAGGAAGGCGCTACAGTAGTTTAGGTGAAAGGCAAAGTAGAATTATGGTGGTAGTGAAGATATGAAAAAGAAAAAATAGAAAGTTGTTTCTTTATTAGGAAAAATGTTAGCCACTGTGAAATCTACGCATCGTCCAACAAAGGAACATTCATATGTGTTTTATTTAATGTCCTTGGAAGAACCAATGAATAAGCCAATTGTCTAAAAAGATAATAGATTTCTCTATTTGAATGGAAGTTGAAGTTCTTTGAATTTCATTAGAATTAAATACCTTGAGAATTTACATCTTTTTATTCACTGACGTTCCGAAACCAAACATGCTATTACAACTTACAAGGTCTGTACTGTTATCTGTAAAAAAATAGATAACAAGAATCCTTGTGAATAATTAACAATGCTCCATATTGTTGCTGCTACTTATCAATCCTGACCTTTATTTTACCTATTTATTCCAACCCCTACTTTCTTCTAGCAGCTCCCAGTGGGCTTGAGGTAGTCTCTTATGAGTGCCCACGAAGGGTCTGTCCTCAAGTTACCTCAAGGAATTGGGTGTCTGCTGACTGCGTAAAGACTGTGTCTGCAGCTATAAAAGGACCTGGAACCAGAGCAGCACCCAGAATTACCCAGACTCTCTGCCTCTCTCTCACACTGACCCTCTGTCCCTGTGCTGGTTTCTGTACAGCTTTAACTTCAGTTTGTACAGGCCCATTAGAGCCCCAGCCTTTGCAGACTCCTTAGTTTTTTTAGTTTCAATGACGAAACATGGCTGGCCTTGCCTAGCTTCCCCTGGACATCGGGCAACCTAAGGAATGACCCTGAGCCATGGACCTATGCTTAGCCAGTCAGTTGTGACCTCGACAGAGGGTGGGCTGAGTCTCACAGCATAAAACAAGGCTGCCTGTAATTGCCCCTGGGGCAGGGCCTGTGGATAGGGCAGAGTTCCTTAGAAGGAGCCTTGGGACGACTGGTACTATACAGATTTCTAGTATAGTCTGCAAACCTGGGTCTCTTACTGCTAATTTTGATATGAGTCTCAAAACCAATCTGGACCTCCATTTACTACAACCCAGATCCTCACATATCTCAAGTGAAAGAGGATTCATTTAGGGTTTGTCAGCCTACTCAATCAACCCATCAGGAAATGTCTTTGGGTCCTAGGAACAAACATTATCCACCCCTGCCCCTTTCTCAGCTCCTGAGAAGACACAAATGGAACAGCCTATCATCTTGGCCACTAGGAAAAACGCTTGAGGGGCAGAGAGATGAGGGGAGGTCAGTTTTGCTCCTTCTAATATTTATCAATGTTCAAGGCCAGAAATGATTATTTGACCAGCTGCCGTTTGTGGTACATTTGTTATATGCTGGGCAGTGTGCCCAGAATGTTTGCATATGCCACCTCATTTAACTCTCTCAACAATAATAGGCATAGTCTCTTTTTGACAGAGAAGTAAACTGAGGCTTAGAAAGGCTGAGTAGCTTGTCTAAGACCAAACAGCTACTTAGGGGCACATCCAGAATCTGAATCCAGAAATCCAGAACTGACTCCTTAATCCATGTTATTTTGTCTCCTGTGCTGGATAAGTGACCACTGATCATGTCACTTAACCCATCGGGACTCATCATTCTTTCAATGAACAGGAACCGTATTTTGATCCCTGAATGTTTTCACCAACTTGTTTGGACACTGCTAGTCGATGTCCAAGCTTCAGTGTCAGAGAGTGACTGTCAGAGAGTGACCTAGCTCATTTCAGGGACAAATGTCCCTGATTTAATGAAACAATTCAATGGCTACATCATTTCTGATAAGGGGGTCTTGGCCTGCGCAGCATGTAAATGCATTTTAAAATGAACTCATTTATGATCGCGTTAAAGAAAAACTCCAACAGAACAAGTTTCTGTGGCCTTATTTATGAAAAGGGAACTTCCAGACTCCACAATTACCCAGAGCAGTAAAGCAGCAAGGAAAGCCAGCCTCTTAAATAATAACTGCAAATGTTATATAAATGAGAGCGGTTTGATTGAATTTATTAGATATGTGTTGCTGGTATTTCAGGATATAAAGCATTTATCACAAAACGATGATTTCCTCACTTAAGCTCATTAGGAAATCACACATCAATTCACACATAATTATAGAGGAATTTCTGCTGCTCCCCACAAATCATTACCATGTTAGTTGAAGGTGAACTGGTTTTTACATGATGTGGAAAGGGGGGGTTGGGTTTTCAACAAGTGCCTGTGGAGAGAGGAGTACACCTCATGAAAGGCCCCATCTCTTTGAATCAATTGGAGGAAAGAGTGGCCCAGGGACTCTGAGATAAGAGACTGGGGCTGGTCCTGAAGCAAGACCCAAGGCTTTGCTTCTTCCCATCGTAATCTCATATGCAGATTGTCCTGCTCCAGGTACTTAATGAAGAGTTCAGAGTCTAGAGATAATTATGATGATCACTATTTGAGAACAAATTGGAAGAGCAAGGGAGATATAAGAAAAACAAAAAAATAAGGGGGTGGAAATATAAGTTTAAGAAGTTGGTTGAATTTATAGTCAATGAACAAGATACGAGGCTACTCAATGTCCACCAATCGGCCAAGAGGAAGAACAATCTTTTGATATTGATATAGATGTCAGGTAAAGGGCATCTCTGGCTTCAGATTTTCTTCATATACGTCTTGTAAAATATATACTCACTGGATATTTAAAAGAATGCTTTCTTGCAAACCTGATCCTCATCCTTACTTCCTGTTCACGTAAACAAGATCAAATAAATACACAAGAAACTAGTAGCAGAAAGAGGGGATGGAAAAGTGAGAAAGGTGATATATAAGAGCAATGACGAATTGTTAGAAGTAAAAAATGGGTGAGGGCTTTAGAGGGCATGAAACATTGATCCATTTCCTCAATATATACAGAAGGGCTTTTGTGAATCAATAGGAAAATGATCAACAATTCAACAGAAAAATGGGCAAAGATCGTAAAAAGGTAGCCACGGAAAATAAATTCAAATGGCTTTCCCGCACAGGGAAGATGTCCAATCTCATTTAAACTTAAATAATTGTTAATTAAAACAAAAATGAGATACCACTTTTAACCTATCAGGTTGACAGATCAAAAAGTTTGATATTGTGCCACTAACAACGCTTTAGTAAGAACGCCAAGGAACACTCACATAATTGGTGCAGTTTAATGCGCTACAACTTCTTTGGGAAGCAAAACTTGTCAATGTGTATCAGAGTTAAAAATGTACACTCTTTTGACCCAGCAACTCCACTTCTACAAATTCATTCCATAACTATGCTTATACACACGTTGACAATTTATATAGAATATTCATTGCAGCGTTATAATAGCAAGGTACTGTCCAACCATTAGGAACTAAAGAATGCTGAGACAGGTTTCTTCTGATGTATTAATATATAAACTTTTATGTATTGGTACAAATCAAAGAAACATCACAACGTATCAAAAAGAGATGTAAATTATATAATACGCTAATATTTGTATAAAAACAAAAAGATATACGTATATGCACATAGGACATACTCATACAGAGAATATATGCAAACAGAAAAACCCTTTCCTCCTTGAGAATGAGCAATGGAGTTTGTTAACCACCGCTCACGCCAAAGCAGCATTAAAACTTACAGAATTTATTCAATATAATTACGAAGGCTTTTTCTTTTTCTCTACAGGAAAAGCAATCTTTGAAATGTAAACTCTTGTGCGTGTGCGCACACACAAACACCTATATGCTTACAAATAGGATATTTCTGGAAGGACACTAAAGAGAGTGTGGTAGGTAGCCTCTGGGAAAGGAGGGATCTGAGGGACTTGGAGTATTTTTTTTTACAGTAAATTCATTCATAGCATTATAATTTAAAAAAAAAAGCCAAGTTCCTACATTACATTTTTAATTAAAAAGCAGACTTACGGGCAAGCTCCTTGTGGTATAAATAAAAATGGCATCTTTGAGAATAATTTAAAGCAAAGAAAATCACGTTAGGGTCTCGAGAGCAGAGGGTCCTCATCTTGAGAAGACAGACAAGGTCAGATGGAAGGGGCCGCCCTCAAACTGGACACTGTGGGTCATCGCTGGACACACGTGCATTTCGATTTCCCTGCTTCTACGATGGGGAAAGTGATGGAGGAAGAATACTCTCTCAGTCCCACCTTCACAGAACCATCTGAGGGTGAAGGAGCTATTATGTGAAGTGCTTCCTAACGGCTTTTCTACAACACGTCTCCTCAGAAAAGATGGGGGACATAAATGACAGGCACCAGTACTAAAATTCTCCTTCAGAGAGCAGACTAACCTTTGGGGGGAAACTGCTTCAGAAAGTGAAGGAATTTCTTCAGGGAATTAATGAAAGCAAAAACTCTTCAAAGAAACTCGCTCCACTGAAACCTCAAGACCTTGTCCTGTGGGTGGTTTGGGAAGCCGGAATGCTCTTCAACCTGCCTTGGGCCTCATGAGGCACTTGGTCCTCCTGATGCCACCGCTTCATCCGCAGGGCAGAGGCAGTAGGTTAAAGGGCATGGCCATTTGTCCTCAGTCCTGCTGAGAAGTCACGGATAAAACATTCCAGGCACCCCAAACCCTCCAGCGCTCTGAAAGCATGCTCTGAATCAGAACATCCACTTCTTGGACTTTACCTAATTCCCAGACACCAGAACTGGAGTCTCTCTCAGGTGTCCGTGAAACACTCAAGGTTTTGAATGACCTGACCTCAATTCTAATGGGACCAGACGCGGTACAGAGAATGCCATTTCAGAGCTGCAGAAGGCCAGTTAAAAAGATAAAAATAAAAAACAGAACTAAAACTTAAAAACAAAAACAAACAAACAAAACCTCTCTGTGCTGAGACCCGAGCAGTGTTAAGACATTTTCTCCTGTGAATGAGCTTTGCATAATGAGCTCAGCATGCTGCTAGCCTAGATCTGAGATGCTCAGGTCCAAAATTTACTCGCCTATTAGCCAATAAAAACAAACAAAAAGAGAGAAAAAAATAAAAAGTCTTCTTGAAGAAAGAGCTGAGGAATTACTTTTTTTTTAATGTTCCAATTGCCAGAGAGTGAGAGTAGGAAAGAGATTCTCTTGTTAAGAATGAAAGGGGGTGGGGGAGGGTTTCACCTGTCTTTTCAGGTGTTAAAGGAGAAAAGCAATGAATAGAAAAGTGAAATGATTTTCTCCTTTTTGGGAAAGAATAGTTTTCACCTTCAAGTAACTGCAGAGGTTGTTGGAGCTTATACAAGAAAGCTCTGTCTTCAGAAAGACAGGGGCATGAATCATGGGTCGTTTTATCTCCACTTTAAAGCACTCAAACATTCAAATTCCCTAAAGAAAAGAGAGCTGGTGGTGCAAACGATCCAATCTAATGGATTTATTAATATCCCCAGCACCAGCCCAGGCGGGGCCTTCGTTTTGTCTGCGACACCAGCCATGTTTTTTCCTGAGTTTGAGTCACAGTTTACCAAGTCGTGGGGTTGAGGTCACGGGAGAGGGAAAGTATGAGCCACTCCGGGTGTGCTTTTCAGGTCTAATGTATTAGTGAGGGGCCAGCAGGACCTGGTTACAGGAAGTCATGTGCTGGAACAGGGCTGCTTGGTGCCAGGAGTTTGATGAATGCCTAAAGAATGTTCTGTTAGCAACATGAAGGCTCCAGATGGCAGCTGGGAAAGAGCAATCCAACTAAGTGCATTCCAAAGGGCCCTGTGCAGATTGCCCTGTGCAGTGCCAGTCCCCCCCAACCCCACCCCCCAGGTCAGCGAAGAAAGAGGGATGGATGAGAAGTAGCTGGCTGGCCTTCCCCAGTGACAGATGAAGGATTACAGGGCAGAAGTTTGATGACAGGAATTACGTTCTCTGGGAAAGGGCTGATGCATTTCCTTTTCCGGCAATATACATCCGGGCCTGATGTTTACCTGACATTCCCTCATCAGGTTTTCATGAGCACACACCTGAGAGGAGCATTGTAGTTGGAATGGCATGGCGAAAGTGATGGACGAGACCCCTTCCCTTGGGAAGCTTGTGGGTTCCTGGCCGGGGCCTGTGGGAAAGGGGCAACTACACAGTGTGTGGCAATGACGGTAAGCACAGATGCCTAGGACACACAGAAGGGATGTTTGGGGGTCAGAAAAGGCATCTTGGAAGAAGCAGCAATTGGGGAGCACAGCAGAGGGAATGCAGCTAGCATTAATATGATGGCTAGGTGGAGGGCCAGTGGAAGGAGGGAACAATCGGGGGATCGTTTTATGAACTATACAGTAGATGTCTAACCAATGTACTGTATACTTGAAACTAATTTAAATAAATATTAAAAAAAAAAGCAATTGGCTCTAGCAAAATGTGAAATAATGGAAAATAAATATATTGGTCTCTGCGCACAGTTCCCGGCGCAGAGCTCCTAAAACTTTTGCAATTTCCTAAGTGATAAAAGCACCAGAAGCATCTTTCGTTCTAAACCTGGTCTTTGACTCTGATTCCTGACTTCCGTGGAGTTTCCCGGGTGAGAGTATCTTTTGTTCTAAGGAGGGGATTCCTGGATAGGGGCTGGTCACCAGAAACATCAAGCCAGGCTTAGAGGCTTGGAATTTTCGGCACCTCCCCCTTCTCCAGGTTGGGGAGAGGGTCCGGAAATCTAGTTAATGATCAATCAAGCCTGTGTGATGGAGCCTTCATAAAAACCCCAATGGTGCTGGGTTCAGAGAGCTAATGGGCTGGTGAACTCATCTGCTTGCCGGTAGGTCTGATGCCTCCCAGCCGCATCAAACTGAAACGGAAGCTCCTGCACTTGGGACCCTTCCGGGGTCCTGTGCATCTCTTCATATGGCTGTTCATCTGCACCCTCTACTACACGATAAACTGGCAAACCTAAGTAAGTCTTTCCCCGAGCTGTGAGCTGTTCTAGCAAATGATCGAATTCAAGGAAAAGGACATGGGAACCTCCGATCTGCAGCCAAGTCAGACAGAAGTTGCGGGTAACCTGGGAACCTCCTACTTACAATTGGCATCTAAAGTGGGGGTCAGTCTCCTGGGTTTGAGCCCTTAAACGGTGGGTTCCCTGCTGACTCTAGTTAGTCTTAGAATTGGGTTGAGTTGTAGGACGCTGAGCTGGTATTACAGAGAGTTGCTTGGAGCGGGGAGAAACCCCCCACATTTGGTGTCGCATGGCGTGAGTGTGGCAGTACTGTGAGAGTAGTGAGGGCGAAACAGCAGGAGGGGCCTCGTCTTCCTGTGCACAGAACAAAGAAGGTGGAGAAAGCGAGAGAGCAGGGTGTGTGTGCCACTACCAGCAGCGAGGAAGAACGAGGCCCCTTCACTCTCTGGCCAAGTCTTTCTTTATCTTTCTGTCGCATCTCACTCCTAAATTGTGGCCTCTATGCCCTTCAGAACCAATGCAGCCTGCCCATCTCTGCCCATAACCCACTCCATCTACTGTGCATGGGACTCCTGATCCAGCAGTTCCAGCTGCAGGCAGCCCATCCCCGCCCCCCGCCCCCCACTCCCCCATTCCCACGCCAGGGCCAGCTCAGTCCTGGACATGGCCCTGGCTTTTTTATCTCCAGCCTCAGCTACTATCAAAGCTTTCTCCCTCTCCCTCCCCATCCTTTCCCTTTCCTTCTCCTTCTCCTGCTCAATGAAAAAGATGGAGAAGAATGTGAGAGACAAGTAAGTAGAAAGAGAAAGAAGGTAAAATGAAATCCATGAATAATTTATACCAGGAACAAAACCAACAACAAACAACAACAACAAAACCCTTCAATTAAAATCAGTCCGTTGCCCTTAGAGAAACTGGAATGCAATTCCATCTTGCCTGACCCCAACTCAAGCTCTAGTGAGTGAGACCGTGGAGCTGACAGAAAAAGAGAAAATTCAACTAATTTTCTACATAAAAGACAACTAATTTTTCTACATACTGTCCAATGTCCCTTTTGAATGACTTTTCATTAGATGGTCCAAATATTTCCATTTTCCATGATAGATCCTTAGACACGTGGTATTTTCAACAGAACCCTAGCAGACCTTCCTAATGGTTTTATACCTTTACATCCTTTCATTCCCATAGAGCCTAACCCACTCAATAAAGTGATTTTGAATGACTTAGTGACTTAAATTGTCCTTGGGTTAAGTTTGAAGTTGCCCCCACACACACCAAAAAAAAACCTCTCATCCAGGTAAAGGCTAATTTACTTTGTAGAAAACCCAAACAGCTCCCATTACTCAGGAGATAGAAGCAGGGTGATTCTTGACTTTTCGAACTTGCAGCTAATCAGATCAACACCCAGCTGCTCACTAAGGACAGAACGCATCCAAACAATATCGGTAAAGCAAACTCTGCCCAAAGACATGTCATCTGTTTAACTTGCTAAGGTCTTGTTCATATGTCAGAATCAGAACTGCGGGAGGAGAGGAGAGAAACACTTTCCGGAGCAAGTGTCAGAGCTAATAACGCAGAACCGCGCCGACCCTCCCTCCTGGGAACTCGCCCTCTCTCTGCCTCCTGTCTAACAAGCCCATCACTTTGCACAGATTTTTAAATCAATTCACTGGATCCCTCCCCACAGCCCAATTTGCCACAGTGTGTACTTAATGGAATATGGATCTAGTACCAGGAGAACCAGAGCACTCTCGCTGGGACGTTAACACCCATGGTACAAGCCCATGACAACTGCTCCAAGACCTCCAGCATTTTATATTCAGGAACTCAGGGTCCCTCTGGTTTTGGCTGGGGTAGAGATATACTTGTTTACTCGCTCGTTTTATCCTTCCACACTGTCTGCACACACTGAGAGACAATAGAGTAAATTTGTATGCAATGAGCCTCTTAGGAATCCTAAATGCATTATCTTTCCTCGGACACCCAGCAAGTAGACGGCGGCAAAGCAGGCCTGGCACGTAGATGCAGGGTGGCAGGGTGGGCTCCTCACTCAGCCACACCGGGGCCTCAGTGCCGTCCGGTTTCAGACCTCAGCTAAATGGCATGTCTACACACAGAGAAGCGGGCACCACGCAGAGAACTTTGCACGGGAAAACGAACAAGCCCTGAAAGTGAGAGTGTTAATCTGCAGATCCCAGCACCCTGCCATAAGTAACCTCATAGATTTCGGTGCTCCACAGTTTAAAACAGCTTCACATCATTTTTCCTGCTAACCATCGGATGAAACTGAAATAAAAGAAAAACACCCTGACAAGTCTGAGGGGAGCAAAGGTCCTTCTCTGCGTGAGCAGTTCCAGAAAGAGACCGAACCACCAGGGAGGGCAGGCCAGGTGCACGCTATTCGTTCCTCAGTTTTCTGGGGAAAAGGCAAGATGCCTGCAGAGGGGAAGGATGCACAACAGAAGCAGCACCCACAGGAAGCGCCTCTCACCTTCGCAGGGAGCAGAGCTGGCTGCTGGCTCTCGGCTGCTCTGGACGCTGGGCGAGGGTTCCTGCCTGGCCAGAGGCGACAGCCGGGTACAGAAGGCGAGGAGAGTGGCACCGGGGAGCACCTCTCCCATTTCAGCCTCGCCTTTCCTTCCTTTTTCTCCGGGAATGCTCACGGCTGACGTCGCCAGGTCCCATCTGATCCTGTAGAATAGATGGGCATTAGGGAGTGTGGGAGGGAGGAAGCACGGTGGCTCCTTTTGAGCTGGTCACCGGCGGCCCACCACACATGGGCATCGAGAAGGTCGTTTCCTCCTGGGGCCGAGGCAGCCCCACTAACATGGCCAGTCAGCACCTCAGCAGACGCAGCCTGCCACGAAGGGGCCTCGCATCCCATCAGGACAGAGCTCAGGAGGCAACGCGGTGCGCGTCGCCGTGGGCCAACGTGACCAGTCAGGCCGACTTCCAGCAGGGGGTCGCCTGGCCCTCCTCCTCGGAGCAAGAGCCACCAGGAGAGGGCCACAGATGCGTCCTCTGTACTGCTTCCTCTTTAGTTCATCCAGTAGCCTGTCTCCCCAAGATCACCTGTGGCAAAGGCAGTGTCGCCCCAGCTTAGAACACGGGAACAAGCCATTTGTCTGCCATCAAGGACCCAGACGGCCAGTTTGTGAGCAGAAGTTACTCAGCCTGGTAGCATCTCCCCTTGCCACCCCATGCCCGGGGCCCCAGCCTGTCTGCAGAGACAACAAATGCCCCCCGCCCCACCCCCAGACACAGCTGACCTCAGCCCAGAATCCTGCTCCCTCCGCCTCCACCCACCACTGCCCCAGTTTCTGGGAGACCACGTTCTCCCTTTCTTTCTGAACGAGATAGCCCTGACCACGTGACCGTGGGGTTCCCACGGGCTGTCACCCCTCGCATGTGTCCAGGGCGCTCCATGCTTGTGCTGGGAAGAGCTGCCGAGAGCGCTTCCGAGAGAGGATTTTCTCCTCGCCCTCACGTGCTGGCTGTGCACAGCTCACAGCACAGAGAGCTGCCATCTATCAGGAGGACCAGCATGTTCAGGGCAAGGAAGATCAAGAGACAGGGAGGTAAGAGAAAACCAAATGAAGAAAAAGAAAACACTTAAATATGGAGCTACGGAGCCACATGTACATGTATGCAGATATGGACACACATACATGAATCACTAAATGCAAAGGCAAACAGGCGAGCGGTCTGTGAGGCAGATCCATTTGTTTCTTTAATCAGTGACAGATCTTTTTTAAGGCTCATCATGTGCCAGACCCTGCTCCGATGATCCCTGTCAAAGGGTGTCAGGCTGTGGGAACCAGTGCTCTTCAGACATCTCTGGGACCCTCCTGTGATGGTGGTTCACACAGCAGCCACCTCCTCCAAAGACCTTAGGAGGAAAAAGTCCACTGGGATCCCATGTGGAGGTTCAGTGTCTCCTGCAGAGGCCACAGTGGCCATGATTAGATGGTAGAGGAACCTGTACCAGGCCAGAGGCTGGGGACAAGACACGAGAGCTTCCTCAGTCCCCCTCTGGCTCTAGGTCACCTGCTCAGTTCAGTTTTCTGCATGAAATTCATCAAATCCCCTTGGGTCAAGAGGGCCAGGGACAAAGACTATGTTCTGAGCTGGCGCCTGTCCCTAGAGGGTAGCTCATAGCGGTACTGTACGGACAGCTGAGACATGGGAGGGCCCATGTGAGGGAACAATGAAAGGAATCAGAATTCAATGACATTTTCTGATATAGGAGGTATTTTTTATGGGGCTGTCTGTGCTGGTAACCGTGAAGACTATTAACTGCTTTCATAGATACGTGAAGAGTAAGTATACAATAACCATTAATCATTTTCTTTCACTAACAAAAACAAGGTTATGTGTGTGCAGTGTATTTATGTTCAGCTTTCACAGATGTACCTGCCTGCTTTGACTCCCGACCTTCCCGCTACGCACAGACCTCAGAGGCTCTGCCTCTGTGTGGCCTGGGTCAGAAGAAGACACCCTGAACAAAGAGGGATGAGGACAAGGATGATGATGGGAGTAGAGGTAGCGACGGCAGTGATGATCAAATCATTAAGATAAATTAGTTAACACCTCCAGATGCCGGGGTCATTTCAGGATTTAAACTAAGACTCACTCAGCTCTGGAAACAGGAGACCGCCCCTCCTTCTCTGAGGCTTCCCCAAGGACTTCTAACTTATTTATAAGCCTCCCACACACTTGTTAAAGACTCCCCTACTGGTGTTGGCATTTCTGCCTTTCCTTCTGGCCCTCAAGGTCTAAGCCACCAAGACTCAAAGCAAACCAAGTAAACGCAGAAGGGAGAGGGGTAAACATGCTGGAAGGAGGGCCTAGGAATTAATTATGCCTTTGTTCCTTTGCACTCTTGGTAAGAGAGCTTCCATAACACCCATTCCTTCAACAAGTCTTCACTCCTAGCACTGTGGGTTAGGCCCTGGGGGAAAATGGACAGGCAAAGATTCACATCTTTCCATGAAGGCCCTTGGACTCCACAGATATGCCAAGAAGAATATTCCCGTTGGAAAGAACAGCTAGGACAGGGAGCGTTCTACACACTCCAGCAATATGGGAAGGAACGATGAACAGTTTTTGAAACGTGACTTTCAGAATGACCCGTGGCAATGCTAAGATCTCCCTTAAGGGCTACAGGACTTCATAACAACAGGAATGCTAGGAGGGTGTTTCTCACCTCAGTCCATGGACTATTATTGACATTATAATCACCGAGTGCTGGTTAAAAAGGCGGATTTTAGGATCCCACTACATGCCTACTAAATTGGAATGGGGGAGGGAGGAGGGGTATGGGATCAGGGAACCTGCTTTACGACAATGTCACATAATGAATCTGATGCACACAAAATCACTAAGCAAAATCTAAGGGACTAGAAAATAGAGATCAGGATGGGTGTTTTATGGCCAACACATAAAAATTGTGTCTATGATCAGTTAAAGGGAGATTGTTTTTGAACAGCAGAACATTTGGGCAACTCTTGAGACTGGGAGCCAGGAGACCTGGTTCCAGTATTCGCAAGCTAAATAGTCTACACATTTCATATCTTTCCCTCAGACTCGGCCCCTTCCTCCGTAAACTCAAGGGCCTAGTCTAGATCTGCACTATCCAACAGAGTAGCCACTAGCCATGTGAGAACATCGGGCCCATCTGAACTAAGATGTGCTGCGAGGGTGAAACACACACTGGGTCTGAAAAACTTAGTGTTAAATAAGCAATGTGGCATGTTCTAATATTTCTTTATATCGACTACATGTTAAATGATACTTGAGATATCAAATTAAGTTCAAATTAATTCTAATGACGCTTCTAAAAAAGTTAAGTTATATATGTGACTCGTGTGTATGGCTTGTTGGATCTTTCGGCACGGTATATGACGTGATGCGGGACAGCACTGGTCTTCCTCAGCACTGACATTCTGTGCGATTGTTAGATGCTTTAGTGGAGAACAGACAGGAAGCGCCCCTGGGCCTGGGCCTGGGCTTTGGTCGCTGGCCAGCAGTCAGCCAGGTTCTAGCACGAAGGCAGGAGGAAGCTGCCGAGTGAGGAGATAAACTCTGAAGAACTGGCCACAGCACAACCTCAAACACTTTCCCTAACACATTTGGGCGGGGTTTAGCCGTTTTTAAATCTTCATTGTCATTTACCATCCCTGAGGCTTTTGTATGATTTCCTCTGATCTCTGGCCAGCTCACCCGAACTGAAGGCTTTCTGGGCAATTTGACATTCCTGGAATGAGACCTTTGAAGTGCTTTTTTCTTTTCTTTCCTCTACGCAAACTTTGTCTTGGAGATCGTATTTGACTATATTGAAAACTGGAGACCTTCTTTTGACTTGCCAATAAGGAAAATACATTTTATTTTCCTCTCTTCCGCAGAAATGAACGAAAGAAGACATTTTTTTTTTTCACTTTCAGCTCTATCCTTGCTAACTGTCCCGTGTTAGCGTGCCTAAAACAGATCAGCTCCCTAGAAAGTTCTCATACACTCCTAAGTCCCCAGGAGTTTGCGTTTCATTTCCTGTACTGATACTTCTTGTCAGGCCTCCCTCATTCATCTTGGCAGTTCTGCCCCTCCTTCCAGCCCCTCCGTCTCCTTTGCTGGTTCCTGTTTCCCGAATGTCCTGTTGGAATGCCCTAAGCCTCCAGACAGGCCTCTCCACTCCTGTGTCAGTCTTCAGTCCCACGGTGGTCTAATCAGTCTCACAGTTTGATATAAGCGACACCAAACTCTCATCTCCAGCTTGCACCCCTCCCCTCAGCTTCACGCTGGTATCTCCCACGGCCGACTCACCAGCATCACTTGCGTACCAAATGAGCACCTCAGATTGAACAGTCCAACCTGAACTCCTGGGCTTCCCCACTGATCTGCTCACTCCATCCTTCCCATTGTTCAGGCCAGAATTCATGAGTCGCCTTTGAGTCTTTTCTCTCACATATCCTCTGGTCCAATCAATTAGCAAAGCCTATTGGCTGTCCCTCCAAATAAATCAAGAATCTCACCGTTTTCTCCTGCCTGCACTGCTACACCCTAGTGCAAGACGCCACTGTCTCTTATCTGGAGGCATAAGCCTCCCGACTGGTCTCCTGCTTCCATCCTTACCTGTTACAAACACAGCAGCCAGAATGAGCCTTTCTTTTTTTATAGTCCACTGGCTTTATTCAGGTTTTACACGTTTTACATGCACTCATGATGTAGAGTGAGGCTTTTAAAGTTTAAATGAGATCAAGCCACTCCTCTGCTCACTCAGTAACACCCTCCAGTGACCTCAGGTGTCCCACATCATCTGGCCTTTGGCCTTGCTCTTTTTCCCTTCACAAAGCATGTAGCAAAATTTGACACAGTAAATATTTCCTTAATTGCCTGCTTCTTTCCACTAGAATATAAGGTGCTTGAAGGCAGGGCCTTTGTTTAGGCTGAATTTTCAACAGATATGACAGTGCAAACAGTTTTGAATAAATTAATGAATGAGTAGAAGGTGTCCCATAAGTCAAAAGATGAATGAATGATCAAATGAATTGCTGCATGCATGCTTAGAGTCGCATTTACAGCCTTGGGAGCCCAGAACCCTCTTTGCTAAGGCTAACGTGGAGGATTTATGAATCACTCCCGCCTCCTTTTCTCTCATCTAGATGGTACTCATTACACTGGCACGCACCGATGTGGACTTATGCTGTGCCACACGTGGGGCTTACACTCATGTTCTTCCATGAGCTACTGTTTACCCAGAAGATATGCAAACATATGGCCTTAGAAGTGAGGTAGATGGTAACATGGAGCTGTGTCTGAGGAGCAGTGTGGTCCATGCAGGAAAGCCCCTGGGAGGCTGGGAAAGGCTCCAGGGGGAAGCGACTGAACTGAGTCTTGGAGGATAGGGAGGAATTCTTCGTAGGGACAAGGACAGAAGCATTCCAGAAAGCAGCAGTCTGGGAAACAGCAGCAAAAGACAGGAGGCAGCATGGCACTTAGAGGGACTGCAAGCTGCTGGGCGTGCCCGCGGCCCTGACCAAATACCAGGGGTACGAGGCATAGAGCAAGACAGGTCAGCAAATATCGTGAAGGGCTTGTTGGCGCATTGGCACTCCATTCTTCAAACAACGTAAAGGCTTGTTAAGCGGCAGGTTAACACAGTGAGGCAAGAAATCAATAATACAAAAAGTCCATGAGTGCAAAATTTGAGCTATGCACTGAGTGCTATGGACATATGGGGTGGTGGTAGAGGGGTGGGTAGGGCAAAGCCAACAATTTAGAGGACTGGGACAGGAAGGAAGAAGGAAGCCACAAAGGATCCCCTAGGAGGGGACGCTAAGACAGCTCTTAAAGAACAAGCAGGTAGCCAGGCAGGCAGGAAGGGCAAGGGCATTCTCGGGAAAGGGACAGGAAGGTTTCAAAGCCAGAGCGTGACAGAGTGTGGGGCACAGCTGAACGCCCACGTTAATGCTCACTCCTTTTAAAACCTAAAAGCATTGCCTAAATCCTTTTATAGTCCACATATCATTTAATCCTCCTTCTCCTTGATCTTCATTATAAAACCAAAGAACATAATACTAAAGAGCTGGAGGCCATCTTAGAGCACATCTAATCCCGTGCTTCTCAATACCCCGTATTCCCAGTACCCTGGATAACAAAAAAGAATATAAAACAATTTTTTGACATGCTTATTATATCTTTTTTAAGTGTAAATTTTGCATTCTGAGACAAAATGCCTGTTTGTTTTCATATAAAATAAACAACTTTTCCTCAAAAATCCCCTAGCAAGTTTGATGCTCCACAGGAATTACATCATCTTTATTCACAGACACAACTCCAGATGTGTGGACACCTTTGGGAAATCCCTCATTTACAGATGAGGACACTGAGGCCAACAGAGAGATGATGCCATCTGCCTAAGGTCACACAGGTTAGGTGCAGAGTGAAGTCTGGCACCAGCACTAGATCCCTCCTTGGACCCTCTTTTCTCGTGGGTCCTGCATTTGACACGATAACCCCCTCTTCCTTTCTACCGCCCTCCTTCCTCTTCCCCTGTTTCACCAACTGACTTCTCCTCCTTTACTCCAGCTTGTTCTGCGTCCCCTCTGGGCTCCTCCAGAGGAGGCCACAGAAGCCAGTGGACTGAGCAGCCCGGGCCTGCTCCTTCACTGCTGTAGCTTCTCATCTTTCCAGAATCGAAGGTTTATGGGGCTTTTTAAGCCAGGCTTCATTAATTACACCTTTGCTTCCTGGAGGCGCTAAGAACATATTTTTGAGAGCTGGCTTAGAGCAAAGAGGGGCCACCAACAGTCCCCATGCCTGTCCCGGAAAGCTCATGCCAAGTGTTATTAGTCATGTTAAGGGTTTTAGGAGCATCTCCGGCAGAACTCCCTAAGTGGACAGTGCCCAGACTTCTCTCCCACAAAGGTAAACAGTTGCCATTTCGAAAAAGCCAGAGTCACTCTGCAGTCCCCAGAGCCAGCCAGAGCACAAGAAAAAGCTAGGAAGCTTGTATGGTTTCTCTTCAAAACACAGATCTGACTCAGTCACCCTGCCTTTGTCAGCAGCTCTCACTGTTCCCTGGATAAGGACACCTCCCCGATGTGGCCTGTCAGGACCCCAGTCTGTCCCCTTCTTATTGCTCCAGACGCTACCTGTACCCCGCCCTTTCCTCTCACCACTCAAACCACTGATGCCCTTCGCTGTCCCCTTTCCCTGTCACAGAGCTTTGTACCTGCCCTGTCCTCAGCCTGGAAGGCTCCTTCATGCACTCTGCCTCTTCTAGTCATCAACCTTCAGCTCTCAGCTCCAATCTTCCTTCCTCGGAGAAGCCTACTCTGACCTCCCAACCTCTCATTACAGGTTCTCAGAGCACCGAGAGCCTTTCTTCACGGCACTTATCACAATCTCAGATTTACATTTACAATTATATCAGCAAAGGTATAAGAAATCAAGAATACCCAGATGTGATTGATTCCTTGATTAGTATTAGTTCTCCCAAGACTGTATGATCCATGAGGGCAAAGTCCACATAAAGATTTGCTCATTTTCATATGCTCATCTAACATTATGCCTATCACATAAAAGATACTTTGAAAATCTGTTTAAATGACAATCAAATAATAAATAAATAAATACATAAATACATAAATAGTAGATTTGTTAAGTTCAAAAAAATGAATTGGAGAATGAACGAAAGCCTGGAACTGCTCATAAAGGCCTTGGGGACTCAGAATTGAGTCCTTAGACATCTATGGCTATTACGGAGCTTTGATGGTAGTTAGCAACACTATCCCTCGTTGTTTCCCACTGCACCATTTGCAAGTGTTTCTTCCGTGCCTATTCCAAGGAGCGCTCTGCTAAAAACTCTCTTGACGACCCTCTTTCCCCCATGATCACCCTCCATTCCAGTCACCAGCAGATCTTGCCAACTCCACTCCAAGGTATATTGAATTGCATCAGATATACAAAAACTGAACAACTTTATTACTAATAAACTATTATGAAAGGAACTTTAAATGATACAGTTTTAGAAGAAATAAAATATCTCAAAGGGAAAATCTAAGATGCAAGAAGAAATGTAAGCCAAGAAGAGGCAAACATGCAAGTAAGTCTAAATGAATGGTTACCGTATAGAGCTACAATAATAATGCGCAATTTAGGAATGTTTAAAAAGCATTTAATAATAAGGGGTAAGATGTGAGGGAGTGGTCAAACTTAAATAAGCTAAAAGTTTAAGAGTAAGAGATACTAAGTAAATTTAGACTTTGTTAAATACAATTAAACTTTTAAGGGTAACCAATAAAATAATGAAAATAGAGCTTTAAATTTCCAAAAAATGATGTGGAAAATGTTTCATAAAAAAATCCTCAAACAAACAAACAAAAAAATACAGAGTAAAAAAAAAATGTATTCAAAAAGTTCAAATAGCCAAGAAAAGTAAAAATAAATTTAAATCTATAAACAATTACAATAAATGTAAATGGACTCAAGTTGCTATTTATAGATAGTCAAATTACTTTTTAATATCAGCTATATGCTCTTCACAAGAGACATATCTAAAATATAAAGAATTGAGAGACTGATAGTAATGAATTAAAAGAGATTATATAAATATTAACCAAAAAAAATCATACATCGTTATAATATAGATAAAATAGACAGTAAGCCTTTTATATACTAGGGAGCTATTTCATAATGATAAAATATTATAGTCGCAAGTAAAAAACAAAAATAACAACTTTAATCTTGTATTAACTAATAATATAACATCAAATAAACAAATTATATGATATATTTATAAGCAGTAATGACAAAAGCTCCAAATACCATAGGAGATATTAACATACCTCTCTGAAACTGCTATATCAAGCAGATAAAAAATTAATAAAAGAATAGAAGATTTGGCAACACAATTAACAGCTTGATTTAATAGACATATAGAAATCCCTGGATTAAAAACCAGAAAACACATGCACAAAATTTATTTTAGAACATGTGTTAAATGGTACATTTTTTATAAACTTGACCTTATAATAGAGATTAATAAACAAGTCGACATATTTCAAAGAATCTGCGTATTTACAGATCGTATTTTATAGCTAAATGCAATCAGCTCAGAAATAAAATAACAAAAAGATAAACTGTAAAACGTTCATTTTAAAATTAAAAACTTATCTCGATTATTAGTGTGTCAAAATGAAACAATCATGAAACTACAATAAAATCATTATGGCCTGTGATAATAATACATGTTAAAACTTATAGAATGTGGAGAGTGGCACTTAGAGGGAATTTTGTAGCCCGGGGCTCAGTGAAGCTTTCCTTCATTTCTCTAATTATGCAGCTCATTGATTTATATATTCATTCCATAAATTCTTAATCTGGCACTGTGGAAGTCACACGGATGGAGGCTGCAGAGCCCTCAGCTCTTGTTAACAGGTGTAAATTGCTAATTGCTCCAAAACAAAAATCCTGAGCTGCCTGGTCTGTTCTCCAGCTGCTAATCTGCAAGAGCTGCCCAAAACTTAGCTTCTCTTGCAATCATACATCACAGGCTATGTCTCATGGCTATTCTGCTAATGGTCAGAGGCACTGACAACAGTTTCATGCTCAGATGGTGACAGGCTGTGGAATTCTTCAAACCAAAAGGTGATGCAGAGCATCATCCCTGGATAGTTTTGGCTTCTTGACTTTCTACCTCATATACTATATTTCCCATTCTCTCTTTTGACAGAAAAGGTTTCCTCCACATTCTCTCCACTCCAAATGAAAAGTCTCATGGGACTAAAAAATAGATATTTCTTCTTGTCTAGAAGTTATTGCAAAGATCCTGGAGGAGACATAAGAGAAAAGAAAACGCATCTATGAGTTTCCCAGGAGCAAATTTCAAGTGGAAATGAAAGGACAATAGTTACCCAAGTTTCCTCACATTTGTGATGACAGAACAATGCAATATAATTAGCAATGGTAATGGAGTTGATTTTAACAAGCTAAACGGAGTATATTGTTTTTGTTATAAATCATTATTTTTAAGAAAGCACTATCAGCTTCTAGAAGGATAAGGATCAATCTCTGGTCCATTTCTTTTTATCTTTCCAGGTCGTCCCAGGTTGCCAGTTCTTGTCAAGTAAATTGTGTTCTGTATTTCTCACCATCAGCTGTCTAAATCCCATGCTGGAAAAGTTGTCCCTAATCTTGTTTTCTCTGATATCAAAGGCTGTTACTCATTTCTCAATTGTGGGGACACATTTTGAGGCTACACAGTAGTAGCTGAATTTTAAGGCAACCTAATCCCCAGCGTTTGTTTGTTCTGAAACACAGTACTCGCTGTACTTTAGTTATTAGAGTTCCCCATTATGCAGGACATTTTAATTACTGTGCTATCATAGATTACCTTAGACATGGCTCCTCTTCTTGGAGTTAAAAATAGTGTGCACGATGCAGCTGACTATAGATGCTGTATCTGGGTGGATAACCCTGAGTGTGTCACTGCAAATGCAAACTAGGAAAGATAAATACTACTGCTGATCATTGGAGCCTGCTGTGTAGCTATTACAGTTTGACTGTTCAAGTTAAAACACTGGCTATGAGTCAGACTGTTCCTCCCTCAGGCTTCAGAAAACTCGTGTCTTTAACCAAGATGGGTTTACTCATGAGCTTGTGCATGACAAGGTTGCTCCAAGTTCCAAGGCAGCACACTGGAAAGCAGGAGAATGGAAGTCAAAGCAGGGTGCACAGCTTCAGTCCTCAAAAACCTCCTCTCCCCAAAGATTTTTCTGCTGTCTCCTTACAGCTGAGATTCCACAGGTTGATCTTCATTCCAGGACCAACTTGATAGATGACTGGCCTCAAGCAATGCACAATTCGTGGACATGGAAGATGCATACACTGCCTCCCTGTACTGCTTCTTTATAGATGGGCTCTAGACCAAGTTCAAGATGCTTGGATAATGTACAAATCAGACTTAATGAATCTCTGCAGAGAAGATGACACCTACCTCTTCCATTTGAGACTAAATTAAAGGCAACCTTTTAAATGCCTACTTTAAAGACGATGACTGAACATTTTATACGTCCCCTTTGGTGGTCTCTAATGGCATATGCCCTGAGCTAGTCTTTAATATAAACTTCAGATACAAAGTCCCAACCGGAAAAAACCAAAGGGACTATTCTTCAAAACAACATTCATAGCATTTTCTACACTGCAAAAGTAATAAATGTTCACTGTAGAAATATCGTTAAAAACAGAAAAGCAGAAAGAGAAAATTAAAGTCACCCATGATCTTCCCACTGAGAAATTACTCATTATATCCTTTCAGCCTTTTTGTCCAGGCATACATAGTGCTATCAACTAGACCACAGGTATGTGCATGTATTTGCATAATACGATCTTAATATGTCATAACTATTTTCTCATATTTCTATCTTGGAATATACTTTTTGATAGTATTATATCATATAAGTGAACCATAATTTTCTAGACAAGCCCCCATCATTGAACAAATAGATTGTTTTCAAGTATTCACTATTAAAAGTCGTAAAATGGTGAACATCTTTGCACATAAGAACCATCTTTGCATTCTTGGCTATGTGCATTAATTATCTAATATACGATTAAATTTCCCAGCTTTGCATTTTGTTTATGTTTTGCATCTATTAATGGGTTATTTCTAAAACCTGTGAGTAATGCATGCAAACAAAATCACTCTGTCCCATGTTTCAGAGAGAGCTGTCTTGGGGAGGGGAGTTAAAATTGGGAACGGTCTTCTCCCACAGCTATTTAACACTGTGTTTGCTACAGGTCCTCTGAAGAATGCAAAGCCAAAGTACTTCAACTGGCATTGGAATTAGAGCAACTGTTCTATTATTGTGTGCAAACTCCTGCTATAAATAACCTGGCAGTATCCATCTGCATGGGGATGCAAAAAAACAAGAAACATGCAAAGTAAAGACCAAAATAGACTTTGAGTCCATCTGGTGCGCCCTTTCCATGGGGCCCCAAACAGATGGCACAAATTCCCAAGATATACCTGCCTAATGGCACTGTCCTATCTAGGGGAGGAGGGGGATTCCTTCCACCAACTGGTGCAGCCAGAAAGGAAAGGGAAATGAGCCAGCGAGAGTCATCCTCTAATTTAACAAATAATGCTGTGAACACCTCACATGTTCCAGGCGTTGTTCTAGATCCTAGGAATACAACAACGAATAAGAGAGACAAGTTCCCTCAGTTCATGGTCTTGCAGCCGTTACTATCCGCCAACCCCATTTTGCCTTCTCTCCCCACCTGGTCTTCTGTTCTCCCAGTTGGATTACCCAGGCTGAATTTTTTTCTCTAGACCAGTTTGCAACAGCTGGTAAAAGTTCATTAATTTACAATATTTTCAGTTTGATTCCTTGTCCGTCAGACTTATTGGCCAGTTCTGGAGCTCAGAGGCAATGAACTGTCCATCTCTGAATGAATATCTAGCCTCGCATAGAAGCCAGGACCTAAAAAGTACTCAATAAATAATGAACGTAAGATATTAGATTTTCAAAAGGGGAGACCCACCACCTTTGAAGAGGCTCTCCAGAAACTGGCCTTGTCTTCTCTCTCTGATCTCAGAGGACTAGCAAAGGTAATTATATTCTCTTGAGCAGGTGGGTGGAGAAAACAATGTGTGTCATTTTAGGTATGTACTGAGATATGTTGACTGGAGAGGCTCTTTCTTTATGGGTCTCACTAGCATTTGTCAACTCCGAGCATAGAGACAGAGGTATATATACGTAAAGAGAGAGACAGACAGGTAGATATATAGATAGGCCGGTGAATAGAGATAGACGGATGACAGAGGAAGTGGAAACTAGCAAGGAACACCATGTATCTGAAGGCAGGAAAGGAGTAAAAGATGAAAAATAAGACTGATTACAGCCCAAAGCACCAGAGTGATCCACAAAGAGGTGAGAATCATCGGGAGACTCAGGAATTAGCACTTGTGCAGACGGTGGCAGGGCTTTAAAGGTTTTTTTGCTTGTTTGTTTGTTTGTTTGTTTTAAAGCCAGGGCTCCTCACTTTCACTGTTTGCAGCTAGAGGGGAAAAAAGAAAGGAGGGCAGTCAGCAAATGCTTTCAGCAACGGGAAATGAAGACACACACCCATACGCACAGGGATCTGAGTCATGCGTACTAAAAAGTAACGGGATGACTTCGGATCATCCATTTCCGACCAAATCCAAGCCCTGAATATGTCTCAGGATATGTGCCTTATAGCAAAGTTGCCTAAATCCCTGAGAGAGAATGAGAACAGACCTGAGATCCTTGCAGAGGCTGAGTCCTGGAGTTCTTCAAAGACGGTATGAAGAATGAAGACTTTGAAAACAGGGGACTCAGGCCTTGCTTATCCGCTGCCTGGGTCCCATATGGTGTTTTCTCCTAAGAGCCTCACAGTGAGGGGGTGCTCCCGGTAGAGATAAAGCTCTTAAATGGCATCTGAAAAGGTAAGCTGATGAGAAAAGAAGGGCAGACCCAACAGTCCATGTGCTTGGCACAGCATCTAGTTGCTTCCTGGCAAGCCATGACTCATGAGGTAAGTCAGGCCAAGTAATTGAGAATGAATTCAAGTCTGGATGTGGTCTTTAATCCAACTCAACCATCTGGGCGAAGAGGGATAAAATCACGTAGAAAAACTTCTCACTTGCCAGAAAAAAAAGAAGAACCAAACAAACCACTGCAAGAAACATCTGGCTAAGTTCACCCTCCTATAAGATGGCTTGGCGTGGGCTCTCAGCTTGGCCACTGCATCCTCGCCCTCCTTTGATGAAATCCACTTCAAATACTCCGTGCTACAGGCAGTGGGATTAAGAGTCAGTAGGATGTGGAGTTGAATCTGTTTCAAATGCCCACCTAATAATTTTTATCCTTAGGAAACTCTCTGGTCAACTACTGGATCCATGGACATCTCGAGCCAAAGGGAAAGCCCCCTTTGGAGGCCAATCTTCCTCTAAATCCCTCTTTTTCCCCCTGAGTCGAATAGGAGCCATGTCCTGAAATCAAGAGAAGAATATGCCACTAAACAAGCCCAGAGAGACAGGCACAAAATGGTTATTAAATGTGATCTGTCATCACCACCTACAGAAGCCGTCAGAACCCATTTCTATTTGTCCCCTTCACGGACACTTATTTCTAGGGCCTTATTGTGGGGAATCACCGCAAGTGTCAATCCTGCTATCTCACCTCCGAAATGAACAAGGCTTTGTGAAGGCTGCCTCCCTGACCCTCATCAAAACCATAACTCCGCTGAGCACAGAACCCGCAGGTGCCGTGGAGGACAAGCCCTCCACAGGTGAGAAAGCTAGGATGTAGACCCAGGCCCCTTCCCGCAACGAACACGGGGTTTGCTGTGAGCCTAAATATATTCTTTTAAGAAAACAGCTTAGTCCTTTCCTTGGCAAGTACACGTTGGCCTATATTTTTAACCCATGTGGGGGTGTGTATAGATCATATTTATGCAGTCGTGTTCTCGCTCAGGGATGAACCTGCTGGCAGTGTGACTCTGTGCACAAGTGTGAACGCAGAATCTGCTATATACCTTCGTCTGTTCCATATGGGTATCTGAGTGGGCTCTCGCGGATTATGAGGCCTGAAACCAGGCACTCTGAGATCGACTTTGTGGGTTTCAATCACTTTCTGCCTATGAGTAGCTCACCTACTCAAAAGGAATGGGGAAGAGAGAAAACAGTCCCTACCCAGAGGGTTAAACTAGGATGACTTTTCTAGAGGGAATGATAAATTGTACTCTGTCCTACAAGATCTGTGAATGCAATTAAAGATTTATTGATCGAGTGCGAGGTGTATTCATGTACAGCATCTCATTTATTCCTTACACGGCAACCCCAGGAGGTAGGTATTACTAGTTCCATATTTGTAGATGGGAGAACTCAAGCTCAGAGATGCTGCATGCCTTGCTCAAAGGCACCCAGAAGGTAGACGGCATGGCTGGGTTCAAACCTGGCATTCTAGGGATCCTAGCCCCATTCTTACCTCTCCTGGTCATGAATTTATGCACAACCCCAGCCAGGCAGTGTTCTGAGAGCGTCAGCGGGTGAGAAGGAATAAGCTGAGGTCAAGAATGGGGCTAGTATGTGGCAATGGCTGGAGGAAACTGACTGGGGCCGTTGGTAAATCCCTTTCCCTTAGGTGGGAACCAGCAGAAGACTACAATGAGAGTAGTTCAGGTCCCCCATCATGCCCCAGGGAGTGGTACAGAGCTGGTATGAGGACCTTCAAACAGGGTGGTTCTCCATGAGCAGTGGGATCCTGAACATAAAGGAGAGCAGAGGTCAGGACAAGCTCTGGGGAAAACAGTATGTAGGACAAGGTAAGAGGCTGGGGCTCACACTGGCTCAATTCCCCCAGGAGAAGGTGAAAGGAAACAAGGTTCCATGAAATGAAGCCTTCCCAGGCCTTCCTTGAACCACGTGTGATCAGCACCCAAGGTAGCACTCAATGACAGTACCAGGCAACAGCTTCTGACCACTCCCCAGGCACATCTCGCCCGCTTCCCTGCATCCTCCTCCTGCATCCTGCACTCCAGTAGCTTCTTCCTTGGGCCCCTCAGACTCAGGACCCACTGCTCCCCACCCCACTTCTGCTTCCTGGACCTTAGATCCCCCACCTGGATTCTTGCTCTTCTGTAAAAATGGGAAAAAGAAATTATTTTCCTGGACTGGTCCAAAAATCTCAATAGAACTGCAGCCTGTGGTTGCACATCCAGTGGGAAATTCACTGGAATTGTCTGATAGAACTTTATAATAGGAGTTCTTCTAATGGGTTTAAATGCTTGAGAGGAAACGTTAGACACTGTAACGTATAATGTATATACCAACTCCAGGGACAAAAGAAAGTGGCATGGTGGTTCTATTTTTATAGGGAGTTAAATCTAATTTGATTTAATAAAGTTTGAGGTGAGAGAGCATGGCGTTTAAATTGCTTGATTGTTTGATTCGAGAATGAGATATTTAAATGCTTGATTGACTCATTTCTCACATCGTTCTTTGTATTAAGTTCTAAAGCTAAGTCAACAGAGCCAGATATATCAGTGGAAGATGGGGAGGTCCCCATCCAGAGCAAGGTGGTCTTGACGTACAGACACTCCTGGGTAAGAAGCCTATACGGACTGCAGAAGTCAGCAAGTTCCCCGTGGAGACATCCCAGAGAACCAAGGCTCAGAATCTCCCTTTACTGGGAGATGCTGCTCGGGCATGTTCTATAAGAAGGCAATGATCAGAGAAACAACAGGTGGAGGCAAGACAATAAGGGGACCGACCGATACAGCCAAAGGAGCCATCGGAAAGGAGCCTTTTCACAGGAGGGCCACGAAAGGGTACACAATTGCTGGCACAGAACTTTATAAGCTCCAGTTGCATCCTGGCCAGGTCCTAGACTCTAAATGTCCCATCACGACAGCCATGTAAGTGCCAAACTCTGAAAGAGCACGCACAAACCTCCCTTGTCCCTGTCCACACTCAGCTGTCACTGCTTTCTGGAATGAAAGACCAGGCAGAGATTCACTTGCCCCAGGACTTGGTCTTGCCACTGTCTTCAAGGGCCTGCTCCCCACCCCGACCGACCCAGAAGGAAGAAAACGGGGGGGTCTGTGCACCACGCTGTGTCTAAGAGGCCACATGGAGATAAAGGGGACAAATACAGAAAGCTACCTACAGGAAACTCATAGTTTAGTTTTCCAGAATTTTCTTTTATGGTCTTTTCCTTCCAGAATCATTTTATAATATTTTCCCTAATAATTATGTGAGGACTTTAGTTGACATTACATTAAGTCTATACATTGTTCTGAGCAGAAGGGACAGCTGTACAGTACCTAGTCATCTCCTCTAAGAACAAGCTGCCTGCCCAATCCTTCTCAAGTTCTCTTTGATCTTTTTATATAAAGTTCATCATTTTTCTTCAGATGGAGCACGCACATTTTTCTAAAGATAGATTTCTCTCAGTAATATTCTGTTTCGTTAATTCTTTAATTCATCCAAGAATATTGTGCAAGGTACTAGGAATTAGCAGTAGGCAAGACACCCCCTAGCCCACCTTCAGGATACAGACCAGGAGAGAAGCTTACAGTCTAGTAAGAAAGACAGAAATGTGAGCAATGACTGGAGCTTCCAGTGAGCAAGACAAGTACGGGGCGCTCTGAAAACACAGCAGGAGGAACCTCACCAGTCTAAGGGACCTGAGGAGCCCTTTCTGAGGGCATAGTGTCTGCGGAGACAACTAAGAGGGAGGAGGCAGCCCCATGGAGAAGGTAGGCAGTTCTAGGACAAACACTTTGTTTGTTCTCCTCTGTATCTTTCTGACTGGATATTTTAAGTATGTAGGAATAGAACTGAATATTAATGATTTTTATGTCCTCTTATATGAATTTGTTGTGTTGGTTCTAACAGCTTTTTAGTTAATGTTTTTGGGTGTTCCTGGTAAACCATTATATTGTATGCAAATGTAATCTTTTTAAGGCTGTTGATAACTTTAATTATTTTCTACCTCTTAGGGTAAGAAGTTTGAAGAGTCTATTTTCTGGTGGATAATATGGTATTTCCTTCCATTTTTCTACATGTACAAACCACACAAGTTGCCCACTAGTTTTGGCATTCCATAATGTGGTGAACAGGCATGTGTTCGCCCTACTTCTACCTTTCATAAAATAAACAATTCATTCGCAGACTAAAAGCAAAGATACATGGAGTGAAATAAATCAGAAACCCTCTCCCTTCTTCTTTCATCAAGAAAATCCAAAAGAACATAATGCAAGCGGTGCCGTCTCTCCTGGGTACCACAGAGAGCCACTGTGCGGCTCTTGTAATGCAATACAATAGCAGATTCAAGAAAAAGCCAAATGCTTTTTAGTGTAATAATGGCAGGGACTAAGGTTATGGAAAGGGCAAGAACAAGGCCATCCTGATAGAAGCAATGCTATTTCTTTTATACGAGTTAAGATTGTACAGTCTCCTGTACTGTGCAAGTTAAACCTCGCACTGGTGACACGTGCCTGCCCCTTAGGTGAACCAGTGAGAACACAGCCACTGCAGAATGAGTGGGTGACACAGCCTCCACGAGTCTCACCTGCGCTGCTGGAATCTATTCTCTTACCTGGTGCAGCCAGGAAGACATGAGAAGGGAACGCTGCGGGACCTCTTGCTCCTATGAGGAGGCCTGAGGACTCCCAGCAGAGAGGGCGAAGATGGGGGACCCAGAGACTTGAAAGTGAGAGAGGTTGGATGGGAAGGAATGTGCATGGAGGATACCCCTTTTCCAAGATCCAGGTCTGGAAGGACCTCCTCTCATGTTGGGCAAGGGTGTTGATGAAGGTTCTGCCTCTGGCCCCCCCACACTGTTTGCTCATCTGAGAACTTCCTAACAGTTCAGGAAAGAACTTCTTTGCCTCCCTGGTTTTCCTGCCGGTCTTGTCTGGGGAGATGATGAGGCAGGGTGGCTCCAAGATGACACGGGATCCACCTGCATCACTCTTCCTAAGCAACATAAAAGAGACTCAACACTGGAATCAGAAATGAGTCCAGACTGCACCATTCATGTGGAGACAGGAAATAAGTCCCATCATATTCCAGTTACACGAGTCATGGCCATAATAGAAAAAATAAAAACCAGACTACAGGAGGCAAGCCACCAGGCCACCTGGAGGACTGGCCACGGCCAGCCAGAAGTCCGGTGGGCGCATTCCAGCACAAAATTCTATCGTTAGCAGAAGCTCGATCCTCTGGCTCTCCAGACTGAAAGGGAAGTATCCCCATGCCTACCAATCAGCCTCTTATGAACAAGCTGGCCAACCCCTTATCCTGTTAAAACTTCGTCTATGACAGAAAGATTTGGATGCATCTCTTTGAATCCTCACAACAGGATAATTAAGGTAGATGTTTATGATCCCAGTTTTATAAGGATAAAGAAACAGAATCAAAGCACTTGTAGCAGATACTATCAGTGGCCAACCCAACAACAACTCACCCCTTGTCCTCCTTTCTAATAGAAGCCTGGTTTTACTTAGGTATCCAGACTTGTCTGCATGGTCATGAACTTCAGGGGTCTCATCACCAGGAGGGAGGAGGAGGAAGCTAATTAATCTGGGCCAAGCATGATCATTCTATTCCCTTCGCCAGTGACTGGTTAGGAGGTGGGCATAAGACACACTTCTGGCCAATAGGATGTGATAGTGTGTCCCCTAGAGAGCTTCCAGGGCCTGCTTTCTTTCTGCTGCACATGTTGAGTCTGTGTAGGGTTCCGGGAAGTAAGGCTGCAGCCATCTCGCCATCACAGAGCTAAGGCCAGGAGCCGGGCCAGTCCGCTGCGTATGGCAGAGAAAAATGTGAGAAAGAGTGTGGGCTCTTCCATTACACTGATGAGTTGCTGCATTCAACATCCCTGGAGTTGCCTTAAATCAGAACATCTTATTATGAGATATGAAACATTTTCTTTAATAATTCAGTTACTCTGGGTTGAGATTTTTCTTGTTTGTAGACAAAAGCCCCTTGCAGATACAGAAGGTGAGTGACTTGCCTGAGGTCACACAGCTAGAAAGCCATTGAGCTTAGACAGAATTCCAGGTCTGTGGGATTACACATAGTATACACCTTCTATTCTGTGCACGACAGAGTGAAGAGCAATTTCACGGGATTCGTTAGAATCCTTCCCCACACAAAGATCTCTCTCTGTTAGGCATCTGTCAACTCACCAGCACTAAAAAAAAAAAAAAAAAAAAAAAAAAAAAGACTGTGAAGGTGATTTTTAAAAAATACTAAACAAATCTTCTCTCTCCTCACAGTGTTTTTCTTCTCTGAAGCATCACAACTGCTTTTTATTCTGCCCATAGCGTCAAGATAACAGGATTTAATTACCAAATTTAAACACCACCAGCATGGCATAAATGCATTGGCCTGGACTAAAATGGATGGAGTTATTAAAAAAAGAAAAGAAAATGCTGCATCGATACAGTGACAGCAGACACAGAGGCGACAGTTTTATTTACTTTATCTCCTTTCAGGAAGCAGTTAAGCCATTTCAAAGAGATTATTGGGTTTTAACGACCCAGGACATTAAAAGACATTTCTCCCACCGACATTGACACTGTACCTCAGGTAAAGGAAGCGATAAATTCAAGAAATAATGGCCCATTTGTGGCATCCCCTGCCCACCCTTTCGTGATAGACCCCGGCACAGCCATTCTCCAGTTAGTGTGGGCCGCTGGCTGGGGATGTCACTGAAGAAGGCTGCTTCGTCTTCTCAGTAAGCCTAGCATATCTTTCCAGATTAGGACTCAGTCGTAGCTTTTAGACTCCACAGTGGAAACCACAACTGGTGCCGCATCCTGCCTGCAGGTGCCACAAAACTCTATCAACAGCGCGCACCAGCTGCCTCGCCCATCCAGGGCCAAGTCCGAATTCTCTGGACTAAGTCCGAGTTCCAAGAAAAGGAGTCTCCTCTGGTTCCCCTGCAGCTGATGGGCATCTAGAGGTCAGGTAGGGAGCGGTTCCCAAACAGACCTGTCGGATCCCTTAAGGCTCTGAGAGAACCAGCCCCAGAGATCTCAGCCAAAGCAACTCCCTTTTCGTCTGTTTTATGCTTTGGACTTTCACAAGAGATTTTTTTTTTTTTTTTTTTTTGAGAGGAAACCACAAGTTTAAAAGTATGGAAACTGAGAACCTAGGCCAACCTCTTTATTTTGCAGAGACCAAGGACCGTGTTCAGGTCTAGAGGCAGTCGAAGAGAGAGGTGGAGCCAGGTCTCCATCACCCCCAGGCTGCTCCTGGATGCTTCCTCATGGGACATGAGTGGCACCTGAAAGGGTGATTTTTGAACTTGTAACCTCCCCGCCAGCAACCATGCTAGCTGGTCTCTGTGCCCTGGCCAGGTAAATAAGAAAGTAGATAAGAATTCTCCTCTTCCCAGGTGCCCTCTCTTGGACTTGGAAAGATTTGGTCATTTACTGGGTACCACCAATACGGTCAGAGCTGGCAGGGTTTCCTGGTACTTCACAGGCTCCTCAAGTTTCTACAAGAAACCTGCTCTAGAGCTGTTTCCTTGGAGATGTGAAGAAAATAACAACTTCTTAACCATTCTCCTAATGATATTCCTCCTCCCTAAGCATACTGATGTATGGCTAAATTTTGCAGAGATTTCTCAACTTTTCTGCTGAGCTGAACAAGAACACAGCATTTAGATGCAGCTTCAGTAACGTCATGGTCATCAGAGGTGATCTTCCTGGTTTAGGTGGTGCCCTAGTTCTCTGTCCTAGGGAAGACTCTTGAACCACCTAGCCCAGAGAGCCCTCCGGAAATTGCATTGTTCTGGGAGGCCAGGGCCCCGGCATCTGGGCAGCTGAAGGCACTCAGCCCAGGCGGGCCTGAGGCAGAGCATCTGTGAGCAGGTTTCACGGTGATGAGGTGAAGGACAAGTATGGGTTGGAGCTTGTGAGTGGGGAGAAATTGGTGCCCTTGTCAGAAAGGGACTGAGGTACCTAGGGCTGAGGAGGGTCAGGGGAATCTCCGCAGAAAAGAGAGACCGAGTTGGCATTCCTGTGGGTAAGGGAGCCCAAAGGACAATTCAAGCCTCGGATCTACATGGGAAGCCAAAAGAAATACAGACCATTGCTGGCTATGCACCCGAACAGTGCTTACCACACAGATAAGGAGACGGGAGGACTCTAGAAGGATTCATATGTTAAGCCATTCACCTCTCACAGAAGAAAAAGTAGAGAAAACCCAGTATGAGGAAAATACCTTTAGAGAGATGGTGCAGTAGCAGAGAACAGCCAGTGGCAGGAGCCAGCCTCCCTGGGTCACATCTAGTCTCCCAGCATAAAAGCTGAGCCATTTTACAGCTTCTCTGAGCCTCAGTTCCCACAGCCATGAAATGGGAATAGTAACATTCACCTCTTAAGAGGGTTGGGAGGTAGAAAAGAGAGCATGCATGTAAAGCACTTAGCAGGGTGCCTGGGGCACTTAACAATGGGAGTCCTTGTCAGCTTTAGGGGGCTGACTTCCCCCACTTCCCAGGGGCCCTCTATGAACCCAATCAGACTGGAATGGAAAACCCCAAAGGCCAATCCTTCCACCTCATCGATGGCTGGTAGAGAACTACCAGGTGGCCCCACCATGTTCTGGGGGGAGAGCAATGTGTTTGATCTAAGCAGCACAGAAAGAGGAGGTGCGGGAGGGGAGCACACCCTAAAATCTTTCACAGGTTCTCAGGGAGAAGAGGAGTGACAGACCACGCCAGCCCAGAGGACAGACTGGAGTCCGCCTGTAGGGTGGAGCTGGGAGGCAGCCCACGCAAGTCCTGTCTTCTAATGACAGTCCACCAAGAACAGAAGGTGCTGCCCGGAAAAGCGCTTCTCAAAGGCCCTGTAATGTGGTCTTAATGTGTGTGCCGTAGACAACCCTCAGGAGAGCAGAACAAGTGAGACTTTGCCTCAGGAAATGCATGAGCAGAAGCTGGATGATCCAAGGCTGGCGGTGGGCTGCCCTGCACCGCACAAGGCTGGGACCAGGTGATATAATAACCTAGAGCGAAAGGACCTGGAGCATAGTCTACATGCCTGGCAGGCCCAAGGCCAAGTGCTTACACACAGTTACTGGCTTCATCCCCACAACACCAACATGAGGCAGGCACTGTGGGTGACCCCGTTGTACTGAGGCACGCGGGTGGTAAGCCACTTGCCCAAAGTTGCCCTGTTACTAGAAGGCAGAGCCAGGATCCACATCCAAGCACATTCAGCTTCAGAGCCTGCGAGCTAATCAGCTTCAGAGCCTATGCACTGCTCCAAGGCGAGGTTCACCAGGCGTACCCTGTCTTTATATTGCTTGTGACCAGGGCCTCTGGTGACAAAGAGGGTGGGAGCACGCAGATCTGGGAAGCAGGCAGGGGCCAGGGCAGGAGGCTGGCAGGCCATTGCTGGCACTGACCCTCCGGCCTGGGATGAGGCCCTGGACCACAGCTCTTTATCACCTGAGAGAGGTGACCCTTACTGGGGCCAGGAGGGTCGAGGAAGTTTCTCTGGCAGCTCAGGCGGAGAGGCTGCTTCCCATGCCCATTGCTTCTGTATGTAATAGATATCCGATCCCCAACACCTGCCAACTCCCCATCTGTCATCTCTTCCCTGTATAACCAGCCCCTGAAAGCCACCTCTCCCCTGACAGAGGTTTGGCAATCCCCTTGTTTGAGACTGTCCTCCCTCCCCGCAAAGCTCCCACTCCCCTGACTCTGCTGTTCCCTCCCCTCCTCCCAACACTGAGAGCGAAGACGTTGACAGCCAGTGGGTGAAAAGAAACGGAGAAAGTAGAATCATGAAATAGAAACCCTGAGGGCAGCAACAATTAATATTTAACTTGAAAATTGCCTGGGAACAGAAAGTGCAGGCTATTCATGTGCAAATCACATGCAAATCATATGCAAACAACTCCCTACCAGGCCCCTGTAATTATTCTGTAAACCTGCCTGGCTGGCTCGAAGGGGCAGTTTGAGGACCTCCCCCTTCCCTCCCACACCCAACCCTGCTCCAGCTGCACAGCCATCCATGTCAGGACTGACTGAGGGCCCCTAGGTGACAAGGCCCCAGGTGACACCAGCTTGCCCCAGACCTCCTCAGGTCCCTTCCGATTCTGAGGTCGTGCTCCTCCTGTCAGGGCAAGTTCCTAGCCATGCAGCCTAGCCCCCTCTCACAACCCCCAGAAGTGCCTTCTTGAAGGTCGCCTCAGACTGACTCATGCCAAGTTCCTGACACTAACGCCTCTGCCCCATCCTCCACGTCCGGGCAAGGCCTGGCAATGCTGATGCCTGAGCTTCTCCTCGGTGCCACTGCCCATCCCAGCTCCCCCTCCCTTCTCTGGCCCTGCTCAGACAGGGACTATTAGGATGAGTCTCTCCTGGGACTGTGGGTGGGGCCCTGCCTAAGCGTCTGAGTTTTCCTGCAGGTAGCAGAAAGCAGTTTCATGTCCCAGCTGGAGGTAACGCGAGCCCAGAGTTCACCTGCAGGGTTGGGTGAGGAGGCCTTCCAGGCCTGAGACCACAGGCTCAAGACAGACTTGGGGCGAGATGCCTTTCCCTTTCTGCACGCAGTGGGGAGCTCCCCAAACTGGAAAGAGCCCCTCAGGCCCGCTCCACCACTTACCTGGGCTCCAAAGGGCTTCCTTGTCAAACTGCAGCCAAGATGGGTAAGGAGTCACACCAAGGACAGGAAGCGGGCAGTTGAGCCTTCCGCGCAGGGCACTGTGCTTCCACCTCCACCTGCACCCCCGACTGACATTTCAGGTTCTAGGAGAGCAAGGACCAGGCCTTACTTATTCTGCATCCCCAGCATCCGGCACGGGAGCCGACCTCAAACACAGCTGACCCTTGAACGAGGCGGGTTTGAGCTGCTCAGGTGCACCTGTTTGCCAGGCTTTTTCCCAGCCAATGCTGAGGGCCCTCGCATCCTTGGGTTTTCTCCATCCTTAGGTTTCGCATCCGCAGATTCAACCAACCTGCGTATCCATCTTATCCCATCCCCACTGGAAGCTATTTTCGCATCCCCAGCCGCAGATCCCCATCCCCTGGATTCCTAACTGAAATAGAAAATACTGTTTTTGACATGCAGTTGGTTGAAACTGCCAGTGCAAGGAGCCGACCACAGTTAAGTTTGGGGAGTGAAAAGTTATAATGATGCTTTCAGCTGTGCCTGACTCCATGATATTCAAGGTCAGACACAGTAAGTGGAAAGAAGGGCTTGTCAAGAGGTCGGTATGTTGGTGGCCCACGTTTGCCCACCCAATCAGTGGCAACTGCCCTTGATGATAAATGTGGAACTGGTCTGTGGCAGTGCTTGGGGAGGCAGAGACCCTCTGGGCCAGCATCACCACCATCACTATCCCCAGAGCTGGATGCAAAAGATGGACAGTGAGGGGACGAGCCTGCCACCTGTGTGCCCTGCTGGGCCACCAAGCAAAGTGCGTATGCTGGAAATTGATAGTTCTGTTGGTGAGTGACACAGCGACTGGGCTCTCCTGGCGGGGGTGATGGTGACAGCAGGTGAGGGGACTGTGGCAGTGGCGATGTTAACGCACTGAAGGGTAGGTTTCTCTAAGAAAGCTCTGAGGAAAGAAAGCCTTGGCGGAGACTTCGAAGTCAGGGTGGGAGTTTACAATAAAGGAAGCGAGAAGAGCATGTGCTCAGGATTTGCAAACAGTTGGGGCCATGGGAAGTGTGAGCTGAGTTCTGGAGGGGAAGAAGCTGGGCCTTGGGAGTAGTTTCTGGGGCTGCTCCTCCTTTTTGCCCCTCTATGACAATTGCTTGACTCAATGATACCCCGTGACTGACTACTGAGTCACTCATTCCAAATATCTGGTGAGCATCTGTGTGCCCAGCCCCATCCTGACACTAAATAAAGCCCTTCCCGTAGGGAGCTAGCATATCAAGGAAGAAGGTATCCCTAAGACAAAGCCCTGATAGACCACCAACACCTTTGAGAACGGAAAAAAAAAATTACATTAGACATAGATCATGAGATAGAAAATGAGATAAAAGCGCATCCCATTTTCAGAAATATGAAGGCGTGAGGGAAAATGTGCATCTGAGCTTTGAAGAACTACCATAATATAATTTATAGTAACGTATAATAGTAATATTGGCTATTACTTTGGAGACCCCAAAATAACAGTTGGCTTAAATCAGAGAGTTTGTTTCTCCTTTGTGAAAGTCTGTGCTGCCGCAGCAGCTCTCCTCTGCACGGCTGTCCGCGAGCTAGGCCGCTTCCATGTCGTTGCTGCCACTGCTAGAGTCACCACCCAAACCCACGTGGCAGGAGCAGGAGGGAAGGCGTGGCCCTTTTACAGTTTGGGGGGAAGTGGTTCTCCACCTCTAGGGGACATAGAATTACCTCCCACTTCCAGGGGCTCTGATCTTCATAGGCCATTTTCATGCCAGGAAATCTGGGGCCGGTGGTTAGAAGGCTGAAGTTTGAGAAGTATTGCAGGAAGGGACCGTCCCCTCCCCCCCCAGGCTGACTTTTCTTATCCACACAGTCATATTCGTACATAATGGTCAATATTATGCTCTGAGGAATATAGCTTCTCTTGTCCCTTTTTATGTGGTGTTCATTGGGCATGGGAGATGGCCTGGGGGTCATGGGAGAGAGGAGATGAGGTAATGGTGGGGGCTCATTTGGTCATACAACTTATGCGGAGCATCCGCAACCCCAGTAATGACTTCCCCCCTCTCGTGACCAGTTCACCGTGTGGGCAGTCTCCGCGGTCGTCTCTGGGACCAGAATGTGCAGACCAGTCGGAGACACTGAAACACTATTAATACTGGGGGTGGTGAGGCCAAGCTTAGAAAGTGCACATGCTCCTGCAGGGAGCTGACAAATCCTCTGAGAGCCCAGGTCACCTCAGACTTGAACTTAGTCATCTTGGCTGCCACTCCACATGTGACCTCAGGTGCCCTGGCTGAGGCAAGGGCCTGGACACAGTTGACCCGATCGCAGCCCTCCCCGCAGCCTTTCCTTCTTATGCACTAGACACAGAGTAGGCCCTCATTTCTCTGTACGATTTATTTATTGGATTTTTTTTCCAGATTACAGAAGAAAAATACTCAATCATAAAAAGTGTTTTTTTTGAAGACATAGAAAGGCGCACGAGAAAAATAAAGCCACCTGTAATGTTATCATCCAGAAATAACGATGCACATTTTACAGTTTTTCTTACGCATATATTTTTATAAACTTGGCAAATCTGGATCTTACCTAGTCTTCTGCTACGTAACCTGCTTGTTCCACGTACTATATATTAATTTCCCACATCATCAAGTGGTCTTTGTCCATCATATTTTAAATAACTCATCATATTCATGCATCATGGATGCACAACATTTTAATTTGGTCATCTAAGTTACTTCTATTTTTGTTTTTATTTATTTTATTTTGCTATTATAAATCTTACTACATTTCAGTTAGGGTTTTTTTTTAGGATTGATTATGAGAAGCTAAATTCTTAGATCACAGCTTTTTATTTTTATTTTTTTTTCAGTTGTGTATACATAGCACCAAGTTGTAGGTATTCAAGAGAAGGAGTGTGAAGGCCAGGCACCACAGCAGGCCTCAGGGCATGGAAAAGGCACTGTAAACCGAGGACCCTCTAGCCCTGGCCCTGGTCTCCACTGAAAAAAAACCCTAAGGGTCTCTTAATGATCCCTGGAAGATTTCTCTTCTGATTATGCTCAACCCATTTTAGGGATTCTATGCAAATCTTTATCTGGCCCATAGCAATTATTTCTAAAAACCAGACTTTTGGCAGAAGTTCATTTAACTTTTTTAAAAATAGCATTTTTCGTGCATGCTATTATCATTGTTACTTATTCAAATGTGTTGATGGGGGAGTAGGTGGAAGGGTGATATTTACATTGGCATGGCAACCAGTCACTAATTGAATTCCCCTCACAGTCCATGATGGCTTTTTTGACTCACATAGGGCCAGAAATTGATTTTTTCCGCCTGTGTAAAAATTGGCTCATGGTAGAGAAAAGGTTACCCACTCATGATCTAACCCTTTTCTATTTATATTTTCAACTCGTGCCACTTTGGGGGCTGATTAGTTTAGTGAGTTTACTTCCCAGCCCATGATGTCAGCTTTCTTTTCATCTACACTTCTTTTTGGCTGTATGACATGCTCCCTGATTACTATAATGGCTAGTATTTATGGTACAAGGCACTCGCCCTTGTGCTTTATGTGTTATTTCTGTCAATTCTTAAGGAAACCCTGTGATATGGGAACTATCATTACCGTCCTTTTGTAAACAGATGAGGAAGCTGAGGCAGAGGTCAGATGGCTTGGTGAAGGATACTGAGTTCACAAGATGAGGATCTGAACCTGAGAAGTTAGACGCCGGAGGCTGAGGGTCTAACCACTGCCCCACCCTGGCCATCAAGGACAGACGGTGTCTCCTTCTATAGTGGAGCCTGTGATGGGATGAACCAGTCCATGGACAAGCACAGCTTTTCTTTCATGTCTCCTTGAACAGGTCCTTCTTCTAGGCTGGAAAGTGTGAGCGCATCCATCTGTCCTCGTGTAAAAGTTAATTCCTTAACTGCCTATTTTAACAAACCTTAGAAATTAACCAGAATTGTCCTCTTCTTTTATTTTAGTTACACAAATAGTACCTGAACCTCATCAGTTCTCAGTTCCTTCATCTATAGAATCTAAAAGCTAAAAGCTAGCTCACGTGGGGATTGTGGCGAGGTCACGGGACGCCTGGTGCACAGCACGTGCTCAGTAAAGCTGGCTTCCTTCTGCCTCTTACCGGACTTGCCAACAGCAGTCTGTCTCCACTGTTGGGCACTTCCACTGCAGCCACTTCTGGCATCTCCCCGCTTCTCCTGAGGGCCTCTTCTTTGAGGGCTTCCACACAGGCTCGTCAGGACCCATGGTGGCTTGGAACCTGGCCTGGTTCTCTGGAGAGTCAGGGTGCCAGAGGGTGTGTGTTCAGTTCTACGCAGTCTGTCACACAGCAAACATTGCCAAATAGTAATCCAGTCGACTACTCCAGGTACGGGGGTAGGACAGTTTAACTGAGGAGGAAAGGCGGTGACCTCTCCTTTTAATAGGATTCCTGTGTTTGAAAAATCAGTTTATGGAGAATGATGGGATCAAAGCAGAGAAAACAAGAGTTTTTAAATCTGCTCAGTGGAGTCTGTAAATATAGTGATCATCTGTATCCATACCCCCTTCTGGCGACAGAACTTACATTTTGCTTTGGGAAACCACCGTTCCCCCACTCTCAGACCACATTGTGCGGGTGAGTCGACCCCATACTGAGGGTGGGCACCTGGCTCAGGCCTGGCCTTGCCACACGTTCTGTCCCCCTGGTTACAATTACTGGTCAGTGATGAACACGCAAACCAAGCAGGTCCCAGGACTTTTTACTAAGGCCATGGATAAAGGCGTTCTACTTTCAGTGGGGTGGCCAAGCTGGTAAGTTATAAGCTTGGATCTTACGGGGGCTACCAGATAAAGAAAGTCTGGCTGAGAAAGAAATCGACTCTAAAAGATGGAGAAAGGGGACCAAGCCTCGATGACATTATATGGGCTCCTAGATCTAGCCAGGCCTGAAGTGTCACTACTTTTGGACTCTCCAGCTAAATAAACTAAAGAATTCTAACTTTTTCTCTTCATTGTTGTTTAGACTGGTTCGGACTGGGTTTCCCGACACTTGTTCCCAAGAGTCTGTGAGTCCTGATTGATCTTAGTTCCCAGAGCTAGACAGGGTGACCAAAGGAGGGTGGTGGTGGTTCTCCTCTTCTCAAAATTTAAATGAAAACAAGTACTTAGAGAGGGCCACAACACACACATACACACACGTGTGTGTGTGAAATACACATAGATATATCTTTTCTCATCTACTTAAGCCTCGTTCAGAAACTGTCTACTTAAAAAAATTCAGGCAAAAAGCCCAAGAAAAAGAAATAAGTTATCTCCTTGCCCTTTCCTTTGGTCGGGTTTTCCCAGACTTGTGAGAAAACTTTAAGATCTGAAAAAAATCGTTAAGAGGACTTTTCGTTGCCAACAGCTTCTGACTGTAAGACTGTTTTAATGGGTAAATGGGGAGGCCAGTAACTAGGAAGGCTGTAGAGAAAGGTATAACGTGAACGCAGTGCTCAGCCTTTCGCTATGTTTTTTGCCTCCCAGAGGTTCCCAAACGAGCCTAAGAGTTTACATGGTTATGCAGGTAAATGCCAGACAGATTGATGCATTTTCCTTCTCAGAAGGAAACCAGTGTGTGTGGGATCAATAAAATATGCAAATGAAACCTTATACTTCACAGCATCAAAACCCTTGTATCTTAATTTCCCTTGACACCAACAGATACAGCCCTGAGAAGTTTCTTTAGGGGTTTTTGTCATCAGCCGTTTATAGGGAGTGGGGAGTTAGGTGGCAGTTCGCCAAGGAGAGGAAAGCCATAAAGCACCGGAACGTGTTAGCTCCAGCCGCCCCCAAAGTGCACGGAGATTCCCAGGAAGCTCCTTGAAAAATGTAAAAAGAGAGGCCTAAATTTCAAAATTACACTCAGTTCTTCTACTTGCTCCAAAGAGCAGCCGCTCGGCTGCAATCGCCTTTTTTAGGCGTTTACTACAAGGAACATTTATGCTGCGGGATAAATGTTCCTGTGGCCTGTGGCCTGTTTTGAAGATGTATCCTTTTGTGGGAAATGACAGTTGAGCCTTCTTAGCCCTGTGTTCCGTGGTCTGTCACCAGAGCGGGGTCTTTTGCTCATCCTCACTGTTTTAGCGGCAGGGCAGGGCCCAAGGTCAGGAGAGCTGTGCCCAGCACGAGCCCTGAGAGCTGTGTGATCGTGACATGTCGCTTATCCTCTCTGAGCCTTGTTTTTCTTATGTGTAAAATGTCATATTAATACCTATTTCATAGCTTTGTGGTAAGATTAAAAATAGGTAATAGATCCATGATCTCTTTGTAAACAATAAAACACCTTAAACACATGAGGTATTATTTTGCAGACACATAAGGCCATGTTCTAGAAGCCACACAGTAGGTATTCTCTCTCTCTCTCTCTCTCTCTCTCTCTCTCTTTCTCTGTCTCTCTCTCTCTCTTTCCATAAGACCAGCCATATGGGGAAGAATGTGATTTTCTATTATGGAATTAGTTTAATAAAAAGGTAATAGATAGACTTTCACACTCTGGAGCTTAGCCATTAAAAATAATCAGAAGGGATTCGATTTTGAAGTCGACAAGGATGCAAAAGGTTTGAGTCCCTCAAAATGCCAAAAAGACAAGAAGACGTTTCTGGAATCACCCTTAGGTTCCTTGGTATTGGACAGCTATAGACTAATAGCGAGCACACAATTCTGGGAGCCAGGAAGCACGGTTTGACACTGTCTGTGTAGCCTCACACACATTTCCTTCCCCACCGCCTCTGAGCAGTGATGTTGGAATCAGACATACCAGAGAAGGGTAGTGTGAGGACTAGATGAGACAATGCAGGGAAAGCTCTTAGCCGAGTGCCTGGCAAGAAGGAAACGCCACGAAGGCTATTATTTGAGGAAATGTGGGATTCCAGGCGAGTTAAGGAAAAGTATTTTTTACAAGGCAGCGGAGAAAACAGAGACGCGTAAAAACTACCCAAGGTTTGTCAGCAGATTAGGCTCTATCTTTTCTGCCTTCGAATCACTATTTCCTCTCTCCTTCATTGTCCCCTCAACGGCACGTTGCTCTGGTTTTCTGTAAGCCCTGTGTCCCAACAGACAAACCCTGTGGCAATGAAACACTGAATGATATTTCCAACCTACAGAAAGCTTTCAGTAGGGGCGGCTCCGCTCTGGCGGATGCTCTGCATTAATCCACTGGATGAAGAGTCTATTCCCAGCACCGAGACTGAGAGGGAAGCTTTGAGCAGAGGGCCAGGCGAGGAAAACTGGGTGGATTCCCGGATCCAACTGTGTCAAGTCTCCCCAGTCCTTCTTTATCATGTTGTGAGAAATAAATGCCCAGAACACAAGATTCTGCCGTTTTCAAAAAAAGGTCCAAAGCCCCATAGAAATGTTATTTGGCTAATTAGCATCTTTAAGATGGTCAAAGCTGTTTTCCTCACCATCGCTGCACGCAACCAAGAGTCGACACTGGCTAAATGGGGAATGTTTTAGAAATGCCATAAACAGTGTTTTTAGTATTCGATCATACCTCAGCTTAGGATGGCCAGATACCATCTCCCTCGCTTTCTCCTTCCAAGCATGGCCTTCAAATCCTATTTATATAATGATAAATCTCCCACTGGTCTGAGGAAGCAATGGGGACTGTATCTTATTCGACTTCACATGCTCAGCGAGTGCCTAGCACAGTTGCTGAAATGGATAAAAATCTGTATGTGAGCAGATAAATGAACAGGTTTGCCTTCAACAAAAATGCTAACGAATTAGGAAGAGTTGTACACTGGAAGGCGAATATAGAGGACTAAAGCACTAATCCCCCTCTTTCATAAACACTCAGTGAGAACTTACCACACGCAACACATTGGGCTAAGTGCTAGAGACACAAAGACGAACACGGCCTGGCTGCTGCCTCCGTGAGGTCGAGCCTGATGGGAAAGAGGCAGGTATTGGTCAGGGGTCTTGTTTGCACACCATAGGATCCACCCTGGCTAGTTGAAACTGAAAGGGATTTATTAAGACATAAACATCTCCCAAAATCGTTGGGAAGAAATAGGCTCTCGGCTGAGCTTCCAGAACTCTCCTGGCCAAGAGACAGGCTGCCGTGGCCACAGGCAGGAACCTCTGAATCGGGAAGCCATCACCACCACCGTCGGCTCCACACCCGGGCCATGTCGGCCAGCATCAAGCCAGCAGAAGGGACGGCCCAGGTTCTGCGTCTTTTCCCAGGAAACTTAGATCCGAATCCAAGTCTCACATGAGAGTCCTGCCCGACTAGCTGAATATAAATCAACATCCGCACTCCGGCACAAGAGGCTGGGAAAGGTAGGTGTTTCCTTGGTGGGAACTGGAGGTTCACACCGTGGGGAACTAGCAGAATGCGGAGAAGCCATTCGAAAGATGTGGGGCCACGGCGAATAAGTCGTCCCCCCAACAATTAAATAATCTGCTCCAGTATAGAGTGAGGATGATGTGACAGATGTGCACCCAGAGGAGGTTTAAATCGCCTGGCGTGACGGAGGCATCATGGAAGCGAACTTCCTTCTTAGGCCTTGACTGCGAAGATTTAGCCAGGCCAGGGAAACATGCCAGCGACATTCGTTATTCCAAAAAAAAATTCAAATAAATGCGAACCCACCGGCTTTGTGCTCCATACTGAGCAGACAGTTGTGAGCATAAAGACCCCGTGCCTTGCCCTGGTGGGACTCGCCGTCCAGGGCAGCAGGAGAAAAGCTGCAGGTATTTTGCTGGAAGGCTGTGCTCAGCGAGATGCCAAAGGTGGCCTGACTGTCTCCTGTCCTCGCCGTAGCCGTTGAGGACCAGCCTGAGGACGGCTAATCCATGTCAGCCAGTGACCTCTGAGTTGGGATAGGACAACCCTTTTCCCCAAAAGAGACACCAGTGATTCAGCTGCTGAAATCTGACTCTTTTTCTAAAGATTAACTGTGGGGAGAGTGAGATAATTCATCAGTTGATTAATGGAACCGGACGTGGAAAAGACTCATGTGCATTCAGATAGCAGGAGCTAGGAGGGGCCAAGGGAGAACTCGAGTTACATGCAGACTGAAGACACAAAACCTACGAGGCACAGGAATGCCGCCTCGGCCAGGGGAGTGGGAGCTCGTTAGAAAGGAGGCATCGGCGGAAGCCCAGGCAGCGCGCGGCTGAGTCTCGGGATGGCAGGGGACCAACAGCTCCTGCTAAGGAGGCAGTGAGAGGAGCCAGTCCCAGGCGCTGTGCTGGATCCTCCCGCTTCCTAGGCTCGGCTCCTGTCGCTGCAGGGCCTGGCTGTGCTCCTGGGGCGTCCTGTCTTTTTCATTCCCACCTCCAGCCTTGCCTGGCCATCCTGGGAGGTAGCTTCTTAGCATCACTGTTCCGTGCATCATCTAACACAGCGGAAGCTGAAAGCTCTGGAAGTGGGCCCAGCTGACGTGGAAGAGTGAAAATATTTTTCTTAAAACGACAAGGGAAACCAGAGTTAAACGTTAATTGAGAATCATTTAAAGTGAAGGTTGAACTATACTTGATTTGTATCTATGTTTATTTCTCACCGAAATGCTGTATTGTGCTTATCACAGTATTGCTGTAAAAACATTACTAACCGTGAGTAAAAGAACGTGTGCCATGATCACGCCCTCCCCCTCCTCTGACCCCCCGGCTCCCTTCCCGGAGATGAAGTTTGGTGCATGAAGGAGCTGGGGTCACCAGGACAGCAGAGAGCAGGAGCGCTTGTCTATTTGATAATTGTGAAGGAAACCTACTCGACATTCAGGACGACACCAAACACATGTCTGGTGCTCTTAAACGCACTTCGATCTATGATGTTTTAAATCAAAGGACATTCAAATAAACGTGTTTTTGCTTCTGTGTGTAGTCAGATTGGAGATAGAAAGGCTCTAGGTTGCTGCCCTAAACGGTGCAGCCTCATCCTATTACTGGAACTTTTTCCTTAGCAGAGGGAGTTGATCGATTCTCTGCCATCACTGAGCCTCGGCCCCGGCCGCCTCGGCTCCGCCTGTTCCTGAGAGGGTGGAAGGGTGAGACGTGCGGATGGGCAACCAGGAGAGGAGAGAGGAGGAGCCAGAGCCTCGGGGGCAGGGGGGGGCCAGACCGAGTGGTGACCCAGTGGGAGTAGAGTAAATGTGGAGATGCAGCTGGAGCTGGGGTGGGGTCAGCTTTGCATTCATTCATTCATTCGTTCATTCATTCAGCAGAGATTGATGAGAGTGAAGATACAGACGACTTAGTCTCCGTTCTCAGGTTGTACCGGCTCAGCAGTCTGGCCATCAGGGTGATGTGATGACACATGCACGTGACATAGAGGAAAAGCCCAGACTTGTGAAGTTGGACCGGGAAAAGCGTGACGGGATGACTGTGTTTCAGGGTCGTCGCACAGGAGCCGGGTAGAGAAAGGTGACTGGAAACAATAACAAAAACGTCAGTCTCAGGGATAGCAGGCAGAAGGCCAGTTAGCAAGTCTGCTCCCGCCATGGTGGTTGTCAGCTGGGAGCACACTTGCTACGTGCTCGACCCTGTGCCGAGGACTCTCTTTGTTTTCCATCTCTAATTCTCAAACCATCCCATGAGGTAGGGGTTCCCAGGGGAGGGACACCGAACTGAGGGAGGTTAAGCTTCGAGTCACTGTCACACGGATAGCAAATCCAGGGCAGGGATCCAGTCCAGGTTGGCCCCCAACTGCTGTTCTCGGGGACCCCCGGGGCTCGCTTCACACCTATGTACGTGGGCATCCGGAAGCACAGCCGGCTCTGAACCCCACTCGCTCCACTGGAAATGACCAGAACTTGAATGCTGTCACCACAGAGCCCGGGAACAGCGGCGCCTTGGGCCGCGACGGGGCACCGGACAGTTCCCGCAGCTGTAGGGTGCGGGGTGAGGAGCTCTCCCAGGTCTCACCTGCAACCAGCAGTTTGTGCGTGGTGTTTCGGATGCTGAACCACGCCGAGTAGATCATCGCAAGGCAGGGTGAGGCAGAGGCTAGAACAGGGAAGGCGGTTCCAGACGCGAGAGAGGCCGAGGTTGCCTGTCAGCGGTTACATTTCTGAAACGCAAGATGACGTTGTCAGAGAAGCCCGGGGAAATGCGGACGACCCTTGCTGAGCAGAGCACGGTCAAGTGGGAGGAAATTGAGCTCATTGTTAATCGCACAAAGGAGCAACCCACACTGGGAGAGGCAAAAAAGGGGGATGACTGTCTCTGAGGCAGGAGAAATAAGTCTTAAGGAGTTATTATTATTATTATTATTTTTTTATGGACACAATTGGTTTCACCTGTAGGATTCCAGTCTTCATTGAGCCTCGTTCTTCTGTCCTATTATTCTGTTTCATAGGGGTATTTTATGGAGCAGCCGCTGTGAAGAAATAGGCTCATTTACATAAAATTTACCATTAATGCAACAATCGGTCTTTAAACTAGAAACTAGGGGGCCAATCTGTCTTGATCGATCACGTCACCATTTAGATGCTGATTTATTTCCGTGGCTCTTCATTCTCCTTCCCTCACAGTCCTCCCCGGTACATTTCGCTGTCATTTCTCACTTACCGCTCCTGTATCCAGTCCCTCTTGAGCTGGCACAGTTGGGGGGCGGGCGGTGACAAAGGTGACTCCAGCCCAGATCTTGCTTTCCGTGGGCCCCAAGAGTTTTGGACCCGATTCGCTCAGATTGCTGTGGTGATCCGACAAAGGGAGCGAGGCTTCCCGCTGGGAGAATCAGGGCTGGCCTCTGGAGGGGGAGCTGGTCCCTGAAGGAGGGAGTATCCGGCGGCAAGAAAAGGAAATGGAAGGGCAGGAAGCGAGGGATGGGAGCAAGGGCGAGAGCTGAGAGGGAGGGAGATGGATGCGAGAGCCAGAGGCAGGATGAGGCCGTTTTCCAGAGTCGAGCCTATTACAGTTGCCACTTACTCTGGCCCCTGAACAGGAGTCCCCTCTATCTGCCGGGAGGAGGGGGACACATTCCAAGATTCCCAGTGGATGTCAGAAACCGAGCCTAGGACCCAACCCTACACATCCTGTGTTTTGTCCTTGACGTGCATAGCGTGATGACGTGTGAGTTATAAATTGGGCACAGTAAGAGGTTAACTACAACAATAGCAAAACAGAGCAATTATAACAGCTTATGTAATAAAAGTTACGTAAATGGCTTCGGGGCCACTATGAAGCGAAACAAGGGTGTCTGCGACACAGTGACAGCCGATCCGATAACCAAGACAGCTACGGAGTGACTGGCGGGCGGGGAGCGTGTGGGACGTGGAGACTCCGGCCCAGGGGATGACTCACAGCCCAGGAGGGATGCAACGGGGCGGCTCGAGGTTTCATCACGCTACTCAGAACGCCAGCCAATTAAACATTTCTGGAGTTTTCCATGTAACAGTGTCACGCAGCCGTCGATGGAGGGTAACTGACGCCTCCGAAAGCGGAGCCAAGGCTGAGAGGGGAGCTGCTGTGCCCCGTGGTGCCCCGGCGGTGGTGGTGTTAGTGAGCAAGGTCTTCCTCTCGGGTCTTCCCAGAATAAAGCTCCACTAGGATGCTTTCCGCTTCCAGAGTCACCCTCTGGCACACCCACACGTGTGTGTTTTCGGCCGAGGGTCTCGAGCTTGTGGATCTCAGCCAGCTGGGCCCGCCCAGCATCTTCTGATTTTCAGACTCAGGAGGTCTAAGGAGGAGCCGTCATCTGCGCTTCTGACAAGTCGACGCCACCAGTCTGGCACCACCGTTTGAGATCTAAAGTATTCTTAGAGAGGACTGAAGGACCAGCAAAGCGCCCGAGTCAAAGCTACCTTTGTTTCTGTCAGGATAACAGCTTTTAAAGGAATATTAAAGAAATGCCATCAGAAAAGACGAGCCTGCCGCAGCTCCAGCGCTCTCCCCACTCAATCCTTGGGCTTCAGACGACCGAGTTAGACCCAGAGCGGGTCCTGCTAAGTAGGAAACACCTGCTGGCAGGCTCTGCGCCACGAGGGCGCAGGACGTGGGGGGCCCCGTCTGCAGTGGCTCTGTAGCAGCGCCTGAACCTGGGACTCCCCCATCTGTCCTGAGGGGCGTCATCAGTAAGCTCGCACTGAAGTACCCCCTGTGCCCAGGTAGCGAAGGCAAGTGGCACCAGAGAAGTCACCAAGAGGAAGTGCTATATCTGGGGTCCAAGGCTCTGCTGGGTCCTCGGAGAGAGGCCCGCTGAGCCTGTCTGGAAACCTCCCACAGAGGGGAGACCCACGTCTGGGCCGGTCGGTCGCCTCCTGTCTGCTCCTGTTTGCCTCTCATCCTCCCAGTAATTGCTCAGCCTCGGGACCACCCAGATCGGATCTTATTTTCCATTTGTGACTGTTAAATCAAAGGAAGGGAGAATGTCTTTCACAATAACCTCCCAGAAGCTTTGGAAGCAGGGGCCATCCGACAGGTCATTCTTGTACAAAGGAAAATCTTTGAAATGTATGTTAAGGTGGTAATTTCCTTCACGTTGATCACGGAGAATTTCTAAAGCAGCAATGTCGCTGTCTCGCTCTCCAGCTCATAACTCTGCGGCGGGCATTTTATTTGGGACAAGTGGATAAAGAGTGGGGAGGGAGAACCTGGGAAGAAGAAATCTTTACAAATCACATTTTGAAAAGATGACATCTTTTTGTATTCCAAGAAAAGCTACCAGTTATGTAGAATATCATGTTAATAGTCATTATCTTTGCTGAGAGAATTATGTGCAGTTTATATTTTGTTATTGTAAGTATTTGGCAGTCAGAAAAAAAAGCATGCTTTTTTTCTTAATCAACCTTAGGCCCCATTGCCTTTGGGGTGCAGTGTATGTGCACGAGGCCAAACTCACGGGCAAATGGTGATGAGAGAGGAAGGTTCAAACAGGAAAGGGCTCTGCAGGCCAGGGCAGAGGAGTCCAGGTGAGGCTGTCAGCAGTCTCCTGTGGAATTTGTCCCTGAGACAAAAGGTGAAAAAATACATGATTTTGTTTTTGAAATGAGAATGGGTGTTTAATCCAAGAGAGAAAGAAAGAGGAAGACACGGAGTGTCATGTTTAGGAGAGGCAGGGGTGGCCGTGTTGAATTGGAGGCACGTTCTGTCCCCCCAGGCCACCCTGGCAAGCTCATCCTGGGCCACCTGGCCCTCGCCTTCCTCCAGGAACACCTCCGATACGGAGTGAAGAGCCTCGACAACCGGCTTTTCGTGGCTTTGCTGGACCAAGCCCCAGCCGGCCTCTTCTCAGGAAAGGGCCCGAGTTCTTCTCCTTTTCTTTCTCTCTCTTTCCTGTCTTCTCCAAGTCCCTCTGTAGGGAGGAATCACCTGTTGGTGCATCCTGTGCTGTCTCCCTTCCTTCGTGCGCTGCCCTTTTCCCCTGAGCTGCTCAGCTCTCTCCTTCCACGGCCCCGGAGCTCTGGGAGACGAAACGCGCCTGAGTCACCATCTCCGCGCGCTGGGGTCCTCGCGCTGCCCTGCAGGCCTCGCAGCTTGTGCTCGTCGTCCCCATGTATCTGTTGTCAGCATCCTCCGCGGATCTTTCTTAGATTCTTGGACTAGAACTAACCTATACATGTCAATGGTAGACAATTCCCAATACAACGAAGGCATATGAGAACAGGGAGAGCTCACTCCTACGTACAGTTGTGGAAGATTTTTAAATGGTCACGTGGAGTCACAGCACACACTCTGTCACCTGAGGGTATCATGCGTTGGTCCTAGAGGGCGGTTGGGCGATGAATGTACAAACCTTGAAGACTGTGTCCTGCCACTTGACCTAGCAATTCCCCTTCTCATAAGTAGCCACGATTAACTGCTCAGAGCTGGACATGAACAGTTGTACACACGATGCTCATCGAAGGATTATTTATATCATTTTTAAAAGAAAGAAAACCAGGGGGTAAGTAAATGGATAAAACTGCATACAACGGAATACAACGCAGCGATGTGCGTGCTAAATGGCCAGATAGGATACAGAACGACACACCCGGCCGGCCCGCCGTCACCATGGCTGTCCCGAGCAGGTGCTCCTCAGTAGCCACTGACATTTGTGACATGTGACGCCTCCTTCTGCTCCCACTGCCCTGGCCCAGAGGCCCGTGGTCTAGAAAATTAAGACAAAATCAGCTTTTCCCTAAGCAGTTTTTAAAACTGTAAGTGAAAGAGGACCCAGATCAAACCGGTTCAAGAACGAAAGTTATGTAATAACAACCCATGGCGGGGTGCGAGCAGCTGTGAAACCGTCCGGTAGTTGGACGGTGTCGCCGAGGGCCCGGTTTCTTTCTGGGGAATTTATTTATCTCTACCCCCATTTTTTTCTCATGAATTGCCTCTGAGTTGGTCATAGACAGGGATAATTGCCCATTTTTAATCTCTGCCAGGAAGCTGCCAGAGCGGTCCCTCATTTTATCATCCCCTTAGATGGAGCAGGATGCAGAGGCTTTCTTCACTGCCCTCCAGGGAGCCGGTGGCATATTTAGGCTTGTTTTCACTTTATGACTGCAGTCATTTCATCTTTACCTTATTTATTCTGGGGGAGGAAAGAGAAAATGGCAGCTTTTGTGCAAGTTCTGGGATCAGTGCTCCCATCTGCCTGAATTCTTTCAAGTGACCCTGACCCCATCACTGAATTTGAGGGGCTGGGATGAGAGGGGATGGGATGCCCTAGTTGGCTACAGCTTGATCATGAGAGGTGAAAACAGGAATGCATCCTGAAAAAGAGTCCACCAAACACAAATTACATAAAGAAAAGACAGTCAAATAAATATGGAAAATGTTAAATTAAGTTACTCCGATTTCTTCTTAGCCTTTAATATGCTAATGTGCACTATAAACCACCAGAAAAGAGGTGGGAAGAGGGAGGATATAATATGTAGTGCTTCGCACAGAGCCCAATTTGGAAAATGCTAGAGTAAACTCGAGGCAGATCAGTGCTTATAAGTAGGGCGAGCATACATCCGAGACAGTCCCCATTTATGCCGGTTACCCCAGGTATAAGTGATGGTGTGATTACGATGAGCCCTCACGTTCACTCGCAAATGGATCCCAGTTTGAAGGACAAATTACAGGGTCACCTCCAGTGACCTGTCCTGGGGACCCCACATTGAATTTCGAATCGCTGACCCAGTCTTAAGGGTTGTGAATTTGAGACTCAGATAAAGACACGAGGAGGAAATCCGAACAGAGAAGCAGGACAGCAGTGGCTGGACAAGGGAGGCTGGGTGCCGAGGCCGGCGGGTCACCAGAGCAGGAGCGGCGTGAGTGTGCTCCTCCAAGAATGGCAGCAGTGGGAGGGGCGGGGATGTGTGGGTGGGAGATCAGTCGCCCCATGTGCCCTGGTGCCCCTGACAGTCGGGCTGCTGGGATGCTGCCCTGTGCCAGCTTCATGCCCTCGCGCCCACAGCTCATCTGAGCACGTCTGCACGTCCCAAGATGGCCTTCCTCAGCGTGGCTCTCATCTCTGGCTACATGCACATCAGAATCACCCAGCAGCTGTTAGGATATACAGATCATCTCCATTACCTGGCCCCAGGTTTTTGATTTGTGAGAAAAACTATTTCAAAAATATTGTGAAACCAGGTTCCAAAACCCAGTTTGCTCTGAATGATGAGATTACAGTATGTTTTAATATATCCTCTCTTGTTCTTTGTCGTATTTTCCAAAACCTCTGCAACGAACAAATATTTATTTTGCAATGACAATATAATAGTTATTTAAAAAGCGAGGAAGTAGAAATACACCCTTTCCTTGGCGGTCACATGATCAACAAGTGCGAGAAGGTAGTTGAATAGGGGAAGGAATAATCCTATCAACAAATGATGCTGGAGCAATTGGATATCCACATGCAAAAGAGTGAAGTTGGACCCTTATCTAACGCCGTACACAAAAATTAAGGTGGATCATAGACCCAAATGTAAGAACCCAAACTATAAAACTCTTAGTAGAACACGTGCACAAATCTTTATGACCTTGGGTTAAGCAATGGTTTCTTAGATACAATACAGATGGCACAGAGAGGGAGAAAAAGATCAATTGGACTCATCAAAATTTAAAACTTTTGTGCTTCCAAGGACACTATTCAAAAAGTAAAAATACAACCCATGGAATTGGAGAAAATATTTGCAAATTGCGTATCCATTAAAGGACTTGGATCCAGAATATAAAGAACTCTCATAACAATAAAGAGACAAAGAGTACAATTTAAAAATGGCAAATGATTTCTATAAAGAAGATAGACAAATAGCCAATAACCACCAGAAAAGGGGCTCAACATCTAGTATAATGGATATGTTTATTCACTTGATTATGGGGATTATTGTGCAGCGTATCAATATATATCAAAACCTCCAGTCGTACACGTTAAATAGATGCAGTTTTTATTTGTCAGTTACACCACAGTAAAGCTGGAAAAAGAGAAGAGAGAAAAGGGACACAAATTAATAGTCACTAAGGAAACCAAAATCACAGTGATACCTCATTTACACCCACTAGTGTGGCTAAAATAAAAAGACAACAAGAAAAGTCGCTGAGAAAACATCGGAACTCTAATCCATCCTTGGTAGCATCTCTGGAAAAACAGTTTGGCAGTTCCTCAAAAAAGTTAAAGTTACCACGTGACCCAAAGATTTCATTCCTAGGTATTTACCCAGAAGAGATGGAAATATATGCCCACACAAAGCTTATATAAGATCGCGTGAATACTTGTAGACGCATTATTCGGGATAGCCCCAAAGTGGGAATAACCCAAATGTCCATCACCTGGTAAATGGATACACAAAACATGATGTATCCATACAGTGGGAGTACTGGTACGGACTACAACACCAACAGAGCTGGAAATTTTTATGCTGAGTGAAAGAAGCCAGTCACAACAGATCACGTATTCTCCGGGTCCTTGCATAGGAAATGTTCAGAATCGTCAAATCCGTAGGGACGGAAAGTAGATGAGTAGGGGCCAGGGGGTCGGGGGCGGAGGGAATGACTGCTAATGGGCACGGTATGTCTTTTTGGAGCCATGAAAACGTTTCCAAAATAGAGCGTGGTGATGGCCGTGCAGCTCTGTGTGACGCTGTGACTACGGTAAAAACAAACGGATTGTGCATTTTAGGGGGTGGACCTTTCAGTGTGGCATTTCACCACCGTAAAGCTGTCATCAGAAACCAGTACTCAGGGAAGTCAGTGGTAAAAGACGGCGGGAGTGAAGTGGGGGCATTTGCACAGGTGCCAAGGCTGGGAGTGGGTGGGGGGGCAGGGCTGAGATGAGAGGGTGGGGTCCCTGAGTTCCACCCCATCTCACGTCATCTGGTCCACCCACTGGACTGAATTCTTTCGACTGTCACAGTTCTCGGTTGAGAGGCCCATTCTGTCTTGCTAATTCATCTGCTCCTGTTTTTGAAGATGAACTTTAGACTTCAGAACAGTTTTAGATTTACAGAAAAACTGTGAGGACAGTACAGAGCTCTCACCTACCCCACGCTGTTCCCTCTCCTGGTCATCTCTTGCGTCAGTAAGGTACGTTTGTCACAGTCCACGAGCCGACACTGCTGCATGACTGATAACTGAAGTCTATGCTGTGTTCTGTTTTCCCTTTTCTGTTCCAGGATCCCTCCCACCCAGGACTCCACCTTTCATTTAGTCGTCAAGTCCCCGAAGGCTCCTCGCAGCTGTGACAGTCTCTCAGACTTTCCTTGTCTTTGATGACTTTGACAGCTTTGAAACGTGCTGGTCAGGTATCTTGGAGAACGTTCCTCTGCTGGGATTTGTCTGGTGTTTTTCTCGTAATTAGGCTGTGGTTGTAGGATTTTTGAGGAAGATCACTAAGCTACAGTGCCATCTTCATCACATACCGAGGGGATATATTATCAGCACGACTTATCACTGTGGATGTTGACCTTGATCACCACTAGGCTGAAGTAATGTTTGTTAAGTTTCTCCACTTGCAAAGTTACGTCTTTCCCCTCCTTTTCCGTACTCTTCCTTTGGGAAGATCACTCCGCACAGCCCCCACTAGGGCCTCGAGGGCAGAGTATACAGAAACCTATAAATTATCTGGAATTCTTCTCACAGATTTGTCTTTTCTCCCCTATCATTTATTCAATCATTTTTTTGAATATCAGTATGAACTTATGAATATTCATTTTATACTTTCCGTTATAGTCTACAGTACTATTTTTTTATTTATTTGTTTTCTTTCTGCTCAACTTGTTCCAACTTTGGCCGTTGGGAGCTCTTCCAGTTGGCCTGTTCACCATAATGGTGGGTGTCTTGTTTCCTTTTCTATGGTTTTGTTGAGCCCTTCCTTACTTTCTGGCAGTAAAGGAGGAGATCCTACTTCTTCTTATTACAACAAAATCTTTAAACAGAAGAGTAAAGAGATTGGTACCAAGAAACCTCACATACTCATTTCTTAGGTCTAACAACTGTCAACAGTTTTTGACATATCTACCTCATCTGTATCTGATTTTATGTCTAACAAATAAAGACTTTAAAAACATAACCGTAGCGTCACTATCGCACCCTAAGTGGAGAATCTCCAATCTCCAGTACCCGAGGCAAACGGCAGCCAGGCACTTAGCTTCTGTTTGCTCGTTGGCAAAACACATAAAACTCACCCCTTTCTCAAACTCACTGTAAAACTGGGCTCGCCGAGAGGTGGTTATTATTACTGCCATTATTTTAGTTTAAGAGCCGTGTTCCCAGCACTTGGAGCCGCGGTGGGACCTCTCCTGCAAAGTCAGACCTCAGGGCGACAGGTCCGCCCGGATGCGATGGCCCCAGCTTCTCAGCCGGCGGTCAGGCTCCTCTCTCGGCCCCTCCAGGAAGCCACCTCGCTGCCGCTCCACTTTCAAGGATTTGTTTGGCTACTTTTGGCCACCACACCTTTCCCTTTTAGTCCAGACCCAGGGGGCCCTGGCCCGCCCTGCAGACTTGGGGAACTGGGGTCCCATCCCGCAGCCTGCCCACAGGCTCTTGCTGGTCTACCATGGTCTTCCAGCTCCTTCCAAGTTCACCCTCACTGTCAACTCTCAGTGCCCGGGGGTGGGGAGAATCCTCAGAGGGGTACAGAGCAGGACACGTGGCAGTTCTAGACCCAGGCATGGCTCCCTCGGGGTTCTAGTTCAGCTGCTGGAAGCTACCGTTGTGCAGGGTGGGCTGAGGGAGAAGTGGGCGCTTCATTTCTCGCCGCGCGGGCTGGCCATGCCTTGGTTCATCTGGTGAGACGCACCTTCCTCTGGGAATTCGATTTCTTTTTTTCCTAAAAGTTCTGCCTGGAACTCAGGCTGATGAGACAGGCCCTGGGGTGTATCAGAAGCCACTGAGAACCACCTTACCTGAGGGGGGCCAGATTTTTCTGCAAATTCGTTTTCCTGAAGGCTGGCGTGCCTGTCCTCTGAACTCCCAGGAAGCTTCTGCTGTTTGCAGCAGCAACTCAGCGTCCACTTGGCAAAAAAATGGCTTTTTTTTTACTTATCGACTGGCAAAATACTCTATTTATCAAACCATTCCAGTTTCCTCTAAAGATAAAATAGAGGGAAAACCCAAAAGGAAAATTTAAAGCTTCAGCGCAGTCCTGCAGACTCCTGCTTCATTTCCTTGTAAATCGCCTGCGATCACCCAGCACCGGCGGCTTGCATAAAGCAATAGCGTAATTTTCTTTTGTGCGAGGAACTAATTATGAAGCATAAGACTTCTCACCTAAGTCTAACAATGGTGGATGGCTCCCATGCGCTAATTATGTCTCCCTTCGTATCTCGGGCCTGAACTCTAATTCGCGTACCGGTTAATGAACACCGGTTCTCGCTGCAGAATATCGAAGGACCTGGGAGACTGAACACTTAGACTGTCAAATGCTCTCACTCCCAACACTCATCTTCAAACCCTCCAAATTCTAAACAGACTTCTAAAGGAGAGTGGCTCTTTAAAGGCCTGTGAGTCCCTCGGGAGCAGTGACTGTACACTTAAATTAAAAGCCACAACCTGGCAGTAGACTTGGGTCGTGGAGAAAAAATACTAATAATAATAAATAGGCTTTGCCTAGTTTAGGTATCGGTAACGACTTGCCAGCTTCTATCACCGCCTGTTACGAAAGCTACACGTTTTATGGCTGTTTGTTTCCCTGATTTTGGTTTCCTCACAGTTTCCCCAGAAAGCCTCCTTCACTTTCTTCGGGTATTCTCGCTTCATCTCTCAGAATTTAGAAAAATGGGGAACAGCGGGGGTCGGGGAGGGGCTCCCAGCCTGGGCCCAGCCCCTCGCTTTCAGGGTCTCTTACCCTTTTAACACCTCATTCCCACAAAGACGATGCTGAGTGTGAGTGTAAAAATATAAGGCCTTTCAACGTGAGAGCCAACGAGCATTTTTTGGAGATAAATAAGGATGGCCATTCGGGGATGCACAGATTCAGGCAGAATCCCAGACAGGATGCCCATTAGGATGCAAGGGCAGTGGGCGTTCAGGAGAAAGGGAAGGGAGCAAACACTAACAGAAGGAAGGCATTTCTATCGGTGCACATAAACTAACAGTGATGGCGAATTCTAGACAATGATTTTTAATTTATAAATCGTAGCGATACTTTCGAGTCCCAATTACTTAAGTTATAAATTACAGTGACAATTTGTAACTGCTTTCCTGCTGGCTTTGCAAACAGTTTCATTGGGGCACACTGTTACTTCGGTCTCAGTCCAAAGGATATTCTGCCCTGTTTTACTACTGCGGAGATTTAAGGCGTGAGACGCATAGGCATTTCCTCTGGGACGGCAGCTCCAGCTCTGTTTTAAAGCCGCCCCGTTTAATTTTGACAGGAGGTTAGTTGCTTAGATGGCAGATGACCTCTCTACAATTACAGCTAATAGTGGTCATGCGCTTCCCTTCACCACGACTTCTCGAAGTGCAGTATTTGATAGGGACCATCCAGGTGAATGGCCTGGAGGGCTAGATACAGACTCTGATTCGGCAGGTCTGGGGTGGGACCTGAGATTCTGCATTTCTGAGGAGCTCGTCCTCGGTGAGGCTGCTGCTGCTGCTGGTTCAAGAGGCACACTTTGATTCCCTTTACCTGGATTATCTGATTTCATCTCCCCTGAGGCAGATGAGGCCCTCGACGAAGAGAGTAAGTAGCAGACCTGAGCCGCCTGGCTGTAAGCGGCAGAGCCCGATTCTGGCAGTCTGGTCTGCAGCCTGAACCCACAGCTGTCCTCGCCGCCTCTCATCCTCGGCAGGCGCTCTCGTGGAGAGGAAGGTATGGATTGACTTGTACATTGATCTTAATCCACAGGGTCCTGTGCGAGTCCTTGTTAAAGAAACCATCTCTTCATGTATCCATGTTGCCACTCGAGGTGTGCGTCGGCCCAGGCCCGGCCATGTGGCCACGAGAAGCCATCCTCAGCGAGCAGTCGCCGGGCACCTCCTGGCCAGCCCGCATCTCCCAGCAAGGCAGGGGCAGTCAGCCTGCCGAGATCTCTGGTCACATCTCTACGACACCTTCAGCAGCCGCCAAGGAAACCAGTGTTCTTTCTGTTACTTTGGGTCAGAATACTCGGAAGTGATTGTAGGCAGAAGAGGTAACCTTTACAGCTGACTTGAAGATTACGAATGGCACCATATACCTCCTGCGTGTGCTTCTCCGATTTGTTGGAATAGCCCACTGTGCACCAGAGTGGGGGCCCGAAGGGAGAAGCAGCAGCACCCGGCGGACTCCCTGGGTCCACATCCTGCCTTGACTAGCTGTTACAGGCTTGGGCAGCTTGCACCGTCTCTCTATGCCTCAGTTTCCTCACCTGTAAAGGGAAGATGATGATAATGATGGTGTCTCCCTCACGGGCTCGTTGTACATGAACTATTTCACGTGAGGTATCTGCCATGAGGTCACCCCTCAGAAATGTAAGTTGCCGTATTAACAGGGAGCTGGAACGGCCTTTCTGAGCATGCCCCCTGAGAATGTGGGTGATGCTCCTTTTTTCTTTACATATAATTTAAGGCTAAGGGGCTAATTTTACTGATTTTTCCAATAGGGAATAGTGGAAAAAGACCTGTCCCTTGGCACTCTCCAGTTTACAGCATCTGAAGAGTTTACAGCATCTGAAGAGAATTAACAAGTCGAAAGCAGAGAGAGAGAGAGATGTATAGGTGGGTGTTAGCAGGCGTGCGAATCACGCATCTGTTTACACACCTAGTCTTGAAGCTATTTAAATTAAGACCCTCTCTTTTGATGATAGCTGTGCGTAAGGCAATATTTGCTGAGCCCAGTTCCCGCTATCAATGCAGGACTGAAATGCAAACATACTTGTAAAGTGGAAACACACTTTTATTTCCTAAGGGCCCTGTAATCAAGGCAAAAGCGATTCCTTGATCGCATAATTAACCTTAGGAATAGAAGTGTAAACAGCACAATTCATGAATTTGTTAATTGGTCTTCTCTGCTACTGATATTAGCCCAAGTTGATCTGTCGTTAGCCTCTGCTGATGATCTTAAGTTTTCTATTTGGATTTCTTCAGGGTAAGCAAGGGAAAAGAGTGAAGGAAGAGCTTTTTCACATTTGAGAATATACGGTGGGTGAGTGACATTTTTTTTTTTCGTAGAGGTGGACACAGTGGAAGGAAGCTCCTCTTTCCCTTAGCAGATTTCTACCTCTCACGACCCAGGTTTCCATCTGTGCAGGGATCAGCCAGATTGCCAGTTACTGATGTGGGAGGTCCCCCCACCCGGCCCGGGCAGCGGAGACATAAAACAACCGGTAATGCTCAGCGGCAGTCATGCTTCCGGGACTCTGAATCTCAGTCTAATTTAGTTCTAATTTATTTTCCCCATTGCAATGGCTCCTTAGCTGAGTGGAAGTACACAGAAAACACTGGGCGTGTGTCGGCTCAGGCTCCGCGGTTGGAGGGGCTGTGTAGTGAGAGGCCTTGGTGAGCACAGAGCCAGAATCCCTCTCCTAGGACTTGTAAAGAATTATACTCACCAAAGCAGGAGACTTGAGGTCTGAGAGATGACACAGTGTCACAGCATTTCACTGCTTTGTGTTTCTTTTCCAACATGGCACACCTATGTCGGGCCTTGGGCTGATTTCCAGAAGTAGCAAATCAATACTAAAGAGATTCTTTCATTAGAGCCCTTCTTATGAAGCAGAGTTGCTTAATTAAATTAGACACTGGGCCTCTGAATGCTGTTTAACAACAACAAAATCCTCTGAGGGTACTGATACAAGGGCCTGATCTATTCACACATACTTTAAAGTCGAGGATGCATCTTCTGAATAGCCACTGATAACTTCAGAAAACTAAGAAGTTACCCACTTCAACAAACCTCTGATTTTAGTTGACAAATGATGGTTAAAAAGATCCTAAAAAAAAAAAAAAAAGAAAGAAAAGAAAAGAAAAAATTTGCTTGCGGTCCCTTTAGTTACTTTGAAACCTCCAGGAATCTTTCTGGGAAAGTCAAGGTCACCAACCAGAAAGCCACAGTGATACATACACGAATTAATAAATAGCCCGTGGCTACTGAGCCTACATACCACTCACCACCAAATGCAGAAATGAATGTCTGTGGTTTGGGGCTTTGTGTTCAGAGGATCAGCCTGTCTGTCCATCATTTAGACCTTAGAACTCGCCCTGAAGAGCTGAGCTGACAGCAGCAAGCCCCTGCCCCAGCCCCCCAAGCCTATGGGCCTCTGAGGCTTATGCTGGTTCTAGAACCTTTAGAGAGAACAGCCAGGGCAGGTGAAGACTTCACAAGCGATGCCGACGACTGTTTTAGGCAGGTTTAGAAGGTCGGGAATGACACACACGGTGTCACAGCTGGGCTGGGTACCACGCACTTCCCAGGTCTGAAAAAAGCCTGGCATCAAGAGAATTAGGCACTCACCTTCAGCAGACCTCGTTCAGGCACAAAGGAAGTTCCGACGACTCATTGCTTCTGTTCTCCTACTGGCCCCACTTTGGCCTCTTTGAAATTTTGATCTAGAATTTCAAGGGAAAAATAGAGTTTTCGAAAGAGATACCCCTTACCTTTACTTTATGAAAAGTTTAGTCATTTTCATTCTCCTGAGAAGTATTTCCAAGTGGAGAAAGTGCATAAGATACCTGATGAGAGAATGTGTAAGTAAAGCCCACGCTGGTTAGAGAGAGAGGATGGGAAAATGTCGACGAGGAAAGAGGGGCTCTGTCCTTGGGCCTCAGAAGTGGCTGGTCCTCTCGATATAAGATGCATGGGGCTACAACTCAGTTTGTCCACCAGCACGTGCTCAGGTCAGAACCTGGAGTCTAAAGCTCTAGGTCCTACTAGTTCCAATCTTAAGTTAATTTTCACTCTGAGACGATATTAAGAGCTCATGAGCCAGAGACTGTGATAAGCACCATCTATTTGGTCTTCTTGCCACCTAATGACAGGCGATTATTAGTGGGGCCCCCTTTACAGAAAAAAAAAAAACCAGAGACAAAGAGAACCGAGGTAATTTGCCCCTTCACGGCCCCATCCTCGCCTCTCCTTCGCTGTGTGGAACTCCTCCGGAAGGATCGCACGTTTTGTGCCGAGACTACGTGACTCATGGTGACTAGCTAGGGCAATGCCTTGTTATGGATGCTCACTAGCATGGGTAAAGCAATGTCATTATTTCTGAAAAATGCCGTACTGATTTTTTTTTGGCCTTGCTTTAAGAAATATATTTTTAGCCAAGTAATGGAAGAGAGGAAACCATATCAAAATGCAGCTCCCATCTCCTTCCCTCAACCACAAAGGCAAACAGTAGTAACCCTTTTGGGTAATTCTTCTGATGTGCATCCCTTATTCTTTTATGTTTATCCTCTTATTTCTTACTTTATTTTCATTTTAGACATTAATAACTTCTAATTATAGTGAATGAGGATTTAACTCTTTCCCTCTACTCCACTTCCCTCCTCTCCCCTACATAAATTTTAGCCACATGGTTAATCAGAATTTACATTTTTATGGCTATATAAATGTGGCTTGGTGCAGGGCTAAATGGTGCATTATGCTTGTGTTTTTTTCACATACTATTTTGAATTAATAACTGCCTCATTTTTATCTGTTGCATAGGTTTTCATATATTGAAACTTAAATGCATCATCAGATGTCCTGAATACTCAGAAGCCTTTTCTCTAAATGCTCTGTCATGGTAATAAGATGACTTATCATCTTGGGGCCTTTCTTCTAAGGCCCTCCTGCTCACACCCCAGCTTGTAGCTTTTGAGCACAGATGCCTGCCTATCATCCTACAGCTCTACCCTTCCGGAAGTCTCCCAGAGCTCCTCTTCCATATTAAGCTTGAAATGACTGCCTGCAAGACAGTCACCAATTCCTGCATTGCTAGTGGCCGTGATTATGCTCGAGACGGCTCCCATTCACCGAGCACATCTTTAGCCAAACACTGTGCCAGGTGCTGCACGTTGTCTCATGTAATATTCACAACAGTCGTTTTCTCTTTTAAAGATGATGAAAGAGGTTCAGATCTAAATAATCTTCCAGAGTCACACAAGTGGTGGTGGAGATGGAATTTGAACACAACTGTCTTTTTCATTAATGATGATGATGATGATGATGATGATGATGATGATGACTGCTAACATTTCCTGAGGATGTGCTATGCACCAACCTAACCTCTCATGACTACAAGCGTGCAAAAGCTTGCTCCTCATTTGCCTAGTAATCTCAGAAAAAAAAGAGATCCGCATTACCAAGGTGTCAGTAATTTGCTATAATCTTTATCATTTTATATATTCATTTTTCGATTTATTTTTTTCCCCTTTTCTTTAAGAGGGTTCTTAAGTTTATAAGCTTCTGGTCCCCCAAACCCAGACCTATTTCTCACCAGAGGTACAGGCGGTTTTACTTTTTAACCTCTGTACCGTATTCTTGTCTCCTTGCTGGATTTTTTTAAGCCACTCAAACTCACTCTACAGGAAGAGCGGCCATTCTCAGACTGAAAGGCTCACGGTGGCAGGCGACTACGCTGTCTTGCTGATGGCATTTAGTAAGGTGTAAGGGTTTGGTAAAGTCTTAACAGGCTTCATTAGTGTAAGTGTTAAAAGTCTTGCAAGTAACTCTCCTCTTGTGGTGAGTTGCGGTTTGCTGTTTCCTTTATATATAATCTATGACCCCTCTAGAAAAAGGGTGTATTGGCAGCATATTTTGGTCTGTAGTATTTGAACTTTTGATGTGCAAGAGTGATTTCAACCTAATTTTTCTTTTGCAGAGCATGACTGCTGAAGGAAAACAAAGCCCAAAGATAAACAGCTTTCTTAGGTTTTGCCACAATAGATTTTCTAAAGCAAAGAATGAAACATCAGAATGTCCACTCAATGGTTCCTTGTGCATAAAAATTCTGAGGAAAATCAGACCATCTGAAATGGAAACTGCTATTTTTATACCCAGTTGCAAATTGGGAAGTTGCCAGCCTTTCTTCTCAGCAATGAGTCTTCCTAGGAGCTGGATCCAGAATTCATTTAGACGTTTTACATTGGGGAAAGGTGCATTCTGGGTCCTTTCAGCTTTTGGTGCTTCTCTTTCCCCGAAGAACCTTTCAAGTAGCTTTCTGACCTTTTTGGTCTCCTCCACCCACAAAGAGAAGGTGGAGGAAGGATAATTTGGCAAGAACCTCACTCATTTGGGCATCACTAGTATTGATCGAATGAACAGAGACATGCTGGCAGTGACCAATGCCATACTGTTTGTTTGCAGTTCAAATCAATGACTGGGCACTCTCGGTAAAGGGAGCTGGGTGCAGACATGCTGGATCTAACTTAGTCTACATCCCGGGCAATAGAAAGTGCCAAAATCACAAACTGTGCATCGACTTTTCAGATCGCCATACGGTTGCTGTATGTAGGACTCCAGGAACACGGTGTGAACACACACGTGACATCCTCTTCAGACCCAGAGGCCACTGATCCATCGTGGAAGACTTCAGACGCCTTCTCTCGGCCACCAACACCTTTCCTCGACATGGCCCTTTGTTTGTTTGTTTTGTTTTCATGAAGCCTGGAAAGGCTTAAGGGAAATGATGTTAGGAATCCCTGAGAACAAGAGGCTTGTTCCCAGGTTCGAATATATTCTTGTATCTACCCACACCCTTCGGACGCCGTAGGCAGGGAGCATTGGAACCTGTATCAGAAGCATTTATTCAGATTCACTCATTGGCAACACTAAACCCCTTTTTACTATCAGTAGAATCTCAAATGGTGCTACCAAACAGGAGGTTCTCCTAGGATTGCTGTACGGGACAAGGCTGAATCCTTTATTGACCGAAGAACCAGATGGAGTATAGGTTACAGTCCTGACCTCTGCGGGTGGGGGATGACTAACAGGAAAACGAATGAAGCTGTGTCTGAGGGAAGGAATCAAAAAATGTAATGGGAATCTCTTCCTGCTGTGCAAGGCTGCTTGTTTCTGATTTCGGTGTGGAATGGAAGGAGTCACTGGAGTGAGGATGGAGTCGGGCAGGCTCCTTCAAGGTGTCCTCTCCCCTCCATCTCTGTAGCTTCGTTTCACAACGTGCAATGAGCGCATCAGGGATCAGTGTGTGTGGAAAGCGAGGCGTGCCTGGGTCTGGGGAGACTGCCCTTGATCCCTGTTTCACTTTATGGAAGAGAAAAGCACAGAGGTCTTTTTTCGTTGTTGTTTGATTGTAGCCTCTATAATCAGTTCAGAGACATAGGAGAATTTATAACAGACTAACTTAAAAGGTCTAAAGAAAATTGCTTAAAAGTTAATACAAATAATTAAATTTCAGTTATTTCTTGAAATTAAATAGGTAGGTTGAAACATTAATGTAACCGATAGCTGTGAAGAGAGAGAGAGGGGGAAGGAGAGAGGGAGAGAAGAGCAAGAGAGCGCATGCTCCCAAAGCATTTGCTTCGGGCTTTTATGGGTTACTTCAGTGTCCTAATTTTAGCATTACTTTCAGGCAGCGTTTGATCTCCGGGAACTTGTGACATCTAAATGTGGGGACTGCCTATATTCTGATATGAAAAGTTAAAAATTCACCGTTATATAAGGTGATTTCTTCATTAAGCAGGCTTCCCTTCATGACCTTTCTTACGTTAAAGACAATATCTTTAGAATGAGGTTAACATTTTCCCTTTCAAGAACAGACCCACTGTAATAAAGATTATTCATTTATTCATAAAGTAATATTCAATGGACAGCTAAGTATATATACAAAACCACCATTAGGGACTCAATACCAGTCTACCTCACAAGGGTCCTGTAAGACTCAAATGAGAAATTTATGTGACTCCACTTTAAAAAATGTAAATTGCTATAAGTGTAGAAATGCTGTTTTTATTATATACCTGAATGAGCCATGAGCACATTCAATTGTTCCCAGATATAAAAAGTTGCCTGGGACTACTTCCTTAGTTTTGATAGTAGCTGCTATTTACTGAACTCTAGGTGCCATCAGTGTGCTGTACGCTTTATAGCCCCCACAGCATCCTCAGGAGGTGGGTATTCTCTACACTCTTGATGGGGAAACATGAGGTCAAAAACATCTGATGAAGGTCCCATCACTAGAAAGTACTGGAACTAGAACTTGAACTCGGGCCTGTTTGTCTACAAAGCCTGTGAACTCATTCTATTCCATAATGTACGTTTGTTTTTAAAGATGATGTTTTTCTTCATTTATAATACAGTTAGGCCACATTTATATTATGAAAACTCAAGACTCCCAACAAGAGTCACAGCTTTTTCTTAATCATTGAGAGCCATCAACGCGAACACAGTCATGGCTCCAGGCCCTGCCCTGATCCCCCCCTCTGTACTTCATGGCCTAACAAACATTTGCTTGTGTTTACGTGGTTTTTCTGACTTTTCCTTTAACCTGTCACTTCCCCCTGACGTTCTAGTGCCTGGAACGGACTAATAAACCGAAGAACCAAACATGCTGGAACAGCATCTAAGTAAGCAGTTTCAAAGCTGTGTCCATAACTCACCTGGTGAGCTGGTTTAAATGTACATTCTTGGGTCCCCCTTCTAGATGTTCTGATTTAGTAGTTTGGGGAGAGTGAGGCCCAAGAATTGATGCCCTATGAGTAAAGAACACATTTTGTGAGAAATGTATTCATTAAGTAGCGTCCATTTTTATCCGTGGCTTGAGTACTTGCGATGCTGGATGTAATATATAGAGGGGAGGGAGAAAGAACCTACGATTTGAGAGGCTTTTGAATTTGAATAACCGACTTCATTTTTTTCACTTTCATTAGATGCATTAAATAGAACAGTGACAGAAGAGCCTGAAAGTACCACAAAAAATGACTTATTTTTTCTAAAACCTTGCTTTAGTTTGTCAAAATTCTAGGTTTCTTTCTTCTTAAACTCTGCTGCTTGCTAGTTAACTTCCGGCAAATCACCTAACCTGTCTGAGCCACAGTTGTACCCTCATCTTTAAAATGGAGATGATAATACAGCAGGTCCTTGAATAGTGCCGTCTTATTCAATGTCATTTCATTTTAACATTGACGAGGTACCATAGGAACTTAACTCCTGTTTCTATCCATTAACCTGTGATAAAACTGGTTTCATTGTGTCATTTTGCTTCGATTTGCAGAACCAATCAACACTGTTCAGTGAGGACTTATTGTACCTACCTCACAGGGATGGTGAGAATGGATAACACATAGAAAGTTCCTGGTAAGTATGCAGTATGTGGTTCAACTTTCGAAAATGAACTTTTTATAGGAATTCTAGTTGTAACGATCACAGAAATTTTGTTAACTCTATGAGGGGCCCAGATTTCATATTTGCACCTCTCAGTATAAGACAGAGATAAGCACAGTGGAGTGTCCTCTGAGTCTAAGGAGAGAGAGGAAATCTGCATTCACAGCACATTCTCACGTTAGCCGTGTAAAACAGGCCGGGAAGGACGCACTACAGGAACGCAGAGAGGCCAAGTCTTTCTTTGCTGTTTTAAATATTAGACAAAACTTAAATATTTATAATGAAGCATCATTACCTCGGTGGAAGAAACAGGCATACTAACATGAAAAAACACATTTTATTGCACTTAAGTTATAAGAAAATAAAATTTCTAAGTGAATCAAACCATAGACACAATCCCTTTAAAGGTTGTTTTCCTCCATCATGTCAGGTTGTTACATAACTAAAATTAACCAACTTGAATCTGATTGTTTTAAATCAGACTATAAATAAAACAAACAAAAAAAAATAAACAGGAGGAGGAAAAAAAGATCGCCTAGGATACAGTGTTAAACCACTTTCACAGTTCAGCTTGAGTTGTGGCTCTTGGAGAATGAGGCAAACCATTTGACTTTTTCATTCATTTCATTTGTTTGCATGTGACGCCTTTACTACAAAAACTGAATCGTTTCTGCTTTGTCAGTTACTCAGAGCAATAAAACTGTAACAGTTGTTTTCCCAAATACTGTAAAACACTAAGACTGACCAGCAACTTTATTGTAATTTTATGTTTTATATATTTTTTTTAAATCTTGTCAGTTTTATTATGTACGTTCATCCATTCACCACAGCCCTCAAAAAGAAAAGTTTCTCCACAGAACAGGCAGCAACAGCTCTGTTCCAAGGAATGTGTTTTAATTTTTGCCCAGATAAAAGAAAATAAGCTTTGCACACACTCTCAATTCTTTACTTGCAGGCAAACTTCACTCTTTATTATCTGAAACTCTCCCATTCTCAGCCTCTTAGAGGCACAGATGGTTCAAGTTTCAGTGGCAAAAAGTCTTTTTTTCCGTAACCAAACTAGAGCAAATTTGGAATTCAGTCTGGGACTAAAACGTCACAGCAGAAAAAAAATAAAAAAAAATAATTTGCTTTTTTCTTTCTTTCATTTAGCAGCATAAATAAGTTTGGCCACTGGGAGTACAGTACAGGGGTGGGACAACAATCCCATATTTGAAGACCTACTTCTAGCACCAGCATCAAGAGTTAAATCCATCTCAGGACTCACAGAACCCAGGACAACTTGCCACCTTTCAGCAATATACGCACTGAAGAGTGTATGTGGAAGCGACAGTAAGTAGTTAACAGAGGCTAATACTGTGATTGATTGACATTGGCAATGGTTGGCAAAAAAAAAAAAAAAAAAAAAAAAAAGCTTTTTCATGATAACTGTACAAAAACAATTCACAGTAATAATTCTTTTTTTTTAGCTTTTCCACTCCAGAAAAATGACTTTTGTTGCAGATGCTCTCTAATTAAAGTCAACCAGTACTTGTTTCGATGTTATTGCAGCTCCTTTCTAGGTCTCAGTGGTAAAAGAACAGACTCACAGAATCTGGAACGACGTTTTAGCATTAACACAGCCCAATGACCACTGAAGAAGAAGAAAATAAAGAAATAATTGCACCTGGTTTGATTTAGAAAGTCTTTGCAAAGCTGCCCTCAGTCGAAAGTGAAGCCTTTTGTGTAATGAGACGGCAGACGCCTCTCCTGTCAGTTACGGTTTGTCATCTCTTCTCTTTTCCTTCTTAGTCTGTAGGTCTTTTCACTCTGTTGCCCCAAGCCAACATCCTGCACCACTGAGAACAAGGGATTTTTTTTCTTTTTCTGTTTTTTCCTTTTTTTCTTTTTGCATTTCTTTTTTCTATTTCTTTTTTTTTTTTTTCTTTTTTGCAGGGGGGAGGGCAGGGAGTATATCGTCTACGCGTTTGGACAAACTCCTCTTTTCTGCTCTTCACTTCATGTCCACGTCAAAGTCCAGCACCAGCAGCTTGGTTTCTTCCGTCCCGTTCCGGCTCCCGACCGCACACACAAGCTTTGTGTTCGAGGCTCTGATCCGCCACACGACTCCCCCACTCCCCCCACTCTCCAATGTGACTAGGTTGCGAATAAATTCACCCGTTTTCAAGTCCCATAGTTTTACAGTTCCATCATCTGAGCTGGTAATTACAAAGTTCTTGTTGAACTGTAAACAGGTCACAGCACTCTGATGCTTGTTGGGACCTAGGCAAAACCAAACAATTCAATTACTGGTTAGAAATCATGGCTTTGGGTTAGTTACACTGTAATTTGTAGACTTCTACATTAGAAGACAAAATAAATGAAATATTTTAAATGCCGCATGTTTAGAAACTGTGTTCCGAGTATTTTGGGATCAGCGGGGATGTAAGAAAATCTGGTAGCTGTTAGTAACTGAAACATTAATTTTCAAGAGCTCTGTCTTCCAAGAAGCTTGGTTAGCTACCAGGCACACACATTTTGTTTTCTGGCTGTAGGAATGAGAGCTTTTCTTAGGGATGATGTAGACAGCCCAGCTTCATGTATTCTGCTGATGGACAAACGAGCGTAAGAGATCATCCTACCACTTTGCACTGACCAGTCAAGGGCAAAGGCAGCAGGGACACTATTCCAAAACTCTGAGGAAGGGACAAAACCAATGAGTAAAAAGCTGCAATACAGCCCACTTGACAGCCTCACTGAAAAAAGAAAATAAAAAGCGCTTTCTGAGGGCTACGAGCAATAAAAAAGTTAATCATGACCTAAGAAGTTAACACTGTTGTGCCTCATTTAATGATAGTGGCGTTCACATTTTTCTTCCTCTGTTTGAGTGGGTACCATCATTCCTTCCCATCGTAGTGAAGCAGATGGTTAAGGGTCTAAGTTGAAGCCAAAGCAATTTTCTATCAAAGATGCTTTCTTGGTTTTTGTTGTTGTTGTTTTAGAAAGACAGCTCTTTAATTTAAAATTGCACTAAAAATTCAAAATAAAAAGATCACTCAAAAAATAAAATGAGTATGTTGCTTCTATGATATAGCCAACATCTTTTTCACATTGTTTTTTAAGGTTAGGTAGAGTTACCTGTACATGTAGGAAGTGATTAAACAATTTTATATTAAAAACACAATTTAAAACACTTTGTCAAGAGTAGCCTAGTTTTGTTAAGTCAGGGTGGAAATGCTCATAAACTTATTCAAAATAAGCATATTCATTTTGTATAAGGTTAAGTCTTTTTGTGACATAAAAGCTCCACTTTTCTCTAATTTTTAACAAACACAGCTAAAAGTGCATAGCCAATACTTACCTTGCAATGTTTGTAAACACTGTCCTGTTTTGATATCCCAGATTTTAACTGTAGAGTCTGCATTCCCAGAGACAAGAATATTGTCTTTGAGTTCCATTCCACTTGTTAACGACTGGTGTCCTGTTAACGTGTGAATGCAATTCCCTGTCTCCACATCCCAAACTCGGATTGATGTATCAAGAGATCCACTCACCACATGGATGCCATCAAACTACAACAGACACAGTTTATTAAACGAGAAATATAGACATTCTTGATATTATTTATTGACCTTAATCCTAATTGGGGAGGGAGTAGAGCATGGGAAACAGGTAATGCCAGGAGCAAAATGAGGTACTAGGATAAATTGCATGTAATGAAGCAAGCCTACAGTGCATGTTCTCGGCTCCCATCCCAAATCCTCATTTTATATGGCCAGTGGCTTCAAACTAGATGCAAAAACAATAAAAATAAATAACTAAAATGTACATATTATTTTCAGATCATCTGGTCACACATAACAGCTCCATACTATGGAAAATTCAGTAAAGATTGCCGTTTGAGTTTTATTTCTCAATAGGAAGCTGAAACGAGTGACACAGCTTGTGATAAAAGGTATACTTAATCAACATCTAAGACATGAAAAGGGCTAGACAACAATCATGACGTTTTAAAGTTCTGCTAAAAGTCATACATAAAATTTCATTTACAATCACCTAATGCTAATTAGGACATGTGCCAACAGATAATTACATCTGGAATTAGAAGAGGTGGCACTTTGGTAACAAAAGATAGCTATATAGCAACCCCTTTTCCTGCTTCCCAGCTATATTGAAAGCCAATAAATATCTATTAATTCCCAGGTCTATAATAATGTTGCTACCTCTTTTCTCAATTTAATGGTTTATGGTTTATTTAAATGAGATTATATTCTTTACAATTCTGAGCATATCACAGAACATAAAAACAAGTGCAGCCAATTACTTCTCCTCCAATTCATGACTTTTTCTAAGCTAACAAACATCTTTATTACGTGTCAGTATTTCATGACATAGACAGTATTCTGTCAATTAAGAAACAAATACCCCAAGAACTGAACTGTCAGAGACTGAGAACAGAATTGATTATCCTAATTTGCTGATCACTAATGGGCAATGATACCTGGTAAATAAATTGTGCAAGTAATAGGACATATTTTTTAATTGGAATGCTATCTTTCAGAAAATAAAATAAAACCTATTTTCTAAACTTGCTATTAGTCTAATTATTGATCTCAAAATATGACAATCTATTCAAGGTTACCAGGTTTAAATGTAAACAAAAAAATTCAGTTTAGTCCAATGCACTTCCCTATAACTACCTATCAGCAGCCCTGTGAGAGTTCGCTGCCTCGGCTCCACTTCCACTTTCCACGGGGACGAAATCACAATTACATGGCCCATCAACTCCGCTATCAAGGCAAAGGGGAGGCTTTTGGTCAAATTAATCCTCTACTAAGGAGTTTATTAAAATCCAGGTTATTCTCCTCTGAGACTATCTACCCATTAATTAATATAAGAAAACTTAGGGCTCTAAAGTCCCAGGTTCCAAGACAAATATTTGTATTTTAGAGGGAAAATAGATGACAGAAAACTGAAACAAATCATAAAAACAATTTCAAAATGTATGCTTTCCTCATGCCAGTTTTAAAGTATGAAGAGAAGGACAATTCATCTTTTGGGGGCTGTACTGAATCAACAATTTGACAGTGGTTATCTGAGTAAAACTATCTTATGATTCATCAGTAAAGCATCTGAGGGATATGAGAGGTATAATCTCTTACCTGTAATGAATAGACTCTATTAGTATGCCCCTGCAGCGTGTGTAGACAGGTCTCGGTCTCTGGATCCCATACCTTCACCATAAAATCATATGCTCCACTAACAACCCTCCTGCCATCATACTGAACACAGCGGACCGCTGCTACATGACCCATCAGCACATGTAAACACTGGCCTGTCTCAATATCCCAAACCCTAAGAGTGGCATCTCGAGAACCGCTAACAACTCTGTTGGGGTAAAAAAGAAAAAAATATATAAGAATGTTTAATAACATGAGAAAACATGATATATTAAAGTCAGTGGTTATTAAAATTTTCTTCTTAAGCAAATACACCTGTTTTCAAAGAAATCCTAGCTAAAGTCTTAAAATATAAATATTGTAAAGCTGAGTCACTCTGATTGGGATGAGAAGTTGGGAGCCTAGAATTCTGCCTGTTTGGCTGTGTCAGCCGTGAGGGATTGAGTAGCACGGAGTTCTGTGGAACAGTCTGAAAACTACTGTACTGTACTTAAAAAAGAAGAAAGAGAAGCAGCAACAGCTGCCAGCTCTAAATATATACAATAAGATCTTAATATATCACAAATAAAATGCTAACATACAAAATATGTATGAAATGTAAGTGAGAGAAGTCTAGGTAGTAATATTTTGAAAATTTTTAATTTTCTTTATTCTTTATGCTATTTCCTAACATTTTTATTATGAGCACCTATTCCCTTTGTGAGTAAGGAAGGAAATTCAATAAAGGTCATTCAACAAAATAAATCAGAATTTAGAATTTAAATAGCTAAAGATGTGTGCTTTACGCCATATAGTCTGGTATAATTAATTAACCAGTTTTAGACATGTCCTCAAAGGGTGAGTATGCTTATCTTTACAAATATTCGGACCACGGGGGCACTAAGACATACAGATTTTAGAAGACATTTATGCACAGGCAACAGAAATCCCTCAAGAAGTTGACCCAGTATTATTAAATTAAACCCTTCTGAAGACCAAAGTGATACATGTACTGCAGTCCCATTCGGATTACAAAGGAGAGCTGAATACTCAGGTATCTTTATGTCATTCCTAGGAGATAAAGAAAGGCCATAATTTCTACATTTGGAAGAGTATAAAATGGAAGCACTGAGGGATTTAAGTCCAAGAACATAATGGAAACTGAAATGCAATGTCTCTTGATACTAATCCCCCAAATTTTGCTGTTCAAAATAAATTCAAAATACAAATGAAATGGTACTTTTCTTCACATATTACCAATCTACTGCAAAATCTGCTTAATGTAATGGTTCTTAATAGAGAAGATGCTATAGACATAATTAAAGATAAAGACTGGAATAGATTTACTGTAAGGACACGTCACAAAAATCTTTTTTTCATGAATGAAGAGGAAATCACCTTTGTTTAACGGGTATCATGAAGACATGCCAACAGAAGACAGAAAGGACTTTAATAGGAGGGATTTTTAGGAGGAGATAAAATGAAGAGCAAAGGCACTGAGAAGAAAAAATCAAGCATTCTGATTTGTCTGAAACTATTCTGAAAACTGGATAGAGGATTTCGTTCTTAATTCAGTAAGCAACAGAAGACTCCCAAAGGGCAGTGATACTATCATAATTAGAGTTCTCTGTCAGCTGTGTAAAAGTTGAGACGACTAAGTCTGAAAGCCATTTCAATAGTTCAGGTGACAGGTAATGAGAGAATAAATTAAAAACCACAGGCCTCAGCTTTTGCCTAGGATATGATATGATAAAGTGGTGTAGGATGGGTCTGTAATCAAAAAGACTTGGAGATTTGAAGCCTAAATAACTGAATTTGTCCCCCTGACAGAAAATAAATAGCAAAAAAAAAAAAAAAAAATACACACACACACACACGTGTGTGTGTATTATTTTTTCAAGATGATGATGAGTCATCAAAGATGTAGAACAAGAAAGTAAGGTGTCATTCAAGATTAGAGAGCAGAGAGTTTCAAGGAGGAAGCCAACAACACTAATAATGGAAGGAAATTTAAAGACAACCCTCGATTTTATGCCAATACACTACTGCTTTCCTAGTACAGAAACATCTGAAATCTAATAATTAAAGTTTAATTTAAAAGCACATTATCACTAGCTATTAGACACAGTGAGTATTATACAATCTGCACTCTACACAAAAGGCCTGATATTCATAAATGACAGAGGAAGAATTCCCAACCACTATGGGAATTTTCCCTCACCTCTTTTCATGGAGATGCATACAACGAACAGTGGAAGTATGCCCATACAATGTGTGTATACACTCTCCAGTCTCTGCATTCCACACTTTGAGAGTCCGATCTGTAGATCCACTAATGATGATATTGTCTCTCATCTGCGATGACCAGACTCCACCTGTGTGTCCCACTAATGTTCTCAGACACTGCAAAAACACTTAAGATGATTACTTTTGCATAGAAAGAAAAATGATTTAAATAACATTTCAGTAGCTCATTAAAATTTGGAATAAGGTTATTTACCCAATTTGATTGATTGGCACATCAGAAAATATTTTTTCACATCGATATAGCATGACCCCATCATTGTTTATTGCTTTATTTATTCAGTGGCATTATATTATATAAGCACACACACAATTGAGGAAAAAGTACATAGAAAGTAAACACTTCTCATTAAGTTATGAATCTTCAGCCTGGCCTCTTTGATGAAATAAGACTAAAACTGCAACTTGGTTTCTTCCCTAGGAATGGATTCAATGAAAGAATGCCAAGAGTGTTGGGTGTGGCTACATACCACATTTCATCTGAACCTACCACGAGGCAGTAGTTGGGAGCCAGGCAAGGTACTTCCAGGCAAGTAAAGACAGACGTTAAAGCCCTGAAGTCAATCCAAAACTAATGCTAAATTGTGGAAATATGAAGCTGCTTTAAAAATTTTTAACATTTGATTTGGAATATTAGAAAATTCTTGCCCAAGAATCAACATGCTATAGAACATTTTAAAAGACATAGATTTTTTTCCCCCACACTTTCTTTTGTTATTTGTTAAATAGTCAATTACTTAATTCATAAAAATATTCTCCATCGGACAGACAAAAGTATTCACTAGAAAACCAGTAAAGTACAACATTTTATGCAGTGAAGCTGATTGCTTGGACTCTTTTTTTCTTCCAGCTCCTATTCAAATACTTAGTCTGCTTAATTTCCATCTCAGAGTCTAAATTAACATGATTTACTTAACTTTTAAACTTTAAGTAGGTTATCAACAAAGCAGTTTACAAGGAAAAACAAATATCCCTCAATGACATTTTTGGAAAAGATTAAAAAGAAAGGAGATATAATTATGGTTAAAAAGGTAGAAAAAATTAAGACAAGAAAAAGATAAAGCACATCTGTAAGATCTTAAAATAGCTAAATCACAGAGCTATGCACACAAACTATTTAAATGAAGAAGAAACTCATGACAACCCTATCATGATAAGCATCATCTTCTTGCCAAGGAAGAAGCTACACCAGAAGTTCTGACATTTACTATCAAAATAAGCTAGGGTCAAAAATGAATCCTTGTTTTTTATTTTCACTAGTTGATCCTTGCAAAGATATAGACAAAATAGTGACTCTGTGAAGTGCGGAAAGAAGTAAACTCACTTTGCCTGTGACTGCTGACCAAACTTTTAAAGTGTTGTCATCAGAACCACTAACTATTCGGTTACCACAAAATTGTAAGCATGTAATCACATGATCATCATGTCCTTTCAGCACCTACAAGACAGATGTACAGATTAGAAATACGTTATTAAATTATGTTTTTTAAAATACTGATGAAAAGAAAAATGAAACCATAAATATGAACAGTAATCTGTGGTCTATGTCTAGAATTAAAATTCATATAAAATATGAAGCATCATCATTTCCAACTGATGAATCGAGTATTAAACATTTTATTGTTTCTATATCCTATTATTTATGCTTGAGACATCAATTATTAAAATTTTACTGAGTCAAGATTTCATAAAAGTGGTTCGAACACAAATGTATTTTATAATCACCTATTTTATCTGCTCAAACCAAAATAGGCATCTAATTTTTGCAATTTTGACACAAAAAACAAAAGCATCAATTAAATAGGGAGACAAGAGTAACAATAATTATCAGCTCTTTAAACTTACAAGAAAAGCCTGTTATAACGTACACACAGTAATAGAACAGTGTCTCCTTAAATTGCTTTTCATCCAGTTGTGAAACTAATTCTAAGAATTTCAAATATTTTCACCAATCTTTATATACTTGGAATGTTATGAGACAAAAATTAGAATAATACTTAAATTTATAAAAATAAAACAACCAAAAGCCACCAGAAAACCCTCAAAACATGGGCACTTCTCAGAAATCATGTCTGAATCTTGTGGTCAGAGAGGGAGCAAATTCATTGGAAGAAGAATGTATATGACAAAATTCAACCGTATACACAGACATTTTCATCTACGTAAGATAGAGCTACATGAAATATAACTCATCTTTTATTCAAATGCAGTTAGTTTTCAGACTAGAGAAATTCGCAATAGAGGAAATACTGTCAGTTGTACCTTCAGTTATTTTAAAATATACTGTGTTCTTTCTACAGGAGATAGGTGTCAAGTTATACTGCTTGCCAAGAAGTGAAGAAACACACTAGGTGCTGACACTGATTGACGGTTTCCGTTACACTGCACCAGTTCAGTTACCTTAGGAGATTTGAGTTCTCCTCGCCTCCAGTTGGTATCAATTCTGTGCTGTCTGATGTACGCACTTTTCCACGGACTGTGTATGAAACCTGGTTTTATTACTTTTCTTCTCTTGATGTGCAAAGGTTCATCTATACCTAATTCAGAGTTAAAGAGTATAAATAGCTTCATCAAATATAAAAATTACACATTTTATAATGTCTCTTATTTTCCCTATGCTGAAAACCACCAAAATGCAGGACATGGTCCAATTTCTAACACTTAGTACAAAACAATGATTGTATTCTGCATGGTGATCTTTTATACTGACTATTTCATTTCTTTCTCAGAATGATCCTATGGAATGCTGGGGAGGATGTGCAGAAATTGGAACCCTTGCGCAATGCTTCAGGGAATATAAAATGATGTAGCCGCTATGGAAAATTGTATGGCGATTCCTCAAAAATACTAAAACACAGAACTATCATATGATCGAGCAATTCCACTTCTGGATATACACCCAAAAGAACTGAAAACAGGGACTCAAATAGATATTCATAGCAGTATTATTCGTAATAGCCAGAAGTGGAAGCAACTTGAGTGTCAATCAATCAATAAATGGATAAACAAAATGTGGTATATACATACATGGAATATTATTCAACCTTAAAAAAATTCTGACATATGCTACCATGGATGAACTTGAAGACATTATGCTAAGTAAAATAAGCCAGTCACAAAAAAACAAATACCATATGATTCCACTTATACAAGGTACCGAGAGTTGTCAAACTTATAGAGACAGAAGGTAGCATGGTGGTTGCCAGGAGCTCCAGGGAGGAGGAATAGAGAGTAATTGTTAACCAGGGATGGCGTTTCAGCTGGGGAAGGTGAAAAAGTTCTCGAGATGGATGGCGGTAATAGTTATACAATGTGAATGTACTTAATACCACTGAACTATACGCTTAAACATGGTTAAAATGATAAATCTTATGTACATGTTATTATTTTTTTAATTCATTAAAATAATGATTCTATGAGAGAAGGTAAAGGAGGTACGATTAATCCCACTTTATGTTTATAAGCACTTGAGAAGGGGTTTCACTGCTTAGTTCGAGCCACAGACAGGGCAGAGGCAGGACTGGAAAACAAGATTCCAGAATCTTCACCTCCAAGTGTCACGAACTATCAGTGATCCCCACTTGGCTATTTCTTCCATGAAGGGGAGGACAACTTATGGAGTGCCTATCTCATGTGCCAAGAGTCTTTCTCAAAAATTTTGCTTGTCAGAGGCAAGTGATATTTTTACACATTTTTTTTCAAAAGTATTATTTTTCTAGATGCCTGCTGGTGAAAATGAAAAAAAGCCCTTTCTTTAATTAACATGGATGATACCTATTCCTCTACTAAGAAAGGGAATTTTTTTTTAAGGTTTCAAGAACATAAACTCCATGATAAGATGAAAATGGGAGTTCACTACTCTATTCCCAGGATTTAAGATGTCTAGTTCATAGTTCTTGACAAATACATTTGTCAAGAAATGAACAGACTATGGAATACTTGAATATTTAATTGCTAATATAACTTTGGGTTTCCTTTAAATCATCCTCATCTTGACTTTTTCATTGTTTATTAATTCTACTAGAGACTGGGAACCAAATCAGATATACTTGCTATTAGTTAGTGCTCATTAAAGGAATTAGCTGCAAGACTTAGCTCATTTGAACGTGTGGAATAACACGTGGACTTTATATAAGTAGGTGAATGCAAATGAAGACTCATTCCTGATTCTCCGATAAGCTGCCAGTGTCTCTCTTTTCATTTATTCACCACTTTATTCTACTTGCACATAAAACTTATTTTGTTTTACATAAAACTTATTTTTTTCTATTTGTTTTCAGAATCATTTTGCTTTTTCAAAGTGAAAACATTCTATGTGATTTTGAACCTTACCCTCTTCTTTGCATTTCTCTCTCCAGAGAAGGTTGTCCTCAGCCAAAATTCTCCAGTAGCGACACGTCTGAGCCGCTTGTAGCAGGTCTTTGGGTTCCAGGAATGAAAGCACATAAAGTGCCAGCTATGAAAAGAAAAAGCATAGTATACCCTTATTTTTACAAAGAAATAAAAGTATAAAAATAAGCTAATTATTCTCTACAGGATGGAGTACTTATAGATAAATGTCATATAATTCTACATTCTAATTTTTAAAATTATGAAAGGCAGTACCTCTGATTAATATTCAGTCTTAACGAATATATACCAGATTTAAGAAACTCACTCTTATTGGTTTTTAGGAACTTCACTAACCCCTCACCTCTTCAAGGAACATTTATTAAATCTCTCAGCCTCTGCTATCATCTTTGCTGTTGACTGTCAACTCAAGTATTCTGTCTGTCTGTCCATCCATCCATCCATCCATCCATCTGTCCATCCATCCAGTCCACCCACCTACCTACCTAAATACCTATTTTATTTCACTAGTTGTTTAAATTTTATCTTTTTTCCCCCTAGTATCAAGGGAAAACATAAAGAATATATCAAAGGTGAATAAACTCACTTTCAGTCAAATACTTACAAAAGTGTTTCCTATTATTAACACCCTTCTGGAAGCTAAAAGAGCTTATGTCACTTTCATAAGCCAAATCTATTCAAAGAACTCAGTTTTAGAATGAGCAAGCAGAATAAAAGATTTTTCCGGAACAATATCATTAAAAAAATAATAAAAAATCACTTCAAAGAAGAACGATTTCAGAAAATAAAATGTTTTTCCCACTGTTTTTTTCCTGGAGTTATTCTTAGTTTCATATATTAAATATGATGAAATTATTTTAGTCACAGCCAATGTGAAATTAAAATTGGAACTGTCTTTAATTATCTTAGGATATTTAGAATGGTTACTTAAAAAAAAGATTGACTTTTTTCAAATCTGAAGTTTCAGGATCATATGCAATTGTATATTAATATTTCATATTGTCTTCTTAGCTGACATGTATTAGTGGCAAACTTGTAATTTATGAAACTATGGTGACATGACATTGATTATTTAATGTTGTGTTGTTTGCTAACAAAAATGAAACTATGAAGCCTATAACATCAATAAAAACTACAGCTAAACTGTGCTTCATTTACACAGTCAGTAATGCCTGTATGATCATAATCAATCTACAATTAAAAAATAGTGTCAGTTTACATGAAGATATAAAAACAAATGGGCATAAATAATTCCATGAGAAATGTTATAAGAATGCAATTGGTAAGGGAACTCTGTAATTATGTGTGTGTTTGTTGTGTGATGGGGGCAAGAAGCAGGGTGATTAAAAGAAAAAGATATACATGTGAAATTCCATATATTTTAAAATAATTATACAAATAAGTAACAGAGAACTACAATTCAATAGAATCATAAAACTATTAGTATTGAAGGGACTTAGGATAAACAAACAACAAAATAAGAAATAATTTTGTTTTAATAAAATCGGATTAAAAAAAAATCTATTGCTATAATGAACATGCCAAGACAACTAAACGTTGGGCTTCAAACAACCTGGGGAAAATTCCTGGTAAAGAAACAATAAAATTAGTGAAACTAAATAGCTTACTCCCATATATGATTTATTCCAGTGGTAGAAAGAAGTCACTCAGTCCATAAGCATACTTTAATCTGAAAATGATATTATTAAGTAATGGCAGGTTATCATTTACAGCCCTCTGTAACACTCCTTAAAGGGTTAAACTGGTAATACTGAATACCATAATTAGCATGACAGTGTTTAAAGGTGGCAGCTGTTGAATTACATTCTCAAAAAGCACTCCATGAAGAACGGAGGTGATCTTCCTTACCTCTTTAGGGAGCAACGAAATGAAGTCTCGTTGAAACTGGGGTTCTATCACTTGCATCATATGTTTTACTTGTGTTGGTTCGCAACTATCAATAAGTTCATCTAAAGCAAGCAATTTCTCTGGTCCACTCCAGCTCTATCAAAGATAAATGAGAAACTTTTATTATTTTAAAATAGATGTCTCAAATTATGAAGACATAAAGAAAAACCCACATTTATATGCAAAATAGAAAGGGTTCCTTATAATGAGTGACCTTTTTCTCCAGAAGGCATTAAAGTGATAATCATTTAGTCTCATCAAATTTACCAGATAACTTTATTTTATAAAAGCTTTTTAAAAAGTCATGGTTTTGACAGAAAAATATTTTTATTACATTATTATAATTGTTATATAGTCATCTACCACCAAGATACCGGTTGAGAAAAACAAACGTTTATTCAGAAACATCAATTTGAGTATGGGGAGTTTCGACAAATTTTCTTTATGTTCTTTCATGTGGGCAACATAAAACCTGACAGCTTTAACGAAGCATTCATCTGAGGAGTCTGGCAGCATCGTTCAGAGAAAAATTAATAACCGGGTATACTGAACATCTGACAAGTGTCCTCCACAAATTAAAAGGGCTTTGATTTGTGTGAAAATAGTTTCAGATAAAAAACAGCAGAGTAGAAAATAGTAGCTGATTTAGTAGTACACAGACTAAAAGAGAGCAAAAAAATAAAAGTACTACATTACAGGAAAACAAAACATAATTAAACTTCAAAAACATAAGCTCCTTTAAACTAATCTAGGGAATTATTTTTTTGTTGGTTTTTTTTTTCCAGTTAAGAACACCTACACAGAAAAGCCATAATTCTTAAAAGGAAAAACTGAAAAGCCATGTGGATAACTGAAAATGTTAGAATTTCCCCTCCCCTCACAATAATCACATAAAACATTTAAAAAACCTTGTATGTCTTAGGTTAAAGAACATCCCAAGGACTCTGACTTAACATCCTAAGGAGACTGACTTAAGTATCTTGAATTATTTGAATTATTATGGCCATTTTGGAAGTGGGTGAAGAGGGAAAAATTAGGTGAGGTTTAGAACTAAAAAGATCTAGATTTTTGACTCCATTTCTTGCTCAAACTAGAAACTTGGATTTTGTAACATGTGAAATAGATAATAACTGAAAACTGAGATATGCTGAGGATACTGGAAGCCTTATTTAGAACATTTTAAAGTATTTTTTAAAGTAGTTACCCCTTTAGAATCTATAATAAACTTCATCTCCTCTTTCCTATCATAAAGTGTAGATTATGGTAATACTATCGAACATTTTGGTAGCACATCCCTCCATAGTACGTTTCATAAACATTATCTCATTTAATCATCATAAAAACCCTGGAGAACATCCCCTTTTCACCACTGAATATGAGGAAACACAGGCTCTGATCAGTTGTGTCCTTTCCTTTTACTTCAATACATACACACACATGGAACATTCTCCTTGAGTACTTGCCTTGTATCTTTTTTGGTTAGGCTGCAGATTTATACATAGAAATTAAAAATACTCATACACATTCATACGCATATACATGACCTATCAAAAGCAGTTAATTTAAAGTCTGATTATTTTGTTCAGTTTCCCTCACAGAGCTTTAATTCTTGATTCAAAGCTTACCTCTGACAAAACTTACACTGACCGATCTCCACTCATCTCTGGTCAATTAGTATCAATACTATAAACTCTGATTTATTGTTTTACATTCCTCACAAGATTTCAGGTGGCTTTTTATAATATTTTGTTCCTCTCTACATTCTAAGGTTCACGGACACTAGTATAAGGAACAAACATATCCATTTTGTGTAAAAGATAACTATGCTGACTTGATTGAATTACAGCTTTAATTATGTTTCTTGATAGCAGAATAATTTTAATGTGAACTTCTTAATCTCCTTTGCATATGTTAATACCTGATTTTAAAGTGTTTAGAAGTGTTTATGGTTAAACTCTGTTACAAAAATGAAGATATCTTATACAACCTATAGTAAAAAACAGTGTAAAAGCTTTCAATATATTACTACTCTATATATTTTATATATTAACTATATTAATAGCTACTATAAGTACTTCTGATTTAAGGTTAATTATACACATTTAATGTTTTCTTTTTTCAGTTAATGTAATATTATTTTTTAAAAAATAGAAAAAATATCAATACATGGTAAATAACTGAGAATAGGTAGAAAAATACCTACTGGCAGTTATATGAAAAAAGCCAGAATAGAACATAAATAATTAATTCAGATCTTAGGTAAATGCTAGAAACTGTGGCAGAAATATATATATATGGCAAGTCCATGACAAAAATTATCCCTGTATAGCAAAAGGTTTCTAAGACTTTAAACAATATTTTTATTGCTTTAGTTAATATTTAACAAGTCAAATAACATTAAAATTATCTCATTTAAATTTACATTTAGCAGATTTTACTTAAGAATATAGCACTGATAAAGTATAGTAACATAAGCTGTAAACTACATAGTAAATGAGACTGTTTCCACTGACTGGACATACTCTACAGTGTAATTACTTAAACTCACATCTCTTACATGGTTCCAACAAAGGTCTAAACCATATAGGTGGCTTTCCTCTCTCCAGCCTGGAATTCCAACCTGAAATCCAGACTTGTATATAAAATTGTTTAATCAACATGTGTTCTTAGATACGTAATAGAAACCTAACATTACCACGATCTTTCTCATCAAATACACACGTCCACCACCTCTCTATTTCAGTAAAATGTAACTCTATTCTATTAGTCATTCAGGACCAAAACTCTGGAGTCATTCTCACCAATAGATAGTTCTGATCCATCAATAAAATCCAAGGCCTTAAACTTGAATCAAAATATATCCAGAATGTAATAGAACATAAATTCTGTGAAAATGAAGTTTCTGTCTATTAACTATTGTATTCCAGATCCAAAGGAGGGCCTAGCACCTAACAGTTGCCCAATTAATATTTGTTGGATAAATGAATCTCCAAAGAGTCAAGAAGTACTGCACCAGCCCTCTCTCAAAACTCTCCCTAGAGGGTGTTCCTATCCTTTATATTTGATGGTATCACTAGAACTTGTTTGCTTAGTTGGGTTCCAAGTCTGAATACAAATTTTGTATACATACATGGTTCAGAAGAATCGGATGTATGCATTAACTTGAAAACCTTACAGTTAATGACTATATTAAAACAAATAACAACAATCTACACCAACTTTTAATGAGGAATAGTAAAAAGAGCACTGAACTGGGGATCAGAAAATCCAACTTTTAGAAGAGATATTGTCATTAACTAAGTTACTATTTAATCTCTGTGGCCTAAGTTTCTTTATCTGCAAAAGTATTGAATAATTCTGACAATAATTATGTTTCTGTTCTAAAAAGTAGCTGTCCTAAAAAAGAAAAAGGCATCTGCTTTTGGTCTTGCATGATAAAGTTAAGTGGGAACATATTAAAAGGGATCGGAAAAACATTCCAAATTCAGAAAGGATCAAAAGAAACAAAATTTAATTTGTGGACAAAATTGCAAATGCAAACTTGAAAATTCCCCATAAAAGTGATATATTATTTTAGGTAATTAGAGAATACAGATAGTAGTGAAGAATAGAATGAGTACTGAACTATAATCAGGTGCCTGGGTTTCACCAGTAAACTCACTGCAGAACCACATGGAATTCCTTAATTAGTCTGAGTCTCAGAAACCCCACCTGTATAATGAGGGGCTTAGTCCAGACCAGCGGTTCCCAAATGCTGGTTGAGGAATGCAAGAATCTTAAAAGTCCCACAACCCACCATCAGAGTCTGATTCAGTAAGCAAGGTGAGGTTGAGGCCATTTCATGTTTTAAATAAACAACTCATCCAGGACTGATGGAAGTGATTCACAAAACAGGCGTGAAACTGACTAACAACTCCTGAATGATCGATCCTTAGCATCCCAATCAGACATATATTCTGTGACTTTGGACAGTACTGTGCCTGAATAGCATGTGGTAAAGAACTCACTTCTGTGACACCTCCAGCGGATGGTCATCCAGTCTGTTTCAACAGTTTCAGACGTAGAAAGTACTTACTATCTCCCATTCTATTATGGGTCTGTTCTAATTAAGTTCAACTTGTATCAAAACCTGACTCAAACAACATGATCCAGGTTTTGTTTTCTAGAAAAAAACAAGAATCAGCCTGACTGTATTTTTATATAAAAGTCTTCAAAATGTTAGACAGACACAACATTTCCCTTAGTCTTTCTAGCTAAATAAATGCATGACTTTCTTTAACTCTTCCTCACACAAGGTTTCTTGATCTTACTGTTTTGAATATAATTGCAAAGAAATACTGAATTCATTTTCTTCTGGCACTATCCTGTTTTAATGTTTTATCAACTGTCAAATAAAAAAAGATCTAAATAAAGTTAGAAAATATGTACAATTCCTAAGAGTTACCGTGAAACTTGATTAAATCCTTCAATAGTTTTTACTCCGTTTTTAATTTAAAAACATAGTATTTTCTACTTTATCAATTTAAACAATATTTTAGTAGGTTTTTTCAAAGTACATTTATAATTTTAATGCAATGAGAATATGCTTTGATTACAATAACGCTAATAACATCAAGCTAATGGCATTAGTATGAAGCTAACGGTAACAGACCCTTTTCAGACCTGAGAAAACAGGCTCACAACGGCTGTTTCCTGACCCACAGATGAAACTAACATTTACTGAGTCTCCACTGTATAGTTTATGTACATTATATGTTTTCTCCTTTTTGACAACTTTTTAGTGTCATATCTATTTTACAGAGGAAGAAAATAAAGGCAAGAATGGTTACATAATATATACAAAACTGCACAATTAAGAGGCAAAGCCAGAACTTGTACTAAGAGTTTTTCTCCTAAGTCATATTATGCTTCTCATATATCAGGATGCCTCTGAATATAAATTTCTATTGATGCCTTTACCTAGTCCAAATTTTTTAAGTAAAAAAATTATTAACAACCAAATGACGTAAACAACAACAAAAAAGAACAATCCTCTACCCCCCAAATTATTAATCTGAAGCATCGATCTGGCTACAAAAAAACACACACAAAAAGGTTGAACCGATGAGTACCGAAAATCTAAACAGCACAAAATTTCTGAGGATTTTTTGCTTTGTTTTTAATTTGCACTTCTACTTTGCAGTGGCATTCTGTTTCAGTTTCCCTTTATTCAAAATGGTGTGTCATTTGTCCTCATTCAATTTATAAATTGAGTACTTTGTCAAAATAGATGGAGCCAGACCAAAACAATGCTGTATCGCTTAGGAGCAATAGCATAACAGTAAGGGGACAAACTCTCTCATTTTGCTTGTTATGCAACAGAAAAGTCATCATTAAATGCCCCCACAGCACATCTGTAGAAATCATGCCAGTTTAATTATCCTTCAACTATACCACGTAGGTCAACTCATGACTCCCCCACATGACAATGAGATTACATCTCTCTACAAGTTAGACATTAAAGTACTGCAAGCCTTTAGGCAAGCGATTCATTTCTAGTTACTTTGGCATCAGCCCTGAAAATAAAGGGCAGTGCATGACAATGAGGCCCTGGGCACGTCAGGGACAGACATGATACTCAAAAGATTAAGGTTCTTATCTACCTATCTAGCTGACCTTTTATTGTCAGTAGATTTCTTTGCTACAGAATATTTATCTGAAAAAAAAATTGTAGTGCTATACACGCAGGGACAATTCTACATGTTATTCCTATTAACATCTTAGTTTTCTTCACTGTCCACTTCTTACATAGAAAAACAAAAACAATCAAATGGGCCTTTTTACAGAACAAAAGCTAGCCTAATGATCTTTAGTTTACTGAACCTCATTAATACTAAGAAACAAGCTTTTTTTTTTAATGAACATTTCTGAAGTTCAGATGCATCTAATAACCTTGGTATCTCAGATTTGATGACATACATTATGGCAACATGGGCACTTTATTAAGAAAAGCCTGAGTTAGCTAAACGAGCAAACATCATAGAGAGGGCGCCCTAAAACACCCTTACTACAAATGCCCCCTCCTAGCTAGATCAGTATTTGAGAGAGATTCACTAAAACTGGGGAAAAAACCTAAATGGCTAGTAAAGAACATTATAGAATACTGGGGGGGAAATGGGCCCATACTGATATTAAAGCTCACTCTAGACTGCCTTCTGGTAAGAAATAAAGCTTTTCATATAAAATAAGTATTTTGGAGGCTAAAAGAAATCAGGATTTCTTTAAGGTTTCTCTGAAAGACTATAAATGTCTGAGTTCTATCTTCATCTCTTATTAATGGATAAGTTCTTTTTTTAAGGATACAACAAAATATTAGAATTCTGAGGGCATGTGTAGGAAAAAAAATATTTTCAATTAAAAAAATTCATGATGAACCTAGAGGAATGGAGGAAATAATCCTTGGGGCAGGGTAAGTTTAATAAATAAATGACTATGAAAACAAAACAAAGCCAAACAAAACCCAATTCTTTGTAATTGTAGTGGTTCACAACACTGTAATAATAATAGTAAAAAACATTTTTCATTCTTCTCACCATAGATTCTCAACCTCAGTGCTACTGACATTTTGGGCCGGATAACTTTGTTGTGGGAAGCTGTCCCTTACATTGCCTCTACCCAGTCAATGCCAGTGATGTCCTGCCCCCCACGGTTATAACAACCAAAAATGTTTCAACCAAGGGAGCAATCGGCCCCCTGTCAAGAACCATTGCTCCAACCTTTCAGTTATCAAGCACAAACAAAAGGTTATCCTAGTTTTTCTGAAATCACCTGAAGGGTAGAAAACAATTTTTAAAATCCATTTAAAAATGACATTGCTTCCAGCGAGTTTTCTAGCTACAGAAGAAAAAACTGGGATATTTATTTAGTTTTTGCCCAGGTATATAAAATATTAAGATTTAAATAAATGGACATCTTAAAAATCTGAAATGTCAGATAAAGTATCCTCTTTTACAACCCTTATTCCCTTACGCAGCCAGAAAATATCACCAATCAAGCAGCCAGAGGTAAGAAAATAAATTCATTTTGCATTAGAATAGTGGTTAATATCACAAATACCTTCACTTTACATAATTTATATCATTTGTTATTTATAATAATAAATCCATGCCAACTATTTTGCTAAATACTTGGTTTATATGCATTATCTCACAGTAAGAAGAGATAAGTCAATTTAATATCACTATCATGAGTTATAAAATTCATAATTTTCAAGGTATGGTTATAGCTAATCATCACAGTAAACTTTCAAAGAATTCAAATGCTACTAAAATACAGTAATCAGACTTTGAGCACAATAAGCCATACAAAAGCATAGCATAATGCAAAAAAAGCTGCATCAAGCCTTTGGAGGATACTAAGGCAACAGTGATGGGCAAGCTACCACCAGGGATTAATGAGTGGAGTTCTTAACATTACTCCTCAATGCTCTGCTTCTAAGCAATGCAGTTTAGAGCACGAGTACATTTAACAAGCCCAGAAACCAAATTGTAAAGGAGAGAAGAAAGAAAGGTCTTACTATCTAAAGAGCAATAAAAAAATGCAAATGCACACCTCCATAAAATAAGCATTGGACTCCTCTGAGTAGTAATAGTTAAAAATTAAAATGAACTCCCTTATTTGTAATAGCATTTTTAATTGAGATATACTTCATATAACATAAAATTTAGCATTTTAAATGGACATTTCGGTGGTTCCCAGCACACCCATCTTGCTGTGCAGCCATCGCCACTCTGCAATTCCAGATCAATTCCATCACCCCAAAACCCTGTACCTGTTAGCAGTTAGTTTCAACCTCCCCTCCCATCATAGCCTAGCAACCATGTAATCTACTTTCTCTCTCGATGGATCTGTTTTCATATGTAATCATACAGTATGTGCCCTTTTTTATCTGGCTTCTTTCATTTAGCATAATGTTTTCAAGGTTCATTCATGGTATAGCATGCAACAGTTCCTTTTCATGGCTGAATAATTCCTTATTTTGTAGAAATCAAGGGAAACATTTCAAGTACTGTGTTTAGACATGTCACCTGAAACATTTTCAGCCATTCCTGGAGGCCTGTAGGTGGTTGGACAGATGTAATTCGGCGACGTTGTTGCCCTTGGCCATTGGCTGCTCTCAGGTCTCCAAAAGTTGTTGGTGTTGCTGAACATGGTACAAGCCCAGTGGTACTACAGAAAACACAAGAGTGGAAGCAAAGATGGATAATTTATTAAAAACAACAGGCTCTAATTTGATAAGAGTGGTGATCTGGCATATTTCAAATATTAATCAAATTATTATTTTTATTTGCTTATTCCCAGAGTACAAGGATACAAAACCTATTCTGCTATTCTTAGAGTAAGGTTCCTCCCTCCTACCTAACACCTGTTATTATCCCAGCAATGCTAATTGCAACCAAATGACAGAATCTCTATGGCAAAAGTGCAAGTTGTTGATACATACAAATAATGTTAAAATACTTTCTTAGAAGATACAGGTTCCACTTCTCTTATGACTGGTTTCCAGTGACATAATTAAAGAAAAGTTTAAATATCCTTTATAAAAAGGTGTGTAAGACTTATAAATGCTTTAAAAAATCCATATGTAGAAATTCTATGTTCAAATGTTTTGGACATTTTACTAGTTACATTACTCTTTTAGTTTGGCCAGATGCCTTCTAAATTGTTTAGAACATTTGTCTATTTCTCTCCAATTTTCTATTATTTATAAAGCTTAGTCTAGATAATACTTGACAGAAGTAAGCCTTGATTAGAAATGTGTTTACTCAAAACAGGTAAGTTTTGAAAACATATTATGTACAAAATTAAATGAGATCACCTAACCACTATTATCCAAAAATTTAAACTTTGAGACAGTTTTAAAAAAAACTTGAAATTCAGTCCTGCCACTAGTAGGATGAAGGATTAAGACGAGATAATCTAATTGCCTAACTCACCTAAAAATGACTAATTAATAGAAAAAAGTATAGTTATAACTATTATTAATATATCAAAATCTACTTTCTAATTTCAATACTTAAATTATTAAAACTCAAGGTAAATACTGAACATCTTTAATTTATAGATAGTTAAAAAAAAGGAGCAGAAAGATTCAGTTAACAATTACATTTGTAAAATAATCTTCAATTTATTGAAGCTATGATAATAAAGTGTTTTAAATCCCCCCAAAAATAAATTGTATCCTAATAATTAAATATCAAACTCTGATAAATTACTAATGAAACAACTCCAATTCTTTTCTATACACCGTACCATTAATTTGTTTAAAAAATGTATCTTAGTCACCAGATTTTACAGAAAAATCTTCATATTTTTCATCTTTAAATCTTAACACTATACATCTATGACAATCTCTACCATTCAATAATTGAGACTATTTTTTCATCTACCAAATTTCAAAGGTAAGTTCTATTTTCTTCTCTGAAATAAAGCAATTTTTAAAGAGTAATTATAACTTAAATTTTCTAATAAAAATGATGGAAAATTAGACCTTATTAGAAAATCTATCAAATAAATTTAAAAACTTCAAATATACACTGATAATGTATCTAAAAAGACACAGAAATCAATATGCTGTTTGCTTTGCTTTAGTAATATAATATTTATTATATGTTTAGAGGCTAAAAATAAAACTTTCCCCTTTTTTGGTGCCTTCTCAATATAAAAAGGGAGATACTAAAGGCAAATTTTACTAAACTGTGTTCTGTAGTAAAATTTCAGCTTTCATTTATAAGCTGCCTTAAAAATAACTGAGCACTTTAATACCTTTGTCCTGTTATCAGCCATATTAAAAGACCAAGAATATAGTTAACTGGAATCTAGACACTAAAAAATAGTACATTTTAAACATTAAACTCAACTTCCTTACCAAGAAATACTTTATCAGGACTAGAAGGAAAAAGCAAAATGAAGTAAACAGTTTCACCTGTCTATCATTCCATACTCCCTGGTGGAAATGCCAAAACAGTGAAATTATCAAAAGGCAAAGGGTAAGTAAGAGGGAGGGGACAGTTCATATGAGAAAATAACACAAACAGCATTTTCTGAATAACTGAGAGAGCTTTTTCTCTTCTGTATCATCTCTGCATTTTTTTGTATATAAAACTATTCTAATTATTATGATTCCATAGGATCATTTGAAAGAAATATTTTCAACAACTGACTGAATATACAGGTTTCCATGAAAAAAAAAAAGGATGCAATCTGTAACAATGTTCAATCACAAAAACTTATGTCTAAGCAATGTTCATTTTACTCCATCTTATAGAATAAAAATAATTCTAAATGAAAATATTTAGGGAATAAAAAATGTCACCATCATAAAAGTTCTTATGGTTTCTATAGCTAACTTTCAACCAGTTAATTGAAGAAGTGACAATTATTCACAAAAGACCAAAAAAAGTTCTTAAGATACTTTTGTCATTTAAATTTTAAAATACCACAGTCCAAGTGACATCTAAAGACATTTTTAATTGGCTGGGTAGTAGATATTGTGCTTAAGTTAGCTTAATTAGCGTGAGAGTGGGAAAAGTTTTATACTGATGCAAAATCCAAAAATGATGGAATGGTGCATGAACAAGACTACAATTGTATTTAGTTGTTATGGAAACTATTCTACTGGCATAGAAATGTATGTGTTAAAAACGTGAGAACTACAAATAAAAGCAGATTTCTAACACAGTAACTTCACGAAATATGATTTAGTTAGTAATTGTGAGGTTTATTTCACTGCTAATAAATGTATCTTCAATTTTCCATATATAAATATCCACCCTGGAACATCTGTTGCTATAGTAACAAGACACATCTCTTCACATTCATATTTTCAGACTTACTTTTTAGAATTCCTTACAAATTTAAAAATTTTTTTAATTAGAGAACTTCTGCTGTCTTACTTCAATATATTAGTAACAAAATATAAATCTATAGTGGTAGATATTTTCTCCTTATTTAAAATGATGTATTTTCCAATTTTTCAGTCATCTCAAAATGTGTTAAACAGTCAACAATACTAGTGACATATAATTCTATGAGAATAAACCGAAAGAAATGCTTTTAGAATCATCAACTCTTTAAAAAAACATGAGAATCATGAGAGAATCAATGATTATACTTAATATTACCTTGTATATTCTGAGACTTTGCATGGTTTCTTTCCCAAAGAAAAAGAGCGGACCTCAGAACCATGGTCCAACTTTCTTTTCATCTATAAGGTAAAACAAATAAGATATGTTTTTTAAAAAAATCACCTGCCCAACTATAAAATTTTAACTTTACCATTGGTAATATTGAAAAAATACCTTACATTTTCATATGCCTACAATGTTAATTAGGCATAGCTAATTAATATAGAAAATAAATGTTTCATAGTTTCTTCTATTAGTTCTACCTTGTTTTATTCTTTACAAGACTGGAAAGGTGAATTTTCCCCCCCAATATTTTGCCCAGCTTATAAATGAACGGTGTATGGCGATTGAAAAATTGATATCCGTCATATATACGCTTTGAGAGTAATATCCCTTTCACATTTTCCAGTTTAAGAACCAACATAGGGGAAAATATCATTTTAATCCACACAGAAAAGAACCATATTTAACATGGCTTTCTTACTGATCTTCATTTTCCTTTAAAAACATATTTTAAGAAAGATAAACAGAAAATTTCAAAATTTCAGAATGGAAGTAAGAATAACTAAATTTAAAACACATATTATTATAAAGAATAAAGAAAACAATGCAAATAAAATTATCATGAAACATAATTATAATAAGTCATAAAGCAATGAATATGGGCAAGGAAGACAGTAAAAAAAGTAACTGTAAAAAAACTGGAGATGGTGAACTAAAGATAGAAAAAAATGCCATCAATTGATAGTTACACAGAACATAGCTCTACTGACAGAAACTCAGGACAAACACTCTAACTTGAAAAGTAACAACAAAAAGACTTTAAAAACATGAGTTATGCATCTTTGTAAGGTATATCCAACATTTATAGCTTTAAAGTATTTCATTATGCTAATAAGATGTAATACTTTAAATATATTCAGAATTGTATTTTGTCGACATCAATACTGAAGTATTTTTTTTTTTATGTTTTACTACTGGTTATTGAACTATACATATATTAATTATAAAACCAGAAAATAAGATATGATAAGACTCAATTTTTTTATTCCAACAACCTCTCTCAGCTTTGTCTGCTAATGAATTACTGTATTACTGAAAATTACAGGGGTAAAATCCCCAGAGTGATAGATAGCTATTCTCATTTTTATAATAAGGTGAAAGCCCTTGTTTTGCATCAGCCTTATTTTCTTACCTACTGCCTCACATGGGAACATCATAACACAGCATGCTATACTGTAAATACTAAAGAGGACCAACCAGACTGTAAAATCTTTCTGAACCACGCTCTGTAATATAGACTATGTTTTTATCATCATGATGAAAGTCTTCCAAAATACAGGGATGATCTTACAATATTAGAGGCTAGAGGTGAGGATACAGCAAGCTCATCCACAATTTATACCTTATTTCATGAAATACCTACTGGAAATAAATGGAACTAGTCTTATTTCAACCCTTCAGAACTTTCTGTACTCATTACATGTTTCAAAGTGATTCCTCTCAAAAACCTTTCTTTTTCCAAATAATTTTAATAAAAAGCAAAATATAAAAGATTTAATACATAGGTAGCCACGTGCTTGCATGTATATAAATTATAGATCCACATATACACATACACGCAAATGTATCCATTAAAAAGGTCAGTCAGTACAGATTACCTTAAAAATCTGTTTTTTTAATAACTTCCACACAATTTTATTTTCAAAATTATTATGAGAAACTTGGATATTTACTCTAAGTTTGGAATACTGGTTTTTAGAACTTCCCTGGATTTTGTAAATACATTGGTGCAAATGCCATTTGCTACTAAAAGCAAACTTTATTTCCATCTCAGAAAACCTTCAATGAATAAAAATGTCCGAAATGCATACCAAGGGAACCACTGAGAAAGGATTTTTGTCTTTAGAATACTTTATAAGATAAAGTACTTTCTGTATGACTATAGAAGTCTTTTGATATTATATCGTTTACTAAAAATACTGTTTAGAACCAAAAATTAATTCTGCAATTTTTTAAGAGGCACAGAAAGTAAATATGATCTCTTTAAATATAAATCCCAAATATTCTAGCCATTCTACACTTTAATAGAGTCAACTAAAGAAAAAAGAAATAATGTATATAAGGTATAGAAAAATTAAAAGCAAAAGGTTCACTGAAAGCCAACTAAGGGTAGAGTATTTCCAGGTCAGCATTTATCGAAGCCACATTTCCAAAGTCTGAATATATTTTTAGAGAAAAATTCTCGGATTCGAATATACATTTTCCTTAAAATGTAAAGCTTTTAACAGCTCATGTCTCTCCCTTCTTTGCTTATATTCACAATATAAAAGAGAACACCAGACATCCAGCCACCCACCAAAATTAGAGGATACTGCAGCCATCTCTGATGATACAGATTTTCCTTCTCAGGCAGGCACACACGCACACAGTCATACAACACAGGAAGAAAACAGATTACTTACTTTGTAAAAAATCATTTTTAGTGTGCCGTAGAAACCCATATTTTCTGTATTTTTCCCCTTCAGTGATTCTGTGCCCCCGTGTGTCCTGCTGCTTGGCAGCCTCTGACAATATAAACCTTTTTCAGGTAGGTATGTCACAGATTCTAATGTGGACATGCTCAGGCACGTCAGAAAAGGAAGATTAGGGAGCAGAACCGGCAACAAAACTCCACAGTGAAGGCAAAGGCAGCTCAGTATCCAACCGCTTCTCGGGACACACATACATACATGCAGCTTGACTGAGGAGAACTCGAGGGAATAATGAGAGAGAAGCGAGAAGATTATTGGAGGAGACTGTGCCCTGTCAAAGCCTTGACTGAACAGATTCCTCCCTCAGCAGCAGAGGGATCAGATTACATCTTCCCTTGAACACAGAATGGTGCAGTCCAGGATTCAGCAATGCAGACTGCACATCAATTATATGGTGATCCGCTCCAGGGAACCCGCAAGCTCACAACGCACTGAACAGAGGGAGGATGTGGGCAGCAAATGAGACCGCCCCCACATGACAGCCCCCTCTCCCCGCTCAAACTTTCGGGAGATTATTTTTGCTTTTTGTGAAACCTGCCTTTCGGAAGAGTTTTAAATGGCAGGCGTCATTTCCACAAATAAGTCCTTTCGGAAACATTTTGAAAATGGAATATATTTGCATCTGGTCCTCCCAACAGAAGCAAAACGGGCTATTTTCACTAACTTGCCCTATTGCAGTCCTGGCACAGACGGATTGAATTTTTCAAGTAGCTGGGATGGTACTAAATGGGCAATGCCTAAGGGAGAAATTAAATATTCTTGGGGGATTTACAATAAAGTAAACCCGTCTGGAGCATATAGCATTTGCAGAAATTATGTACTAAAGTTATTTTTCAACCTGTATATTTCTTATGTTAAGATTTAATGAAAGTATTCACTATGCTTTTCCATTTCATTCGTTGAAAACTAGTTTTCAAGACAATTACCACCTACTTCATCGATCCTTAGTAATCATTTTTAAGATTAACTAACTAGTACTAAGTATATAAAGTTTGGCTAAACGGTTCTGTTTCTCCAAAGGGAGCAAAAACTGCTCATTGGAGAGTTTTAGCCTTATTGTTAATTTAATCTTAAGTAAACAGGAGGCACTGGACCCCATAATTATTTTGACAATATGTATTGCTTATCATCAAATGGTATTTTCTATAATAATAAAGGTACAAAAGTTTGCCTGAAGGCAACCTTTTTCTGAGAATGATTACTACACAAATCTAGATATTTCATCTTGCAACTTGCTACACAACTAGCTTCCGAGGCAATTATAAGATTGCTTGGACTAGAAAGGCCCATTATTAAGGGTCTAGTTAATTAACTCCTACCCTCCCCATTAATGTTCTTTATTACAAGTAAACTCTGTGCCTGTAGTTATTTAAGTACTCAGGAATTCTTCAGAAAAAAAAGAAATATTATTTAGATTTATCACATTTTAATACTCTCTCCTATGGTAATAAATAACTATTTAGGAAATGATTCTAAATACCGCATAAAGTAGTAACTTAAAAAATAAATATGTTTACCCTTACAACTAAAACATTAAGTCAGTGTAATGTCTTTTACTTAAAAACATAAATAAGATAATCTAAAATTTTATAAAGATGTACATCTTGGATCTTCTCCTGGAAATTATATTTTATAGTCTATTATCTTTTTAAAAAATCTTCCACCTGGCTCCTAAATTAATCCTTGCCCTCAGAAACAACACACACATGTACGCAGCAGAAATTAGTTTTCGAAATATAAAATTAGTTTACTTCAAAGGAAAGTTCCTTTTATTTAAAAAAATCTCTCTTAGCAAAAACAAACAAACAAACAAACAAAATAAAGAAACCCCAAAACCAACAAAACAAAACAAAACCCAACTATTAGGAATAGACCCACCAACCTTTTTATTAGAGTCTTCAGAGAACCCAGGATTTAAAAATATAAATAAATAAAATAAGGAGTGATTTCCCCCAACCCCCAACACACACACCATTCTGGGCCATCTGAAGAAACTAGTTGTAAAATGAACCCCTGAAATCTCTTCCCAAAATTGTCGGTGGCTTGACAGACATAAATGGACTCCCCTCCAGTCATATAATGATATACGCTGACTTCAATTAAAATCATGTCCTATCTCTAGGTGAACTAACCTTTTCAAATTAAGTCTACTCAGTTGAAGACACAGACCAACTTTAATAAACCAGAAACACTGTCTCAAAACCTAGGATATTTAAAGAAGAAAATATCCTCATCTGCATACTCAAAGAATGCTCTTGTGGTTACATGGCTCCTATGTATGGCTAGTGAAATTACAGAGAAACTCGATCCCCACAAGTATGTTTATATGTAGGTATGTATATTCATGCTTTATTTTTGAATAGGCAAAATATTTACATGGCTCAAAAAGCAAAAAGATATATAAAAAGTATAAAGACTTTCCGCCACCCCACAACCTGCATCTACCACGGTTCCCACTTGGTAATGACTTTTTACTAGTTTGTTTATCCTTTAAGGGAAAATGTATATATTTATAAGTATACATGAAGACTTTATTTTTCCAAGTATGTAAATAATTTCCCATAACATCTTGTTTACAACATTAATTTGAGAACTGTGAAGAAAAAAATTGCCAAGCAAAGCTAGTCAACCAAGTCTCTAACTAGATATCAAATTAGTAGAATAAGAATGAATGATTTTCAATATTCTCTGAAGTACTATTAATGAAAATTATGATCTATTATATTACTTTCACCATAATCCACATGTGAACAAAGCGAATGAAATCATTCTGCAATTTCTTACTTCTGAAAGTCTTGGCTAAAATACAGATGTTTAAAACTTTACTCAGAGATTTAAGTGTTTTAGTAGTATAATTGAAAGAGCCTTTGTCTATCTTTCTATCTGCCTGCCTGCCTGCTAATTGATTGATCTATATCTATCTATCTATCTATCGATCATCTATCTATCTATCTATCTATCTATCTATCTATCTATCTATCTATCTATCTATCTATCATCATCTGTTATCCCTGTGGTAGACAGAAACATTTTAAAACTGAGATCAGCCTATAATCTATCTGAAATAAATTTACCAGAAAAAAAAGTATTTTATGCTTTATGCTAGTATGTTAACTAGTAGTTTACTGGAAAGATTAGCTAGTCAATCTCTACAGTTAAGAGCATACTTGTGTTTGTTATCCAAATTTTTAGAATATCTCAATGTACGAAACATTTTCACTATAACATACTAAATCTTCATGTAATTTCAGCTAAGCAATAAATGTCCCATTTTATAAAATATTATTTCTTGTGGTGACTGACAGCTCTTAAGCCTTATTGAAAATCTATTCATGAGGGGAGTGACGAAGAGTGAGTTCTAGGAATATAGTCTAACTCAGATCCAATGCTCATCTCATCACAACTCCACTGAGCTAGGGGTGTGAGAAGAATGAATGAGAGAAGTAACTTAAAAAAAAAAAAGCACAAAAATATGAAAATGTACTGCCCCACAGTCTGAGCCTCTGGGAAATAATGGCAGGAGAATGCTTAACCTGTGAGCTAGTACAAGAGAAATGGCTTTCTGAGCAATTCGTTGGAATGACTTAAGTTTTTAGAAGAGTACATTGTGGTATGGGCAGAAACAAAATTAATCTACATATAACAGTGAGAAAAATATAAACAGCAAAACAGTCTTCTCTGAATTTTGTATTGTCAGAGAAATTATCTTTACAGAGTGTCAATAGAGGAAAGAGTAAAGAAAAAAAAATAGGAGTAATTGATAGAGTTCTTTTCCTCAGTTCTTTTCCTCAGGTTGACCCTCAGAGTTCATTATTTTCACTTGAAGTAAATTGTTCTATTATTTCATTTATTATACCTCACTGTCATTCTTTTTATACATCTTTTCCCCCTGCTATGTACTCCTCAAAGGTTCACATCTTACTCTAAGACAGTAGAAGATGATACGTAGATATAATTGCTTTGGATAATTAGTCATATGAGCAAATAGCAACCATGGCATCCTTTTTCTAAAGTATAATATATTTGTTATTAAAAAGTACCTACTGTATTATAATTAGTTGATACTATGAATACCATTAGTTATTTTCATTACCTTGCTAACATTTAAAAATTTACTTCCATTTTATAAGAGTAGGAAAATGTGTTTATGGTCTTATGTCAGTGATTTTCTTTATTATTATCATGAAAACATTCTTAACTCTGATATTTCATTAGAAAAACCACCTACCACAGTTAGCTGTCTTGCCCTGAGCACAAAATTTAGATTAGAGACAGTTCAAAATTTCAACATCAAAGAAAGGAATGCCAAGCATGTTGAGGCTGAAAAACGTTTTGAAATCTCACTAAGCCACTGTCATTAACTTTCTGGGATGCAAGTTCTCATGAAAAGGTTCACAACTAAAACTGACAAGTTAATAAACCTGTCCTATCACCCACGTTATCAAATAAAATAGTATATATGCCCAGCACCTACATTTTCTCTGATGCAAATAGGTGGCAGTATTGATCAATAAACTATATTTAGCCATTAAACATTTATTTAGCACCTACTCTGTGTTAGGCAAAGGAAAGCATATAATTGAGAAAATTTTTCTTCCTCTACTGAATTTACGGTCACACATCTGACTCTTAGAACGTACACTGAAATTAGTTCTACAAAATTTTTGAGAATATGCAAAATGAAACAAGCTGAGCCAGATTTATTTTGAAATTACCATCCAAGTAAACAAATACTGAAATATTATTGTATTAGAAAAAAATCCCAAACACTAAATATTGTAAATAAATAACTTTGTTTAAAATGAACTTGTTTGGGACTGTAGGATGCTTATAATAATACAAGCAAATAATAACAAAATCTTAACCTCAGTAATTCAAAATGCAAAGCAAAATATCAAAGCTCAAAGTGGTTTTAAAAATATTTTCTAAGTGTAATTGTAGAAGTGGTACAAAGTTTAATTTTTTTCTTTAGGCTTACAGTATTTATAACTCTCTTTACAAAAATGCAGCCCCTGCGGATTTGATACTAATAAATTGTAATGTTAATTCAAACAATTTTTACATCACTTCAGACTGGGCCAAATTTGTGCTCTAATAAACGCACAAATGTATGTATCTACCAATATATATTCACATATCCAAAGTATGACACAATAATGAAAGTTAAGAATTCTACTTATCACAGCCACAGAAGAAAACAATAAAAATGGGAGTTTTCCTTATAATTCTAACATTTATTTTGTTATATAGCCGTCACAGAGACTTAATACATGTATCAAAACATTCCTTACAATACTTTACAGACAGGAACACCTACAATCCTACAATAATTTGACAAAGGTCGAAAGTCATTCTGGAGTTTACCCTGATTTACCTAGAAAGCAATTAATCTTTACATCTCATGCTTCAAATCCAAAATAAACTACTAGTAAGCATCTTGAATTCATATCCAAAAGTTTCCTCTCAAAATTTTATTATAAATTTTTTATAGTAATACCTTCAATAAAGTATAAAAAGTATCATGGAAATCTATAAAAACTAAGACTGATTTAAAAAATAAATAAAATTATAAATATGACCTAGGAAAGAATTTAACATGCGGAAAAAATGAAATCAATGTTCCCTCAACGTAAAGTCTAGAATCCGATTTACTCTTCCACTTTGTTTATCCAATTCCATATTTACCACTGTTCTTTGTATATTTACCTGAGTTTAGAAAAATTTCTAAAGGTATGGTATATCAATCTTGTATTTTAGTATTAAAATAACCTTTCATTTCAAGGACTGTTTAAAATATTGTTATATCCACTGAATCCACAGAAAAACATTAATAGCAGAGAGCCGCAGAGTTTAGAATAGATCTTGAAAATTATCTAATTCTCCTCTGTTTGTGAAATAAACATGAGCTTCGGAAACGGAGAAATCTGAATTAAAACAACAGATTTGCCGTTATTAGAGTGTAACCTAGTAGGGGTTTTGTGACCTTTATGAGTTCCAGTTTTCTCTTATTTGTAAAAATGTAATTGTCATGCCATCTACCTTTGTAAGGACACAGTAGATGCCCAGCACATAAAAGTATCCTATCCTATAAAAACCTTACAAAGTAATAACTGTTATTAACAACTAAGAAAGGTGAGGTAGTGAATTAAGTGTCTCGCTCAGAGTTATGCAACTATATTTGACTCTTAGACTCTGTCCAAGTTCACTACTTGTAACTAATTTCCACTAGGTATGTATGTGATGGTAAAAGTTGAGCTAAAAAAAAAATCAGACATTGCTAAAGAAGGAGAAAGGTGTTATATTTTGCAGATAGACATTAAATGTATAAACTACAACTAAACTTTGATTATTTAGTTCATGGAATGATTATCTAAGTCTATATAACTATGCTTCTGCTACATTTGGGAAATCTGAGGCAAAGACACAGTGATTGGGGAAAAGGTGACAGAAACAGAAAAAGATTTAGGTTAAAAGAAATCACTCAAGAAATAATCACCTACTACATCCCAATATCTGCAAAGGCTGAGGACAAATGGAAACATTACAATAACCCTACTCCCCCAAGATTCTGAAAATCCAACTGGCAAAACGAGAAATTAACGGAGAACAACATTTGACAAGATATCAAAGTGCCAAACTGGGTAGTGTAGGAGGTCAGAAATGGAGAAACCATTTAAATAGTCTGAGAGGATTTTATAAAAGATATGATTTTGTTTCTTAAGGACAGAAGTTGGGAAGATGTTGAGGAGAAAGAAGGAAATTATCATTTGTGGACCTATGATACATGTGGACATGCCACTCCCAATACCTTGAAAGACTAACACCTATAAGACTTCTACTAGTCACTGGTATTATAAGGTTCGTTACAGCAGCAGTCCCCAACCTTTTTGGCACCAGGGACCGGTGCTCCTATGAGAATCGAATGCCTGATGATCTGAGGTGGAGATGAGATGGTGATGCTAGAGCTGGGGAGTAGCTGCAAATATACATGAAGCTTCGCTCACTGGCCTGCCGCTCACCTCCTGCAGTGTGGCCTGGTTCCTAACAGGTCACAGACCGGTACCCGTTCACAGACCAGGGTTGGGGACCCCTGCATCAGGGGATAACCTACTTAGTGCTTTATCTCTGAATTCAAACATTTAATACTATAGTTAGAATATTCTTTAACTTACAAGTAATGGTTGCTTCAAAAGTACTTCATGCTATGACTCATTCTTCCATTTTAGGGCTAATATGTATCTTTCTGTACAAGAAGAACTTTCTGTGTGGGTGTGAAGACTTTTTATTTTAGTTACAAACACTGACTAATAAGGTCCTTCTGTTTCAAGAGGCACTCACACTATAAATCATACATACAAGCAGGTGGTACCTTATACTACCAAAAAACTTGATGAAAAGACAAAAAAATGTAACTCAGGGCAGTAGGTATGTACATGATTCACTGATTCTCACCAACATGTAGCCAAAAGGACTTCTGTGATTCAAAAGTGTATGCCTTGCTTGGAAAATTAAACTTCGTCTTGTTCTACTCCCAGTCCTTTCTCCTCATGCCCTGTACCTCCAGCCCTTAGACTCAAAGCCTTCTTCTAAGGAATAGACTTCACTCTAGGGCATTTTGAAGTTACAGAAACTATTCATCGTGTACAGAAATAGGGGAAGGGCTGCTATAAAGTAGAAAGTATGTGAGATTCAAACACATGATATAAAGTATGGTCCTTCTGAAAAAAATATATATGCATATATTTAAGTGTGTGTGTGTGTGTGTGTGTGTGTGTGTGTGTGTGTGTGGTGTGTATACATAGAGAAAACGCTATATAAATACAGAAAGATGTTCCCGGTGGTCCTCTAAGTGGCTTAATAAGAGACTTCTCTTTTTTCTTGTCAATAAACAAGTATTATTTGCATAACCTTTTGAGAACCTACTATGTGGCATGCACTAAGTATAAGGCACCAAAAATGTAAATCAGCTCTCTCACATAGTTTACATTCTAAAGGAGAGAGAAGACACGTAATAACTAATAAATAAATAAATAAATAATTTATTAAAAAGATAAATAGCTAATAAATAAATAAATAAATAATTCCATAGAATGCTAAGTTCTAAGAGAGAAAACAGAGTGCTACAAAAGTAAACAGTTAGGGAAGTAGAGAAGTATGGCTAATTACTTTTAAGTCAAAATGATAGGGAAGAGCCTGGGATTAGCAAGAATAGGCCAGTATGGCTAAGGTGAAGTGTAGTTTTCTAGCAGAAAATGTAGTTAGAAAGGTAACCAAGAGTTAGATCATGTAGGATTTTGTAGGCCATGGTCAAGAGCTTGGATTTAATTCTAAATGCACTGTAAAGTCATTAGAGGATTTCTAGAATGGGAATAATTTAGCACAACTTCTATACATATCTTTCCTTATTTTTTATTTTCAAAAATGTGTATAAAATTGAAGACCACTCACGAAGTAATTCTCGCTTGCTGAAATCAGAGATATAGAGAAAAGAATAATAACAGTATTTGAACTCTTTTCAACTCTTTCATGTAGCAATTACTCTTCCATTTCCTTCATCACTTAGCTCCTCATACTAAGACTCACACTCAGCAGTTATCCCAACAGATTTTTAAACTTGGAAAAGGAAGAGAATTGAAACAGCAGGTAATAGTTAGTCTGTACCATATGCCAAGCTCTATTCTAAACTGTTTTTATCTAGTTACTCAATTTTAATATTAAGGAGTATTTACCATGTCATATCTCTACTTCTTCACTCTTTAATTTTCTATGTTCTGATTTTATCTTTATATTTGATAATTTACTCTTTTTGAGAGAGAGAGATTGGGATCAGATCCTGATAGATTGTCAATGCATCTGTCAGGCTTATTCTTATAAATGACTGGTCACCCTTAGTTATTGGAGGTGAAAGGATTTTACCTATGATATACTTTTTTTGACCTGCTTCTCTGTGATCATAAAGGAATCCAGAACATACTCACAGAAACTAAAAATTGGAAAAAGCCTTCAATTAAAGTGTAATACAGTCTCAGGTACACAACTCTCAGGTTCACCCTTAACTAGTATGTAGTCTTACATGCTTAATCTAAGATACACATGTTAGTCTCCACTGTGTCATCTTCTCTTAGTTCACTTACTGATTTTCATAATTATGTCCAATTATAAATATTTGACTAGCAGATTCAAATCATTGCACTTTTTAAAATATAGCATCTCTTCTCCATTCAAGCATTTTATGAATGTACTAGAATTCAAAATGATAAGAGATAACTTTAATCTTTTTAAATTCTTGTTATTAATCAAAGTCTGTAGACTTGAACTTATTTCACTTATTTGAAAACATCTGTTAAGTACCTGTTCCATATTGGTGCTAGGCCAATAAGAAACATAAATCAAACCAGTTTCTTGCTCTAGAAAGCGTACATCATAGTGATCTTCCATTGATTCTTTACTTACTTTAGAGTAGCGTGCCTGCTCTTTAAGTATTCAGTGTTTGATGTGGTTGTCAACCGAGTAGAAAAGAACCTAGTAATCATGCCCCACTACATTAAAAAAGGAAGATTCTAAATATTCATTTTAGAAACATCAATTTACATTTTAAAGCAATTACTGCATATATAATTTAACAAACTGCATTCCTTGTTCTGAAAGAATCAAGAATTACATGACAAAATTCATGCTCACACAGCTCCCATACCTCTTCAGGACATTGTAGAAACCTGTAAGAATTTAGTACATAATATCTGAGTACAAAGAAATATGGAAATAGATGGGTCATGAGTAGGGTTTGACATAATTTTGCCTGTCATGGAAACATTTTCAAAACATCTAATAATTTGAAAAGGTATCTGATCTAGAGTAGCCTTTTATACGAAGTCAACTCTAAGACTAATGGTTAGGAGCATGTTGATATCTTGGCCAAAATAATAAAAATATTTTATTTATAAATTCATTTCTTTATTGTTTTTTTTAATATCTTAGCACATTAAAAGAAAATTTACCTATAAATACTCAAGCTGCTAAGTGTTCAGAAATTAACTTAGAAAGTTTGTCACATTTACTACATGACTCTAAAAAGTTCTTTCTGTAGAATGGATGTGAGTTTCCCATCAGTTGCATGAAAGCATGATATGTGATGATGGTAAGATGACTACTAAACAAATGTACATTTTAACTTACTTAAGAACTGCTCTGTGCATACAGCTAGCCTGTTGAGAAGTACAACACGGTGATTTGAGACACTTTTAAAATCTAATTCTAAAATGTTTTCTATTGAGTCAATGCATGTTCAAACTTCTACACCAACAAAAAAAAGCCTATAAGGAATAGCTGAAATCTACCAAAGAATATAAAGACAAAGCTAGCAAAAAGATGTTGACCTTTAGAATATTCTTAAATTTGTAATACTTTGTTAGCCCTTAGATAAAGACAGACAGACACAGACACAGACATATACCCCTCCTCATTTTAAGTCTCTCCTTTAAAGTTATACTATTAAAGGACAAAATAGCACATTAAGAACTTAAATATTTTTCAAGAGATATTAAATGAAGATGTTAGTTATCATAATCACAATGTAAACTGAAAAGATTAAAATTAAATGGTATTTTTACTAACTAGCTTTTATTAGACTGTTGCAATAAACAGATTTTGTTAGACCAAGATGTAATTTACTTCCCATTATTCATTTATTTAAAATACATTAACCTTGTAAAATTTACTGTATATTTTATACATATAGGTACCATAGGAAAAGGAAATTACTGCGAGAAAAAATTATGGTGAGCCTTTAACCCCAAATTCATTATCAATCTCATCCAAATGAATCCTGAATTATACAATGGTTCTCTAAATAAAACAAGGAGGAAGAAAAAAACTAAAGAGTGATTCAAATGTTTTATTTTTATAGATCTAGAGCTACCACATTCAAGAAATAATTTAGCTAGGGTTACTGAAAACCAAACACTAAGCAAAAAGAATATAAAATTGAGCAAGATGAAGTCTCTATGCTAGAAGAACTCCCAATTTAGGGGGAAGGACAGACAAGTCAATAAAAAAAAATGACAAATCAATATAATTGATAAATGAAATTGCTCAATTTATATGACAACGCATAGAGCTAAAAGAGGAAGAGATGTTTTCAGGAAAGGCACTTGGCAATTTAAACCAAAAGGATAAAAACAAACACTAAATTTAAATCTGACTTGACTGTTCTTTCAGTATCTACTATCAATGACACTGTAAACTATTTAAGTTTGAATAAGCAACTCTTTTTTAAAAAGATGCTCTCCTAAGAAAATGAAGGAACTTGCTACATGTCAGGCACTCTTCTAGGTGCTTTAATATATTAACTCATTGAAACTGTATAGCAACCCTGTGAAGTAGATACTATTATTATCCCATTTTACAGATGAGGAAGCAAGCACAGAGAGTTTAAGTGCCCAAGGTCACATAACTATTAAGTAAGAGAGCTAAGATTTGAACACAAGCAGATCTTGATCTCTAGTTTATAGAAAATGAAATAGGGATTTCTACATATATAGCAAGAAGTACTGGTAGTTAAGAAATCTCGAGGATGTTTCCTGAGCTATTTCAATATGCAAATGTGTGATATATGGATGAAATCTATATTAGAGATACAGCAGTCACAGATAAAGAAGAGACAAATTTTGTAGGCAATTGGGAATCGACCAAGAGCAGCCTGACAAAGAGTTAATATGCTGCTAATACTTCCTTGAAGAACTGATCCCATTATCCTTGACATTATATTGAAGATAGGCAGCAATCTGTAGGCATAGTGGAAGAAAGTCTGATAAAATGTGCTCATAATACATGGGTTTTGCTTTCTTTTCCTAAACTCCCTAGGAACTTCTAAATACTACCCTTATTCCTTCATGGCCTACACTTTATTTCCCTAAAATATAAAATAATGAAAAAAAAAAAAAGCTAAGAACAGAATATATCTAAGTATCTCCACTGGAAGATCCCTTCAAAGGGACTACTCGGTCCTTCACCCTTACCAAAATGATCTGAATGTGACAGAAAACTGGCAAAAGTTATACATCATAACACTCAAATCTTCACTGGTTACTCCAACCCCAATACATTTAACAGGGAATTATGACTTCTATTTGATTCTGAATATTTTAATTTAGGAGATAGCCAAAGAATACTTGACTTATTACTCAAGTCGTTTGTGTGTGCATGTGTGTGCATGTATTGGCCCTATTCCTGAAGTTCACCACATCTGACCTTTTTCAAAAGCCAACTCATCTTTAGTAACATGTCAATTTGATCTGAGTGTGGTCATCATTTCCTAGCAGTAAACATCACTATTAATACATGCATATCTCCGTGATTCTATCCTACAATTTATTGCTTCAACTATCTCTAATTACATTTATTCTACCTAGGATAAATAATTACAACAAATGCAGATTGATATGGTGACTTAATCTCCCACAGACACTCATTCAACAACATTTATTTGGGTGCCTATTATACATAAGTTAAATTAAGTAGGGACTCAGCTTCATGGTGGCTGGAGTTTACAGTGCAATAGGGGAGAAAGATAATGAAACAATTAAAACAAAGCAAAACTAAAACTGTGGTAAATTCTACCGAATGTTAGAAAAGTACATAATGTTAAAGTTTTGACCTAGTCTGCAGGTTCAGAATGGCTACACTATGTTGTGCTGGGAGAAGGGGCACCCCTATGGATGCAGTGCACAGAAAAAGGTACTGTGGCAGGTACAAGATGAAGCTAGAGAAATAGGCAAGGGTCAGATTACGCAACACCTCATAAAGGATTTTGGTCTTTACCATAAGAATAATGAAAAGCTAATAAAAGGTGTTAGTCAGGGAAGACATGATTGATATACCTCTTGAAAAGCTCATTCTGAATGTAAGGTTAAAAAGATAATGGAAGTGAGAGTGGATATGGAACCTGTATGAAGGACTATTCCACTAGACCAGGGAGGAGATAATGTTGGCTTGGGCTAGCAAGATGCACCAGAGATGGATAGAAATGAACAGTTAAGAGATATTTAGAACATAAAACTGATAGGATTAGATTGGTAATGGAAAGTAAAGGAGAGCAAGTTTATCAAAGATGACACAGGATACTGGACAAGAGTCAGTGTTTGTGCTTGTTTTCTAGGGTAGGAAGGATCACAAAGTCCATTTTTGGTCATCTTTGGGTTGAGGTGTCTTTGAGACATAAGGTGAGGATATTACACTCCAACTGGCTCTGGAGCTCAGAATAAAGGTCTAAGCTAGATATGAAAGCATGGGACCATCGTGTATAAGCCATCTCCAATTTCCTTCATAGAGCCACCTCCTCCCCATTCTTAACGTGTTAATCACAGCACTCGAACCCAACACCTTGTCGCAGTGTGGGCACATTAATTATTTGTTTTCCCCATTAAACTACAAGTTCCATGAAAGCATTTCTATTTGGATTTTTGTTGTACCTCAGCTCCTCACATAGTTCCTGCACATGTCAGGGTATCAATAAATAATATTTATATGAGATAATCAAAAACATAAGACCTACTCTAATCAACGACAGAAGTATAAAATAACTAAAAATGTTAATTGTCAGCATAATTTGAATTCATAATTTTCAGGATAAGAAAAGTAATGTAGTAAGTAGAAAATGTAAAAGACATTTTATATATTTGTTATTTATTTAGCATTAGTATATTATATATAGTATTATTTATAATATTTTATATATGTATATACACTTTTCTCTCAGGGAAAACTTTTCTATATATTTATCAGCTACACAATTCAAGTATAAATTAAATTGGAAGGAAATACACAATTTGATATGCAATGAAAATGCAGTTATCTTTGTTATTAAAAGCCAACCTGGTTCCTGTACCTTTAAAAATGCCCAACAGAATATAAACTTTTACTATTAAAAGGAATGTATAGTTTTAACAACATTTAATATACACCATTTTCCACAGATCTCACTTAAAGTAGTATTTTATTTATTCACAGGTTATTAAACTAACAGATAGCATTTTTGTACCTCCATTTTATTGACAAGAAAAATTTTGAGTTACCAAAAGCATCATAACTAATTTTAGCTAAACAAAAACACCTTTGGCATTATATATTTTAATCTCTATGAACAAAATAACAGATTGAGTTCCATTTCTATTAAAATTAAATTGAATACTGCATATCTTACATATAATTGCTAGCTTTATTTTTTTTCAGCTGCCTTTTATCACTATCTCCCATTGAGAAAGGTATATCAAGAAACACTTCACTTAATGAAAAGGGTCAAAGGACTTAAGATCCTGCTGAAATACCTTTTTGTAAAAAAGTATTGTTATTTCAATTATTACATTCATTTTGGTTTTGTGAATATAAAAATATGCAAGAAATAATTTTAACAATAGACACATTTTGAGGCATACCATTCACTTTTAACTTTGCAGGTAGAACATACTTCCTCTTAATCCGCAATGTAGTCAACACTTTACACATGGTTTTCAAAATCCTCTTTGGCTTTCATGTTCTAATAAATATTATATATTAAAACTGCAGAATGTTATTGTTCAAAACATATACCTTTTTGTATATAAACAGAGTCTGAAAATTTTAAGTAAATAAACTGATGATTACAAAATACAGTGCAAAATGATGACAGGCACTAGCTAACAGTATCAATGCTTTAAAAATTATATTTAAAATAAACAAAAGGTACTAAAAAAAGAAAAAAATGATAAAATTTTGAAAAAACTTGTGGTTGGCCATTTATTACTTTTCTGTATTAGTTAATTAATATTCTAAAAAGGTCTACAAAAGGCTGAACAACCTCTCAAGCACTGAATTCATGGCACTGACCTTAGACTTCCTCAGAATGATTTTTAATGCACTCTGTTATTAGTAAAACCTGTTCAAACACATGCCCCATCTGCCAGCACCCCATCTGCAAGAGAGCTTCTTATTCTTGTAGACAGTACAACTCCTGCTTGCTTTCCTCTCTTCTCTACATACCAGCTGTATGGTAATGAGCATGAGCAGCTGAAAATACTGCACGATAACAAAGCTAATATGAAAACAGAAAAACACTTCCCCTCAACGAAGCAGTTGCAGCATGAACATAGCAAATAAGTTATTAAACAGAGGTGGGGGGTGAGAATTGTATTTGTGTGTATTGGGGAGGGGGTGCTTGTGTGTATGCATATGTATGTGTTAAATATGGAGTTTCTACATAATTAAAACAGAAAAAGAACCAAAAGCAGAAAAGGGTACTAAAGAAAGATCTAAATTTCTAAGTACTTTAGTTAAGACTTATAAATCAATTCTTGAAATGTCTTAAGTCTCAATTCTTAAATAGTGATGATATACTAAGTGTCATTTTGACAAGCTAGTTTTCAAAGATGTTAACAAGTATCTTCCGTTTCCTAACTTATTTGGGGTCTTTAGGGAAAGAAATGGAGTCAGAATTTAAAATCATAATAGAAACTATTTACTAGATATTTTAGCAGCCAACATGTGAATCAATGTTATATATTTTTAATTCTTATATTGCAATTTAAATTTTTGTTTTAATGCTACTAGAAGCCAACACACTTATTCTGAACATGTGAGAAACTCCAAACAAAACACTAAACTGGCACATGTTACCCTCTTAAGTTAGGAAGACATAATGGGATTAATTATTACATATGTGATAGCTGCACTGAATGCATCTACATAATGTAAGTAGAATCAAATCACATTAATATTTTATGTGCAGTATATTTCCATTTAGAGATTAAAGTCACTCAGGAAATTGTTTTTGAAAAATGACTATTCAAAACTGATTTTGTACATTTGCTTTCACAATTTGAAGAAACTAAAAATCAAAAATCTTCAAAATATTAACTCTAAGCAAAATAAATAAATATTATCATACCAGGAAAATGAATTATAATTTTTACCAACACAGCTAAAAAAATCATATGTGGACTTGATAACAGTTATTAAGTTCTTATTACATACTCATACTTTCCATAGGTTATTTCACTTTACCCTTACAATAACCCTATGAAGTAAGCACTATTATTATCTCTATTTAATCAGTGATGCTTAATCAGTGATGGAGCTAAAAACTTAACCCCAGGTCTAATTGTCTCTATCACCTATGCTCCTAAGCACTCTGCTTCTGATATAATCTCTGCGAGGGCAAGGATTTGGGTTTGTTTCATTCACTATCTACTCCAAATGCCTAAAGCAGTCCTTGGCTCATAGGAGTTGTTGAATAGACTGAATAAACAGATGGAATAGATGGAATAACTACTCAGTTGCTTTCTTTTAAGTGCAAATCATTTCAAGTAAAAAAAAAAAAAGCTACTATAAATTTTGTAATAACCCTAATTGTTTTGATGCTGAGAAAAAATATTTACCAATTAAATAATCTAAAAATTAGACTGTTTAGCAATCTTGTCACGTTGAAAAAGTAAGACTTTATTTTTTTAAATTCTCATAATCAAACATTCATTTTAAAAGGCTGGTACAGAATGAATATGAGCAAAATTGCACTAATTTTAGTATTTTGCATATTTTCGTGAATTCACTTGTCCTCATTTTACTGTTTAAATATAAAATGCATTTTTCCTGTTAACTACCTTAACATATTCCTTGACTTCAAATATAAATCAAGGCCATGAGCTTCCACAATATAAAAGTTTTTGTATTATGTGTATGTGTATACATAAATACATATATATGTATAAATAAAACAACCTGAATTAAAATAGTTCCAACTTAAAGAAACAGTACCAATTATCCTTTAAAAAGATATAGAGTTGCATTTTCTCAGAGAAGAGCAAACTTTTAAGGACACAGATTTAAAAAGTCCACAAATTCAGACAAGATTTACAAAAACAGTACTATACTGCCCCTACATGTTCAAACTAGTAGTAACAATGACATCTTTAAATCTAAAGTGAAAATGTGGAGATTTCTATGGATTATTGAAAAGCTGTTTAACTTAAATTATTCCCAAGTGAACTATAAGAAATCACCCACATATGAAAATGTAATTAAATATAGGAATCACCCACAACTTTTATTTTTGATTTTGGTAGGAATAACACTCAGCTTTTAATTTTCATTTTTAATACTAGCAAGAAGAAAAACTAAGAGAATTTCCTCCAACATTGTATTTTTTTTTCTCTAAACAGATTTCCACATCATTACATGAAAATAACATAAAATAACCTCATACAAATAGCTAACTAACCATGCATTTTTGGGGTCAATATTAATGTATTAATGTTTTAGAAATACCTACTGTTATTTCCTCTCTATACCTAAACCAATGTCAATAAAGTTTATAAACATATACATAGACACATACACAGATACTATCAAAGTCACATGAGAAACCTCTATTAATCTATTAACAGATTTACTTTAAAAAATCTTTAATTATTTCACATTCACATTTTAGGAACAAATAGCACTATATGTGCAAATAAGGAGATGTGCTAGATCACTAAGTGCCTATAAAAGGAAACAACTGAATTGTAACTTCTAAAGTTTGGAATATCATTGGCTTTATCACAAATGGTAGTCCTTCCAGCTATTACTTCTACAGTAAAATTTACATAAAGACATTTTTAAATTATATCTACCATTATTTAACTGGTTTATATGTGAGGCAGATCAATTTACAAAACTTTTTCCAACAAGTCATGGATTATAGAACATTTCCAGTGCATTATACATTATTACAAAATATGTGAATATGCAGATAAATAATAAAAGTGAATTCTGTTAGTTAGGGTTAAGTTTGGGTAACTTAAAAAACTTTTTCAGTTTTCAGGGCTTGCTGAATTTCTGGTCTGCAGACAGGAAACCATGAATATATTATTTCATACTTATTAACTTTGCCAGGAGCTTGGTACTAAGTTTATTTTTAACATATTTTTCATCTGTTGCATACTACAAGTCTTAATATTAAGTTAGTTTCCATAAAATATGACCTATTAATTTAAATAGTCTTGCTCTGTGATATTAAAATTACTAAATTGTTTGTACAGATTGCTATCTACCAAAAAAAGGGATAAGAAGTCAAGGCAGTTATTTGTGTGATGTAGTTATAGATTTATAAATCATGCTATCATTTGTTTTACATTCATATCTGACAACTGAGGCACAAGCTAATAATTATCTGATGACAAAAACATCTAGAAAGCCATGCTATCAGTAATTAGATATTGAGGCCATTATCAATTACAGGAGCAAAGTGAGAATTACATAGTTAAAAGCGTAGGATTACATGGCAAAAGTTAACCCTTAAAACATTTGGAAACTAGGGATCCATTTGCTCTGCAAACACTTACCCAGGTCAGTATACCACAGTGTTTGTGATGCTGGAGCCAGATGTCCACGTTAGAACATCAGTTCCATCCCTTACTAGCTCTGGGACAGTTATTTAACCTTTCTACCCCTCAGAGTCCTCATCTGTAAAATATGGATACTACAATAGAACCTACTTCATAAGGTTAAAGATTAAATGAGCTTACATGTATCAAGTACTTAGAATAGTATCTTTCCTGTATCCCAAGTTAGACTCTATACTCTTACCCTATTTTACTGTCATGGAAACTAGCATTAACAGATACTTTTCTGTTTCCCTTAATTACAACCAAACTCCATGAAGGCATGGCCTTTTAGTTCTCTGTTATTTCTACAGGTTCTGGAAAACTCTGTTCTAACTGCTTAATACATATTTTTTGGCTGATAATATTAATGTTTCACGGCATGATACAAGTGAATAATTTGCTGCAGCATAATTAATCCGAAAAAAAAAAAAAAAGATGTGAGCCCAAGCAATAATACAAGTTCCTTCTGCCCATCACTTTTCTAATCATCTGCTTAGCAAACATCCTTCATCTTTTAATTCAAAGTTACTGTGAGGCCTTTTCTGAGCCATTTTCATTGGGGCCTGGAATTGATATTGCCACCAATACTTTGTACGTGGGCCCATTTAAGCACTACAAGCCAGTGGTTCCCAACCTTTTCGGCACCAGGTACTGGTGCTCCTAACACCTGATGATCAGAGGTGGAGCTGAGGCAGTGATGCTGGCGCTGGGGAGCAGCTGCAAATGCAGGTGAAGCTTCGCTCACCGCCCTACCACTCACCTCCTGCTGTGCGGCCCAGACCGGTACTATTCCACAGCCCAGTGGTTGGGGATCCTTGCTATAAGGGTTTATTTATGGTTTTACCACTATACTACAGGATGCTTAAAGGATTGTGATTTTTCATTTTGCATATCCACAGGAAGAAGAGGGAAAGAATCATCACCTTTTAATTTACAGCCAATGCTTTACACAGTACAAAGAATAAGGCCACAAGAAAATTAAAATTTATGTTGTTCACTCATGTTTATGCGTGACACATGAAACATTCTTAAGAAAAAGACTGATAGGATCTAAAGCAGAATGGTCTGATATGTGGTAACTAAATAATTCCATTATTGATAAAATAAGTAGTGACAATACAGAATAATGGATGATCTGAAAATGCCAATTATCCCTCAAGTTCAGAGGAATATATACAGGTGGAAAAGACCTTCGGAAGTCACATTTAAGTTTATTCACTTCAAAAGTAAAATCAGGTATACCATTGAAATTCATCCTCAAACTTGCTCATACCACCCTATTCTTTCTGCTCTCCAAAATATTGTAGTAATTCTTTATTTCAACACTTTCTGACATTTGGGGGCTACCACAGACACTCAAAAGTACCATCTAAATGACTATATCCTATGTTTGTTTCTCCCTCCTTTTCAAAATGGGTGAGTAGTAATTACTTTTTAAATTAAATGTCAAACCATATCTGAGTTTAGTTAAATTTAGAAAATGAAATATTCAAACTCACAGCTGCACAGTCATTTAAAAACATTTAGTAAACAAAAACATGCCCTAGTCTTACGATGCAAAAACTCCTTAAACAATTTTCCAAGTTTAACACATACTTCAACAAATTGGTCACTCAAATATTTATACTTTCTCCTTCATATCACTGGGAACATAAAAAAAAAAAAATTTTAACTCTAAATGTTTACAGCCAAATTGAGACAACTATATGAAGCTGTCAAATACCACCACTAAGCAGTAGATATATACCTAAGGGCCAAAGATAATGGCAAGAATGACAGTATGTTCAACTGATGGGTGAGGACAATGGTGGGTACAATCAGCGCCAGGAGGAAGGTTCCAACGAGAGAGGTAAGCTAGACTGTGAGGTTATAGGAAAAATCTGGAGAGATGGAGGCACGAATTTAACTGGTAGATACCGAATAGACTAGTATGAAGAAGTAGAGCATGATGCTGGCTTTGTAAAGGTTTCATATTTCTCTGTGTGAAGGAAATATCCATCTCTTTCTACTTGGCTAAGAGTTCCATGAAACGGATGTTGAGTTTCACAAAATGCCTTTCAGGCATCCAGACATTTTAGAAGAGCAGACTTGCTACAAGTTCCTTAAATGTGAATTAATCATGGTTAAACCATAAAAAAAAAATAAAAAAAAAAAAGGCAAGCCTGGACTGGGGCTAAAGGCAAAGCTATGTCAGAAATGTAAGACTAAGCAGTAGTGCTATAAGAAACAGGCAAGTATTTCTGGCAGCTGAGAGCTAACATGAGAGGTACGCTTGTAGCAGGGATTATTAATAGCAATATACTTTGGGAGAGGCTGTCATATATACTGTGCAAATATCACAGTAAAATCCAGATATGTAAAAGTATAAACTAAGGTGACAAATAAAATTTGAGCTAACCATAAGACATGCGATAAAAATATGTTAAATCAATGCTAAATCATGAAAGTATACGTGTGGACCATTTCTTTAGATAAAAAAAACAGATGACAGGTTTTAACCTATGGGACGAACAGGAGAAAATTAAAGCTGAAAATATGGGTGATAGGACTACGGCAAATAATATTTCCCAGAAAGAAAAAAAATCACTATGAGCAACAAATTATTTCTTCACCATTTACACATTTTCCTTTCGAAGCTTTAAATACAAACATATACTATTATTCTCTCAAAATTAAAGAAAAAAATTCCTCTAATAAAAAACCTAGAAAAATAAACATGGAAATACAGTGATATAGTATCAACTAAGTAAAATCCACAAAACATTACCATGGTAGGAATAAATGCTTAAAATACTATTTATTTCTCTTTAAGCAACATTAGAAGTATTTCCTGCTGGCTTTTCATTGCTACAATCTTTCTGGAAAATAATTTAACAGTTTTAGTAAGAATAAAAATCTTTATACTCCTTGACCCAATAATTCTACTTCTAGAAATCTGTGTATAGAGGTATTAAATATTTTTGTGTAAAAAAGTTGAAAGCAGGTCATTGTCTAATTCAACAATAGTAGAAAAATTATGATATATTCACTTGGCATATTTAAAACTTTTGAGTAATTCCAGCCATGGAGAACCACCAGCAACATACTAAAAATAGATTAAAGTATCAATTTTGTTAAAATTATTTATTTAAAAATTGCTATTATGGTTATTTCTGAGAAGTGAAATTACTGATGATTTAGAAAAATGTAAAGAAAAATATTTTTTCTAAATTTTACATATTAAGCATGTTTTTCTTATTTTTATCAGAAGTAAAAGATATTAATTTATTGGAAGAAAATAAATATTCTCTATTATCACCATTCAATTCAGAGAATTTGGGGGATTATTAAATTCAGGAGGATAATTATTCACAAATTTGCTTTACCAACAGAGTTTATGATGTTACATATTTTTATGCTACTTACAAAATCTTCATAGAAATGAAAACTTTATTGTAGAATAAACAGAGATTTTGTTCTCTCAAACAAAAGCAACACAACTGACAAAACTGGCAGACCTTTCTTGAAAAGGTGCTAATGGACTCATGAACAGTCTATTAAAGGAGCATAATAGGTTAAAATTGTATACAGCTTGAACTAACTGAAGATTATTCATATGAGAACAAATTAGATTATGCTTGAATGAGATTAAAATTTTGAATATAGGTTTGTCTATTATCATCACTAACTCAGTAATGAAGAAAAAAACTTGAACCCAAAAGAGTACTGAAGCTGAGAGACGTAATGCTGTATTTACTTTTTTTTGGTCATCATTGTCAAAAGTACTGAAAAAATTGATGAGAATGATACCTCATGGCAGTTTGAGGATAATGTCAGACACTCTGTCTTCAGTTGTTGCCTGCCAAGCACAGACCCTAAAGAATGACAAAGATCCTGTCCTTGACCAAACTCTAGTAAGGCTCCTCTAATCTCTTTTTCAAGTAGGCCCTGTCTTTGGGCATATTCTCAAGAGCCAAATTTTAGCAAGCATCCTACTAAGTCATAAGTCAGTTTAACCAGAATCCCCTACCCTTGATATCTGATCATCCTCAGCATCAGATTGCCTTCCGTATCTACTGGGTTCCTCTTCCTCCATCATCCTCATGTGAAGTCTGACCACCTTGGTTAAGTTGGTTTAGCCAGAATCCCCCCTTTACCCCTGCTGTTTCCTTTGAGTGATTTTCTACCCATTCTCTCCCACCCTGCTTTTTGGCTATAAATTCTCAATTTTCTTTGTTATATTCATAGATGAGCCCGATCTCTCTCTTCTACCGCCAAAACCACTTTTGTAGTAATCTCAATATCTATTGTTATAGTCCCCCTAAATAAAGTTTGTCTTAACAATTTTTACAAGTATCATGAATAATTTTTTCTTTAACAGGTATCACCCCTCAGCTCACAAAAAGACAACAAACAAGTATATTGTTCAAATATTTCCAGTTTTTTCCCTATAATTATTGCATAATCTGTGTAGTAATTTTATACATAAAACACCTTCAAAAGATTACACACAGAAAAAAAAATCCTAAATTTCTAATGGACTGATAGCAAAAGTTATTTGTAAGTTAATTGTTTGAATCTTTGAATGTATTTTCTCATAGAAACAATGTCAACAGTGAGAGGCTCCCAGGTTTATCCTCCAAAATACTAATATAATAGTAATTAAAAAAAGTTAAGTTCACAAGAAAAATGTATAAAATCACAAAACATAGTAGGAAAAAAATAGCTACTACCTGCCATATCGGAGAATCCTGGGATTAAAAACCAGCTTTACTATTTACCAAGAAAATTGGGAGGAGTTAACTTGTTTGATTCTTGGTTTTCTAATCTACTGAAGATAAATATTACCTAACTTACAGTACTTAAACATTTAAGGATTAAGTGAGTTAAAATATATGGCATAGCTATGACAGTGCCTAGAATCCATAGTAGGTTCTTTTTAAATTATAGCAATTATTAATAGCATTATTATACTATACTGTACATTAAGAAGGGAAATAATAAGCAATATGTTAAAATACTAGTGATTAGACACAAAAAGATTTTCTCTACTTAACTACAAAAGAACTAGAAAAAAAGATGAGGGTTTTAAAGGAAATGAAAGGCTTATGGCTTTAAACAATCTCATTCTAAAAATTTGCCATGAGCTGAAACTTATGCAAGCCAAAAGATATATCCACAAGAAGATTTACTGTTGTATTATTATAATCATAAAAACTTTTATGTCACGGTTTTGTAAATAAAGTTTTATTAAAACAGAGTCATGTCCATTTGCCCATTTCCTGAAGTATTGTCTACAGTGGCTTTCATGCTACAATGGCAGAGCTCAGTAGCAGTTTTAACAGCAAATATATGGTTCACAAAACCTAAAATATTAAATGGCCCTTTGCAGAAAACGTTTGTGGACCTTGATTTAAGCTATTCCTCAATGACAATAGTACACAAGAGTGAGATTAACATTTTTTTAAAGGACAAAATATTTAATTTTATTTCTATTTTCACCTTAAAACTTTTTAAATATGGTATTTTGAATAGAACTTGATATAGAATACAGTCATTACAAAATTATTTTCAACTAGTCATGTATTTCATTATTGCCTGAACTCTTGGGTTTCAGTGAACAAGTCCTCATCCCACATTGTCCCCACCTCACCTTCCTGCCACTCTACCAGCACCTCTAACTCATTCTCTTAGCCCATTGTGCTGCTGACACTTATGCTACACACAATCAGTAGTACATGGTTCAAATCCAAGAACATATAAGGCACTCTAAAAACAATATTTGACTATAAACTAGCACAATCGACCAGATATATTAAAAAGCCCTATATAAACCAACAATTGCACGTCATTTGGAAATTTCTACCAAAATGGTAACATTAAAAAATAACCTTACGAGAATATTCTAAATGCTTATATGTTAAGAAATGAAATTTAAGCGTTTTCTTTCAACATACTATTTTTAATAATAAGACATTATTATTTCTCTTATTACAAGAAAGAAAAAAATGTTGTCAGGAAAGCTATGAAATCCCATCCTTATTTTACATGTTTAAAATGTAGAAATATAATGTATCTTAGGATTTAAGAAATATAATATTAACATAATTAGGCATTCCAATTTCAAATAAAATAATTTCCCAGAGATTTTACAGATTAAATAAGTTTTTCCTATAAAATTTCAGAACTTCCATTCTGAAATTTTTCTAATACCAAGAATTACCTATAGGACTTCAAAAAAAAAAAAAAAAAAAAGATAGATCCCTGAGCCTCAACCCCAATCTGTTACATAAGACTATCGAAAAGAGGGGAACCCTTGATTCTATATTTTTAACAAGTATTCTAGGTCATACTTATAATCAAGAATGTCTGAGCAAATATAAATAATTACAAGGGTCTTAAAGCTAAAAACATTTAATTTCAGGTAACCAATTAATAGTTAGATTGCTAATTCTTTACTATTATTAGTATTAAGTCCTAAATATCTCTGATGAGAAACTAGAGTAATTCATACAAGTATGTTAGACTACCAGTAATATTATACTTAGTAGTGAGGTAAATAAATTTTTTGAAAACATTCAAGAGATATAAACTGAAGTTGTAGTTAAAAAAAACTATTTCAAAAAATTTTTCACAATTTTCAAAGTTATTTTATTGCACAAACATTAAGTGGATCAACATCTTTGATAAACTGTCAATGTCATGTTTTGCAAATTTTAATAGGTCAAGACTGCGTAGTCTTATAAGAAAGCATTGTACTCAACATTAGCTCACTACTTGGGAGAAAAAAAATGTCTACAAAATACAGAAGTCTATCTACTTTGTGTACTTTGTGTATAACAATCTGTTTGAAAGAACCTAGACATATCTAGTATAAAAGATAAACTTAATGGTGGACACAAAATATGATTAATTATATCATCACACCAAAAGTCTTTTTAATATTTGATAAAGAAAAATACATCTTAAAAATGTTTATCATTAAAATTACCAAGGGAATGTTAGTTAATTAAATAACAAAGAGAATGTGAATCAATTTAAAGCTACTTAACCAGTTGCAAAAAGGAGAGAGGGAGGATAAAATTATGCTATATTCCTCTAATATTTCTAGTAGTGAAGAGTCAATGAGTTATGCAATAGTAAATTATTGGCAGGCAAGTAGTCTAAAACTGAATGCATTAATTTTGTTTTTTAACAAACTTCCAAAAAAATTTTCTAGTATAACTTTTATTTTTCAAATTTAGTCTTTCTACTATAATTACAAATCCAAGGCTATAATTTAACATAACATAGTAACCTAGAAAAGTCAAACAGTGACCTCGGTAAGCCTTCAAGGAAAGCCTTATATTACTCTATTAATTTTCCTAACAGAATCAGCTCCCAAGCCTTTTAAATTCCATGTACATGTTAGAAGATAAAGGTAGAAAATATATATTGTGACATAATGAAGTAATCATCATATATTATACTTAAACTTATTAGAAATATTCAGCCACAAAGAACAAAATTATCTTGACTGTTAATACCTTAACCCTTTACTTTAAGAAACCCATACTTCTTTCTCTCATTTCAAACATTTACTTAGATTGGTATTTTCCTTTACAGAAGTATTAAAATAATAAGTTAGTTTACTAGTGACTTTAAATCTACTAGAGGCCTCTGTATATGTAAATGCTTAAATCAAAGCAGTGACCTCATTCAGAAGTTACAAAAGTGACAAAGAAGACAAATGAAAGGTACACTTTCTAAAAACATAGTAAAGAAAATAAGGAGCTAGAGAAATGTATATTCCATTTTCAATGTTTTAATTGTACTACATTTAAAACTCACTAAAATGTTTTTCAATATGGCTATCACTTGTTTGGATTCGAAGTAGAAACTACTCAAAAGGAACTAAGATAATAGAAAAGATATTTTACAAAGGTCATGTAAGTCCCAGCAAATAGACAATTCTCTTTACTAAGGAGGAAAATATTTTTTAGGTGTTATGAGTTAATCTACTTGTTTAATAAAATGTTTCCCTTTTAAATTAAAAAAAGGGGGAGGACCTGCACTGATACATATAAAAATACTCATTTAATCTCAGATTTTGGGGGGTTTTTATGTGTTAAGAATAATAAACATATTTTAGATCTAAAAATAAATCACTCTAGTTAATTCAAAATGACAATACCAAATAACTCAAAGATTACAACAAAACTGATAATACCAACAGGGTCAAAATTTGGCAGGGGAGAGGGCAATGTCATCCTGAAAAACACCCAACAGAACATAACTTGATTATACATTAGCACAAATAATACAGGATGTTTGTTAGTTCAAGATTGTCTATATATAAACTGTTATCGTAACTGCCACACAATAGCATGTCATATTTATTTTACATAACAGCAAAAAGTAAAGTCTCTCATGTTAAGTTTGAGTTTAAGAAATAGTAATTTAAAAATAATACAGCTTAAAGAATCAGCTAAACCTGGTGAACTTGGAATACTCTTTAAAAGAGCTAAATGCTGTAATCCCCGTGTATAAGGAGAATAGCACCAGCCTTTTGCTTTTCCTAAAAAATAAAAACTACAAACTTTAGATTTTAGTATTTGCCAATGTATATCAAAACATGTTTTTTTATGTTTACCAATTATAAATAAGTTGCAAGGATTTTAAAATTCTAAAAAGAACGAGGGGGTAGGGGGAAAGGTGGATTGGGTAACCTTGCCCTCGAGGCTCTCATTCATATTATTAAACTATAAGTCATATAAGTTTTTGCTGGCCACACAGTTCAACGGTAGTTTTAGTTATAAATATCAATTAATATTTGAAGAATCTCCTTACTAAAAGAGGCAGAAGTACTATTTAAATAAATATTCCTATTTTTAAATATGTAAGACTTACCCGTCTTCGACAAAAGGGGAGGCCTTGGGCAATGATGCTAATGCTAAATATCTTCATCACAGTTTGATGTGGCAGAGGCTCTTTTGTATTTTTAAGATCAACAGGAACCAAGCCATGGTTTAGAGTAGCTTTTCCCAGTTTTGACATTTTAAAACTCCTCTTGGTAGATGACTACTCTCTACATGTAATTCAGGCACATTACTAAAAACTTTAACCACTGAATTAAAACACAGTTTTCTAATTAAAAAAAAAAAAAAAGGCTGAGAACCCAAGGCCTGCTGCTTTTGTCTTTCAACCTTCTCCTACCAAATGTCCTGACCTGTCTGAGGCTTGGTGAAGTGCAAACTATCCTAGAATAGCCAGGAATTAAAAACTACTGAAGTGAAAGCTCCTGCTCCTGCCAGTCAAACAGCTGGTGAACCTCCCATACAAAGTCAGTAATGTGACTACAGCCAAAGCAGGGCGATGGTGCAGGGTCCATATTAAAATGTCTCCAACTACGAATGCAGGTCCTCCCTAGAAAGTAAGGTTTTCTTTACAAAATTTCAAAAACATAAACACTGCATTTTTTCTTGAATAGCTAAGTTTTCCTTATCCAATAGCAGCATTAATGTTTTAGAAATGGTTTGCATTGAGCCTCAAATTTAAGGACAATGCTTCTGCATGCTTGAAACTATATACCTGCATTTATTCTACCTTAGGTATATTCAAGTTTTCATCTTAAGCATGCTCTTTTCCTATTTCATACATACTGTTCTTTATCTCATACTCACTAAGACGTTAAATCCACTCTAGCTCCTTATAGCTATTAATATGCATTTTAGGTTAATCTTAACAGGAGATATCTTAGTTGATTGCAAATTTCAGTTCAATCTCTGTAATTCTGAAAAACTCAGTGAATCCATTTGAAAGGGTCGCAGTCACGTGATTCATCTAAGATATTAAAAAACAAGTATCTAACAATGTAACTGTGATGAGAAGTAATCACAGTAAAATAAATAACTAACCAGTTCATTGCCAATGGCTTAGCGCCTAATTTCTCCAGCATACCACAGTCAGATAAACAAATCTCCCTAAAACATAGAGAGGGAACGTGGTATGCAATCCACTGAAGAACTTTCAGTGGTTCTCCAATACCTAAATTAAAGTTTAGAGATGAAGATTCTCCTCAGAGTGTTTCCGATAATCTTTCCAGTATTATTTTATATATCTCCCTAAACTAGCCACTTTTGCCAATGTTAATTAATCTTTATACTATATTTCATATTCAAACCCATGAACTAGATTGTTAACAAAGGGGAAAAAAGGCTCAGTGTGGGACTTCACAGATAGTAGATTTAATTGATGGAGATAATAGATGTGAACTATTTGTTTATAATGCTCAATTAACTAGTTTGTTCTCTCCTTCCATTCTATGTTCTTTCAATAATAGTCTGTCATCTCATTTATATTTCCTTCCAACAGCTTTTATGGATCTTTATAGTAGGCATTTAGAATGTGATATGGAGAGAATTAGAAAGGAGAGTGTCAGAAATGGGTGATTTCCTTTCTGACTTTGAAGAGGTCTGTCTTACTAAATATAAAGTGCACTGCTGGGAAGTCAATCCATACCCAAGAATACTCCCAATCCTACCATGATACTACTTTCTGAAAGTATACTGTTCTCTTATACCACAATTTAAAGCGCAGTTAAAAATGCAAAACGATTAGCAGAGGTGACATTTTTAGTTATATGAAAGTCAGCAACTGAATTTCTCCAAAGAAGTTATACAAATGACAATAAACACAGGTAAAGACTCTCAATGTCACTAATCATTAGGGAAATTCAAAACCAAAACCAGAATGAACCACCACTGCACATCCATTAGGATGGCTATTACTTAAAAACAAACAAACATAGAAGGCAAGAAAGAGGAAGAGGAGGAGAAAATAATGAGCATTGACAAGGATGTGGAAAAACTGGAACCATTATGTATTGATGGTGGGAATGTAAAATGCACGTAGCTACTATGGAAAATAGTATAGCAGTTCCTCCAAAATTACCACATGATTCAGCAATTCCACTTTTGTGTACGTACCCAAAGAACTGAAACCAGAGATTTAAATAGCTATTTGTACACCCATGTTCATAGCAGCACTGTTCACAATAACCAAGCAGTAGGAGCAACCCAAATAAGCATTCAGGAATACATGGGTAAGCAAAATGTGGTGTATACACACAATGGCATATTATTATTCAGACTTCTGACACATGCTACAATATGGCTGAACCTTGAAAACATAATGAGTGAATGACATGATTTTAAAAAGGGCAAATACTGTATGATTTCACATTATATGAGGTACCTATGGTAGTTAAATTTATAGGAATGAAAAGCAGAATGGTGGTCACCAGGGGTAAGGGTGTGGAGGGGGTGAGGACTTAGTGTTTAATGGGTACAGAGTTTCAGTTGGAAAAAATGAAAAAGTTCTGGAGATGGATAGTGGTGATGGTCGCACACCATTGTGAATGTACTTCATGTCACTGAAATGTATACTTGAACACAGTTTAAAATGGTAAAATTCATGTTATAGATACTTAACCATAAAAAATTGTTTTAATTAAAATCTGTAAGTTGAAATGGTAGGAAAAGGTGACATGGCTAACATACCACGTCCACAGCCCGCTAGACTACTTCCTAGTTTCCTGTCTCTAGTCTCATTCTAGTCTCAGCATCTTCACTAAAGCTCAATTTATTTTTTAACACAACACTAATCTTTTTTTTTTTTTACTGTAACATAACTTTCAATCATACTGTCTTTTTCTCCTTACTAGAAAAATTCCTTTGTCATAGTAGCTCCCATGGAAAGCCCCCTCTCTAAGCTATTATCCATGTCTACTTTACTATTTCATGTAGTTTTATGTAGACTGACATTCTTTATTCTCAAAAAAATTCTGTCTCAGTGATAACTTTGAAATCGATTAATTAACCCCTCAAATTCCTTTCTCTGAACCACACAGAAGATATAAAATTTAAACTGTTAGTTTAATGCAGAAAAATCAGAAGAGCATACTACATTCCACAAGTTTAATATATTCATTCTGCATAGAAAAACACATCAGAAAGATCAGCTCCAAATTTACCTTGCAATTAATCCACTGATTTATAAAGACAACATACTGATATTAATTTTTTATATTTAAAAGCCCTCAAAGAACTTTATAGTCACATGTATCTACATGCAGATAGTTTAAAGGTAAGGAAGATAATAAAGCCCTCTAATATCTTTGGAGTCTGATCCTAAGGGGATAAAAAAAAAGATTTGGAATTGAAAAGAATTTGAACTGGGAGTTAAAACTAAAATCAACAGTGTTTATTCTCCTGCATTTAATAGGGCAGAAATTATTACAAAGTGAAACTAGTTTTTCATTTTTAAGAAATTGTTTATGATGATTATAGGAGTAAAAACTAAGGATGTTTGTATTTCAAATGTTGTGTTTTACACTAGATGCCAAGTTTTGGTAAACACAAAGTGGTGACATTCTAATTCAACTCATTTCGTTAATCAGTAAATAGCTGCCCTCAGCTGGATAGTACAGAGCATTGCAATCCAGCAAACCACACACTAAATCAAATTATGTCTCTACAACAATATATTTTTGTGAAAGACATTATTAGTGATTGAACAGAGGAATGTTTTACCTTTTTGGAGCATTCAAGTTAACAGTGTTTCTAAAGCAATGTTCCCAATCAGCACAGAAACATTCAAAACGCCAAATGTTCAAATACACAAGAAAACGCTAATCAATGAGAAAAATCATAGAGAATGGATAGGAAAACCCCAAATGTTAATACCTTTAAAATGTAGCTAGTTCCATGTGTTCAAGAAAAAAATAATAGTTTCAATTATACTTTAAAAACACTCAAGATACTCTTAATTATTAACACCCTTACCAAACTGAGAATTCTTAAAACAGACAAGCACTTTTTAAGATGATACCAACAAATACTGAGGAAGTATAATGTAGTAGGTAGGAGCCTCATTCAATGCCAAGGCAAAATTCTTTGTCAAAATCTTGGCTCTACCACCTATTAATAGTATGACCTTAAATTAATGCCTCAGTGCCTGAATTTCACTTATACAGAACCTACCTCACAAGACTGTTATGAGGATTAAATCGGTTAATGTAAGTGAAATATCTAGATTAATGCTTCATGCATAGTGCTTTATAGACATTTCAATTTACAAGTCACTAGGAAAGCAGAGATTCTAAAATCCACCTATAATAACTTTGGAGTAGAATATTTTAAAACATGATCATCTGCAACTTTTAGAATGACTTCCATAATTCTGTAAAAAATTTTATCTAAAAATGAAGCTGTGGTATCTTAGCTATAGTGTCTTGTCATTTTAAGATTCCAGATATCACTTAACTACCCACCTAAGAGCTCAACATTGGGGAACTTGTGGTAAAGAGATCTCTATATAAAGTATTTTGCCTACTTATCACTTTCTGATTTTCCTTCTAAAAATTTGCACTGGTCAAATTAATTATATATAAATGCTACATGTAACAAAATATCACCAAAATGGTATTTCTAAAATGTATACAGTCCCATACACTCTAATTCTCTTACACCAATGAGATTTATGTAACAGTTTATTCTGTATTTTGACCTTTTCTTTCATTCAGTATTATACAGAAAGCTAAGATTTAGCTGCTCTTGACCAAAGGCCACAGCACATGATCAGCATAAAGATTTTCTATTTTTCATAAACTTTACTCTTCATTCAGCTAAAACAAATTACTTAGAAGATACAAGTTTACCTACCAGTATGAATGATTTTAAACCAAGAGTTTCCAAAGTTTCACAGCAAAAACTTTTGACAGGCAGACTAGCAGTATATGCCATTTAAACTCAGTATTATTTATGATGTCTCTGAGTGTAAGCAACAAGTGACTTACTTTTTTATTTAAAAAAAAAAAATTCCTGATGCTAAAAATTATACCACTACTAAAATAAAATAAATTAGATCAATATCTTTTTGAGATAAGAATATGGTATTATAAAGCATACTCATTTATTCAGGGATAAAGAGTGAGCAGATTATTCTCTATAGCTGTCATTGTTTTCAGTCTTTCCTAACGTCTTGGTTACCAGAGTGTTAAAGTATCTCCCTAGTCTAAGCTATAAAGATAGATCAATTTAAACACAGAGGAAAATGATGATAAATCAAGAAATTAAGCTCTTTGCTTAATGATAAATGAGCTGTCAAGCTTGTATTAGTGACAACTGCAAAAAAAAATTCAAAACATACTGTTACTTCAACTACAGAAACAATAACACAATTAGATTTAGTATGAAAAAATTTAAATATATGACATTCATTTTAAAGTTTTATTATTCATAAACATGTCAAATGAATAGAAAAATAAAAATTAAAGTCACATTCAAAATAATTCCTTAAAAATTTCTAAAAGACATTTAATTGGTTAAAGTGTTCACTAAGAAAGATTACAACTTCCAATTATATTTGAGATATTATATTCATATAAATATTTAAGGGGTTACAACATATTACTGTATTTCCTTGCTAATTTTCTTTATCCAGGCATCAAGAGCAGCCCCTAAGTACTTAAGAGAAATCAATTTGGGCTCTGAAACAGCACATATAATTTATACAAGCGGTATAAAAATGTGATCTGGTAATTGGACATTTGAAAAATAAAAGTATTTCACATATACATATATATGTAGCATTTTCTAAATAAAAATGTTACAATACCAGGTTGTATACTGTAATTTCTGTGATTTATATAATCAAGGTCTGATTGCTAGACATTAAAGATGTTTCTGAATTCTGTTGGAAATATCTAGTTCTTTCTAATTGACTAAAAAAGAGTTATAAGTTAAAAAATAAAATATAAAAAAAACAACCAAATAAGTTCTTAAAAATGATAACAAAAATACCCTGTGATACACTAGAAATTCCATGATTCATAAAACCCAACTACATATTTACAATTAAATTTATTTACACCTTAATTATTCTTGACTAAACTGTTGCCTCAACTGACTTTTATCCGTATTATCTGAGTATCAATCTCCCAGTATAGAAAAACACTGGGTAAATTTTAAGTTCTAGTTTCAGCTTCTCCACTAACCAGTAACCTTAGGTAAGTCTCTTGACTTGTCTCAGATTCCTAGAATCAGGAGGCTGGACCAGATGACTGAGAATGAAGTCCCTTGCAGCTTTAAGAGTATATTACAGTTCTAACAGCACCAAGAATAGAGCCTTGTTGTAATGTTTTGGACTGACAATTTGGTGAACTTTCCTTTATTATAGTTAATAGCATAGTTACAGTTTTACAGACTAAATAAAATTCACTGCAAAATTTGTTTGTGGATAACTTCTAAAAATTGATATCTATCCCTGTGTTGTGAATGTGTATTGTATATAATAAGAAAACATTTTCATTTGGAAACAAGTTACAGATGTAAATGATCTTTTAAAAACATGATTAAAAAAGATGAAATTTAAAAAAAAAATCTCAGGATTTTCCTGATTCTGTCCTATATGGTAATAATTTACATATAGTTCTATTTTCTTACTTAACATTATGACCTAAACAGTGACAGAGTATACTTGTTTTTTAGTAAACCTTGGATTTTATTGCCATATTTTTGTCTAAGAACTTCAGTGTTAACATTAAAATGACATTCTTCCTCATTCTTTTAATAATATTTGAGATAAAACAAAAAGCCAACTATAGGACTGAATTTTTTAAGTATTTCAGAAATGCCCAGTATGAAGTCCCTAGTGACAATAACATAAGTTTAACTCTTACAGTCTTGCTGGGTTACCCTAGCAGTTAATTGATCTTACACAGCTGCTCACCAAGAATTTAGTTGATGATGATTATAGTTATAACTTTAAGTCAACTATGACAAAAATGACATAGTAATTACAGGAGTTTCAGTCACCCAAAAGCTTTGTGTGATGACAGAGTGATTTAAAGCAACTTAATTTTCCACAATTCTCAAAATTTAACTTAAAAGACAAAAATTTCTTTAATACTAGTTTTTTAAGGTCTCTCATTTAAGTTACTTTTATGAGCAAGTTTAAGTATACAATGTTCATTAACCTTCAGGTAAACCTAATATTACTTATGATATTTCTACTACAAAAATTCTGAAGAGTGTTGCAAGCCACACTTATTTATGTTCATAAATAAGAACATAATACTGATAATTCTTTTAAAGTACAGTAAGTAGGTGATTTCCTACAGAGCTTTAAAAAAATTAAACTAAGTAATAATGCAGGAAGTTCACAAACTGATGGTTTAGCACATTATAGGAATTTATCCTATGAAAAATAGAAAGCTGATGCTATGGAAATATAATTGACAGTGTTGACAACTTAAGAAAATAAAACAGGAGAGAGAAGACGTTTCCTACACTGTTGTGTTCCTGATGCAATTATAAATAAAAATCAATTATTTTTGAATGAAATTAACATAGTTCCGTAACTTCATTTATATAATTCTCAGTAACATTTTAGAAAAGTATCAGATATTTATCAGTAATCACTAAGTATTGATAAATTATTCATTGATAAATATTTATTTGCCGATATTCATGTCAGCATCAAATTTAAGTATGGAATTACTTTAAGCACAGAAAACACTTTAAGTGTAGAAGTAAGCTACAGAAAATACATCTTTAAGGTCTCATTCTTAGATAGGCTAACAGTATCACTAGCCTTTTATATTGTTAGAATTATACATTCAACAAAATGCATTGTCTGATAAACATCAATATTAATTTATAACTGAAGTTTAAATTAAATTGACGGTCTAGGTTTTCACTAGTCCCAGTAAATAAAACATTAACTGGTTATCACAAAAGATTAAAAGCAGAGAAAAAACAAAACTCAATCCTTGTAATTCTTGATTATGCCTGAAACAGAGATCAATAGTTTATATAAAGGCAGTTTGCAGATACAGGGCTTCGAAATACAAACGTATTATTTCAGATTGGTACAAGTTATGGAGGAAGGATTAAACACTGACAGAATTCCTAGTAGATCATACTTTATTTCACTTAAATTTGCCTAAGGTAACACAGCTGCCAGGCAGTGGAGCTGATTTTTACCCTAGTAGGCTTAATTCCTAAATTCATGCTTTGTAATAGAACATACATTCTGTTCTATAGAATATTAAGCCTAATCTATTTGTGTTACTTTCTAATCTAGTTGTTTAAAGATTTACTTGTTATTATTTCAGATATGTAAGTTTACCAGATAACTAAATTCTATATAACTGTAATATTATATAAGTACACATTATACATGCAATCTGTTTTAATGAGCCTGATTTTTATAAAGTCCAAATGAAAAATAAAAGTTATAAGAGCAAAGATATTATGACCTCCCAATAACAAACTGTGTTTTTCAAAGACGATCACAGCAATGTCCCCCATCTTGCATGCTCCTCTTACAATGCACTCTGACTCTCCTTCTATTGGGAAGTAAAGTAAGTCTGTTTCGAACAAGAGAGTATATGATAGTTACATTATTTGATTTCCTAGGCAAAATGTTATAAAAAGGAGATTCAGCTTTTACCTTGCTCACTAAAATACTCACACAGTAGCCCCGTTTTAAACAATCTCATTACCCTGAGGCCATAATGCTATAAAGAAGCCCCAACCAGCCCAGGTAAGAAAAAACGAATGTGAAGACATCCTTGGACTATATGAAGAGAAAAAGATTCCTGGCCCTTCTAGTCTTGGCTGTTTCACCCCAGGCACTGACTGCAGCCCTTAACCAGCTGTGACCCAAGTGACTTCTCCCATATTCATAACTTGCGAGGACAATGAAAAATAATTGATTGTTGTTTGTTACAATCTATAAGGCTTTGGGGTGATTGGGTAGGAGGCCATAAATAATTGAAATGTACTACAAAATAAGGAGCTCCAAGAATACTGGAAAGGCTAATAAGTGATCGAAAATAAAAAGCTGAGTGGGTGTTTGAAGGGAGGCAAAAGTTTTGGTGACAAACTCTCACCTTAATAATACTCATTGGAAATGAGGTGTTGAACAAGTTCCTGTCTATTTTAATAATAAACAGCAAACAGTAATATAGTACATTGATTTGGATTTACATCCAAACTAGTTTGATATGTGATAAACAAAAAAAAAACGGACTTACTTTTAGATTTCCTAAAATCATACTTTTGTCCTTTTTCAAAGCTAACTCGACTAGAGGAGCAAGCAGGTAAAATAAAGGGTAAGGTCTAATGCCCGGAAAGTCCCTTTAAAAGAGGTAACTGATTGCTCTCATGTAAGCACATGAACCCAGTAAGGCCAGAAAGTCCACATGTACAAAAAAAAGGTAAAAAATCAGTATTTTTATATAAACTCTCTAGATTTTTAAATGTTGGCTACAAATTAAATGTATTTTTGAAAATACTATATGATACCAGATTGTAACTCCTGCTCTGTTCCTTTCTGTAGTAAAGCTTAAATAGTCAAAATTAAATGTAAGATTGCTGATACCTAAATTATACAGAATAATGATTCTATCTTCTTAATCTTCTTTTCTATAGCAGTTAGAGTGAAATGGTAATAAGAAATAAACCCAAAACTGGAACTGTAAGTGGTAAACATTACAGATGCATCTCAGCATATTTAAAATTTTCACTCATTAGACCTAAAACAGATGGCAACATATTGGTAAAGTACAAACAATTCATTCTAGAAAATTAAATTTATAATGTAGACATATAAAACCAACATCTGTAGCTAAAGAATCGAATAACTCTTGGCACTTTCCAAATTCACTAGTACTTTCTTCATACTTCCATTCCTCATTTGCATCTGATTTCAATAACCAGAAATTGCCATTTAAAACCAACCAGAAATGCAGAAAATTATTTTTACTTTGAAAGTAAAGCATCTTCTAAAAACAACTGTTATTTTTATAGGAGAGACGCTATCTTTAATAACAGCATCAGCAAAGACCAACTGTACAGAAGGACATAGTATCTTTGAACAAAGTAAGTGTTTTTCTGGAAAAAAAATTTTAAACATATTTTTTAGCCCTAATGAGCTATGAAAACAGTTATCATTCTTTACATTTCACATAATTAGAGGTTAAAGTTTACACGTAAGATGCTACTCTGACAATTCTATTAGGAGGGATTAAATTAATATTCTACAGATAGAGCTAGTAGGTATACCAATATTTTTCAAAATGTGTTCTCTAAAAGAAATACATCCTAAATAGATCATTTAAACCTGACTGAACTATTCTTTCTTTCCTAATGACTGCTTTCACTTGTTTATAATGATATCTTAATTGTGAAAATTTTAAGAATTGTCTATAGTATCAAACAGTAATAATAAAATTTCTACAGAAGTGCCAAAGAAAATCTTCCCTTGCATTTATTCTAGCTCTGGCTATTTGGTTCAAGAATACCCAAGTTTCATTATAGAACTAGTATTTCCATTTCATCTGAATATTTTTATGGAAGGACTCAAAGCTCCAAGACTAACAAAATTTACTTTTAGACTCCCTTTCTAGTTTTAATTACTTCTAGTTTTAATATTAACAACCAATTGGGGTGGGGGTGGGGGGACACCTGTCAGAGAGCAAAAGTGCTTCACAGTTAGCAGTAACAAAACTTACAACATCAGATAATTGGACTCTATGCTAAAACTCACAATAACTTAGGCCAAAATCATCAGTAAAATAGTTTCAACCTGCCTAAGAGAACAGATATCTCTGGAACTAAAAATATGTTTCATAGCATGCTATCTAGATTGGACTAGTTAAGTTAGTTTTAGTATAGTCTCGCAACATTACAATAATGAATATTGTGAAATAGGTAGCACTTATTAAGGAGTTACTTACCAGTCGCTTTTCTAAGTACTTTACATATATTACCTCACGGAATCCTCTCAACAACACTATATTAATGGAGATACTACCACCATCCTTAAGATAACTCTACAAGAGAGGTTAACAGTCTGCCCAAGATCAAATGACAGAACTGCTAGTATTTGAAAACTTCACAGTCTGACTTCAGAGATCACATTCTCTACTTACCACTAATTATAAGGATTGATGCACTGAGAGCACATTCTCCTTAATCATACATGAAACCCCATGTGAGAAATTCCATTTATCTGGGGGTTGTGTGTGTGCATGTGTGTCTGTGTGACTGACAAATTTTCTCTTCCTGAAAGGACTCAGTACACCCTCCTCTCAATTTTATCACAAGGAAGCAGAGAGACAAACTAATAGGCCAATGTTTTATAACCTTTAACCTACCATAGGATCATGGGAGCTTGATATAAAAATGCACATCCAAACCCTAGAGATTTGGTTAAGTGTAACCCTGCATCTTGCGTCTTTAATAAGCCCTCCAGATGTTCCTGAAGCATCTAGGGTAGCACTTTGAAAAATACTGGTGTAGGCCCAAATGAGTGGCCAACCTGTATCCTATTAACAACATGCTCCAATTCATCATGACTCACTCCCTACCTCTTCTCATGGCCTTGTCTTCATAGTCTACTCCAGTATTTTCCCTGGTTCTGATTTTCATGTACATGTGGCTATTTTATATTTGTTTCTCCAAATATAGGCCATCTTAGATTCCTTGTGGAAGTTACAATACACATTTCTTTTAAATGAGGCCAATTCATGTGGCAGTTCAACACCTAAAACCAGTATACTAAATTCATAAGGAAAAAAGTCCTTTAGTCACCCACTAAGGCACTCAATATGCTATGTACACTGCACTTAACACTCCAAACAATTTAATGCCCTTAATGGAGCTTCACTGCATGCAAACTATTTTAATTTTGCAATAAGTAATGAACAGAACTCTTCTTCCATATATGATGGCTAGTGAAAATGGATGGTCCTTAAGTCAAACAAGCCCACAGAAATGCCTTTGAAAAATGTATATGCCATCATATAAAAAAATGAGATATTTTCTAAATATCTGGAATCCCAATGACTTTAGAAAAATAGAAAATATGGCAATAACAGGATCACAATTTTCACAGTTCTCCCAATTTAGAGATGCTTTGGCTCCCTGGGTCATGTGTTTAGTCTATTTCATTCATTTAAATTACCTTTCTGTCTTCTGTTGCCTCTTTAGTTTGTGTCCCATATAAACTGTGATATCAGAAAGAGAGGTTAAGAAGCTTTTTTGGTTGAAAATGATCTTAGTGTGGTCAAAGAATCACTGAAGGAAATTAGTTACAATACAGGTAGTATTCTAGAAATATCTTTAGTACTCATACTAACCTGACTTTCCCAAACCTTCTGACTTTTGAGGGAACCAAAGAGATCTTTTACCTTTGTAAAATACTACATACCCTCAATCCTGCACTGGCAACTTCCCCATTAACCTTTTGAAATGAAATGCTCTTAGAGTAGATGTACATGTTTAGCATAATAATGTGCCCCCCACCTTCCTCCTACCACTCCCATAAAAGCTAGTATTAAATCATGGTACATCTTAGAAGAGAAATGGTCATTCTTTTAACACTCAATAACATCGCTAAACTAAATCAAATTTTAACTAATAAGCTAATATTTTCTCCAACTGCATGTTTAAAAGACAATACTTCAATATCCTTAGTCTATCAATGGTGTCTAATAGATATCTCTCCTCTAGGAAGGCGCAGATCCTGTGTTTTTCACCATATCCAGATACTGAACTCTTATTTGCTTTACACTCGACCATTTAACATTCACCAAATAGAATATGCTAGTAACAGCTAATTTCATTACCTGAGCAAAAAGATGGAAATTCAGGCTCAATGTTTAATCATTTCAACTCATGTTAATCAGTCAAAATACAGCAATAAATGTGATTTCCACAAAGTAGTAGTGATACAAAAAACAGCAAATGCACACAAAATATAACTTGATTAGTTTGAGAATACCATTTTTCATAGCAATGACTTTAAATAGAAAAGAAGATCATCAATATTCCAGAGGACTAACTCCTAAGTAAAATTAAGAATAAAAGAGTGAAACTTTGTTAATTCATTATAGTAACTAATTTGAAGACAAAATTTAAATGTTAAAATTAACAAATTTATTGCTTCTTGGCCTTTTGGTTAAGATCAAGTGTAGTAAAATTAACAAATTTAAGGAATAAAAACTCAGAAAATAAGATTCTTTTAGATCTTGAAATGTATTATTGTCCCTTTTCTCTGCTACATTATCCTCCTTCACACTCTCCTCTAGGTGTAAGCAGTGTTTCCCTAGAATTCATCCTAATCTTTCTTCATAAAAAGGACAGTGTAAATAGTAGCTAAAGAGAAAATGTCCTTATTTCCTCCCTGCAACATTATATAGAAATTAATAATGTGAAGTGCTCTCTAAAGTATATCTAAGGGAGAAATAAAACTTTAACACAAGACGCTACTTAGGATGTTGAATTCCTCTTAATGAGATTTTAAACTCAACAGTTATCCATAGGTCAAATGTAGCTCAAAGACAGTTTTTTTTTGGAGCCCACAAAATGTTTTTTGTTTTGTTTTGTTTTGTTTTAATTGAACACTAACACCTTTTACGAAAGGCATACTGCCCTGTCATTCGTAAGAGCCAGAGCAATCTTACTGGGTCAAGATTGACCTTCTATACTCCTCCACACTATTTGAGCCCTGTAGGCGATGTTTCTCATTTCTTCACTTCAAGCAACCAAAAGAAACTGAGGAAGAAGAATCATCTGTTCAAATATTCTCTAGTTCAGGATGATCGGGTGATTACATCCTACAATATTATCTTCTATGCTAACACAAGAAAAAATGTAGACAAAAATTGAAGGACTGTGCTTTTCTCACATACATGCTGAGGAAGCCCAGAACAACTAACTGTGACAGGGCTTTTGTTTTTAATGCATTTATGTGCAGATACTTGAGAAATCTTCAATAAGCATTCTTGTATTCCCAAAGCGCAGTAAGTCTGTGTACATTTATTCAAAAGCTCACTCTTCTTCACTTTTTGTTGTCACTGTTGCTTCAAAATAGCAAAATAAAGATATGTTACTTGCTGGTTAAAAAAGGGGCAATCCTAGATATCTCATATCTTATGACAATGTACATAATTATTCCAATTATTAATTTAAAATTCCAAGCAAGAAATAGTGTACTAGAACACAAAGTAGAAGAGACAAGCACTTATGAAATATATTTAAATACATTAAAAGCAGCTCTGTCAATAGCAATGAGGTACTATATGGCCCTCTAGTGTTCAATGAAATAAGATGAATTCTCAAGGATGAATTCTCAAGTAATCAATTCTTATATATTTGATATTTCATAGTGAAAAATAATACTTTCTCTGATTTACTAAGTATGCTAACCAGGTTCATGTACGACTTCTACAAAAATCTAAATATATTGTTATCTTCTGTGGCTTTCTTTCCCTGTGCCTTCTTTTGAACTACTATCCAAATTGAGAGTGTCTACTGAAAGAATTCTAAAATGTTTTTAAAGTTTTATAATTTAATAAAACCCCAATCCTAAACGGGGAAAAAACAGCATTTCTCAATTAAAACTAAACAATATGAAATTTAAGGCAATTTTCAAAAAGAAACAAAAATAATAGTATCAACTCGTTTTTTCTCTTTATCATAATTTATAGATAATAGAGATTCGTTACAGCAACCAAAGCAATGGAGTACATGAAAGTTTTGTCCCCCAGAAGAAAGATCAAAGATGAAATTGAGACTTTAGGAGAAGAGTCAAAGTAAAAAGTATACTCACAAGCACTAGAGAATCTTGTTAATAAGACTCTTAAGATTGTAATCACTGGTGAAAAGGTTTAAAATTGGTATTATTGTCTACATTAAAGTTGGTAAAACATTGCTTTCAGAATGGATCTAAGTTTTTAAAATATTTTTTATATTTATGGTTTACATAGTGCAGATTTAGAAGAGGATGGGGGATGCTATAAGAGCAAGATCTAAATTATGCTCCCACCTCTGTCATTCACTTCCTTAAGCAAATAATATTTGTAAGTTAAAACTTTAGAAACTACAAAAAGATTTTGTGAGGTTCCTGTACTTAGCATCAAGATTAATCTTCCAAATGTCAAGGAAAGGTAAGTTGCCTATGGCATGGCATGGAAATGCTGCAAACAACCCTCCAAAGTACCACTTAGCCATCAATAGGCATTAAAAAACAGGATATAAACAGAAAATTGAAACAAATTTCCTGACCTAAACCCCTACAGATAGTTCAAATGTATTCAAACACTCAATAAGAGAGGCTCTACACTTATTTCTAAAATTTCTGCCACTGTTCAAAAAAGTTAAGACTACTTATTTTCACTTCTTTACAGCTTCCCCAAAATGGTCTGCTTCTACTTATCTTTTAGGTCTCAATCTAGCTTTCATTTCCTCACTGGAAATCACTGATGGAATTATTTGAGTATGATACATATGAACTGAGAACTACAAAACTGGGAGGGACGATGAAAATGCTAGAAGGCAGAATCTTAATACAAACTAATCTTAGTAAGGAGGAATTTGGTAAGAAAGGAGCCCAAATGGAAGCTGGGTGAGGATGGAGGCTCAATGTTAAATAACAACAAAAAATCTAATAGGGACAAATTTAAAGTCTTGCACTTAGGTTCAAAGACATTCACATTAAGTGCAATACACTTAAACCAGACTATGTTTGTAAAAACTCTCACTCATTGTTGGTGGGAATACAAAATGGTTTAGGCACTCTCGGAGACAGTTTGCCAGTTTCTTACAAAATTAAACATACTCTTATCAACAATCATGACCCAACAACTACACTCACTGGTACTTACCAAAAGGAGCTGAAAGCTTATGCCTACACAAAAATCTACACACAGATGTTGCAAGAAGCCAGAATGCAAAATAGTGCATACTCTGACCCTAGCTATGCACAATACGTATCCGCGTAGTCAAAGACTGGCAAGTAACATATAAAAATGGATGCACTAATTATCTATTGACAAATTATTAGATATCAGGGTGCCTTATACATGAATTACGTTATTAGGAATAGGACGAAGGTAGAAAAACAATTTTAATACAATCTTTTATGTGCCATAATAAATATACCATGGGAACAGAGACAAAGTTGTGACAAGTTTGGAGGACATGAAAACAGATGTTAAGGTGCTGGCTTTAAGGGTTATTCCACAGTCCACCTCCTTCTAAAATTATTAATATTCTTTCATTAAATTTTCAAATTTTAACAAAAGTACAACCTGAACCCAAAATGAAATCTGGGTTCAAATCCTAGCTCCATTACTTAATGAGCTGACTGCCCATTGACAAATGACTTAATCTCTCTTCACTTGTTTCTCCTCTTTGATGTAGGGATGAAAATTAGAACCTACATACACAAGATTTTTCAGATTAAATGAGATTTTATATATATACATATAATGTGTATATATAACAGTGTCCTGGCACATAGTAAATAGTGTTCAATAAATGACATTATCATTGTTACTGATATCATCATTATCAATACTGTCCTACGTTTTAATTATGAAGTTCAGAATAACAACAGGTGAGTGCCTGGCTCTACTGTACCTAGGCAGCACTATGCTGACTACAGGACACAACACTTCAAAAGTAATTTGTCCAAAGAAGGACAACCAGGATGGTGATTGTGGAAAATGTGCTGATGGCATTTGATCTGGAGAAAAGATTATGGATGAATATGACTGCAATCTTCTCCTATAAGAAGAACTATCATGTATTAGATAGAAGAATAAGGACCATAGAAGAATACTAGATGTCAACATAAAGAAATGTCTAAAAAATAATTTGTTACTTCACACTGTAGTATACTCTAGTCATGACTTCATTTTCAAGCCTGACTCTATTAATAAAGTAGCTGGGCACAGGTTTGGAACCTGTGATCTCAAAGGTCCCCTCCAATTCGGATTCTATCTCAGGAATCTTAAAATTAGCATGCAAAACCTAAGCAGTTTATATGTACTAACTAATTTGAAGAAATGGGAGGTTGGGAATGGAAGTGGGGACGAAAACACTGGTGGCTTCCTAGTAAAGTGCTTTAGAATTGTATTTTAAAAGACAGACTGAAACTGCCCACAGAAAGATTTTAAAATTAAAGATAGTCATGTTTCATGGAAAGCCAAAAGTGCTATCAAGGCCACTTTAGGTAAGTCTAAAGAAACCACATGTTAAATAAATGTCTTAAAAATAAGGAAAGATACCACCATGCTAACAATTACTCTTATAATAGTGTGGCAAGTGACCTTAGAGAACTGCCACGTGGCACTTAAGTCCTAAAGGTGTGAAGAAGTGGTTATGCAAAGAACTCTTAAAAAGTTCATTGCTTTTTCCACTATATTCTGCTGCATTTTCATGAAAAGATCATTATATAATGCTCTTCCTTGTGAGGGATGTCTTTCTATCCAATTTTCCATTAGAGTGTTATACATTATGGAAGTTACCAAAAAAAAAAAAAAAAAAAAACTAAGTAGAGTAAGAATTTATTTATAGCAGATATAAGTCTTTTCCCCCAATAATAGTAAGCTTGGGAAATTCTGAAAAGTATATGAAAAAAAAAGTAGAAATAATGCAACCACATTCAGCGATAACATTTGGTTTAATTTTTTCTGAACTTTTCTCACGCATATATATAAATGTACGTTTGCTTTATATTACATACATAGTTTTGAGTTCTACATATTTAGTAAACATTATGTATGTAATCCCTTTCCTATTATTAAATTTTCTTTAAAACTCCAGTTTTCAATGTAGTATGAGTTACTTTCAATTGATTTCTGCATCTTAGTAACGAAATTCTTAAACTGAGATTTTAACTTCTCCTCAGAGAAGTCTTACTCTAGAACTGCTAACTGGATTATAATATTCCTCAACGTAACTATCTTGATATTGAATATTTGACTTTTAAATTAAACTTAAATGGCATATCTATTCATTATTTATAGCCTAGCTTGGGTACATCTTAAGAGCTGAAATAAGAATTATTCACATTACGATTTGCAAATCTTCAACTCTCAACCTGAACCAGCACTAGGGACAAACATATCAAATTTCTTCTGTTCAGAAATATAAAAGAATTAAATGTAAATTCAAGATAAAACTCACAAAAACGTCAAGGTAATACCAAATGAACTGTGCAATGTAGAGAACAAACAATGCGTTCAAGGAATTGAATTTTATAATTCTAAGAAGGTATAAATAGAGATGCAGAATTTAGCCTTGGTTTAAAAGGCTCTGGCTAGCTGGAGGGGAGCGAAATCATTAAAATCAAGTAGAACATGGAGATGAAATCAGGTTGAAAGAAACTATGGTTAAAATAATGAAAGACTTCGACGTCCACTTATGAATTTGGCCTCATCAGTGGGAAATAGGGCACCAGATATTTAGGTTGAGGTTACAGATCTATACAAAAGGAAAGATCCATTTAAAAAACTCATCTTGACATTCACACTGACAACTCATTGTCAAGGACATGACATTATAGCCTAATGCAAACAGAAATCTAAGCAAAGATGCTCCTAACATTTTAAAACATTAAAACATTGGCTTTCCAATTTTTATCTTACACATCTGGGGGTAAGAAAATGGAAGTCAAGTCTGTTAAACTTTCAGTAGACCAATAGGCTCAGATGAAAAGAAAAAGTCAAACCATTTTCCACCAAATGACCAGAGGATCAGGATATTAGTAAAGATTGTAAATATGGAGAGGAGAATAAAAAATTGATATGAAGAAAGAAACAGTAGTTTTAAGTGAACCATTTAAAGGTGATGATGCCCAGTAGACAAAAACACAGACGTGAGACTAGGGAGAATGACGGGAGTTTAAGATAATTTTAGAGCTGTCTACCAAAGTTAAAACGAAACCCATCATGACATATTCCTTTATTCTCTTCACACCATCATCCCTATCATCAACAAAAACAACATTGGTACAGAGTAGGTCACTGTAATTACACACTTATCAAACAATTTGCCTCAGGAACGTTTTGGGGATAACTATTTGTGGTATCTGTGGATATATCAGAGAAATTAATCATCTGCATAAAGCATGAACCAATGAAACACTAAAATTTTTTTTAATTCTCTATTCTGTGGGAAGACCACTTTTTGGTCTAAAATAAAAACTGATAAATCAAAATAATCTTTAATTGCTTGCAGTGAACCAGATTTAAACATGACCAACATTTTGAGCTACTGTGATTTAAAATAATGTTAACAAACATTTTTAAAACTACACTAATAGGAATTAATTCAAAACTGACCATAAAATAAAATTCACTTTGGCATTCAATTGTAAGATTCACCACGCATTTAAACAGACAAACATCTTACAAAAAGAAAGTTTACAGAAACTGACTTATATTCTAAAAAAAGGAAATGGTATATATCTATCAGCTGGGAAGATCTGTAAATAGCATCCCTTTGAAAATTTATGTCCCATTTTTGTTTTTATTAGAGATAGGCCTAGCTTATTATTGTATGCTCCTAATTTACCTGTGTACCCTTTAAAAGTATATATATTTTTCTCTATATCTTTTTCCACTAGAGGGTGATATAATGAATGAAGTCTAAAGCTCGTAAAAAAAATACATAGATAAATTGATGTCTGCTGTGGAGAATGAAGTGTTCTGTGAGTTCAAGGGTAAGGGATAGGAAACAGAGAGACAAAATACGGTTGCAGGCCTACATCTGCAAACTACCCGAGTGTTCCAGGCACTATGCTACTTGCTTTACATGTTATTTCACCTAATTTTTACAAAAACTATAAGAAGTAAGTATTATATAGTCTTATTTTACAAATAAAGAAACAGTTCACTGAGATTACTTATCTAAAGGCAAATCAGAATTCAAACTCAAATCTAAAAAGCTTGTATCACTCTGTCATGTTAGGGGGAAATCCATCTTATCCAATGTGGCTCATTTTCTCCACTTCCTTGTCCAAAACTGGGTTAAACTGAGCTGGGTGAATGTTTCTAGTCTGTCCTCCTTCATGAAGGTAGGAGACATGACTATCCATTGGGCTATGTTTTTTAGTGGATGTTATAAGATGACTGCCTTACATAGCACTTTTATTCTCTGGACGTGTCTACATCTAACAAAATTTCAACTTAAGCCCTTTGTCTTGCAAGAACCAGACAAGACCTGGGCCCTTCCTGGAGCAGCCAACACTGTCTCGGTCTCTACTTGATGTCAGATGTTAGCCACATTGCCCTACAAAGTTTCCCAGTCGCTCTGTTTCAAGAGAGTGGCTGGAGGATGCTGGACTAGAAATAATAAACAATTACTTCTTAAAAGAATTTTTAAAATTATTTAGTTTTAGGATGGGAAAAAAAGGCTAATTTAAGGTAGAAATGAAGTTTTGTGAGAACAGATGGAAGGCACTTAAACAGAAATGAAGGAAGCAGAAATCAGTGCTCAAACATGTTTATGTTTCTCTTTAGGAAAAGGTGAGGAGGATACAAGACCTGGTATAAGGGTGACCTCATTTGATTTTCCTTTTAGTAGAAAATGAGCTGTTACTCTGCATTAAACATACAAAATGAGTCTTAAATATGAGTTGGGCCTCCGTTCAAAAAATAAGTTTTATTTTGTTATTGTTTTGTTTTTAATATGACACAGGAAGTTAAAATCAAAGAATGAGCATTCCTATCTGGGGAAGCAAAATGACTTTAGAATTTGCAGGCAAACTGATCAAATTGATAGAAATAGCCATCGCACAACCCTTGTTCAGAAACATATCTGATGGACACTAGAGAGGGTAATATCTGATATCGAGTCCCAAATTTCACTGTCATATCTTCCTGTTAGAACTTTAGCCTCGAGCTCTCATATCTTCAATAGTGTTTGTTAAATACACAGAGAAAAGCACTTAACTGAGCTCTCAGGGCTTTCCAAAGGATAGCTCTGGTGACTTCAAATGTGACATGGCATACGTAGTCTAGAACCTAAACAGACTTGTAGTTCTGCTGAAAGTCTTTAGTAATGTTTGCCAAATTCTACCAGAGGGGGCAGCATGGCACACGGAAAGAAAAGGGTTCTTTTGAAATTAGGCAGATCTAGATTAAATTTCCGGTCACAGTGATGCAACAAGTGAGGTGAATCATTTTGTCTCTCTGTAATCTCTGCTTATTTACTGTCATAGGAATTGGTAAACAGTATGGGCTTAATAATCACCAATTCTTGACTGATACTACCCTTGACTTTAAACATTAAGACAGTCTGGGATTTCTAATGTATTTTATTTGCATAGGCTCCCAGAAGAACATGTCTTTGGTGACTACAGAAAAAAGAAAAACACTGTCCTAAGAGTTTTGATAGTTTTCAACATACTTTCAAAGAAAAGACCAAAGTAAGGAAGGACCAAAAATGATTTTTTTCATTAATGTCATTTTTGCATATAGTGCATATTCAGGAATGACAATTAAGTAAGTCTAGCTGCCCACAGGGGATGCTTAAGAAACTGCCAAAAATAACACTAGAAGATATGTTGGGTAAAACTATAGAAGGTTAATCCTATATTAACATTTAAAAATTTTAAAGATTATTATACCTCTACTCTTCTCAAAAGTCAGTTTAAGAGGACTTGAAACTGTGGCCTAGGATAATGTTTGCAGAAGTGTCTTACATGTATAATGATCAAGAATTTAAAACAGCTCCAAAATAAAGTATTTGAAATAATGAGTTCTTCTCTATTTACTGAACTAAATACATTTATATACATGATTAACATTTTCTTTTTAAGTGACATTTTTCAAAAGGTGTTGAAAAAGTAAAGTACTCTGGGAATGATCCTGAAGACAAGTTTCAGGAATGGACAGAAACAATAACAGGCCAATTTCAGATTGAAATCCACCTTCATAGAGGGCATCACTGCCTTGAAAATCAAATGGTTTTATATTCTTCTTGCCATATTTATAAAGAGAAATGACCTCAAAATAAGTATATCAAAAACATGTACACATATACATACGTGTATGTGTAGGTAAACACACAAACGCACACACACATCTACCCCTGGTGCTATCAGTACTCAGTCCACGCCTGGGGCCTTTAGGGACAATACTATCATTTGTGTTCACAACTCAGGAGCCACCAAGGAAAAGTGACTTGAATTCCATATAGTTTGTTTTTAAGGAGGTAACTATACAACTATATATCAGACATATCTAAAAGTTCTATTTATGATTTCATCTTGAAGGCAAAAAAAAGCACCATCAAACCTGTATGCTGGAACTTTTCATACCAAACATGACAATGACTTCTTTTGAAGAAAGGTCTGTTGGCTTTCTTGTCTTTGAAATGTCTCAGAAGTCATTGATTCAGCAAGGTTGTTTTGATTAATTTTCTTAAATAAAATAATGCAATTAAACACTAAACCCCCATTCACCCAACTGAACCCTCAGAAAAAAAGAGGAGAGATATAAACTCCCTCTTCTCATCTAGTCCGAGGGAGATGGGGACAGAAGCTGGGTACACAGCTCTGTAAAGGTCTGCACCTTATCAACAAAGCAGGGCCACAGGTGCTGGGAGTGTTAGAGTCATGTGGCTGAGATTCCAGCTGCTGCTTCAGCACCTGGGGAGGGGGTGACAAAATGGATGAAAACTGCAAAAGGAACCACTTTAAGCCAGTTCCTTCTTTGGTCAAACCAACTAAATAAAATATAAACTAAAGATAGGCTAGGGAAATTAAGGATAAACATGTTTTAGAAAAAGTTTACATTTCACATGCTGAAGCAAAAATGATATAGCAATTCAGGTATTGGGCCAAGTGTCTAAGATATTTCATTCAAGGTCAAATTAGGTTAAAGGAGAGAATGTTAAATTTGTTTGTACATTGTTTATGGGCTAAATCAATGATTCACCATAAAATTTAAAAATAACTAAATAGGAGTCAAAAGGATAAATTGAACATTAAAATTTATTTTAATGCCTCTAAAATAAGCTATCATCCAAATTAGAATGTTTCTTTCAAATAATTATTTAACTCATAAGTCTACATAAATATTCATGATTTTTACCTAATTTTCAAATGATTAAGAACCAGAAAACATGCAAACAAAGATCTTCGGCCAAGAAACCTGAGGGGGGTGGGGTGGGATAGGATAGAAACTGTTACATATCTCATTCATCCTGAGTATAATTCTTTTTACTTTCTCTCTTCTTTGAATAGGCCATTACATAGCAATACTGCCTAAAATACTGATTAAAATAAATTCTAACTCCAGCAAAAAGGGCATGATGCCATGTTAAATTTCCTGTGATAGCATCAAAATACAGAGAAGATAAAATTCAATGGAGAGGAGAAGTTAGCACTTACGTGATTTAGGAGCTAGTCAACAAGACCAAGGTATGTAAAGAAAACTATTTCCAACTTTAGTTATGATCATGAGTGGGGGGTGGGGGTGCATATTCTTTACAACTTAAAATTTTATTATGGAAAACTTTAAACATATTTCAAAAAATATACAGAATACCTATGAACACTCATGTCCCTATAATTTCAACAACTGGCAATTTATGGTCAATCTACAGCCTCCATTTTCTCCCCTGCTGAAGCAAAGCCCAGACACAATAACATTTCATTTTGACTATAATTTGACGGAGGGAGGCAGGGAGATGGGGGAGAATACAATAGAAAGATTGAATAGTAAGAGAAATAATGCTACTTCTTTCTCTCCATAGTCCCTGCCCCTTGCCATGACCATAATTTTAAGTGATATAGTATCCAGGAACATTTTAAGGAAAAGTCCACATGCCACTTGAAAGAACAAAATATGGCAAAAACAAATTTACTGCAGCGGCCCAATCACGTCCTTGTTCCAGTTCAGATAGACTCTTACATTTCAGCACCTCCCTGCCTATCCAGCAGCAAAGATAATAAATACTGGGAAGCAATGACAGTATGACTTATCAGTATTTCTATCTCTAATATTTTCTAATACCTCTGTAAAACAAAAATTAATTCACATTATTATTACATATCTAATAATTTTGCAATAATACAAATACTGTGAGAAAAGTTTTATTACAATTAATATGGATATGTAAAATATCTCAAGTGCACAGCAGACAAATATACTCACTTTTGTTGTCTTTGTATAGAATGGGGAGGAGAGTTGGTGAATAGGCAGGTCCACGATACTACTGGAGTTTGTGACACTGTTACTAAGTGTATGTTCATCTTCCCTGCTACTGTCATCAGACTGATCAAAATCATCACTCTCCTGGTCCATTTCCTCTTCTTCTTCATCCTCCTCATCTTGTTCCCCAGCATGTTCTTCGTCTTCCTCTGGTTCTTCTTGGTTTCCTGAGGAGTCCTCATCTACTGAAATAAATCGATTATTGTTTTCTTCCAGTTGTCCTTGCTGGGAATCATTTTGGTCTCTGGGTCTAGGTTCTGCTCCAACGACTTCACCATTCCTCACAGTGTGTTCCTCCTCTTGTTGTCTTTGCTGCTGCTGCTGCTGCTGCTCCTCCTCCTCTACCACACGATTCATCTGTTCCTCATCTGCCTGGCTTGAGGACGGGTTACCTCTCAGAGAGCCTCCAGTTCGTCGTCTTTTGCTGCCCACAGAGAGCAGTTCCTGATTCATTTCCAAAAGCCAGCTTGCCACTTCTTGGACCTTGGCTAGACTATCAGAAGATGCAAAGGTTTTCACATTCTGTAGGGAAACATGGAGGGGGACAAAAAAGGTTTGTACAATCTACATTACCTTCTACTTTCATGTTTTATGTCTATATTCCAAATTTCATTAAAGATTATAGAAAGTATTTGGTGACACTGAGAAATTAAGATATTCTTTCAGAAACAATATAGGTTTAAACTATAAAAGTTATAAGACTTTATAAAGACATATACAAAAATTCTGTTATCAACTTTATTTTAATCTCCTTAATTTTAGAATGAAGCTTTAGTTGTTTTGACCAATAAAAACAATTTAAAATTTTAGATTAGTAGTTCATAAAACTATATTGTTTGTAAAATTTCCACCAAATGTTAAGTAGTATATTACAAAAAAAAACTTTCTAATCCTCAGTTAAGTTCAGGAAATGCTGAGTAAACCAAGTTAAAAAGGCTTTTTTACCCTAGGAATTTCCCGAACTTCTCTAATCACAGAACCTTTTTCTTTCAATTCAGTTTTCTGAAAAGTACCACATAGAATTACTACGAGTTTCACTTTTACAAGAAATATAAATCAACTAGATAGCAAATAAACAAACTAACAACAAAAAAACACTTTTTTTAATGAGAAAAAAGTTCATAAGATCATACCCTCTGACCCAGTAACTCCACTTCTGGCAATCAATCTATCCTAAGAAGTAATCCTAAAACAAACAAATAAAAAATTATGCAGAAGATGCTCACTGCAGCTTTATCCACAAAAACAAAAAATAAAAATAAATGTAAATAAAAATAATCAAAACCTAAATGTCCATGATGAAGGAATCCATGAAATAGGATACATACAATATAATCCCTAAACATGATTTTCCATTCAGAAAAATTGTAAAAACATGGATGTTTATATTATACTATGCCAAGAGTGAAATGCAGGAAATTATATGATCACAGCATGATTTTTAAACTGCATAAAGACTAAAAGACAATATACCAAAATTTAAACTTCATTCAGGCAATGGCATTATATGGTGTTTTAAATTTATTTTTAACATTATATCCCAAATTTTATATATCAAGCATATTTACTTCAATATTTTTTAATGCAAGCTCTAAAATTTGGTCTGACAGAATCTTTTCATAATGTTTATTCTTAAATTTCATTCTTTGCAGATATCTATATGGACATATTCAAGGTTATATTAAAATGTCAAATCATTACACAAGTTCATCTTTTAAAAATATCTTTTAGATTTACAGGATATAAGAAATACACACCCTAAGAGTAACTATATTATTTCACAATGGTCTTTAGATAAAAGTATTATCTACTTTTCCAACCCTGGCCACTAGATGATTAATCCTCTAAGTTCCACAGTTCTCACTGCAACCTTTGAAATGGGATCAAAAGAGTCTGAAAAAATTGTTTTAAAATAGCAATATTTCATTTTCTATAATCTATACTCTCTAAGAAATAAGCAGTAGTGGAGGTGGGGTCTTTAATTCTAATTACACTAGAAACATTAAGTGTAGAAAGAGAAGAGTTCCAAAAATTGAGCCCTGAGGAACTGCAACATTCTGAAAGAAAGAAGAACCAGCAAAGATGACTACAAAGAAATACAAGGAATGAGTGGTTTTCTTGATGCCCATAAAGACAGCGTATCCAGGAGGACAAAGCAAATAATGACAACCACTGCTGATAGATAAAGGATGAAGAAAAAAAACTGACCATTGGATTCAGCAACACAAATGTCACTAAGAATGGGAGCAATTTTTTGTAGTTGAAGTCTGATTAAAGGAGATTTAAGAGACTGGGGAAAGAGAATAGAAATGGTCAACATGGAAAGATTAGAAGTTGGCTGCAAAAGCAAACAAAAAAGTGGTATTGGTAGAAAAAATGGGGTCAAGAGATGATTTTTGATTCTTTAAGACTGGAGAACTAGTGGCATATCTGTATAATCACAAGAATGATCTAATATAAAACAAAAGGTTGACAAAGTTAGCAAGAAACAAGAAATGGTGAAGTGGTGTCCTTAAGTAGTTAAAAGGAGATGAGAAAGAATTCAAAAGTGGAAGAACTTCATTTATGTTAATAAATGGAAAAGCAGAGAGGTATTATAGGTACTTTTAATTTATTTCGTTTTACCATATTGCTTAATGTGGAAACAGCTAGAAGTAGGTGGATTTTCATAGTGGTGGGAGTTTTTGGAAGTTCTCTTCTCATTCCTTTTTTTTTTTTTTTTAAGTATTAAAGTAGGAAGCAAGGTCATCTGCTATGAGTAATTCTGGAAGAAATATTAGAAATTTGAAGAGAGAGGTATGAAATAGTCCTTTAAGGAGAGTGAAAGGGAGCTTTCCTTAGTGAAAGTGATTTTGATGATCATATGTAATCAATAAACTATGAAGCAATATATATATTAAATGTGGTTTTTAAAAGTCAAGTGGTTCTCTACAGCTATGCCACCCTGAACAAGCATGATTCATCTGATCTTGGAAGCTAAGCAGGGTTGAGCCTGGTTAGTACTTGGATGGGAGACCACCTAGGAAGATCAGGTGCTGTAGGCGTAAAAAATAAAAAAAATAAGGGATTGTAAGCTGACCAGGTCCTTGTAATCTGTGAGGTCAACCAAGGGTTGCCTCGCCCACCCCCGCTCCCCAAACGTCAGGTGGCTCTTCTTTAAATCTCAGGCAAGCACAATACAAAATTTCTGTTTGAAGTGGAATGAAACCATCAAATCTAAATAACTATAACAGTTTTGAACGAAGGTAGAAACTCGAGTTCCTTAGAAAAAACATATTAAATATATCCATTGTTTTCAGAAAATAAACTCCAGAAAATAAAGGTCATCAAAATGGAAATATAGGAAATATATGTCAAAGACAAACTGAAAACATCACAGGAAAACAGTTTAAAAATAATATGTTGAAAAACACTGACCTAAATCACAAATGAATATGTATATGTAGCATCTCCATGTATACAAAAGTAAATCTGTTACACACAGATTTTCTTCAAAGAAAGAATCAAAATCTTGCTTTAGTAACTGTATCTAATGCTAGATGTCCTAAGACTATACTAACAAGAATATGTTCCACTTGCATGTTTATGCATAAAACAGAATGAAATCAGAGACATTGCCTGTGACAATGTAGACCCCAAGCATATTGCCCTTTGTGTGCCCAACCTAAACAGGCATATTTTTACAAGATTAAAACGGGTTTAGCTTACAAAGTGAAAAGATGAGAGAACAAAGGTTATTAAACAAGTCATAAAGAATAGCAGCCCATCCTCCAAAAAAGAGAGTTTATGACTGGCATTTCTAAAATAGCACCAGAATTGGGCATCAGTGAATAGTTGTTACCAATTATGAATATTAAAAATTGAAATCATTGTGTAAATTTAATGTCATATTGGGGGAAACAGAAAAAAAAGTGTCCTAATTTAAGCAAATAAAGTTAACTGACTCATATTTACAGTGTGACACGTAAATGGCTTTCAAATAATACAGATTCTTATAGACAGACTTGATCAAAATTGTAAATCCAAGGAGAAGAATCAGATTTAAAGCACAGCTAATATAAACAATAACAGAGAAAAGTCAATGACAAGAATTCCAGATAGACATATTGTGGGCATGGAAATGAGACTGAATGAATATACAGGAACTAGGGGAAATTTCTGATTTTCTGTTGGTATTAATAAATTTAAAATTAAACAAAACACAGCATTTCTTAAAAATTAGTTCTAATAATAACATATTAAGTAAGCTAATGACCTAATTAAAATAATATCTATCCAATAATTAATAGAAAATCAGAATCAAATACTAAATAGTTTTAAGGTAGGAAAATACCTTTTTAAAAATAGTTTACAAAACCTCATATTAAAAAAGACAAATTAAGCACCCATGATCTAAAAATTCAAACTGCCATACAGAAAAATTAATAAAGTATTATCAGAATAACGAATATTTTTGTTTTTTAAAATTATAATTCTAAACTTTTTAAGAGAAAAATTTTGTATAATTTTGGATACTGTGTCATATGAAATACAAATATGAATAAACAGAATCCTAAAAAATAAAACCCAGTGTAAAATTCCAGGATGATCTTTTATTTCTTCTTTCCAATAAAAGTATATAATATCAAGATACATCAAATATGTAACATGTTTTTATCAATAACTAGTGAGCCTGCACAGAAGTCAATAAAATAAAATCTGATGGCTAATATATTGACAATAAATTGTACAATTTCCTTGAAAATTAGGCATAATGAGAATGAAAACAATTCAGAGTCAGGAATAATATGATAAAAGAAAAACACAGAAATTTTGAATTTTCACTTCACTGACAAGGCAATTGAGTCTCAAAGAGATTAAGTAAATTGTTCAAGATTGTTAGCTTCAAGCAAAGCTGGGACCAGAAAATGACACTCAACAGAGTTTTCTTTTATGTGCTTCCGTCTACATAACTACATATGACAAAACCCTAAAAGAATATTATTCTCTAACATTGATATTGCCTTCTTTTCCAAAACCAGAAGCACTACAATGCTTAAAGCTTATTACTCTAAAACAAATATTTACTGAACATCCAGTATGTTTCAAACATATTAATTTTCTAAAGGATAAAACTTCGAAATGTTTCTTTAAAAGTTAATCAATGGCTTTTGAGCTGACCAGAACCCACAGTAAAATTAGATTTTACACTATAACTCTGCATGCATGTATTTAAACAGACCTAAAACAATGATTTCAGAGAGAGGGAATTGTGAAATGTCTCAGATACCTAAAGTGTCTATAAATCAACACCCTTAATTAAACACAGTCTATTCTCATTATTTATGGTAATTGTGTTCTATAAAGTCGCCACAGATCCTGAACCACTGTTCCTAGAAGGAACACAAGGTTAAGGTCCTGTAAGCCTCTGGTCACAACGTTCTTGCTGACTGATCAATACATAATCTTTTCCTGTGTGGGTTTCTACTTAAAGACATGCTGTTTGATACATATTTCTCATTCGATAACGCTGAACTCACAGTCAACAGTACCATACAACTCATGCCTGAACGAAGGTCATGTTCTCCATAAGGTAATCATAACACTAGACAGCACCTCAGCCATTTTAAACAGTAAAATCACCAAAAAATAAAATCTTTCAGTAAAAATTGTTTCACTAAATAGACTAGGAAAAGGACACTTGTATATAGTATAAGAATTGAAACAAGCAGGCAGTGTCACCTAGTTTGACCTCAGCTGGGAATATGAGTGTAATAAGGTAACTCAAATTTTCTCACCCTTGTGCATGTGCATGTCCATAAATGACTGTGAAAGGATCACAAGTATTGGTGTTAAAAATAAATTTTAGTGAGTCATGAATTCATAAATACAGAATCCACAAATGATTAGGATGGACTATATCTACTTTATCTAAATCCTCTAGACAGAGCACTGTTTGCAATGCAGAAATCACACAGTACTTACTCTGAGATACCAATGCAGAAGCCACAGCTATTGTTATGGTTCTGGTAACCTAACAAAGGATGAATAATTAGAGAAACTAAAAGCTCCGATATAAATATTCAACAATAAAATTTTTAAATAAATCAAAAATTCAGATGGCCCATATTAAATAAAATTGGACTTCGTATAAAGTTATCACAGGAGGAAAACAAGCAGGTGGGGTTTCACTTGTTCTTATGTAAGTGGGGAGAACAGCATTATTCTTGGCGGGTCTTTCACTGTGGTATGAAGTCCAGAGAGGCCATAAGTTAAGAGTACTTAAAGGAAGAGATGCTTACAGTCAGCTCCATCCCAAGATGAAGAAATATAATAATTTTGCTCTTCAAAAAATTCAAAATTAAAATTATTTAAATAAAACAAAACTACTCCATCATTTTCCCCAAGTCCCAGAAAATACAGGGTAACTTTTTGGTGATTTCACCTGTTCATTCAGTGGACTGCGGACCTAATTTCAGTGCTTTATTTTATTTTTTTTTAACTAGTTCTTCACAAACCTTGCTTTTCAAAAGATTTTTGAATCTCTAAAACCAAACAGATTGCTCATGTTAGAATGCTTAAAGGAACCAAAGTGGGCACAGTAAACATGTTAAACGAACTGAGCTCTGAAAGCTTGTCTCAGATTAAACTAGATTGGGAGTCTCAAACCTTACAATCACAGGAGACACTGAGGAATTCTGATTATACTAATAAAGCAAGGGGTGACTTGTTTTATTGCTAAATTGCCCAAAGCCTCCCAACAACTGCAACATTAACATTTTTGGAAGTTATATGACAGGCAAGATCCATTAGGCTTGAGCTACATAGTCATTTAAGAAGCTTTAAGTTGTAGATGACAGGAAAAGAAACCACACTCATCATTGGGAGGAAAACTCAAAGCTTGCAATCATATTCTGCAAACAGTTTAAGATTTTTACTAAATCCTAAAAGAGCCTCTCTAAACACCAGGAGTCCTCTTCTGGCCACACTGCTTTACTAAATAACACTCTGACTTCATATTGTAGTTTTCTATGCTCCAAATTAACAATTTATTTGTTAATTACTATGGTCAAAATGATTAATAGTAAGTGTCCGGAACACATGATAAAGTCAGTCAAATCAGCCTGCTACTCAAATTCCACCAAAAGCCTTCCATCTTCCTTAGAATAAAAGGTTTTTGGTTTTTTTGGGTTTTTTTTATGGTTACCTGCTAGGTCCTATAAGACTTACACACATCCCATCATTCTGAGTTCATGTTCTACTATTCTCTTTTTCACTATGCTCCACTCTTTCTGTCCTAGTTCTTTCTTAAAGGGGAAAACACCCTGCTACTTCAGAGCCTTTGCACTGGCTATGCCCTCTGCCTAAATGTTCTCCCTCAAATTATCTGCGTGGTTCTTCCTACTACTTCCTTCAGGACTCTTTCAAATACCTCCTAATCATTGACACTAACCACCCTATTTAACATAATAATTCCCTTGCATCACATTCTCTTTTCCCTACTGCACTGCACAAAAGCACTGGAATAATGCCAGCTATATAAATGTCTATCTATCTATCCATCTATTTATGTTTTGTCTGCCTGTTGCAACTAAAATTTATGCTCCATACGGAAACAGACTTTCCTTTTCACACTGTTATCTTCTGAACCTACAAAAATGTTTCACTCAGGCACTCAAAATATTTCAGATCCTCGAAACATTTGTTTAGTGAGTAAATAATTACTAAATCTTTTTAAAGCCAGTCATGTGCTGAGCCATCTTTCTTCACTAAAAAAGAACTTCAAGCCAGGCCACAACACAACATCAATTATTTTAAACACATTTTTTAAAGTTGGAGCCTGTACTAAACGAATCACATGTAGTACTTTTGAAATTGATAGGATATAAATGTAAGACCAACATTTATTTATAAATCATCTTATAAGTCACAGAAATCATTTTTATCTCTTTATCAAATTTCTTATTTTCAGCACAGGCTGTAAAAAAACAAATATATGACTATAAAGACTAATTCTTCAAAAGCACTCACTTTTTTGAATAATTCTAATTCCACAGCTCCTATACTGCAGCTAACTGGAAAATCATATATGTAACTCAAGGTAAAAATCTTCCAGCAACTACAAAATTGGCTGAAGAAATCTTTAGTAATACAGATCAACAAAATCAACAAGTGAACGATACAGGGAATATTATCACACAAACAATAAGTATTCCTTAAGTTTTATGGTTCAGAACTAACCGTTTTAAATCCCCATGCCCCACCAATCATACGCATCTTTAACTAGAAAGGGCACAAAACACCATTTCTCAGTCCACATGCCAATACCTATTTTTTAAGTTATTTAACTTACAATACATATTTTTGTTTGGCCAAATTTCATTCCCATTCAACTCTACTACCTCTGCAATCTGGATTTACTCCATTATAACTAAATTTTAAACCGGTGTTAAACACCAGTGGATCTTCTTCCATTTTTATAAGCTTTTTACAATGTTGAACAAACACTTCCTCTTCTTTAAAACTCTCTTGTCCCTTAGTTTCCCTTGACATCATCCTTTTCTTGGTATCTCCCCTCAGGCAGCACTGTTGTTTTCCACTGCCCGCTCCTTCCTTCTCTGCAATTTCTTTGAAACCTAAGTCCTCAAATATAGTATAGAAACTATGACAATCAATTCTATTATCTCCAGCCAGCTCCTCTACTGAGCCTATTAGTCTTACCAAGATGTCCCACAGTCACCTCAAATTCATTATTTTTAAACCCAAACTCCTGTTTACACACACACATTCTTGAGACCCAAATTTGTTCTTAGTTAGATCTTCCTATTTTCTCTATGTCACTGAATGAAACCATATTCTAGCCAGTTGCAGATTTAAGAAACCTAGATGGCTCTTCTTCCCCTCTCTCTCTTATTGCCCACTCCTCAACAATTTAGTCCTAAAGCCATGATATGGAGACACGCAAGTTAGATATAGTGTAGGAAGGAGGGCGACAGTCCAGTAGATGCAGGTCAGTCCAAACAGAGGAGGACCTCATGTATGTAGGGGATGGTGTGAGGAATGGCAAACCAGGACAGGGTACCAAAACCTGATTATGAGAAGGGTAAGAAGTGCTCCATATAGTGACAAGTCCTGCTATTCCAAGGCAGAGCAGAATGAGAACTTCTGTTTGAGTAGGGGTGTCGAACATAAGCAGAGTAAGAATGGTGACAGCAGGATGATGTCAAAGTCCAATGATGACCACAGTGGTGCCCTGCTCAATATTCCTTCCACAGACCCTGCTGTGAGGAGCAGAGCTGCTTGACAGCCCGCAGCTACCTCACCTTGAAATCCACTGCAACATTCACACCTGGCCATGCCTTCTCTAGTCTTCTCCCAGCAAACGACAGAACATGTTGAGAATGCTCCAACAGCCAACTCTGAATGGGGAACTCCCTGCACATCAAATCTTGTGTTGACATCTGTTTCTCTGAGAACCTGAATTGACACAGGAGGCAGAAGGCATCCATGTACTCTCATGTCAAAAACTTGGGACGAAATTTAAAAGTTCTGGAAGACGCTACAAAACAGTTAACTTCATTAAACAAAGGTCATTTCACTCCAGAATGTTTAAAGAACGTCTCCTACTACATAAAGAAATCCAGTGGCTTAGCAGAGGAAAAGTTCTCAACAGGGTATCTCAGCTGAAAGGGGTCCTTTTAAGACAAAATAAGACTAGATTTTGTTGAATACTTTGAAGGTGAAGAATGGCTGCAGAAACTAGCCAATGTAGCACTTACTCTTCAGTCCCTGTAAGATATGAAGAAAATGTTTTTGACGTCAAGGAACAAGTTTCTTGGATTTAAAAGGAAAATGCACTTTTGCAAAACATCACGTTATAAAAAGAAATCTTGAATTGTGTCCTCTGCTGCTTGGGCTTGAGTGAAGAAGGGTATCAGAAGTCTCAGGTCTTACTGGAAAGCATGTGGAGAAGCTGCAGAGCAAAACAGATTTTCCTTCCCTTTCAACACAACTGTATCACTGGTGAACTCTGTTTTTGAATCTTCTCATTGTGAGAATTTGACTTGAGAAAAAAGGAAGAAGAGCTGTGGTCTTATATATTCAAGATGAGTTTTACTGATCTGCCTCAGACAAGTTCTGGATTTCTGTGAAAAAAAGAATATCCTGCTATTTGTAGGAAAACAAACATTATGCTGCAGTTTTTAACTTCTCACACATTAAAACAATCTTTTTCTTATTCAATGAAAATCAAGAGTAAGCCAAGAATGCTCTCATTTCAGTTGTAAAGGGAAATTTTATATGCTCACTTAACTCATGTTTGACCCTGAATTCGTATTTGTGAAGCAAATAACAGCAAAGAAAGTAAATACATTTTTTACACTAAAGAGATAAATTTAAAAGGTAAATTCATAGTAAAAAGATAAATATAACTTTTATTTTTATGATAAAAAAACATTTTTATGCATATATTAGCCTATAAAAAATGATCTTCGAATTGCTAGGCCTACATTTGAACCAAATCATGTCACTGAGTTAAGGAAGTTTTTCAAAGTCTTGTATAAAATTATATCTAGGCAATACTTTTATTCACACTGCTTTGGCTTATGGTTTTAGAATTACTATTCAACAATGCCAATAAAATTTGCAGGTTGTAAGTAGCATTAAAATCAATTTACAACCTTTATTTAAATTAAATTCGCTGAGCTTATATTAAAAAAAATTAAGCCCAATTTTGGCTTAAACTAGTTCTGCAAAATTTATTACATTTCACATAAGTCTGTAAAATTTGTAAAAATATACAAAAGATTAGCTTCAAGAAAAGTAAGCTAAGCTCAGTTACCAGGAGGCTGTATTTTACCTCAAGATAAATTGGCTAAAATGTTGTTTTTAGTTTTAAAATTTGGGGAGAAATTACTCTTGCATGTATTATACATCTGGATCTTATATTGTAGAAACTTGTGGTAAGACCTATTCGGGTAAGTTAAAAAGACAAAGTAGTAATATAAGAAAAGAAAAAAACAGAGTTTCTGTTACCTGCTCTATTAACATATTATAGCTGATATTCTTTGTGGGCAGGGGAACAACACAAAAAAAGAGGCTAATGAATTTGCCAATATAAACAGATCCACAGGAAAAAAACATTCTCTACTCAGAAGATCACTGACAATTATCTATGAATTATTTTATCTACAACTTACTGACCAAGCTAAGGTACCATGAGGTATAGATATAATGATTTTTATGTAGGAGTTAAGATCAGAAAATTACGTTGTATTCCTTCCCCCAGTATGAAAAGACTGAATGAGGGTGAAAGTGATCACTAATGGGACAAACTGAAATTATGTTTACCTAATAGGAAGCAAGGAGAGTTAACACAGATGTGATGCTACTTCTGCCAATGACGAATCACTGATGAGAAAACCTTGAATACGAGGACCTCCCACTTGCACTTATAAAACGGGAAGAAAATATTGGTGGAATATTTTGAGAAAAGTTGGAGAATATACAAAAGTACGAAAAGCACTCATACTCAGGTGTTCAAAGGGGCAAGCTTAAGCACAGAGTACAGACTTGATTAACGTACTGTGAATTATCTTTTTTATATATCTTATAGAAAGTAGTAGGCTCAAAAAGTGGACACGTTTGCTATTTTAAGTCTCTCACCTAATATCATGAAGAAAACAGGAACTACTTTTACTTTTTCCTTTTATGTTAACTGATATTTCATCTGAAATATATATTACAATTCTCGGCTTAAAATGTAGGGATACTCCAATGCATAAAAATGGACAATAAACAGCCTTTTTCACATTTGGGAAGTGATAGTTAATTGTCCATATAACTATTATCGTCCATATATCCTATTACTTCCTATAATTTCTGAAAGTGTTAACCAACAAATACATATAAAATTCATAGGGTAGTTTCCAATTTCCTAGAATATATTAGATAATTTTTCTCATAAACGGTAAACTAAAAGGTGTGGTAAATACAGATTTATCACATGAAAATGTAAGTGTCCATCTTAAATTGTTAACAGATATTTCTATTTCTTTGTATTAGTTCAAGACTGAAGTCTATTTCTGAAAGGAAAAAAAACCCTATGACTGAACAAATTAACATCATCTCCTTTAACCTGACTTAACCTGGAATGAAATATCTTAGATACTTGGTTTAATATCTGAATTGCTTTATCATTGTTATTTCAGCATGTGAAATGTAAACTCTTTCTAAAATATGTTTATCCTTCATTGATCCTTCCTTTTAGGTGTTTTAGGTAGAATACTGATGTCAATGATGACTTGGAGCAGGAGGGATGTCAGTTGGGTTTATATAGGGAAGCTGAAATCTATGTAAGAAAGGTCAACAATCACAGAAGTCATTCATGTACTAATTCAGTCATTCATCACTCAAATATTAATTGAGTGAAAATAATGGGTGAAAGACCAACAATTGACTAGAAGACATAAAAGGGTTGACACAGGAAAAGGTGCTCAATAGCATCAACCATCAAGAAAATGCAAAACAAAACCACAGAGCAATACAACTTGCCATCCATAAGAATCACTACATATTAAGAGACCAAACACCACCAAATGTTGGTGAAAATAGGAAGCAAGTGAAACTCTTATATATGGTCAGTATACATGGACTTTAAAATGGTACCACCCCTGTAGAAAACAATTTGGCAATTTCTTATAAATACATACACACCGTTACATTCATTACCCAAAAGAAATGTCCACAAATAGGTTGGCATAAGAATGCTTAAAGAAGCTATATTCAGAATAACCAAAACTGAAAACTCAGATGTTCATCAACAGAAGAATGGATAGAGATGTATTCAGATAACAGAATAGTACATGAAAATAAAAAAGAATATGTTTTTGATACATTCAAAAACATGGATGTCAGAAACAGTATGTTGAAGGAAAATAGTCAAACAACAACAAGAAAAGCAAACTATATGATTCCATTTCTGTTTAAGAACACACAAAACTAATCTATAGTGATAGTAAGCAGAACAGTAGTTGCCTAAGTGTGGACCGAAATGAATGGAACATGAAGGAAATTATGGAACTGATAGAAATATTTTATTTTGATTGAGGTGCTGGTAACATAGGTATATATGTTTGTCAAAATTCATATGTGCATTTTACTTTATATAAAAAGCACCTAAATTAAAAATGTATGTTAACTGAGGACAATATAAAAACTTCTCTGCCTTCTTTGACTCTCCCCCTGTGAGCCTGTTACATGCTGAAAAATACTTTAGTTTTCTTTGCTCTGGGCTCACTAGTTGGGACTTCCCTACATCAGTACCAGATACAATCACATCAGAGAGCTAGGATAAAAGCTCAGAATACTGCATTTTCTACTTCAAAAGGTAAGGTGGCAGTTTTCCCGGAGTCCATAACTCCTGGTTTTGAGGCGTCATCACTGTTAAACATTTTGTGGCAGATAGAGAAAATTTTGAATGACAAATATGTTAGGGCCACATAAACAACTGTACCAGAAGGAACACTATTTGAAACCAATTAACACAGGACCAAAGGAAACCAGAATCTGCTAAATTTCAGAAATAACTCAGCATCTTTAAGGAAAGCCTCACAACCCCATCACCATGAGCAAATATTGACTCAAATCCTTTTGGCTTTGGCCTCTACTCTACCTATTATTTTTCAAGAAGGTTTTGAACTTCAGAAAAAGCTTACTGTGTGTAGGAAACAAGTGAGTCTTTTTTTTTTAATAGGGTTTTTCTCTTAATAAGCATAATTTTAGCATGTGACTATTGTAGAGCATAAGGGGGGAAAATGCCTTCTTGCTATTTGCTTTTTAAATTCAGGAACCCTATTTTCATTTGCTACTACCTGACTCCCCCTTGTCTGAGTTTCTGGGAAGCTTCAGTTGGTGTGTGTGCTATTAGAATTCAGGTAACTCCTGCCTAGATTTCTTTTCTTGCCCTCTGAGGGCATTCTGAGGCAGAACAATTACCTCATTTAGATGAATATGCCAGAGAATCAATATTCACAGACTCCCAGAAACAATCATTCTATCTTCTTCAAATTCTTAGCAAGAAGGTTGAATGGACATATTGAGGGAAGAATATACTACATCATGTCTGTACTGTACAGTGAGGTTTCAGAAAATACGTACTTGAATTGAAAAAGATAAATACTTAAACTTTATATGTGCCAAGCAGTGGGTATACAATGTTGACCAAAGACATGAGCCCTGCATCCTAAAATATTATATATATGTAAGTTATAAGTTATAGTAGAAACCAGGTAAAAGAAATTTCATTATAGCCTCGCTCCATCACTGTCACCAATATCTTATCTACCAATATTATGGTGACTGAAAAAGAAAACAAAACAAAACAAACCATCACCACTATCAAAAAAAATCCAAGAAAACAAAACACCTAAAACATAATTCTAATATCAAAAAAGTTATAATCCACTTAAAACTCTTCCTTTTTCTTTCTTTCTCAGTAAAGACTGAGAGCTATTATTTTTTAAATAGTAAGAAGTCTGATTTTCTGACAAAGATGTTCTCTACATATGTAGAAATAAAGCAACAGTCATAATGAGTAAATCAGTAAATTAGATCCCTTTATGTAAAGATCTGCCATTTTTCAGACAAGAAATTTTTAAAATTTTTCAGGTTATAGAACAGTATTTCTGGACAAACCTAACAAGGCCGTAGTTGTAAAACACTCTCAAACTTCCAAACACCCTCGATTTCAGTACAAACAATGCTGTGTTGTACACCCAATCTAAAACTAAGAGGAAGCATTGTGGGTTGGTCACAACTCAAATTCTTTATCACAGTGAGGAGTGCCTAAGGATTTTACCACCAAACTCAGACATTCAAATTACTGTGAAGACAGTAAGGATGGCTGCTGCTCTCCAAAACTACCGGTTTTCAGGTTTGTTAGAAGGAATCCTGCTCAGATATTCAAGTTTCTAGATAGGATTCCTTCACTGAAAAGTTATTGCTCTTGCTTAGATAAAATAGAGTGCTAACTTAAAGAAGAATGATAATAATTAACTGAAAGCCATAAAAATATGCCTTCTTCTACTGCAGGAATTCAGCTACTCAAGATATAAAAACCAAAATATTAGAAATCTAATAAGTTAAGAAGTTTGTTTTATACTCAAGTTAATAAAGATGCTTCCACTGCACTCGTGTAATCAGCAAACATTTACCTAGTGCCCACTGGAGTCTAACACACCTTAGCTCCAGGAAACTCACTTAATCTAGAACACTTAGATCATTATTCCCATTTTATAAAATATGAAACAGGCTTGGATTAAGGTCACTTGTGCAAAAAGATTATAGTAAGATTTAGTAACAAGTTTGAAACTCAGATATGCATGAGCCAAGGTTAATGTTCATTACGGTAGGCTGACCTATCTTCCAACACGTCATAAGAAGGATCCTGCAGCAGCAAGAGAAATGAAGGACACAGGTGACAATAATGTGATAACACTATGAGTATCTTTTTCATATAAAAGCACTTTTTAAGGCCCCTAAAAATAGCCTTTGTTCCAATCAGGGCCACTGATAGTGGGTATGGCCCCTGCAAAATTTAAAAAGAAAAAAAAATTTTTTTTTAAGTTTTTAGGCTCTCCCTAACAAAATAAATGATATTAAATGAGATGGTCCTAGCCAGCCCCCTTCAAGACCAAAGGGTCTCAGGAATTTTACCAGCACCCCACACTCCCTCATATCCCAAAACTCATGCACATATTCTAATTGCTTTGGCTTATTAGTTGCAAAGTTCTCTTAAAATTATATCTCAATCTGTAAATGTAGTTCTATAATTATATATAATATTAAGTATTTTAAAATCATATGTAATTAAGACAGTTTCAATTAATACTGATTTTAGGCAAAATAATGAAATAAAATTCTGTGGGCTCTAACCCAAAGAAGCTAACCAACTTTATCATCTTGCTTCCTTATCATTCTTAACATAACCGCAAAATAATAAGTGTTACCTATTTATTAAATCTCACTTTGTGCCAGGCCTCAGTAAATGTTTTACATATGAAACCTTATTTCACTATCAAAACAAACTTATGAAATAGATTCTATTTTACAGATGAAGAAATCAGGTTCATAAAATATGCTATACTGCATCTCAAGCACTACTCAACTGATATGAAGTGATTTTCCCTCTGAACCTCTATCTTCCTGAATCGCACTCCCAGGGCAGTGGAAATTCCCATCATTGTATTCAAAGATCAACCATTCCTGTCTTCAGTAAAGCAAATGGTCTTATAGCCAAGGAATAATATTAATAAAGAGCATTAAGAAATAGATTATTTCAGCACAATGTCAAAGCCAAAGTGATAGTGAAACAGCTGCAAAAAATTGAGGCCATAAAACCCAGTGGTTAGGAGCCCAGGCTCAGTAGTTAGGTGACAGCACAAATTCTAATTCTACCACTACCTAGCTACGGGACCTTGGGCAAATTACCTAATGTCTTTAAATCCCATTTACCTCAAAATATACTTCTATTTCACAGGGTTACTGTGAGGATTAGAGGGGTAAACTTTGGGCTCCCACCTTTATATAGGGGTCTCAGATTCCCACCGTACTTGGTTTTCTAACTTATCTGTCTCCAGAACCTGAGGCAGCCCTTAAATTAGAAACCCAAGGTCTCCAGGTTTAAAAAAAAAAAAAGCGCAAAAGTTGGTCTTTCCTACTCTTAGCTTTCAGAGTCTCTTCGTGTTCTCAGTCATCGTGAATTTCTTTTCATGTCAGCACTATGGTTAATCAATCTGCCTTAGAGGTAGGTAGCTATTTATATCTTTATTTTAACTGGCATTTTTGCTGTTTCATTTGAGAGGGGTTTTCATAGTATCTATTTGATATTCTGCCATACTACTAGAAACAAAAGTCATAAATAACTCTTTGCAGGAAGGTCTTGGATGATTTCACAAAGAATATAATATTTAAAATGAGTTAGGTGGCAACCTGGGTTACAGTAGGAAAAATACATTACAAAAGTGGCAAATTAAAGTAAAAGAGTTAGGATACATGAGATGATTGGTTTCTCTGGGCTTAAAATTAATTGTAGGGTATATAATTGCTGGAAATGAGATGAAAAGATTAACAGATCAGGGTCAAGACAGAGTCCAACTCTTGAAAACCTTCATGTGTCATGACACGGAAGATAAACTTGAGACTGGAAGTCATCAGAGGACAACAAGCAGAGAGCTGACAGTCATATCTAGGTATTTAAAAAATTATTCTGGCAGAAATGAAAAAAAAGCATTTAGAAGAGACAAGATAGCAGAGCCTTGCTATTCAAAATGTGGTCATCCACTAGCACTACCAGCATCGCCAGGAAGCATGCTAGAAATGCAAAATCCCACTCCAGAACTACCTAATCAGAACCTGCATTTCTAACAAGAATCCCAGGTAAATCACCTACATGGTCAACTGATATCAAAATAATGGTCTACACAGACAATGAACAGTTGTCATTTAAATTTCAAGAAAAAAAATCTTAATTATTCTAGAATACATGTTATTCATTTGATGTTCAAGATGCTTTATTTCCCTAATAACAAGCTGACTACAGATCTTGTGTATCCTTCACATTGTTAGATTTAATATTTGAGGTTTTGACACTACAGACTTACGATATGTAGGGATTTGTTATTTAGTTGTGACATAAATTTGAGTCCATTAATATGTTGTTGTCTAAGAGCAAACTGTTCAGCAGACCCAGGAGACTTCAGAATCAGAGACGGTTTTTAGTCCTCCACTGATTGTTGCACGTGTGGTAATTCTCCAGGTTAAAAGAAAAGGTAGGGAGAACCTTCCTGTTTGGTGATAGAAGTGAAAAGGTCTAAGAATCTGATGCTTTTTAAATAAAAACTATAATAAGAGATAAAGTTCTAAGCTTTGTATTTTGGATGTTTCATTTAATGTCTCTAGCACTGTTCCTGTTTAATGTCAAGTGTACAATATATTTAAACCATTTTATTTATTAAATTTAATAAACATTGATTGTCATTAGTCCAAATTTCAGAAGAATGCTTTTAAAAGGTGTTTTCTCAAAGCATGCTGAATCAGAATAATTGTGGACGGTGGGATGGGTGAGAGTTGTTAAATGCACAAAACCTGGCTATAGCCTACCCTGGAGCCACTGAATCCCAAACTACATTTTTTAATAAGCAGCTTCCAAGTAATTATGTGAGCATACAAGTTGTATTTTCTAAATCTGGAAACCAAAATTGTTCATTTTTTATCTTTTTATTTAAATATAACATGCACACACAGAAAAGTGTCAGCACTCAGATCGAAAAATAAAACTTTCTGATACTCTAGGACCACCAGCCAACCTCAGTGACTCCTTCTAGCAATTTTAGCAATTAGAACACACAATGGAGAAAGGATAGTCTCTTCACTAAATAGTGATGGGAAAACTGGAAAGCCACATGCAAAAGAATAACACTGGGCCATGCACAAAACTCAATTCAAAATGGATTAAAGACTTGAACATAAGACCTGAAACCATAAAAGTCCCAGAAGAAAACATTGGGGGTAAGCTCTCTGACATCTGTCTCGGCAATGATCTTTTTTTTTTTTTTATTTCACACCAAAAAGCAACAAAAGCAAAAATAAACAAGTGGGACACTGTCGCACTAAAAAGCTTCTGCACAGCAAAGAAACCATCAACAAAATGAAAAGGCAACCTATGAAATGGAATAAAATATTTACAAATCATATATCTGATAAAGAGTTAATATCCAAAATATATAAAGAACTCATACAACTCAAAAGTAAAAGAAGAATCCAATTAAAAAATGGGACCAGAACCTGAATAGACTTTTCCCAAAGAAGACATACAAATGGCTAACAGGTACAAGAAGAGGTGAACAACATCACTAATCATCAGGAAAATACAAATCAAAATCATAATGAAATATCAAAGGCACATCCGTTAGAATAATGATCACCAAAGATAAGAGATAATAAGTGTTGGGGAGGATGTGGAGAAAAGCGAACCCTTGTGTACTGTTAGTGAAAATGTAAATTGGTACAGCCATTATGGAAACAGTATGAAGTTCCTCAAAAAAATTAAAAATAGAACTACCATATGACCCAGCATTCCCACTTCAGGGTATACATATATTTGATGGAAATAAAGACAAGATATCAAAGAGATAACTGCACTCCCATGTTCATTGCAGCATTATTCAAAATAGCCAAGATGTAGAACAATGTAAGTGTCTATCAATGGATAAATCGATAAAGGTGTGGCATAAATATATACACAATGGAATATGCAGCCATGAGAAAGAAGGAAATCCTGCCATTTGTGACACCATGAATGGACCTTGAAGGCATTATACTAAATGAAATAAGTCAGACAGAGAAGGACAAATACTGTATGGTATCATATATATGTGAAATTAAACACAAAAGTCTAATTCATAGAAGTAGAGTAGAAAAGTGGTTGCCAGAGGGTAGGGGGGTGGAAGAATAGGGAGAGATTAGGAAGAAGGTACAAACCTTCAGCTATAAGATGAATAATGTCTGAGGATTTCATGTAAAACATAGTGACTGTAGTTGACATAAATGTATTATATAACTGAAATTTGCTAAGAGAATTAAATGTTCTCACCGCCACCACCCCCCAAAAAAGATAAGTATGTAAGGTAATGGATATGTTAATTAATTCAATGAGGGAACTCCTTTCACAATGTATACATATATAAAATCACTCACCATGTATATACTGTAAATACCTTACAACTTTATGTTAATTATACCTCAATAAAGATGAGATTTAAAAAGAGAAAGAAAAAACTCTGATACACCAGAACCACCCCCATCAATGACTCTTCATCCACAAGGGTAACCACCATCATGTCTTTTAACACAATAGATTAATTTTGTCTGTTTTTGAACTCTATACAAATGAAATCATAATTTAAACTCTTGTGTCTGTTTTGGGTTACTTTTTTCTCAGCACTATGACTAAAAATTTGTCTCTATTGTTATCTGTAATTGGTTCATTTTCATTCTCATAGCTGTATAGTTTCTACTGGGTAAAACACCAGTGTCAAAAATACCATTTATATATTCTATCTCTGATAGGCATTTGTATAACACAGTCAAGTTTGATAACTGTTGTTACATTTGGAAAACTGTACTCTTGATATGTGTGGCAAGTTTTTATTTCTCCAATCCAAATTTTTTAAAAATTACAGTTATTAGCAATCTCCAATAAATTAATGGACAGAGGTAATGAATATCAATAACTGCTAACGTCACAAAAAGAGGGACGCCAGACATAGGTAACCCTAATTAAATAATATACCACTCCCCAGACAGAGGGATCAAACAGGTCTAATAAAGCCTCTAGATCCAGCTTCAGTGTGGGGAAATAAAAGAGACAGATGAGTATGTTAAAACTGTACAGTCAAACCCAAAGTATGAAAAAAAAAAAAAAGGAAAGGAAAGGCGGGGGGAAAGAGTATGGAAAATAAATCTGTAGATTAAAAGACTTATAAAGAAATAGCAACTCTGTTAAAATGGATATATTAAACAATAGTATCTAAGGAGACTACTTGGCTGAGAGAATCATAAACACGAGGAAGAAATTACTGTAAGAGCAACTTAGAGCAAGGGAGTTATTGAAGGAAAGGAAGGAGTTATGACTGAGTTAGGGCACATGGTGGAGCTTCTGCAATAGTTAGCAAACTTCTTAGTACTGAGCTGCATGATTATAAGAACATAGTATGTTACTGTACTAATGTCTACCTTTGTTTTTATAGTTTCTGTACCTATAATTTACTTTACAATGAAAAGAAATAGTTTTAAAAATTAAAAAATTATAGATAAGGTCTGCTGATCTAATAAGAACTCCCCTAAAGATTAATCGGCAATGGGCTGGTGTCACCTGGATTATTTTTAACAATCATTTTCATTCCAAACTGTCACGGTATCATCTCAAAATAAAGCAGAAGGAGATACACAATTTGAGAAAGTATCTTAAAAGGCCTGATGCCTGTCTCAATGGTGCTAATTAAACTATTCAGTACAATATTCATACTCAATGCTCCCACAACAATACAAAAGCTTCCAAATGTGGTAAGTTCAACAAATTTGGGAATACAACATAAAGCTTGAAACCAGCTAATTTACTTTTAGACATATCTTCATTCCACTATTCCAAAACCAGTGTTCAAAACAGTAATTCACTTGTGCAGCTGCAGAACAAACATGGTTTCCAACCCGCAGGGCTTCTCTGGATTTCTTCTAAGGTCAAAGTCATCATAAGTGTTCAAACTATAAGGTTTCAGGGTGTGACTTTTACTATATAAACACAAGACTTTTGTTTCTCTTTAAAAGTTATGTCTATATGCATAAATAGTAGGCCATAAATATTTTATTCCTTGCAAAGTTACCTAATTTCAATTAGCAATTTGAATAACTCTTTGATATCTCATTTCGGAATTACAAATTTCAATCATATTTTTCTGAAATTCAGAATTCCTGATTATGTTAAAACGTAGACATTTGGTGACCTTTTGAGGTATATGCTCACATTTTCCTACTACTCTGAACAAAATTTAATTAGTCAAGAAATTACAATGAATGGCCAACTATGCGTTAGACATTGAAGCAGATACATGACATGTAAAACACCAACAATCTTGCCCTTAAGATAGTTGAGATTTAGCTGGAGATAATAAGTATTTTGTACAATAACTTGGTTTGATGTTATGTTCTAGATATATAATGAAGTTCCAAGAGGGAAGGAATCTTATGTGTCCAGAACAGAACTAAGACATCTCTGCACATGTAAGACACTCAATAATTACTAACAGAAGGAATAAATGAATAAACAAAAGAAATATATAGCACAGTTGCACAAATGTATATAGAACCAAGTTGGGTCCTCAACAACTAGCAAAACAAAATTAGTCTTAAAATTTGAAAACATACTTGACTTGCAATATTTCACAGATTTTAAGAGGCACACATTTTTTTTTTCATTTCAGCCTCTCAGAAACTGATGGCGCCCAAGTAACAGCATTTTTTTTTCTAGTAATTAAAATAACTGTGTACCTGATTTCAAAATTAATCATTACATGCAAATTTGAATATGCAATCTCCATTTTTATTAGTAATAGTTCAAAAAATTAATAGGAGACAGATACATTGCAATGTCAAATCCTGAATACTGACTCTTAATATTTCAAAACATAAAAGAACATAATTACACCTACTACAAATTCCTACAACATATTCTCTATAAAATCTACAGCATGCATGTTCTCTACCGTTACTGTAAATGGCATTGTGAGGCAAATAACCATATGTAATTTGAACACATCTCAATTATAGAAATATTAAAGATATTTCTTCCTTCTTACACTAAAAAGTATCACTGGGAGGTACATAATCTTTGTTGTTGTGTTTTTTACCTATAAGAAGAAGGATAAAATAATGACTATCTTAGAAAGTAGAAATTTTACCAAAAAAAAACAAAGAGAAAGGGGGTCACTTCATATTAACCAAATAAATTTCATATTCATTTATAAATTACCCTAAAGGAAAACTCATATGAGCAACATAGTGCAGTAGTATAAAGCAAGCAACCTGGTATATTTTATTTTAACCAGGAGAGACGCCATGGTTTTTTTTAAAATGAACATGAATTTACCAATACCGAAATATTATCGTTTAGCTAGGGAAATACAGGCTGCTGGAAAAGTGCAAGCAGGCATGAATTAAACTGCTGACACAATCATAAGTACAGCATACTTCACTCAAAAGCAGCACTAGTCTAATTAGAACAAGAACTTACATCAAGTTTCCTTACCAATCTTTTATCATCATCATAGATATCTGAATAGAAAATATCAACAAGTGAACCATATTAATCAATTAAGGAAAGAATAAACAGAAAGAGAATCTGCATGTATGTGTGCATTCACGAATGTGTGCATAGCTCCCTAAAGTTGGATTTGGTTTTGCCTGTTTTTCTCCATATAAAACGAGAGACAGGAATACATACGGGTAGTCAGTGAATCTGACTTTTATTCGTATGGGGGTAACCTTGGGCAAGTCCTTTCATCTTTGCAGTCTCAAATTTCATCATTAGAAAAGGAAATAATATTTGAGTATCTGCTATGTGCCAAACACTATGCTAGATGTTTTACATAAATTATCTCTTAATCTTCAAAAGAATGTTCCCAGATAATTAATATATCCTCACCTAACCAAAACTCAGTCGCCTAAATTCAATTCAATCACAAGTCTGCCTAACTCCAAAACCCCCCTTCTCTTTACTACATGGTAATGATGATGCCTAAATTAATACCTAAACTATCTGAATTATAGATAATCTAACAAAAAGATATCATAATCAACATGGCCTGTTTTAAAATTAAGCTATCCAAGCACAAGAAACAAACACTATTTTGCTGGTCCGCCCATTCCATCACACTACTCCCCACCCTGCATGGGAGAGGCCTGGCACTTATTAATAGCGGGGGGGGGGGGGGATGTAAATATAAACATACACAATACTCAAATACAGTTCAGTACATGAAGTATTAATGACAAAACAATGGGACAACTAGCGACAACAGTCTATTTTTCTACAAAACACCTTTCTGTAAGGAAATTAGTCTATTTGTTCATCATTAGGGGATGATATCAGTATCCTATGAAAGTCACATTGGTCCACAAAGAACTTTCTCCACCCCAGTACCACTCTGAAACTATCAGGAACAGGCTTTCTCATAGGGAGAGCCTTAGTAATACATGATGACCTCAAGGGGAAAAAACAGAAAATCCTGCACAAGAGGGGAAGCAGAGGCTGGTTAATGGCTTTAAGAACTGCTAGGCTTTCCACATTATTAAACTATCTGGTCAAGCTGTTGAGTAAAGACAAGAAAGCCATAAAAATACTTTCCCTTTTTACTTTTTTAAGGGAGAATTAGGGGTAAGGATGACTAATAAAGAAGGTTACATCCTGAGTCAAAATTTTTAATTTTGACAATTTATCTTACGTAGAATTGAATGTACTCATGGACTTATATCTCAAAGGCATAAATCCTAGAACTCAGAATTAGTTAACTGATGTTGGGTACAAATGTTTAGCTGTATTAATATTTTTTTATTAGAATTGTTACTGGTTTTATTAGATTACAAAGTTGCAAAGGTCTCTGAATGGCCTGTCCCTTTACAGTCTGATTTTTCAGATCTTTAGGTTTTTTTCCAGAGATACATAGATTGCTTTATAACAGAATTGCCTGTATTATGGCATTTAAAGAAATTCAGCTGCTTTATTTAGACCCAGCCTCACTTCTTCAGTAATCACTGCGAGGGGGTAAAACCAATCTATACGGAGAGGTTAAACTTTGTTGCTGATAAACACTTAAGAATTACTTTCTCAAACCAGAATATTGCCTATTTTTTGTCTTTGCTTTAAGAAATACTAATAAAGAGAATTAGAATAAAATGTTTAAAATTAATAAAAATTAAGTAATAACATTTAAAAATACAGATTATAATAACAGGTAAAATATATGACCTCAAAATTCTCTCAAAATTATGCTAGGTTAAATTTAAATTCTAAAATATGTTTCTGTACTTAAAAAAATATATTTTGAGTCCATTTCTTTCATTTTATAATAATGCCACAGGAAGATGGCACTCATTAGAATGATACAGATTTTTACCCCCTAGAAATGATCTTTTTAGTTTACAGAATAGCATGCTTGAAATTACTTTCTTTATGAAAATGTCAAATTACTGAGAAATAGTTACCTACCTGGTCACAGAGAATACACATTTCTTTACTAAGCTGAAGAACAACTAAAACTGACTTCAGCATTTAAATCTCTGTCAGCAACACGTGTCTATGACATTTCTAACACTTTAAGAATGTCAAATCCTAATCAAATTTTGGTTTTGGTAATATAAGTTATTAAAAATTGGAAGTTATCAAATTTTTTACCTGAAATGTTGTTTTACATTAAGGAATTTTTAAAGCACTTTTACAATGCTCTGAAACAGATGCATCCTGAAATATCAACTCACTAATGTTAGAAATACCAATAGAGCATGCCTATCACTTAAAAATGGAAGGAAGAAATATAGAAGCTGGCAGAAAGGGAAGAAAATGGTATTTTGAACAGAATAAGTATACCATTCTGATTAACAAATGTAATCTAAATCTCCACCACTCCAAATCACATCCTATTTACTTTATATCAAAAGTCATTTGGATCTTGACGATTCATACCACCTTCTACTCTTTCTGCCAATTCATACTTATTACTATAATATTCTGAATCAAATTCTGGCTCAAGGATTATCAAAAGGTCAGTAACAGCTCGGAAAGTCTGTTTTTCTTTCTTTATTGCCTGTGTAGATGATTCCATTCCCAAAACTTTCACTATGGAACATGTCGACTGTATACAAAATTTTCAATATAAAAGTGATGGATTTATCTCTTATTAAAATAAAATAAAAATGCTAATCAAGGACAATTTCCACTATAATAAGACAGAAAATCGGTATCAAAACTATACAGCCCTACATAAAATAGTGTTTATTAAACAACTACAATTTAACTTGCTAAATGAGTACTTTACTCTCCTTAGGGAGATTGAAGCTTTCAGAACTGTGCTCTTGGCAATTTCCAACATCTCAATCTCAAGGTTTGGTTTCTTTATTTCTCCTTCCTTTTCTCCTGTCACTTAAGAAAAAAGCGAGCCCTATCATTTCCAACACTAATCCCACCAGTCCTTTTTGATTGTCTATTCCTCCAGAAACCTAATACATTACTCAATGCCCCCTCAATACTCAAGGTTTAATTTCTCCAATCTTACTTTTGACTCTTTCTGTGAATATATTCACAAGTAGATGACATTGATTGGTGGATACGAAACAGTGTAAATGAGTGAAGCCTAGAAAGGGAGTCTCCTCAATTCAACTATACTAAAAATAATAAAATTTTAAAAATAATAAAATTTAGTATTGTTTTCAAGTTACTCTTCGATGAGACTCTAGTCAAAGAATGAAAATAAAAGAGGAAGCAAAAGCCTATATCATAAAATATATAAGCAAAGGCTATATGATGATGACTTCTAATCTTTACTTTTTATCAACCAGGGACCTCTTTGTCATGCCAAAATGTACCTAAAATTTATCACAGATATGCTATTAGCTACTGGCAGGCTATCAATAAATGTTAAAAATGACACATGTACTGTCCAGATTAGAAGAGCTAATAAGTGATCGAATAAATGAGAAATAATTAGAAATTATATGCTTTGCTCCACTCTTTTTGATAGTCTGAATTAGGAAGACTTATACTTAAGTTTTCCTCTTTTCTCAAATTATGAATATGTATAAAGATTTCAGATGGATGAGGATAACGCCAAAGACAAGAACTCGGGTCTTGAAGTTAGACATTACTAAAGTAAAAACACAGATCCACCACTTAATATGATCTCAGGTAAGCTTGCAATAGAGTCAATTCTAAAATGAAGCTTATACATAAGGAGTAGATTTTAGGTGAAGAAAAAAGAAATAACACATAAAAGCATCCAATATCTGGCATTTGGTGATAATCAGAACATGGCAGATATTATTCTTATTAAGCCATACTTTTAAAAGTAAAACATTAAAGCATATGCAGGTAGGGATAACTCCTTTCAGATAAATGTGATAACATTTTAACATAAAGATAATATGTAGATTTACTAGCTTTTAAAAATCTTTAGTTTTATGTTAAATCATATTAAATTATAATTAATTACACAAATTTAATTGTTTGTAATTAATTAAAAATTTTAAACAACCTAAAACAGACCTTTTTTCTCAAGTGGCTATCCAACCAACTCTTGCATATAGTTAGTTGGTGGGTCTTTAGGAGCCCAGTGATAAAGCAAAACTTGTAAAATTGATGTTTTTCTTTTAAAGCATATTGTCTATTTCAAATTTAATCAAAATTCGTTAAATGGGTACAGATATATATGCTCATTTGTGTAAATGTAAGACAAATATACTCAATAACAAAAAAAAAAAAAAAAAGAGGTAAGAGAATTGGTATAGAGAAGGTCCTTAAGCTTGTTTAAAAGATTTTCAGAAATTTTATTTGGTGGTTTCCACAGAAACAGTGCAACTGCTCCCAATAATTGATTTTGTTGGCAATTTACCATGACATAATACAAAGGTAAAATTTAAGACTTAGAAGTTTGGAAAAATATAGATATGTAGAGAAAAAATATTTTAAATCATCTTAACCTCATCACTCAGAAATAATCACTTTGTAAATCTGCTGTATTTCCTTTCAGTTTCCTCTCTACAATGTGTAAATACATATTTTCAAAACTGATATCACTATAGGATAAACTCCATGAAAATGCTAATGTTCAATCACTCACCAACCTACAAAAATGGCAATTTCAAATGGTTCAACTTAATATTATATGGACTACATGTACGTGGACCTCTAAGGACAATTTTACATTTTTCTTTTGAGGCTTTATATTAAATCATGAGCATTTTCTTTCATCTTCAATATTCTTCCCAAAATGACATTTTAAAATTGGATGGTGGTTCAAACAAATGGATATAATAAACTCGTTTAACCATTCCCCTGATGTGTAAAACTGAGTTTTTCCAGTTGTTCACCATTGAAAATGATGCTGACAAGAACATCCTTGTGCTTAAATCTGATTTATTTCCTTAGGATAAATTCCCAGAAGTAGGCTTACTAATAATTCAAAGGCTATGAACATTTTAGTATGACATGATCATCTTTTCAAAAATATCTAATTCAATCAACCCACAAAACCACTTTGCCTAAAAAACAAAAAGGAACATATATAGCTTAAATGACTGGCTACATATGGAAAGAGCACTAATAATACGAAGACTCCCTTTAAGAAAAATGATTACTAAAAAATATGCTAGGTACTGAAATAAAATCTTTAACAACATTATCTTTGTTAGAGAGCAAAGGAAAAATTGGCAGTACCAGAATTTAATCCCAAATTTGCTTTTTTAAGAACTAGTTCTAATTCTATTTAGAGAATATTTGATAGCAAAAAGATAAAACAGTCTCTTAGCAAAAATATGTCCCCCTCCCCCCAAAAAAAGACATAAAAAGTGAAAGAAAACATCTCATTATCACCTAGAAAGTGATTCTTTTAAGAAATTTCATCTTTTCCCCTAACTCCAATTTCCATAGATTCCAGGTCAACTACTTTAACACCTCATATTGATATGAGCAAATTAATTTAATGGACAATTTAGGAGTATGCTTAAGGAAACTCAAAAATGTTCATACATAAATTGATCAAAGTCTTCTAGTAGATTGGTAGCAGAGCCTGATTAAATCACGTGCAAGTAGGCTTTTAGAAAAGAACAGGCAGTTCCACTGGGGCCAGAACTTCACAAACTATACTGCCAATTCATTTTCTATAAAATATTGTCTAAATACAGAACAATCATGATATCTTCTATCTTTCATAACCAATCTTTTTAAAAAAGTACTCAACACTCTGTTATTCACTTCGTTTCCTATTTGCTCAACTCCTTGCAAAAATGCTTTAATATACACCGCTCTATTAAAACTTATATCAATAATTAATTTGTTGGTAATCTACCATTTAACTTCCAATATACATGTAATTTAGACACATCTTTGACCAAATCCCAAATGACATTAACAAACTTATGTTAATATTATCAATGTTCTCTGACATTTTTGGGGGTGGAAGAAGCATATAAACTTGTTACTCCTTAAATACAGTCTTCTGTAATGTTTTAAGTATCTGAATTCAGGATAAAGTACACAATGATATTGGTATATTTGCATCTTTTAACAAACACTAAGGGCAAGTATTTAGGTACATTGCAAAGAAAAGATTTCTTCACAGAACTATTTCTTGTCAGAGTCTGTACAAAACACTTTACATACTAGATAATTAGAGAGGTAGAGGAGCTGGTGAGGAGGGAAAAGAAGAAGGATAATTTTCTTTTCTAATGCAACACACTCAGCAAAACTTTAATGTAGACTAAATCTTGGGTGCCTAGGTCTCACTTTTTCTGCAACACTAGTTTAATTCTACTTTAAGCTTTACTCCTATACTTCTGCATTTGTAATTGATTATTTGCTTAAAAGGCATAAAGATGAAAACAAAGATCATTAAAATATAACCTCTGAAAATTTATAACCTTGGATTTAAGATTTTAGTTTGTTATATTCTTAAATATTACTGTAAAATGGCTACTACATGTTTTCACCAATATTCCTTAGAATTGGTCCAACTCAGATTTCCTAAATCTTGTTATAGCCATAAAAATCATCAGAGCAAAAGGCCAAAAAGATATGAAACTCTAACACAACTTACTAGTACAAGAATTTACCATAATTCCATTATTATAATTAGAACTAGAGTTTGAAACTGATGAAATTTGTGAATGGTAAGACTATTCTGTTTCATTTAGATAACATAGGATAGTTAAACAAATTCTCATCTTTTCAAGATATGCTCTGTGATCAATATCAGAGTATGATACATATGTTGATGCTGAGCAAGGAACAGAGAACACAGAGGTATTTCATTATATTCAAGGCTAATAATACCAATGAACTTTTAATGAATTGATGAGTGAACTAATATATACTCTCTAAAATTTCACAAGGGCACTCAAGTTAACTAAAATTACCGAGGTGACCAAAAACTTAAAGCAAAAAAGCAAAAAACAAAAAAAACTTAATATTCTAATTTTAAAAATAAGTGCTGCTGCTTTAAGTGGCTAGCAGTCTCATTTCAACTCCAGGCTGCAATCACAACATCCATTAGAGTGCTCCACAGCTCAGAACAAGCAAGCAAGCAAGTGGTTGTCAGTGCAGCTAGTAAATCACCTGATCCTATTACAAAATCAATTACTGCAGTGCATTTCCATTGCTACACAATCTGATGATGACAAAATGATATTGGATAGCTACTGCAAGGTCAAGAAAACTGCTAAGAACATCTTTAATTGGTCTTTTATTTTTAATCATTTGGTCCTAGTTATAATGCATCCATCTTAATTGTATATTTTTATTTGAAATAAATCTATATAGTTACCTTTGGTTTCCTGGGACATTCGATGGATAATCTCTGCAACTGGTCTGATGTATGGCTACAAGAGAACAGATCGGAGCAGCAGGTCGAACGGCTCAACCTCTTCATTAAAGAAGAAATAATGCTGCAGCCACAGCCACACATTGACTTGCTCATTAGATGAGAATTTAACTTAAAAAATCAGAACTGAAAATGTCCCATATATACTCAAAATTGGCTAAGTGCCTCATTCTGCAGCTCTCTGGCTGAAAGACACACTGTTAAAAAAGAATAAAACAAGAGTTTCCCTACAGAAGATACCAGCCACAAACTCATCGCCAAGAAAAACTCGATATTAAAAACAGAAGTCTCCCGGCCACTCTTTAGAGAGAAGGTAAGGTGCTTTAATATTTTTAACTGTTTTAAAATAAAACTCAAGTACTTAAAAAAAAAAAAAAGGCACAAACTTAAGAAAATGCACCCCAAAATTATACTAACCACTCTTTCTGTCCTCCATCAGTTAAGATCTGTTTGCCTACTCCTTCAGCTCAGCCTATCCAACCTGTTCCCTCTGTAAATGCACACTGTTTCAACAACCAACAGGAATGAGCCCCACCCCTCCCTGTGCTCATACACACTGTTCAAGAACCGCTCAATATCTGGAAAAGAACTGCTGCTGCATTGCTTTGAGAAACAACAGGAAGCAAATTACTGGACGGATTCTTTAACTTACCAATCAGAACTGCGGACCTTTTATGACTCTGCGATTCAAGAAGCCTGCCAAACACTCACAGTAAGAATAATCAACTGATTTTTTACTTGTACAGTAGAGATTAACTTATTGAATCATTGTTCAATCTTATTAACCTAAAATACAGAAACACAGGCATAAGAATTTTTTCAAAAGAAAATTTAGACAGTAGCTGTTAAAAATCTTTGAGTATTTCTGGGAGGGGGCAGGATGGTGATTGATAGGCAAAGTAAAAAATTCTCTCTGAATATTGTACTTAAACTTGAGAAATATGAAGCAATAAAACTCTACAGAAAATAGAATGGCATAGAAAATGATGGAATAAATAAGCAAGATAATCCAAGGAGGCGCCTGGTATCATCAATGTCAGAAGAGTTTTAATGAGAAAAAAAAAAAAAAAAAAGCATGCACTTATATAGATAGGTATTGACAATAAGTGAAAAGCCATGGAAAACCTGGTTGTTTTGATACTGAATATTCTCCCACTTGGTTATTCACATCTCATTAAAAAGATTCAAAAACTGCAAACCACCCTAAAAATATAAGCAATAGCATTAACTATGTTAGCCATCCATACTCTAGTATCTTTTATACTTAGGCATCCTCTTTTGCCAATAATGTATAAAGATATTTATTTGTACCACACATAATTATAATCTACATTATAATTTCCAGGACAAAAGAAGGTCACATTAATACAAATACTTTACAGTCTTCCTAAATAATCACAGTTCAAATAACTGTAATTTAATGAACATTCATAGACCAATGATTATCAACCCTTTTTAAAAGCATCTTTTTTTAAGGAAGATAGTCTAAAAATTCAATGTAATAAGAAACCTCAAATTAAAATGTATATTTTTAAAACTTCCTGTTTTCTGTGGCATTGAAAGATTCTTTATTTGTGTATGCCTCGTGCTCAATTTCTTCCTTGGTTTAACGCTATAAAGAGCCAGTATTGCCTCTTCCTTCACCTTGCACTGCCCTTTTGATATTCATGTTATACATAAATCAATTTCTAGAATATCTAAAAACAGGCATGCACTTCACATTGAGTTTTCTTTAAAATCCTTTTGTATATAAAGGCTATGGACAAAAACAAGCAAAATAATGCAGTAACCTTTTACTCGCCTGCTGGAGGTACTGTCTGCTGCATGGAATTTTAAATCCTCATCTGCAGATGCAATTGAGCTGGTATTGCCAAGAACTCTGCTTTTTCTGTGTACTGTTACACAGCTATTCATCGAAAGAGCACATTATGTGGAAAATGTGAAGTACTATCAGTCTAGGTTTCTTATATGATTTAACAAAAGAACTTCTAAAATCTAGCTATAGCTCTGCTTTGTCACATTTTCTGATGCATGTCAGACACGCTGGGGGAAAAAGATCTTATTGCTGCTGATGCACTCCTCCTAGCAAATGTGCAAGATTGCGAAGCCAAGAGAGGTAATGAAAAAATTAATACAACAACCTAATGTAAGAACAGTGTACCGGGCTGTAACACCTCATATGATTTATGTTATCAACAAACGTATAACATGACCATAATAATTTGAGAGTTTTATTACCTTTATAATTAACAAAAGCCTATAAATAAATCACTGTGTCTACTGTTACAGACAAGCATCAATAAAATCCCCACCACATGCATTTGCTATTAATGAAAATAAGTTATCTTACTAGCTACTCGGCATAAATGTTGTTTTTAAACAAAATTATGAAATAAAAGATCCGAAGTATAGATTACTTGTGAAATAACTTGACATGTAATGTTTAATTCCTCTTAACCCCTCACTAATACCCTCTGGATCTTATATTAGCTATAAATAAAATAGAATGTAAGCAATAAAGGCTATTTTCACTATTTACTATTTTTCTTTCCATGTCAGCTAATTTAATATACGATTGATTCTTCAGTTACATACATATGGAGGCAAACCAACAAAGATAAACCTTTCAAAACTACCAGAAAAAGAAACATAATATTGTTTAAGGAAAACACTTAATATTTATATTTAATTATCTAGTTATAGATGTTTTAAAAAAGACAACATTAATATTTGCTTACTAATGACAAACATAATTGTTTTTTAAATAAACTGCATTTTAAAGTTATGCTTTCCTCCTTAACTGCAAGTAACTCTAATATCAAAAACCTGTTTTAAAAAATTTAACTATTTATTGAATTAATTTCTATTTCTCTGAGAAATAAGATAACCATTCTATTACAAGGTAGTATTAAAGATGTATAATTTACAAACACAACTCTGTACATCAAGACATCCTCCTCAGTACCCAAATTTATATACATATATATATATATATATATATATATATATATATATATGAGTAAGCACAAGCTAACTTCAATAGTTTCCCTAAAGTAAATGTGTCAAATAGAAACTTAATCAATTGGCACTATTATATTTTTAAAAACTATTCTTTCATTTAAAAACATATATTGTCATACATAATATCCCAGTGAGAAGTAATTCCAGCAGTTCTCAAAATATGGACCTCAGGGATCCACGAAACCTTTACATGGAGTCTCTGAGAGCAAAATTATTTCCATACTACTAAAACGTTACTGTTTTTCACTTTCTATCTCTCGAGTACACAGTAAATTTTCCTTAGACTACCTGTCATGTAATATCTTAGCAGACTGAATGCATAAGCAGATATAAGAACTCAACTTTCTTCTGTTAAACCAGACTTTAAATATATTTGCAAGAATGTAAAACAATGTCATCTTTCCCATTAACTTTTTAACTTTTGGAAAATATGGCTATTTCTCATAAAAATATGTCAATTGTGCTAACATGTAATTAGTTGTTACTTTTAAGCGAATTTAATAAATGAATAATTTTAAAACTTAGTTTACTTTCAGATAGGGTACTATTGAGAGATAGCATCTAAATAAATTAGAGCTCTTTGAGGTCTTCAATAATTTTCAAAAATGCAAAGGGGTTCCAAAAGCAAAAATATTGAGACTCACTAGATATTCTGCTCACATTTTTCCTTAAAACAGGCTTATAGTTTTGGGTTATAAAAACGACTTCAGTAATTTTTAAAGCAGTGATTCTAAAAACATTCAATATAGAATATAAAATGCTACTGAATGTTCACTGATGTCATTTTTAATACTCAACTTTCAGTCATCTTAGTGAGTATAATTATTATCAATTGTACTTCACAGTACTGTTAAAGACTATCATCTATAGTCTTTCTATGTCTAAAGTTGTAAATAACTGATAATAATGATGTTCATGCAGCAAGATATTAAACAATGGTTGATAAACAGATACAGATTGAAAAAAATCAGTTGTTAGAAAAAGGAAAAATGTGAGATTATGTATTTTTAATATAAAAAGAAACCATAAAACAGTTTCTAAAATTCATCTTGCCTAAATAAAATCACTAGTTTAAATTTTTTTTTTCTGAGAATACATAAACTTTAAATAAAATACATCTTAAGAAGGAACTGCCTTTCAGAAGTAAACATGATTATGGATAAAAAAAAAACTTTTAAGACTATATGAAAGATACAGAAATCACAGTATAATTTAATTACTTTATAGCCATTCCTATTACTGAGAATATGTTGAATGTTTAATATTTTAAGGCTTTATAGCCAAATAGGAGAGAGGTCTTCTTACCCCTAAATTTTTATGTACTGGCCGACAGTTCCCCCAATAAATCCCACAGGGTTAATTTTCAAAAGAGTTCTTGGTTCTGTCCTTGGCCAAGCCCCATGTCCTCAGTTTCCAGGAGCTCTAGTTCTCATTCATTCATTTATTCAGTCATTCAACTATTTACTACGTACTTACCATGTACGACAGGTAATGAAGATATAGCAACGCACAAAACAGATAAAAATCTTCCCTGCCTTCATTGAACTTATATTTCAGGGAGAGAAGACACACAACAAATAAATATTTACTGCAGTAGATAGTGATAACTGATAAGGAAAAAAAAGATGGATAAAATGGTCAGAAAAAGGCTCATTTTCTTATTAGAAATATAAATAATATTTTTAAAGATTTAAAAATATTTTTTAAATGTTGGAAGAGGAATGATGACAGCAAAACCTTGTGGTAAGTGGACCAAAAAAATGAATTTTTTAAATGAAAACTTCGATTACATATAAAAGTAAAGAGAAGTTAGTATAATGAATTCTTATATACCTACTCATCATCCATAGCCAACAATTATTCAAGATAGTACCAATATTGCTATATTTGTTCTTTACTCTTTTGTTTGAGGTATTTTAAAGTAAATTCTAGACATCGTGTCATTCCCTTCTCCACCAACACACAACATGTATCTTTAAATAATTTTGCCATTGCCTTACATAACCACAGGCATTAACTAATATCAGTCAATATTTGAATTTCCAAAGTTGTCTCGAAAATGTCTTTTCTGGGTAATCATATATAAACAGATTCCAAACAAGAACCACTTTTTGTATCTGGTTGTTATGTTTCTTACATCTCTTTTATTTGAGAGCAATTCCCCACTCTCTTCTTTTTTATACCACTGACTTGCAGAAGCCATGTCAGCTGTCCTATATTCTGAACTGTCTGTATGTTTCTTCACTGTGTCATTTGCTTTGTACCCCAATCTCTAATATTTCCTACAGATAACTTTTGATAATGACTATTCCAAATTCCAACCTAAAAAAAAAATATTAGAGATACAGGTATCCTACATAAAAGTCCTTCATACTCCAGGGAATCAAACATAAATTTAAGACTTATTGGTAATTTCTGAACACTTGTTGAAATTAATTTGAATATTTAACATGGTGCAATAACTCTGAAAAGACAGAAGAGGGAACTATAATATTTAGGAATTCCACACCTAAATAGCACTAAATTTCATTTTAATTTAAACACTGATTTTTCAACTATAATTGTAAGTTGTATCACACTAGTAAATAATACTCATTAACAAAAGCTACCATTTAAAATTGCAGTTGACCCTTGAACAATGCAGGGGTTGGGGTACCAACCCTTAAGAAGTCATAAATCTGCCTATAACTTTTGAGTCCCCTCAAACTCAAGTTGTCCCTCAGTACCCACAGGGGACTGGTTCCTGAATCCCCTATAGATACCAAAATACAAGAATGTTCAAGTGTCCTATATTAAAAGGTGTAGATCACTGCATACAGTTGGCCCTCCACATTCAGACTCCCAACTGCAAACTGAAAAGAGTACAGGTATTTATTGAAAAAATATCTGTATATAAGTGGACCCACACAGTTCAAACCCATGTTTTTCAGGGGCCAACTATATTCTAACGTCAATGCATTTCCATTTTCTAAATAATTTTCTTCAGTATTAAATAAAAATATCTAAATAAAACCAAGGTACATATTTTTTGAATAACCATTTTAGTTCAAAATAAGTTCAAAGCAGTTTTTTAAAGTAATTTTTGTTTGTTTTTAAAGTCATCAGGAAAATCCAAAAATTAAAAGGTTTTATAACAAATTGCTTTTATATACTCATTTATTCAAAGAGAAACTGCAAAAAGACTTTAGTAATAATGACATCTCAAGAATAACTATACAAGTCTACATCCATGCTACCCTGAACCAGCCTGATCCCATCTGATCTCGGAAGCTAAGGAGGGTCAAGCCTGGTTAGTATTTGGATGGAAGACCACCTAGAAAGACCAGGCGCTGTAGGTGTAAAATATAAAAAACTAAGGGATTATAAACTGACAAGGTCCTTGCAATCTCTCAGGTTAATCAAGAGTTGCCTCGCCTAAAAAAAATAAATAAATAACTATACATAGTCTACTGAGATATTTGTTTGGGAGAATACTGATATTTTTAATATATAAATTTAACATACAAAAATATAAATCTGTCACTTTACTTATAACTAAAATACTTTAACATAAGAGAACAAATTTATAGTACGCAAATGACTGCTGCTATACCAAGGCAAGATGGAACAGAGTTCTGCTGCTATCTAACAAGGCTTCCCTGTACCCCAGTTTCCCTTCATATGCTCTTCATTTTCTTTAGAATCCTCATTAGCAGCACCTTTAATGTTCCTATTCCCACCAAAATTCTGCTTATGACAATTCAGGTAGTTCTCTAAGAAGATCTGGGCTTTCTTTATCATGCTCCTTATTTTCTTCTGAGTCCTCATCTTCAGCATCTTTAACATCCATATTTCTATCAAGTCTATTTGTGATGATTTAAGTATTCTCTAAAATGATGTTTTCCCTACTATTCTCTCCACCTCTATGGCCTCACCAGCAGTCTTTAACATCACTATTTCTACTAACAGTACATTTAAGGCAAAATCTAAAGGTTTTCTACCAAGTTCCTCAAAATTCTACCCATTATGCAATTTCAATGCCACTTCTAAATTAGGTATTTGTTCCAGCAGCACCCCCATTTCTAGGTACCGAAATCTGTATTATCTTCCCGTGGCTGCTATAACAAATTACTGCAAACTTGGTGGCTTACAACAAGATGAATGTACAGTTCTTGTTCTTACAGTTCTTGGAGTCAAAATCCAAAATCAGTTTAACTAGCCTAAAATCAAAGTGTTTCTAGGCTCTCGAAGAGAATCTGCTCCCTTGTTTTCTCTAACTTTTAAAAAACTGCCTGAATTCCTTAGCTCATGGGTCTTTCCTCAACCTTCAAAGTACATCTCTCAAACCTCCCTTTCAGTCTCCTATCTTTCTTCTGCCCTCTTCAAAATCTGTGATTACACTGGGCCCACTTGGATAATCCCGGATAACCTCCCCATCTCAAAATCTTTAATTTAATTGTCTATGCAAAGTTTCGTTAGCCTCTTAGGATAACATAGTCACAGGTTTTGAAAACTAGGATATGAACATCTTTGAGGGGTAGGGATATTATTCAACCTACCACAATACGAAATGCAAAAAGCATGAAATATAAAAGGAAAAAATATATAAGCTGGGCTTCCTCAAAATAAAAAACTTTTAAACTTCAAAAGACACTGGTGAAAAATGAAAAGGCCAACTGGGAAACACTTGCATTTAGTTATCCAAAGAACTTGTATCTTGTTTCTTATAAGGGTAAACATACACCTACTACATGACTCCAACTATTCCACATAGAGGAAAAATGAAAGCACATGCCCACACAAAAATCTGCCATACATGTTTGTAGCTTCTGTATTTCTAATAGCCAAAAACTATTAACCCCTGCAGCAACAGGTAAATGGAAAACAAATTGTGCTATATCCCCCAAATGTAATACTATCCCATAAGAAAAGGGAACAAGTATTCAAAGTTCACTCAACAATATAGATGAATCTCAAATTTACTGAGCTGGGGAAAGAAGACAGTCAAAAGAGGAGACATACTGTATTCTACTTAAACAACATTCAAGAAAATACAAACTAACTTTAGTAAAAGTAAAATTAGTGGTGCCTGGAAAGGGGTTGGAGAAAAGGAAGGAATTTGTTACAAGGAGGCTTCTGGAGGTGATGTATATATTCATTATGTTGCATGTGGTGGTGTCATGAGTATGTTAAAACTCATGAAATTATGTATACATTTATCTCAATAAAAGTAAACTTTTTTAAATTAAAAAATTAGAACATGAAAATGAAGCAGAGAAATTAAAATCTGAAAACTATTTCTCTGGTAGAATCCTAATAAACAGTCTGAGACCAAAGAATCCCAAAGACAACGCAAAAGATAAAAGAATCAAAGATGTTACACTGATATTGTAGTATAATTGAATATATATATTGGCCTAGTTCCTAGCATAGAGTTTCAGAAACCTTTGGAATATTTTTTATTACTCATTCTCTGACACCAACTAGGTATCCTACAATTCAATTCAATTCTGACAGTAACCAGAGTAATCATCAGAATGTACAAGTTAAAGGAAGAATCCTTCAATTCTGACACTCTTTGTCAGAGCCTCTATCAGCCATACCTGAATTTATGCTGATGAGGTAACTCATGGTAATATCTAGATAGCTTCAGGTTGGGGGATGGCCACCAGAAAAACTTTCAACCCCAATTCTCCAGAGAGGAAAGAGGGACTAGAGAACTGAGTTTAATCACAAAGTCTATGATTTAGTCCATCATCCCTATATAATGAAACCTTGATAAAAACACTGAACGCAAAGGCTCAAAGAGATCTTCCAGGTTGATGGCCACGTCCGTATGGTGGAGGGAGGTACACATGGACCCCATGAGAAGGAGGGATGAAACCTGTGTGTGGCACCACCCCCACCAGCCCTTGCTCTGTTCCTCTCTTTCATTTGGCTGTACCTGAGCTGCATTCTTTATAATAAAAGTGTAATGCTAAGTATAGGGTTTTTGGTGTGTTCTGTGAATCATTCTAGCAAATTATTCAACATGAAAGGTACTAGAAATATCTGAATTTGTAGCCAGTTCAGATAGAAGTGAAGGTTGCCAGAGACCCCTCTTGTGGCTGGCACCCGAAATAAAGGCAGTCTTGCTGGGAACTTTGCCCTTTACCTTGTGGAAGATGATACTACGGATGGTTCGTGTCTGAACTGAATTGATTGTGTTAGGGCACCCAGCCTCTGTCAGAGAATTAACAGGAACACAGATATTAACTGTGGCATTTAAAAAAAGTTTCTGCTTAGAAGGTTGAAGAAAAAGAGTGGTGGTACTCAGTTTCCAATGGATTTCTCCACCACCCATCTTCCCCGAGCCCACAGAAAAGAGAAAGTTCAGAAAACTTTTGTAATTTGATGTTTAGAGTGAATTTTCTAAGCAGACTAATACAGTAGTCAAAAATAAACTATACTATTGATGAGGCAGATTTATTTTTACCTAAGAGAGTTTCTAATAAATTTTTAATGAGCCTTTTGACGTTTTTAACTCTCAAAAGGTAAAAGATATGTATCAACTTACTCCACTAAAAAAGAAGAACCCAGATATGCATGATCCAGCATAGCACAGAGACACTGTTAAAAAATCAACACATCTGTGCTTAGTCGGTAAACTATCATTTCATAAAATGGCAGCAGAATAATTTCATCCTAGATTGCTATCATCGTCCCATTTCTTTGTAAACCAGCTATATTAAGATTGAATTTACTTCTAACTGGGAAGAACTGCCTACAGTGTGAATTTGACAAGAAACCAGGGCAACAGAGACAGACAGGCAGAGACAGAGAAAGAGAGGACAGGTGGGAGCTTGTAACTGGGGAACCACCCAGTCTATGCTCAGTCACTTCTATGGGTCACAGAAAAGTTTTAGGATGTGATGGGAGATAGATAAACAATTTAATCTTTTCCACTTTGTAACCAATACAGCCCCAACACAGCCAGACAACCACAAGTAAAATGCTACCCAACTGGCGTGATCTAACTTATGGAAATTAGGACCTAGTTACTTCCCCTCTGCATATTCACTCCAAGGTTCAATAAACTGGACACAAAAGAGAGGTTAAGTGGTATTCTCCACTAAGTTACTAGTCAAAAATAGCACACCAGTTCATACTACAACATGACTTTACTACATAAAACAGCATTCGATCTATCACTAGCACTATTGGAAAAACATTCGAGCCAGAGGAATGATGTAATTCATTCATATCATATTATTTTCAAAACTATCAGCACTTCTATTTTTCCAATTGAGCTGACTCTATAGGGAAACAAAGCCCATTTTTTTTTAATACTAGTTTCTACCTAGTAATCAAGATGGTGTCATTACTTTATCTTCTTGGGGAAAATAAGATACTAGAGTACCATAGCCAAATTAACTACAAGAATAGCTAAAACAAGCCAAGAACAAACCTAACAGTCATTCCCAAGATTCCTTTCGTAGAAAGATTAATTCTGATCAAAGGGGTATCATATCACAGGCAGAATGTGCTCACATTCATACAGCAGTGGTTCCAAACCAAGGGGTGGGGCAGGGAAGGAAGTATAGTTTGAAGTACAATCGATACACTAATTTCCTTTGTGCTACAAACTACAGGAAGTAATGCTTTACAAATCCCTAATAACACCTTCTGCCTGCCTGTGGATAATAATAGGTACGGGTAGGGGATGGGTGAAAATTTCTTCTATATCTATAAAAGGAGAATAATTGTTTTCATGGGCTTTAGAGGAGGGGAAAGAAGGGAATCTGGAGGATGGGGAAAATCTGGGGCACTAACATGTCTACTTCCGAAAGTCAGGGATGTGTTAAACTGTAAAATCTATCCAATGGCATCACTGTATAATAACTGAGGTTCATACTGGAAACTCTATCCACAACATGTTTTATAGAATTTATATTTCATCATAAGGTTTTTAAACATACTAGAGCTAGAATTGCTATTTTCCATAACAATGGATTCAGACAAGTCAGAAATCCTCAAAAGCAAGGTCTGGGGATATACTATATGTAAGTATATATTATTTATAATTAAAGGTATACTATACTTACTCCAAGTTAAAGAAGTAGCCAGTCACCCATGGCAAGTAACAATACTAAACAAACAGAAAATTTTTAGTTTATACTATTAATAGTGTAAGATAGTGATATTCAATCAATTTCCCCCAATAGAACCCTTTCCAAGTGAACCCTCACTTCCTTTAGAATTGCTTACGATAGCAGTGGCCAATGAAAGAGTGTTTGTTTACCTCTTCAATGGTTCTCTTGCTTCCAGGATTTCCCTCAGCAAATTTCCAGCTGCTTGGCTAGCCCTACCTTCTGCCCTATATCACTGGAACTACAGAAGGCTGAGGCACACTCAAAGACAAGAAATCCACGGACATACAATTTTTACACATTAAAATTGCAGGTGTTAAAGGATGATGTCTCAGCTGGCCCTTGCCTCCTTTTGGTCATTTTCTACTGCTTTTAAATAGATGGAGTTTTTCTTTTCAATACTTTAACCAGATTTTGTAATTGTTATCTGATGTATGGTTCACTCCATGACTTTCCTGGTATCACTGCATCATTACCAAATGTCAGAATCTCAAAACTCTATCAATGTTGATCAAAAACTTTTCATACCCTTGATTTCCATTCCTTCCACCAAATCAGACCCTTCATCTCATCACGCAAGAATGTAAAGTACTATCACCATTCAGTCTTCTCTTGTGTAACTCGCGTACACTGAGAGTAACTTCTTGCCCGATGCTGCTTTTGTCATTACCAAGCATTTTTATATGAAAACCAGGAAACATGTAATCAGAATTCTAATTTTAACTTTCAACTCCACCACCACCTGTGAAACCATAAGCAAATCACATTCGCTGTGATTCTTACTTATACCATCTGCAGATAAGAATATCATCTGCCTCATTAGTTAAGCTTAGTACTAAAATATGATAACTAATTTTAACAAGTGTAGGTAAGAGTTCATCACAGATGTTACAGGGCTCATGACGTAAGAACAGGTGAATGGTTAACATCATTACCTAAAAAAAGAACTGGATATATTGGGAGACTCAGATAATGAGTTCATTTATTGATTCAAAAACCATTTATTGAGTTCCAATCATATATCAAGCATCATACAAGGCAAATTTTTCAGCTTGAGAAATAACCGGGTGCTGAGGACATAACGACTGAGATAAAGCAGGTAATGAAGGAAAATATGGTATTTGTGAATCATCACAAATTTGTGTTAATTTACATATTGAATACAGAGACCATCTCCTAGAAATATAACGAGGCGGAACAAAGAGTGAAGCTTCAATTCAGTCTCTACTTAAAGGAAAAGCAATGAAGGAAAAAGCAGTAACAGATGAGATCGGGCGCGTTCAGGGTGGTATGGCCATAGACAGGAAAAAGCAATAACAAAGAAAATAAACATTTAGTTGGAGAGACAGTAGAAAAGCCATTAAAGTACAGTATTACAGAAGACAAGGAAATAAATGTTAAGCAGCAGAAAATACCAGAAGCTTAAAAAGGGAGGGCAGGATAAGAAATGAAAAGACACAGATTTAGCAACTGAAACTCAGTCTTATCTTGGAGGTAATACAGAGCATTTTAACATCAGCCTGACCAATGCCTGTCTACCTGGTTTTGTGAGGAAAGTGGTTTACTTTCACTTGAGGAAGCAGAACACTAATAGAAACAATAGTCAAACTGCAGAAGGTGGTTGAATAAGATTTAAGATTTAAGAAATTGGACACTTAGAGTCTACTATAAATCAAAGAGGTTGGTGATAATGGGAAAGATAGGAAGAATAGAAGTAAGGTATTTTTCAAGATTAAGTGTGATAAGCAGAGAACCCAGCATAGAGCATAGGCAGGAGAAGAATACAGAAAACAGCAAGGTTCCAGTGAAGGAAAAAAGGGATTAAGAATGTAGATGTTAGTTTTCTAAAGAAATAAAAATATCTTATTCTTTGATTAAAGATAGACTGAGGAAAGAAAACATACGATACATGAAGTGAAAAAGGAGTAAGAAAAATAGGGATAGGACTGATCATTCGAGGACAGTGAAAAGATTCTAAGTATCTAAAACGCAGAATGAAATAAATTTTTTTAAAAAGATAAGGACTATAAAGAATCGCTGAGCTTCAACTAGGGGGGTGGGGAATGTGAATATATACTAGCAACCTCTCAAGACAGTAAACTGACATAACTCTAACAAAGTTAGGCAGTCCACAAACAGGGAACAAAACAGAAGAAATGAACAGTTGTAATTATTTATATTAACAGACTGGGAAATTTGTGAAGAAAGATCAGGAGAACAAAAATCTTGAGTATTAATAAGAATAAAATTGAGATGGCTACTAGACCGAATGTGGGGGTTAATCTGAATTACATTTTTCATTTTAAAAGTGAATTCTGATGGAAAAAGCTTTTAGGAGAACTTCCCTACATGATGCGGTTACAACAGTAGCAGCAGCATCGGGAGCAAAGAGAACCAATACTATACTGTGCAATGGTTTTCAGAAATTTGTGCAAAAAGAGTGTGTGACATTTATAATAATCCAAATCCAGCTGAGCTTTCCTGAGTAAGATTAGTAAATAGTGAAAGACCATTCTGAGGAAGAACAGAGGAATTGTTCCATCCATACAACCCTGACCAACATTTCCATGGTGTTTTACGGATCAGCAGAGTAGCAAACTCTAGGACGTATGCTGAGAAGCTGCTACCTACAGTATAAGGCAGTTGACAAATTAGTGGTTTAACTAAATAGTAATCTTTCTTACCCATGTAAGAAAAAAGGGTCTCTACTATTAAACCCTCATTTCAAATATAAATACTCAGAGAATTAATATATACTCAATTATTAAACATTAAGCACACACAACAAGAGAAGGGAAAAGGGAAAGAATAATGCACAAAAGCCATTTTGCCTTAATTCAGCCATAAACAGCATCAAAATCCTCTTAATCACCACATTTGACTTATCCGTAGGAGGACGTAACTCACTCAACTAAATATTTTCCTTACTTTTCATCACAATGGAAAATTTAACACCATCACGAATGACATAACATCAGTTTTTATTTCCTTTTTCACTGCAAAACGTCCATGGATAGTATAACACTCACTACAGAAACATCAATGTGAAGAACAATAGCACCCTTCAGATTGGCACTTAAATGATCGTTAACCAATAAACACCACGATCTAAATTCAACTAACAAAAAGAATATCAATAATTTTAGCTCTATTAAATTTCATTAAAATAGACTTTTGGTTATTTGAAGTTAACACAGAATATTGTTAGAAAATATAAAAGGTATAAACAAAAGTAAATTCGCATAATAAAAATACATTAATTACACTATCTTACAACCCCTTTGCCCTTACATAGAAAACCAATGCTACTAAGAGTGGTGCCATTCCACTGTTAAATGTTATTTCTCTAATAAATTAAATTAGACATCATAGGCCAATATATTCTGAAATATGCCTTCAATAGATAAAAGAAGACACATAATGATTTTAAAAAATATATGGAACTAAAATGGCCCCATAAAAATTAAAAGACATATACTCAATAAAGCAGAGAAAAATATACATAGTCCATATATATATTTTATAGGTTTACGAAAACACTGAAATAGTATTGCCTACAAATAATGTGCACAAGATTGAAATCATTAAGATAACAGAAACTGTTAATACTCTTAGCCTAAAAAGTAATGATTTTATTAAGGCATAAAATCAAATATGCAGTAAGCGCCGTGGAAACTATAGTATTAAGTTCTTCTTCAATCCGAAACACTAAATATGAATTCACAAAACTGATATCAATAAACATGTCACACATACCTAACATTTTCATGGTAACACATGGAATCAGAACACAATGTTTTGCTTAAAACAATTAGCTGAGGAATCCAAGCACAAATACAAGGATAATTGCTTCCTTTGGGCTTTGGCTGTCAAACATAGGAAATACCAATGCTTTATAGTCTTGTGATAATTAAAACCTTGTCACAGACTTAGACTATCAATGAATATTTAAAAGTAAATTTGTAATCTGACACCAAAAGCATAACAATAAAAGAAAAAAACAGATAATGTGGACTTCATAGAAATTAAAATTCTTGTGTTTCATAAACACCAGAAAGAAACTAAAAAGATAATCCACAGAATGGAAGGAAGTATTGACAAATCATAGATCTCATAAGGGACTAGATAACAGAATATATAAAGAATGCTTACAGTTCAACAATAAAAAGACAACCCAATTAAAAAATGGGCAAAGAGTTTGAACATTTCTCCTAAGAACATATGTAAATGGTCAATAAGCACATGAAATAACATTCATCATAAATTATTATAGAAGTGAAAATCAAAACCACAATGAAATACCATGTCACACCTATTTGGATGGTGAAAACCCACAAAAGAGAGACAACAACAAGGGTCAGTGAAGGTCTGGAGTAACTGGAACCCTCATAGGCTAGTGGTGGAACTGTAAAACACTGCAGCCATTCTGACAGTTCTTCAGAGTTAAACAGTTACCATTTTACCCTGCAATTCCACCCCTACAAGTATATACCCAAAAGTGAAAACATATATCCACACAAAAGCTTATACAAAAATGTTCATTGCAGAATCATTACTAATAGCCAAAAAGTAGATACAACCCATCATCTGATGAATGGATAAACAAAATATAATATAGAAAGTAATATTTTTTGGCCATAAAAATGAATGATACATGCTACAATATAGGTAAACCTTGAAAATATTGTGTTAAGTGAAAGAAGCCAAATACAAAAGAACAGATACTGTATGATTCTGTTTCATATAAAATGTCCAAAACAGATAAATCTATAGAAGCTAAGAGTTATATTACTGATTGCCTATGGTGTGGGGAGTAGGAGGATTAAAGAAAAATATGTAGATATTGATAATGGATAAAGAGGGTTATTTTAGAGGGGAAAAGGAGCAGGGGGAGTGAAGTGTCTTAAAATTAATGATTAGTATAAAACTTGAAATATACTAAAAATCATTAAATTGTCCACTTAGGAACGACTTTTCTGGTATCTGAACTATCAAAAAAGCAGTCACTAAACAAATAAATGTGCAAAAATGAAATATATGTCATAAACATATACAATGCAAAGATGATTACTTCCCTCAAACTAACTTAAATATATGTATCATTGGGGGGATGACAGTAAGTTACTCTTTTCTACTTAATATATCTCCAGAAATCAGTTACCACATTTTAAAGGAATAAAACTTGAAGAAATTTTTGTAATATCATTTGCTTCTAAAAATGTTACTTGATAAAGATACAGTAAGAGGACTAATATAATTGTTGAAATTTAAGCATCAACTATGATTATAAGAAACATCACTTGGTTGAATATTTATTCTCTCAAACACATTAAAAATATAATAAAGGAAATCAATGTTTGTTGCTAAACTTTTCATGAATCTAGTAAATTTCCTTTAGCTAATAAATGTATTTATTTATTCTTAAAAACATTTTATTGACTATATTAAAACTATAAAAAACTTTAACCAATGCCTCAGTACTTACCACCATTGTTGAAGTATATTTAATAATTTTAAGATCTATGATGATTAAGAAAAGCATTATATCTATTATAATCACCATAGTTCACAAGTCTAAAATACTATATAGTTGAAGTAAAACACATTGAGATTAACTCTCCTACTTTTCCTCAAAAATAAAAAAGTAACAGCCTTATCTAGTGAAATCATAAAGAATGAAATTCTCAACTACAGACACCTATCAAATATATACTATAAAGTTATTACAAAGAAATTGGAATAGCCCAGATAGAAAACAGCATAGGGCCTGACCAGTTACTGGTCTTCCTGTTGACTTATTGTGGTGAACAGGACCTAATGCAAGGAGAAGTGAAGAAATAAATGGCTAAAAAGAAATTAGTGCTAGTTATCAACAGTTAATAGAAAACTATTACAAAAATCTTACTTGGGGAAAATCCTGTTTCATTCACAAAGTATTAGCATTCCTGCTAATAAGATTATTTATTTCTCTGAACTCTTATAATACTTAGGCTGCACACTAAAAGAATTTTCTGGACACAATATGTAGAAAGAATCAGAAGGAGATCAGAATAAAAATAAAGAGAAGAAATTCCAGTGCCAGGTTAAAATTAAAAGAAATATAAATTATAATTGTAATTTGCAGAGTATTGTAAATGTCGTTAATATAACATACATGTAAACTTAAGTAACATGCAAAGTATTTAACATGAAGAGTATGTACTTACCAAATATTTAGATAGCCTTTTAAAAATTCTGCTGATGGTTGAGACCCCCTAAATAAAAAAAAAAAAGAAGAAAAATTTTCAACTTTAGAAGTTTACTCTGTAAAATCTACTCAAGCACCCCATTTACATGAGAGCAATTTGGTTGTGTTTTTTTTTTTTTTTTTTAATAACACTTTAAAACCCAAATCACATGCTGAAACTCTGGCATGATAAACATAAAACATTTTTTTCCTAATCTTATAAATAATTGCAATTTTATAAGTAATATATGGAAAGCTAATGAATTATTTGAATATTGGCAAGATCTACTACACCACAAAAAGAGTTAGCTCTATATTAAATCAGATTTTTAAAATTACAAACCAACACAAGAGCATAGTAACAATGTCTTAGAGAAACATTCGTAAGTTTTTCTTGGCTACCAACATACAAAGTCATACTCTGCATTCTGGTATCTAGTTATCATCACTGAAGTGGCACCTACACAACCTAACTATAGAGTCTATAGGGTCTATAGAATTAAAGTAGAGCCAATGAAGTAGGAAGATATTTTACAAAGTATTTATTCTATTTTTATTTGAAAATTAATATAAAGAAGCATTTTAAAATCCACTGTGAACTAAAAAATTAAAAATATTTAACCACAATAAAAAGTGTATAAACTAAAATTAATTTTACTTTTCACTTAGTTATAAATATTATAATAAACATAGTATATATTCTTTCAGTCAAGTCTCAAGTCAAAATAACCTTAAAAATAAAGTTCAAAAATTCTAGAATAAAGCACTAAATATTATAGAGCTCTTATTGTTTGTCAGGCACACTGCTCAGGACGTGAAAAAAGTTATACACACTTTTCCTTAATCACCTCATTTACTCCCCTATTTTATAGATAAAACAGCCAAGGCTTATAGAGATTAAGTCACATACTTATTATAGTAGCTGCCTTTCACTGCACAATCCAATGCTTTATGTTACCATAATCTGACCCCTCAAAAACAAAATAAGACAGAACATGACATAACATAAAAAGTAAAACTGATTGCCTCTTTTAACATCAGAAAAAAAGATATTCTTAAATTATCCTTTTAAGGAATCATGAAAATAAAAAATCATCTATCTTAACTAACATAAAATATTACCATACTCACAATTACAATACTGTATATAAAAATAAAATTACAATGTGTTCTTATGAAAAGCCATACTAATAGATTTTCTACTGTTAACTACTGTTAAAACAAAATCAATCAAATGAATTACATTCATCTGAAGCCCATGAAAAAAGGAAGAAAAAGTATATTAGAGACTTAAGCAACAGTTTAAAACTATAAAGCTTCTACAAGATGACAGAAAAATATCATCATGACTTTGTGTCTTTAAGACACAAAAATCAATGCAACAAATTGTATTTCATTAGCATTAAACAGTCGTGTTCTTTAAAAAGTGAAAATGAAAGCTACAGAATAGGAGAAAATATTTCGATACCCATATCCAACAAAAAAATCATACATAAAATATTTTTTTAAAAAACAACTTGAAATTACCAAGAAAAAGTTAACCCAATTTTAAAGATGGGCCAAACAAATCCTCACAAAAGATCATTTCAAAAACAATAAGCATTGAAAAGTCACTCAGTAGTCATAAGGAAAACACAGATAGCACAATTAGATACTGTTACCCACCAAAGTGCCTAGTTTTTACCTAAAAACCAGACAGTATCAAGCATACGCAAGAAGGTGCAACAACTGGCCTTCTCATACACAGCACATCAACATGTAAACTGGTATAACCAGTATGGAAAACTACTTCTAAGTATCTACTCAAGGTGAGAATACACAAAACCATTGACTAAGTAATACCACTCCTGGGTACAATCAATAGAAATGTGTACATATGTGCACAAAAAGCTACGTACAAGATTTTTCAGAACAGCACTATTTAAAGAGCCCCAAACTGTACATAACCCAAATGTCTGTCGGTAGCAGAAGAAAGAAATAGGCTAGTTATTCCTACAATGAAATCCTAAAGCGTATACTATACTAAAGAGAATACTAACGCCACACACAAATTAGGATACATCATACAACCACAGTGCTGTGTGAATAAAGCCAGGAGTAGGGGGAAGAAATACATATATATACACATATATGTTATACATATATATACACATACATACATACACACACATACATACATATACATATACACATGTATGTATGTGTATGTATTTTTAATGGGTTCTGCAAACTTTAATGAGCTTTGCAAGCAATACCAGGCTCTGCAAAACCCAAGAAACTTTACAAGTAGAAGCAAGCTTTGAGGTTAGTGATGAGTTCAGCGTTCATGCCAGGTTCTATTTTTATTAAATATGAAAACAAGCCACACAACTTTCTGATCACAAAGTCAGAACAGAAGTTACCTTTGGGATAAAGGCGTTGTTTGACTGGGACAAGACATAGAGAGGAATTGATATCTTGATCTAGGTTATAGTTACAAAAGTGTGTTCACTTTTTAAAAGTTCATTAACATAGAAAAGTTCATCAATACTTTTCTGTACATAAATTACTTTCTGTACATAAATTAAAGATAAAAAATTTTGTTATGTGCCACTGAATCAACTCTGGCTCGTGGCAACCCTATGAATGAGTGATGTCCAATGTCCTGTCCTCAATAGCTCTGCTCAGCTCCTACTTACTCAGGCCTATGACTTCTTTCACAGAGTCAAGTCAGATGAAAAATTAGTTTTCAGTAAAATAACATCGGATCATCATACTAATGATACAAATAACTCACTAATTTGAAAATCTGAATTTCTTAGCCATGTATTTCAATTTATTTCTATTGAGGCAATAAAGGTAAATTACATATGTCTGGTCATTTGTATTAAGTTTTAATAGTTTCAATGTAAATATAAATTTTTTCCAGAAAGGATTTCTTACAATTTTCTATTAATAGCAGAGAAAGTTTTAAATAAAATCTTGCTAATGCCTGTTCTACACAGTTTCAAGTTAGGTTTACAAATGTGTGATTTTGCACACACGTTAAAATTATTAATAGCTAACTCAGAAACTGATTTCAAAACTAATCAGATGGCCAATCCAGAGATCCATAAAAACTTTAGGGCAAATTATTTGGCCCTCTTACTTAAAAAAATCTGAGGACTTTTTAAAACCAATATCCCCTTGTTGAAGAAACACCTTGCAAATAAATACTCTTACATATCTAAAAAATTAGGTCAATATTTACAATGACACCTTCTTTATTCAAAATATAAAGTTCTATCTGTATTTCCTGTTATTCATTTTTCCATTATATTTACCTAATAACTGTGTTTTCCTAAACCTAACAAACTTCTTTTGCTCTCTCTAAATTAAATATCATCATTATTTAATCAGATTTGAACATTTTTATCCCAATAGAAACCTGCATTGTTACTCACAACAACCTACTATCTGAAGCTGTGAGACTTTTTTTGTTGTTGCATAAGTCTCTAAGGCAACAGTCAGAGGCACAGGATGGCATAGGCCCCAATAGGTCAGTTCCCTGAACAATTCCCGGAAGTCAAGCATCCTTTGAACCAAATTTACTTTACACAACTCATCAAAATTTTACAATAACTTTCCTCTGTCTTGTATGGTTTTATACTTAAGAGTCTGGCCTGGTAGATCTCTCCAAACCTCCGATCGGCCAGGAACTCTCATCAGGATTCTACTTGAAGGTAGCCAACCATTTGGTTGTGGTTCTGAGACAAGACACACAAGCAACAATTTCACAAAACCAATTTTTAAATCAGTTCAGCCACCCAAACTCCACACCCAGTCCCCAAGCCAGACAGGCTACTAGCGTCTTCTAATTCAGGTACTTGTCTTTCTGAATGGCACATTTTCACCAAGAATAACTTACAATTTACAGTTCCTCCTTTGGACAACTTTTATATAAACAAAATTTTCAATTTGACAGGCACCTTATAACAAAAATGGGAAAAAATCCTCCCTCATGAGTTTGTCTTATCTTCCTAAAAAAGAAAGAGCAACTTTCTGAATTTAAGGGAGACTTCTCAAGAAGTCACACATCTCAGTAAAATAAGACAAAGACTAAGAGAAGGACCAGGATCATAGTTTAGGGTCCACTATGAAGGTGAGAGCCCACAGACCCCATCCCACATGTAAAGAGCCCACAGACATAGACATGGATTTATTAGAAAAATTACCTAACTTTATGATTTCAAGTAATATGAAAGATCCCAGAGAAAACGATCTTCCCCTAAAACAAAAGATACACAATGAATTCAGTGACTGCACACTGTTCATTCAGCAATAAGTGTAATAAAGATTGCTCATGAATTACAACCATGAAAATATTGATATTTGAAAATCTATCATCTTTCAATAGTGTTAATGATGTTTTCCAAGGATACTCTTATTTTGTTGTTTTCTAATTCTGGAGATGGAAAAGTTAAAGCTAGACTAGTGAAGAATATAAAAAATGCCAGGTCTCAGCTAGTCCAGAGTTCTAAGTAATTACACAAATAATCAGATCTTGAATTATCTGGAACAAAGCATTACAGATCATTTCTCAGATTCAACATTCATTCAACTTGGCCTAATTAAAATATTTCACAAATTAACCCAGTGCAAAGCAGCAGATCATCCCCTTATACAGAACTAAATCGTATTATTTTATCTTTCAAATGTCTTCAAAACCTTTACATTATAATTTTTTTTAAAATGTAAATTTTTTACTTTAAAAATCTCATGCTGAATTTCTCTTTCCTTAACAAAGAAGAGACAGCATTCAGTATTCATCCTCTCAGGCATCTTACCTGATTGCTATACAACTGCAAAGGAATGCTTACACAATGCTTCAAATGGTTTGAAAGGAATCCCTCAATGTTCCTGGATGACATTCTCAAAGACAGCACCACCAAGTTTGAAAAGCAAATTCATGGTACTTTTAAAATATCTGATTGCCCCAGGTGTTAAAACACAGAAAAATGTAAATTTCAATACAACTAACTACATTTTTACAATCCTTTTCAAAACACAATTACACCTTTCTAAAGTTATGCCCTCACCTTTTTCTTCAACATTTCCACAAACCTTAAAAGTATTTCTAAGTTCCTCACAGTTCTTGTCAATTGCCAATTTTACAACATACTTATTATGATGCCTGGGCCTTATATTATCTTCGCTACAATCTTCAGACTCCTTAAATCAACACAAGCCCCAATTAATTATTTTACTGCAGAGATATCCAACCACTGTGAGAATTATAATCCCCTTCCATAAAAACTCTGCATGGAAATCTTAAACTTTCTTTCATTATCGTATCTACGGTTGGCACTGGTATTGGTGTGGCAATTCTAACATTATGTCATATATACTGTAGGACAGAACAAAGGAATAAATGTATCCTGATGTTATTGATAAGCAGGATCCTCACTACAGTAGAGAAGAGCCCTGAGATAGATACTGGATTAAAATTCCAAATATTAGGGCTTTTTTTTTTAAGTATATTCTCTTGCTCTGTCCAACGAAAAGGGCCCCTGTAGAAGTAAGAATGCCCAGAAATAAAGAACACATCCAGTGCCCATGATGTAGCTTATAAATACACGCCCAAGAGGAATATGGAAAAGTTGTCATTTTCTGGTACAAGGTAGGAAAAATGTAAGGCAAGAGTGGAACATTTGTTGTGCCAGAAAGCAAATTGGTACTCTAAATACAATGAGACATATCAAAGAGACATAAAAACCAGACTGATTGAGTTCCCACTGACTGGCTAAATTTTAACCATTTGATCTTCAACAGATTTAACAATAATGGATCTTAGCTCACTGAATAAATAGAGAACCCAAGAACTCATAGTAATAATGAAAAAAGAAGGGTAGAAACTCTTCTTACAGAAGAATGCTAATAAATGTGGGAAGAATAACAGAACTAGAAAGTCTTCTGCAAGCATCAATGGAACCAATGGTTCAGGCAAAAATCAATAATGGGTGTTAAAATCATTGGGAGAAAGGCTGTAGAGAAACTATTTCTTCAGCCTCAGGCCATGTATTACCTACCAAAGGGAAAAAGATACCTTTACAACAGAGATATTTGGTGGCACCAGCTAAACCAAATAACCTACATTAACGTCATAAATAATAGAACTAATAAAACAGAGGTTAAAATAAAAAAATATTAAGTACAGACATGTATCGACATAAATAGATCTTGAACATTGAGTGAAAAAAGCAACTTACAAAGGTATGTAGACATGTATATTATTTATTTACATTTTAAAACCAATCAATACTCTATCTTTTTTACAAATGTGTGTATAAAAATATAAAAAACTTAAAGGATACTTTCAGATTCGTAATTTCCTCTCAGAAGGGAAGCAAAAAAATGAGATTAGTAATCTTCATATACATTTTTATTTTAAAACTTCTGAAATAATTACAGCAAAATGTTAACCTGTTGTTTATTTGGGCAGTATGGATACAAGAGCATCTTATATTCTTCTTTGTATTTTTTAATATTTTTAAATATTCCATCATTTAGAAATTTAAATTTTTAAATGAATTGCTGCTATACAAATCTTAGTTCTCTAATTCCCAGTGTTTAAAACTATTGTTTTGAAGAACTCTGATGCAGAAGCAAGCCCCCAGTGACTCCTTCTACTTTAATCTCTGATGTAAATTAACAGAAGCAAAAAAGCAGTTTCAAAATAATTCTAATTAACAAAATGCATTTCATTTACTTTAAATTAAAAAAATAACTTGGGAAGTATGCCATCTGCCTGGCATTACACCTTCTCTAAAGTTCAATACTTTCTGCATCTCATACTGTTCTTAATATGTATCACCATTTGGAGAACTGAAAGTTTATCCAATCTAATAACTCAGTTTTTTCAATCATTTTGACCTAACTATAAAAAGCTATTCTATTAAAGTTATTATTTAACTTTATTTAACCAATTAATATTTTTCAAATCTACTGATGTAAAGTCAGTATAAAGATTTTTTAAACCCAAATTATTTAAGTGATTTGATATGTTAGGTCTTCATCACATTCCTTTTAATCTATTTGTAAAAACTTTCTATTTTCTGCTAAAGAGAAGGTCAGTGGCTTTCACTTCACTACTCTAACATAATCATGAATTGAAATAAGAACTCTTAGCTCTTCGGACCGACAAAGCTACCAGTATGCCTAAGCCAATAAAGCGATTCGTTCATTAATGCTGCTAATAAAGCAACCTTTTGTTAGTCTATGAGACATCAGAAACCTCAGAAACTCTAACTTTGTAATTTTTCCATTTTTGCCATATGAATTTAAAAGTTCTCTTACAATCCAGTTACTTTAACAACTAAAACATAATCATTCTAGAAATCTGACCTTTTACTCTAGGTAATTTAATAATATATTAGTTACAACTTCAAAAAATTGTTCTTGGATGAAACAACTTATATTTTATTTATTCTCTTCTGTTTTCCCATAGAGCCAATCTGTGTAAAAATCTGTGCTATCTTCTAATAAACAACGAAAGAAACCACTCTTACAATATTCTTAAAATGAAAAACAAAAATGTTCATTACTCAATCAGCATTAATCAATCAACTACAGTTAAGCAAGGCATGAAGATAATGCAGATTAACACACAGTCCCTGCCTTCAAGCAACTCATTCTAAGAAATAAGACAGGCATCTAGAAAAATAACTGTAAGGTAGCTTATAATAGTGTTACCTACTAAATATAATAGATAACATGAAGAACATAATTAATTGAATCGAGACAAGTAAAAAAATCTTCAATGAGGAGACTTTTGAACCTAAATAAAAGAAAGTATATTTTAGGCCCAGTGAATAGTTTGTATACAAAAAGAAATACATAAACACCACCATAAGCTCAGAAATTGTAATTAATTTAGTATGGCTAGAATGTATCATGCGCGTAAAGAGATACATAAAACACCACTGTAAACTCAGAAATTTGTAATTAACTTAGTTAAGCTAGAATGTATCATGCGCGTAAGGAATTAGTAAAAAATGTCTGTCAGTTCTTATAGGGCCACGTTTGCATTGCTCAAGAATTTGGACTCTATTCCATGTAATGGGCAGTCATTAAAAAGTTAAAAGAAAAGGCGTATGGTGTTCAGATGTGTTTTTTTTAGAAAGTCACTCCTGAGATACCTGAATGCCCAAAAGTGTTTATTTTCAATAACTTCAGAATACACAAAACAGTTAAGTCACTTGGTCAGTCACACAGCTAGGAAATAGCAAAACAGCGATTCAAATGCTTCCACACTCTTAACTAATATAATATGCTGTCTTCCAAGAAGCTATAAAAGTTAAAAACAATCAGTAGAAATTTAACTACTTGTTAAACTGCCCAAGCATTCATCTATGGAAATATAAAATAGCAATCCCTCCTCTTCAACACTTTTAATGTGTATTTGCCTTAAAGAGAATATGTTTAATGATACGATTATAAGCAAAACATTTTTATCAATCTATATTATTTGTTAGTTCATACCTTCATTTGAAAGTGAGGCATATAGAAGTTTAAAATATACAGATATCAGTACAAAAAATAAGAAACCAACAAGCCCTTAAAGATGGTCATTCTTTATAACACCAAAACTAATAGGTAAACAAGGAAGTTCATTGGAGGAAGGGGAGTGGGGAGAGGTATTTAGAATAATCTTTGTAAATAGGAAAAAGATCTTTTATTCACAAGGCTACCAAGTAAGAAAATAGAAAAACAACATAATAAAGTTCAAGTGGCAGACCTTTTCTTTTGGACATGGTCCCAGATCTAAAGACAAAGTATTAGTGCTCTTTTCTATTAGACGTCAGTAAAATCAAAAAGAATTACCATGTATCAATCATTCTCTCACATTCATAACTCTTTATAGCATACTGACCCAACAAAGTATGCAACAGAGCAGCTCTTCAAATTCTATATGTCATAAAAAATAAAAGAAAAAAACTGCACCAACACAATCATCCAATATATTTATTATGCTAGGCATTAAGACAGGAAGAATAAATATACTCTGCCTTCTGAAAACTTAGTCAACTGGAGAGATTGATATAAACTTATCAAAGAAATAAATCGCAACTGTGATAAAAGCCATGAAAGCACATAACAGGGGTATTTAACCTAGTGTGCATTTTCAGTGAGGAAAGGCTTTCTTACAAGGAAGTGACCTTCAGATTGATATTTGGATAATGTTTAAAAGTAAAGAGGGATTCAGGAAAGGGTAGTAGAATCAAGGTGTGGTTCACAAGGGAAGAGAATTACATTGGTAAGGTTTTATTTATTGGGCTGACAGTGAGAACATAGGTGCTGTTTAAGTGTCTTCAAAATTTTCACATTCAAAAAAACCTATGTTAAAAACTTCAAACACACACAAAATAAACAGACTAGTATAATAAATTTTATGAATCCATTACTAAACTTTAGCAATCATCAACATCCTACCAGTCTTGTTTCATCTAAACTCTCCATTCCCTGCCACCCAACTCAATTGTTATTTGTTTCTCAGGTAAAATTTACATACACTGAAAAATACACTCCTTAACTACACTACTCTGACAAATAGATAAACTTGTGTAAGGCACATTTCTGTAAGGCACTGAACATTTTCACTACTTCAGGAAATTCCCTTAGGCCTCTTTCCAGTTGAGTACCAGCACTCCCCACAACCAAAGAGCTGAACCATTGTTCAACTTTTTTTTTTCATCATAGATTAGCTCTGCCTGTTGTAGAACTTAATATAAATGGAATCATACCATATTGTGTCCAGCATCTTTCACTGGAAATGTTTATGAGTCATCCATGTGATTTTGCATGAGTTTCTTCCTTTTCATTACTAAGTAGTATTCCATTATACAACTATACCAAAACTTTTTAACCCATTATCCTACTGATTGACATTTGGGTTGTTTCCAGTTGTTTGTTATTATGAATAAATCTACTCTAAAAAATTCTTGAAAGAATTTTTGTGGACATGTTTTTATTTCTCTTGAGACAAAACCCAGGAGCTGAAATTCTGAATCCAAACATAGGTTTAATGCTTAAATTTATAAGAAACTGCCATATGGTTCTCCAAAGTGACTCTACCATTTTACACTCACACCAGTAATTTATGGGAGTGCCAGGTGTCTTACTGGAAAATTTGTCATTGCCATCTTTTTAATTTTAGCCGTTCTAGTTGGTTTTAGTGGTTAGCTCATAATTTCAATTTGCATTTCCCTAATGACTAATGTTCATATCTTTAATATATATTTAAAAATAGGTATTTTAAAAATAAAATGAGAGGAGCATATTGACACAGGAAATAAGAGCAAAGACTCTGGACGAAAATATATATAACATTTAGACCAAGAGGCCAGAGTGGCTATCACAAGGAGTGAAAAAGAAAGTTGTATGTGACAAGGCGAAAAGGATAGACTAGGGTCAAGTCACATGGCTGGAAATTATTATGAGGTCATATTTAGATTCATTTCTGAGACTGCTAAGCAAAGTTAGAAAATAGGTCTGGAACTTAGATAAGTAAGAGCTGGAGCAATAGATATGTAATTCTCTTCATAACAAATCAAAGTGGTGAGGGTGCCTGGGGAGACAGAAGGGAGAAGAGAAAGCAGCCTACAACTGAGATCCAAGAATTACCATTTATAATAACCAAGCAAAAGAAGAGAAGCCTATAAAAGAGATTACAAAGGAGAGTTGCATGTATATTTCCAAATACATTAATATTCAGGTTATAAAAAGAATTGCCACATATCAATATAACAACCAAAACCCAACAGGAAAAAAAAAAATGAAAAGGACTCAGAGAAAAGATTCATAGAAAACCAGAATGACTGAAACCCATGCAAAGATGTTTGACTTTACCAGAAATCAAAGTAATGAAAATAAAAACTATGAAACTTCATTTCTTATCTTTCAGAGAGGCAAAAATTAGTAACTGGATAAAATAAATGTTGTTAAGTAAGTAGGGAACAATGCTGGTGGGTATAAAGACTTTGGACTTGACAATGCTTGGTAAGATGAAATGACACCTACACCTTGCGACCCAGCAATTCTACTCTTAGGTGTCTATCCTAGATAAAGTTACACAATGACTAGGTACTTCTGTACAAGGCTATTAATTACGATACTATTTTCTAAAGGTAGAATCTAGTTATTTCAGAGGATGAATGTGAGTTTTATTTAACCAAATGACAGTTAAAAAGAATGAACTAAACCTACATGTGTCAATACGAATGCATCTAGAAAACAATGTTGTCTGAAATTTGCTCAGGTCATCTTTTATGTAAATGTTTTACATGTAGAAAAGAATAGAGGAATTACACACAGGACTTCAGGAAAAATGGTCCCTCTGAAAGAGGAAGAAATAGAGAGGGGAGAACTTTAATAGAAGAGAAAAGGCAAATAAGGCAGAGTTAACATCTGTGTGACTGTCAGGCTAGGTACATAGGTGTTTGTTATATTTATTTAAGTTTTTGTATGTTTGAATTATTTCATAGTTTACACAAAATCTTAAAATAGATAGAAAATAGTAAGCTTGCTGATTATGAACAGCAATTCCAGGGGTACAATGGAAGTAAATAGAGAAGTAGTAGAGAAATAGAAACTTTTGTCACAGTAAAAAAATTACAAAACATTATGAAGATGATAATTCAGAAGATATGGCCACCTACTGATGAAAATCACATGAGAAGCAAATCTGAGACTCCTTAAGGAGGATAGAAATTGGGCCACATGGCCATACTATTTTGTCTCACTAGGACCAAGGTAAGGTTAAATCTAACTAGTCTACTACCTCAGCTCACTTGGGCTACCATCATTGTGATTCTCAGCAACTCTAATCACTGCATATTATGAAAGTAACTGTGCTGAACCTTGAGTCTAAATAGATGCAAGGCATTCTGCTAGATAACGCAAGGGACAGAAAGAGGTATGCTTCCAGTTCTCAGGAAGCTTATCACTTAGTGTGAGAGTTATGCTGTATGCAGAAAGAAAATAAACTAGCATTTAATGCCTGAAACAAATGCTACTGGATTCAGAAGAAGAAAAGAATCAATCTATCAGGTTGCCGAGATGTATAAGACAGGTTCTACCAAAGCTGTGGAGCTCAAGCTGAGCTGAAAGACAGGAAGCAATTCAAAAGGTATAAAAGTGGCATTCTAGGTAGGAAAAAAATAGTGGCAATGAAATGTAGGCTTCTGAGGAAGAAACATTAAGTGCTTAGCAATTTTGGGATCTTAATTAGAAAAATAAAATACCTTGACAATAAATAAAATCTTTAAAATTAGCAGATCAATCAGAGTTCTTAGCTACAAACAACAGGACCTATTTGAGGTGGCTTCAACAGAAAAGAAATTTATTAAAACATATCCGGTGACTGAGGAAATTCCCTCTCACCTCCCCCTCTCCCCCCCGCCCCACACACACACACTCCAATAAAAAAAGCTAAAGAATCGGCTTGGGAGTATGCAGTCAAAAAAAAATATCTGTCTCTCCACCAAATTGTTCCCTTCCTTTGAGCCCTGGTACCATGAAAATAGAGCCTCAGACAATAAGGCTCACTGGGACATCTGCCACTGCTACCTGTAAAAGCTCATGCCTCACAATCCATCATCCACATTAGAAAGCAATTCCAAGCAAGAGCTATCATTACCTTGCAATTCTCTCTTCTGAATTAATGTCTTACACAGATGCATCTGATCAAAAAAATCAAGGTCACATGTCAAGTGCCCATGGCCTACCTGCAAGGGGTGCTATGAAATTGAGTTCTGCCTTCTACAGGACTCCCAGCATACTGTTTTCTCCAACATTGAGAGTTATATGAAATGAGACCAAATACAAACCAAGTTTTGGCTATAGAACTACAAACACATTTATTCCAAACTTCAAGTGCCAAACAAAATTCTCAAATCTGACAGATTATAATATAACTAAGCCTTGTAGGAACAAAACTCTGTTCCTCAAAGAGAGATAAGAACCAGAGTCCTGTCAGTTATTGCACATAGCTCCAATATCAGAATCTCTGGGTGATGTCCCCTTCCCCTCTGGTTTCTTTTATAACCTATGGACTAAACTACAAAGAGGTATGGGAATAGAAAAACAAGTTAAAATATTTTTAAATGCATAAATCCATAAAGAAGGAAAACAGTCTATAGGCCTGACTCACATCTAGGAACTGTGTGAAGAACTATAACTCACTCTTAAGATAGTTCAAGTCACACCTTCATTTGTGAGGCCTAAATTTGGGGTTATACAGATCAAACGGGACCTTAACGGGCTGCTCATCTACTTTAGATCTAGGGATCCCAGGATCATATAGCCACAGCCAAAAGAAGCATTCGGGTCAGTGCATCTTTGATCACTAGGTCTGCCTTATAGAAATGATGCCCACCTAGCCTATGAAAGTTAGAGCTACCCTAGAATCCCACCATCTGAAATCAGAAAGACAATTTCAATAGAAGTATCTCCTCCCACCTACAGACAACAGCAATTACAGGAGTGAGTCCTTCCTTACCCACAGGGGATCCGTTCCAAGAACCCCTGTGGATGCCTGAAACCACAAGTAGTAATGAACCTTAGATACGCTGTTTTTTCCTATACATACATATCTATGATAAAGTTTAATTGATAAATAAGACACAGTGAGAGATTAACAATAAATAATAAAACAAACAATTATAACATTCACTGTAATAAAGTTATGTGAATGTTGTCTCTCAAAATACCTAAGCACTTTTCAGACACTGTGGCCATATCTTTTGCAGTTTGAGGTGCAACAGTAAAACTAGCACGAACTTCTTTTTCCTTCTTGGCAATTTCACAGCTAGAAGCTTCCTTCTTACCACAGATCTTAACAACCTCAGCATATGATTTTTTTTCCTTTCCTTATGTCAAGAACTTTCACCTTTCCAATTAAAGGAAGCAGTTTGCTGCTTCTCTTTGGCATATCCAAATTGCCAACATCACTAGGGGTCACTATTAAGAAAAATAAGGATTACATGAACACAAGCACTGCAATGCCACAAGTCAATTGGATAACTTAGAAGGCTAAGTGCCTAACAGGCCGGTAGCGTGTACAGAGTAAATACACTGGGCAAAGGATGATTTACACCCCGAACGAGAGAACAGGATGGCACATGATTTTATCATGCTACACAGAACGGCACACAATTTAAAACTTACAAATTATTTATTTCTGGAACTTTCAATTTAATATTTTCGGACCATGGGTGACTGAAACTGCACAAAGTGAAACTACAGATAAAGCGGGGCTACTGTGACTGTTTTGCATAGATGCTGAAACTGTCATCAAAGTAGTCTTCACTACTTTGGGGAATGAAGTGTCTACTGGATCTCTTTGTAGGTAATGATGGATAGAGGAATAGGGAGGGAGGGAATGGTCTCAATGAAAAATCCATTCCATCAGGCCTATTTCCTTAGTCTTTTGAATTCTTCCTCTGAATTCATGAGTTCATAACCATTCAACTTCATTTAGTACAGGCCAATGCTGAGACCATTCAGAGGAGCAAACAATTATAATTTCTCCTAGTGACCTGATCTAGAATACTAAATGCAAAATCTAGTCATTTCACCGTGCCAATACACTGAGCCAAGTGCAAAAGCATGTTTCCCTCTTATTATCAGAACCCATTTCTCCACATGTTGCTAAAGTTTTTGATGATATGTCAGCAAAATTATTTTTTCAAATGTTCATATATAATGCTTTTCTTCCCATTTTGACTAAGAAAGGGTACAGCATACTACAATCTGACACCACTTACAGATCTTAAAACAATGAGGACTGTGGGAAGGGGTATAAGGAATACCCTTGAATGGTAACTGTTATGAGCAAGATTGTTATAGGTCTGCAAAGATAAGGAAAGATGTCTTCTGCCAGCAAAAGACTTCATGGAGTTTGGAGACTTTAAGTACTGCATGTCCATAATTCCCTCCATAAAGAAAATTTATTCAGAAGATTATTAACAGTCATATATATATGGCATATGTCCAATAAAAAGGGGGGCATTTATTATATTGCCATTCAATTTTTCCAAGTTTTCTTAAAATTAGACAATATGAGAGTTTTCTATTTTGTTATTTTATTATGTAATTAGCATTAATCGTTACAACTTTTACACACTAAAATGAGGCAGGATTATGGTTTTCCAATTAAAGAGTAATTGAATTTAGGCCTCTAGAGGGCAGCATTTCTCACAGGACAGACAGTTTTGATTTTAATAAAAAAAGAATTCCATAAGAAGTTTAAGAGGCACAGGATAAATGAGCTTTAGAAAGTGTCTTTCTTGTAACATGTCTCAGTCTTTAACATATTCTTGTGCATTTTGAATGTTCAATATACACAACAGATTATTGTGCAATGTGAATCTTTAGTATTCACAACACGCCATTATTAAGGTATACAGTGTTCCTAAAAACTTTTTTAATTACCCACAGAACTAAAGACCATCTCTAGTGACTACTTCTACACAATGCATTTTGGAAAAACCTAGTGGAACAGTTTCTCAAGTCAGGTTTCACATCCTTCTTTGTTCATAGACTTATTCTGATTTTTAAAACAGCTCTTTAAACATCTCCCTGTATTCACAGATCATGACTGAGAATGGAACACTGGCAAGAGCATTTGAAGTCAGAAACATGGAGAACTGAGTGCTTGGCTTCCTCAAGGGCAACAGTAAGCAAGCAAGCACACAAACAAACAAACAAGTAAATAAAAGGTTGGTGCTATAACTAGTTGAGATATGGCCCCTCCTAACTTCAAAAATCACAAAGAATTTGAAATATACTTAATAAAACATTTCCATATTTATCCAAACTCAGAATATTAACAATGTTTCCACAATCCATGTCAACTAAAATTCAGTTTGCTAATCCAAAGGTCTACTGTAAATCTGATGAGACCTCCACAGATCTCTACAGATAAAACATTCTTCATTTTTTATTTGCAAGAGAGCATGTAATAAATTATACCCCGCCATCCTTTCCTTTTTTTTTTTTTTTTGGTCTTTTACCAAAATGATGAAAGTTCATATAGACATTTTCCACTGTCCAAGTATTCTAATAACAGAAGGTTGAGCCCCGATTTCAAATAAAATATGTATGCCCAAATGTTTTTTGATTACTACGTATCCTTTTATCCATAAACAATGCTTGAAATGTTTTCTTTACTTTCTTCAATGCTTCATGGCTATGAGGCATGCCACAAAGAAAATGCAAGTAATTCTAAGTGTTCTTAATTCAGAAGACCTCTTGAGACTGTTCCTGTGACAATAGTATTATCAAAAAAGACTATAATCCCTAGTCACCAAAATACTTTAAGCAAGTATATAACCAACTCCCAAAGTTTTCATTTCCAGACCTGGAAGTACAGTATATATAACCAAAAATCAAAAGTTTAATTTCTAATACATCAGCCATTAGCTGCATGAGACCAGTTGAATACTTGGAATGTGACTAGTATCAATAAGGAATTGAATTTTTATTTAATCATAATTAATTTTATCTAAATTTAAAAGCTGAAGCAGTGTAAAATTTCCTTCTACTAAAGATAATTTTATTGTTTTGATAGTACTACATTTCATTCCAACTACTGTATTACACATTACACTGTGCATGTAGGTCTATAGTTGAGTCATTTCTAGTATTACACATAAAAGTAAAACAGATCTAATCAATATCAATTAACTATTCTGCCAAAATGATTTTTTTACACACCATGTGATAATGGTATAACTCATTTACTTTATTTATTTATTTTTTTTGGGGGGGGGACACAAGTTGCAGTGATGCCTTTGTAAATCATAATTGGCAACTAAATAGAGATGGCACAAACAAAATTTTTAAATTAAAATAAAAGATTTCTATCCACACAAAATCAATCAAGTGAAGATACAGAAGCTGATACTATCTACCACCAGAACAGTTTAGTGAGACTGAAAGAAGATATTTCACAAATTTACTTTGAATGACAATTACAATTAGTGTAGCAGAGCAAAATAAAAAAGCTGTTTCTTAGGTAAAAAAAAATTTTCTAATAAAAATATGGAGATTATTTAGAGACCTTTTCAGCAAATACCTACTGAATTTTTTAAGAAGGATATTTACAAAAAGTGAAAGCTCTTCAATTAAGCTACCAAGCAACTGCCCATCATATAACTTTTCTAACATTATTAAAAATCAATAGATTTAAATTTTGAGAAATTACTTACTTTCACCTTAAATGAGCCATATGATACAAGAGACACTGCCAAATTAAAATTATAGGCACAATTCATTTAAAAGAACTACCAAATTTGAGAAATGTTGATATGTAGCTTTAAAAAATCAGTATCATGACAGATATATTTTCATCTTTTACATCTGTCAAAAAAATTTCAGCTGTATATAAAAAAAAATATTTTTATCACAATAGGGATCTCCATGTATCTTAGATCAAAAATTCACTTACTAAAATTTAAAAACAAAAAAAATGTTTTATTTTACTGTTTTGTTCCACTCCATGATACACATTTAAAATATTCTTTAATATTTTAGAAAGTCATCTTTCTTAAGCCAACTACAAAAAATGTCATGAATTAAGTTGTTTAAATTAAGTATATACAGCAAATAATGTGAAACCTGGGCACTTCATGACATTGATGGGAAAGAAAACAGAAGATAATACATATAATAATCTTACGGGTTTTGCTCATTGATTAAATAGTGCAAGAATTTCACAAATTATTTACTTCATTGTTAATTCTAATTCATCAAAGAATTGCTTTTTAATATTCAGTAATCAAAGACAAAAATAACGGTATTCTTTACGCTTCTTAATGCTTTTTCACTACACGTAAATAAGCTTAATCTGAAGCATCAAAGAAAAGAAAAGTTTATTTATGACCTAGCAATTCAGGAATGGAAATTTATGGTGCAATTGAAACTTTTGATAATATAAATCAATAATATAGATTTTACACTTTTCCCTAATGTGAATCAACATCTAGAAGATTTTAATTATAATGGACACTGTTAAGCAAACTGGCTGCAAAACTAACAAAAAATAGTTGAAGAACACTTCATTGAAAAAATTTAGAGTTGCTTTTTAACTTATGCAGTATTCTTTGGAATTTGATGTTAATAACACTGAATTGACACAAAGAGTTGGCAAATTTGCTTAATTTGAGTAGTACAGTTTTGAAATTGATAAGCTTTTCCTTCAAACGTTTATGAATTCTACTAAAAAACCACGAACTAGTTTTATCAATTTGGATGCTAGTACTAAAAGGAAATTATTTTTTGGTACTTAATATAAATATTGAAAACATAAGTATGTTTGGAATACCTTAGGTATATGAATCTACTTTTTTGAGCATAAATTCATGAAATCTAAATAAAGATCAAGTATTTCTGATGAAAATTTAGTGGCCAAATTGAGAAATTAAATATCAACCAGGTTTTAAAGAATTAGTACAAAAAATATATAAAATTATCTCCATATTTTATACTGACTATCCCATTAGAATATTTTGGATACATCAAGTTAAGTAAAATATGTTCAAATTAATTTAGCCTTTGTTTACTTTTTCTAAAGAGTCTACTAAAATTTTTTAAATTACATACATGTCTCATATTTCTATCACACAAGGCTGTTCTAGGCAAGATTAACTAAGGATGAACATACTTAAATTCTTATAAGATCACCTTCTTTAGAACATTGCTATCAACTACTAAAAATTCACCCTGGAAGCTCCACATTACAGTTGCCCGTCAAACTATATACACAACACACAGTGAACAACTCTCAGAATCAGAATGTAAATTTGCCCAAGGAAGATTGAGTGCTACATGTTTTGCAGCATTTGCAGCTTCGGTGTTATAATAGCTTAAATTGTCTTTTATAAAAACTAAAACAGGGGAGAATCATTCTCTCATTCTCTAGAAGACTATTTGTAGAACATAATAGCAGCAAATTATATAAAAATAAGAAAAGTAGTAAAATTGGGTGCTTATTAAGAGTAAAGACACAAACTATAAGAAAGCAAAAAAAAAAAACCAATATTATAATAGCTAAACTTTCCAATTTGGTGCAACAGGGACAGGCATCTCATACCCTATACTTACTTCCTAAGGACACCATAATGTTGGACTCACACAAAAATGACAAAGCAAAAGTACAGTACCTTCTAAGTTAGTGAATTGAATTATAAGTTATTAGAAAACAGACACAAGTTTTGTGCATCCTCATGCTTTCCACAGAAGCCCAGAGAGCATCCATCACATGATACTAAATATATTTCTTTAGAATTTACTAAGTGTAGTATTTTAAATGCTTAAAGTAACTTATAATTTTTATTTCATTAAGAACAAAGAGTAAAAATAGCAATTAAAGTGCCTAGAGATTTTAAATAAACAGCATGAGAAATTTATATTTTAAGCACCATGATACATAAGGATAGACATATACATCAATGGAACAGTATTGACAGTCCAGACATTAAACCATGTATCTATGGCTAACTGACTCTCATCAAGGGTGCCAAGTCCATACAATGGAGAAAGAACAGTTCCTCAACAAATAGTTCTGGGGTAACAGAATTTCCATATACAAACTAATGAAGTTGATTGCTGCCTCAAACTGTATATAAAAGTTAACTCAAAATGGATCAATAATCTAAATATGAGAGCTAAAATCACAAAACTTTTACACAAAAACATAGGGATAAACCTTCATGATCTTGAATTGTGATGATTATGGCAATAGATTCTTAGCTATGACACCAAAATATGAGCAGCCAAAAAAAAAAAAAAGAGGCACATTGGACTTTATCAAAATTAAAAGTTTTGTGCATCAAAAGACATAACCAAAACATAAAAAGACAACTCACCAAATGGGTAAAAATATTTCTAAACTATATAATGATAAGGGCTTAATATTCAGAATATATAAAGAGGTCCTATAACAAGAAAAAACAAACAACCCAGTTTAAAAATGGGCAATGGCTAACTATGGGTGATGAACACACACATATATACACATAACACACACACACACACACACACACACACACACACACACACACACGTATGCCTTACTGTTAAACTGTACACCTGAAACTTGCTAGATTTTGTTAACCAATGTCAGCATAAAAAAATTTTTTTTTAAACGGGCAATGAACTTGAATAGACATTTCCTCAAAGAAGATATAAAAATGGTACATAAGCACATGAAAAAATGCTTAACATCATTAATCATTAGAAAAATACAAAGCTTCTTAAAGAACTGATGCAGAAAGTAAAGTCTGAAATTCTATTATTTCTCTCCAAAAAAAAGTTGAGATGACTTATATTTCCTTTAGCTCATCAAACACAATATGGATATAACAGAAAGGACAGGAACTTATTTAAGATCAGAAATACCTGGATTAGCATCCTGACCCCTGTACTGGTGGCATGAACATGGTCAATTATTCAAAATTTCTGATCCTCCATTTTTTGTAATCTATACACAAAGTCCAAAAATATCCATAATCTCCTATTTCCCATTTACATTTCTTTATCTTTTTTTATGCTTAGAAATAGGTAGTCAAATTTCAAGTGGATATACCTTTTGATCTAGTAATTTCACTTTGGAAAAATTATCTTGCAGGAAAATAAATAAGAAAGTCTTCAGTGTGTAATAAGAAAAAGACCTCTAAGATACAGTGTAAAATGTTTAAAAAGTCTATATATCATGCTTCTTTTCTATAAAATGGGGGAGAATATGTGTGTGTGTGTGTGTGTGTGTGTGTGCATATGTGTGTGAGCACATGCAAAAAAATCCTGGAAATATTATTTTAGGTGATATATATATTAAACTATTTCATTTTTAATATTTTAGCCATGTCAAAATGAGAAAATGACTCTATCTGGATAAAGGGGGAAAAAGTGAGGCCCAGAAAAAACAAACTGCAATAGTGTTGACCAGAGAATGAATTATTTGAATGAATTATATGTATCAAAGCCTGATTCAAATGAGGTATGCTTTCACATTATATAAAAATGAATAGGTTCTGTCTGACGTAATGAACAAATCCAGGAAACAAAATTATTTCTTTATTCTACTATGTTTGTCTTTACTCTGTTCTAATACCTGCCTTTTTAAAAGTCTCCAGAATACATACATACATACACATATATTATATACACATTCATTCATTCATCCCTTAGTTTGTCAATGTAGATCTTCATTCTTAAAAATTTAGATCATTTTTACAAGAATTCAACTGACAAATTTATCTACATCGTCTACATAAACTATCATTCATATATAGCACATATTTTAAAAACAGTAAAGGACAACATAATGGAAAAGAAGAGTGGACCGCTAAGTAGCAAGATTGCAAGCAGTAAAAATAGAAAGCAACTATATTGGTTTAGCGATGAGCACGTAAAAGCCATCAGGGCTTCTATTGTTATCCTCAATCCAGGGAGCACCATTCAGATTATCATGCTTCAGAGAGCATCACTCACTCTATAGTAGAATATAGCCTGGGAAGTGTAATAAATTTAAGCAAAGAGGCAAAGAGCTATTAATAATACTTAATAAGTGTCTGAATATAAAGAGGAAGAATTAAGACCAAAAAAATCTATTTTCTCCTTGATTTAAAATAAAACATTCACGAAGAAGAAATCTGACAAAAGTTAACATTTGTTATCTTTAGATTGAGGAAATAAGGTTACTTTGTAGTTTATTATCCAGACTTTCCACATTTCTAACAATGACATATATAATGAGGGAAATGTATAAAAATCTATTTACTTTTATAAACAAAAAACTTTGTATCTCAACCATGAAAACAAATCTGAAACATTAAAGCCCTAACCAATCAGAGAGCCAAACACTGTTAAAGCCAGTTTCTCATGGAGTTCACATACTATTGTCTCTAATGGAAAGAAAGTTCATAATGTGCATCTGTACTGTCTAATACAGTAGCTGCTATCTGGTGAGCACTTGAAATATGGCAAAGTCCACATAGAGATGTGCTGGTAAGTATAAAATATACACCAGATTTCAAAGTTAGTACTAAAGTAGGAATCTAAAATATCTCATTAATAAGTTTTTAGTTTTCATATTGATTACATTTTTGAACTTATAATATTTTTGATATACTGTGCTAAATAAAATATACTGTGAAAATTACAGTAACCTGTTTCTATTTAGTTTTTAATGTAGCTACTGGATCACTTAGATTTAGGTATCTGGTTTGCATTATATTTCTATTGGACAAGGCTATGTCTGAAGGCAACTAAATAAACTTTTCTAGAGTTTCACTAGAGTCCTCCCACAGTTCCCTTTTTTCTTGTGCTCCAGGAAGTCAGACTTTTCCCAGAGTATTTCCTGCACTAGAAAACACTGTACAAACCAGGCAACATGAAACAAGCAATAACCATAAGAAATGACTAAGAGGGAAATCTTTCACGTTCCCTAAAATTCAAACTGTACTATGAATTTTCACAAGAAAACCTGAAATGAGTATATTTTGAGATTGTCTTGAGGATTATGACAATCTTAAGTTAACAGGTAAAAAGCCTCAGGTTATAACAATGTGAAATTTTTTAGGAGCTTGAGTTTTCTAGCTGAAAATTGCTTCTGTTTATGGCCCTACAAGGACAGTAAGCAGAAAAGTGGATGAGGAAACTGCAAGCACATGTAGTTTAGGAGAGCCACCTCTTGAGTATGTTGGAAAAAAATATGTAGGTAACGTAGAGGTCAAGAAAATCTCAGAACTGTGTTCAGAAAACTTCAAAGATAATTATTTCACCCAAGCCCCCACTGAAGGAATAAATTTAAGGCCTAATAAATTCATATTTTATAGATACAATTAAAATCTCTAATCAGTTGGCTTTAAATTAGGAAGATTATTGTGGGTAGGCCTCACCTAAAAAGATCAGTTCTATAAAAGAAGGCAGAGATTATCACATGATTTCACTTACATGCAGAATATAAGAAACAAAAAGAACAAACTAATCTAAAACAGACTCACAAATATAGAGGACAATCTGGTGACTACCAGAGGGGAGGAGAGTTGGGGGCTAGGAGAAAGGGGTGAAGGGTTAAAGAACTACAAATTGGTAGTTGATAGACAGCCATGGGGAAGTGGAGCATGGCATAGGGAATGCTGTTAGCATTCACATAATGGCTAAGTAGAGAGCCAGAAAGAGCAATCAAGGGTATCGTTTCATAAACCATATAAATGTTTAACCAATGTACTATATACTTGAAACTAATAACAAAACTAAATTTTAAAAAAAAAAAAAAAAGGCAGGGAGATTCTCCTGCTGTCCTGTAAGTAGCAAACAATCACGTCGAATGCCCATGGAGAAGAAACGTGGCAAGAACCTAAGGTGGCCTTTCAGATGAAATCTCAGCCCATGGATGACCCATGGATGACATCTTGATTTTAGCCTGGTAAGACCCTGAGGATAAGATCAGCTAAACCATGCCCAGACTCCTGACCAACAGAAACTGTGTGATAAGCTGCTACAATTGCAGTAATTTGCAATGCAGTCATGGAAAACTAATACAGATGGCTTCTTAGATTTGAGGAAATAAGGTTTATATTATTTCTTTAAAAGGCTGTTAATCTTTGCTCTATCATCAAAACAATTTCTAATACTTCACATTGCAATGAGTGATATGATTCAATTTCACAAGTCAGCAGGATATGGTAATACTATTCTCTAAACTTTACAGGTAAAAAACTTCATAGGCTCTAAGAATTTATTTCTTTCATAAACTGAGCATGTGAACAACACTATAATCTTAGTATATTTGTTTCTGCCTATCTAAACCAAAAACATACCCACCCCTCAAAAAAATTACAATCTTTATCCTTTTCTAAAGAAATGAAAATAAAATTGAATGTGTGGTAAGAAAAGCTAATTTTGAAATCTAGCATTGTCATAAGTTTAGGCAACCATCTAGTTTCTAAGAATCTCAGGGAACTCAGCTATTAAAAAAAAAGTAATAATAGAAACTGCAATAAAATCTAGAGTTAATGCATGCATGCATGCATGCATGCATACATACATACATACATACATACATGCATACATACATAAATGGAAAATAACATGTGCTCTGCCAACCTGAGAGTAAGTGTATAATAAATACCATTGAAAATAGCCTGCACTTCTATAGAGCTTACCACGTGCCAGGCACTATTCTACAAATAATACATAAGAAATGAATTTACAGATAAATATAGAATAGTGATAAGGGTCCCCGGCTTTAGAACCATACTGCCCAGATACAATCCCAGTTCCACTTGTAACTAAAAGTAAGACCTTGAGCATTTTTAACTTCTCTTTGCCAAAATTTTCAACTGTAAATTAGGAGCATTCACATACTTCAGAGGGCTTAGATGAAGACTGAATGAATTAATACAGAGGACACAGAAGGAAGAGTGTTTAGCACATATTAAGCACTCAAATGTTGATATCAATATTATTTTTAAAATAGTGTCATATTAACAATCACTTCTAGAAAAGAAATTCTATGGTAGATAATGTAAAAGAACACTAATGACCTTGAGACTTAGAATCCTGTAATATTGGCATGATTATCTGATTCCCTGCACCCCAAAACCCCAACTCCTAAATTCTTACCAGAATTAAATTTAATGTAGGCAATTTTAATCTTTAATAGAATATCATGCAGCACTCTGCTTTTAGTGCTTGCATGTAACTTTTGATAAAATTTTTAAAGAGCACAGAATTAAAATTCTGAAAGGGCAAAGTTCAAAAATATATATATAACTATAGTTACAAATACAGTTTTTAAAATGCAGCCAAGAGGAAAGAGAAAAATCTTTTAGAAAACATTTTTAAAGGCCAATATCCAGGTTTAGCTCTTTTTAAGGTAACAAAATAAAATTATGAAAACCATTTAAGTCTCATAATAAAAAAATAAGACCCATAGTGCACAGATGTCAAAACTATAGTCTCACTATATTTATGAAATATAAAACACCTATAAATAAACTAACTGGATAAGGAATAGTCCTATATGAAGTATGGAAAGGAAGAGAAAGGAATTTTTTTTTTAGTGACAAATACCATCTCAGCAAACAAAAATAGTTTAAGAAAGTACATAAAAGAAACACTCCACAGATACTCACTGACTTATAAAAATTATACTTTAGAGACTAATAAGTGTTAATTCTCAGATTTTCTAGTATACCTTGCAAGCATGCCAAATCTTAGGTTTACAAATTCTAAAGAATATATTTTGGAGGTTTATCCCCTGAACAAAGATCTCTTTCAAAAGATTTAACTCGAACTACAAAACACATTTTACACATAGAAAAAAAATATTTATAAATATTGCTTTGCCCCTCAATCTTTTAAACAGGTATTACCTAGACAGATTTCTTCTACTGCTAAAAATATATCTAGGACACTTGTCCTGATGGTGATATCAAGAATAAGACTAAATTTAATAAAAAATACAGGTTAGTACAAGTCAGTTAAAATTACAGATTTAAATTTCACAATTATTTTATATAAGGACATACACCTAGGAATTGCTTCTCCGTGAGTCTGTTAATCTTTTTCCTTCTAAGATCTGTATAAGATGCAATCCTGTTATTTTTTTCTCCTCCAATCTCAATACAACTGGTAACTTCCTATTTTCAATACAAACTCTTCCACTGAAACGTAAGAGGCAGCATGCATGGTGATTAAAAGCACAGACCACAGAGGCACATGGACCTGGATTTGGATCTTAGCTCTGTTGAGTTCAAATTCCTATATGTTCTCTAGATCTGTTTCTTCTGCCATGAAAAAGACTCACAGTACCTAATTCACAGGGGCTGCTTTGAGGAATAAAATAATGCATGTAAAAATCCTTAGCACAGTGCCTGACATATACTAAACATTCAATAGGTGGTAATAATGATCAAAACAATGATTATCAAATTATTAATTTATCAAATTATCAAATCTATATTCTTATCCTCTAGATTCACACCCCTCTCCCTTCTAGCTAATTCTTTATAAATAAATGGGGGCAGCTCTGAGGTAAAAATTAATCACCATCAAAAGAAAAAGAAACCTAATTTAGTAAGTAACTTCCTCACTTTCAATTGCTCTTTCTCTCCCCCATGCTTCAATAGCCTCAGTTACTGTCCATACTGGAGAGTAAATACATATTCACTCTGTTTGGGCTCAAATGTACAGACACCTTACTTAATACTCATCCATGATGTAAGACTAATACTGGACATACCAACAAACTCAACACTAGAATGGACCCATAGGTACAAAAGAAATAAGCCAAAAGCATCTTTTAAAAAGTATTTGTTAGAGCAAAGTTTTATTACCAACTAAAGAAAAGGCAGGTCGACCTAATGCACCAGATATACCAAATATCTGGGCTGTTTTACTTCTAGGAATGCAGGAGAAAAAAGTCCACATGGACTCTCTATTAACTACTGGAACTGGCTTCTAATTCATTCAATAAATAATTGTTGAACACCTATGGAGAGGCTGTACATTAAACACCTGGAAACAAAGATAACAAGATAATATCCTCCTCTTATAGAGCTTATTTTAAAAATTTCCAGTTATTTTTCTCTTCCTTTCATTTATTAACATACTATATGCCTACTATGTAGTAGAAAATGTTAGACATTTGGTGGGGAGGAGATATTAACTGAAAAGATGAATAAGACATAAACCTTGCCCTTAAAGAACTTACAGACCAGTAGAAGAGAAAAATACAAATAACTATGTTAAGTGCTATAAAAGACACATAGATTCTGGGGGTAACCAGAAAAAAAAATAACTCTACTAATCTTAATCAGGACAGGCTTCCTAGAGGAGATAATATTTAAGTAGGGTTTTAAGAGATGTTTCAAAAATGAAAGGAACAAAATACTCCAGAGGAAATAACAAGGTGCAGAGACAAATATAAATGAAGGTTCATACATGAACACACACAAATACCCTTTAAAATATATACATGCTATATATAAATGGATATATATATAATCAGTGTTTATATAAAAGCAAAGGAGGTCATCTGAACTACAAAATACAGAAAATGATGTGATTGACTACTTTCCCAAACCTCCCCAAGATGGTACACAATTAATACTATGCATAGGAGAAAAACTAGTTCATTCCAACTCCAGACTTAAGACATTAGCACTTAATTCTCTCTTGGAGTAAAGGAATACTGCAGTGAGATTCAAGTGATAGATTGAACCTAGACCAGAAAGGTTCTCCCTTAAGCAAAGTGTCAATTCAGATAGAAATATAAAGGACAGTAACTAAGAAATCAATTTAGAAGCTCCTGAAATGGACAGGGAATGGTGAGGGTTCAATTTTAAATGGGGGGATAGGGGTGGGGAAGATAGAAAGGAGAGGTCCTAAGTTAAAGAATGCAACTTGGTGAGTAATAAAGCATGAAGGGAATGAGGGAAACCAGACCTGATCCAAGGTTTCTCCCAACAGATCATTCCATTGATCTTGATATTTACTTTTTCTATTAGTGTATATTTGACTTTAAGAATATTTACACATGTCACTTACATCTCTTAAGGCCCCTACACTTGTTATACTTTCACATGAGTAGTTTGCACTGTAAAAATCAAATTAGGAAAAACCACCTGGAAACCTTTCCTAGTAAAGCATAGTAGTAAGTATAATAAACACTCTTAGATGACTTTTGGAGTAACTGTGTTAAAACCTTAAAAAAAAATAGTGAAATCTATTAATTTACCTTTCTGTCTCTTTTAAAATGAATGTTAAATGAGGCCTACTCATTTCTGTGACTTATCCTTACCAATAATCAGTATTTATACAAACTTTAACTGGCAAAGTTCCTTACACAAAGAAAATAGACAAATAGAAAAGAGATTTTCCTAGCCTCGGTACTATTGAGATTTTGGACGAGACAACCCTTCATCGTGTGGTGCTGTGTGGTGCTGCCCTGTACCTTGTTTATAACTGGCCTCTACTCTATTGGTGCTTTACCTGTAGCAACTCCTCACACTCACACTGCCCCCCTGAGTTCTGACCATCAAAACATCTCCAGTTACTGCCAAATGTTTTCTGAGACCATAATTATGTGCCAGGCATTGTTCTGTGCTTCTCATTTATTATCTCATTTAATCTAACAATATAGTATCCATGAGATAAAGAAAAAAGGCCAACAGAGTTAAACAACTTGCCAAAAGTCACACAACCAATAAGTGTGGTAGTCTGTATTTGAACCCACACAATGGTGGCTCTTAGTCCCTATTATACCACCTCTCGTTAATGCCTGGCCTTTATCATCTGATAATTGGAAAGTAATATTTTGAATCTTATCTGGAAATAAAAACTAAAATTATCCACACAAGTCGAAGTTGAAAGGCTCCCAACCTCAATTCAGGATAAACAAGAATTTTTGAAGCACTGACTGTATGCCCAGAACTAATGTGAAGATCTAGAGTGGTTCAAAGAAAAATAAACTACCATTTATTAAGGATTTGACTCAGGACCTTTTTCATACATTACCTCTCTAAAATCTCACAGCATCCTGCGTAAAGCAGGTATTATCTTTTTTTTCAAATGAGGAAGCTAAAGCTTGGAATAGAAAAGTGGTCCCTAACCTAAAAAGGCTCACAATTTAATTGAAAGGACAAAAAAAAAATTTAAAGGCAGAGAATAACCAAGTTAAATACATTTAATAATACACAGAAAGTACAAAATAGAAAATAAGTGATGGAAAAGCATAGTTAGCCAGGAAATACTTCTTAAAAGAGGTTTCTAGTATCTCCTTCTCTTAAGAAATGCCGTGGATGAGCAAAAGGTGACAAACTGGGGAGGAGCAACACTTCTGTAAACAATGTGAAACAGAAGTCTGGGGATCAAAAGTAGAGTTTTATGAATGCTAATTTAAGTAGTAAGCCAAGGAAATGGTGAGTGTAAGGCTGCCTTAAAATTAGGATCTAGCTGTAGCTGGAGACAATGAAACTGCTTCTATGCTTTTGGGGTGCTCCTGCCACCAAACACTTTCCAGCACAACAACAGGAATAAATAAAGATCTAAAGGCCAAGACATAGGGGTGGTTAAGAGAGGCTTAGACACATGAAGTCAAACACCACATTTCATAAGATGAGTGGTGGGTCACCTATTTTGCTTCGTGTAGTTTGTCTCCCACAGCTAGACTAAGTTTCAAGAGGGTAGGGATTTTTATGACTTGTTCACTTGGATCAGTGCCTGGCACAGTAGGTGTTCAGTTAATACAGGTTACTGAACAAAGACAGTATTCTACCGACATATTCTGAAGCAAAGATCACAAACGCCCTCAGTATTCAAAAAAACCAGCAACCTCAGAGAAATAACAACATTCTAAAGTTTATTAACATTATTGCAACAGCTAACATTTATCAAGCACTCTCAGCTGACTCTATGATGCATTATCTCATCCAGTCCTCTTAACGATCAAATGAGCGAGGTAGGTACTATTATTATCATCCCAGTTTTACAGGAAACACACAGAATAAATAACTTGCCCAAGGTCACAAGCAACACAGCTGGAACCTGGTCTATCAACCCTGAAGCTTTCCTCTCAAAAATTATGTCACATATATAGAATTACAAGCATCCCTTTTAGGCAAAGCTAGGAAATGTGGCCAACAAGGGAAAAAGACAACAAAACAAAAAGAAAAACTCCAGTGTAGTCAAAAAACCCCTTTTGGTCCCTTCTCCTACCAGGTACTGTGGAAATTTTCCCACCCAGGACACACTGATTATCCCATACAGAAGAAAACTTCAATGGTTTAAAGAATCCAGATGTTGAAAAGCTAAGAACTAGAGTCAATCATCTAATCAACATTTCAAAGGGTGGTAGATAGCAAGTGGTAACACCCCACATCCACAACCCAAAGAAATAACAGGGTGTGACCTCTGACTAAGACTGACCTCAAAACTTCCTGAGCTGCTCTCCTTGGTGTCTGACTTTTCCCTCCCTGCTTGGCTGTGTGTCTCTCCTCTCCTCAGTACATCCCATCTCTCTCCTCTCCTACTAAACGGTCCTTACAAAAAATGTGAAATTACGTGTTTTCTGCTCTAAATATCTAATCTAGTAAGTTAAAATTGGAATGTTTCTCTAATGAAAAACTTCTACCTCTGTAATACTCAATAGAAAAAGGTTCCCCATTCATTACAGCGGCATTCCAAAGTTTCTATTACCAAGTTCACACAGCAGTCAATTTAGAATCACCAAACATGCAAAAGAAAACTGATGACCTACATATTTATTTATCTAACCTTTTGTTATTACATACATATAACAAATAAGCAAGAAGAAATTAAACTCACTAGAGAGACTACACTCTTATCTATCCAGTAACCTATTCATAATTACAAAATTCTTTTTTGAAGACTTCTGACATGGAAAGAAGTATAATTTCAGAAGTATAACTCCAACTACTACCAACAAAAAATATATATATTTAAAATACTGAATTTTTTCAGTATTCATTAATATTCATTAAATTAACTACTTAACCAGAGATCCACTAATATTTAAACCAATCTAATTTCCGCATTTATACCAAAACCTAAAAGCAAACTTGCCTTAAAAGAAGTTAGAGGGAGGACAAGAGCTAGCAAGAAAATCAGTGCTAAAAAATATATCTCAATCTTTCTTTTCTGCCTTTGAATTTTTTTATATATTTATCTTAAATACACAGTTCTATTAAATAAACAGACTATGAAAGCATAGCCAAATTGTTCCCAAAATAGAAACACTTTCCAAATACAAAAATGATCCAGAAGCATTTACTTCTTGTATTGGCCAACAGAACACTGATTACGCCAAGCCTGAAGGAAAAGTTATTTCTGAAACTGATCTTTTATTTAATAAATACTAAACATAGAAAGGAACTATCAAACACACACACGACTAACACACACTCTCCAATCATTTTAGGAAAAAGAAAAAAACTAAAATTTAATTAAAACAGAATCACCTAAATAAAATTCCTTCGATATTAATTTGAGATGTAATAATACAGATGTAACTTATTAAATATCATGATTTTTTAAAGCCTTTTATTCCCAACAGTTAAAAAGATAGGCAGTTAATAGACTTGATTAAAAACAACAGCAGCAACAAAAAGAAGACTTGATAGCTGAATTACATCCTGATATTTCTAAATGGACAATTTAAACCACCGTCACTCTGTTTAAGAGTCCCTTCTGATCTAACCACTATTTAGGTCTTTGGAGCTGAATTCAAATTCCAATTATGTTCAAATCAGTATTTCTTTTCTATAAATAATAAGCACAGTATTTTTGCCATTTCTCTAGTTTTTAATTTTTTTAAATAAAATGTTAATGAATAATACACTGCTTTGGAAAACACTGAAGAATTACCTCATTATTATTGGCCAAACTCAAGGGCTGAACTTAAATGTAGGGCAATGTAAAGCCTGACTTTAGCCCTCTGTCTGTCCATTTTAAAAGAGCTTTAACTTAATAAGTTAACAGTGATGGGCCACATTACTATATACCAGGCACTAGACTAAGAGTGTTGCATGTTTTATGTCATCTCATTTAATCCTAACAACAACCCTGTGAAGGACGTGGTTTTTCCCATCAACAGGTGATGAAGCCAATATTAAAAGGACAAATAGCTTGTCCAAGGCCATGTGCTAAGAGATGAACTGCCTAACAAATGAGCTTTCTGCCTCTATGGTATGATTATATTTTATTAGATATATGAGAAATGAATTAACAGCATGTTGCTGGTTCCAGGTACACATAATATTTTCATCCTTTAAATAGTTATAAGTTACTATTACCAGTGAAGCAACTGCTTGTCAGACCTAGAAGATATCACACACAAAGGTCTATTATTTATTACTCCTTATACTGCCCTAAAAAATATACCATCCTAAAAGTTTGATAAGATACATACAGTGTTCCAAATAAAAACCAGCAATTTGCCTTGAGACTTCACATCTGCATGTTGAGACTAACATACAGATGCACATTGACTTATGGTTCCAATAAACCCAACATAAGTTAAAAATGTATTTACTATACCTAACCCACTGAATATCTTACTTGACCTAGCCTACCTTAAACATTCTCAGAACACTTACATTAGCCTAAAGAGAGGCAAAATCATCTCGCCGCCGCTGTCCAGCACCATGAGAGAATATTATACTGCTTATCGCTAGCCTGGAAAAAGATCAAAATTCAAAATTCGAAGTACAGTTTCTATTGAATGCATATCACTTTCACACCACCATAAAGTCGAAAAGTCTAAGTCAAACCATCATTTAAGTCAGGGACCGTCTGTATGTTGATGGGTGCATTTACGATTCTGTGGAATTAATAAGTCCAAAGAAAACATAGTATCTTATCCAATGGTGAGCCTCTCAGAGGAAAGGCTAAGTGACATTAAAAATATGTTGCACTACATATTTTAATATTTCCTAAATTCCAAAGCAGCCGTGCAGAAAGGAGCATCTTGCACAATATACTAGGTACACGTACATGCAGACACACACTCACAACATGCTAGCTGCCTCCCAAAACCACCCAGATTTCCAGTAGCTATCTTTCAGCTGGAAAAAAGGGCAGAGTGACACAGCATAGCAACAGAAACTGCACAATATCTGACTGATCCACAAGCTATCCCTTAGGTGATCGGGAAAGAGCAAAAGATAAGATACTCAAGCAGTAAGGTCTCTTGTGCATTCCTGTTTATTACCTTCAGCTACCTGCATTGCAGCTACAACACAAATGCAGGTTCTCATTTTTTTCTTGTATTAGCTTGCTGTTTTACAGAAATCAAGTGATATTCAAAAATTTTAAAGGAACATTTTAGAAAAACTGTTATATGTTAGTTTGTTGTTCAATATCCAGATCAAGTACAGATAGATGTTCCCTCAAATATTTCACAATTCTGAAGAGGAAATACAAGAATTTTTTTAATATACTTATGCATAAAAATGTAATCATAAAATATGTATCCCACAGTGTCCAAGAAATGTCATATACATTTAAGAAAGATACTCTAAACACACTGTGGAAGGTATCATGAAAAAGTATCAATGAGTTAGCATGAGAAAAGTGGCAAAAATCTAAAAGCACACTGACAGACTGGTTTTACACTTACTGAATAAAAAGTCTCTAAGTAGAAAGGTTTAACATCAAGAGTTCATAATTTGAAAGCAATTTTCTTTATTCATTTGTTTGTGACAACAATTTGCTACACTTAAAAACAAACTAACAAACAAACAAACAAATACATCACTCTTTTCCCTGGTCCACCTAAAGTGTCCATCAATATAGGATATTCCTATCTGGAATATTTGCAGATATAAGATGAACACTTTGTATATTTTAATTGCCACCCATCTTTCAGCTTGAAAAAATGATAAAATTACTTGAAAAGGCAAAAATGAAAAGGAAGATTTTTTAAAGAATAAAGAAAAAATATCCTCTCCAAATGAATGGGAAAGCAACTTTACAGTATCCTTCTAAAAGATATGCTAAAATTGTCAGATTTTATGAACTCTCTTTTTTTAAGGATGAAGAACAGAAAAACCAATTACACGCATAGAAAGACGACATAAAGTAAAAGTTGGCTTGAAACTAACTGAAAAGTGATCACTATTGCAAGATTAACCACCTCCCCTGCCATAAACAGGAGAATTCTGAGATAAATAAGATTTATGAAACCAGGACAGAAAACACCATTATCCAATGCACGTATTTGTTGACATATGAAACAAATGTTTTGGTAATAGCTACTATTGCACAGAGTAAATTATCCTTTCTAAACAACATTAGAGACAGATTCATCAAAGAAATTAACCCATGCAACATTTACTCTTAAGGATACAGGACAGCTTTTTAAAGTATATATTTAAATAATTTAAGTGATTTAAAATATCATACTTGAAATTAACAAAACAAAAAGTGTGGAGTCAATAATTCTACATACTGAATTGGTCACTACAAGAGATTAAAGCTTTTAAGAAACAGAAGTATCAAACCTTAATGTTCTTATAATTTGGCTAATATTTTCACCTGATTAAAGCCAACCACAAACACTTCTAATTTTTACATCTGAATTAACTGCTTTACAATTTATTTTCAGAACTTCCAAAATCATACCCATATGTTTCTTCAAAGATACTTTTGGCCATGATACATAGCCAGGATACCACTGTATGCCAATTATGGTATCTAGGAACAAGAAATGCAAGGACTCCCTACTTTTTGCTGCATTCCTTTATATATGGAATTTATAAAGGAATTATAAATTATAAATGCCACTGCCCCTCAACCCACAGTTTTCATCACTATCTTGAATGGCAGACTCTATGCTTTACACAGAAGCATATTAAGACTGCTCCCAAGGAACATATCTGATTTAGAAAGCAGAGACCACCTAAAGAGGCCAGTCCCAGGTTTATAAGGAATGAAACTCATACTGCACTGTTGGTGGATTGGGCAGTTGCCTCCGCCAGGGGTCCATAAACTACACGCCAAATCCAACCTACCTCTTGCTTTACAAATAAGGTTTTATTGGAAGAGTCACACTCATTCACTTACGTGTTGCCTATGGCTGCTTTCACACTGCAAGAGCAAAACTGAAGCGCTACGACAGAGACCATGTGGTCTACAAAACCTAAAGTATTTACTAACTGACTCTTAATGACAACAAAAAAGCTTGCCAACTCCCCTCCCACACAATGAGATATCGGAAGCAACACAACACTTTATCAAGCACCATCTCCAAAATATACGAATTGGACTTCTGCTAGTCTAGGTATGGACTTTGGAAATCATTTGATGCTAAAACACATAAACACAAACACACACTCTCAAGGCTCTTTAATCATCCCACATCAACTCCAACATTGTCAGGCAAAGCACATGAGGTTACCACTCCTTACTACCAGAGTCCCACCTTTCCAACTGTCTGTACTAGAAATCATGTTAACCCAAAAAGGCCCTTTGCATTCATCTAATCATGGTTTCACCTGCATAAAAAATGTGGCAAGTAGGGGTGAAGAGAGCAGGCACTCACGTGGCATACATTCCAGTCCCTGTACCCTCATCCTGGAATCACCTTAGATCTAGCTCCCTGTCTAAATATCTCTTCCACAGAAGGTTCTGCTATTAAATAACCATTCTTAAAAAGAGACCAAATAAGCTACTAGGAAGGTGGAGATTTTAAACTAAGGAACACAAAAATGTGATTATATATATAATCCCTACCTCACAATCCTCAATTCTTTGTAGAGTCAACACTAAATGCTAGCCACACTAGCAGCAGGTTTTACTACCAAAAAATTCTTTCAGCATCTTATGCTTCAAAGACATCTGAATTTTTGTAAGTGCCAAGTTGTTTTGTATTTGTTTTTTAATAAAAAGCTTTTTTAAAAAAAAAAATGTCAACATTGCTGTGCCAACACAGGGATATCCCCTCCATTGTATGGGACACAAAGACACACACCAACTGCGAACAGGGGAAGCAGCCTTCTCTCCCAGCTATTTTTAGCCCCACTTCATCATGTTAAAGACCAAACTTAGAATAATAATGTTGGGCAAACTTTAAAAACATGAATATGGTGAAAGAAATCTGTCCTTTTATGTATAAGTTCCATGACAGCGAAATCCTATATATTCTTCTGAACTTAATCCCAAGGGGTTAATAAGTTTATTGTGGCTGCTTCAAAAATATAGAATCATATGCCTAAGACTGAACTTCTAACCATGTTTAGAGGCTGTTTCTCCCTTTTCAATGTCAACTTTTATCCACTTTTAAAACATCTATTTTAGGGAGAGTCTCATCCATTCTCTGTCCTTATTATATCTTTGCTAACTTTAACAGATTTCCTCCCCCAAGTAGATATACCCATATTATCCATTTTTTTAAAAATTCTCCATCAGCACTCTCAAGAAACCTTAATACTTTGAAATGACTCCCAGCTCTACATTTTCAGCCAGAAACCACTAGCACCATACTAAAATACTGGAAGCATCTTCTTTACTCCTCTACCTGTATAGCTAGCTCTTCAATGACCACAGTGTAAAAATGTTGGTTTCCTAGAAAAAGAAAATTCCAATACAGGTATAATGCCTCTTGGCCCAAAATACTGTTTCTCCTCAATCATCTAAAACTACTGTCTCAGAAACATTCTTTTCAACTGCTTCTCTGAGCTATAAACATGTATCTACACACAGACTGACCCTAAGCCTACCAACTTCCCTGGCTTCCCATCACACTAACTTCCTAATTACATTTGTTCCTCACACCTTCCAATTCCAAAAGCTTAAATACTTTTCTTCCTGAAAAAGACCTTCCCAGATTTGGCTCAGACATTCCAATTAGTTCTGCATAGTTCAACACCAACATTTCCCTAGTGAAAAATATATGAATACATTTACATCTATAAGGTACCAAACACAATATCTGACATATAGTGGTAATAGATAAATTCGGTCCTTTCCCCCTTTCCTACAATTTTGTGCAATTTGTGATTCACTGCCTTTGCCTTCCCTCTCCATAAGTAAAAGCATCTCAAAGGAAGGGACCCCAAATACTTTGTTGTTTCTTTGGTACTCAAATAAGCAATAAAACATTACCATGATTTTAAACCCATCTATTGTCAAAGCAATACAAAGTAATTCTTAAAGTTAGTAAGCAAGTTTGATGGATTTCAATCTACACTCAAAGTATAGTCTATCTGGTGGTGTGCCCCCTTCCTCGTCAAAAACAGCCTATGCGAAACTAAACTTTTCTTCTGCTATCTGTAAAACATGGGATACATGACTTCCTCAAGTTCACAAAATAAGATAACAGATCCAGAGACATTAGGTTTGATTCCATGTCTAACATTACATCCACTAATCAACACTTTCATGTCAGTAACCATTTAAAATAGAACTTAAGGTGTCTTATAAAAGCATAACAAGGCATATAACGAAAAACAAAACACATGGAGTTCCAGAGAAGAGCAAAGTGATTAAAAGGATCAAAGAAATTAGTCTAAGACAAAAAGAATCAAGAAAGATGAAGGTAAAGAGAATCAAAATCTGTAAAACCAGAAAAAGATGAACTCCCGCTTGTTCGAGCATTTCTCAAAACAAACTCTGGATGCGTCCAAAAACTTTAGAGAGACAGGATTGGGATAAATAAATGAATTGCTACATTATTCAGGTGCTAATAAGCTTGTGGAACTCATTACTTCAAAAGAAGAAAAAAACAAGATGAAAACATTGTTTTTAGAAAGTTTGAAATCAATTTAATCAAGATCCTGAATGGAGAAGTTAGCATAGATAACCCCAGGCTTACATTCATTCCCACAAAGCTTCTCTCAGCGGTGGCTTCAGAGAGAGCAAACCCACACAGTCCTCTGGAGGGCCCATAATTCTCAGTACAGTACTTATTGCCTATGTTCCATTATACAAAATTTCACTATATGCTGAAGCCTTAAGGTCCGTACAAACATATGAAATGTTAATTACTTTCCTGCACCTTAATTTGGCAGAGAGGATACCTAAAATCCAAATCAAAGATTTTATAGACTTCACCTCTAAAAGAATGGGAAAAATCATTTTTTAAAATCTTAATATCAAAAGTTTCTCATTTGATTGAGAAGTAAAGACAACTCGAATATGCAAAGCCTTCAGTCATTCTGCCAAATAGAAAAGTGCTGCAATTAGGACACATGCTACTCAAAAAAAAAAAAAAAAAAAGCATTTGGGTAAGGAAACAAATGTAACAACTTTATTAAAGTATCAATGCTCTCCTACAAATAAGTTGATTCATAAGAACTCAGAATTTCCTGAGTGATTTAAATCTGCTACAATGTATTCCTGACATACAGGAATCAGACCCAAGAAATGAAGATAAACTTCTGCACCAATAAGTACTGAAATGAACATTTATCTCTTCAAGGCAGACAAGAAAAAATAAAAAAAAGATAAAAGAAAGAAAATAAAGGAAAAAGAAAAGAAAAAAAAGGAGAGGGAGAGAAGGAGGGGGAGGCTATTGAGGAGAGAGAGAGGAGAGAGAAAGAAAGAGGAAAGATTGATTTTACTTTCAGGGGTTCACAGGGTAACCCCAAATAAGGGTTACCCAGAAACACAAACTGCAGAGCTGTTTCACACCCGGTGTACCAGGGAAAGGTACATTACAGAGATGTCCTTTGTGTACACATATGCTCCGGCTTCCTTAATTTCCTTTTGTCAATTACTGGCCAGAAAGGTGCAAGTGTCCACTCTGGAGAAAGACAGAACTCCCCTAAGAGAAACCTAAGTTTTCGTATTGTACATACAGAGAACTAAAAGGTTAAACACAGGACTACCCAATACCGTCTCCTTCCGTGAGGAATCAAGGTACCCCACTTCCCATCCATGCACACTCTCAACACTCCTGGAAAACATCAGCAAAACTCCGGGAGGACGGCCGCCCCGGCATCCACGCACTTCCCGCCCCTCCAGACCTCTCCCGGGGACACTCACACTTGAGAGCGGGCTGCCTCCCTTCCTCCTCCGGACCGAGGCTGCAGCCGCGCGAGGCTCCGACCCGCGCGTTCCCGAGGAAGAAGCGGGGCCCGTGTCGCCGAGCCCGGCGGGCACCCGGGTCTCTTCCGCGCTGCCGAGGCGGCGGCGGCGGCGGCCCCGCTTACCTCCTCCTTTCCTCTTCCTGGGTCTCTCCCAGCTGCGTCTTCTGCCCGTCTCGGGCCACTTTTCCCGCGACAGTCACGTTTGGGAAGCTCCGAACTGTGTCTTTATAAAGTTTCCTCTGGGTGGAGGCGGCGGCCGGCCCCCCGGGGCCCCCCGGCCCCGCCGCCCTCGGGGCTGGGGCGGGGGAGGGGGCTCTAAGAACTCCTCCCGGAGTCCTGCCAAGGAGCCGGGGGGCCGGCGACTGGCCACGGGAGAAGACCCCCGAGGGGGCTCAGGGGCGGGGGAGGGTACGGAAAGGACGGCGGCGCCGGCCCTGCTCTCCCCGCCGCCCTGGCCGCCTCTTCACATGAGGGTCCCTGCCCCCCCGGCCGGGGGTGCTGGCTGAGCGTGGGGCCCCGGCTCATACACTCCGGGGCGGGATGCTACGGCCCCGGGTGCGTGGCCGAGGCGGCAGCGGGGTGGGGGACCCGGCCGGCTCCGCTCGGCGCCGCCCCCGCTCCCGGCTCCCGCATGTGTCGCTGCGGCTGGGACCCCCCACCCTACACCTCGGGGGTCCCTCGCCCGGCGCCCCGGGACCAGACAGAAGCTCCGGCTGCTCCTCGGCGTCCTGTCCCCGCGGAGCGGCGGACGAGCCCCGGCCCGAGGGGGCCGCCTCCCTGCCCCCAGCCGCCGGCTCGGGCTCGGGCTCGGGCTCGGGCTCCGGCGTGTGCAGCCGCCGCTGCCGGCCGGGAGGGCGAGGGGGGGAGAGGAGCCCGCGGCGGGCCCGGGTCAGGGCGGAGGTCTCGGCGGCGGCCGCGGCTCGGGGGCGGGGGCTCCCGGGCGCTCCCCGGCTCTCACGCTCGCGGCGGCGGCGGCGGCAGCTCCCGGAGCCCAGCGCGCTGTCTCGATCGCTCTGTGCGGGGCTCTCGCCTCACTCCAGAGAGAGGGGCGGGAGGAGAGCGGCGCGCTCGGATGACGCACGTCGCCTAGCAACCGCGCTCCTCCCCCCACCGCCCTCCCCGCTCCCTCCGCTCCGCGGCGGCCTCCGCCGGCCTCGTTTTCGCGGCCCACTCGCCCCGCCCCGGGCGCCCCCGGCGCGCGCTGATGACGCGCGGAAGGAACAGGAAGTAGGTCGGGGCTCGGCGAGCGGGTGGGTGCGCCCCGGGCCGCGGGGCTCGCAGCCGCCGTCGCCGCGGCCGCCGCCGCTGCCGCCTCCACGGCCGCGTCAGAACAGAAGAGAGGAAGGGGAGGAGCCGAGTGCAGCCCGAGCCGCCGCCCGACCTCATCCTCGACCCGAGGGCGGCGGAGACGGCTTTGCTCTTTAGCGGTTTCCTCCAGGGCAGGGGGGTGACTGCTCCTTTGGGAGCAAACAGGAGGCCCAGGCCGCGCGGCCATACTCGGGCGCGCACCCCCCGAAGGTGAGATACTGGGCCCCCAAAGGCGCTCGGAAAAGCTGTGCTGAGCGAGCAGTTTGTCCTACATTCGGATCCTCTGCACCTGTTCCCGGGAGCGAGCGGCCCACCCTTCCTGTGGTGTGGGGCGAGACCCAGCGCCCGGTCACGTGGGGTCGAGCCGAGCAAACGTTCGGTAAATGGATGGATGGATGGATGAATGAATGAACGAATGAAGAGTACTCGCGGAGCTCAGAAGAGTGGATGAAGTGCAAGCGCTTTGGAAACCTGCATAGCATTGTAAAGATGAGAGTTGTCATGCAGCCCCCACTCCCACCCAGAGGAAATAAGGGTGCAGCTTGAGTACAGAGTCACGGTCTGAGTCTTTAGTGGAAAAGGAAGTCAATTGCCGGGGGCAAGGGAAAGAGAGCCATCCTCCCGGAGATTGTAGAAGGATTTTTGACAGTTTTGCCTTGGTGTTCGTGGTCATTTGTGCTTGTTCTTGGCAGCTTTGGAGAGCTGGTCTTGGTCGTTAATCGGTGTCCGTTCCCGACATCAAGAAAGCGTGGCCTGCATTTCAGGTCTGACTCAGGCTATTTCCTTTCTAAAATAAATATTATTACTGTCGTGCAGCTTTTCCTACAGATGTTATCTTGGGAAGTAAATTCATATAAAAAAAATCATGAAGTTAAAAAAGTGTAGTTCTCTAGGAAGTGAAATTTTAAAAGGGCCAGAATTCTCAGAAGTCTGTCTTGAACCTATCCTGGTGAAGAGTGTGAGTGAGAAGGTGCTAACAGCGGCAGCGATGCTGAAAGGAAGCAGATTCCACAGTTCTGTTGCTGGGCCCTGGCAGGCCCAACTTCCTCTGGAAGGGGCAGTAATGGATATTACAAGTCTTTCCACCTTAAGAGGATAAGTTTTTAGAGGCAGATTTGAGAAACTCAGTGTTCCTTCCACTACTGCCACCACCATGTGCAAAGAGTAGACCAAGCAAACTTTGGGTAAACCCCAGTGCTTATTTTTATTTAAATGCTACAGAAAAAGTCATGGGCTGGGGGAGGGAGATGTTACAGAAGCTAGAAGAGATAAAGTAGCACCTGCCCAGCTGTCCAACTGCCCTTGATCCTAAATGCCAAGAGCCAGGTTAACTGTCTTGCTTAAGCTACTCCAGATTTGACTGTTTTTTCATGACCTGCCCTGTCCATGTTCTTTCAAATAAAATTTGATATCAGACCACCAAGAGATGGCCATACATGGCTACAAAACAAATCTTTTTTCCCCCCACCAATTCCCTGGTGGAAATTGAAGGAGTAAAAAGCACAAATTTAGGGGAAGGATTTTGTGAAGTTGAGCATCTCAGATTTTAAGTTCTGTGGGTTTTGGAAAAAAAAGTAAAAACGTCAGAGCTCTGCAACCAGAAGGATGCCTTCAGGAAAGCGTGTACCACGTGGGGTTTTTCAGCAGCCTGACCTGTGGCTCCACCTTAGAACCTTTGTGCTGAGAGACAGATTGGCCCTCAGGAGAACCTGGAGCCACCTACTTATGAAGTAACAGCTGCAGTGAACTTACTGGGCAAGATCCACCCACCTCACCACCCAGAGTGATAACTGGAGGAAACAGCTGGAACTGTCGACTGGAGAGGAGGAAGTTCATATATTCACAACTAGGTCTGCAGCTCTTTAGTTCTTTTATCTATTATTAATCCAGAGGAGAAAACAGCTAGTTCATTCAAAATTCCCCTAAAATCTGAAGTTGTAGGTAACAGTTCTTCCCTGCTTCATCAGTTTGTGATAAAGATCTGCATACTATGTTAAAATATAACAAAGGGATATTTGTAAAAGGTTCTTTTCTCCTACACTTGAAAGTGAGCTCTTCTGAGACATTCAGTGTTTTATTATCCCACATCAGTGGTTTTTACTGTCAGATTTCATAAACTAAATGATCTGGCAAAATTTCTTTCTGCAAATGCCATCTACAGTATTTAATTTTAGCATTTTCATTGTGAAATATACATTAAAATGCATACAGCAGTAATTCAGTATAATAAGTAATCACAAAAGCAACCTCCATGCGACCATCCAGGTCAAGAAATAGAACATTGCCAGCACTGCAGAAGTCCCCTGCTGACCTTCCTCAACACAACTCTTGCCCTCTTTTTCAGAGGTAACCATTATTCTAACTTCTGTGATAATCATTTCTTTGCTTTCCTCTATTGTTTTATCACAAGCATGCATCCCTAAACGACATGTTGTTTAGTTTTACCCTTATTTTTGCATTTATTAAATTGAACAACATAATATGTAATCGGTTGTACTAACTGCTTTTGCTCAACATTGTTTATAATCTGTGTCCTATTCAGATTGCTCATATGGCTATATTTTGTTCATTTTAATTGTTGCATATTACAGTGTTTCACTGTACAATATGCCATAATTTATTTAGCCATTCTATTGTTGATGGATATCTGGGTTATCACAGTTTCCCAGACTGTTATAAATGCTGCTGTATCTTCATATATGGATATATGGATATCTGGGTTATCAGTTTCCCAGACTGTTATAAATGCTGCTGTGTCTTCATATATTTATTCTATCACATCTGAATCAGTTTCTGTATATACCTGGGAGTGGTAGGTGTTTCATAAACTTGAATAAATCATGCCCAACTGTTTTCTAAAGTATTATAATCACACTAGCCATGTATGAGTTCCATTGCTCCACATCCTTAGTCACATTTTCTATTGCCAGTCCTTTTGCCAGTCTCATGTGTGTGTAGTACTATGTCATTGTGGTTTTAACTTGCATTTCCCTGATTACTGATGCTGTTGAAGACCTATTCACATATCAGTTAGCCATTTGCATTTCCTCTGAAGTGTGGTATTATCTTTTTCATACCTAATCTCTGAGATGCCCAGTATGCTGGTGTCATTTGTTGTGATTTAGTTTCTCTCAAGTCTGTAAAGGCAATTTTTATTCTCTATGTAACTAAATTCTACTCTTTGTTGCTTTGTGTTTTATAGACAACTATGTTTGTTTCCCCAGCACTTTTCATTTCCCATTTTCATTCATTTTATAAAAGTCACAATGACTCTTTTCTCCTAAAGTTTATGCTAACATACATTTTTTTTTTAATTTAACTAATTAATATCAATACGTACCACCCTGGAGTATTTTCTCAACATATTCTGTTTCGTTGTTTTTATCATTCTCTTACCTGTCAATTCTTTATTTATAGTCAATGATATCTCAAAGCTGGAGGAAGATGAGACCCAGAGAAGTTAAGTGACTAATCCAGGTCAAAAGAGCAATTAACCAGGAAGCCTGGACTTCACCCTAAGTCTTCAAATAGTATATGCCATTATACCACACCTATCCTCTCCATCTTCTGAACAATAAGGTAAATTAATTCCCATGGTCTGTAGAACATTCTTCACTTCCACATGGCAAACCTCTTTTTCTACCATTCAATAAAGGTTATTTTAAGCCCAACAGCTTTAGGATCTGAATGAGATTAATACATATAAAAATATAAGTATAAACTTTAAAGGTTAATATAAATAATAATGCTAAAAGGGATTAAATGGAAACTTGGTTTAAAAAAAATAAGGTTTCTCCACTCCCAATATATCACTAGACCCCATTGCCTCTTCAAAGAATTATCATACTTCTTCAATGTCTGAGCAAAGAGTTACAAAAAAACAGTAATTAGAAGTATCAGATGATGTGAGAAAGGCCCTTGGATTTGATGATCAGGTCACTAATAATTTCATAATTCTGTTAAAAATGTTGGAGGATATCAGAACTTAACATTTTTTAAATACAAGAAGAAATCAACCTAGAAAATTTGACAACCATTTGACAAGACTGCCTGTGTTGCTTTTATAATTATCTGGGTTTACAAAAAGAGTGTTCTGAAAATGAATGATAGATGATTTATAGCTTTAGTGGAAAATAAATAACTTTGAATCACTTGAAACCTTTGATACTCTAACCTTAATGTTAGAATTATTTATTTGGTTTTGTAATTAATCATCACAAAATATTTTTATCTAATAAAATCTATTATTTCTTAAATATTGAGTGAAAACAGCTTAAAGAAATAAATTCATAAAAATGTTAATGTAGGCTTAGATGTAACTTAACTCTGAACAGCACAGGCTTTAAAATGTTCTGGCTTGAAATTCAAAGTCAAATTACTGAATTAACAATAGGGAGTTGTCAAAGGTACAAAATACATAAATATTATTCATATATTTTTGTGTTAACTTCAAAAAAGCAGTGATATATAGAAAACATAAAAGTGTTAGAATATCTATCATAAGCATAGAGTTTTCACATTTACTTTACCATTCAGTGAGCAAAACCTGACCTATCACCGACTGTTTCCTAGTGGTGGACTAAGTGCTTGCTGAACTTAAAATGATGTAAAGAAAACATCAATGTTTAACATTTTAAAAGTTTAACAAAACTAAGAGCGTGATGTATTTTTAGTAAAGACTGAGCTTCCTTTCTTCAGTAGCTTTCACTCACCTTTGACTACATTTACTACAGCATTAGTAGTTGGGGAGCCACTCTGAGATACTGAGATTCCACTGTTTTCCATAAGTAACCTGTACTGCTTCTTTCCACATTTGCCCCACCATGCCTTTCCTGGAAGGCCCTAACCTTTCTCCCAGCCAAAACCCTTATTACCTCTTTCTGTCTTCCTTATATTTATCCTAACTTCCTAGGAACCCTTTCAAGAGCATCCATCTTTACAGTTATTATTCTCTACCCACAGCCTCTGCTTAGCTCTACCAGAATCTGCACCTAATTTTCTTTTCTAAAACCCTTTCAGTAGGAGTCTGCACCAAAACCAACCACCACCACTACCTGCCACCACTAAAGTGTACTTAGCTGATTCCAAAGGGAAGAGAGGGCCTAACATTTGTCAGGAACCTTGACCATGGCAATTATTTCATTTGATCTTCACAAATCCCTGCAGAGTAGTTGCAAGATACCTATATTCCTTTTGCTTCTTCCTGTTCACATAGGAAAACTTTATTTCCCAGCATTCCTTGCAATGAGGCTATGGTCACGTCATTAGTCTGGCTAGTAGGATGTAAGCAGAAATAATGTATGTCATTCCCAGCCTTGATCCCTAGTCTCCCATGCAATAATCAGCTTGTGATTTCTAACCTTTCTACAATGCTTAGAAGCAAAAGATGTTAAGATATTGGATTACATGCTAGGAATCCAGATTCCTTAGTTGATACTTGAAGGAATGCTATCTGGCCTCTGTCTGACAATAAACTGAGCAAAATATAAAGTTGTATTGTATTATAGTGCTGATTTTAATACCAAGTTTGCATTTAGAAACAAAGAATAGCAAGTCATTATGTTAGTATTCTAATCTAATGAGGTTGGGTTATATAAACTTTTGTAACCAGACATGAGAATACAACCCCCTTTTGTCATGCTATTTTTATAGGAACATGAGTTCTGAGTTTCAAACTATTAAAGAACTTCTAGAGAAAACAAAAACCTGAGTGATTGACTCTTCTGTGAAGGTCCTACCACATATTAGAACATGAGCACCCTACCGATTTTAAAGGTTTTTGGGTTTTTTTTTTTTCAACAAATAGGCTTCCATTTCAAAGGTGAATATATCCTTCAGTTCTCCAGCCCTTTATTCCAGGGTTGACTTTTTTTAATAACCAAACAAACTGTCTTTACCTACCATCTTATGTGCTATGACAAGTTCAGAGCCAGCTCTCTCCACTGTGGCCGGCATCCTCTTATTTCAATGCCTTGCCCCCAATGGACACTATTATTTCATCAACATAAGACTGTTCTATGTAGTGGACTTTTAGGTTGAGGGGCAACAAATTGTTATAGCATAGAACCAACTTATACCACAAGAAACAACTTCAAAATCAATGTCAGATGTAACTTTTTCTAAAATAGTTGGCCAGTTGCCACCTTGGAGAATTTCTCACTAATTATGTCTTTCCTGAAGTCTCTTCCAATTACTCTATATTTGCTACTCAGCATCCTCACATATCTCCAGAGCAATCTCCTTAAACATAAGATTCCTTTTACTTTATTGAGCAAGCAATTCAACTCTTGAGTCTCCACCTTTTACAAAAATTTCATGGAACTCAGTGTTAATAATGTATACAGTTAACCAATAACAAAACCCAACTGGCATAAACACATAGAAGGTTCACTGTTTCTCTTAATAAAAACTTTACTAATAGGGAGCCCAAGTTTAGCACAGCGGCTCAGTAATGCCATCAAGTACTCATGCTTTGTTTCTGTCTTTGCCATCCTTATTGCCGTTCATGTCATGTGAACTTTTATCACCAAGCTTGTTGCCTAATGACTCACAAATAGGTTGCTGTTCTCAGGAGTCACATCCACATTGTAGACTGGAAAGAAGAAAGGGTGGTGCCCATGTGAGGAAAAGGTGATTCTTTTCTCAACCTTCCCGGCGCACTGCTGTTCAGGTCTCATCGACAGAGTGGTGCCTTCGGGACACACTGAGATCTGAAGAAGGCTGAAAACTTTAGCTGGGCATTGTGGCCCAAAGTGAAGTTGGAATTCTATTAATAAAATGGGAAAAATAAAGAGTAAGAAATTAGCAGTCTCCGACACACTTTGTCTTTGTCCTGACTGCTATAAGAAAATACCATAGACTGGGTGGCTTATAAAGAACAGATAATTTCTCAGAGTTCAGGAGGCTGGAAGTCTGAGATCAGGGTGCCAGAATGGTAAGTTCTTGTGAGAGCCCTCCAAGGTCACAGACTCCCAACATCTCGTTTCCTCACATGATGGAGAGCAAAAAGCAGCAACGGCTCTCCCAACTCTCGTAAAGGCACTAATCCCTCGTGACCTCATTTAATCCTAATTACCTCCCAAAGGCTTCACTCGTAGTGCCGTCACATGGGGTGGGGAGGAAATAGGATTTTAACATGTGAACATTCAGTCCCTACCTTGACACTCTTAATGATGTTTCAACTTGTCTTATTACTGAGGATCGCTTTAGTCACTTGGTTAAAACAATGTCTGCCAGTGTAGGCTCATGGTTTCCTATTTCCGTTACTATTGTTATTTACTTTGATTCTTCAATTGTCCCATATGTAGCTTTGAGCTCATTTTGTCTCATTAATCTTTGAGTATTTCTTTTTTCTAGCACAGCAAAATGTTCTAGGTTCATGTGGTACTTTCCTTGCCTTAGGGTTGGAATTGGCCATTTCTCCAAGGAATAGTGTTACCAAATAAAATATAGATTAATCAGTTAAATTTGAATTTCAGATAAATCATAGAGTGTAGCTATGTCCCATGCAATTTTCTTATTTGCTAAATATTTGCTGTATTTTTATATGTCTGGCACCTTACCAAGGAGCCTTGGTTCCTTTAAGTAGTGAATGGTACATAGAAGCCACAATCTGGGTAAGTCTGTTGGTTACAATTCGAGTTCACAGCTTTCACCTCTCTTAATGGACAGAGCTAAGAAATATTCGTACACACACACATTTATATCTATTTACATCCATATCGATGTTGTATAGATATAGACACATTGCAATCCATGAGTTCACACTGATAACTTCTAATTCCAATTCAAAACCTGAGGGTTTTCTCCCTTTCCATATTATAACTTCTTCCTACTAAGATAACAAACCTGCCTCACATTATCCATAATAGATGTACTTAATTGATCAATCCTTTGGTATAAAACCAAACTTGCATTGCTGCCACTGGCTGCTCGTCAGCCTGCTTGTGTCCGGATCCCTGTGCCAGGCCATCCCCACAAGTACACGCCCTCTTCACCCAACTAGGGCTCGAATACCTCACCGTCAGCCACCCCACAGCATGGATCCTTCATCCTACATGGAATCTGATCCGCCATGATGTGCCATCCCCCATGGATCCACTCCCCTCCCTGCTCAGGCTTTGCCACCACACACCAGGCCATCCTCCTTGTGAAGGCCTCCCTAGACTGCTCAGAATCTGACCATACCCATCCTTCCACCCTGTCTGTACACCCTCTTCATCTTGCTGTAAGCACGAAAATCTTCAGATATAAGTGATACTTAAGTATGAAATGTATTACTGTTATTACCCAGGACACAAACTGAGGTTTTCAATGTAAAAGAGGCTTTGATAGAAGCAGCTGGAAAAGTAGTCACTAGGGGATATTTTTAATCATTTGCGTTGAGCTGGTACTAACCATTACTTATTGGCTAATAATAAAAATCCAAGAAAAGTTGAAATTAGAAATGTAGACTACCGTTTAAAAACCTGTGTTTCTCTGATTCCTCTTAAAACTCCCTAAAATAACAGTCAAGAAACAAGAAGGCATAAAAAGTATAGTGTACAGGAGATGAAATGACAGCAGAAAAGAGATGTCTAGGAAATACCAAGGAGATAGAAAGTAAACAGGGAATAACTAAGAGAAAAAGAAGCTAAAACTTAAGTTCTGCAATAGAATGTTCAGTAATAGCCAGCCAATTTCTGATGTTGAACCCTAAAAAATGTCAAAAATTGAAATCAGTTGCCTCTGAAGGCACAGGTGCAGGCAGGGTAAAGGAGAAAACAGGCTTTTTCTTAAAAATGAATGGACAGCCAAGAATCACCAGACATTTTAGGAAAGTCTAATGTAAAAGCAAAAAAGAAAATTAACCTGGAGAAAACAGACAATACAGAAGAAAAGTATCAAAGATTACGTAAGATGAAGGACATGAGATAGTGGTGCATGCACACGTGTGTGTGTGTGTGCGTGCGTGCGTGTGTGTGTGTGTATTATTAAAGACTCATCTTTAATAATAAGAACTTAATAGATGATGTCTTGATTTGAAAAATCATGACATATCTGTATCTGCATGTTATTTACATGCAAATATTAAGCGGGAGAACCATCAAAAGAGTTGAAAGTGGATGTCTCCAAGGATGCCACACTAGATGAGAGAAAAAGCAAGTGACTTGTTTTCTTTTCTCTTTTTACAAGCCCATATGTTACTTTGATAAAAACAAGAATTTAATTTAAAAATTAAGTTAGTACATATTGAAATATGTTAATATAACAATTTGAAAAGAAGAAAGCCATGGTGGAAAGAACTAGAATTTGACATCAAGATTCAATTCAATGGGCAGTTGGCCCTTTCTGCTTACTAAAGTTTGCACGAGTCTTAACACTTGAGATTCAGCATACACATTTATAACTTAAGGATAATAATACTCACCCTGCTGGTTCAGTTTGCCAGGGCTATCATAACACACAATGCCACAGACCAAGTGGCTTAAACAACAGAAACTTAATTTTGAATAGTTCTGTAGGCTGAAAGCCCAACATCAGGTATCAGCAGGACTGGCTTCCCTTGAAGCCTGTCTTTGGCTCACAGGTGGCCACCTTCTCACTGTGTCCTCACGTGGCCTTTCCCATCTGGGAGCTCATCCCTGGGGTTTCTTCCTCTTATAAACATACCAGTCATATTGGATTAGGGCTCTACACTAATAGCCTCGTTTTAACTTTAACACTTCTTTAAAGATCTTATCTCCAGGTCAGTTACATTCTGAAGTACTAGAGATTGGGATTTCAACATATGAATTCTGGGGAACACAATTCAGCTCATTATACCTACCTACTACATTCATTCATCTGCTAAGATTTAGGGGGTTTCTTTAATGTTCCAATCTGTGCTAGACACTGAGGATTGAAAAAGGATCAAAAGAGGTAATGGTATTTTGGGAAACTAACTTAAAATGTAAGAAACATTAAGGCATAGCTCACTCAACCTAATGGCTTTGCTTGCAATAACTAGGTTAATCTTAAATGAGAACAATGGAAAATTTCTAAAAGGGAAAAAAATTAGGAAGTGTGGGCAAAGTTAGTGAATAGCAACTATTATTTCTTAAGCACCTGATATGTTTCAGGCAATGACCATAAGATTTATGTCTTTCATTTAATTATTACTACTACCCTGCTGGATCAATATTATCAAAATCATTTTACTACTGAGAAACTTATCCCTCACAGACTCAGTGATTTCCCTACAGTTGTAGAGCCAATAAGTGGCTTCAATTTGGACTATCTGATACCAATGCCCAGTACCCATCCTTCCATTACTCTCTTCTGTGAGTTACAACCAGCAAGGAATTATGGCTAGCTCTATTTAAATTATTTTTGTTAAATATCAAATACATTGAAAAAGTATAATTTATATATTGAGAGCATAGCAACAAAATGAACACCTGTGTACTCACCATCTGGCTTTAGAAAGAGAATATTATCAATACCTTAGAAGTCCTGTTATATACCTCCCTCTATCCCTCTTTTCTTCACTCTTCCTCTGAAAACCATTTTCCTAGTTTTGTGTTTAATAACCTATCCTACAAGCATACACACATACACACACACACACACACACACACACACACACACGCTCTCACATTTTCATTTTGCATGTTTTTGAGATATAAATAAGTCATATTCTTCTGGGACTCTCTGTTCTCTTCATCAACATTAGGTCCCTAAGATTTATTAAGGTTGATGTAGGGTGGCCATAATTACATCCCATTGCCTCTCATGGTCTAGTGCTGACAGTCTACCCTCTAGAATCCCGTTATTCCCATTGACTCTGGGGTATCTGTTACTATCAACCTTGATCTAGAGGACAAGCAATTCGGAGCTTCTCAGATGTACTAGCACATTCCTTATCACTTTAGCGAAGGGAGTGTTCTCTGAGCTTGCCCTGGGAACATTTTTAGCTGGTAGGTTCTCTGGTATTACATAATAAGTGCATTCTTGATTCTTACCTGATTGAATCATCTCATTGTTTTAAGTTTCAAGGAGCCATTCCTGCAATGTAATAGGTATAGTTCTAGGCATTTGACAAGGAAATTATTATTGAGTCACTAGATAGTACACCCATATTAATAAACTCTTCCTTCTCCAGCCTTATAGTTTGTCCTCCCTGACCCAGTACATTTAAGATCCAGGCAAATTTTCCCGGTATCTGCTGGTACATATTCACCAGGCTCTGTGGTGCTTTGAGTGAATAATCCCTTTATTCACATAGCAGTATTTTTCTGCTTGGCTCACAATTAGACTTCTAATTATTGGTCTAGAAGTAACAGAGAGAGGCAGGAAAAGATCTTACAGACAAGCATCATCTTGCAAAGCATCAGCCCTATGTAAGGCCTTCACACAATCTTCAGACAATTGGATACTGGTTACCTCCAGCAGGAGGAAGAACTCCAGAGAATTCTGGCTCAGAGTAGTCAGTGGAATCTAGAGAGTCAGATCCTTAATCCTTCCCACCCAAACTTCTCCATCAGAGGTCTTGGGGCTCCTTCCTTTTCAGATCCCTGGCTTTAGCATAAGAAACTTTCTGGGCTGTGAATTCAATCTTCTTTTTTAGCTCTGCTGTACTTACGATCTAAATTGAAGTCTTATTTTTCAACATAGTCTATACTCTGTCTGCAAGAGATGAGATTCCCTGTAAAAGATGCCATGGAAGATTTCTGGCTTTCCTTCAACTCATTTTCTAAATTAATGGCTATCCAACCTGAGCCTGTTAATTTCTTCCTCATGGCTCCTCTAGCAGTTAACAGCAAACCAACTCCAAAATTCTAGTAATTACCATTGCCTCCCACCATATTTTTCAATTCAAGAGCTATGCTGAGCCAATGTGTTATCGTATACCTGCAACCATCCCAATTTGTCACAGGTAAGGCTCTTAGTAATAGCGTTACTACATCATGCCAGAGATTATCATGGCCTCACTGACCAACAGTAATGGGGTGTTTGCCCAGCAAGTGAACCAATTCTAGAAATTCCAGTCTGAAGTGCTCTTTCCTTGAATTACTTTTAGGACTTACTGACTTCGGCTGGGTTCCTCCAAAAGAGGATTTGAGTGAAAATGGTATGTTTTAAATGTAAAATGTGATACCAGTAAGTACTGTTAGAGGAGTGGAGACATGAAACGGCAAATAGAAGGAGATGATACAGAGCACTTTAACGAGCAGGGCACCACTGAGGACCGCTGGGGCTCAATCCCACAGGGAACATCTGGAAAACACATAGAACACACCTCAAATTTGGGGGGTAGGGAGAAGGAAGCAGGGATATTTGTCCTTCAACTCCCATGTCCAGTTGGCTGAGGGCTGCTCCCCAGATGTGGGCCTCCCTGCTTATAGATAGAGAAGCCCTCAGGCTATAGGCCTGGAGTCACAAGTGTTTCCAGTAAGGTTGGCTTGTGCCAGATGATTCCAGAGCATTTAGGGGATGTGAGCTGGATGCTGATGGCCACCAGGTATATCTTCCTCGACTTCCTGTCTGAAATAACACATACCCCATCATCTCTCTTTCCTGCATGTGAAGATAGACCACAAGGGTAAAATTCTCTTCTTTTATAGCAATAATAATTATACTGAATAATTGAAATCATCATGCCCCCTTTTTATCCTTCGTGTAGAACTTTTTTATCATAAACAGCACATTTCTGATATAAAATTAATATATAAAGCCCCTTTCCAGATTTTCTTGTATTTGTTATAGATTTCTTTCTTGCAGTAGGGATGAAAAGAATTGTCTGTAGGCATTCATGTTCTTCGTGATTTAATAACCATTTTGACAGTCCTCTTTTGTAGACCAAAAACTTTAAAATAAAATCTATGAAAATATTCAGTGACAGATAGGATATTCAGTAATACCATTGTGTTCCTCTATTAATCAGAGGTTTAATTATTCGATTCATTTCTTCAGGCATCATGATATCACATGCAGTCTAGTTTCTAATCGGGTTAAAACCGGTTTGGTTCTCATGACTCTGTAACTAAATATTATAAACAAAAAACCGCAGGGCTTAAAGAGACAAAAAAAACTACCATACCTTACTGATTGCTGTACATTTTCTGTTCATAGGAGTATTGTTTCTTATTGTATATGTAATACTGCTTTGTTTGGTAATATGGTCTGTTTTAACATTATCTGATCTTATCAGAAAATAAATACAAGTGGAATTTAAATGGCTTAAGAAAGTACTCCCTGTGTAAAAGAATAAATTCTTGCTCCTTAAATTATGCTCCACATTCACTGAAAACTTAAAACTTTTATTAATTATGATAGAGATCCATCTCTTTAGAGAAAACAATAATAAACAAAAAAAACCCTTAACATGTGAAATATTTTTTAATGAACTAGAACTTCTTTGAGTCTGAGACTAGATTTCCTCATTTTGTTAATCCAGTTAAATCTATCACATACAAAATGCATCTTGCCTATCTCAGAGGAAGAAACCAGCTAATGGCTTGGAGGATGCCTTATATTTTCATTTGCATCAATATTACTGGTGATTCATAAATTATCTTTTGAATGTTTAGCTATAATTTTAGATTTTATTACTGACCATAGGCGGAAATGAATTGCTATATGTTAGTCATTTGGTAGGCAGGAAGATCCCAATAGGCTCCAGGCTCAAAAAAAATGGGTGGAGACCACCTTTAAGAGAAGCTGTCTTTTTCTGGTTTCATCCGATTTTGTAATCAAGAATTAGAACAGGATCTGCACTGTAAATCGGAAGGGCTCATTCCTGTTACACTAAGGAGAAGAAACTGGTTAGTCAGGAACATGGTAAATCACTTGTGGGTACACTGATCTCATAGTCAACAATGTAAGCAACTGATTTCCTCAGGGGAGGAAGAGAAGACCTTGAACACAGGCACAGTACCTGCTGCCTGGAGAAGTCTGTTGTTGCTGGGTACAGAATAGCTGACAGCTTCAAAGTTTTGATCAAAAACAGTGACCTTGCTTGTCTTCTACAGTATGCTCAGAATCTATCACTCTGCCTGGCACATAGTAGGTGTTTAATACATATTGTTGATTAATTTTTTGAAGTCTATAGCCTTAAAAATACATGAAGGAATCTTAAATAAATATTGCTAAGTGAAAGAAGCCAGTTTGAAAGGGGTATATACTATATGATTCCAAGTATATGACGTTCTGGAAAAGGCAAAACTATAGAGACCGTAAAAGATCAATGGTTGCCAGGGCTTCAGGGAGAAGGAGGGAGGGAGGGATGAGTAGGAGGAGTGCATGGAATTTTTAGGGCAGTGAAACTGTATGATATGTATGAAACTGTATGAATTCTGTATGATATTACAATAGTGGATATATATCATATATTTGCCAAAACCCATAGAATGTACAACACAAAGATTGAACCCTAATGTAAACTATGGATTTTAGTTGATAATAACGTATCAATATTGGCTCAGTTATAACATATGTGTCACACTAATATGGGATTTTAATAATAGGGGAAACTAGAGAGAGGGAAGGGAAGCATGGGAACTTTTTGTACTGTCTGCTCATTTTTCTGTAGAGCTAAAACTGCTCTAAAAAATAAAATCTATTAATTAAAAAAAAGTCTATAATGTTTTATTGTACCCCTGACTTCCACTCCAGGATAATATAAAAGGAGCCACTAGAAACTAGGTGAATGAATGAATGAGATATTTGAGGTAATATTCTTTAGAATCTATTTTGAGTATGTAAATATCAATTGGGTGCTGAGTAAAGCACTGTGAGGCAGTGTACAATATAGAAAGGATACTGCTGCTTATTTTGAGAACTACAAAGAAGAGCTTTTTTTATTCTCTTGACTATAAGATTCTTCAGGAAAGAAAGTGTTTACCTGCCAAAGAGGAGGAAGAAAACAAAACACCTAAGTTTCAAAGACTAAGTAAATGAATGAAGCATCTCAATAAAAATGCAATAAAGGTAAAAGAGCCCGAGCTGCAAATAAGTGGATGCAAGAATCACTCTCTTGAAGCAGTCAGAAAGTTTGTGTATGATTTTGTAAGTCATCCGAAATATGCTACAATCGATTTACCTTCAGTGCCCCCCCTCTCCTCTCTCTCTCTCTCTCTCTCTCACACACACACACACACACACACACTAGCTGTACTCTTTTTAAGGATCTCCAAGTTATAGACAATTGAATGCAGCCATGGAAGGTAGGGGAGAAGATGTCTCATTTGATGTTGAAAACAACACAAAGCAAAACATAGGCTTATACAATTAGGATGACTTTCTCATCACCGAAAAGGCAGAGAACTGGTGCTGCCCATTCTTGCTTCCACACCCACTCCTTTATTCTTCAAATTTGGCTGGGGTGTATATTTTAAGTTGGTTTGTATCTGTACACCAATCGCAATGCAAGTGGTAAAGAGAGATGACAAAAGGAAAGCAATATGATTTCTCCTAAGTCCTACCCCACACAAGGAGAGCCCAAACTTGAGTATAGTATTTGAGAGCTATGACGTACTCAAGATAGATTATAAATAAATAAATAAATAAATAAATAAATAAATAAATAAATAGATAGATAGATAGATAGATAGATAGATAGATAAATAAATAAATAAATAAATAAATAAATAAATAAATAAATAAATAAATAAAACATGAATTGGGGTCATTCCTTGAATGTCCCCAAAGGAGGAGGTAACATGCAGGTAAAGTGTTAATAATGAGAAGGCTCAATTCTACTACTCACCATTCTGGAAGGTCACATAGACTATCACTGTCATTATTCCTTCCCTCACTGGAAAAGTACTGGTTGTCCCAAAGGTACTCAGGAAAGTGCTTACATGATTTAAGGGTATAATTCAACCGTTGCTATGACCTTGAAAGACTAGAAATATATACACTTGCTTTCAAGTTCAGCAGACCGTTATCACCAGGGCTGTACCATATAGCCATGTGAGTTACATACTGCACAACTCCCAGGGGCACCATTTATATAATTTGGGACCTTCAGCTTATAACTAAAGACTAGCAGGTAAAGATTTCTGATCCCACTATGATACATTCACAATTTGTTGCACAAACAAGATAGCTAGCTATCCAAATGAGTGGCACACGGACCTCATATCTGCAAATAAATTTGAGAAGTAAATTAATTTGATGAATGAAAAAGATTCCCATCCAGAACCTGTACTTTTTTAAGTGGTTAAAAGACATACAAATAATAAAACTGAAAAGGGACGACAAAAAGTATCCCTTTAGTCCACCCCAAAACCCCATTCATTTAAGTTCTACCTTCACTTCTGAGATCAGCCTCAACAAAAATGTCTCTTAAAGTAGAAATTTTAAATAGATTTATGAGAACAGAAAGTTTCTTTCTCGTGCAAATGAATTTGCTCTCAAAAGAGAGAGACTGAATTGGACAGAGAACAGGTACCAGAATCCTGATCTACTTAATGGAAGGAAAAATTGATCCAAGCCTTTGGATATTTTCCAGAAACTTTCTCTCTTAACGTGTATGTAGTTCCATTCAACAGCTTAATAGGATCTATTTTTTTAACTCATAAGTTATTTTAACTTTCATCTGAAAGAATGAACAAATGAAAATAACATGGACATTCTAAAGAAAAATGAATTAGGGAGCTAACCTTACCAGATACTAAAACATAAAGCAACAAGAATTTAAATGTTTGTGGTATTGGTTTGAGGTTTGAGGGTTTGAGGATCGAATTGACAAATCTCTCAATGATATACCAGCCTGTAAATGGATTCCAGGATGTACATAATACATGTTAGAAGTTGTATCACAAATATATTGGGAAGGAAGAATCATTCCATAAATTATAATGAGCTGAAGAGGTAGCAATTGGAAGGAAAATCAACTCATATCTTTACATCATAAATAAAAAGAAATTTTAGGATACGTAAAGAGATGAAAAAGAAAAACCAAGCTTTAGACAAGTTGAAGAATTAAATATTTTCCAAGCCTCTGGAAAAGTATGAATTTCTAAGCTTGAAAACAATAGAAGAATTAAAATTTTAACAACATAAGAACAACCATAATTTTGAATGTTAAAATAAAAAGGAAAACAGAAAACAGAAATATAATCATTTATAGGAAGGGACTAATAATTCTAAAGAGTTCAGATAAATAAATATAAAAAGTACTAAGACCCTGATAGATAAATCGGCAAAGGGCATGTTCAGAACATTGTCAGAAAAGCTACTGCAAGTAGTTTTAAACAAAAAATTTTCACCTGCAGTTGTGATTTTTAAAAGCAACAGAAAAGCTGAGATATCATTTCACCTATGATATTGGCAAAATTAAAGAGTTACGGTATCATTAAAGGGGACGGAAAAATGAATATGCTATGCATTTTTAGTGACACAACATTTTATAAAGAAATAAATTTGATGTAATATATCAAGAAGAAGAAAAGATCTTATGCCCTGTTATACAGGGTGCCTATTCCGGAGATGAAAATACAAGATACTGAAGAAACCGTATACACTAGTCCAGAAATAGAATGTTATTTATGATTATAAAAGATTGGAAGGAACCAAATTATACAACAATCAGGAATTAGTTCAGTAAAGCATAGAACCTACCAGAAAGAATGGTAACTTGAACCAAAAACAATGAATGAATAAAACACATATGGTGGAATATTAGCAAAAAAATAAGATCACTACACAAATCAAATGGCCATGCACTGCGGCTCTTGTTTTGAGCATTTCCCCCTCCTCTGTCTAGCATCAATCACCTCGGATAACAGCATCCATATCCTTTAAAGAATCCTTTCCAATCTCATGTGATCCTGGTGGGAATGGACATCATGATGACCCAACCTCATCTCTGTTAACTAGTGAGCATATGACCCACATGACCAGTGACAATTACATCCCCCCTGTACATGGTAATTGGCCAAAGGAAGAATACATTTTTCTTGCCTGAGGAGTTTGAGCCCTTTCCCAGATTTTTCCAAAGTAAAAGTAGACAGAGGCTCTCTCTTCCTGTAGGATGACCTTGAGCAATTGGCAGCTGTACCCCCTGCTGGTTGGGTTGAGAAGCACAGAAGGAGAGGATGGAGACCACATATAAAGAGAAGCAGAATTAATCAGAGAAAAGAGAGATCTGAGGACATCCTCTGGACCTCTGGATACAGCCCTATCTAAAACCCCTGGATCCCCACTTACGTGAGCATTCAGTTTGGAGTGGTTAAGCTGGTATGGGTTGGGGTTCGGTCCTTAGCCTTTGTGTCCTCACTCATGGAGAAATAATTTCTGCACAGTATCTTTGGTGACCAGCGTACTCTTAAAAATCTAGATCAGAATCTCATTGCCTTTTTAAAAAATCTTACAAAGCTTCCTATTGTTCTTAGACCAAGAAATGATCTCCTTACCATGTTCTATGAGGTCTCACAGGGTCCCCCACCTTCTCTAACACACACACACACTCACTCACTCACTCACTCACTCTCCTTCCTTCAACTCAGCTCCCTGCATCCTCCATTTGCTCCTTTACCCTACCATACTGGCCTCCTTTCTGTTCCTCAAACAAGGGTCATTCTTGCCCTGGTTCCTTGAATTTGCTGTCTCATGTATGGAGAATGCTTTGGCCCAGACCTTCACGAGGCTGATTTTTTTCCTTATCAGTCAGGTCCCATCTCAAATGACATTTTTGTGAGATCTTCCCTTACTATCCACTCTACATTACTCTCCTTTATTTACTTCACATTATCTATGTGTACCTTAAATTATTTTTTGTCTTTTGTTTTAGAATTTAAAAAATTAGGATAAAAACTTGTACGTACACTGAGATTACAACTAGAAAACAGTACACATATGAGAAAATATATTAGATTTATAACATTGGGGTAATAGGGATTGATTATGTCTGATTTCTTTCATCTTTTTTTGATTTTTACAAATTTTCTGTAATGTGTTTATATGTTTCATTAATTAGGACATAGATGGAAAAAAGTCATGTGCTCTTCAGAAGCCACTAGCTTCCTGACATTTTTATGAAGAAATTCAAGTTCCCCAGTCTTAAATTTCAGAAACTATGACACGTTTTGCCAACAACTAGCCCCAGAAAATCTCTTGGTTAAAAAAGAAGAAATAATTAAAAGAAGTATTTGGTATGATAGTACTCCTTATGTTAAAGGACAAACTTGTACTGAGTCATTGTGTAAAGTGCCAAAGCACAAAATACATCTGTGGTGGGTTTTTTACACATACACATAAGCTTTTATCAAGACATATAAAGATCAGATACAATCAAAAAAGTTCTTAGAATTATTTGTCATAATTCCATAGCCAAGTGCATAATGAAAAGGATTCATTATTATCTGCAACATGGGAGTAGTTGATTGTGACTAAAAAGGCTAAGACCTAGGAATCCTACAGTTTTTATTTTTAAAATGGTATTTACAATTTAAAATTTTTAACACTATGTAAAATGATCCCCGAAGCCTAAGGTGATCATGTCTGTTTCTTAAACTCTATGGTGACCTTCTTTCTCCTTGAAATCACATTTGCCTTATTCCCAATCCTCTCCTGGTTCTTTCACACACATGGACCGTGGCACTTCTGCCCTCCCAGAGATCCCACAATCACCTTGCCTGGTTTATTCAAGAATTTCACCCATTTTTCAACCATGTAGTCTCAACTTGATGAATAACTTCATTCATTTTTTCCACAAATAGTCATGAAATACCCACATGTGGTAGATCTTAGGCAGAAATAAGGCATTCTCCCCTTCTTGAGACTTACAGTTTACTGGGAGAAGCAAACAAAACAAGTGAACAAACAAAATAAATACAAAATTTGGTAGATTCTAGGGAGAACACAAATAGGATACCTGCTAAGATCATCAGGGAAGGTCCTTCTAAAAAGGTAAAATGAGATCTGAAGCATGAGGAGGAGTCAGTCGAGGGTAGGAAAAAAGCAGTTTATTTGAAGGTTTATATGGCTGGAACTTCACAAGCCAGGCACTAAGTGGCATGAAATAAGGTGAGTGGGTTAGACTCAAGCAGGACCTTGCAAGTTGACATTCATTTAAAGTGCAATTTGAAACGGTTGAAAGATTTAACTCTGAAGTGACATAGCGATTTACTTTCAGTTTTGCTTTATTCTTTCCCTTTATTTACTTATTTTCAAAACAATTAGTGAGTTCCTTAGCATCGGGAGGATAAAATCATGTTGTTGATATTCGCAAAATAACTGACTTAAGATTCTTATTGAAATTGTGCCGCATTTATAGGTTAAGTTGGGATGAATTGACATCTTGACAATATTGAGTTTTCCTATCCATTTATCTAGATATTTGATTTTTTTCCCTCAGAGTTTTGTAAGTTTTCTTTATATAAATCTTAAACATATTTTGTTAGATTTATTCTTAAGTATTTCTTTTGGTGTTAATGTAAATAGTATTATGTTTTAATTTCAAATCCATTGTTGGTATATAAGAAAGCAATTGACTTTTGTATATTAACCTTGTATCCTACAACTTTGCTATAATTGCTGATTAGTTCGACACATATTTGAAATGATTCTTCAGGATTTCCTACATAGATAATAATTTTGTATCCTTTAAAGTTTTTAAAAAATAAATCATTATGAATTTATGGACTTGAACATTTTAATTTCTTGTAATTATCATTTTTATCAATACATAAGTATCCTATTTGGGGCCAGTGGGAGTCTCTTCAAATTGATTCCTGAGTCTTTTTGACATGACCTTTGTAGTCTTGGATTTTTTCACTGCTATGTGGTATGGCAAGACATTGCAGGCAAGTCTCCTACATTTTTTACCCCAGACCTGTAACCAGCTTGTTCACCAAGGAGTTCTGATCCTTCTACATGTAGTCCAGGTGGACTCCCACACCATCTCCTAACCACGGTCTCCGATTCCACTTTGTTTTCATTCCATTCTCTATATAAAGCAAAGGTGACTTCAAAATCACACCCCAGACTATAATTTTTAAAAACCATTTTCCAATAAAATGCTCTTTGGAGAAAAGAAAGACTCAAAACAACTTACATGTGTAGGGTGAAGAATGATGGGGAATATTGACAACAGAATAATGAATATTTGGGGAAAGATTTGGAGTGCGATATTAAATCACTATTTCAAAATGCCAGTAGCCTAAAATTTAAAGCTATTGTATAAACAATGTTTCCAAAAATCCCATACACTTAGTAGGCTGTTTACATTCCATTGTATACTCTTCCAGTCCCTTTTGACTAATTCTATGATTTAAAAGTTGCAAGCAATATGTTCATTCTGCTCTATGACCTTCATTTTTCCATATAGACAAATTGAGACTCATCACATCAAAAGGTACTCCATCATGCTAATATCTAATAGTTCATTTAATCATCTTATTTTGGGTTTACTTGCTCTGGTTTTTTATTCTTGCATCTCAGTTAAGGCTCTCATCATAAGCAATGAAAAGTGATTTAAGTTACTTTAAGTTGAAAGGATAATTTATTATGAAAAAATGCAGGGGTATCTCATGACGTCAAAGGGCAGAAATACAGTTTGAGCATCTGGAAGGAGCCAGAAGGTGGTCAGTCGATTTTTTGTTTATTTTATTTTTCTTGGTGAATCTCCTTCATCCTTCTTTTCCTGGTTGTCTCTCCTTGCAGGGGAATAGAGTTACTCCATGGCCCTACTTCATTTTACCACCGTGGTCATATGCAAAGACTAACCTGCAATTCTGTCTTAGCTGGCATTAGATCCATCTCTGGTTGAGTTGTAGTTCAGGAAGTGAGATTATCCCATATAAACATGGATGCCAGCACCCCACCTGTGTGCATGGGGTGGGGGGACGGCAGGAGGAGTTCCTAGTGATAAAGGGACGGCTCTTGGGCTGGGCTGACCCCTAGCAGAGGTCACTGCAATTTAAATAATGTTGCCATGAAGAAGTTTATGGAAGTTCCTTTTTTTCTTTGACTTTGGAGTATGTTCTTCGAAGTGGAATTACTGGGTCTCAGAGGAGAAACACTTCATGACTTATCCTGAGATAATGTGAGCTGGGCCATGCCGATGACAGAAGAGGAAATAAGGGTGTTGGGAAATACTGGTCTGGCAACTCTGAAGAAATCCTTCCTTATCTCCATGATATGCCTTTTAAGTCACTGTCTGTTTCCACCCTCAGAAAGCACTAGAATGAATATACTCTCTTCACATGCCTTTTTATCTTTTTAAAATTTCTGTCCTTTCAGTAGTATTTATTGAACGCAGGAAATGAGAGGACAGTACAATCCACTGCTCATGTAGTAACGTCATATTTTTAAAGAGCGTTATAAAGCCGTAAATTAATGTCTTCTCACCACAAAATAGCCAAAATTATCTCATCTTTCTTATTGGTCCTGTTTCCCAACCCTTCTCACAGGTTTCTGGCCTTTGCCGCACTCTCTACTTTCTCCCCTTAGACTGCAGATCTGAACACTTTCCATCCAGAATACAATACTAAGAAATACTCATCAGCTTAAACTATTCATTCCTTTGAGTAAATGATAACTTTCAAGGATGTTGATTACTTAATACATTGTCCACATTTTAAACAAAATTACATTGTTCTTTTTCACTTGGGGCCAGAATTTTAATCTACCTTTGGATTCCTTAATTCATGAAAGTGGAAATTGTACAGAATTCAGTACTAGATCACAAGAAGGGAAGGATGGGCGAGAGAGACTAGGACCAGGATGTTTCAGAGCAGCTCCTTCCTGGCTGCCTTGGCTTAGTAGACCGTGAAAGAGGACACATGCCAGGAGAAGGAGAGTGAGGACTCAGCCAATGTAAGGTGGGTGGCATCTGACTGGCCTAGAGAAAATGACCAGTGCAGCCACTGAGCTGGCAAACTAGCTACTAAAACTAAGGGCCCTGACTGGGCAAGAAGGCAAAGGTAATCTCAGAGTGCAAGTGTCCAGACGAGGGTCCGAGGAGTGTGTGAAAAACATGTCCATCTCAAGGGACCAGAAGGATAACCGGAGAGATCTGATTCTGTACATCAGCAATGGGGGCAGTATTTGCCATATGCTTTCAATACATTATAATCCCCCAAACTAACCTTTTCTTCACTGTGTTGTAATGTTCCCATGTTGCTTATTTAAAATTGTACAACTCACAAAGGCAGTGTAAGAGCATGACTCTTATCTCTAAGTCAGAGTCTCGTCCTTTGTCTTATCTTTAAATGCAAATGATGAGGCTGGCATGGCCTGGCAGGTGTGTTCCCAAGATGGGTCTGTGCTGCAGGTGCTGCAGGCCAGGAAGGGGGAAGTATCCCCTGGAGAGTCCCTCAGTTCCTAAAGGAGTTCTTCCAAGGTACAATGGGAAGGAAATGGGCCCTTTTCTCATGTCATGCACTGTTTTATACACTCCCACCTAATTTTTAGAGTACAAAGGGAATGGCAACTAGTTTCTGAGTTTGCAGGGAAAAGTGCTAAAAGCAAATCAGTAATTGAAAAATTGTCTTGAAGTCCATAGACTAAAGAAGGTATTGGTGTGCAATAGAGGGACTTGTAACTGTTCTGGGAACACTCTATCAGTGTGTTGGAGCAACGGTTGGCCATTTGTTTTAAAGAATTCAAAGAACACTGAAAGCCATTCTGGTAGGTTTTGGGGAAAGCTGTGGGCAAAAATTGCAGAAGAGGTGGGGGAGGAAGAGTGCATGAGGGCCATTAAGCAGCCATCTGTTAGGGAACATTTAATTTAAAATAAGATCAATAGCTATTGTACTGCAAAACAAATATTTTTGCAACATTTCCATCCTTGCCGCCTTACATTGCTGTTCTCAGACTTCCTTGGAATGTAGGATCAAAAAACAACGTGATGCTCAGATAGAGTATGGCTTGATCCTTTAATCAGTATTGAGAGTAGTATTTAGCATGCTTTTTCATACATTATAATTTCTCCATATTACCTCTTTTCTTCATTCTATTGTAATTTCCTCCCATGTTGCTTTATTTAAAATTGTATACTTCATACAACATTAAGACTTGCTCCAATGAATATGCTCAAATTTCTCATTTGACATAGAATTGTATATGCTTCTGTCTTTGTTGATGATTAACCCTCTCTGAGAACTTAATAAATATAAAGTGATGTATTTCTTTTTATATTCTTGGCTAGAAATTTCATGACTGGGCATACTCTCTCATTTTGCACCTTTTTGGATAATGTGCTTTTTGTAATAGTGAATCGAAATAGATTAGAAGAATTCAAATGGTTCTTTGAATTCAAAATAGAAAGAAAGGGCGTCTAGGAACTTCAAAACACTAGGGAAATGTGACTTTGCAATGGAATTGTGTCAAAGAAACCTGCCAGGATAAATTGAGGTGTGTTCTTATCATAAAGTATGGAAGTGGAAGAATTTTTTTTTTAAAGAAAGATGTCTCAAATGAGGTATTATTAATAATTATGACAACAATTTCAGGCTATGTATAGTAAACTGAAAATATCAGAATGAATATAGTGGGCTCTGATTTAACTAGATTGAACTATAATTTTTCAAAGCAGTGAACTCCAGCTTGGATTTAGTAAGACTTCTTTTTTTTACTATGCTACTGACCTAGTTTCAGATGTGCACTCACAAATCGCAGGTCCCTAGGAGAGTAGGAAGGAAAGTTACTTGCTTATATTCTGCAATTTATTACACTAATTTATGGTCCTTCAAGTCTGGGCAGGGGATGGGCTGTTCTTGTTTTATAGAAGAACCTTTTTGTCCTTTGTTGGGGACGTTTCCAGCAATTTAACAATCGACTCTAATAGAATCTTATGAATAAAACTAATGAAAACATGAAGAAATGAACTCTAGAGACGAAACATACAGTAGCTTATTGTTCACTCTCTGGAGAATAGAAATACCTTCTCTAACAAGGTACAATGGCGCAAACAGGAACTAACACTTGGTTTCAATGAACAAGGCATTCGGGGTCAGGAGAAGGCCAATATTGTCGACCTTAATCTGGTCAGTAGGAGTAAACTCCATAAAAGGGTATAAGCAAAAAGGTAAATAAATGTGTTTCATTCAAGGTAAGGGAGAGTTGGTACAACTGAAATACCTAAATGATTTTTAATAAACCAAATAATTCAATATATGAAGCCTTTTATTGGAGCTGCAATCACAGAAAGACTCAGACAGGGCAAATCACTCACTTCCTTGGGTCTCAGTGTCCTCCTCTATGAAACAAGGGGTGTATGTGATTAGTGTTTACCCAAGTGTGCCACCCATGCCACTGGTACTACATGAAATAATTGTAGGTAATATGTGGACAACTGTTTTAAATTATATATTTATTTTACTAGCTTAACGAACCTGTATAATGTTGATGAAAATTACTGCTTAAAAGTAAAGTGGGTATTAGGGTTTGTTTTGTTTTTTTTTTTTAAGTCATAACATAAAGTATTAAGTAAATGATATCAGGATATGACATAATAGTGTCATGTTATGTTCGAATGAGTAACATTTGGAAAATACTAAACCGGACAATCTCTAAAGTATGTTTTAGCTCTAAGTCTAAAGTGTCTATAATTTGTAAGCCTTTGCTACAAACCTTACTCACATTAACCATAATAGGGAAGCCAAAATTTAAAAAAAAAACAACAAAGGTGAAACAGCAGAAGTGGAAAGAAGGAAAGCAAAGAGCTTGGAAAATTCTTAGACGTGATGATCGCCCAAGAACTAAAACGATACATTGCCTTTAATTTTGACGTAGAGTTTTCCCTAACTGTGTAAGCGACCTCATGCAACACTTTCACAAAAGCCTTTCGGAAAACCCCATCTTGAACTGTGAATTCTGCAGCAGGGCCCCCAACGTTTATGCTACGGTTGACACCGGTGTTCTTAAGGGAGCTGTGAGTTCTGTGCGGCTGCCCTTTTGCTGCCTGTTGGAATGGAAAGACGGTGACACACATGCTGACTTCGCTTGCTGAGTGCCCAGCGCTGGTCTTGCAGTTTGTCAGCTGCACCTGATGTGCTCCTCACAACCACCTACAAAAGAGGTATTATTTCCCCTGTTTTCAGATTAAGCAACTGCGGCCCTTCGAGTTTCCAAACTGGTTATCTTTCCCAAGGGCTCACAGTAGTCTGTGGTGAGCATTGAAAAAAGTGTTACCCGGGTCCGCCTCATTTCTAAGAACACACTTTTTCCACAACATGAAAGTTTTATGTTAGAGTTTTAAAGTCTCTCTCTCTCTCTCATTCTCTCTCTCTCTCTCTTTCTCTCTCTCTCTCTCTCTCTCTCTCTCTCTCTGTCTCTCAGTCTGCACGTGTGTGTGTGTGTGTGTGTGTGTGTGTGTGTGTGTGTGTGTGTGTAATAAACAGGCCTTTGGACTTAACCGAGAAAAGCTTTTGGAAGAACACAAAGTCTTGAAGAGTAGGTGGGAGACTTAGGCTGAGGTAGTCACTACAGGGTGGGTCATTTCAAAGAAACAAGTGGTTATCCTGGAGATCATCATCTCCGTCTTGACAGTCTGTGACACATTCTGGGGGATCCCTGGATTGCAACGCCTCCTCTGCCTCTGCAGATAACCACCACTGTCCCACCACTCATGCCCCGGGTGAAAGCTGGCATCTCTCATTAACTTTCTTCCCCTGCAGCTTATCTGTCCACAACCCCAGCTAAGAGCTCATCCCTTCACTGCCTCCTCCACCAGCTCTTAACTCTCAGAGAAAAGTGGCCACGCTGTTTGCCAAACTTGCCAGACAATCACTTATTGACCTTTCCTCCTCTTTTGTCATCCAGGAGTCTTCCTTGGAATGCTCTAAGTCCTCTAAGGATGACCAAGTAGCCATTCCCCTTTTCTTGAGAATTCTCTGTCATCCAAAACTAACGTGGGAAGATAGAATATGTAAAACTAGAAATTATGTCTACTGGTAAAATTACCAACCTTTGATCCTTATGAAAAAAGTTCTTGTATAAATTAACTTCATTTGTTTTTTTAAGTATCAAGTGGGGAAATAAAGCTGAAAACTTTACAGTATTTGGAATGCAGTCTTTGTCATAAAGGTGCTAAGGAGAGAAGGAAGCTACCTCTAAGCATACCTTGTTTAAAACACAATGGCTTCAGTTTCAGACAGCTGACAGGTGCGCAGGGGAAGAGACCAGCAAAGAAAATATGGATGTAAACCCTTGATTTAATTCCACTCCCCGTTGTCTCCAATCAGTGCCGTACCCACTCGCAGTGAAGTCCTGAAGGAGGTGCGTTCTCAGGAGACTCTCCAAGGTCCAACCCATTTTTCAGTTTCAATGCAAGAGACTGCCATTTTTTGCAAGTCAAAAATGGCCAAATGTCAGCAATTCCGATCTATACATTTCCTTTCTGTCATAGGAGGTGACCCTTGGCCTTGAACTTAGTCTCCACCTCACCACCTTTAAGGGACATCTCTTCTGGATTGTCCTTTTGTAGCATCAGCTCCCACGTCCAGATGTGATCTAGCTCAGACTGATCCCTGAACTTCGGGCCTGGGTAGGAGGTCTGCTCTGAGGCCCCTGTTTCTGTGCAACTTGCTTTAAAACAGGGTTTTACTTCAGAAGGACCATATCCTGACAAACATAGGGGACAGGATGTGCCTCAGAGAATTCCCACAGCTGAACAGGCTCTGGGCCCCAGAGAGTCTCTTGGTATACCATACCCTCCAAAACATAGGTGATGTTTTCTATTTTGATATTTTCTTTCATTAAAAAATGCCAGTAAGTACCCACTAAATTTATTTGGGGAACCACAGCAGGTCATGACCTACTGTTTGAAAAATATTTCTCAGAGAAGACCTCCTGGATAAATATTTTAGTATAAATAAAACAAAAATGAAGCCTCCCCAAAGGCTTCCTTTCCTGGGTGCTATGGCCTAGTTTTTCTGGCCCAGCCTCACTTCTTTTGTTACTCTGACCCAGGCTTTACAGATCGAGGACCTTGACAGCTGCTTTGGGAACCTCATTCTGCTTTTCTTAGGGCCACCCCAGGCTTCCTGCCCAGAATTTCTTTTCCCTTGAAAATATGCGCATGACCATGATGTAAAATTGTAGCTTCAGAGATTCATCAGTTTTATATTTTAATAATGCTAAATTTTAAGCCAATTTCGAACATGCAAGATGCACTTGGTACAGTTGATCTTAACCAATATATAGCACCATACACAAACAACTGAGCCCAAGTACCAACATCCTAACTATATATTATAAAAGAGATGGAGATTGAAAAATGGCCAAATTGTACTTCCCAAGTATATTTTCAAAGTGTTATATTTTCTATGATTAAAAAAAAGTCAGAATTTTTCTTCATAGATTTTATTTTAGACCGTACTACTTATTTGTGGTATTTGATTAGTCACACTCTCCTCCATTAGATCCAAGTTTAATGAGATGGGAAACTGCAATGCTCGTTACACAGTAGGTTTCGGTAAACGTTTGCTGAGTAAAGGAGTGTTTCCTTTAAGTAGACTTAGGTAAGATTTCTTTTTCCACAAAGACTTTGAACTTTCTCTCATGTCTTATAAAGTAGAATACTGAATGTGAATTTGTCACTGCATCAAAAAAACAGATGTACAGCCCTATAGGTCTGAGTTATTTTTAGGATTCCAATTGGGGTTTAATCCCCGCAATACACAGCAGCATCCAGCCCCAAATGTAGCTTTCTAACACAGGCGCTGCTATCTATTGCATCCCTCACAGTAACTCTAGGAAGTGGGTACTGCTGTTATCCCTCATTGTACAGAAGAGGAAATTGAGGCTCAGACAGACTTAACCTAAGTCTCTAGAGTCCATGCCATTTTGCCTTTATGCTACCTTTTTGTAAAACATCTTATCTTTTTTTAAAAAAACGTGTTTTCTCTTAATCCTTCTGAGAATATTTTGTACAAAAGGATCATTAAGAAATGTCATGGAAGAGGGATGAGCTTTAAAATCAGGTTATTCCCAACCCCCACCCCCAAAAAATGTGGAATGTCATAATGGAGTGGCTCCTTAAAGGTGTTAACACATATTTTGAACAAGGCATTTAAAAAATTTGTCTTTTCTCAGTGAAAGTAAATAACCAACCTTTCAAATAACATCACTACTGCCTGATCTTAGATCGTATTCTTTCAAATATAGATAGATGTCACAGTAACTGCGAGAAGTAGCTGTTTCTAAAATAAAATCAATTTTAAAATGAGAAACAGGAAATGATAATTTGACTATAGTTTTTACAAGGTGTTCTAAACAGTTTATAAGGTTAAAAGAGGGAGCTTTTGTTCATCTATAATTCTGTGAGTAATTTCTACTTTGGAGCATGGAAAGCCTTTTTGAGATTTATTTTAATCTGAAAGTTCTGTGCCTCTCATCTTGCTACTTCCTTCTACTTGAGTGCGCAGAACGTGCAAAAGGTGTTAGATGGGGCTCCAAGGAGCATGGTCTGAGTTCTCTGAATTTTACAAAAGCAGTGGCAATTTTTATTACTTTTCTCAGAGTTATTTGCATTTCAAAAGGACACATATTTCAATTTCTTTTTCTTGGTCTCTCATAATCAATGATCAAAGTGAGCTCCTTTAAGAACCTGGCTAACGACAAATACAGTGACCACCCAAAGCACTCAATAAATGCTTAGTCAGAAAACTGATGTTAAGACTGACCTCAGCAAGCTCCTTGCCAACCTCAAGGTCGGTGAGAATGACTGCTGCCTCTTCCGTGTTCCTTCTGCCCCTTCTCTTCCCCTGCCCAATTTAACCTTTGACCTCAGGAACTAGATTGAGATCCTTTCTGCAGGTTCATGGTGAGAGGGTGCTAATAATTAGGTAACAATGGTAACAATCTATTAGCTGATGGCGTTAGGTAACTGCCCCCCTTGATTCCTGTCTGCAGCCAGTACACCTGGGGCTTGGACAGCTGCCAGAGAAGCCATGGTGATCCAGCCACCCAGAGAAACAAACCCACGGAATTATGTTTAGGTATAAAAATCAAAGTGGGAAATCATGCAGATAAATAAGGCTGCTTTGACAAGCCAACTCTGATCTTCTCACAAAGAAGTTTGAGAATAAGATGAGAAATGGATTTTAGAGTTACAGGGGTTGATTTTTTTTTTTTGTAACACTAAAAAAGCAGTGGGAAAAGAACTGTGCACACAAATGAGAAAGACCTGTCACTGGCCCTCCCACACTGTCTCACATTGTGGTCTGAGATCGTCGCATACCTGTCTGGTCTGGGGAGTCCTCGTCTGCCCAAAACCGTATTCCTGTTGAGCAGAAACCACAAAAATCTGAGTTTCTTTCCTTCCACGTCACATGAAATAATTTTTCTTTATTTAGAAAAAGGTAATATAGTAGTAGTGATGTAAACATTATAACTTTTTAAACCACATAAATATCACAACTCTAACAAAACTTCATTTTTGCATGTTACTTCCCATGGTTCGAATATAATCGCGCTCACAATGTACATACATTTTATGCCAAAATATTTAACAGTAAATAATTCCACCCTCTTGAACAAAAACCTGTTCTTTGGTCTGTTTACTGAATTTACTATACACATTGCCAAATCTTTTATGTTACAAGTTCTGCGTAAGTTCTTTCCTTCCTCTCTCCTTCCAGGAACGAAAGATTCTGCAGGACATGAGACATTTTGCTTGACTTTGGACTTTTACTGTCAGTGGGATTTTTACTTGTAAACTAAACTTTATACATAGTTGGACTAAGCAGAGTATTTACAACCACCATGACCTTTGGGTTCTCCCAAGTTTCCATATGGCTTCAAGCTTCCACCACTCCATTAAAATTCCTCTCCCTGAAATGAGTGACCATCCCCATCTTCTCTCTTAACACACTCTTTAAATGTTGGAGTTTTCCAGGGTTCAATCTGGAGCCCTAGTTTCTTCTCTCACAATATCCTCTCTGTTGGACAGTTCTTCTCGTCCCATGGTTTCAAATACTTCCCCAAGCCTCTCCTCTAATCTCACATACCCCATATATTCACCTTACTTATCAGACGGCCTCCTCGCTATTTCTCCCACTTACCTGAAGATTGAAGATGCTGGTAGAAATAATCATCGATGAGTCTTAGAATGTGTCCATCCTTAAGAATTCAGAACTTTCCTCACAGGCACCTATAACCCAGTCTCTCCAGAATAAAACTCTAGATCCAACCCAATCCCGCCCCAGAACGTTCCCTCTCCCAGCTCTCCTGCATCTCGGTGAATGGTGCCATCCTCCATCTAGCTGCTAAATCTAACGGGCCCTGTCGTGCTTCATTCCTCCCTCCTTTCTCCCACTTTCAGTGAATCTGACCATTTCAACTTGAATATTTCTCATCTGCAACAGTTTCTTTCCAGCTGTAAGCCATTCTCTATTCTTTCCCGAATCACTGCAGTAGTGGCCTGACTTGCCTGTTCCCACTCTTCCTTCCCACCGAAAATTAGCCAATATAATTTTTTAAAAACAAAAAGTGAATCACAATACACCATTTTTTGACAATCTTAAATGGATTGTACTTTCAAAAAAATCTGAACTTCTTTCATGGCCCACACGATCTGGTCCCTTCCTCTTTTCCTATCTTCTCCCACCTCTTCTCTTGCTCTGTACATCTCAGCGACACTCAACTCCTTTCTCTAACTGAATATGCCAAAGCATTTTCTACTGCGAGGTCTTGTACTTACTATTCATTCTGCTTGGGACCCCGCTCCCTACTGTTTGCTGTACCCCTTCTGTTCATTCTTTAGGCCTCAGCTTCAGTGTGACCTCCTCAAAGGGGCCTCCCTCTGTCTAACCACACACACGCACACACACACACTAATATCCCACTACACCTGTTCATTGATAGCATTTTATTGACGATTTTATTGAATATTTTATTATGCATTTTTATTGACCATCAACTGCTTCTGCCATTTATCTTTTTTCTCTGTCTTCAGTGTTTTTCTTTTTTTTTTTCTGCCACTTATCTGTTCACTAGTTAATAGTATATTAATATTTGTTGAATAAGTAATTTATAGACTGTGAACACAAGGTAATTGGCTTTAAAAGGGAAGGATTATTTAAATTTAAAAAATATTCCATTGCTTGGAAGTCTTGAGGTTTATAATCATTTGAAAATATAAGCCAATAAAATAATTTTAAGCAACAGTGTTCTCCACAAATTGGCCTACAAGGAAACAGAGGCGTTAATTTGTATATTTGTTGGGAACATTTAACTGAAGATTGAAGATACGGCTGGAAATAATCACAGGGCATGACCATTCTTAAGAATTCAAAGCTTTCCTCTCCTGGTGTTTATGGGAAGAGATAATGTCAACAGTGGTGTCAGCCAAGAGTGTTCTTGTTCAGTTATCAGTTGCAATAGAGAAGTCATTTGATCTGACAAAATGAGTGACAAGAGGGTTTTATCATCATGGAACTGGTTCAGATAAAACGTTCAGACATCTGGAACTCCCTCAGAGTTTGGATCTTTTCTTGGTTTATGAAGAATGCATTTTAAAAAACATCTGGTTTGAATTCTTTCCATTTGTTAATTTGGTAAGCAGTTTAAAATATCACATAGTGTGAATTAGCCAGTGCATTCAAATATTTTGAAGGAAAACAGTCTTCAGTGAGTGACATTATGGAACTAAAAAGCAAGTTAATTTTATTAATTTTATCTTTTGTTTATTTTTACCTATAAAAATAAGGGTGTACGTTTGGGATTATCCCATGACAGTAGAGATGAACAGGAATATTCATTGTTTGATTTAATTCTATATCTTTGGTTCTAGCATTATATTAGCATGTATCAGTTGATCCAGGAAGAAAATAGTCAGATGCAAAATCAGGGCTAAGGTGAGCTAGACTGAGAGGCCAAGCCGGCCTTTCCAGAGCCTCTCGGCTTCTCCTTTAAATGGAATCATCTCCACAGCAGAAGTGGTGTGTGTGCCTGCATGTGTGTGTATGCAAGGTTACCAGCCCAGAAAGCAAAGGTGACCATCCTAAGAACAGAAGCTGAGGCAGGGTCTACACAGAGAAGGTTGAACAGCTACACCAGAGCATCTACATCAGCCAATGACTTCTGGGCAGGATAGGATAATTTTTTTAAGGTAGTACTGAAACTAGGAGTTATAAACATCCTCTCTACTTCTCTGAGAGCTTACAGGACCAGCTCAACACAGGGTAAGGATTCAATTAAGAGAGAAGAGGGCAGAGGGAGAATTTTCTGGATAACAGGTGGCCGCTGCAGGCCTTGCAGCACGTATATTGATGGAAGAAACACTGGCCTTCTGCTCCACACACATACATATCTGGCCTTCAACAGAAATACAGTTACTGAAGATTCTGCTTTTAAAAGGAGCACTTTGGGCAACTACAGGTGGAAAAAGAAAATTAATGAAAAATCTTCATGCAAGGAGATAACCATTTTAAGGACGACAAGCATGGATGAGAAAAAGCCTAAAGCCAAACGGGGGACTATTTAATGAAAATATCCAGGGAAAGGAAAGGAGAAGATCCTGACAGGCTAACACAGACACAGTGACCTCGGTGAAATCTGATTAAGAATCACATTAAATGCTCAGTGATGAGGGATTCAAAGTTAACACCGGAACTGTTCTGTATATTTGTTATATGTTTAATAACTATAAACCTCAACTGGGTCAACTTTTTGGTTAACTCCTTATTGTTAGTTGCCAGAGTATGGATTCAATCAATTCAACTTATTTAGGGGTCTTTATAAAGATCTGAATTTTTAAAAGAAAGAAACCTAAAGGCTTTGTTAAAGAAAGAAGGCTGTCCTCCACAAATCCAGCTGTTAATTGCAATCGATGTTCCAGAGTGGGAAGACCAGGTCAGCAGCATACCTTGGAGTATGAGGGGGTTTCTTTCTGCCAAGGTGGGTTTTACTCTACACTTTCAGGAATGGATGTTAATGGAACATGAACACATTTGATCCTAAGGTGAGAGGTTGAAGAAATAAGGAAAAAGACTAAATAGTCTTACTTTACCATCTCCTTATTTTATTCTATTTTATTTTATTTTATTTATTTTATTTTATTTATTTTATTTTATATTTTATTTTATTTTATTTTATTTTATTTTATTTTATTTTATTTTATTATTTTATTTTTGTCTTTCGCCCTTCCAAATCCTGTATTTGCCCATTAAGCTGCTATCTCTCAAGACCACTGCTGGTCATTCCTGGGGAAGGCACAGAGTGTGTTATGACACTCATTCTGGAGGAATGATGACTGAGTTGAGTTAGGAAAGCTGGGTTTGAGTTTAAACCCAGTTGACCCTGCCCAAGTCTTCTGGTCCTTTCACACCTCATGATCCAGTCCTGCTGATAACAACCTTTCCCTCAGACCCAGAACCTTCTCTTGCTTGATTCCCCCTGCCCTCACTCTCCATGGCTCTTCAATTTCTAAACTCTGCCTGGAGAAGCTCTTGGTGGTTTGGACCCATAAACTCACCGGGACTGGGGCTTCTTTCCAAGAATGCCCCGCTCACCTTGTAAAGAATCTCTACTCCATTTATTTCCCCTCTCTCAAACCTACTTAGCAAAGTCCAATGCCTTTGAGGCCAAGTCAAATTCTACATTCACCAAGAAACATCCTGAAAGCCTCTCAGAACATTTCCTCTATGTTCTCCAAAGTTATTTATGTATATGTCTCTCCTCCTCGATCGTGGGGTCCTCAAAGGAGGAATCAACTCTTCCTTGCCACAGCCTCCAGCTATTGTTCTGCTGAGTTTGTTGAATTGCTTTGAACAAAATAATTCTAAGTTCTTATTACATAAACATCACTAGGATAAGTATAAAAGAACTTCTGATTAGGTTATTTAGTACATACAACACGTCCTGTTAAGTGTTTTTTTTTTAATTCCTTTGTTGAGATAGAATTCACATGCCATACAATTCTCTCATTTAAACAGTCACTCCCAATTTAATATTTTTAGTATATTCATAGAGTTGAATTCACAGCCACCACACAATCTAATTTTACAACCATATTTCTCTCCAGAAGGAGATCTTGTACCCATTAACAGTCACTCCCATCCCCCAGCCCCCATCAGTCCCTGCCTATTACTGATCTGCTCTGTCTCTTTAGATTTGCCTATTCTGGACATTTTATGTAAATGAAATCATACAATACGTGCTATTCTGTGATCTAAACTTTACACTTCTGAGACATTCAGAGATTTTTCTTTTTAAAAGTTTGGCTCCTATCAATAAGCCTCTTGCAAAATCCACTCTAGAAGGGAGAACTCACTAATCAGGCAAGGGGAACACTGGGGGAACTTTTGAAGGGCATTTGTATTTTAACAGTGACTAACAATGCTATCACACAAATAAGTGACTCTTACTTAAGGGGAGGACACTTTGGACAAATGTAAGACAAATCATGAAGCAGCAGTGGTCCTCTTGCAAAGCTATTTCCCCACCCCCACAACCCCCACCCCACTGGAATCTGCTGGAGGCAGCATAACCTGACAGGAGGAATTACCAAGTTCAAGTTCTTGGTAAAGACAAAAAATTGCTCTATACCTCCTCACTAATAGGATGAGGTGCAGTGTTTCAACAATCTTTGAAAAGTCTCCTGAGAACTAAACTGATCTTCTTAAAGAAACAAGTGTATATCTTTACTATCAATTTGACAGGTTCTAAAATACATACTTTTTTCATATTTAAATGTTACATCAATTGGGATCTATCTTACAGTCGTTGCTGGACTGATGGAAGTCACAAAGGAGTTGTCATTGCTTGCACAAGCACAAACCTGTCATAACTGTTCACAGGACATTTCATTTGAGGGGTGTGCCTGGTTGGTCTAAGTCCCTAGGCCATTTACGTCTTCAGAAATTTACGCTATGATTTGACATTGGCATTCCACATACCCATTGCTCTTGATGGTGCAGGAGATGGTATATGAAGAAACACAGATATTATTGACCAAGGGTCAAAAAGTGATTCAGAAGACTCAGACTCTGCATGCAAAAAGTTTTAAGAATACTCTAACCTGATATTTTCCTCTTTATGTATGCACAAAAGTGATAGGTGGTTTTTTAAAAATCTGTGTCAAAATCTGAAGGAGCATTTTCAAACTGATTTTTCAAAGCTTCTTTTACAATCTTAAATTGGGCATCTTAGACTCGGTATATTCCTAGTGTGTTATCTCGTTCCATGCCCTTCGTGAATTAGAGAAGGGGCTGAGAAATGGAGCCGAACCCTCAGAGACTCAAGCCAGCAAGGCTCGAAAAGTGAGTCTTACATAAGGAACTTTTGAGGTTACTTCTCATGCCTCAGTGCTAGTACAGAGAACAACAAAAATCACGATAGGGACAAGCAGGTTGGGACACACAAGATCAAGTGGGATTCAGTTTTCAGTGTGCTGGCCAGTAGCTCCGAGAGGCTCCATAAGCTCCCGGCATCCTTCGGAGGATTGCAGAACTCCGTAAACTATATGCTGACATCATCCCTGTCTGGGCAAAGACAGGACCAGCAGCCACCCAAGAATGGCCTTTCAGAATCCCTAATGAATTAATCACCATAAAGCCGAGCAGGAGAGAGAGAACATGCCCAAGCCTGCCTTGGCCCAGGAGTCCAGCTCCCATTCACCAATTAACTTTACAGTCGCATCTGCCGTTCCTGCCAAGCTCTCCCATAAAGGAATTTATCACCTTCTGTTCTGCTTTTCTTCCCAAATGTGAATCAGAAACCAACAGTCCCGTTTTAAAAGGCACTTTCAGCCAATCCAATTATGCTCCCAAGCACCTTTACACAGAATGAGTGAGCTCTTCTGCATTTCCTTTTGTGGCTTTATTAACGATGCTGGCCCAGAAACTCACTGCTGACTGGCGCCAATAATAATAAGAAACACTTGTTTATGTGCCAGGCACTGTTCTGAGGGCTTCATCTGTGTTACCTCATCTAATCTTCACAAGAATCCATTGAGGCAAGTCCTGTTATTACACTGATGTTACAGATGAGCAAACTGAGGCATAGAGAAATGGAGAAACGTGCCCAGGGTCACACAGCTCTTCACAGAAGAGAGGAGGGTTGCACTCAGGCAAGTTGGCTCCGGAGTCCATGCTTCTAAACGCCGTTATGCTCAACCATGAAGAAAGGCATTAGATTCTCGCTTTGCCTTTTTATGTGAAGGTTAGCGAGTCCTGGTTTTCACACTTGTAACATCAGTCTTATTGAGAATTCGTATATATGTAGAGGATCCAATCAGAGATGTCCCGTTTGAAATGGGGACAGGGGCCTGTAGGCATTGCCTCTGTTTGGCCTCCCACCAGACCTCTGAGGTGGCTGTGGGCATTTCCTAGGACCCCAGGGGCTTCTGAGAAACCTCTACCTGAATGCTTCTTCTTACTGAGAAGTTACCCAAGAACACAGAGCAGCAGGTAATTTCCCCAGGCTGCAGAACTCTGTCATGGACAGACTGTGGGCAGAGCCCAGCTCTCCTGACCGGCCCCTGGCTCCCTGGCCCTGCCCCAGCACACTGCCCGTGCATGCCGGTTAGCGCCTGCTAAGATGCCCTTAATGAGGACAAACAAATGTGCTCATCGCATTGAGTTCCAGCATGAATGATGTGATCATTCAGCTCGCACTTAGCAATTTTTTTCTTTGGAAAGATCTAGGGCAGCTTCAAACGTAAACTGCCAGATAAGAGTGGCATGCTTACAGGGGAGTTCTCAAAATCAGAGCTGCAGGGTAGCTCTGCTCATGAATTCATTTCGGTTAGTCTCATCTTCAAGGAGATTTCTTGTCCAGCTATTGCGATTATTTCATCTCAGATAGTGTCTGGAAGTCTGTCCTTTTAACTTATTCCTAATAAGATAGAGGACCGAAATCCTAAACCACCTGAGAAATTTGGAAGGGTTCATTGGAGTTGGTAATATCTCTTTTTCTGGGAGAATAAATCCCAAACTTCTTCTGTATGGATCACTTTGTATTTGCAGAGTCCACAAAGCGTCATTGTTTTTAAAAGCATTGAGGCTTGAAAACAAATCTGTGTCTTTTCCTTGAAAATGAATCTGTGTCTTTTCCTTCGCAGCAGGCACTATCAAGACATTTTCTGAGGGCTCAAACCAGACCAATGGAATAATTGGCCATGAAGTAATAGTAAGATACAATTACTCCTCTGTATTTTTAAGTTAATAAAAAATGATGCTTTGACTGCAACACTTTGCTTTTGTTAACTGAACGTTGACTACCTGCCATGACAATCTAACAACTTTTTCAGAACTCCAGTCACATGCATGAAAATCCTAGGCAGCCTGGCCCCCTTTCTGACCTTGTCTTATACTTGTTTTCTTAACTTCAGTAGTGTGATACATTTACATAGGGCAGAAGAAATAAAAAGAATTAAGTTTTTGACCAATACTGATATCTTAAAAATCCATCTTCCTCTATGTGAATAGATGCATTATGTTTAGAATCAAATGCAACCAGTGTTATGATCTGCATCTTCGGGCATCTTCAGATGTGTCTGACTTCATCTTTTATACACTTAGCCGAGTAGTTTATGTGCTTCATTCACTTCTAGAAATAATGCCATTTTAGTCATTAGGAAATATGAATTCCTTCTCAGTCTGGCTTGAGACCAGGAAGCTCTCAGGTATAACTTGGAACATTATGGGGAAAGTGAGCTGCTCAGTTATGAAAGACATTATTAATCCAGGAGGATAATCCTCCTGCTTTATATTAAGGTGGCTTTCTTCTTCGATCTCACTCAAATCTTAATTCAGTAGTCGCAGGCAAGAATACTCAGTGGGTAGATTTCTTGTCTGGATACAACCAAGTATAAAAAAATATATATACCTACTAACAATACATGCCATTGGAACTACCTCATTTTATCCAGTAATTTTTCCAATGCAATTGTTCTTAAGTGGCGCATTTTCAATATACAGACATGCAGTCTCCACCCCAGGATCTGCTAGGCGAGAATCTTTTGGGATATGACCCAAGTAGTGTGTTGAAAGGCTTCTCAAGTTTTGCTGTTGTTGTTTTTCCTACACCTAAGCTAATTGGCTAAGAATGACTTTTCTCAATGACTCATTTTTGTATTCTAATTTTTAAGAATTTAAAGAGCTCTTGTGACTTTTTGTAATGTTTTATTGGCATAATTAATTTTCCTGGTTGATACCTCACAACTCCAACAGATTTGAAGAGTAAAGCTGACAGCAAGTAATACTTGGGGGAAGGCAGATGAGATGAAAAGTTTGAAGACTTCACCAAGTTTCAGGGTGAAGGAAACACAGTCTGTTTGAGTTAATAACAGCTACCATCCGCTGACTGCATGCAATGATGTGGTGTCGAGACAGGTGCATCTCTGCCACCCAAACTGGCTTGGTCATTGTCACTAATAGGTAGTCTTACACATAGAGGCCCAACACTGAGCAGACCCAGCAGGGTCTCTGACCTGTGTAGTCCCTTTTCCTGGGGAGGACTCCCGAAGCCTTGGGGAACACTGTGCAAACATCTAAGGAGCGGGCCTTCCACAGCTGTCACTGCCAAGCAAAGCTTGGTTTCTTCTGGTGACACACATTCCTGCACACGTCTGGCATTGCAATAGCAGGTCACGGCCCCCAAGTGAGCGGTGCAAAGGTGAGAAGTGGTCAGACAAGGTATCCAAGGTAGGCCAGACCGTATGGAGTTCAGGTTAACATACTGTCATCTCACATGTCTGTGAGGTCATTTTACACAAAGAGCATTTTCTCTTGGGCAAAACAACACCCCTTCAAAAACAGCAGAACATGAAATGCCAAGGAATCACAACAGGGTCAATCTACTCCGAGCTCTGGTTTTCTGTGTGCAGATGCCTGTCATGAGAAGCTTGTAAAACCAACCTCCGAGACTGCTCATGCATAGGCGCTGCCGATTTTACAAATGCAGAGTAACGCAGCCTCCTCTCCAGGGGCAGGCTGCAGCCGACGTTCGCACAGCCAGCAGAAATAATCTCTTGCAGGAGATAGAATTTCGTCGTTTAGCGTTCGTGCTTCAAAGGAAGCTGCACTCTCAGCCACACACACCATTTCAGAGTTGCTGCTGCCCTCCCTCCCCCTGGCTGCTTCCCTTCAAATTAATGGTAGCCGGCAGCTAATCAATGGCTTTTATGTAGGACAGCAGAGAAGATGCTATAGGTCTCTCCACCGGAGATATTTGTCATGTGAGGCAGTTACAAGGTTGTTTTTTTTTGTTTTTTTTTTTAAAAAAGCATGTTGTTTTTTCTGGATTCTAAAAGTAAATCGTGTTCAATACAGAAAGGTTGCAAAATAAGAAAGCTTGAAAAAGAAAAACGAATCATTCGTCATTCAGTCGTCCAAGGATAGCCACTCTAGTGTTTCAGTGTGCTCTGCAGGCTCGCACGTAATTGGCATTGCGTCGTATGCTCGGCGTGCAGCCTGCTTTCTCACTTACTATTATATTGTGCGTGCTGGATATTTAGTCACTTCTTTCTGTAATTATGAATAACGTTTCAGTGAATCTCCTGGGATGTGATTTTAATCTCTATTTCTCATTATTTCCTTAAGGTAGAGAGCTACAAGCGGGATTTCCAGTTCAAAAGGTATACATGAGCACAATGGTATTTCAACAGAAGTTTTCTAGGGTAATTGGAAAACACACCACTGCGTTTAACTGGTTGTGTACGGCTGTTTCTGGGTAAGGAAAAAACATCTGCCACCAGCTTTTCTTGTGCTGACACTTCTCTGATATTGGTCTGGTCGTAGGTTTGACGCTTCCTCTGGAGAACGGATCATTGAATGACAGGCCCCGCACTCTCCAGCTTCCTTTCATCCCTCCAGATCGTTTTCCCTTCTCCACCCTGTTTGGTGCCCTGCAAGGCGGATCTTCACGGACTGCATCAATGCGCTCCCCTACTCTGTGCATCTAGTAGGTTCTACCCACAAGAGACAGGTACCGCTGCAGAGGGAGGAAGAAGTTAACTTTTTATCCTCTAGACTGCTCCCTGAAGAACTTCTCTGAGTTGGCCGTATCTCTTTTTTCTCCCTTCTTATCTGCACTTTTTAAAATTGTGGTAAAATATACATAACATAACATTTACTATTTTTAGGTGTATAATTCAGTGGTGTTAAGTACATTTACAGTGCTGTGCAACCATCACTACCATCCATTTCAAGAACGTTTTATTATCCCAAATAGAAATTCCATATCCATTAAACAGTAACTCTTTGTTACCCCCTCCCTCTAGTCCCTGGTAGTCTCTATTCTGCTTTCTGTATCCATAAATTTACCTGTCCTAGGTACCCCTGATAAAGGGAAGCATAATAGTTGTCTTTTGGCTTATTTCACTTAACAAAATGTTTTCAAGTTTCATTCATGGTGCAATATGTGTCAGAATTTCATTCCTTTTCAAGGCTGAATAATACTCTGATGTGTGTATTTACCACATTTTGTTATCTATTCATCCTTTGACGGGCATTTGGCTTGTTTCCACCGTTGGGCTATTGTAAATCTCGCTGCTATGAACATTGCTGTACAATGGCTGCATCTTTTGTCAAGGCCATAAGTGCTGTCAGGTGGCCCCTTCCATACGACTGCCCTCTTTTCCAATAATCACTCCTTTTTCTTGGCCTTTTAGGTTTAGGACAGGAGTGGCTCCCACTGTTGCTAGTCTTAGGGTGCTGCACCATCTCATGCCTTCGTAATTCTTCTCTTTATCAATCTTTCTTTAAACTACCCAGTTTGAGTGTGCCATCCACGTCCTGCTGGGATTCTGACTTTCATTGAACTTTAGCTGTAAACTATCTCCACTTTAGGCTTGAAACAACTGAATACCTCTCAAAGAGTACCCGGGCATGTCGCCAATGCATTCCACCAGCATAAACTGACAAGCATCTGGAAATCTAAAATAATATAGGTGCCTAGGCTCTGTCCTTCTTTAATAGATTCAAAATATCTCATATGAGGACCTGGAAAATCTTCATTTTAAAGAAGTTTCTCAATGATTTGGAAGCTTTGGTCCAGAGTCTAATATGAACCCCTGGCACTGGAACTCTTGTTTGTAGCCTTGAGCCGAGGTAGACTTCTAGTGCGCTTTAAGAATTTAGGCCAACACTTTAAACTAAAATAGCCCAAGTACACTGAAATGAAGATTTGAAAATTAATCACATTTCATTCACATGTACTTTCTAAATTAACTTTGTTTTATATTGGGTTGCCTTCCAGATTAACAAGCTTGTAGAGAGGGAGAACAGAGTATGATTTTCATACCCAGAGATTGTCTCTAAGCTGCCAACACCTCGTCCCTCTTTCTCCAGGCCCTCCCGCTCTGTGCCTAATCTTTTGTGTTCAAGAATCTGTAGAAGTAACAAAACTGAGAAGCTGCCAGCATGCAACCTTCATACTTCTAAGAGCTGCTTAATTAAAAATACTTTTTGTAGTATAAACTTCCTGAGGTACACAAGTACAGCTGTCCTTGTCTGAAGTCACAGCCGACATGCTAGGATTGCATTGCCCCTCCCTCCTGACAATGGCTGCAAATTTAAATGTTTCCCAGAGATAAGTAGAGAGCTGAAAGGCAAGATAAGGAAACAGGCTTTATCTACCTCAATATTGTGCAAAGGCAGCTATGAATTTAGAGTATGAAATAAGTCATTATAATATCTTCGCTTATTACCTCATGTTTATTCTCAATCCTGTGAGGTGGTAGTTTCAGGCAATTCATTCAACTTCTCTGAACTTCAACTTCTTTATCTGCAGAAGAGAGAAAGAGAAACAATATTTTGCTCTACCATAAAAGCATCTAAGAGCACATCAAATTAAAAATTCTTCGGTTCATGAATTCCGTATTACGAATGAGAAAATGAGGTGCAGGGGAGTTGAAATGACAACTGTATCTTCAAACCGCTGCGTGATGGGGGTTAGCTTTGAATCCAGGCCTCCTGGTTCTTAGCTTAGCAAATAGGCCAAAATGAAGCTCAGAAGGTTAAGAGGAATTAATTAGAAATAAAACAAAACAAAACGAGAGAGAAAGCAAGTAAATAAGAACAGGGGCCATAAATACTAGGCTTTTGCCATTGCTGATGAGACAGAACAGGGGTGTGGTCACCGTGCTTAGCACACCAATCAGCCCCCAAGTTAAAAATAATGGCAAAAAATGTGACATACCTTCAACTTAAGTCAGCTGGACAGGTGCTAAGTGCAAGGGAGGTGTCAAAACCCACAGAGAGGCCCTGGTCTGCTTCGCTGTGGCATCCAGCTCAGGTCAGCCACCAGCGAAGCCCGTGGGTCTGCAGACAACATGGGCAACTCCGGGGCTAAAAGTGCCCTCGGGGGACTGATGAATTTTTGCAAGCTTACCCACAAATCTTTTGCCCCCTCATCTTTAAGAAGTTGAGTCACTAAGTTTCCTTCCCGCTCCTTAACTCAGATAAACCAATAACCTTTATTTTCTAAGCATCTTTCTGGATTCTTCTGGAGGCTGCCCTATACTCAGTTGCTTTCATAATAGACCAGACGACGAACTGTTGGAAAACTGAGCTTTTGCTGGTTAGGATTTTAGCATAATTTTGGGAATATCTTATTTGTCTTTTGAAGAACTTCACCCTAAAACCTTACTATAATCACTACAGCAAATTGCTATTTTGACCCAGAAGTGGTAAAACTAAGTAACTTAATAATAAATAACTTCATTTTCAGCACATAACATAAACTTGTGTTTACTTCAAAATCAGAAACAGGTTTCAACTGGGGGAAAAATTCTTTCTCATCGGGCAGTGGTTTAGGAAGTATACTGCAAGATTGCTCCCAAAGCAAAAGCCATATTTTCACTTCTTCAGTGTGCACATCCTTTGACCAGCACTGAAATGTCACTAAATTCGAAATAATCTTCTAACATGCCATACCCTAGCCTCAAGTTAACTATTGGAGTCAGTGGCACCGGCAGAAATCAGAAGTCAGTTCAGCAGTAGGGAACAGATAAAATAAAGCACTTAGGCTCAGGACAGCTTCCTAAAAACCAGTGTCCTTGTCAGGTTCATTTTCGAAGTGGTACAGGCTAATGGGATGACACCTTGAGTTCACTGTAACCACAACATCTTGACATTGCAATGAATACAGGAAACAAGAAAAAATTGTTCCTTATACTCCTCAGGAAATTGTTGCTTTCGTCTTATTCTCGTCTTTAAAATTGTTCCTTTTGTCTTATTCACTTCTTTAACGGAATGTCTTTTCGATTACAGCAATGAGTAAACGGCTAAGGGAGATAAGAATGAGCCAGAAACTCCTCCTTCATGTAGAGAAGATATAGGGGACACTCCCTCCTTTTGCTCCTGAACATACATACAGGTCTCAGGATGTGATACCAGGTTTGTGTGTGGGTTTTGCAAAATTTATCTATTTTTATTATAGTGACATTAGTTAATGAAATCCAGTAAGTTTCAGGTGTACTGGGTTTGCATTTTAGTAGGAGGCAGGGGTCCTGTTGAGATCATAGGGTAAGGCCACATCCGTGTGGACAGAGGGAGGAATTTTCTCAGTGGGGTGTGTGTGTGTGTGTGTGTGTGTGTGTGTGTGTGTGTGTGTGGTCACTCAGGGAAGAAGGCTTGACCTGAGCAGGGAGCTAAAAGTGGGAGGGCAGGGCAGGCAGACAGGAAGGGCAACCTCTTCTCCTCATGGCCTCTCCCTGCCCTTGAGCCAGGATATAGATGAAATGACCCCCTCCCTCTTGGGGCGGGGATGTGACTGGGGGAATAAGGTGACCTCCATTGTGCGTTCAGCCTGGGAGCCCGTGGATGTCATAAGGTGCTGTTACTCTCTGCCGTTTTTGTTCGCTTGCTCTACTGATTTCAGCTCAGTTGTGTTTGTGAGGAATTAAAGGCCGAGTTGTGAGTCTTCACCTGGCTCAGCGTGTTACAGGGGGTGAGGAGTGGGGCCTCTATTCTCATCAAAGGGATGGTCAACATCAGGGAGCAAAAGATGGCACCTTGTGCTTTTCCTTCTCTGCTGCCAACCCTGGAGGCGGTTTGCACAGTTGTACGCAAAGTAGTTTAGTCTTAAGCCAGACCTTGTGAGTTAATGTCTCAGTCCTGTCACTCATTGACTGTTGACTTTGGCAAGTTAGCCTCTCAGGGCCTCAGTTTTATTTTCTGTGAAAGGGGGATAGCAACAGATGGGTTGTGAGGATTAAACAAGGTGATCTGGTAAAATGTAAATGCTCTTTGTGCTAGCTTTTATTTTAAGATTAAAGATGCCTCTAGATTTCCTTTTAAGATTCTTAGGATCACTGGTGAAATCGGCAAGTGCCTGCATAAGACAAGGACAAGGAGGAAAAGAAGCCTGGGAAGAAAATCAGAGAAAAGGACAATGGAGCCGCCACACGAAAATGACTTTGAAATGGTTAAAAAGGACACCCTGAATTGTCACCTCCAGAAAAAACTATCATGGCATCCTTGCTTCTGCCCAAGGGGAAAGAGCGTTCAGCTTGGACTCAGGACTCCTCGATAGTAGCAAAAGGAGTGGATTGTAATCAATCCACCCCAGCATGGAGCAAAAACTTTCTATATTTTGTAATACGGTGACGGATATTTGGTGCAGCAACTGACAGAGGAGCTGACGAAAACTTTTAGTCACAGGGGAGTCTTTTTGGCTCCTGTCTGGTATCTTCTTGCGGCACACAGGGACTTCTGGTCCCCCACGGAATTAGTTTCCTGGGGCTGCCAAAACAAATCACCACAAACTGAAGGGCATAACGCAAAAGAAATTGATTCTCTCACAGTTCTGGGGGCTGGGAGTCCAGATTCGAGGAGTCGTCAGGGTTCCTTCTGGCAGCAACAGTTAAGGGTCAGGATGATCTTGGCGACCCTTCAGAGGCTCCAGCTGCTGGTGGGAATTTCCACAGGGGCCGACTGTGATGGTAGTGGGGTGCCTGTGGCCAGCTCAGGGTTTGCACAGAATAGCTCCAGGGAAAACGCTGGTGAGAGTGAATTGAATAAAATACTGTATTCACATCTGTTTTTGCTGCCTCTTTCCACACCAAGCTATTAAGCCTCAATCAGAGAATTGCCCAGTCTCCTCAGGGCACAGCTGGCCGCAGAGCAGAAGGACAGAGAGCCCAGCGGCCTAGGTCCTCTGCCCATAGAAAGAGCCAGCTCTCCTGATGACGGGCCCATGGTGCTGGCTCCTGACCTGAAGGATGGCTGTTATCAGGCTGAACCGAGGATGACATTCCAAGCTACTTTATTTTCAAATGGGCCAGAGCCAATCAATTGCCGTTCCTTCTTACTGGCAGGGTGTTTTCTTCAGGCAGTGGCACTTAGCAACAGCTCCACCTCTCTCGATTAGCGCTGCCATTAGAGAGATGACTCCTCGGCACAGTGAGTCATCTCAGATCCTGACAACTGTAACCATTCCAGATGGTGAGAGCATCCGCGACCATAATGGCCCTTCCTGTCAGCGTCTGCTGAGGATTGTTCTCGGAACCGCGGGGGACAGACACGAGCTTGTAGCCTGGAGAGATTTACAAGGTGTGGCTGCAAAGCAATGACACTGATGCCACACGCCGCCTGTGGAAGTCAGTTGCTTCACAGTCACAACTTCCACCAGGGGCCAGAGCCTAACACCAACTGTGAGGAGCGAAAGAGAACAAAGGGGCTCATGCGACCCAGCGCACCGCCCGGCAAGAAATAAGAAGCAGGTGCTCAGCCTGGCGGGACTGTGCTGTCAGCATGAAGGCTCTCAGGGCTTCTTTCATACTGTCACCTAGAAAGACTTGCAGGCCTCAGAGGAAAAGACAGGCATCCAATTTGCATGCCTTTCGGTGCGAAGAAAAGGAAGCCATCTGCAGTTGCTCATGTAGACAGCAAAAAGGCCCAATTTCTTGGCATTTGGAATGCTCGGGGAAAGACATGCTCAGTTAGAGAAAAATAAAGTCGGTTTTTAGAATTTGTGCAAATGACTTCATGAAGCTAGTCGAGTTAAGCAGTTGCCCGCCGCCCCGCCCCCCTCCTCGAATATCTGGTTTCTTTGGAGAGCTGTAGAGTACACTAAGCACGGCTAAATTTATTTTACACATTTTCAAGCTTACATGATAAAAAATAGTGCTGGGCGAAGCCTCATCATCGTTATGGCGAAGTGAGGCGTTCATTTCACAATTGGTTGTTTAAAGTTAAGAGTAAATCAACTGAGCAACCACTAAAAAGATGAGGCATTGGCTTAATTCCGTGTTGTTACAGAGCTCAGCAGCTGAGTTAATACATACATGGCGACGCTGGCAGACGCCTCCTTTTGGTAATAATATTCATTTTTATGAATGGCTCATTTATTTTTTATATGTTCCTCTTTAGCCCTGCCCTCATTTCTCCCCTCTGTGCTGAGTCTGGCTCCCAGGACTCTGCAGGTAGACGAGAAAGCAGGGCTTTGCATTTTAATGGAGAGAACGAGCAGGCTGCTGCTTCAGACAGCTCCAACGCGGTGAAAAATGAAGAGGGGGAAAAAATTAGGAAACGAATCAGGAGCAGTAATTGGTTTCAGAAGTGCCAGTTAGCCAGTTATTTACTGAGTCCATGCCCTGCGTATCTTCGTAGGAGGGTTTGTTCCAAATCCAGGCAGTGACTCATCGGGACAGTGAATCTCTCCCATCCGCTTACCTCCAGCAGGAGGAAACTGTATGCATGAGGCGTTTCAGCTTTTTCAACTAATCACTTAAAGAATAAGAGGAGCATAGTTCCTTGGGGGAAAAAAAAAGAAAAGTGCAACCCTCAAAGGAAATTGCTTTAGGCCTTCATCTCGAAAGTCATGGGCAAGGTTGGAGGGGGATTATGATTGCTTCAGCTTCTCTTGGGATTGCACGCGTGTTCATAGCAGGGCCTGGAAGGGTCCAATTGTCACTGCTGAGCAGTTCCTGTATTTTCTCTGCCCACCAGGCTCTCTGCTCTCCCTGTTACTGAAAGTTTACCAGGAGGCTGTCCTCCATTCAACCCCAGGGCACTCGTTACTCTTTGGTTGGCCCTCCCACCCACAGAGCCCTCCACAGAACAGAGATGCAAGTGGGGGATTGTGGAAGGGATGGTTAAAGGCTCTTTGGGGTCGCAGGCTCCCACTGAGCGAGAGCTGAGACTCCTCAACACACTCAAGAGGCTACAGAGCCAAGCGGTTGGGAACTTGGGGTCTGACAGCTCACGAGACACGTGACCCTCGGCAAGTTGCTTAACCACCTTGTGCCTCAGTTTCTGGGAATCAGTGTGACCATAAGGCCACTCTCAAAGGTACGTTGGGAAGTTTAAGTGAGCTAGTGCAGACACTTTACTTAGAACATTGCCTGGCACAGAGTTTTAACCACTGTCACTAGTATCTAACAACTCGCTGTGCTAAGCAGTCCCTAATGCCCAAAACGCCCCGTCGTTCTCATCACCCTGAACTAGCAAGGAGAAGACCCGGTCAGGGGAAATTAAGCATCCCCCACTCCTCTCCCACTCAGATCCGTAACGAAGGGAGTGGTCTTTGAAGGGTGCTGGCTTTTCCTGGGTGCTGAGTTTTCCTACCGGTGGCAACTGAAAAGCCCTCCTCTTCCAGGACGCAAAGGTGGTCACTCCTTATTCGTGCCAGTATCTCGTCTAGTCCTGAGGGGGGGGGCCTCAGTGGGCACTGTGCAGGGGTGGCTGACATGCCCAGTATGTCAAAGCAGACCCGGCCTCAGGAGGACTCACACTTCGAAGGAGATACGTACTTCATTCATTCCTAGGAACAGTGAGATAGATAGCACAAGGGGCAGCCTCTGACCAAGCCTCTCCAGTGTGTGGTGGCAATGGGAGGGTACAGGGACTCGGGGCAGAGAGGTCAGCGTGAAGGGCCCGCCCTGGGAACCACAAAGCTTGCCCTTCAGATGTCTTTTCTCAGGGACAAGAAGGTCCTCTCTCACTCTTTCTTTTTCTTCTGCTTTATCCTCCTCTACCTCCTCTGAGAGTTTATTTGCAAGGTGCTTCAGCGGAAGACTCCCCTTTAAGGCTCCTGGATAAGAGCTTGCAGTGGGTTTCTCAGTGCAAGCTTCCCTGCCTGAGAATTATCTGGGGTGCCCATTAAAGCTGCCGACCCCTGGGGCGACCCAGGACTCTGAATGTTTAAGAAGCTGTTCAAATACTTTTTACCCACTCTGGGTGTGAAAACTGCTAACTTGGAAATGATTTAATCTAGCTTCTTCATTTTGCAGATGGGGAAACTGAGGCCCAGGGACGTGAAGCAGCTTTCTCCAAGCCATCCAGCTGGGCAGTGGTAGAAGCAGAACCCCGTAGGCGAGGAAATGCAGGAGTGTTCCTACTGCAGAGCTGGCTGCGGGCTCCCTGGACGCGAGACCTTCCCAAACAAGCGAACGCTGAGTTTTGTTTCATCTCCAGCTGGCAGACAGTCCAGGCCATAGCAATATGGGATTTATTGCCATATTTTACAACAGACATAAATTCTGCACTTCCAAATAAAACTAGAATCTGGTATAAGCCCAATAAAAAGAAATTAATTTTAATGAAGATCTCATTTATAGTATTCACAGGTTTAGCATGTTTCATTTGGCAATTGAATGGTATTTTGTCTCGAGTATTGATATTAAATTGATGACGTGTTTTTTAAGATAAGAAAGAAAAAAACATAAATATAACTATTTTCCAGCTTCTCAAATTTCACAAGAATTACTAATAGTAACACAGAATGATGTCAAGTAGAGAGTGGATAATGACAGAGTTGGGAAAATGTCAAACAATACAGGGGAAAGGTAAAAAATATATAGTTACATTACAGATCTCTGTGCCTTACCTCAAAGTAATGATGTCTTAGAAATGTCATGACGGCTTATGCATGTGTCATACTGTAAAGAACTCAGGTTCATGGTCTGTGATTACTGTTTTCTTTCTGCTGTCCTACAACGCTAAGCTCGGTCTCCTCTAGACAATCAAAATATGTTTGCCTGCTGAATGGGAGAGGAAGTTGAAGAGAAAACGAAAATGGTAAGAGAGGGGATGTGTGAGGGTGAGAAAAGGAAAATCACGTCAAGAAGTGAAGGAGCCTGTGTCTGGCTCATCCTTTGTAGGACTGGTTTAGAAGGGGATTGAGTGTCATGGAGGAGAGTGGCATGGTTTGGCACGCAGGCCGTGAGTCCAAGGAAGCACAGATGCTAGTAGGACAAAAGCGAAAAGCCAGAGTGGCAGAATTTAAAGCTAGGGCATGTAAGAAGCTACCCATCCAACCTCATATCGCTTAGCAAGCACGCAGCTCAACCGTCGAGATGAGCAGCCGTCTAACCTAATTTCATCCATTCACGTTTTGTTTACTGATTCATACAGTAGTAATTCCAAGAATGCTTTTTATTTCCTAACAATAACAATAATAACAACTCCCATTTCTGGAGGGCCTATCCTGTGCCATAACCCTATTACGCACACTCTCCCCTGGGAACTGGAATGCCAGCTTCTCGACTGACTATTTGTCAAAACTCCTTGTCCTTTAAGACTGTGCCCAAGTCAGCTCTCTCCCTAGGGTCTTGCCTGCCCTCCCTAACCTACTCTTCTTTCCTCTCTGTGTCCCTGAGCCCTGTTACTGCTTTTCACCAGGAACTTGGCATTTGGGCCCAAGCCTTATCTCCCAGCTTGATGGGGGGATCCTGGCTTCTTTTCTGCACCCAGCAGGTCTCATTGTGTCCTACTTAGAGCAAAGGGCTCAGTAAATGTCCACTGAAGGATCAAATGAATGATACTCAAATAAGTGGGCAAACAGCATCCAGGGGCACACTTTGCACAATTCCTGTGTAGTCAATGGAAAAGGCATATCTGCATGGTGACTGACCTTGGTAACGTGTAGGCTGATTTTAGAAACAGACTACTGGGGTTCAAATCCTAGGTCTACCACATACTATCTGCGTGACCTCGAGCAAGTCATCTCTCTATGCCTCGGTTTTCTCATCTATAAAATGGGGTAAAAGTGTACCTAGCTAGGGAGTTAAGTGAGTTAATTCACATGGAACACTTAGAAAAGTACCTGTTGCATAGTAAGTACTCAACAAAAGTCTTCATCACCACCCTCTCATTCCCACTTAGAAGGACTGTTACTATGTGAGAAGGCACATGTGTGCGCCTTCTGTGACCGATGGCCTATAAAGTGGCACCCGGGGCCACCTGCGCAGGATGATTTCCTACAAGCTGTTCAGCAGGGGAGCCTCCCAGCGACTCCCTGTCTTAAAAAAAAAACCGAACCTGACAGGCCCTTCATCTTGTTCTGCAGACTTAAACTTCTAGTTTTTGCTGTGAAACCTTACAGGTAGAGACCATACTATAGAGCACCACACAGTTCTCACCGCAAACTGAGCACTCAGGGCACAGAGCATTCACCTGGGCCAACCCACGTGGCTTTCCCAAAAATCTAATGAGGCAGCTAGGGCACAGAGAGGTTAGGTACCCTGCCTAGTGGCACATAGCCAGCGTTCCAACTCAGCCAGGCTGGCTCCAGGGCCTATGGGGTTTTCAATGCTTTCCTCCCCTCTGTATCTTTAATGCCTGGTGCGTAGTAGGCACTGAATAACTGTCTGCTGAATGGATGAATGAACTGCAGTGGCATCTTCAGGGAAGCCGTCTAGTGTTTTCTCTGTTCAGGATTTCTGCCTGGCTCCCTCGCCCACTGTTCCTTCTAAACCCTCCCGTAGCAGCTGCTGGTGCGCCTGCTTTTTTCAGGGAACCGTGCTCTGCTGGGCTGCTTGAGGAGGTCACCTGTGCCACCCCACAATGACATCCACTCTCAGCCCCTTCTCACTTTCCCTTTCTTAGGAGGAGATAAATGGAAAGTCCAAAAACACTCCGAAAAACAGAAATTGCTTTTCTAGGCTGGTGGAGTTAAGAATAACTTTTTTGAGGAGGGAGGGGGGAGGATTTTACCTGAATTTTATTTTCAATATTTTTTTTACTCTATGGAAGATGGATGTCTTAACTGTAGAAACTTTGGCAACTACAGAAACGCACAAGGAAGAAAACTTAAACTAGAGGATATTTTTGCTTTTATTCAAAATCGTTTTTTAATGTTAAATGATCCTTACAGTAAGAAAATGAAAAGGACCCGGGTGATTAGACATTATGCATTATGGGGAGAGAAAAATCTTTCCAATCCTGCCTTGTTCTCATTTAGCATCTCAGGGTCTTGACAGCTGCCTTAATACTCTCTGCTCCTGTTCTAAATAATGACTTGACCCAGGTAAACACAGAGTTCTAGAAACTGCCTTGCTTCTCCCACAACCCCTGAAGAAAATGAGCAAAGCAGCCTGGGTTATAGGGATGCACGTTGAAAAACTACACATTCCCTACTATGGAGCAAGTTTTTGAGGGTTTCTTACCTCTCCTTTCAGAACCCTTTTCTCCTTCCTACAAAAAAATGGCCCTGGTCACATACGCTGGATGTATTCATTCGGTTTTGCAACTGTTTCAAAAGACAATTGTGCTGCAAGAATATTAGACCTAAAATTAGGATTTTTCAATGTTTTGGTTCTTAACATATCTGCCTTGGTTAATGAAAATGTACCCACTTTCTTATGTAACATGCATTAAAAGGTCATACATATTTACTGTAGAACATTTAGAAAATATTAAAAATGCAGGAAGAAAGAAATGAAAAGCATCAGTAAACCCACCATCCTGAGAACCTGGCCCATTCTGGAGTTCTGACTCTGAATATGGATCAGTAGGCGAAATGAGAAAGAAGAATGGATGTAGTGGATAACTGGACGTGGTTGGTCCCAAATGGCCTGTGTCTGGTCATAGTACTGCTTCCCTTTACAAACTTCTCCCCTACGGCATCCTCTTCCCGACAACCAACTAACCAACCAACCAGTTAATCACCTACCCAACAACCACACCCACCCACACATCCCACACTCAGCCTGTGACAACACAGAGAAATGTCAGTCTGCGTGAGTCCTAATACCCATTTTTTACAGTTAGACATAAAACTTGGATTGTTTAGTTCTTTCTGGGGAGATTTTCTTAATTTGATTCAGGGAAAGAGATTCCCTTATACTATGATGGTAAAGATGGCAAGATGAGCTCCTTGGAGCTACTAGCTGCAATAGCTTACTGCCCTCTGGAGAAAGCGGGTCTCAGAATGAAGGGAAGACAAAAGAACTGAAAAAGCTTTGTTGTATTTGAGTCCCTGGTCTGGCTGTCTCTGATTGCCCAGTGTGTTTCCCTAAGCCCTTAAGTTGCTTCTGGTCTGGGTTAGTTTGAGTTGGACATTTTTCTCACTGGAACCAAATATCGTATTTAAGCAAACACACTAACATTACATTTAAGAAGAGAAAATTAGGAGAAATGTATTTATTTATGATAATTTTTCATTTATTCAAGGGAAAGTGTTGGGCCCTGTGCCTTGTCCATACCTCATGTAGCCTACTATGGATCTGACTGGAGCTGTAGGTGCTTTGATGTCTCCCTTGGGTGACCCAAGTTAGCTCCCTCCACTCTGAGAGAAGTCAGGGTAAGTGCCCCGATGCTGTGGGAGCAGGAGTCCTAGCCTACGCTCTGTTACTCATGCTGTCTCTCCACAGCTGGGTTTTCCAACTTAGCAGGGAGGATGGCAACTCTGACAAAGAGAAGGAATTGGTTATGTAGTGTCCTTTCTTCCCTCCCGCCATTAGGCCAGGCTGACTTACAGTTCCCTGTGCATCTAGTGGCCAATAAAAGCGAATTTTGGATAGCTCGGCTCGACTGTGGAAATCACCAGAACCCTCCTCATCTCACTCCCAGTCTTTTCTAGTCTGCTTCTGTCTAGCTCCTGCCTCTAATTTGTGTCCCAGATTTTGACTCCTCTCCTGCCTCTTTGGTCTTCACAATCAATCCTGGTTTTTCTGGTTTAACCAGAGAACTCCCTAAGTACTTTTCCTCACATTTTCCCCACACCTCCTGGCCACTGGGTACTCCTTGCTCATGCTCCAGCCCCACTCAGAACACAAATCTTGACATTAATTCATTTGGCTGTTGCCCCAGATCTATCTATTGATGAAGGGTTGGGTATGAGCAAAGAGGAAGGATGGAGATCCAACTAGAATGGCATTGAGGTGGGTTATGAACAAAAAGGCACCTTTGCATGAGGTAAAAAGTCATCAGTCACTGCTTGTAACGAGTTGGAGAAATGTCCTGCCCAGAGAAGAAAATATCTGTATCTCATGCTTACATCATCACATAAAATAGATTAGTTATGCTTTTTATTGATAAAACATATATTTCTTTTCTCCATGACCCTCTAGAGGACAAAGACGAGAAGGGGCAGAGCTGGGGCAGAAAGCTGCTGGGAGGATTTTAGTGACCTGCTGGGCTCCTTCCTGGGGATCCCTTTACCCTCCAAACCAAGACCACTTTGTCTCTTCCACCTCCCCTTGCTCGCTAGTTCAATTATGATTGTTCTCTGTGTCCTTCCAGATCGCATTTACAGTAGCTAAAAATAAAATGCACATATAATGGGGCAGTTGCAAATGAGGATAAAAAATGATATCAGACTCCATTATATGGAAGGTGAGAAAAACATAATTAAACCAGGAAACTTGGAAAGAAAATGGTGGTGGAAAATGAACAATTTTCTGTCTGGGTCCTGCCCTCACTGACAATGGAGACTGATTAGGGACTTGAGTAAAGGCAGTCCAGTGTCTCTTAGCACAGCAGGTGGTTGGTTTTCCCATGATTATTGAGCATTTACTGTTGCCAAACACTGTTCAGGATACAGAGGTGCTAAGACATTTTAATCTCTATCTTCAAGGTGCTCACTCTCTAGCTGGTCCCATTATAACCTTATGCAATGAGTAGCCATAAATGCCTACGTGTCTGACCCACCACAACCTGTTCGTGTCATGGCTCATGCCTCAAGTAGTGGGTGAAACCAATTCTACCACCTACCAAAATTACTGGACCAGGGATGTATGTTCAAGTCAAAGACAGCCACACAGGCACAGGATTCAAGGGAGGGTAAACATCCCTGTGAGGACACTTGGTGTGAGGTTGTCTAATGTATTTCTTCCACTTGCATGGGCCTACACTGATTTTGGCAGTTCGTATTTTCCAAAGATGCTGATAACATATCTCCCTATCCCAATTGCTCTTCTCATGATACGACCTTGACACCCTTCCCCTTGAATGTTGGAGTTTATCTCTTCTCCCCTTTTGAACCTTGTGACTGTCTAAACAACAGAGTATGGCAGAAATGGTGAACTGTGACTTCTGAGTCTAGCTTACAAAAATGCTATGTACTTCCACTTTGTTTTCCTGAGATACTTGTTCTTGGAACCCAGTTACCATGCCACATGGAAGCCCAAATAGTCCTGCTGGGCTCCAAACCAACAGCAAGCACCAAATTGCCAGCCATGTGAGCGAGCCATCTGAAAGGGGATCTCGCAGCCCAGACTGAGGTGCCCAGCTTGATGGCACGCAGAACAGCTATGGGCTATTTCAACTAAACACCCCACATTGCAGACTCATGAGCCAAATAAATTTTTGTCGCTATATTAAGCTACTAAGTTTTGAGGTGGTTTGTTAGGCAGCAATAGACGACCAAAACACCAATCCGATCAGATTTTTTTTCTTGGGAAGTATGAATGAATCCAGAGGTGGGCCTCTCAAGCTCAGGCTGCATCCCAAACAGTCCACTTTTCCTTTTCTATATGAATCCTATTTATGTGCTTGCCTTGGCTATTCTAGAATGCAGAATGACTATGGCAGTGAAAGAGGGAACAGTTCAGGCTACTTTAAATTCTTTCAAATTCCAGCCCTACCACCTGCTCTTCGAAGCATCTGGGCATCCCTTTCCACTGCAACCTTAAAGAGTATGACTCTTACCCTGTTGACTTCAGTGCCAGTAAATAGGATTTTTTTTTTTTCATTCAATGACCAAACCCTTACCAGCACATACGTCCAGAACTATTTTTTTTTCCTTATTACACCTATTCTAAGTCCTGGATTCTTTCTTCAGCATAATATACCATTTGCAACGGAACTGGGTTCTTGCCCTCACTGTCATCCTGCAGCTTGTTACTTCCTATATCAGGCTGTGCCCACCTTCAGGCCTCTTTGACAATAACTGACACCTTCTTAAATACTTCCCTATTGCCTATTACTCGAGAGGCATTGCAATATAGTGGTTTAAAATATGTGTTTTGGAGTTGAGGAGGCATGGGACATGTTTATAAGTTCTCTGTACCTACCTTCAAAGTATATTCTGAGGATTAAAATGAAATGATACGTGTTAAGTGCTTAGTGCCTTATGACCAGCATTGCTTTCTCATCAGGTACTTAACATTCCTTCGCCACTTTGAGAAACAGAACCCTTATTGTTGGGTGTAATGAGGTAACAACCATAGAAACCACAATTCCCTGCTGCCTTGCTGATGGGTTGGCCAATGAGATGTAGGCTGAGTTGTTTCACTGGATGGATGAGAAAACCCTCTAAAGTGGCTGACCTTGTTGTGAGGCTCACCCCAGCCTCCCACGCTGGTTCCCAATTTCTCCTTCTTGTAAGTATCATCTTGGAACCAAGCATCTTGGATCATGTGGCAGCCTTGAGGATGGAAGCTTTGTAGCAGTGGAGGTCAGGGAGAGTTAGCAGGAGCCCAGATTCCAGATGCCCATAGAGTCTTCATACCAGCTTATCTCTGTACTCCATCACGTGTGAGAAAAAAATAACAGTCTTGCTTAAAAGTTTTATTTTGTGTCTTTAGCATCAGAGGCTGAACCAAATTCCTAACTGATATAGATAGTATAAGCTAGTCAAGACTATTGTCCTCATTTCACATCTCTTCCCTAACTCAATGTGGCTGTCTGCTCTTTGGGCCCAAGCGATCTCCAGGCTGATCCATCCCACCACATTAGTCACTCTTTCTGGTTAAATTGGGAGGTAAATACACACATTGCAATAGACTCATACAGGCATACTGATGCCATATTTACTGGGTTTTATCTTAGGTGGGACCATGAGGAGAAATCTTTACTTTAGTTGGTACTAATATAGTAGGACCAGGTTTTACTTTAGTCGGGACTAATGTTCTGGCTAGTTCTTGTGACCTGCAAGAACTCATCCTTTTTTAAGGAAGTCTTCATATTATCGACATGTTGTTTACCGGCCAGTTGGCCTTCCTCTGTTATAACGTCATGGTGTGAAAAATGAGATTAGAATTAAAAGCATGAAGAAAAGTGAGTAATCAGGAAAAAAGAGAAGATTTTATTTTATCCTTAAGATTTTTCTATTTTTCTAAAAATATTTTTAAAAATTATTTTCCCATAGACAATTAAAATTTCATTTCTCAATTTAAAAATATCTTGTAAAAGAATTAAAAAGTCAAGAATGTGTAATAATATCTTTAGAGATGCAGAAAATCCAATTACTTTTTAGTCTGGACAATTTTGTATAAAGCAGGTCCAATTCTAGGAGAACTTTTTGAATTAATATTGCTTTGTTTATTAAAAGAGATGTATGATCAAAAGAGTGCAATTATGAAGGTAACAAACCTTCTTTTTCACAGTCATAGAAGTTAAAAGGATTTTCCTTCACTCCTTTACTCTTAATCATCAGCATTTTAGTAAACAAATATCTTCCCTTTAAATAAACATTTGAATTTAAATATCAATATACATGAATTACATAGAAATAAATATAGAAGATATTTTCTCTTCCCAACTTATAGTGCTTTATTTTTAAATTTTTAAATTAAATTTAAAACCCCTTTCAGTCACCTGCTGAATGAGTAATTTAGCTTACAAACATATATGTATTTATTTTTATAAAAAAGCATGCAGCTGAGAATAGAATAATTTACACATATATACATGTATACTTAACATTTATAAAGCTCTAAGTCATCAAGGAAAAATATTACATGCACAAACACACACACACATGCGCACACACACACACACACACACACACACATACACATTCTCAGCATGCAAATCAGGAGGAAAAAACCTAACACCTTCAATCAGTCTTAAAACTTTGATGGTTTTGCAAACAGTTCTAATCAGTAGCAGTGGGACCATTTCTTATATGAAGCTTACAAAGTAGAATTTGTACGTTGCTGAGACAAAAGCAAAGTGATAAATATGACATCTGATAATCTTACTGATCTCCTGAGGAAATACTTTGCTTGTAAAATGAGAGTCTAATGCGGTTGTTGTTTTTTTTATATATATTATTCTTACTTAACTTTCAAAGCAAGATACTAAATCATTACTGACTGCCAGATTATTTTTTAACTTGTTGAATAACTATAATCCCTGCTCTTTCTGAAAGCTGGCATTTATTAAATATGTAGAATTTTCACATGCTCCAGATGTTATTTATAATTTCAGGAGTTTCACCTAAGTCAAAGAAATACAATTTACACTCGTTGATCTTTACATGTTGCTTACTGTTTGTAGTTGCACAAATCACTCATTAGTCCTTTCCATGCTGACCGAAAAAGAGAAAAGTGTGAAGAATATGCTTTTCCATGCTGACCAAAGAAGTGACAAATGTGAAGGAAAAAAATATATATATTTTATATAATTACATAAATTGCTATCTCATGAATGTGACATATTATTTTAAAAAGGTAATAGGGCAAAAAAAAAATTCCACCAGGTATCTGCAAATAACTACCCCCAAGAAGACTAAAAGGAAAATAAAGTTTTGGTGCCAGACAAGATAGTATCAAGGCAAGGTCAAAGAGCTGTTAAAAAAAAAAAAAAATCAGGCAACTCGTTGTTTGGGTTGTGCAATTATTAATAATCAATTTAACTAATTTTAATCCACACTAATAGACAGTGCCTCTTCTGGCTACTGTAAGATCGAAGAAATGTGATCAATGAGTAAAGCTACTCTGGGCGCCTCTTATAGATATTAAATGGAGACCCAGCATGTCTTCTGAGTGTGAAAAAGCATCATGGGTAAATGTATTCAGTAGAAAATTTCAAATTTTTCCCCACAATGAGAATTTCAGCAGTGTCTTCCTAGTGTGAAACCATGTCTTATTACGCCACTATATTCAGAACTTGTACTAATTAAGATAGAAGTTGAAACTAACGTCTGCATTTTTTGTTTACTCAGCGTAAGGGCCTTCTTCCAGAGCTGATGGTACAAGCTGATAGTTTAAACAACCAAAATGAAAGAACAGACAAAGGTATTTTTTTTAATCACCCATTTACATTGCTAGAGCTAAGAGGGTGATCAGCAGAAGCATCTGTTAGTCTATGGGTATCAAAGCTGATCCATGCTGTGTGCTTGTTTGAATGACAACGACCTTCCCAGAGAGAGGAGTCACTTCATTATGTTAACATAGATATTTTTACATATTTATTAAAACAAGTTTCCTGAGGAGTTCAACTAGGAAATGTTATTAACCTAGTATGCCTAAAGTGTACAAAAATGAAATAAAACATCTATTTTAAAAATATTCTAAAGTCAGATTTTGCTTTGACTGCCTATCCAACTAGGGCAAATTAATGAGATTTTTCCTAACAATTATCTGAAACATAAAATTAAGTTTGGGTTTTAAAAATAATTCTTGAAGTTATCATAAATCTATGCTGCCTGTTGATTGGATAGTAATAAAATAAATACAGGGCGCTAGAATGGACCCTTGACTGTCTGACCCATATTAATTTCATGTATCTTGCCAGAATTAACTATCTTTAATGAGTGCCTCCTACACTGTGCAACTGTAGAGGTTGGTACATTTTTCATGTGTAATCTCAATGACATGTTGCTGAAGTTTGCTTCTTCTGGAATTTGAAGTTATTTTAAATACTGAATGAGAATATATTTATTATATAAAATATTACTTCATCCAAGTGAGATTCCAAGATCCCTCATACTCCTCAGAATGTGTAAAGTCCATTATTTGATAGAGTTGAGTGACGTTCACAGGCCTAAGTGTTCAGCAAAAACCTTAGCTACCTAGAGTGAGAAAGAAGCTAACTGAGACTTTGAGAGTCAAACATTGATGAAATACAAACTTAAAGTAACAAATAGGCAGAAGTGATAATTCGGAAAGTGACCATTTTGGCATAAGTATCTGAGAATCACAGTGAGACTCAAATTGAACATGAATATGCAAAACAGCAGTGAAAACCAAAATGCCACTTCAGGATGTCCTAACGAGAATATGCCAGATAAATCTGTTGAAGTTAGATATCTTTTGCCAAAGCTCCATGCAGTACCAGGATAGCATCATAGCAGTGGAAACACAACCAGACGGTTGTCTTGTGCTGTGGAAAAACCTCCGTGACTTGGAACTCCACCTTTAAAATTATGGGCATAGTTAGAAGCCAAGTACTAGTTAAAGCATAGGAAGGAAGGAAGGAAGGAAGGAAGGAAGGAAGGAAGGAAGGAAGGAAGGAGGGAGGGAGGGAGGGAGGGAGGGAGGGAGGGAGGGAGGGAGGGAAGGAAAGAAGAAGGAAAGAAGGAAAGAAGGAAAGAAGGAAAGAAGGAAAGAAGGAAAGAAGGAAAGAAGGAAAAAGAAAGAAAGAAAGAAAGAAAGAAAGAAAGAAAGAAAGAAAGAAAGAAAGAAAGAAAGAAAGAAAGAAAGAAAGAAAGAAAGAAAGAAAAAGTTTTGTTATGCGTTAAGGCCGCCTTTCAAATACAACCCAAAATTCAGCAGCAAATGGTGATCCTCATCTCCTCTTAGCTTAGATGTGAGGAGTAAAATAAAGTCTTCATTTTTGTTTCTTTACTGGAATAAAATATCAGGTGTTGTAGAAGACCTGAGGACACCCCATTTCCTGGATTGCTTTAAAGGTCAGAATTAGAAAATTAAGGAGTAAATGGAGATTGATTTTATGTGGATGGGAGTGATAAACAGGCCCTTTTGCATTTTGTGCCATTGCTTTTAATGTGAGGATGTCAACGAATATCGTGCAGAAATCAAGGATAATGTCATCTCTGATGGGCTGATAGCGACCTCTCAGAGAGCTGTTTGAGGAGGGCATGAGGCTTGACTTGCTTGACAGGAAAGAATACTTAGTGCGATAAGTGACATCTGCCACAGACACTGATATTTCCTATTCCCCCTGTTTGTTTCAAATGACCTTAAAGATCTCAGAGAAATACAAGGGTGACAGTTGACCCCCAATTGCACTCACTACTTCCCTACCTACCACATGCAGGGGAGATGAGGTGAGAACAAGAATGAGCTTGGGGAAATGCGAACCAGTAGGTAGTTTTAGCTGAGAAGGAAAATGTTTGCTCTTTCATTGAAGATTCCTGTTCTTCTGAGAAGTTTCAAGGGTGACTGGATCTAGACAACTCCAGGTCCACAAACAGCATCTTTTCAGGACTGCGGACTCTCCCTGCTGCATCCTGGCAGGCAGGAACGAGCTTATCAACCTCCTGGAATAGCGTACACTGTAAAACACTTGGTTTGTTGGCTGTCTTTTCCATGACATGCTCGCCTTGGGAAAAGTTACTACTGAATGCAGTTGACCTATCAAAGGCCTTGACTAATCAGAGGAAATTATCCAACACTAATTAGGTAACAAGGTGACCCAGAAGGAAACCGTAGATAAAACAGCCTCCTGATTTAAACCCTGAGGAATGAAACAGAAAGGTACCAAGGACAAAGAAAGCATGGCCAAAGTGAGTGCAGTCAGCTAGAGGCTGGCTGAGAGGGATCACCCATTGATTCGAGGTGAATGTATCGGATGGCTCCTCCACCCTCAGAGATGGACGTCAGCCAGGCCTTTTCCTCAGACTTCTCAATTGCACATTCTTCCAAGTACAGGTGATGCCATCATTAGAAAGAGTGGGTGTTGGAAGAAACAGCAAAAGGTTCTTGTGTCTATGTTGATTTGAAATTAATTAAATTTGTGTCCTCTTCATCCTCCGTTGGCCCAGCAGCCTCCCTCCAGGGCTGATCCTCTCCGAAAACATTAGCACCATTCAGGTTTAGGATTCATTGTCACTGTAAAAAACAGAACAATAGTGTATTTCCAAGAAACTACCGAGAGCTGGTCACTCCACTTTGAAGGTGGCTTGAGAGAGAACACAGTCAGGAAGCCAAGAATGTCCAGTCTACCATTTCTGAAACAAAGGTCGGTTTGGATTTTATATTTGATCCCTGAGAAGAAAATCCGTAAGAGACAAGAAATAACCCTAACGCTTGCTCTAACGTCTTTCCCCAGAGCCAATGGGGAGAGAGCCAGATGGAGTCAGGGGTCCCCAGTTTAAATTTAATCTCATTCTCTATGAATAGATGCCAAATTGCTTTTTTTTTTTCTTTTTAAAGAAACCATGTGCTGCTTTCCCTCAAAATTTTGTGGTCCTGGCATGTTTTCAAAGTCCCATTTTGTTCACATCCACAGGATCTGGAGGTGCCTTCTCAGCGTCATTTAGAATCCAATCATTGGGTGTCTTGGGGTGTGAGTAGACATGAATTATGGATGTGGTATTTGGACACAACCATGCTGTCTGGCTAATTTGTGCTTTTGTTTCTCTTTTCTTTCTTTTTTTTTTTTTTTAGGCAAGGCAACCCTTGGTTGACCTCACAGATTGCAAGAACCTTGGCAGTTTACAATCCCTTATTATTTTATTTTTATTTTATTTTTTTATTCTTTTAATTAATTAACTTTTTTTTTACGCCTACAGCACCTAGGTGGTCTTCCATCTAAGTACTAACCAGCCCCAGCCCTGCTTAGAGTGTGCTTTTATTTCTAACTTGTGATCTTTGCCACATATCTGGCTCTGAGGTTTTCACCAGTTAGGCCAGGCTGCCACCCAAATCTCTAGGAAAGCAGACAGAAAGCCTGAAAACAAGGCCACTTCATCTCTCCTCCACATCTCTATTTAGTCTGGTGCCCCTTCACCCAAATCTTAGCACATCTCTATCTGAGGTGACCTTTTCTCCAAGGAAGCGCCTGAATGATGATAATCTACATGACCCGGTATCTGCTTAGCTCATAGGTGTGTACAGTCTGCAACAGATGTCATTCCTCTGACTCCTACTTCTGTTCTCTCTTGCTCAGTGAAATACCATGTGTTTCCAAAATGACTCTGAAACAACTCGATAGATAGAAGGTCCATGAAAAAGGATGGGAAACACTGTGTGCATGTTTGTGCGTATGTGTTTATGTCGTGAAGATGGGGAAGAAGCCATGGTAAGAAGGGACGATCAATGGGAAAGGAGAAGGAAGACAGACAGTATGAAAAAAAGGACAATTTCTATAGAAAAACTTATTAAAAATGAAAGCCTGATTGGCAATTAAGGAATCTGAAGAGTAGATGGAACAACCCAGCTCCATTAAGTTACCCTGAACAACTCTTAAACCAGGCAAGGAGGTTTCATATTCTGGAAATTGGGTGGCAGCAAGATAATATTTCTAAGATCCAGAGTTCATGTCCACAGAGCCTAAGCCTCAGTATTGCATGATTTCCTTTTGTGGTCTTACCTTGAATTTTCTGAGCAAAGTATAATACAAAACTGAATGGCAATAGGCACCATCCCTCTTTTGTCCACAGCACTCATCTGTGTCCAGCAGTTATTTAAAAAGTTATTGTTTCCAATTATTATAAAACCAATCCATATTCATTGTTGAAAAAAATAGAAAATACGAATAAGCAAAACAAAAACACTAACAATCTCACTACAGTTAACATTTTGGTTTTTATACAAAAATGAGATCATACTATGCATATTATGTGGTAATCTGCTTTTCTTGTTCTCACTCACAAATAGGCATCCTACCTTGCTAATAAGTATACATTTTTTTAGCGGCTACAGAGCATCCCATTATTTCACTAGACCAAAAACATTTTTCTTTAGCCATAATCTTATTGTTAAACATTTAGGCTATTTTCAAGTTTTAGCTTCTTTTTATTATAAAATTGCTGCATACTTAGTTATTAACATTTACATAAATATCTAAAAGAGAAAATGCTAAATTAAAATGTATTCAATTTTAAATCTTGACTAGCCCTCTGTCAAATTACCATGTTCCCTAGAAATTTTGTACAATTTACCACCTCTCAATATTTTATGAAACTATTTTTTTCCTCACATTGTCTCCAATACTGGATGTTATTATTTTCACCTTTTTGTAAATCCAATAGGTAAAAATAGTATCATATTTATCTTTACTTTTTCTTTATTTTTTTATTACTAGGAAAAATATTTTTTCAGAGCTTTATTGATAATTTTAACTTCTTTTGCTAAATTGCTTATTGATGTGCTTTGTTTATATTTAAAATGGGATAATTATCTTTTTTATTGGTGTATTAATAATAATATTTTGTTCATCATATATATTGCAAACACTTTTTCCCAGTATGTCATTTTCCTTTTAACTTTATTTATTGTGGTTTTTGAAGTACAGAAAATTTGAGTTTTTAATGTAGGTAAGTCTATTGTTTTCTGATATAGTTTCTGATTATGTGTCATTCTTTCAAACTAGTCTTCACCTAAAAGTTATAATAATATTTACCTATACTTTTTTTGTATTTTTAATTTATTTTTGTGTTTAAATTTATCTGGAGTCTATTTTAATCTAAAACATGAAGTAGAGCTCTAAATCCCTCCCCCGCCCCGCCCCAGATGTTCTAATTCACTAGCTATTAAATGCTACTTTTATAACATATTAAAGGTTAGATATACTTGAGGTTGTTCTTGACTATTCAATTTTATTCCATCAGTCACTTATATTTGGTTGTGGGTATACAGAGTTTTAATTGTTGGAGCATGCAAATTCCAGCCTTGTTCACTCTCTCACAATTGCTGTTTTAGAATCGTCCTGGCTATTTATGCACAGTGATTCTTCCAGATGAAACGTTCATTGGAATATCAAGGACTGAGTTAAATCTAAAATGATAATTTTACTTTGTCGAGTCTTTCATTCAGGAACACAGTATGTTTCTCTGCATTTGTTTAAATCTTTTTATGTCCCTCTATTAAAATTTCTTTTTGAACTATTTCTTTTTATGCATGCATGTTTTGGTTAAGTTTACGCCTGGATACTTCACATCTTATGTTGCTTTTGTGGCAGTACTAATGCTAGTATGTGCTAACAGTGGCTTTTTTGGCATGGTAGATAGGAGCACAGGGTCAGAGGGCCAGAGCTTGGATCAGAGCTCAGCAACTTCCTTGCTGTGTGAACCTGGGTAAGTTAATCTTTCTTAGTCTGTTTTCTGTTCTCATCTCATCTGAAAAACATACGTAATCATACCATGTACCTTACAGGGTTGTAAAGAAAAAATGAGAAAATGTAGGTAAAGCATTGTGCTACAGGCCTGACTCACAGACATACGAAACACGTTATTCTAATTCTTATTCTAGAGTCTCCTGTTAAAAATTACTTATGGAATAAAAGTGAATATTCAAGAACAACCTCAATTTTACACAAGCAAATATTTGTCCAATAGGAGCTGGAACATTGCTTTGAATAACCAAAGGCTTTAAGAAACCATTTTCTGAAACTTTCAGTTTCTGAGGAGAATATACTTCAATGTGATTTGTTTAGAACTCCCCACAAGCATTTTGATAGATCGTCCACCTACCAGAACTCGCTTATTTAAAGCACCAGAGAGCACAGGAGCTCACGCATGGTGCTTACCGCTACAGCTCTGTAAACCATGAGCGATGTTACAGGCCTAGCCACATAAGGAACAGTCGCAGTGTAGGTACAAGTTGCTTCAGTTGTGGGACATCAGGTCATTCCTGGTGTTGTAACTCTCACATGCAAATTTTCACCAGCGGTTTGTTGGCCATCAAGTCTGCTAAGTCAGCAGCCTGGGATCTGGCCTCCCACCTGAGCCCAGAGGCGTTCTCTCTCACACTCATGCCTTTATTTAGTTACATGTGTTTCCTGCTGTCTTAGTGGCTATTTATCATCTCTACGAAATAATCAAATAAGCCCGACGTTTCTTAACTCTGGCAAATTCTAGAGTCTCCTTTTAAAACATCTTGGCAAACTGCCACAGAACTGCAACAAATAAAATAAGTGATCTTGCTTCAAACCTCTATTGCTTGCCTCAATGTTAATTCGTATGGTCTTAGGGACTTATCCATCCACAACAGACATTAGTAAGTTTCTCGGAGCCTTATATATAGATATTTTAAGAATGTGAGACAGCTTTCCCCAAAGCCTGTATAGTAACAGGCCTACAACTAAAAAAAAACAAATGGAAATGATTAAAAAGCATCATCTTATTATTATTAAGAAAGCATTTAATTGGAATGCTACCAGTTAAATGAGGACAGATGCAACTCTAACCCTTTGTTTCATAACTGCCCCTTTGCTGCGGTCAGGGTCAGATAAGACACCTTTGTTCTCCTGACCAGTTTATCTCGTAATAATCTCTCTTTATGACCACAGCTAATGTTCCCTCTCTCGAAAGATGGCAATAAAGCTGCGTCCAACCTTTCTCATGTTATGATGTTCTCCAAATTGGTTTTTGGGGAAGTGCGGAGTTCAGTTTAGCACAAAGTCACAGAACCATTAGATCATGCTCCCTTTCTCTGCATCAGTATATTGTCCCTTCTCCTTCCCGAAAGAGGCCTGGCCCGGGTGAAATTATAGAGGTCACACATCTGGCTAACATCAGAGTCAGGCCTAGAATTAGTCCAAGACACGTAGATCATGCTCACAGTGTAGACATAATCTGGGCCACCATTCAAACAATGCTGTGCTGTATTACACTTAGTACCTCTTTCCTAACCCACTCACCACACACCTGCATTTTAATGTCACTTGAGGTTATTATCCTGCAAGAGTATAAACTGTTCCTTTGTGTCCTTATAATACTTGAGCGAAACCAGTTGTCACTTAATATACTGAATATTCAATTCTTGACTTATAAATGAATTTTGAGGGACCAGAGAGGAAGAGAGAAAAAAACTTCACATATAAAAAATAATAATAGGAAGTGTCCATAGACATTTGCTCGAGTGAAGAGGCCAAAACAGTTCACACAAAAGTACTGTTTTCTTGCAAGCAATGGTTCAGTCATGTCAATGCCTACACTAGATGATGAACACCTCACTCACCAAATACTTTCGTATATTAGCCTCATGGTGGCTGGCTTTCTTGCTGCTAAGTGTTCTTTTCTTAAATCTCTAATTTGTTTTTAATTTATGGAATATTTCTTTTATTTTAACTAAGTAATAGAAGAAAAAAATGCAGTTTTAAACTCTTCTCTAAATTGACCTTTATCATAAACTTGCTGTGTGAACTTGGACAGATAACCTCTCTGAGTCCCAGGTTTACTTAGATGGATTATTTCATTTTCAACGGGTTATCTTGGCATGATGTAGACACTGTCAGGAACAAATTAGGTGCTCAATAAATATATTTTGAGAGACTACATCAACAATTATACTTTCTCAAAAAAAAAAAAGAGAAAGAGAAAGAAAAAGAAATTCACAAGATGTTCTATTAAACAAACCTGTATTTTTCTGAAAAATATTGAAGTGATTCATTTTTATAATGTCATTAACTCACATGAATCAATAGAATAAACAATAGAATTATAGAATTATTGCCAAACCAGAACAGGCACATTGTTATCTTCTCTGACTTAGTTTCCTAGGTGATAGCACCTAAGCACTGGCATATAGAAAATGCTATATAAATGTCTTATTATTTTTATTACTATACTTGCAAAATTATAATTCTACTTGGAGGAGCCTAATCTAATTTTGTTCCTAATCTTTCCCAATGCCGTTACTCAATATAAAATCATCGCTGTGGCCAACGGGCATAAAGGGAAAGGAGATGGGCACTTGGCTACTATTTCCAATTCCTTTTCTGTGATTGTTCGTGTCATCTTGCAGAGACAGAAAGGCCAAGCTTTCGGGATTGTCCAACTACAAAAGGCCTCCGGAAGAAGGAAGAAAGTGATTACACCGACTTTATCTTTCTTGTTTTTCAAACAATCCCATGGCATTCGGGGATGTATTGTGAGGAAAGGGGTAGACAATAAGGAAGTGCATTCTTTGCAGAGAATTTAAGCAATAATAAAGCCCACTCGGTGGGTCCATTTTTGTTCTCACCACACACTGGCAATGCTTACCAATGTCAGCGATAACGTTCTCATCAACTCTGGGGAGGAAGATCTTTCAAGCTCCCCTGCACCACCCCTTGGACACTATTCCACTGCCACTGTCCTCAGTACCTCACACAATGCCTGGCACATAACAGGCACCAATTGCAGGGAAAGTGCTAATGTGAGAAATAAGAATATAGAACTTTCCCTCCCACACAATTCTTTTATCTTTTGTCTTTAAAAAAAAAAAACATGAGAACTGTAACATAAACTTCCCTTGGTACTTTGTATATCTCTGGCCCTTATTTAAATCCTATGCAAAATTTCAATTCCATAGCTCAAGGAAAATGTCCCTTCTGTGAAGACAGGACAAAGTAATGAACGATGGCTCACCAACAGGATATGTGGGGAAAGTTCTGAAAGACCTGGGATTATAGACACTAATGAGAGAAAGGTTGAAGGTCGAAGCCTCTGCACACCATGTGGCACGCCAAGCGTAGGCTGGTGGCCAGATACTCTCCTTTCTCCCAGAAGCGCAGCAGACCTCACATATAACAGAGCTTCTGTGTCAGGGTGACTTTCTGGAAACAAGAAGGGCTGAATTTGTAAATAGATTCCAGAAGTCTTAATTTACCAGGAGGAGAGGGAAATTTGTTTGCCAATAAATTCAATCTCAGGGACTATTATATACCTTCTGAAGCATTAGTGTCACCTGCACACTGCTGAAATGGTAGAGGAAGAATGATTCACACTGGTAAAAGCCAATGGGGAACTTTTGGGGTAATGATGTGTCAAAGTAGGTTAACTGACTGTAACAAATGTACTACTCTAGTGGGGGAGGTTGTGCATGTATGGGGGCAGAGGGCATATGGGAAATCTCTGTACTTTCCGCTCAATTATGCTATGAATCTAAAATTGCTCTAAAATACAGTCTTAAAAAAAAAAAAAAAAGCCAATTGGAGAAGGAGGGAGAACAGTTGCCAGAGCATAACAGAATTAGTGTTATTTGCATGGTGCCTTAACACTTACAAAGTATCCTCTCTCTCTCTCTCTCATGATCCTGTGAAACTAGAAGAACAGGTGTCATTATTTCCATTTTTCATGATGAAGAAACTGAAGCTCAGAGAGTTAAAGCGACTTGTTTTAGTACAAGGAACAAATGACCATTCAAGTCAGGTCTTAAAACTAATCTTCCACGTCCAATGACCAATGTGCTCTCTACCTGTATCTCTAATGATTCATAAGCTTTTAAAGAAAAAAGCAAATCTTAATGCCGCCTCAGATTAAATATCCAAAGTTCCGAAAGACCTAGGTTACGAACCCTTGCAAGAGAAGTCTGCAGTCTTTGCACACCATGTGGCGCATTTGGTATGGGGTGGTGACCAGATCCAGTAAAGTAAAAGCTTCACCAGTTATCAGTGCAATTAGGACAGTAGGAAAAAGAAATGTGAATAAAATCATGACATCATAAAATCAGAAAAGAAAAATAATGCAAACTATAAAATAATTCAAACTATGCATATAGCCTTTCAAAACCTCCAGACCACTAAGAGGACTACTCTGAAACCACCAACACTAAAGGCCTATGACGGTAATGGAGGGGTGTCAAAAGTCTCCAAGTCGTTCCTAGAAGATCAAATTCCTGATTCCTCAGGATGAGTGAGGTCCAAAAAGAAGTCACCAGGAAAACCAGGGGCGAAAATCATGCCCCACCCAACAAGAAACATGTGCCTGGGCCTTAGGACACAGCTACATTAACCCAAAAGGGAGTCTATGTGTATCTGTTTTAATTTATTAATAACCAATACTTATTGGGAGTTTATCTTTGCCAGGCTTTGTTCTAAGTGCTTTGTACTTTTCTAAGTTTTCACTGAATCAAAATAGAATTGCCTTTGCAATAACATAATACCCATTGAAGTAACCAGAAAGTGTCCTGTGGTATCAGTCCTGTGACTTGCCACTCTTGGCTGGTGCTGGCTTCACAGAGAAGGAATGAGGTAAAAAGCCTGAAAGCTGTCCTGTGAATTAGAGCTAGTCAGTTCTAAACCAATAGAGGAATGTAGGCATTCCCTTTAAAAATAACAATTTAGCATAAAGCTGTTCTCCAAATAGGTTAAGACTCTTTGCCTCACAGGCAGAAATGAGCTCAAGCTTGTTTTTAAGACCACCTATCAACATTTCAAAACTATGATCGCTAAGAAGCTTTAGGCATTTTACAATACTCTAACATTAAGCTTCTTCTATGATGTCACCGATTTCAAAGAACAAGAGGCAGGTATATGAAAACCACTGACATTTCACATCATGTGACAGTGCCCACTGGAGATACAGTAATAAGATATTTATAGGGTTTTGGTGGAGACCTGAGCCCTATACTAGGCATACATAGTGGTTCATCATTAGGTAAGGTAAAAAAGCAAGGAAAATTCTCCTTCGTGATGTTTGTCCTCTCTGACACTCCCCCTAGCATTTGTTTTCTTTAGTCAGCTTGTTAATATCTGGTATCTCCTTTATATAAGATAGAATCTTTCCTGAACCAGTAATAAATTTTAACATGCAAATGCCTAGAGGTAACGAAGATTTTCTCTAAAATCTGCACTAAAATGTGAACTCCTGCTTCAGAGCTGAGCTGGTAGCATGATGCAGGGACAGATGTCAGACAGTGACTTCTTAGGTAAGGTTTAGAGGAAGGTTTAGTTGCAGAATAAGGATCCAGAAGATGAATATCTGACTGCCCCAATCACTGTCTAGTAATCAGTCTTTCTCTGCATTCTTCTGCCTCAGGGATGCCCAATGACAGTGACTACACTCTGGGAGCACTTAGGATGATTGGCACAGGGCCTCTGGTTAACATGAAGGAAGAGAAAGTGGGTGGTATTTATCCTGCTTTGAAAGTTTATTTTATTTAATCTGACAGGAATGTAATATTTCAGTCACAGGCTCAGTCATGTTCTCTGCTCGCTGGTCATCTCAAGTCACCCCTGTCAACAATTCCCTGAGCCCCAAATAACAGCAGTGCTCTATGGAGAAAGTCCCCGACTTGTTGAATGGTTGATCCTATTTCCCATAAGCAGGTCCCATGTCCTGACCTGATTAATAACACCCCAAATGTACTAATTTATATCCTCACAGAAGATAATGTAATTTAAATGAGATCACGGAATGTTAAAAGATACCCAAGCTCCCTGCACCAAAATTTTCTATCAAGCAGAGCCACCTAGTGGTAGAATTAAATGTGTTTTTTTGTGGATTTTTTTTTTTTTATTCTCATTTTTCTCATAGCAATCACATCCAGAGATGGTCTTCTTTAAAAAGAAAGAAAGAAAGAAAGAAAGAAAGAAAGAAAGAAAGAAAGAAAGAAAGAAAGAAAGAAAGAAAGAAAGAAAGAAAGAAAGAAAGAAAGAAAGAAAGAAAGAAAGAAAGAAAGAAAGAAAGAAAGAAAGAAAGGTTCGTTTTACTCATTTTTGTTTACAGCTACCCACTTTGGGACTGTCACCTCCATCCATTTTCCTTACCAAACACCTACTCATGCAAGATAAACAAACCTATACAGTTTGTTATAATCAGAAAGTTTTATGACTGAAACAGAAGCTGACTTAACAGTGTTTCCTCAGAAGGGCAATAAATCAGCGTTCAGAAATACTGATTTATTTCTAAAGATAAAGAGTCACCATGATATTTACTTTGTACCTACTTTCTATAACTCACACTTCCTTTTCTCCATGCTTGGCCTATATACACCCATCTAAATTGTCACATGAAATTTAAAAGCACAGAGAAGGTGAGCAAAAGGGCTCTCCTGTGGTCTCCAATCTCTTCCCCCCATATACATATAATCTATGGTAGAAATTAGAAGTACCTTGGGCTGTGGTTTGATTCTTTTTCTTCTTTTAAAGTAGGTAAACATTCACCGTCAGCTAGAGCAGAATAAAAGCAAACTCATTATTAGTCACTGAAATTCTGTTTTCTAGACACAAAATTAATACAGTTGAGCATCACATTTCTCCTATCTGTATGGTCGCTTGTGCAGAAATGGCCTCACCAGGCAGTTTCAGAGGTTCAAAGATTAATGGTGGCAAGGCTTTTAAAATGGAAAAAGCACTAATAACACAGACACAAGATTTCAATGTGGTTCTGGCCTTGCTGAAAAAGGGCACAATTCATCACTGCTTAGTTATGTAGTCCCTGAAGCCACCCCTGTGACTCCAAAAGCTAGAATCTGCAGGTTTCAGGATGGACGGTGGAATAAAATGGCTTCGCCTGAGGTCCTGATGTGCCTGCAGAATGAGTTCAGTCAGGATGCAAGATGGAAAAGAAGCAGGTTGGGCGGGGAGCAGCTCACCTTCTCAAGGTCATCAGAGTTCTGTCCTATTACACCACGGCTAAGTGTCAAAATAACTGCTTTAGTTGTCAAGTAGAAATGCCTTTTTTCAGTTTTATGGTTTCAGTGAGCATGATAAGATCATGATTTTTGTATTAAAATGATCTCAGGGACAAAAGGAAATACACAAAAAAATTAAGAGGGGTTGTCTTTGGGTGGAGGAACTTTTTTATTTCTACTTTTTAAAAAATTTTCCAAAATTCTGTGTATGCATATTACTTTTATAAACTAAAAACAATAAAATTAACCTACTTTAAGAATTATCTCAATGATCCACTCCTATCCTCAAATGCTTTTCAGAGCTAGTCTTCCCCCAATATTGGACTATGAAAAACTGTTCAAAATTGTACAATTTAGTTGAATGACTCTAATCTTTTGGAAAACTCATGTTGACAAGCCTCTGGTACAATAATTCTAACGACAAATCTTTGAATTTGAGAACTTCATTGTAGATTGTTGAATGTAACAGACTCCAGGGTATTTTTTTTTTTTTAGCTAAATGTTAAAAATACAAAGGATATGATAATATAAATAATAGATTTTATTAGCTTAATCTCAGCTTTAAAATAATTTACTAATTTTTTCAAGAAATTTTTAAAAGGAAAAACGGCTGTTGTCCTTTTTAGTCCAAATATTGATTTAATAAAAAGTGAGGAACATATATTACAATTACTGCTAGATATCAATTTGAAATTAAATTATATGGGAATATCTATATCACTATCAATATTAGTGCTGTCCGATAGATCTTTCTACAGTGATGGAAATGTTCTAAATTTGTGCTATATCATATAGTAGCCACTAGCCACAAGTGGCTGCTGAGCACTCAAAATGTGACCAGTGACTGAGGAAAAAAATCTTTTAATTTTATTTATTTACATTTTAATTTAAATAGCCACAGATGACTAGTGACTATTGTCTTGGACAGCACCAACCTATGTCACCAACCTTACTCGATAAAATTTTATAACCATACACAGATTAGAATCATAGATCTCTAAATATATAAAGTAATGCCAGATATTAACTTTTTCCAAATAATTTGGAATCAGTGGTTTCCTCATTTGAATAAAGACCATTTTCTTCTTAAAAAAAAAAAAAAAAAAACATTTGAAAAACCTGTACCAAAATGAAAACAAGTGGCCATGATGCAATAATTAAACTGATTATATCAGGGTGGTCAGCCTCAAGTGTGTTACCTGCTCACATCAACTCTAATGCGGCTTGGGCTCAGGCCACCACGCTCCAAAAGAGGACTCACGGGGCATTTACAACAAAACTGTCCGGCCTCCTCTTACTAGAGGAGATAGAAAAAACAAGGCTACCACATACCATTTCTGTTCATGCTGTTCATCCATTTATCGAGCTCTTCCATTTCTATTTCCATAACAGAGGGTGTGTCTTCCTCAAAAATGGGGCTAAAAGAGAACAAAAGGCTTGCTGAAGGGGGGATAAAAGTGAGGTGTGCTGAATTTCATTCTGGGAGAGCCTGGAATGTCGGCTGTGAGGAAGGTGAACTTGATTCACTGTCTCATACTCCAGGTAGATGGAGCGAGCACCCCATTCAAGTGAACTAAACTCTAATAGGAAGAAAGGTTAAAACTAACAAACCTTCACCTATCACCGATCCAAGAGTGCAGGGCGAAGGCTCACAGAGCAGTGTGCGGGCTGAAGGGGGACCCAGGAGGTTCAGCTGCCCCGAAGGTGCAAAGCAGAGCCTGAGAGTCTTCCTCCGTGAGCCTCCTCCAGGGAGTGGCCACATTTAGCACTGTGGCCTTGCTTAATTTCACTTCCCTTTCTTTGGGGTTTTTGATCAGTGCCTCAGTAAAGAGGCCGCCAGTCAGCAGGCGACTTGGATGACCTCTGCCTTCCGTTCCCAGGCTTCCTGTCTCGGAGGAATGGACCTATTGCTTTCTAATGAAACCCACAGCCCCTCACTTGCCAGGGTTTGGGGGCTTAGAGCACACAGTTTAGTGGAGAGAAGCCCCTGGTTAATGAAAGAAGAGTTGGGAGAAGGGGACCACCAGCTCTGATGGCCGCATAGGCCTTATACCTTGTGAGCAAAGTATCTAAGGAGTAAGGCTGTTGAGGAGGAGGGCAGGGATGAGGAGGAGGTGGGCCTCGCCCTAGAACGTTCTTCTGGGGTGAATCTATTTTTCTCCCTCTCCCCCTCCCTTCCTTCCTCTTGGCAGCCTCACCCCTCTACCTTCGCTCCCCACCCTCACCCCGCCCCCTGCTGCACACACCCACCCCACACTCCTGCCCCAACTTCCTTTTCCCTCCCCTCCATTCATTCATCGCTACCAGGGCTCCCCTCCCTTAATAGCAGCAAACATATCTTCCCTGGTGATAAAAAATTGTTAATCCAAATAAATGGGTTGACGTCCTCGAACTACACCCAGGGTCAGAATATTGAACTACTGTGCATTTGGAATTGGTACCAGTAAGAAAAAGATTCTTTTCTGAACAGAGAACCCTGTCCTCAGCCCAGATCCGCCCCCTGGATTGAGGTTTGGGCACTGAAACATCCTTTCCTTGACAGCTAGGGGCTGTCTCCTGGGGCCCAGGAAGCAAGAGGTCCCTGTATGGGGCTTCAGGACAAAAACTCTGGGGAAGGCATCTTTCCCTAGCATCCTCGTTCCACACCGCACAGGCCTGGAGGGAGACAGACGACTTACACTTTCAGGTTGTCGCTTCCCAGTTCATCTGAAAGAGAATGCATATAAAGGTCATGTTAGCTTTGTTTGTCAGTAACAACTTTTATCTCAACACAGCTGAAATCTGCTTTACGAAGAGAACGAAGGGGCTTTCAGTAAATTGCGTTTTTAAAGGAGCAACAATTAACCTTTAAGTCAAACAAGTGCGGGTTGCCATATTAAATGAGGTCCCTAGCCACGTGATTCTGTTTTCTCACACATGTGATGGTGCTCTGAGACCACTCACCTCGGATCAGATGTTCATCCCTCTCTGTTTTCTCCACACACAAAGAAAGACAATGGTAGGGGGAAGGAAAAAAGGGCCACGTAAGAGGGCTTGCTCCTTGCCCGCTGACCCAAAATGTACCAGTTCAAAGCACCGCTGTTTCATCTCCTTGAGGCACACCAGGGCGAACACTGGAACTGCCCCTTTGTCCTGGAGGAGGATGCGGGGCACTCCATCCAGAGCTCCTCTGGAACATTCCTCGTACCTGCTCATTGCACAACTGGACCCTTCATGCCTTCTGTTCTCAGAGAGGCCTCTCCTTCCTCCTCTCTCCGAAGTGGGGCTCGTCTTTCCTTTGTTCCCCAGCTCACCACCTTGCTTGCTTCGTTCATAGTATTTGCCACAATTTGCCACTGATCAATTCATCTATTTAATTCTTTTCATCTGTCCCTCCCAGTAGACCACAGGGCCGAAAGCTCGGGGGTCGTGTCTGTCTTGTTTGTAGGCGTACCTCACCTCCCTTCCATCTAGCACAGAGCCTGGTAAACACGCGGTAAATATTTACCGAATAAATGAACAGATCTTAATCTGGATTGTCCAGCATCGGGGTTAAATTTATGACCAGTGATTTGGATTTAGCATTATCATAATAGTGAGACTTCCAAGCCTGCTTTTTACTGCTATTGGTGAAGGTGAGAGTCAGATAACAGCAAAATGGCTCTAATGCAAATCAGACTCTAAATGAGCAGCACGTGGCAAGAATCAGCGCCCGATGCCCCGACTCGTTCGAACTCTGTTGTGCTTGGCAGGAGGATCAATGCACCCAGCACCCAGAGAAATGAGTCAGTGATGTCGAGCAAGGGGATAGCACAGGCTGCCTGCACCTTTTATGATGTAAAAACCATCAGGAAGCAAACCACTTTGTAGAGGTGCACCCACCAGTTTGATATTCCTGAATCTTGGCAGTCAGAGGCCTCCTTTTCTCTGGCCTGCAGTAATGCAGGTCCCCAGCGAGCGGACAGAACCAGCAGGCACCTGGAGCTGAGCTCCTGGCAGCAGCCTGGAGCTGTTGTGATTTCTTGTGGGTTGGCAAGCTTGACCGGCATTACTAATCTAGGAAATCTGGGCACAGATGCAAGTTTTGTGCCACCGCTGCTTACCTTCAAGGGGGTGTAGGTTATGTCCTCCGGCCCCCAAATAGGAATCTAAAGCTTCCTGCAGATGCCCGACTCCTCAGAATCTTTGGGGAAAGGGGGTATGTGCATCTTACATTTTACACACACACACACACACACACACACACACACACCACATATATGTGTGTGTAATTTTTTTATCCAAAATTTACATGCTATTTCCTTAACAGATTTTTACTATAAATAAAGCCCCTACGCAATTGACCCTCTCCTGCAGGTGACCCATAAAAATTTCCCTATTTTGTCACTTCCTCCTTTTCCCTCTCCCTCTTTCCCTGCTTAATGATCCCCACTTTCCTTGGCTGATTTCTCTGGGAGCAAGTGTCCCCACAGCTCACTGTTGAGGGCATGGATTTATCTTTATAATCTGAGCACCTGCGGGCTTCACAGTGAGCAAATCTAGTCCTGTAAGCAGAGGATGGAAAAGTTTAAAACCTCATTATAAAAGGTGCTCCAGATCCACCAAATGTGAAGCCCCTGAAATCAGTATTCAAACAGAGCAAAGAGCCTTCTGTGGCCTCATCTCCCCTGATCCGAGACCATTACCCCTGCTCCAGCCACCATGGCAACAGAAAAACAGCTGGGAGAGCACACCAGACCAGAGCATTAAGCCAGGAGGGAGACCAATTACTTGTCCTCAGCAATCAGGCCCTGCCCGCTCCACTCCACCTGGCCTCTATCTCTTTATTAATAGCCACCTACTCCCCTGCAACCAGGAGGCAAATGCAGCTCTTAACACAGCCCCCCGCCCGCACTTTCATTTTCCCTCCCACCGTCCTTCCATTTCATGTTCTCCTACCCACTTTGTCCTCCTCTTTTAGCCTTCAGCCTGACAACACCGGTGCCCTCTGTGTACTCGATGGTGGGATTGCTGGGGTGGAAGGATATGGGGGCAGGACCCCAGCGGGGGGACTGGTTTACTTATCTTGTTTCTATGCTGAGCAGAGAGCAAGAGACAGAGTCTCTTTCTGGAGATTTACTGAGCAGAGCCAGGTGTCATGTAGCCTGTTTATAGAGATGGTTTACTGCCAGCTGTTTCCCCTGGAGCTCTTTCAGAGAGACACAGCACATCAAGACACTAATAAATGTTAAATAATAACAACTGCAAATTTAATGCCCGGAGGTGTAGGAAGAACGACAGGAGAACAGGCTGCAGCTCTTCCCTTTTCCTGGACGTGAAAAGGACAGGCCCCACGCCAAAAGGTAACTTCCAACTGGGTGAAGCGTTCTTCCTAAAAATGCTGGTCAAGTCCTCCCCTGTTGAATTTAAAGACTTATTTTCTGGTGTAGAGCAATGTACCAGGGTCTGCTGATGAGGGGAAGAGAAAATGTCTCTTCTTAACTCTAAGGGGATATCCGTGCCTTCTCACAAAACAGCCCTTTGGGAACTTTCCAAGCACAAGGCTGACCCAGTATGAAAGCTTTATTTTTCCTGGAAAAAAATGTATTTAAATCAAGTTTTGTTGATTCAAATATCCTCTTCTTATTGACTTCGATTATAATGTTAAATATGAATGGGTGGACTTCAGTGCAGAGTGGTCATTCACCATTTAGTGTCCAGTTTGTCTGAGGAGATGTGTCAAGTGTTAAGCAGTTAACCACCTGTGTCTATATTAGAGGAGTGGCTAGTAGAAGAAAATACCCAAAAAAGGCTCTTTATCAAAAACTTTTGTGATAACAGTTGCTTTTAAATTCTAAGTTTTCTACATTGTGTTTTCGTAAATAGAGGCGTGTATAAACTAAAAAGAATGGGCCAATGTGCATTACAGATAATGTGAAATTTTGTTTTTAATCTCAGAATAGGTGCCTTTTAAAAAGGGTTCTAACACTGTTTACTTCATTCATTCAACGAACATTTATCAAGCAGCCAGCTAATCCACGTGCGGGGCACCGTGTGGGTCAAAGGGATAATAACAGTGACAAGCCACCAACACCAGCTAAGTCAGGTACTGTTTCTTCTAAACGACTTCCATACATGAATCCATTTAATTCTCATAACTCCATTAGGTAAGCTTTGAATTTGCCCATTTTACAGCTGAGGAAACTGACAGAGAGGTGACAGAACTAGGAAATGCAAAAGCCAATGAGGCAGCGTGGTTCCAGAGTCTGCACTCTGACCTCCATGCCACACTGCTAACCAAGGTAAGTAAGACAAGTTCTTGGATCTCTTGAACCTTAAAGAGAACATAATGTAGTAAGAGAGACCAAAAAAAAAAAAAAAAAGAGGCAAGTCACCCACCTATGCCAGCGTGAATGCTGTGCCCAATAAGCGTGACCACGGTCTATGAGAGCTCGGACGCGGTGGTGATTAATTGTGCCTGGGAGTGAGCACTCAAGGCTTCATAAAAGCTCTAGAACCGGGCATTGAAGAGTGGGGTTGTGGTTTGCCAAACAGACAAGAGGGAAATCCCAGACAGAAGAAACGGCAGCAGCTGGGCATGGAGGCATCGTGAAAGCACGAGCCACACTCCGGGGACAGCAAATGCTTCAAGTGTGGCTGTGTGTAGGACGCATGGGTCACGTCCAAGAGTGAGGCCAGTTCTCACTTGCGAATGGCTTTTGAACTTTGAGATTACGATGAAGTTTAATGAAAAACCTCTTTCTGGATTTAGAGCCTAAAAGCATGACCATTTGACTGGATACCCCCAAACTCCCCCCAACCCCAGGACCCCATTAAGTAAGACCACCTGTGGGGCTATGGTTTGGACAGGAAATTCTCTTCCCCTAACTTGAAAAATAACCGGGGTCCAGGTAGCTCTGTCTGCTCTTTCTTTTTCTTTAGCTCACGAAGGAGCTGCCGCACGACCACCTGTGATTAGGTCACCCTGAAATGTTGAGCAGTAGAGAAATACGTCTTTCCTACTTTCTTGGAACCTAATAGATCAGCCCATCATGAAAGATAATGCACTTCCATGCATCTTCTCTGCTCACATTTGCTGTACCCGAGGGCATAATGGAAAACGACCATTTACAGTTCCTGCTGAGCCCTTAAAGTCTCTCCTGGCCCTAGGACGATGAGCAAGGCCTGCATGCTGAGGGCATGATTTCAAAACCAGAGGGACCCTGTTAACAGACCTGAGTGCGTTCTGTATGAACATCTAAATATGCATCCTATTAGAGAAATCCTCATCCCTTGAGTGACTTTTGGAATGACTAAGGGCTTCAACTGAAAACTTTAATTGGAGTCATTTTCACCAAAACTAGCCCAAAGTACCCAAGTCTATTTTGGACCTAGAACTGCCCTAAAACCTGGTATTTGATGCTCCTAGAAGTGGAAGTGAATACTCTCAGAGTGAATCTCTGACCTAACGAGTTTTCTGTGAGATCGGTTTCAGACTGATGACTGTGATCTTTAGCAGGCTGGGAATTTGCTTATCAAAGTTAGCACAGCTTTAATGGAATTAAGAACAATGCTTCTTTGCCTGGGCCTTTTCAAGGCCAAACTGGGATGTGGCACAGGGAAGAAACAACATGCGTGACAGAAATATAGATAGGAAAATCCTCTTCTTGTGGAATGACCCCAAGGTCCCCAGCCTTGTCATCCCTGCCCTCAATATTGCCCGCTGCTTCACCTGCCTTCCCCTTTCCTCCAAAAGTAAGGACACATTACATTGACCTATTGGCCAAGACAGTACAGGGTCCTCATCTGGATTAGGTATAAAGCAAGTAGCTTTGTATATTAAATTTCAATTTAAGCTGAAACATTCCCTTTTAAGAAAAAAATTAAAAAAGAAAGGAGTATAGCACTTTTAAGCTCTAGAAAATTTCATGGCAATATGTCATTCATGACTTACTATTTTATGTAGTCCTTATTGCTTAACTTTAAAACCTCTCAGTTCCTTCCCTTACCCCACCTCCAATACTGGGCAGGTGTGAGGATAATACTCACATGTCTGTAAAACACTCTGAGATCCTTGGCTAGAAGGCACTGTGGAGAAGCGAAAAATGTTTCGTTTTATTGATTGTTCATTGACACATGGAGCAATTGTCTGGACTTGGGAACACACAAAATATTTACCTTGTTTAGTTTTTTTCCTCTTATAATTTATTACAATAAGGACCACTGATAAGAGTAGGAGGGCCAGTAATATCGACGGGATCAACACCACTAATATAAACTCTAGCTGATTATCTTCCTCCTCAAGGAAGATAGAACTCGTATTTCCAGTTAATGTTTCTGTCGTCGTTGCCGCAATTGTACTTAGAATAGTAGTATCTTCATCTGTATTCTTCTCACCCAGGGGCATATATGCTGACGCTTCTGATTCAGAATCACCTGTGGTAACACACACACAATTAAGATTGCCATGGAGACAAAGCTAGTCGGTTGTGTTTGCAATGACTTTTAAATTTATTCTACATGCATCCAGCGATAAACTTGATCCGCTGTATTTGGTCTTCCGGTTCAGTGTGACAGAGCTTCAATTTCACATCAATGAAGCTCATGCTGGGAATATATCGAAAGTGGACTCGGAGCCCAAAGAGAAACCTCCCACAAACGCAGGCGGAGTAGCCTTGACCCCGTAGCTCAGACACGTTTAAGCTAAGGCATCGAGACGCTTTGCCCTGTCATGCGTGCTATTCCAGGACGTCGCCTGGGGTCTCCGGATCTTTTAATAGCATTTCTGATTAAACTTAAATACACTTTTGCTGAAAGGTAGGTACTTGCCACATAACACTTGTAGACAAAGTGAATGTACTGTGCCTTGATTGCAGGGTACCCATCAATGGGGAAAAAAACATTCTTTGAAATTGGGGTGACTGCCTAGCTTTCAGCATCAGGTCTCACGTTCTGCAGAGAACTAAGTCTCCCTCTGAGATTATCTGACAGAAATCCCCCTGGATTCTAAATAAAACTACCATGTGTCTTTCATTTGTAAAGTAAAATTCTCAAGGGGAATTTAGAGCCTAAGGAAACTACACTCGTGTTTAAACGTAGTTCGTCAACTGCGTCTCTGGAACTTTCCTTGTTCAGAATCTCTAAGCCAGTTTATTGTGTGTGAACTTCACAGGAGTATTATGTGAGAAGTCTGTCCTCACCCGGCTGTGTAGGGATCATGCTAAGGCAGGCAAAGTTTTCATCCTATCACGGGGTAATGTTGCCTATCGTTCACATGGGGCTCACTGAGGAAAACAGCAAGTGAGTTTAGGCTAGAGAAAACTTATCAAATGAGATCATGTATGTGCAAGTTCTCTCTGCGGTGAAAGGTGCTACGGAAGCAGAGAAGTCGGCTGCTTTGAGTGACGCCAGTTGCTACAGGTTAGGGCACCACTCCGCAGCACGACCGACCCGGCCGCAGCCGAGCCCTTTCGTACCTTACCTATATGCCTGATTTGATTTATAAAAACATTTGTTTGGTCACCGTCTAATTATTCTGATTACATAAATAAGCATTTCAGTTTTCCCCAAGACCAGGGAATCCACTCGATAATCACACAGGTAAATGCCACCCCAAACCATCAGAGCCGATGATTGACTGAGAGTTCAGCCAACTGGGGCTCCTCGCATGTATGCATCACAAGCAAGATTTTTCAAAATCTACCATTGGTCAGCTTCTGCCTTCTGGGTTAAATGGCTTCATCCTACATTGATGTCTTTGAAATAAGGTAAAATCGATAACGTAGTCACTCATGTGTTAAAAACGTTAATATGTCACGTCTCATCCTGGATCAGGAAAAGACATCTGGCCACAAGGACCCTGTCCTCATTAAAGTTACGCCACCTGCGAGCTGCTGGGCCCAAACAGCTTTCCTCACTGGCGACTAGGGCCAGTGAAGACGAGATGTCCAAGGGGGTTTGGGCTGGGCTGGGGCGGCACATGCACGAGTGCAGTTGGCGGTGGTGGCCCTTTCCTGGGGGCCAGTGCTGACAAGCTTTTCCCCAGTACGCAGACCCCGCTTCCACTGCTCCCGCTTCCTTCCGCTCGGGCTCTGGCTGCTGCTACCATCGCAGGCTGATCTTGGCAAAGGGCTTACTGAGAGCCGACTCCTGTGCTCTCTGCCTTTTATCCAAATTAACGCATTTTGTCCTCATCATGTTTTCGGATAGAACCTAGGACAGAGAGGTCACACAACTTCCCATCGATGGCAGAGCCGTCTGGAGGGGTGAGGTTTGGAACCTGGGAGGGCTACTTGCTGAACCTGGCAGGAATGCAATGATTACAAATCCTGAGGTGGTGAACAGAGAGGGAACCCCTTATTCTCACCCCTCAGCCTATAAGGGGGTGGCTTTCTGGCCCAAAGGGGAAGGGAGGGGAACGGTTCTCAGAGGCCTCGGCTTTGGCAGGCCTCTCTCTGGGCATCCTGGCTCAGACTCCATGAGCAAAGCTGCCTAGGATGCGGGATCTTTTCGTTGCCTCTCCACGGAGGGCCAACAGGTCCCAGGGGAACACTCAGTTCTCTGAGTCGCCACTTGACCAGTAGCCCCTGAAGAAAAGAAAATAGAAAAGGAAATAGGGTGGCAAGAATGAGGGCTTTCAGCAAGAGGGAAAGAAAGAGAAATGGAGAGGACACCAGATGGCCCTGGGTCGTGCGCACTTATTTTTCAGCATAAGAGACGATGCTGGTCACGGATCGATGGCCCTCAGTGGCCTTTGGGAGTAAAAGGGGATGGAAATTTTTTTTCACAGTATCCCTCTTGCACACACCCTAACGTATGTTTTCTATGTTAAACATTTACTCAATGGAATTTTCTAGTAACTATTTAAATAAATGACAATCAAATGTTCTCCCTCCTCTCCCTCTCCCTTCCCCTCTCTCTCTCTCCCTTCCCCTCTCCTCCCCCTCGCCATTTTTTTTATTATTATTATTATTTTTATCTCTGCATGCCTTCATCTCTGGACCCTACAGACAACCTTCCTCACAGCAGTCCTTGCCCCAACCAACTCCATGGTAGCCCTGAAAAAATGAACAACGGTGACTGGCGCTTATCGAAGGCTTAGTGTGTGCTGGGTTCCAGGGTGAGCACTACCTAATTCAATCTTCACAAGGAATTCCTTGCTCACATTTTACAGATGAAGAAACTGAGTCTTGAATGTCTCCCCCTGGGGTGTAACCCCGTCATTTAGGCTGTCAGTTCTACTAACACCAGAGATTCGAAGCTGCATTCCCTTGAGCATAGGTACCAAATGACAACAAGGGTTTCAGTCATAGCGCTGTCACTTAGTAATTACAGGGATTTAAATAGAGTATTTACCTCTAAATGGCTTAATATTCTGATCTGTACAACTAAGGTCTCATCTGATTTCACATCTCTAGGTCGATTCTAAAGCTTTGATCTTGTTTTTCATTAGAATTTTTGAATAGGTACTAAGTTCGGAAGGGAAGTTTCACCACCACACAGTTGCTCAGTCAGCCTCCCCAGGGGTAGTGGTTTCTGCTGCCTTCCAGAGAAACTCTGTGCCCATTTGAGTATAAGCATCATTTCCTGTTTTCTTTCATTAGCAGAAATGGTACCAGAAGTTAAATCTTGTTCTGTCTCTTGGTTTTTTTTCACTTCAAATTTGACTTGAAGATTCTTCCATGTCTGCATCCACATGGCTGTCTGTTCCTCTCACAATTCGGAAAGGATTTCTTATTCCTGTTGATGGAGATTTACATCATTTCTTTGATTTCTTGGACTTTTGTTTCTTTTGTTTCTTTTACTTCTTGTATTTCCAATGCTGCTGCAGCAGACACCCCTGTACACCCTTCCATTTAAACATATGCAGATCTGTTCTGCATCGTATCTCAGGGAAGGGGGAGCAGGGGAGAGGTTGTTGGGTGCAGTGGGAAAGGGCGATAGCATCAAACTGCTGTTGGAGGTCCGTCCTCACCACTTCTCCAGGACAACTCTGGTCTCATTGGACCAGAGAGAGAACTGGCAGAGATGAAGCCAGGGAAGTGCTGCGTGTGCAGGGAGCCTCCGATGGGGAAGCGGGGAAAGTGGGAAACATTGGGGAGCAATGTTTGTGCTGGGAGTATCATGTATCACCAAAAGGGAAGCTGGAAAACTGGGCAGGCCATAGGATTAAATCCGTAACCAGGAGCGAGTCACCAAGGGGACAGAGGTGAGAGCTGGGAAGAAACCAGAGGTGGACAAAACCAAGGCGGAAACCAGAGAGAAGCCAGAGTCACGAGAGCAGGAACGGCCGTAGAGCTGGCAAGGGCAGCTCAGGTCCTTTTCCCGAAGCATTACAGGCTCCTCCTGCAACCATGTGCTAATGGTAACTCTTACCCCGATGGACGAGGGACCCCAGAATGCTGTGCAGTCTCAGACACCAGGTGGGCCCTCAGTTTGCTCCAAAAAGCCCTTGCTAAGGCCCGTAACAGTCAGTGGTGCTTTCCTGTAAGAGCCACCCTACGCGTCTTGAGTAAAAGTGACATTACAACCACAGAAGCCAAGGACCACTTTGGAGGAACCCAGAACTCCCTTTCAGGAAACAGGTTGGAGCATGCACCCTGGAGAGCTGCAGAGCGATTCTAGTGTTGTGTGAGGACTTTGTGGGCATCTCCATGGCACCATGGAGAGAAGGATTTGGATTGGGAAGAGTGAGGCTTGAGGCCTAGTGCTGCCCTCTCCAGCCATGGGGTCTGGGAAGAGGCCTTACTTCTCCAGCCCTTCCTTTCCTAAAGGCCGGTAAGGAGGCCTGCTGCTCTGCCTATCCCAAGATGATGGATAAAGGGCAAAGGAAATCACAAATGTGAAAATGCTGTATAGCTCACCTAGTCCAACACATAGGCCAGGTGTGGGTAGATTTGCTATTTCCTCTGTTCTCCACCCATTCTCTTTGCCCCATCTCTAGACGTATCTGTTTTTCTGCTGTTTCCCAGGAGACTGACTTGCCTGATATAACTTCTTCATTTTATTGTTCTTATCTAAATTTAGACATATTTCAGGGTAAAAGGTGTGGAACTTTTGGGTAAAAACAGAAGCTGAAGAAGATAAAGATGGAGAGGATCGCATGAGAGAGTGAAGAGAGGCATCATCGAGCAAAAGTACAGAAGAAAAGCAGCAGAAAGAACGAGGAAAATATGTCAAAAACAGAAGATCGGCTCGGTGTGGCTGTGTACCCTATGTATGATCTGCCTGTAAAATCGCTGGAGGTGAGGGCTCAAGGTGACACGTCTGGCCGAAGCCCTCTCTTCCTTTCGAGAGGTCCAGTCATGGTGGGATCCCAAGGGACCCCAACGCAAACACACCCAGAAATTCTCACTCCCATTATTTCTCTTTCTCTGATCAAATAATGGAGCAATATTAAGAGATAACAGGGGTGGTCATGCGAATGATGAAACTACTTCCATACTTCACTTACTTTTAATCCTCGAATTACCGGATAATAAGTTGCACAGTGAGCAGAGGCGCTCACAAATGATGATCGACAATACCCAGGCAAACACATCTGGGGCTCATCTTTCACACATCTGGCAAGAACACAGGGGGGAATCCTTTTAAGTGCGAAAATGGGGGAGATGCTTGAGGTGAGCCTGGTAGCTCCCACAGCAGAGCGGGGCACGTCGCCACCGTTACCACGGCTGTAAACATCATCACTAAGTGGAAATGACTCTGCTTTGCAGTGAAGCAAACAAGTAAACTTCTCTTTTTTAGGAAGTGGAACAAATGCGTAATCATGCTCTAGTTTCTAAAGTTAAAAAAAAAAAACAGTATTATATACCAACTAAAAGATCGCCACACTGATATTACACCATGAAATAAAACAAGGAGGAGAGGATGTTATTAGCCTCAGGACAGCACAAAGTATGTCGGACCTCAGTCAGACACCCCATTCTTTCATTTACCTCAACTCCACACACAAATTATTCAAACGATCTTATAATTCAGATAGTGAAAGGAAAGAAAACACAAATCAGGTAGCAGGCATTCGAATTCTGTCCTATTCTGCGGAGTAAGTAGAGTCTAAGAATTTTAGGATACTCAAGAAACCAAACCCGAGAAGTTTGCCTTCTTTTTCTACCCCTCCCCACCCCACCCCTGTATATAGCAAAGAGCCAGTATTAGGAGGATGAGATAAAACCAAAGCAAGACATCCTCTAGGGGTTCTGAGCCCTGGCTGCACATCAGGGGACCTTTTAGCACTCCTGATGCCCAGACCACTCGCCAGACTTTAGACCAAAACATCCCTTTGACCCCAGTGTGCGGCCAAGGTTGCCAGCCACTACTCCAGACCCCATTCACTCTTGCCTGCCCTTGGGCCACCCCAAGTCACTCTCCCCTCTTGTTTTCTATTCTCCATCTCGGTGAACTGGAAAAGAACCAGAGGTCAGAAAGCTGGATGCCAAAGGCTCTCCTAGCAGAACACGACAGCATAAACATCATCACGGAAGCCCTGAGTACCTGGAGACCCTGGCCAGGATGGATTGCGAGAGAACTGTGACAGTCCTGCATTCCCGAAGAAGTCTGGATAAGAAGAGCGTGCTGGAGTTTAGAAGCCAAATCTCCATAAAGGTCACTGCTAACTGAACAGCTTGGAGGTTTACACCAGTGATGCTCAAAACCGAGCATGCCTCAGAAACACCTGGTGTGCTTACAGATGGCTGGGCACCGCTCCCAGAGATTCTGATTTGCTCCGTCTGGATGGGGCCCAAGAATGTTCGTTTCTAGCAAAATGCTGATGCTGCTGATCTGGGAGCCATCCTTTGGGAACCATCGTTTAAGTCGCCCAAACAATCTCGTTGAGTGGTGTTTCATTTATGAGTCACCTTTGTTGTTGTTCCCAACATCTACTGTGCACCAGCCTCACATGATGGTTTTGAAGCTCCACCTGAATGAGTTTACTTGAGGATATCCGAGGCTCCGCCCTAGCAGCAGTCTAGTTTAAAAGCTGCCCAAATGATGCCAGCAAGTACGTACGCGGGGTCGAGAACGACTGAGTTAAATCACAGCTCAACTGATCTTATTCTAATTTGCTGTGATTCATGAAACAATCCTTATTAGATTTAAAGTGGTTGGAGAAGCCTATGTAGAAAGAAGCCTCTGGGAGCAAAATTAGTCTATCTTTCAAAAAATCAATTTTCAGCACCTATGGAATCTGACTACGATGTGGCCAGGGACAAAACTGGTACAAATTGGGAACAAATGCCCTTACGAGACTCATCACGTCCCAGCCTGGCTGTGGGAGGGTGACAGTGTCCGATGAAGAGGGAGCTAACACCAAGTTAATGGGGAATGCCCCTTGGCATTGGGCCACTGGGACACCCTCCTGCATGGACCACAGGTGAAGTTCAGAAGTGCTCTGCCCTTTCTCTAGTTTGCTTGGTTTTGAAACAGTATTTACTTATTGTTTTTTATCTGAAACCATCATTTGTGTACTTGCTTTATTGTATGTCTCCTCCATCATTTCACACTCTATCTGTCCCCAGCACCTGGAACCCTGTCTGCTGTGTAGTGGCCATTCATAAATAGTCGTTTAGGAAATGTAAAATAGGCCAGATTAGTCTGCAGCAAAATGCGACACCTCGCACATTTTTTTTTTTTTATCAAGTGTCTGTTATTCTCCTTTCTTTATCAACCTCCTTCCAGGTACTCTTAGTCACAAGAGAAATAAGAATCTAAGATGGTTTTCCTTCAAAAAGTTATCCAAATTAAAAAAAAAATACTGGGGTTCGTTCCCTGTACGGGCCACCAAAAAAAATAATAATATATAATAATAATACTGGGGAATGAGAGGGACTGTTTAACCCAACGCTCTGAGTCTCTAAAGATGAAACTTCAGGTATCTAGTTTCCTTGTTTCCATTTGTTTATCTATTTTTCGACAAGTGGATTTAGAGTGTCTCCCATGGCATTCAGGTGTAAAGCCAAGCGACTCACTTCTCCGTGGGGGCAGAACAAGGGACACGGAGGGGGTGTCGTTTTCATAGTAAGAGCCGTTGTACCACATAGCTGACAATTTCTGTTAAGTGAAGAAATTCATGTAATCTGTCACCTGGAGAAGTTATGGTCAGAACAAACAGGTGGTTGCACGGATGCCAGGTCACCACGGGGGAGGTTAAGGGCAGATTTTATGCACTGAAGGTGAAGCAGCGCCGCGTGTCGTACACCCTTCCGTTTCTGCCATCAGATGGTGACAATGCCTCGCATGGGAAGAATGTTAAAAAGTGTTTTCTTGAAAGAATGCTTCTTTTGTTTATTTTGAGATGGGTCATCTGGTAAACCGCTCTCAGGCCGCCACCTGCTCGGGAATTTTCTTGTGAGGCCGAGTTGTATTTTTACCTCGTTGCCTTGAGACATGCACACCTGCGGCAGCAACTTACTATCAGATGAAAACACGCCCCACTGTGGGGGCCCGCAGTGCTCTGATGTCTGCTTCTGTTTTATTCTGATGTCATTTTTAGAGAAAGCTTGCTCATCTCTAACCAGACTTGCCTAGACCCTAAGGCTGTCTCTGGTTTGAAGTCAATCACCTGGGGAAACTGCGTTGTGCACCACCCAACTTTCTCTTTGTACATGGGAATCCTAACCTGGCCTGTAGCACCTAGAAGTTTAAAGGAACATATGGAGTTTACTGGACATTTACACTTTTAACCTTTAAAACCTCTTCCAACCATCATTAGGATAATAGACACAAACGTGCTTCAAAATGGGGGGATAAAAGGATTGTTAAATGAAGTTATTATCATTTCTAACCTGAGTACTTTTCTATTTTTATTATATTTCTCTCTCTCTCTCTTTTGAAGACCCAATTTCAAATTACAGTTAAAAAGAGTAACTTGCAAACATATGTTCCCTGCAAGCCCTGCCCTCTCCCTGGCCTTCTATGTCACCTTCCCTCTGAGTGGGAAGGGAGACACGCTGCCCTCGAACTCTCCTGCGGCTCACACAGGCCCCCCACCCTGGCCTGGCACCCCTTGTTCAATCAGCACATGCTCAGCATTGCCAGAGAGGCAACAAGAAGACAGAGACGCCCCCCAAATAAGTGGTAGATGTAAGCCTGTGGTGAATCAGAGAACAGAAAAGCAGAGAAAAGACGTGCGGGCTAATGTGCCTTCTCCAGAAAGAATGGGGAGAGGATGTCACCAAAAGGTCCCCATAGTCAGCCTGTGGTGGAGCAGAGAGCCAGTCTGTTTACTGTTTGAAGGTTCCTTACAGGAGGCTCAAGAACAAAACAAGTTCCTGAAGTGCTTGAGGGGAGCAAAAGAGTGGATGAGACTGTCTAGGCTCAGCAATTTCCCTTACCCTATTTTACCTCGAGGGAGAATCGCTCCTGCCCTTCCATCCCCTACAGCCTAAAGGCTCGCTCACTTGGAATCTCAGTCTTACTGCTCGAGTGACTGATGTGCTGTTCTCACTCTCTTGATAACCTCTGTTCTGCATTTAGTTATATAATCATATGATATTTTTTTCTCATTTAGTTTTCAATGGGATGAATTACATTATAAATTCTCTAAAGTTAACCCACTCTTGGATTCCTGGTTTAATTCTCCTAATCATTGTTTGTTTTTCTTTTTTTCCAGCAATGGTTTCTTGTTATTTAAATGATTAATCTAAAACTCTGCCTAAATATTCTTCTAATATTTGTTAGATGGCTACAAAGTCAATATATCTGCAGTCTTAATGACAAGCCCATACAGGAATGGTCTTTGACAAAAGATAATTATGAATAGAGTTACTAGATAAAACGCAGGACACCCAATTAAATTTGAGACTAACAACAAATACTTTTTTAGTATAAATATGTCGCATGCAATATTTGCGTGTCCTATACTTACATTAAATTGCATCAGATGCACTTATACCAAAAAAAAATTTGTTTACTTGAAATTTACATTTAACTGGGTATCTTATATTTTTACGTGCTAAATCTGGCAATTTTAACCATAAACAAGTAAATAAACAAGCACGATTTTTAGAAAAGAATAGGTGAATTTTTAAATTAATAAACAATGTTATCAGTGGGAGAAAAAAAAGTCAGCAAACCCTGGTTAACCACAGGGCTCCTGTTTCTGAAAATGACGATGGGGCAGGGAAGTAGGAAATAATAAAGATGGTTTTAATTCCTATGAAACAAAGAAACATAGAAAAAAAAATGTCGAATTTTAAAACAAACTGGATTCATGCATTTTGTTTCAAGGATAAGGAACCAAAACACCTGACAGACCCTGGGCGCGTAGATAGATGACTCTTCTCTAACCACCATCCGTGCCTCCGCAGGAAATGCCTCTGCACTGTCCTCCCCACCTGAGGCAAACTTTTTCATTCGTTTTGTGCTACATAATTTTTACTTCTGTGTAAAGTTTCCAAATAAGCGCTCACTGGCTTGAAATTTAATGTCTATGGAACTTGTTTCCCCTGTGTTTTCTTTTTCCAAAGTCTCCCCAGAATGTTTTTAACTACCTGGCCTTTCTGCAGATCACCATGCTGCTCAACAAAAAACTTTCTGGGTCTGGACTTGCACCATATTTTTGGAGGAAGGAGGGTGAGAGCGCTTCCTCAGTACCATCTGCAGAAGCAGCCACCTCATTGTCTTCGCAGGAGGGAGGGGGCAGCAATCATTGTCGCCTGTTCAGGTTTGACCAGACACAAGTGAAGTATTCATGAACTCAAAGATTCGGGGTAGGTAGTGAACATTTTGGAATACAATAAAGCTGAGTTAACTAAAAATCGCATTTATCCAGGTATGACTATAGTTTCATTTTATTCTCTAAATAATTTTAATCTGTCATGAAAACAAGTTTTGGGCTATAGGATAAATGAATGGAAAGTGAGAAAATGAAAACGTGTTGACTGTCCTTCAAAGAGATTGGGAAAATCTCTGGAAAGAGGAAGGGCTCAGGAGAGCTTGGAAAAGTACTCACAGGCTCTCTCATTATCTTTCACTATGAATGTAGACACCAAAAAATAGAGAATAATGTAACAAACAACACAGCACCCACCACTAATTAGCTTAAATGTTTCTACATTGACCAGAGAAAGGGTTGGCAAACTATTTCTTAAAGGGCCACAAAGTAAATATTTTAGATTTTGTAGCCGAAGGAAAATACAGGCTATGATATAAGTTCTTATATAACCATTAAAACTAATCATTTAGAAATATAAAAACCATTCTAAGTTCAAGAGTGGTAAAAAATAGGAAGCTGACTGAGCCTAGCCTATGGGTCTCAGTTTGCTGACTCCTATACTACTTATTTTTTTCCTGAAAGAAACTCAAATTTATAGATACTATCACAGCCCTCCTTACACCCCTCCCTGATCCCACTTCTATCCCTCCCTCCCCAAGGTAACCGTTATCCTAAAGTTAGTATGTGGCAGGCCTGCACTTTTCAAATATGCCCGTGTCTCTGAGCAACACAAGCATAATTTGATGTGCTTTTAAATTCTAACTAAATGTAATTATTTGTGCACAGTAATCTTTGACTGGCTTTTCTGGTCAACCTTACACCTGAGACTGATTCATCTTGATACATATGGCTCAAGTTCACTAATTTTACCTGCTCTATGATATCTCTTTCTATGATTATTCTAAGTGTCACGTATCCTTCTTTCGTTAATGGACATTTAGGGTGTTTCCATTTTTTCCCCGTTTTTATAATAATGCTGCAATTAGTATTCTTGGCCACGACTCTCTGCTGCACACTTGAGAGTGACCTTGGGTCTATAACCAGGAGTAAAATGTGGGGGTGGTAGGATGTGGACATCTTCAGTTGACTAAATATTTCCAAACTCTTCTCCAGAATGGTTATATAAAAATTTCCTTTTCCAGTACTCTGGTATACTTAGTAACCTGAAAAATTCTCCCAATATTCAATACATAGGATATTGGGTAAAATAAATGAAGCAACTTTTACATGTATAAATAAATATCAAGGAAACAAGGAAATCCTGAGGGCCCAGAAAATGCAAAAAACAAAAACAAAAAAATTGTAGAGGAAATTTAAATACCACATCTATATTTAAATACTACATAAGAGCTGCATCTATGGAGGGAGAGTTTCTAGAAACGAGTTTTTGTGCCTTAGGAATGTAAAAGGCTATATAATGCGTTCATGGGTCTTCCTTCCAATTATTGAGTCAAATGTTGAAGCTAAAACACCCGATGTTGATTTAAAAAAAAAAAAAAAGAGAGGGAAGGAGGGAGGAAGGAAAAGGGAGTGGGGGAGGGAGGAGGTGGAAGTGAGAGAGAGAGAGAGAGAGAGAGAGAGAGAGAGCACGCACTACAATGATTTTGGCAAAGTTCAAAGTCAGGTGCGATACTGCAGGCCCAACTCACCATAATCCTGACACTTGGACATTGGCCCCTCCTCTGATTTTGAATTTGAGTCTATTTCTTTCTCTTCAGCAATCACTTTTGCCTCCTTGCTTACCTGCTTCTGGTTACTAACTTGGCTCCACTGCTAACTCAGGTTTGCTGGCTTGCACTTTTAACGAGGTTTTGGCACCTCTTCTGGTGGCTCTTGGAGGCCCGCCCCGCTTCCCAATGCAAGGCATCAGTTCTCAAACTCAACACATCCCTGTCTGAGTTTCTTCCAAATGCTATTTTGTGGGGACAGGGTGGGAGTTGTATTGGTTAAGCATTTACGGTATGTTGGTGATGGAATCAGAAAATGTGGGATTCTGTTAAATAGGGTAAATCAGCCGTTGTGTGCCTGCCTGGTTCTGCCCTCAGTGCCCTCAATACTTCCATCATGAATGGGAATTGATAGTTACACAAGCAACAAGGTTAGGTCTACAAAAACTTAGATTAAAGTTATCAAACAGATAATATATTCAAAATAAAGATGGGAAAGAAATGAATAACATAATGAAATAGTAAAACAAAAACACTATATATATATATATATATATGTTTTATATATATCATATAGATGAAGAATTTTCTAGAAATAAAAAAAGCATTTCTAGAAAGGAATTATGACAACTGCAATTAAAAGCCTGATGGATGAGTCAAGCAGCAGGACAGACTCGGGGACTGCCCCCACCAGCGGTGCAGAAGTCCTGTCTCTCCGCGCCTTTGCCAGCATTTGAGGGTGGTGCAAACTATACACACGTAGGCAAATTGCAGGCTGCACTGTTTCCTTACGGAATTAAGCCCATCTTAGCCAAGATCCTGCCCTCTTCTGGTTTCCTGGGTCAGCCCTTTACACTCACAGGGACTTAAGCCTCAGTAAATCCCTCTGCTTGTTTTTGTTTGTTGGTTTGTTTGGTGCTTGGTCCTTGGGCTCTCCCACAGCAAGGCTGCGCTTGTTCTTCCTGGTTCCCACACCCTGAAGCCTCTCACCCAGCGACTTCCACATTCTGTTTTCCCTTCTGGTTTTAGCCACACTCATACCCAGATCCTGCTTTGCTCACACTGCACCTTTCAGCCCCTCCCTTCCCTCTGCAGGCCAACGTCTGACCCGACTCTCACCATTCCTTTTCCTGTCTCTGACCATACTAATAAACACAGCTCCTTTATTAATATGTGGTAAGTAACCTTAGAGTCCAGCCAGGAGTTTGTGGCTGTATTTACAGCTGGGAAGGCACCAGAGACATATTTTTCCAAACCTGAAACGAGACACATAGCCTGAAAACCACCAGAAGGTAGTACAGTACGCGGTTAGAGCATGGACTCCTGAAGCTGAGTCTTGCCACTTAGCTGTGTGACCTTGGGCAAATCACTTAACCTCTCTGTGCCTCATTTCTCTCATATGTAAAACAAAAATAATCGTACCCACTAGATTTGTTGTTATGAGAATTAAAAGAGTTAGTATATGGACAGTGCTTAGAACAGTGTCTGCCACATAATGGGCACTGTATATGTTACCTGTCATCATTATTACTACTTAGCGGAGACTGTCCTGGGAACTAGCAGGTGGCAATCACCTCCACTGCAACAAGAACAACATCAGAAAGTGCCACTTCATTTATGCAACTGGTATTTTCTTCTACTTTTTATTTTCTTCTCAAGATTCGTTCAGTAATTACATGGTTCTCACTCTTCTGATACAGCCCAGAAAATTTCCCAGCCCCCTCTGTCAAGCCCCGTGTTTGACTCTGGCCACTAAAACAGTTACAGCCACCTTGTTTCCGTCTTATGCCCTCTAGCTCTCCTTTTTACAAACCATTCTGCTTGGAGCAGCTAATAAATCCCACGCTTTTAGTATCGGAGAAGTCGCTCTTAGCTGTCTGATAGTGTTAAGCTGACACCGACAGGGCCCAGGGTAAGGAAAGAGGTGGGAATGCCTCCCTTCATACAACGCGGAGGTCACCTTGAGGCTGAACTTCCTTTGCATCCTACAATAGCCAAAATACCTAGGCCCGGAGCCTTTCTTCAACTCTGCTCATCTGTTTGGTCAAAATTTTCAAAAAGCTATTTTCTCATTTCTCGCCTGGTGACTTCCAAGTGGAATATTTACTTGGGATAGTAATCAGTTCTGCATCAGGCTCTCTATCTATTTAAAGAGAAAGACACTGATTCAGTCAGTGGTAATGATGTAGTCTTCTTAGATAATATTAGATAATGTTGCCTGTTTGTGGCTAATAAAGGCTTGGTCTGAGGTATATCCCAGAATATACTTGCAAGGGAGAGAGTTGGGCTGTTCAGTAGATTGGAATCTCCTACCAAACACCTCTAAAATATTTTTTAAAGAATTCAAGGAAATACAAGTGTGACACCTATAAACTAACTCCTGTCCTGAAGTCTCAGACACAAACAGCTCAAAAGTATATTCATTAACTAGTTAAAAAATTATAGTCAGTCTTACATTTAGGATAGCCTATCTCTTGACTGATCCTCAAAGTCATAAGCTTTGATTATATGGCTTTTTGCAAGTGAGCACTCTTGTATTTTCTGACTTTGGGAATTCAGGCCCGGCCCAATAAGTGTGTTGGATTATCTAGATAATCCCTGTGCTCTATTGAAATGCAGTCAGTTTTGACTTCCCCTGACATTCTTACACTACCTGTTTTCAGAAGCTCCTCAGTGTTTCGTGATCAACCTCATATTTATCCTAGTTTTCTAGTGTTTGTTAATAATTATTGCATCCTAAATTATGCTGAACCCTTACAAGGTTTTGGGAAGTCAAAAATGAAGAAAAAAGGATTTTTCCTGGAGGTGCTCACAGCCTGGTGAATGATATGGACATAGAAACAGTGATGATTCAAAGTGACAGCAGAGTTTACGTAAGTTTAGGTCCACAGGGGTGTGACAGGGGGTTAAGGCCGAGCTGCAGGAAAAGGGCAGTGAGGGGGGACATCAGGGAGGAGGAGACATTCCACCTGAGCCTTCAAGGTTATATAGGAGTTTACTAAATAGAGAAAAGAGAACTTGTCACGAACTCAGGGCAAGAGCCCTAGAGGCCTGGAGCCTGTGTTGTTGGGAGAGCACATGGGAGAAGCTGCTGTTGGAAAGGAGACTGACGTGAGAGCCCAAGGGAGCAGCTGAAGGTCTTTAAGTGGGAGAGTTGTATGCTCAGACATAGGCAGCAGTTCAGTACAGTCATTGCTCAGCAGCTCAAGAAAATACTCAGGCAAGATCACTATTGCTCTCAGGGAAGCGTGTGAGGGGCGTGTTCGTGGGGCTGGTGGGAGTTATAAGCGGTGGAATGGGGATGGCTAGGCCCCACTTCCTTTTCCCTGAGGGAAAAGGGGTCTAATCCATGCATCTTGGCAGGAAGCATGGTTGGTCCCCTGGAGCCCAATCCGGAAGAGCTGACCAGCAGGGATTCAGACACCTCACCTTCCTCCACCTCGGTTTCTCCACCCACAGCCCCAGTCCTGCTTGAGCTGCATCATCTCGAGGCTCCCGTCAGCTCTAAGACTTTGTGTGTAGAACAACTCATTGCTCCTCAAACTCATTTTGAACGCCAACCTCCATTTTAACTGACCATCTTTCCAGTTGGAATAGGTGGGCTTTCACCTTCCATTCTCTACCTCAGAGGCCTACACAGAGCAGCTGGAGAGCACCCAGGGGCAGAGGAATTCATGAGGTGGGAAATGGCGGGGTGCGGACTGCTCATCTCTAGGAAGTTGCCACATCTGTTAGGCCGTCAGTGCCCAACGCCCCCACCCTATTTAAATAACTATCACTTAAGCATTTCCCTTTTCCTCGAAGTGCTGCCCTGCACTCTTCCAAGGAGGTAGTATCCATTGACAGAAACCATGGGCAGCCAGTTTATTTATCCAGGGACAAATCAACAAAACTGTAAGGGGCAACGGAAGGTGACTACGCTTGTTGTAGCAGCAGTCAAGGGTATAAAGCAATTGCTGCTCTTAGCTCAAAATACTGAGATTTAGTATTTTGTCTTTTCCAAGACCTCTGATTTGCTATAATCACAGTACTTTTTTAAACAAAGCTTCATCAGTAACACGCAATGCAAAGACAATATCCCCCGAAGGAACAAGATCAAAGAAAAACCGATGGAAGTCCTTTCTTGAAAAGTTAGAGTACATGCCTGGGAATCCTCAGATAATTTCCCGTTTTTGTGTGTTTTTTTTAAACTTCTGTTTTCCTATTTTATACTTTCCAGTAGTACATTTCTATACCTCAGTTTTTCCAGGAGTTTTGAGAACCAGCGGGCTTCTCAGCCCACATTATTAAAAGCAAGTTCATTATTTCTCTGTTTCAGCTGAATGAAACGTTCTTTTGAATGAACTGCCAAAGTTTATGGTTTTCTTAATATGCCCATCAGAGCTAGTAAATTACAGGCATCACATATCTTAGAAGACAAAGATCACGGGAGGCTGCATTAAGCGGGGCCAGGTGCAGTGCGATTTGCCAGCTTCAGGGAAAGCCAAGTTCACCCTCCCACCCCATCCCACACACAAAAAGACATTTCTAATTTTCTCTGCTTCTTTCAGAAAAAAAGGATAACATTTTTCTGAGTGTTACCCTCCCCGGCAGGGTTCTGTAGCCTCGGGCAGCAGCCAAGCCTTCTGTCATCCTCCTCCCTGGGGTGGAAAAGCCTGGAGGCAGCTTACCCTGAGCCCGGCCCGCGGGAAGGAGCAGGATGGCCAGGGCTGAGACGAGGGCGACTCCGGGAGCCTGCATGTCAGCTGGCCTGGGCGCTCCCTCCGGCAGGCTGTGCTGGCTTCAGCCTCCCTGAAACGAACGTTTCCTGTTTCCTGCGTGTTTGGGTCGGTGCGAACTTGAAGGAGAAGTGTTTGCCTGTTTTTTAGGAAGTGATGTAATTCTGCAGGAGCCTGTCAGACCAGCGAGGATTGCAAAAGAGAAGTTGCTCTCCGAGCCCTGATTCGGTTAGCTGGCCCTTGAGCCCTCGTCGTCCCGGCCCTGCTGCCGGCCTCTGTCTTTTGTGACTGTCCCTGTGGAAACAGTGTCCATCGCTCAGACGTCGTTTGGAACCTGGGACGGGGGTCCGGGACCATGTGCACTCTTGATTTGTCATTTTTTTACCCACCCCCCAGGGACTCTGCGGCTGTCTGGACCCTAGAGCAGCACTAGGCAGCAGCAGGATGCTCTGAGATGTTAAACTTCACTGTTCCGCTCAGTAGCTCCTAGCCCCGTGGGCTACTGAGCACTTGAAAGGAAGTGTGAACTGAGTTTTTCTTTTCATTTCTATTAATTTAATTTAAAAAACTCCATGTGGCTGGTCCTGCCATGTTGGACAGTGCAGGACCACCTGTATGTCCATGCCTCCTATCTCCAGCCAGGTCCATCCTTCTTCCCGGCCCTGACTGCTCCCTCCCTTCAGGCTCATAGGGAGGACCAGGACAAGGACAATGCTACACCCATGCCTGAGTGAGGAAAAAATTCTCTTGTTATGTTTTTTTGTTTATTTCTCTATTTCTTTTGGGGGTTTAATTTGTTTGTTTTTTTTTCTTTGTAAAGACTTTATTTTTTAAAGCAGTTTTAGAGTCACAGCAAAATTAAGAAAGTACAGAGATTTTACATATACCCTCAGCTCCCCACCCCATGCACAGCCTCCCCCATTATCAACATCCTCCATACAATGGTCCATTTGTTACAAGTGATGAACCTACAATGACACATCATCATCCCCCAAAGTTCACAGCACACATCAGGGTTCTGACTGTCGTATATTCTATGGGTTTGGACAGATTTATAATAATGACATGTATTCTCATTATAGTGTCACTTCCCTAAAAATCCCCAGTGCCCCACCCATTCATCCCTCCTTCGTGCCCTCCCTGACCCCTGGCAGCCACTGATTTTTTCACTGTCTCCCTGGTTTTGACTTTTCCAGAACGTCATGTAGCTGGAATCACACAGTGTACAGCTTTTCAGAGAAGCTTTTTTCACTTAGCAATATGCATTTAAGGTTTCTCCATGTCTTTTCACGGCTTGCTCGCTCATGTCTTTTCAGTGCTTAATAATATTCCATTGTCCGGAGGTACCACAGTTACTTACCCATTTACCTACTGAAGGACATCGTGGTTGCTTCAGAGTTGTGGCAATATGAATAAACCTGCTGTAAACATCCCAGTGCAGGTCGTTGTGTGGGTGTAAGGTTTCAACTCCTTTGGGGAAATACCAAGAGAAAAACAATCTTTTCAAGGGCCTATGTCCTTGGCGAAAAGGGCGGGGGGCGATTCTGCATTCTACCTTTCTTCCTCCCTGAGCGACAATAAATTTCTCCGAGGTCATTAATTATCAACAAACAAAATAGGACTGAGTTGGATTAGAAGGGGGTGGAAATCCTACCCATTTGAAACAATGTGAGAAGGAGGTGTCTGTCTGGACCGGAATGCAGGGAGGTGAGAGTGGTAGGTTTTGTGTTCTAACTACAGTCCTTCCTGGACTGTAGGGTTAGGGCCTAAGCACAGTAGAACGCAATTTCATAAAACTGTTTGTCATGGGGCTAAGAGAGACAGGCAGGCAGAGAGAGGCGTGAGGCACCCCACTCATCCCTAACCCTTTTCCTGTAAGTTGCCATGCGTCATCACCTTCCGTCCAGGAGGCTTCACCTTCAGTGATCTGGTTGGTGTGAACACTTGAGGCGACTGAGATTCCTCTGCCCCTGACATAGCCACTAATTTTCTGATCCGTGCATTGCTGCTTTTCAATGTCACGAGTCACTGTTTATCTCAGTCCTTATGCACAAGAGATAGGTTGATGATTCACATAATAATCAGTTTGTTAATGAATTTACAGTATGGATGTTAATGTTCTAAACCGACACTTAAGTCAACTCCTGATGAAATATGCCTTTGCAGTCTAGGCGACGATACAGAGCCAACGGCGGAAGGACAGACGAGTTCACAGCTCGATGATTGATTGGAAAACAGCAGGGAAGGAACCATTAATCACACTCTCGCTGAGCAAGTGAAGAGACCACTGGTTCAGAGACCCTCTAGCGCTGCCTCGCTGGCAGTTATTCCTGTAGCAACTCGCATTTCTCCAGCTGCGACACATGTGCAGGAAAGCAGGCCCCGGGCTTGGGAGCTGCCTCCGTTCTGCCGTTTACGCTCTGTTAAAACCGTAGCTGGATCCAGGCTTGGGGCGCACGTTTGACAAGGGCGAGGTGTTAGCCTTGGTTTCTCCGATTTTAAAACTGCAGCTCACAGGAGACTTTGCAGAGCCGGGTGTCTGTGGCTGGGCCGCAGGTGGTCTCATTCGGCAGCCGCCATCGGAGGCCCGCTGCGTGGCCAGACAGTTTCTCGCACCTTCTACCAGTGTGCACGCACGGCTTCCGAGCCACACGACCCTAACCAGGTTAGGATGATGTGCAGAACATATCGAGGCGATGGAGACGTCCTGCACGCCCGCGTGATTTTCTTTTGCACCCCGTGCTCTTAAAGACCCTTAGCATGATTAAGCTGATCTCAGGGGGAAGAAAATTACCATCATCAATCAGAAAATTGTAGCACCTCAGTGATCTCTCTGCTGCAGTTAAAATCACAGAGAGACTGGTAGATAATGGGCTATTTACCTCTCTGTTTGTTCTTATTTTGCCAACCATTAATTTTGGCAAGTGGCCGCCAGGCCTCAGATTAAATCCTGACAAACTCGTGGCAGGAAGGTGGGGCCCCAACACAACCCTGAGGCACAGGGAGCCTTTGGAGGGAATGGCAGGCACACGGGCAGGGGTAGCATCACCTCAGTGCCTGCCAGAGGCTTTTCTAATTGCCTCTCTGTATTACAGAAGTGATTCTCATCCAGTTCTTCCTCCCTTCCTTCCTGCCTCCTCCTTTCCATCAATCCTAAAAGAGAAGGATCTCCAGGGAACAAACTCAGAAGTGGTAAGACTTCATTGTCAGTGCAGGCGCCTCTTACATTCTCCCTTACCCCCAACCTTGTCACTCCCCACATACACAGACACACACATTCACGCACACACACTCGGACACTCACACATACACATAGCTCCCTCTCACACACACTTGCTCACGTGCACATGCTGACACACACTCGTGCACACTGTGGAAATACATGAAGACCAGCCAGGTGAGAACAAGCAAACGCTGTGTATTCCAAGCTTCCTGCAGCAAGGGAGTCAGCCACCAGCACCAGCATTCTGGCAGAGACTGGAAAATAGGCAGAGGAGCAGAATCCCTTTATCGTGGAAAAAGGAACGGCTTCAGAATGTACCCCGATGCAATACTGTGGGCATGGGGACACTAGAAGCGAGTTCTAGTTATTGATTCTAGCGACTGGTTAGAGATACGTATTTGCTTCTCCTAAACTGAAAGCGGGAAAAAAAAATTACGGCTGACTGTTGCAGCTATTGTGGTTTGGTTTCTTAAACCAGTTTCCAGAGGCAGGGTCTGACTTCCTACACGTTTGATGTACACCAGGCTGGCTTCCTGGGTTGTTTGCTGCAGATTGTGGGTCAGAGTTATGTTTTATATGGTCTGGCCACTGTTAGGTTGTATTCAGTCTCTCCACACATACCCACATGCACAGTCACATACTCATACACACATGCTCACACACACAAAAGCTCATGGCCACACCGACACACCTGCATACACTGTCTGGGGCTTCTCGATCTGTCTAAATGCTACAGGGTGGTAGTTGATGGCTCAGCCGTGTTTGCTTAACAAGGTGGCCGGGACCCAGACACACTATCAGGTGGGGCCTGTACATCACTCTGAAGCCAGTTAGGTGGGTTCAGGGAGCAGATGAAGGCCTCAAATTCTGAAGGAGTGCCCAGAGAGATTGGTGGGCGAGGCAGGGGCTGGGCTGGGGCAGAAGGATTGAATTGGATGCCAGAGTAAGCAAAAAGCCACAGTCAGGAGAGGCACTAGTAGCAATTCTATTGTGCCTTAGCTTGGTCTGCCATATGAAATTCCATAGCCTCGGTGGCTTAAATGACAGACATGTATTTTCTCATAGATCTGGAGGCTGGAAGCCAGGGTCCCAACACAATTGGGTTCTGGGAAGAGCCCTTTTCCTGGCTGGTCACCCTCTCACTGTGTACTCACATGGCAGAGAGAGAGCAAGCTCTCGGGCGTCTCTTCTCATCATGAGGGCCAACTACCTCCCAAAGGCCTCATCTCCAAATACCATCATATTGGCAGTGACAACTTCAGCATCTGAATTTGAGGGCAGAGGGAGAGCACAGTTCAGGCCATCGCACACCGCCTTTGAAGCCGGGAGCCTGCACACCCAGGTTCACCATAACCGGCCGCTCTGCATTTGCCAGAACCCCCAGCGGTCTCTTTCCTTGCATTCCGGCTGCCGATCTGGTCATATACTCTTCAACCTGTGACTCAGAGCAGCTGCTGCAGGGTTTGCAGAATGCTAGTGGCTTCCACCACAGGCCTTGGCCTGGACTGCCCCTGTGACAGTCTCCAGGGTCTAGGCAAATAGACCCAAAAATGAAACTGTGAAGGGCTGTGGTTAGGAGCTGAAGTGGTGACTGGCCTGTGGGACGAGATGCCGAGCCTGGGCCTGCAGGGCCCTGCAAGTTGCCCCTGGGGAGCAGGGAGAAACCTCAGGTCCATTGTACCCCTCTAATTGGCCCGCAGGCAGGGCCCTTCTGCATCTTGTTCTCCAGTCTATCCCTACCATTCAGGACAGTGCTTCATATGTTTTTGAAGCAAAAAATAAATTTAAAAATTCCTTTAACTGTGATATATTTTTAAGTGGGCTGGATGGGGGCACCTACACCGGAATTATTTGGGGAGTGTGTGAAATCCAGGATCCTGACCTCATCCTAGAACTATTTACTCAGACTCTTTAGAGTTAAGACCCAGAACTCTGCATTTTAAATAATATTTTGGGGGGATTTTTATACACACACAAAAAACTTGAGAATCACTATTTTAGAGATTCACTTTTAGCTCCTAGAAAAGTATGTCCCTATTCTCAAATAGTAAGAAATGAATAACGCAGAATATTTTCCCTTTTGCCTTGTTTGTCAGGAAGCCCAGGTTTCTTTACCACTTCTAAGAACACTCCTTTCCCTGGCAAAGTCTAACTCATCTTTCAGGATTTAGTTCAGGAAACCAGGGAGCCTTCCCAGGAATTCCTCCCTATCCCCAGGCTGGATGCCTTTCTGCCTCCCCCACCCCAAAATGCCCGTCAGAGTACACCAAGAAGATCTGGTCACGTCTACCTGAGACTGACTTGCTCATCTGTGACATCCCACACCTCGTAAAAAGAACAAAACTTCCTACCACAGCAGTTTAGTTTTTGATCAAATCCTACCGTGATAGCATTTTTTTCTTCCCTAAGTCTCTTCAAGTATTTTTGAAGTAGAACATACATCATTAAGAAATATGTAATATCTGTACCAACGTCCATTTTAGAATGATAAATGCAGATGAGTAGTCTCCATGCTTTTTTGTTTATTATTCTGTTTAATTTGACTTTCCAGATGCACAGCTAATGGTGTTCTGGCCAACTACATCCTCAATAAAGGCACAAAGTTAGTGCGGGGAAGAGCAAGTCGTAATAGAATTAGGAAAGATACTAGGAGGAACAATTCCAGTGCCAGGGTATGTGGGTAGCGCCCAAAATAAGTGAAAGTTGAGAAGATTTGTATCAGGTAAGAGAGAGTGGAGTGGAGGATGGGAGGTAGAAGGTGATTATTTTAAAATTAAAATAGCATATTTTTCTTATTACAAAAAGAGCACCTGTTTACTGTGGAAAATTAAAAATGTACATAACCCAAAGAAAATTATTCCATTTTAAATCCTTTCAGATTTTTTGCCGTACATATTAGCTGGCAGTATTACTCTCATTTTCATTCGAGTACTAGCAGTTGGTATCCCTATCCTACCAGGACACTGTAGGTATAAAATTCGTAGGTCACAGACTCAGGTATGGATAAATAGTAACTTACTCTATTTTCCTATCATAGCATCAATTTTGAATTTCAGTTCTGGTTGTGGTAAACCGAATACAGTTACTTACAAATACAACGAGTCAGTTTAGTGATTTCCCAGTTATTCAGGATTAACTTCAGTTATTTCAGGGTCCCTCTGCCCGGTTTTCTCTGCGATCGCCTTGGGAATGCCAGAGTTGGTAGGAAGGCTCTCTGAAAAGCAACTGGTCCTGCAGCTGATAGATCAAGAGCTAAGAAGTAACTCTTTATATTTATCTGTGCATTTTAGCTGAGACATCCTTTTTTTAGGTCAAATAGTCTAATTTGCTGGTTTGGGGGGAGGCCTTAGATGGATATGTAAACAGAGAGAGCCATGGCCCCCAAATGCATCTATTAATAGAATTCTATCTAGTATCCTGCCACTATGTTTACAATAATTTCGATAACAATGCAACTAATCCTCCCTGCCCAGGGAAAGGTGGATGGGGTGAGACACTATATCCACTGGATTGAGAATCGAGAGTCCAAGGCTACAGTCTTAGTTCATTCCTCATGTGCTTTGTCTGTTACACGGTGGAGCTAACTAGCCCCCAGCACTCGTATTCTATGTGTTTATTAGATTCTTGGGGAGGCAGGCTCACATACAGGTTTTCAGAGGAGAGATAGACCTCAGCTTCTAAAGACAGAACCTGCTACAGACATCCCAGCCAGGCCCTTAGGCCTTTCCTTCATCACCAAGACCCAGAAATCGAGGCATGTATTTACAGCACCATGGCAGCCCTGGGCTGGGTGAGAATGGAGGGCGAGGGACTTGCAGAACTGCCAGTCGGCTGAGTGTTACTACGTTGAGACAGAGTCACCATATACGCGGTGGATGGGAGGGACGTGACAGTTGTAGAACCGGGGCCGGAGAAAGGAAATAAGCAGGCCCTTGAATAGAAAGATGAAGTTGTTCCTTCACTGTCTATGAAGCAGCAGGTGCAAAGCTTAGCTGAAGCCAGGAACAAAAGTCTTCAAGTCCACAGCAAGGATCGTTGCAGCTATGGCCACAAGGGGCACGGGGCCCATGTGTCAGTCACCATGCTTCAGTAGGCACGGTCAGCAACAATTCCACTGCGTGGGAAGGGGTCACGTGTACATTTCACTGCTCGGTTCTCTCTTCATGAAAAATGGCAGTTCTTTATAGTGGATTGGATCATTGTTCACAGCTCTTTTGGCTTTCTCTGAATTCCATGAATTATATCCAGACCCTAGGACTTGGCAGTTTTTTTATTCTTGTAGGCAAAGTTTATTTCCCTGCTTATTGATGTGGGGCCAGGTCACATATGACTTGCTCTGATCAAAGAAATACGAGTGGAAGAGACAGTGTGGGCAAAGTTCTTCCAGAGCCATCACATAATGTGGCTCGCCTTCTTGTGTCCCTCGGATCTTACATTTCCGTGATCTGAGACTGTGAGATTCACAATGTGAACCAGACCTCAACAAGATCAGAAACCTGGATTCTGGCCTAGCCCTGCCTAGATTAGCCCAACTTCTGCTGACTTACAGCCCCATAAGCATGAAAAGAAATGTTTTTAACTATAAGCTATGGAGAGATTTAGGAATGTTTGTTACATGGCATCAGCGCAGCAATAGCTGACTAATTTATCTCTTAATAAGAGTCTTCATTCGTAAGTTGTAAACCCGAGTGGAGAAAGTCAGGGAAGAAAATAAGAGCTGGTTTTGGCAAAGCCTGAAAGCATTGAGAAATGTGGCTGCCACACCTTATTGTAGTCAGCAAAGACAGGGCCTATAAAGATAAGACTGTCCCCACTCAACTGCCACTGCCATCTCCGGGAGGCTGAGTCACGCTGTGTCATCGCCCCTGGCGGTTCTGGATTTCTGCATCCCAGGACGGTCGTGCCGGACCCATGTTCACGTCAGTGTTTCTCAGGAAGCATCAGGTAGCACCTGCCGCATTTTAGTTGTTCTCATGTTATTATTCGGTTTTATCCTTTATACAATCCCTCATTGACCATGGAGCCACGTCCGAGTTAACTACACGACTTCCTCCTCCTCAAAGCTCGGCCCCACGAAAGCGCCTAAACCCAATTAATTCATGTGAATGAACAAAGGAATGAAGAGGAATCTAAAACTGGCCCTTATTCAAATGGGACATTTTTAAATCTCTTCTTTGCACTTGAGCACCTCTTTTTGCAAATGGCCATAAGTGACCAAATCGGAAACGAAATAATTCTCACCATTTCCCTGCCAGGAACTTAATCCGTAAAACTTCGCAATGCAGAAGGTTCACTGGAATGAGCCCTCGTGCACACCCTGCCTAAATTCTCCTCTGGTACAGAGTCGTTTTTTCCCATTGCAGAAACTTGTCTGTTCTTTCTCCTCAGAGTCCCTTACAAAACACATTGCCTCTTAAAAAAAGAAAAATTAAACGCAGTAGAATGGAGGTCTTAACGTTTGGGTTTGGGGGGGTGAATGCCTGAAGGGGTTTGCTTGGCGGTGTGGGGAGGCCTGTTCAGGTTGTCTGCAATTCCAGCACACGGGGCACCCCGGGGGCCTTTGGTGGGCTGGGGAGTCTGTCTTTGAGACCTGCACAGCACTAATAAAACCTGCTCTTTGACCATATGTAGGGACTGAGAACTATTCTGGCTGGGGACAGAATAAGAGGAAAATCATTTATTTCACAAATAAACGTTAGCATGTTGTAAAAGCAGTGAGAAAAACATACGCTTGCATGTGGTTAGAAAACTGGAAGGTTAGGATGCACCAGAAGTGAACAGTATAATCCTGGAGAAGTACATTGCAAGCTGGGGTGGGGAGCAGGGCACTGAGGAGGAGGAGAAAGTAAAGGAGATAGATTTTCCTTAATACACTTTGACATTACCTGGGAAAAGTGTCATAACCATGTATCACCTTCTCGGTGTAAAAAAACAAACCAAAAAAGATCGGTGAGAAGAAAAGGAAATCTAAAATTATGGAATGGCTTTTGGTCCTACAGGTAGGTTGGTGAAGCCCGCGGGAGAGAGAGGAGATGATTTAATGAAAAAAAACTTAAATTTTTAAGAAAAATTGCATGTTAAAAGCAGGATTGCCTAGTAAACAAAGGTGAAAAGGATGAGTTAGAAAACTGAAGGAATTTTTGGGTTCAGTCTCCAGGAAATGAAGTTTTTTTGTTCCAGGAGGTTCTGTGGACAGAATCCGGAGACGCTACTAGGTCTGCACATGGACAACTGCAAGAACATCTTTGTACAGGTTGGTGGAGAGTGAGGGAAAGGCCCCCCGACGTGGAATTTTAAAAGCCTTGTTTGTTCCATGACCAGAACAGACCACGCCGCTAGAGGGAACAGTCGGAGGGCGACCAGAATATAACTCTAGAAGCTAATGCTGAACCAGGGACACGTTCCTCCCCGGGGGACCTCGGGCCACGTCTGGAGACATTTTTTTGTTGTCACAACTTCGTCCTGCTGACATCTGGTGGGTCAACATCCTGCAGCACACAGGCCAGCTCCCCCACGCCTCCCCCTCCCCAACAAAGAAGTATTCAGCCCAAAATGTCAGTAGTGCTGAGGCTGAGAAACCCTGTGTTAACTAAAGTGAATCGTGAAATTTGTTGAGATGTTAACACCTCACGCTGTGCATGCTCTATAGTTTACAAGGTGTTTACGCATCCATCTGTCCCTCATCCCAGACCCTGAGGTAGGCAGAGCGGGCATCCTTATTTCCCTGTGGCAACCGAGGAAGTGGACGTCCAGGGACTGACCCAAGGGCACACAGCGGGGAGTCCAGGCCTTTGGCCTAAGCCCCATGCCCTGCTGACTCTCTCACGCCACACACTGAACTCATCTTTGAACGAAATGGCTGAGTGAATACGTGCTGTACTCCAGAGAGTGACTTGGGGGAAAGAGACTGCTGTTGAAGCAAAAGGCAGAAAAGTCCCAGTTCCAGGGTGTAGTGATGGGAAGAAACCAATGGGAAATTATTCACGTTTTGGCGAAGGAGCTACAGAGTCTTCTTTTGGGTAGCAGCTCCCGGTCACATTTCGTCTATACCTGCAGGAAGAGCTTTTTATAGACAGGCTCGGCTTGCTCAGAAAAGGGCCATTTCATGTGGTCAGAAAGTGGGGTATATAAAGTGGGTGATGAGGCTGGAAAAGAGGCTTGAAATCCTTTACAAGGTCCTGGAGATTGAGGAGGGAATGGAACCGGATTCTACCGGCGGCGAGAAACCCTGTAGCGATATGCACGACTTAACCAGTATTTTAGGAAGCTTACTACTCCATGAAGAACACGTCTTGTAAATAAATTTATCCCTCCTGTCCACATTACAAAACGGGCTGCTTTTAAAAGCATTGCGTTTGATGTCGGCAGGTTTTCACCGAGGACTGAGGGCTTCGCTACAGTTTGGATGAAACGGTTCACTGAGAAATGGGAGGCGGATGAAAATAGCACCATGTACAGCTGTCCTTTCGGGTGTCTATTTAAACACAGAGTAAGTGAAGTCATGGCACAAATGCTCATATGAGTAGCTATCATCTGACACCAACCCAAATAGGTTTATTACTCCAATTCTAAATTCAAATGAGTCAAAAGAGGCCACAGTGTGTCACTGACACATGCTAACTCTGGAATGGAGACGGTCACCTCCACAGGCATGAGAAGGGACAGCACTTAGATACTTTTGGCACCATGCTGGCTTCTACGCGAAAATCGCTCTTTTCCGCAAATAACTTTTGACTCCCCCAAAACTTAGTTATTCCTCAGGATCCTTGGGGGTAGGTTCCATGGCTACTCACGTACCCTATACAAAACAGCGTAGAGCAAAGCGTACCGTGGGCCCTCTGCATCCACGAACTCCAAACCACAAATTAAAAATACAGGTATTTATTGAGAAAAAAAATCCATGAGTAAATGGCCACACTCAGTTCAAACCCACACTTTTCAAGGGTCGACGGTATACTATTTTGCGTAAGAAGGCCTGCTTTACCGTAACATCCTTGAAATTTCCCTCATCTCTCTTCACACTAAGTTCTTTACGGGTTTCTGGTACTTGTTCCTCTAATTAAATATTTAGCTCCATGTTCTTTGCTATGCCAGGAAACAAGAGTTCTTCGGGAACAGAAAGAAAAAGACCCAGCCTCCCACCTACATCCAGTTCAAGGAGGAAACAAGGCAGCTACGAAGTCCGCCCTTGGAGTCACATTTTGTGTGTGCAGTGAGAGCCCAATTTCAGGGAATCTAAGAATGGAACCTATTTAATAATTTCTCCAGCATTCTTGGGCTCTGCAGGGTGTGGGGAAGACTAGAATACACCAACTGGTTCATCTAAATGATTTATAACAACAACAAGTGTACCACAGTAAATACGTAAGTCAATGAACAGAACTTCCGTGCTGCAGCCATGCCTAAACCACGTTCAAAAATTAATAGCTGGTGTTCGAAGCCATTAGTGAGGTAGTAAACCCTAGCAATTCTCCACCCCAGTGAGTCTGCTTGGGACTCCAGCACAGTGGCGGCTCGCAGCTGTGCAGGTCCCGAGAAAGAAGACTCTGCAGTGGGAAGCCAGGGCCGCTGAGGAGCAGGTCCCGGCCTCCTCCAGGAAAGATCCCTCTCCAGTAAAGCAGGAACAACCGATGCCCTGGGCGAACTCACCCAGTCACACCTGATGCCCTGAGTCAAGCCCTCCACCCAGGTAGAGGGAGGAGGCGGCTGTAGGCCCAGGGACAGAACCACCTATGACCTCTAATGCCCTCGGAGCCAGAAGGGAAAGGACTGCGTCTCCTTCCTGTGAATTTATGGAAAAGATCAGTGTGTGTGTGTGTGTGTGTAATCATTCCCTGAGCAATGAGAAATACCTGAAACTAGAACATCTCGAAGTCTGCAAATAAAAGTCTAAATCAGAAGAGGATCTGGCCCAGGTCCCGGCCCCTGTGTACTTCACCCAGACGACCTTCTATGGAAACCGAAGGACTCGCCCCCTCCAGGCCGGCCTGTCTGGCCTGGAGGCTGGCTGCTTAAAGGAATGATTGTTTTCTAAAGGTTCTCTCTCAGGGAGCGCAAACTTAAGGAAGCCATTTCTAGTCAGCTTCTGGCATTCTGGGTGCTTCTGAGGCTCATAAGTAGTTTCACATGCGGTGTGGGCGCAGAGGACACACAAAGGAATGACTTCACAGACCCTGTCCTGCAGGTTTGGGAGCGTGGTACGTATTTGCAGGAGGGCGCCTGATGTCTAAGAAGAAGGCAGCACATTGCTACCCTTCCACTGGACGCTTGGTGAAGACATTTCTTCTGAATTACACCTTGGCCCTCCTACCGAACTGATCGTGCCCCAGACTCACTGCCTCCGTGAGGCGATCTTCTGGAACCAACGCGTGTGGGAGGCTTCTGTTCTCCACCTCAGCTTGGCCTCCTACTGGGAATGCAATCCACATTTCAGTCCAAGCCTTCAGCAACGTAACAAACAGGTCGTCCATGGCTTGTCCCATCTCCACCTGGCAGCGCTCAGGGGGTCTGTGCAGACTGAAGCCCGGAAAGGTGGGCAGGGCAGTGGCGAAGTGGCCAACCCAGCAGCTCCTTCCCTTAGTCCTTGGCTCAGGCAGCACTGGGCATGTGTCTTAAACAAGCTACGTTAAGAGGTAAACGAGCAGTGTTGGTCAGAAGGCCTCTGCTGCAGCAGAGAAGCAAAATTGTGTCACCTCGTATCTGGAAAGGGGACGTGGACTCTTAGGAAGATTCTTTAGGAACTGACAAGAAGCTAAACGCGATGAGGCACAGAGAGCAGAAGGTTCTCACCTCCTGCGTGCTACCTGTAGTGACCTTTGCTCCTCCTGCGATAGACGCGGGGCTTCCTTCTCCACTCCTGTCCTCCTCCTTCTTGTAGATCCATCTGAGAAAACGTCACCCTATCTTTCTACATCCTAACTAAACACCTTTTTTTTTGGCAATGCTGCACTGATCCCTGTAATCCACTCTCCTTCTCCCCAAAATTCTCAGGGTGCATTTTTTAGTTTCTTTGAGTTTCTAAGACAGTTTATGCAGGCAGGGGAAAGACAAATGGCCCTATTATGTACAGAGCCTCAACCTCAGCTGCTAAAGAGGAAGCTAGAACAAAGCATTAAACGGGTCACCTAAAAAGCGAGACGAATGGCCAACAAGCACATGCAAAGGTGCTCAATAACATTTTCATTAGAGAAATGAAAATTAAAACCACGGTGAGGTACTACCACCTACTGGAATGGCTAAAAAAATAAATAAATAAAAATAAACTGAATATACCAAGCGTTGGTTAGGGTGTGAAGTGACTGAAATTCTCCTACACTGGCGGTGAGAATATAAAAATTGTACAACCACTTTGAAAAAAAAAGAGGCCGGCAGTTTCTTATAAAGTTAAACACTCACTTATACCATGTGACCCAACAATCCCACTGCTAACTGGAATAAAAACCTATATTCACACAACAAACCTCATGTGAATATCCATGTTAGCTTTCTCCAAAATCGCCCAAAGCTGGAAACAACCCAAATGTCTTTCTACTGAGAATGGATAAAAAAAAAAAAAAAAAAAAAAAAACTGCTACCTGAATACAATGAGACATTATTCAGCAATGGAGAGTGATGAGCTACAGATCATGCTATAGCGTGGCTGAACCTCGAGCCCGCTGTGCTAAACGGAACAAACCGGACCCCACAGCCTACCGTACGCTTACATTTCTATGATATCGGAGCGGTCGACTATAACATGAGGAAATACCGAGAGGGAAGGAGCTGTCCTACAGCTTAATTAAGGTAGTGGCGTCACTTCTGCACTCGTTTAGCAAACGAAACCCACTGAACGACACACGTAGGGTAAGTTTACCAGACGTAAATCTCACATGAATTTTAAAAATACGAAGCCTGAGTTGCAGTCTTCAGGCAGGCTGTGGAAATGCTCGTGATGTCACACCTCTCGTCAGCCGTTCCTAAAGGGACGTGACACGGCTTCTCTCCTCCCCCAACACAGGAGAAAGGTCACCGCAGAGCCACTGACGACAAATGCAGCTTTCGCGGGGGTGTCTAGCGTGGAGGATATTGCTGCTTACTTGACAGAGGTGATGCTAGTAAAAAAAAAAGTCAGCTCGTGTGGCCACTTAAATCCAGCTGAAAAAGGCCTCTCAGGGCTGCCTTTTATAACAATGTCATCTAGTCAGTGGCCCTGTAGTACGTGGCAGCCGCTGATGTTGGACATGGACACTATAAGCCATTTAACACCTAGGATAACCTCCCGGGTCAAAGTGACGGGAGGCAGCCCGGCACCCGACGAGTTTAGGAAGCTCCCCAAACGCAGGTCAACCTCTGTCCCCCGTCTCCCACACATAGTGCCAGTGCCGTGGGTCACTGTCCTGGTGAGCAAGGCCTCACTCGGCCACCAGAAAGCCATCTGACTTTGGCTTAGAAAGCAGAGAGCCAGTTTAGGAGTGCGGGTTCCCTCCATCGAAAAACGCGTATGATCCTGGGGGCCAGCCTGCCCCTGGTTCTCAAAAGAATCCTTCGGGCCAAAGATGAACTGGGGACTGGATGGCTCTCCCAGGTGGGTTCCTCTCTAGTCTGCCAAGCCCAGGCGACCTTCCCACAGTTTGAAGGTCAAAGGGGGCCAGGAGTCACCTGACCTCTGGTTTCTGTCTTGCCCCGGCTCCCGGTTTCTCTCCATTGTTCTTCCCCGGCTCCTGGTTATCCTGACCAGCATCCTCTCTCTCTCAGCTTTGTTGAGGCATGATTGACATGTGATTGGCTGCACACTTAAAAGTATACAGTTTAATAACCTTTGACATGTGCATACATACAGGAAACTATCACTAGAATCAAGATAGATAACATATTTATGGCCCCCCAAAGTTTCCTTGTGGCCCCTTTATAATCTCTCCCTCCTGCCCTCGCTTTCCTCTTATTCCCAAGAACCACCGATCTGAAGTCTGTCACTACAGATTAGTTTGCAATTTTCAGAGTTTCATATAAATGCAATTATACAGTGTTGCTTTTTTTCTTTTTGGGGGAGAGGGTGGTTCTGGCTGCTTTCAAAAAAATTAGTTTGAGATTTATCCATGTTACTGCATGTTTCAATAATGCATTCCTTTATATCGTGAATAGCATTCCAGCATATGGCTACACCGCAGTCTATTTACCCGTCCATCTCATGGTGAACAGCTCAATTGTTCCCAGGTTTAGGGCAGCATTTCTTTTAAACCAGCCAGGCTGGCAATTCTTAGGAAACACACAGCTTCTAGGGCTCCTTGCTCTGACCCCTCCTAACCTGTCATGGGGCGGGGTTGGGGGGCAGGAATCATCCCACAGAGCATGGGAACGGTTGTTGGGGGAACTGGCATGGCATCTTCACACACACCACTCCACTCCTCTCTCCTCCCCACTGCCTCCATTCCAGCAGTCTCGCAAATTGCAATGGCCCCTTGATTTGAACCAGAAAGGGAGGTGACCCTATGAGGACTGGAAAAAACGGGGCAGTTAAATAGTGACCCCTTCTCCTGCTGTTGGCCCTTTGAGAAGGCAAATTTCTGCAGAGTGGTAGGTTGCTGACAGCTTTTTTAACACTGGTTCTTGGAACATGCTTTTAAGAGACCACTTTGGAATATCTATGGCCGTGTTTCTCAAACTTAGATGTGGACACAAATCATTATAGGACCATGCTGAAACAGAATCTGCTTCAGTCGGCCTGTGATGGAGGCCTCAGATTCTGGGTTTCTAGAAATATTTTAGATGATTTGATGCTGCTGCTCTTTAGACCACACTCTTGGAAAAGGTCAGTCATGGGTGCTTAATCATGTAATAATTGCTTTTTATCAGGTGTTTAATCACTACCTATAAAACTCCACTAAGTACAGGCTAATTCCAGTCTTCCTCATTCCTGGAGATCCCCGCAGCTATTCTGGATCGGCCAGGCCCTCCTATGGATTTGAACACCTCCAGCGCTTCCCGGAAACCAGGACTGGTGCTAGGGACAGCAGGTGTTAGAATTTAGGGCGTCAAGAACAGCACCGCTTCTTGACAAAATATCTACTGCTTCTCTTGTTTTCTGCCTCATGCCTTAGTTCCTGGGAAATACTATGTCCTGGAACTAGACTTAGATCCTGCAGAACGGGTTATGGGATAGGCTGAGAGACTGTTAGAAGGAAAGAAGGAAAGGAAGGAAGGAGGAAGGAAGGAAGGAAGGAAGGAAGGAAGGAAGGAAGGAAGGAAGGAAGGAAGGAGGGAAGGATGGATTGAGAAGGGAAGGATAGGGAAGGGAAGGGAAGGGAAGGGAAGGGAAGGAAAGGAAAGGAAAGGAAAGGAAAGGAAAGGAAAGGAAAGGAAAGGAAAGGAAAGGAAAGGAAAGGAAAGGAAGGAGGGAGAGAAGGAGGGAGGAAAAGAGGAAGGGACTTGATAGGAGAAACTCCTAATTATGTTCCAAGGCTGATCCAGCTTGAACACAAGGCCAGAATGGTGAATCTCAGATGTGCCGTAAGTTTAAAACCTAGCCCCCCCTCCCAAGGCAGACTGATAGTTGCCATATTTGGTGGGGCAGGGGGGTCGGGGGGATGGGTGAAAAAGGTGAAGGAATTAAGAAGTATAAATTGCCATTTATATAAATAGTCAGGAATGTAAAGTACGGCATAGGGAACATAGTCAGTAATATTGTGATAACTAGGTATGGTGTCAGATGGCATATGGTGACTTACTGGGGTGATCGGTTTCTATGTTATATAAACCTCTAACCACTGTGCTGTACCAATGTAATATCATATGTCAACTGCAATTGGAAAATAAAAAAATAAAGAAGATCTAAAACTAACAAACAAACAAACAAAAAACCCTAAATCCCCAGGAAAACTTTCTAAATAGGCCTTCCCTGGCCCACTGGTGTCATTAAATGCCTCTACCCTGCCTTTCATTGGCCCTGCATAACTCCCGCGTTTGAGGAACAGCGATATGCGTCTGGCTCATTCTTTAGCTGTAAACACTTTGCTCAGAGCCTAATTCTAATGGAGTCTTTTTTCCACAGGGACCAACTATCACAGAGCTGTCTAGGGGGGAAATGAGCCGGAAATGGTGACTTGGAATCACAGAGTGCTAGGTGCAAAGTTTTGATTAAGTGATTCATTCAATCATGCAAATGAATGTTTATTTCCTGTAATGGGCACAGCACCGTGGGTACAGTACCTTCCCTTTAAAGGAGGGCAGGACACAAACCGATATATCCACACTCATTCATGCTGGGAGGTACAAGCAGAATGTTCTAGCAGATCTGAGAAGACAGGAGTCACTTCTTCTGACTGTGGCGATCAGGAAGGCAGGCTGCAGCTGGTTAGGCAGAAAGTTAGGGAGAGGGTTTTCCAAGCAAAAGGCACAAAGGTGGAGATGCCCACTGCCTTTGAGAAAAGGAAGTCACCCAGTCTTTCATGAGGGGAAATAGAACGGGAAAGTGTAAAGAGAGGCCAGAACCTGAACTCTATTTGGTGGCTAATTGAAAATACAGAAGTGACAGAACTGAAATGGTGCTTTTAAGTTCACTTGGCCCCCGTGTGATTCGATGGGTCACAGTGGGGTGAATTGGGAGGTAAAAGAACATTTAGGAGGCCACTGTATCAGTCTAGGCAGGAGGGCCTCGGCCAGCTTAGGTTTCTGGGAATAGAAAGGTGGGATGGATAAGGAAATAGGGAAGGAAGGCTCTCCAGGATTGGGTGGCTGTATGCCAGGGGTGATGGAGAGGAGGCGGGATCATGCTGTGATTTTGAGTCTTTCTGGAAGAATGACAGTTCCAAACCACGAGTTTGGTTTCAATAAAACTGAGACATGTGTGTGAAAATGTCTGGCATCTGGCTAGAAACATAAACCGGCAGCTTTGAAAGCCAGGGCCTTTTGGAGATGACCGTGTCTAGATTCCAGATTGCTATTCACCCCGGCTACAAATGCAAGCAAGACAGAGTCCTTTCCCTGAGCAGTTCTCAGATTAGCAGAGGAAATGAGCCCCTCCTGCAGTCGCAGATTCCTGTGCCCGTGGGAAGTCTGCAGCGAAGGTGTACGCGGGTGCTGGAAACACAGCTGATGGTGGGGGAATCAAGAGGAGATAAGAGGACTGAGGAGGCAGCAGCAGAAAGGGACGAGGCTCTTTTCCCTTAGGCTTACACGTTTGGAGTGCTTACACTGTGCCAGGCACAGTCCTGTGCTCTGCAAAATGCAGACTTGTGATCACTGTGCATTCTGTCCCACTAATTAATGTCTGCATTCTGTGAGGAGAAGAGAGAAATTAGAGAAGGAAATGGAGGAGGAAAGGTTCAAGGGGTAGGAAATCAGGATGCCGAGATGTCCCTCAGTCAAAAAGAAAACAGTTTCCAAAGACAGCAGTGGTCAGCGGTGTCAACTGCTACATAAAGTCAAGAAGGATAATAATTGAGCAGAGGTGACTGATTTGGGGGAGTTATAAGTCGTGGTGACCTTTAGTAGCATTTTCAGGTAAGCATCAGAGAAAGTCAGATTGTATAAGGCATAACGAATGAGTGGTTGTGAGGAAGTAGAAGAACATTGAATAGAGACAACTTTTTGGAGAAATTTTGATAGTAAAAGAAAAAATGATGCTGGTAGTCAAAGTGAGAGCAATTTAGGACCTTTTTTTTAAGATAAGAGAGACTGGAGCATGTTGGTTTCAGAGAAGAAGGAACTAATAGAGTAGAAATGTTCAAAAATTGAGGAGATAATTAAACTAGCTTTCAGCAGGGAAGTGTAAAGCTCTCTTTTGGCTGCTTGCCTGTGGTTGCAGCCCTTAGTGGGGAAAATGGGGCCTCTAGTCAGTACCACTCCGGTTGGACACTGAGTTCTCCTGGAGCCACCATGTCCTCATCAGTGGATTCTTCTTATAGCCCATTTCCCTGAGAGTGACTCAGTGGCCTGGAGTGGCCAGGTTCCTAGTGGCGTTATTTTTACGTTCTCTCTCACCTGTAAATAAACTCTTGACCAGACCCAAAGATCTCAAGAAACTGGTTTTCCTGGTCCTGAGCACCAGACTCCCCTGGTATTCAATGGCAGCTGTTAAGCATTGACCCTTTGTCCACCTAGATATCTACTGAACCCCAGCGTTGTTTACTCTGACACCCAGAATTTGGGACTTGGTTTGGAAAGTGCTAGTTGCCCTTCTCCCAAGACACTTTATACGGAAAACACCTTTTATAACCCATGGCTATCAAATAATCTGCCTTATTTTCACCAAGTAACTAGCATTCAGCTTTCTCTAGTTTAGCTTGATCTGCTGTTGCCTCAGCTTGAGTGTTGAAAGCAGAAGAAATTGTGATAAAGAGCATAGGTGGATGGGGGTACATCCTTCCTTTCAGGAAGCTTAAAGGAGGGGAAGGATTAGGGAGTTCCAGAAGGTGAGCCAATCAGCCATCCACCTACCTATTCATTTATTCATCCTCTCACTCACTTGTTTATCTATTTACCAATCTATGAAATTTGTGAAGCACTCGCAACATGCTAGGCTTCAGAAAATAAGAGACAAAAACATAGAGAAAGCCTCAGGAAAGACTGAAACTTGCCCATCCGTGACTCAGAGAACCAGACACACCCAAATTCTCTCTTGCCTTCAGCCAAGGAGAAAGGGAAAAACCTGTTTTATTTGCACATCTCAGTGCAGGAGCTTCCCTTAACCAGTTAGGACCTCAGGCCTCTCTTACCTCCAGTTCTCCACCAGAAGGTGTGAACAAAGCCATTATTTGGCAATTCTGGGCAATAAGGCAAGCCCCGGACGCCAACTCATTTAAAAACCTTGACTGGATTGCCAAATCTAGAAGCAGGATGAATGCTATCTGCCTGATTATTCTTCCTTTTCGTCATAACAACAGGAAAATGAGTTTTTTGTAATAGTTGAAACCAAATCTACCACCAGGCTCCGTTCCAGAAGAAGTGTCCTTACCCAAGGCTCCTCCACCTGTCACTGCTTAGCAGTCAGAGGCCAGCAGTGGCCCCCACTCATCCCAGTCCCACTCTGGAGAGGCCTGCTTCTGCCTCCACTTCCTTCTCACACAGGGATGCTGGGGACTCAGGATCCCTCCAGCTTCATCTGCTCTTCCAGGACCAGAGTGGAGCTCAGCCTTGGGCCAGGTACAGGAAGAAGCAGGGGAACGACCACAAGGTAGAACGAAATGAAAGATTTTAGCAAATGAGTAGGAAGGGTGTTCCACTTCACTCTGCCAATGCCAGTCAAGGGGAATGCGCAACAGAGAGGCATCCAAGTACCACGTATTTATAAAAAGATTCATACAAAGAGATTCGGATTTTCTAAATTCCTGATCCAAAGCATAAATATTGTTATGGTGGAAATTTTGTAAAATATTGAAAAGGATTAAGAAGAAGTAAGAGTCACTCAGAGATAATCCTGTTTGGTCTGTTGCCAGTCTTTTTTTCTCTGTCTCTCCCTATACTATGTATTTGTAAAGTTGTTATCAGTATTACGGATACTCTTCCGTGCTCTTTTTTCCTCCACTTCATATATCATGTCTATTCCTCATGTTTTTAAGTGTTCCTCTATGACATATTGAATGGCCATGTTATATCCACAGAAAGAAGAATAAAAACAGCACCTAACAGAGTATAGCAGGCACTTTACACAGAGTAACACATTTCATTGTCACAATAACTTAACGAGGCAGATGCTATAAAATTATCTTCATTTTACAACTGAAGAAACTGAAGCACACAGCTATCAAGTGAAGAGTCCGAACTTGAACCCAGGCTGTCCTGGTATGCATGCTCTAACCACTTAGCCCTGCTGCTCTCTAACTTACTGACCCTCTTCCCTGTTGATGGGCAGCACTCCAACTCAGGGGCTTTTTTGCTGTCATAGATAATACCAACTTGAACCACCTTGAATACACACTTTTGTACACATGCTTAATTATTTCTGGCCAAATTAATTCCTAGGCCAAAGGGAAAACTTTCTTTTAAGGCTTTTAATACATACTGGCAAATTTCAGAAACATACCAAATTATATTCTACATATATGAAAGTACTTAGTACTTTTTATGAACACTTAGCAATGCTAGATTTTTTTTTTTACAATTTATTTGTTAAAAATGGTTTCTCATAATTGTTTTAATGAACATTTCCTCAATCACTGGTTTTATAGAAATTTTTTTCATAAAATTGGCTAGAGTAATTAGGGTAAAATTAGGGTAGTCCCTTTTATTTTATTTGTAAGAATTTCTTGTATATTAAAAATTTAAATCATATCTTCTATGTATGTTGGAAACATTTCTTAAGGTTGTCATTTGCCTTTTAATGTTGTTTACAGTGGTTTCTGAAAAACATAGAGGCACTTTTAGTTTTTAATATGTTTAATTCACTGATCTTTTTCCTTATGTTTTATCTTTAATGGCGTGTTTAGAAAAGATTTCCCCACCCCTATTCACTGATATTCTCTTGCAGTTCTATCCAAATGATGTCATTTAATGACTTGTGATCCAATGAGGAAAATCGTAGACAATCAGAACAACTTCTCCAATGACTTGATGGATTGCCCAGCTCAATATCGACTTTGCTGCCATTTAAAAAAATGTCCCACATGGGGTTGGATAGGACTCAGTGCCATTTTGTGGGTCTCCTGAGAGCTCACCTATCTTTCTGATGAGAAAGTTTCATTCTCCACATTTCCCTGAGGGTGCGTTTCCTATCTCAGAGGCTGCCTGCTTCAGTCAAGATGAATTCTTTGCTGCTGTTGATAGGAGCTGTGAGTTTACCATCTGTGTACACTGGCACCACTTTCCTTTCCTCTCCAGGATTCTCCACAGAATATACTGACAAAAACAAAAACCTAAAGCTTCCAAAGACATTGAAAAATTGGTCCAAAAATGCAAACAATTCCTTTCTTAAAAAAAACAAAAAAAGATAATTGCCTTTTTAGATGCTTGCTAAACCTTGTCCCTGCAGGAGCAGCACCACCCAGGGGACCACCCTCTGTGTGGCTGTGATCTTAAGAGTAAGGTAGTTTTCCAAGCCCCACCCGGAATTCTTGCTGAGTGACAGGAAGCTGGGGGTATTGAGCTGATTTCTCTCAGCAGCCACTGGAAGTCAGAAAAAGACAAATGCACCAGAGTCACACACTGCTGGTGTAGAGTATCTTACTAGACAAACTGTAGCAGTTAGGGAGTGAACAAGATACATCCTAAATGCCTGAGCAAGAAGCTGACAGTCAAGCAAATGGAACCATTTGTGAGTCAAGAGCCTATGAATTTACTTCTTATTTCTCTCTCCCCATTTTAAGTAAAAGTAAAGAAAAGAGTTTTCTCTACATAATTTATCTTCATCCTCTAACCTCACCATCTTTTTCCCCTTGTATTACAATTACTACCAAGGTCTTTCAAGGGAATTCTCCAAGAAAAGCGTCTTCCCCCTACAATGACCAAGGTGTAAAGGAGAGGAGCTTCTGCTGAGACAGGGGAGGAGGGACTAGGCCCAATCTACCCGAAGTCTTAGAAAACAACTGCCGCTGTTCAGTCAAGGGAAATGTGCAATGGATAGTCATCAAATAATGCTTGTTCACATATAGATTCATATTTTAAAAATTTCTGATAAAAGCATAAATATTGTTAGGGTGGAAGTTTTGTAAAATATTAAAAATATTGTGTCGATCACACGGTTGTTTCTACCCCGAGAAGGTACGGGCCTGTCAACGTATCTGCAGCCCTGGTGGGAACTAGTAGTCAGTCCAAAGTCAGCAGCAACCTGCTCCTTCTGAAACAAAGCAGCTTCAAACCGAGAAGGAAGGAAACACCTATGAAATGTCAACTTTCAGTCACTTTCAATTTCTTCTCCCACAAACATACTTAATGTCTACCATCCAGATGTGAAAATGGTACCATGCTAATTTGGCATGCTCAAACAGCAGAATCCCCATAGAATTCAGGATCAAAATAGTCTGCATAGATCTCAATCTACTGTTTCTACTAACTTTTAAATGTTTTTCAGGTTCTTTACAAGCAGCTGCTTATTAAAAAAAAAAAAGTAAAGAAGTTTTCATTATTAAAATTCCTGTGGCCTGTGATCAGAACCAGCTACATAATAGGTGTAAAGTTATGAGATTCCTTGTTTAAAATTGTTAAGAATTTCATGACAGCAACAGCAGAGCTTCAAACCAAGCACTGGGCCCTCCTGCGTAGGACCCTGTGGGAGTGCAGGGTCATGAAGCCTGTTCTGCCTCTGATAGAGACTCAGATAGAGACTCAGGTAGAGACTCAGATTCTCCACGCCTTACACGGACCAGAGAAAAAGCATCTCTACAAAACGAAGGACTTCCAGCCCCAGAATTCACTGGGTTCTTTGTGGAACACCATGGGACACTGACATGTGACAAATCCCTCCTCATCTGACTTGCAGAGACCCAGACACAGTGTGGCTCAGGCCTCGGCTCTGCATCCAGGGCACTGTGGACCTGCTTCATGCCTGGTTACACTGTGTGGCTGCAGGAGGGCTCAGATTCCAAGAGCCCCATCTCCAGGATTGCAGTTGTAGAGGAATTTTTTCTGGTTCTTAAGAGATATGTGCTTAAGAATTTGGGGGCGGAGCATCAAAATGCTTGCAACTCCTTTTCAGATGGTTCAGTGTGCGTGTGCGTGCGTGTGTGTGTGTGCGTGTATGTGTGTAGTGGTAAAGTAAACCTAAGAGTACATCATGTGGAAATCTGTGGAAAGAGCATTCCAGAACAAGGAACCACAGGAGCAGAGCCTTGAACCAGGGTGCCATAGCCTGGCATCAGCATGGCAGAGCTAAAAACCTAAATTTTGGCTTTTCAAACCAGACAGGTATCCCTTATGGATCTCACTTTATTCCATCATAGCATTTATCTGTGAACTTAACCTGCTCTGAAATCTGTTTATTTCCCTCCCCACTGGAATGTGAGCCCAGGAGAGAAGGAACCTTGTTTTTCTTATTCACCCTGCATCGCTGTACCTTAGCTGCTAGAACAGAGCTGCAGCAGCAGGAACTTAATAAGTATTTGTTGACCATGTATAGATAAGAGGTCAAAATGATCATTTAAGTCAAGAACACCCCCAGGACTCATTTTCTCCCTTTTTCTCCTGCATACTGCTGGCCTGAAGGGAGGAAAGGAGGAATCAGTGATGTCAATCACATGGACTTCATATCTCCCACTGCAAAGAATGCAAAGGGAGAGGACGATGCTATCACCAGAAAGGCAAGCATCTGTGGAAGGGATAGCTGGGGTGCACAGAAGAGGAGGATTAAAGACAGAAATTTTCCTGCATTTCAAATCATTCCATATAATCAGAATTTGGGCCCCACCCTCCCTTTTCCTTCGCGCCGCCCTCCCTTCCTTCTAAAATGTGTGTGTGTGGAGAGTAGAGGAGGGCCTGCTGGGTGTTATGTCATCTTTGCTCAGCAGTCTTCTCTTATCTGAAATAGTAATTCAAAGGTCCAAGGGTTAAAATACCACTCAGACCCCTCACCAGGCTCCCCAGAGGGCTTTAGGACCTGTTGGAATCAATTTCCTATGGTTTAGGCATAAGCCCCTTACCCCGACTGATTTTATTATTTTTTCAATCTGGAAATACACAGTAGCAGACCCAGTTTAAAGAGAGGTTTTCATTGAACTGCCGAGAATGTTGATGATCTGGCAGAGCACAGTGGGATCCATGGCCACATTTTTTTCTGAGCAGACAGGCCTATTCTCGTGCCAAGAAAAAAAAAAAGAAAGAAAACAACTGTCTGGGAGATCAAATGAAATGATAATTCCGGACCTTAAAGATTCGAGTTGGATAGATGCCACAGGGCTCAGCACTGATGTTGAACATGTTTTAAGAACAGCAGGTTTTTAAATGCAGCACCACATGTGGTACGGGTAAACCAGGAGGTTGCTTTCCTACCTTGTGAAAAGGTGTGCATGTAAAACATCTGGAGATTGTCAAACATTAAAAAGTAGAATTTATGAACCAAATATGACTTGTATGTCAGAACAAAGACCGGAAACATCTAAAGAGCTAGAAGCTTAAAAATCTGAAGGGGTTTTTATAGCATTTCCCAAAATCAAGAAAACAAAATAAAAATAATGCCAACTTATTTCGATGTTTCTTTTTTCTAGTGAGTTTAAGATCTTTTTAGAGAACAGTCCATCTGTTTAGGCAGAACAACAATCGCTTGGCCTTGACACAGGTAAAATTTCTTAAAAGACTTGGCCCTTTGCCTCAGATTAAAAACTAGACATGCCAAGTCCACAGACATATCAGAAACAGAGGTGATTCCCTTCTAGAAACAAATATCAATCTAGCCATTTGGCAAATGATTAGGTAACCATCCTGTTGGCAGATAGATAAAACTGAAGCAAACAGAGCTTGAGAGTTCCTGTAGCTTCTTTCATAATCGAAAAAAAAAAAAAAAACAGAAAAGTAGATTATATCAACTGCCCATTATTGAAAAGTGGCATTAGTTGATTGCAACAGAACTTAAATCATACAACTGACAAATCTAACCGGTCTAAACACATCTAACCATGAACACCTGCTTTAGAAGAACTGCCATCTAAATTTTCATCTTAAGTCATCCTAAGTTTTATCACTTCTTGGCCTTTTGACTAAGATCAAATGTTAAGTCATTATAAGTTTTAAGAACAAACTTAAAACTACTGGCAAGGTCAAGCAAATCCCTTTAGATGGTTAAGCAAGGGTCTAAAGAAGACCTAGGAAATGTAAGGAAAGGCTGAGTTTATTCTTATTTTTCTCTGGGTCTTCTGTTTTTTTTGCTTTCAGGCTAGAACAGGTGCTCTCTTAGAATCCAGCTAATGTCTTAGAAACTAAGTAGATAGGTAAGAACACATCTAGGGCCATATGCTGTTGAGATATCCTCCAAAACATATGATTTAAATGATAACAGTATTTTTAAAAATAGTTTGAAATCTGAAACTGTTTTCTGAGACCTATGTATGAATGTTAGTCAAATAACCTTTTAAAAGACCAGGCTTACATACATTCACTTGAAAAAAAAAAAATGCTTGTTACATATGAATGTTGGAACCGAAACACCTTTAATTTTTAATCACCTTTTCTTTATTCATGTAAATAAAATAATTTCTATCTTACTGTTGCTGCTGGAGAAAAAAAAAGTCTGCATACTGAGAATCTCAGCAGAGGACTGATCACGTGTACAGCTCTGGTCTCTCTTGCCTATAATATACACCATTCATCCTCTGTCTATCTACTAAGACCCTCTATGCACAAAGAATGGAGCTGAAAGCTTCGGTTCCTGTACAGATGGCTCAGACGTGGATCATTTTGCTTGGGATGTCTGCTCTAAGAAACACAGCATTAGGGACTGGGAGATTTGAGTTCTAGTACTGGCTCTGGCACCATGTGGCTCTTGGTAAAACATTTAACCCCTGGAGGCCTTCCTATCTTCACCTATAAAACGAGGGAGGAACTAGATCAGTAATTCTTAACCTGGGGTCCATGACTCTCAAGGTGTTTAAGGATAATTTTGGGAGTCTATAAATTTGTATGGGGGGAAAAACTACATTTTATTTCCACTAAACTCTAACTGAAAATGGCATTTCCTCATAATGTGAATGTAGGCAACAAACCACAGCAGTAGTAGCTATGTATTATCTGAGTTTTGTCACTAGTAGAAATCACAAATATCTCCACATTTTGTGGCAATTTTAACAGATATCTTGAAACATTGTTTAAGCCCATTATTACTTAGAAATTATGGTAGTTACTAGACCTGCTGTTAGAGATTTTTAAAATTAATATGTTAATAAAAAGCATACATCTACGATATTACAAATTTGTTTTTAAAAATATATTGAAAACTCTACCTCATGCTCATTAGGTTGGGTCCTATTTAAAACAAACAAACAAACAAAACCAAAAAATAACAAGTGTTGACAAGTATGTGAAGAAATTGAACCCTTGTTCACTGTCGGTGGGAATGTAAAATGATGCAGCGCTGTGGAAAACATTATGGTGGGTCCTCAAAAAATTAAAAATAGAATTACCACATGATCCAGCAATTCCACTTCTGAGTATATGCCCAAAAGAATTGAAAAAGATTCAAAAAGATGTTTGTACACCCATATTTAAAGCAGCATTATTCACAATAGCCAAGAAGTGAAAACAATACAAATGCTCATCAACAGATGAATGGATAAACGAAATGTTGTACATACACACAATGGAATATTATTATTCAGCCGTGAAAGGAAGGAAATTATGATACGTGCTATGACATGGACAAAACTTGAGGACACTGTGCTAAGCGAAGTAAACCAGCCACAAAAGGGCAAACATCGTAGTACCCCCTTATCTGCAGGGTAGCTGTTTCAGCAGCCCCAGTGAATGCCTAAAACCTTGAATAGTACCGAATTCTATATATACTATATTTTTTCCTATTCATACCTGCCTATGATGAAGTCTAACTTACAAATTAGACACAGTAAAAGATGGACAACAACCTAATAATAAAATAGGACAATTATAGCAATATACTGTAATAAAAGTCATGTGAATGTAGTCGCTCTCAAAATAGCTTACTCAGCTTTCTTCTTCTTGTGACGATGGAGACAACAAAATGCCAAACCTATTCCTGAATCTGTGTAACCACCCCTTACTTGCAGGAAACAGCTTGCGGTCACTCATTTCAGAGGCTGCCTTGCCGAAGTCTTCATATAGATCGGCTCAAGGCTTTGTGGCCCAACACGATGCCATCAGCAAGGACACATTTTCTGTTGATGTCTGCCACCACAAATGCAATGCCTTTTTCATCTTACCTAAGTACTGATTCACTGCAACAGCAAAACTAGCACGACTTTGTTTCCCTTCTCCACCATTCCACTTTTATAAGATTTGTTCTTACCATACATCTCAGCAACCTCAGGGAACAGTTTTTTTCTTACCTTTAAGTCGAGAACTTTCACCTTTTCCCTTAAAGATAGCATTTCACCGCTCCTCTTTGGCAAATCTGAATTACCAGCATCACCATTCTTGTGCTTGGGTTCTATTATTAAGTAAAATAAGGATGACTTGAACACAATCACGGCAATCCCGCCTAGTCCACCTGAAAACCATTATGGCTATTAATTAACAGTCAGGAAGCATGTGTAGCGTAAAGACTCTGTAAAAGGATGATTCATGTCCCAGGTGGGATGGAGCAGACATCGCGAGATTTCTTCACGCTGCTCAGAATGGTGTGCGATTTATAACGTATGTGTTGTTCGTTTCTGGAATTTTCCATTTAACATTTTTGGACTGCTGTTGACCACAGGTAACTGAAACAGTAGAAACTCAAATTGTGGATAACAGGGACTACCATACTGTATAAATCCACTTCTATGAGGTAATGAGATTAGTTAAATTCATAGAGATGGAAATCAGAATGGTGTTAGCCAGGGACTGGGTGGTCGGGGACAGGAGAATGAGGAGTTATTGTTTAATGGGTAGAGAGTTTAAGTTTTGCAAGAAGAGTTCTGGAGATGGATGGTGGTGATGGTTGCACAACAAGGTGAATGTACTTAATGACACCGAACAGTACATTTAAAAATGATTAGTATGGCAAATGTTATGTTATGGGTATTTTATCATGATTTAAAAAATAACTTACAATATATATTAATAACTGTATTTCAACATGATTGTCACTCCTGGAATCTTATGCATTTTATTCTGTGCATTTAAAATTATTATTTTTAAAGGGGTTAGTTGGCTTTAGAAGAATGCCAGAGGGGTCCATGACACAAAAAATTTAAAAACTCCTTAGAAAGCCTCAAAAGATTTTTAAGTTTTAAAATTCTATAATTCTCTGAAATGGAAATGGAAACAAAAGAAAAATAGTTGTTTTATGAAGTGGTTGAATGTTGCTATATGTAAGACTATTTAAACCTTCACTATAAATTAATATCCTTTTTATTAATAAAAATTTTAAACTAGATTCAGAAATATTAAAAATGTTCTTTAAATCCTAAGAAAAAACAATCATGTTATAAGCTGCCCTTCCCTTCAAAATGCTCACTTTGAAAATCTGATTGGGTGCTCTATGAATTATTTTAATTATTGATGATAACTAGTCAATCCAGGTTTATTTTTTTTCCAAAATTTACCCAGATACTACAGTATGCTAAGTAAAAAACTTTAACATTATTTTGTAAGTACGAAAAAAATAGAAAAGCTCTCCTTCCGCTTTTTTTATATCTTGTCTTCAAATGGGAAGAGGAAAGTATTTCCAGTCTTTAAGGCAGTTTACCTGCTCTGACACTACTGAATATTGATCCTGGGTAAACCCATCACCTGCAGAACTTGGCCTTGCCACAAGAGGCAGGGGCAATTCACCCAAAAGGTCAAAAGGAATTTCTTTTCTCAAGAAGAAGCAAAGCCCTCTTTATCAATTCTGTTTCCCCTATTTAATCCCCAAGGTGTGTCTAATTACCGAAGCTGCAAGTAGGTAACTTTCAGTTGTAAAGAATTTTTATATAAGTTGCTAAATAGCATGTCATCTGTATAGGTTGCATGTACTATGAAGTGAATTCATATACCTTATCTCAGTGGTCCTTAACCAGGGCAATTTTGTCTTCCAGGGGACATTTGGCAATGTCTGGAGACATTCTGAGTTGTCTGGACTGGGGCTGGAAGTATGCTACTGGTGTTTAGTAGAGAAGGGTCAGGACCAGGGATGCCCCTTCCTAAACAAGCACAGGGCAGTCCCCCACAACGAAAATGTATCCGGCTCAAAGTATCAATAATGTCAAGGTTGAGAAATCCTGCTTTACTTGATTTTGTTAAAAAGATGATTCTCATTTGTCTCTTGAGCGTCATTTGGGATGGTGGAAGGTGAGCAAAGGAGAACAAAAAATCTTACTAAGCACTTTAGGCTTTACTTATTAATACCTTTAATGCTCACTACAAGTATGTGTTTTAGATATTTTCTCCATTTGTATGAGTGAAGAAATAGGATCCCTGAACCAGTCATTTATTCAGGTTGCAAGGTGACAGAACTAGAATGAACCTAGATCCAGGTCAGTCTGGACCTAAAGCCTATGTGCTCTCTATTATTTGTGCTGTAAACACTGAAAATTCAGCCAGACCGTGACAGAATAAACCTCAAAAACATGAGTCCCTAGTTTTCATTAAGTCCTACCATGCCATGGACAGATCTTTACAGTACCCCGGCTAGCCTAATTCTATGGCTAAAGCAGCAGAAATGAATTGAAGAGGAAAAAATTGGATCAGTATAAAATTACTAAATAATAGCACAACATATAGCATAGTATATTGAATTGAAATAATGCCACAGTATGTTAACAAATGTTGAATTACTTGGCATCAACAGTGAGTGCTGTAGGGTTGAAAAGGGCCCCTTCAGCGTGTGCTGGAATAGACAGGAAGGCTTCATGAAGGAAATGAGAAGTGAGCTTTGGGATGGCATAAGGTTTAAAGACAGAGTTAAATTCAGGTGGGTAACCCAACTATTATAGCGATGAGTATGAGGTGCTCTGGAATCAGATTCCCTACATTTAAATCCTACCTCCAACACTTAAATGGTGTGACCTTGGGCAGAGCACTCCTTTTTGTGTCTGCTTTTTTCATGTGTAGAATCCAGATGCTACATTTTGCACCAGGTTGTTACAAGGATTAAATAAGATAATGCCTGGAAAGTCTTAGCAGAGTGCTCACCCCTTATTAAATGCTTACTGAATGTTAGCTTTAAAAAAAGGAGAGAGAGAGAAAGAGAAGCCAAGGATATGTCTAGGCATTTTTGGCTGAGCTGTTTGAAAAAAAAGGGAATTGCCCTTAACTGATATGGGAAAGACTATAGGAGAAGCAATTAATTTTTTCAGGGAGGTGGATTTCAGGAGTTCAATTTGGGACCTGTCAAATTAGAGATGTAGGGTTTGGCAGCTGGGTATATTGTCCTGCGCTTCACAGTGGTCTGCATTGGGGATAAAAATGTAGAAATAATCAGCATACAGGTGATGTTTAAAGCTATGAGACTAGATGAGGTCAAGTAGGGAGTAAATAACTAGGCTAAAAGGTGGGTCTGAGGACTAAGCTGCTGGGTATTCTGACAGTCAGAGGTTGAGGAGTTGAGGAAGAGAAACTATTAAGGGAATGAAGATGGAGCAGCCGGAAAGCTGGGAGGAAAACCAGGCAAGTGTATTGTCCTGGAAGCCACGTGAAAGTGTTTCAGGAAGGAAAGCATCAGCCCACTATAAAATGCTGTGCTGGATTAAATTAGATGAGGGGTGGGACATAATTCCTGGGTTTATTGATCCGAGTGAAGATTCAAGAAAAATAGGAGAGAAATTGGTTTCTTTAAGAACAGATAATTCTTTTAAGGAATTTTGATCTAGAGGGAATGAGGAGAATACAGCAGTGCCAGGTGGGAGGCTGGGTCAAGAGAGATTTTTCTTAAGATGGGAGAAATAAGGGCATGTTGTAAGTTGATGGAAATGACTTGTAGCAGTTGTAGAGAAAAACTGATGAAGAAAGGAGGGAGAATTTCTTTAGTAGTGCTAGGGATTTGGCTCTATGGCAGCAGCTGAGTTGACCACTGAGAGCTAAGTTCATCTGCAGAAACAGAAGAGCACAAAGACGACACAAGCACGGATGGGTGCTTTCCATTTAAATCAGTTAAACATTAAATGAAGTTTAAAATTTGGTTCCTCAGTTGCAGTAGTCACATTTTAAGTGCTCAGTAACTGCATGTGGTGGGGCTACCCTCTCGGGCAGAGCAGATACAAAGCATTTCTATCATTGCAGAAAGTCCTTTAAGACAGCACTGGCCTAGGGTGTGACTATGGAAATGAAGTGGCTGAGAGTGGGTAGAGAATGAAATCTTTGGAGGAGAGGCCAGGGTGTTGGAAAAATCATCTCTGTGTGACTTGAAATTGCAAAGACTCAAGACAGGAGCAATATTGGAGAGAGTGAAGGTGAGACAGTTATTAAAATAAACAGAGTAATAAAAATGACTGGAGACTAAGAGTTACATTCTGACAATAAATTCATCAAAGCTGAGCAAGAATGATCAAAGGCAGCCAGGAAGAGCGAGAGGAGCTCTGCTCCACCTCCAGGCCCCATGGGAGAGGGAGGATCCAGCCGTCACTGCCAAGGGCTGCAAAGGAAGCAGTGTCCCTAGCAGGTTATTGTCACTTCAGTTAGGGAGATGGAGGGAACACTCAGAGGAGAGGCAGAGGGCAAGGAGGATTTTGCTGATGATTAACCCAAGTTCCAGAGTGCAGGAACAGCTGTTTCGGGAGATGGGGAGGGGTGCCAGATGAGGTGAGGAAACGGGGTTTGCAATCGTATGGGGACAACAGACGACCTGAGTGTCCTCCAGCTAGTGGGGGATGGATATCAACAGAGATGAAGGACATAATGGGGTTAGTCCTGCTGGTCACAAGGTAGGTAGTGAGGGAGCTGGGGCTCTTGACAGGAGTTGGTCAGGCTCTGGGGCTCCCCCTGGGTGGCGGCTGAGAGGGCAGTGGAATCAGCACAGGGTGGTGTGACAGCGGGCCTAGCCTTCTCGGGGCGCTGCCTGACGGTGGCCTTACTGAAACTCAGCACTGTGAACTGAGTGCTGTAGTTAGTCCAGTTTTACAGAAGAAGGCGTGTTCCAAAAGCATGTAGAACATAAAATCAGCAGAACTCGGTGAAAGAAGGCCTTAAATTGCAAGTTGAATATCTGGTCTTAATCCCCGGGAAGGAAGTCGAGAAGGGAGTCTCTCTAGGGGCAAAAGCAGAGGGGAGAAGGGACTGGGACGTGGATTCTCGTTTACCAGGGTTCGAGTCGAAGTTGCAGGCGGGAGAGATGGACAGGTGGAAATGGGTGGAAGACGGCCTGGCTTCTGTGTCAGGGCTGGAGAGACGGATTTGGGAGTGGGCCGTCCAAGCCAGAGCAGACTCTCCCATCCCGGATCTTCCCCAGGTAGAGGGAGGTCTTACGACCACAGGGCAAACGGAATTGTTTTCTAGGAGTGAGAAACAAGAAGAGATTAGAAATGGATTTCAATTTGGGAAACTTGATACAATCCCAGCTGTTGCTCTCAGACTACCCGTCTGAAATCTCCTCGCCGGCCGTGTTCCGAAGGACTCCTTCTCAATTTTATTGTTGGTCTGAGGCTTCTGCTTTCGAAAAATTGCTTTAACAGTGACCCCTAGTGTTATCAAGAGAGCTCTGCGAACCGACGAGGCAGTTAGAAAATGAAAATTCCTTCAACCTAGGAGTCACTGAATAGATTCATGTTGCCAGAAGGTATCTCGATACCTTCTAATAAATGATTCGGTTCCCCTCCCTTCTTTTAGGGAGGACATCACTTAAACCATTCCAGGTCACTTCCCTTCCAGGCAAATGTAATGGAGCTTGAGAAAATTCAGAGAACAGCAGCTAGGATAAACAAGGGGGAGATATATTGTCCTGCAAGTATAGGTTGGTTTGTTGGTTTTTAAATGAAGAAGAATGCACTACAGACTAGAAAGTTCACATGCATCAAACACTGAACTAATAGAACAAACAAATCTCCAAGGGTGAAAGCTAAGAGGCACCTCCTTGAAACCAAGAAGAGGTCGCGTTAGCATGATGCTGGCTACCACTTCTGAGCATTGGTTTGATGTCACTTACAACCACCCTAATGTAAGAACCATAATTATGTCCATTTACTGATAAGGAAACCAAGGCATAGCCATCCATTAACTAGCCAGCATGACACAACCGAAGGGGGGGAAAAGCAGGATTGGAGCCCCGGCTTTTTGACTCCCACGTGTATGGTCTGAACCTTTAGATTCAACAACCCGTTAGCAAACAGGAATGTTAATTTAGATATAGGATGCAAATAAATTGGCAAAGCCTAAAAAGGTAAATTTGTTCAAGAAATTTTAGATGTGGACATGACAGTTTGGGAACATCTGGCACGTTTTCAGGCATGAGTGGCCCACCCGGAGTTCCTCAATCATAGCAAACCCCTCTTCTGACCCCGTGTGCTCATTCTCATGTCCTTATGACACATGAAATCCATGGACTTCCAGAGGACAAACCCCATGCAGACTGAGTCATGCATTTCAATTTTTTAAAATCCTCGCTAGCAGAAAAATTCTTCACATCTAAGTCCCTCCTGTTGATGCCCATTTTCTTTTATTTTGCCATCAGTGAAGATGGGAAACAGCTGGACATAATCCTCTCTAACCTTTTCTCTATGTGAGCACTGTCATTAAGCCACTCTCCAGCCTTCTGGTCTATCCACCTTCAAGATACAGACTCTCTATTCTTTTGAATATCTCTTGTCTGTCTTGAGGCATTAACTCATCTTATGGGAGCATCTTCAGTCCTAAAGAGAAGTTTGTGCCTATGGAGTTAAGAAATCATAAAAATGTCAGCCTCTATAATATTTACACAATGTTTCTCATTTTCAGAGGACTTTCATATTCTTTATTTTATCCGATTTTCATGTTCCTTTTTAGCAGAAGAGAAAGTGAGGCTCCAGGAAGCGAAGCGATTCGCCCAAGTTCCCATAGGGGAATAGTAGAAAAATAACAAGGTTTGTGAAGAAAAGAGGGCGTGTGGTATTTGATGGCTCAGAAGATAAGAGAGAATTTTTCAGAAGACATGAAAGAACTGAAAAATAGTACTTTTTGCCTCTTCTGTTTGTTTTGGTAGCTGTCAGCATCTGGCAATATAAATATCTAGCAAACAAAACAAAGCAAGTACAGCCTCCCTTTCCGGTCATCCTAGGCACTTTCATACCTGGAGCCCAGAGCCTCTCCTTCAACTTACAGGACTTACGTAGCTGTCAACTCAGTGCCCCCTAATTATTGTTATGTTGCCAGGCACTGTTCAACCACCCTCCACATATCAACTCATGTAATCTTCACAACAACCCTATGGGGTGGGAGCTATTTTTACCTCTCACTGTGTAGGGGAGGAAAGAAGCACAGATAAGGTAAATAATTTGCTCAACGTGGTACAGTAGTCCTGGCAATTATAAAGGTAAAGTTTACACAGAAGCCTTTGAAATTCTGCTGGCAAACAGTTGAGTATTTTTTATAGACTATGAACCATTATAATGCTATAAGGCAGGCTGGACACATGTGATTTATCTGACACATGAGAAATTTGGGTCTCTGTAGGGTTAAGTCATTCAGAGTCGGTCACACAGTGAGGCAGGGCTGATACCGGTTGGCACCCACCAGTAGGGCTGTAGTTACACATTATAATGGTAAATTTTTCTGTACAGGTAGGCAATAGCTATTGCTTCAAGCTCTCCAAGAACCCCCATCACTTGTGCTACCCGGGCCCCTTCCCTCAGGCCATTCAAGTCTCCCTACAGCCCAGCAGCTGCAGGGGCCCCTGCTCCAGTGCCGGTTTCACTCAGCCCTGGCAGGTCCCCCTTGGGAGCTGGCACTGGGTGGACAGAATGGGGGGAGGGGCAGGGCAGGGAGCAAGAAGGGGGAGGGCAGCCCAGGAAAGGAGGCTTTCAGGGGTGTCTGCTACATAGTTGGTTTCATTTCTCCTCTGTATTTTGTCCAAAAGACAAAAATAAGGTTTAGATAACAGCAGAAAATGTATTTTCTCTCTTTTTTTTTTTTCATTGGCTGGAGAAACTCTAGGTGTCTGAGCAGGAAACAGCCCTGTCTGTGGTGTGGGAGTGCATGGGGGACTTAGAAAAGAGAGGGCCAGCATTTGGGGAGAGCCAGGGGGCTGGAAGTGAAGACTAAGGGATTTCTCTTCTTTCTATTTGGTGGAAACATGATGATATAATATTCGTGAAACTCTCCAAAAATACAGTGTCAGGCCTTTCCTTGGTACTCAGTAAATATTTGTGTACTCACTTGAATAAGTTAAAATGTGAGCCATTTAAAAAAGAGCTGTAAGAATCTGCTTTTAGCTTTAAATTTAGTAGGGGATTACTATAGCTCCAGAGCAGACATTCGGGGGGCCAGGGAGAGGTTACCAACTAAGGAGACGTTGTTTCTATAAAAAAAGAATCTCTGAAATGGACCAGTAGTTATAAAAACCAATGGCAGATGCCTATATGCTGATGTGAGAAGATGAACAGTAAAAGCATGAGTATCTTAGAAAAGCCTGATCATAAGTGATTCTTCCAAGCGTAAATCCACTGAGTTAGTTCTGAGTCTCCTTCAGCATCACAGGGAAGCAAGCAGAAGCAAAAACAGCATAAGTGGTACAGGATGAGAAGATAAAATGATGAAAGGTAGAGCCTGAAAACTAGCGAGGAATCTGTGAAGAAGTGTTACTTAGTCAACAAAGAGGTTTCATAAAGGCTCTCTCGTTGGGTTTAATAACCTTACTCTTGAAAAGGATATAGCAGGAAGAAAATTGAGCTGCAAAAAGCAAAGATGTTTGTATTACTTTCCTAGGGCTGCTGAAACTTGGTGACTTAAAACAACAAAAATTTATTCCCTCACAGTTCTGGAGGCCAGACGTTCAAAATGAAGGTGTCGGCAGAGCTCCGCAGTTTCTGAAGGCTCTAGGGATGATTCTTTCTGGTTTCTTCCGGTATCTGGTGGCTCCTGGCATTGCCTGGTTTGTGGCAGTGACTCCCCTGCCTCTGTCTTCACCTGGCCTTCTTCCCTGTGCATCCTTTCCTCTTTTTAAAAAAACATAAGTCATTGTTTTCAGGGCCTGCCCTAGATCCAAGATGATTACCTCTACTAAATCCTTAACTCATTACATTCTGAGGTTCTAGGTGGATGTGAATTTGGAGGTGACACCATTCAATCCACGACAATGTGTAACCCATTGCAGAAAGTGGACAAAAGGGTGGGAGATTATGCATTTATAAAACAGGAAATTCATTTACTCGTTGTGATTAACTTGTTATTCTTACTACCGCTAGCTATCTAATAATTATTGACAATCAAAAGCAAACTTGATTTTTATCTGTATCCTGTACAGCAGTGGTTCTACAGATTCTGGACATTGGAACAGTACTGGTCTGGGGGGAGGGTTTTATAGATCAGGGCATCTTTCCCCATCTAAACCCTGTGGGCTGATTAAGGCCACAGAACCTCCAGCCACCCAGCCCAGCTATAAGGAATCACTGAGTAGGGGCTCCATCCCTGGGTTCTTCGGGGCCCAGTAAGGAAGAAGGGGAGCATCAGAGCTGTCAGTGAACTTGCTTTAATTTACACAGAACATTTCAAAATAAAGGAAATGTCATTAAGAGTGTTACTTCCATTTCTGAAAAGCAAATCTATATGAAACAAAGTCTAATAGTGAATGACAAAGGTAAAATATGAGAATAAATTGAACATTTATGCCCCATTTCATGGTATCCCATTGAATATATAATCACAAGATGATAAATGTACATCAAACTGACAACTATATGCAATGTAATGTTGTAAAGATAAATTTCCTGTTGCAATTCTCCTAAATTCAAAAATTATATATATATTTGTGAAAATATATTTTTTACAAATTTGTGCTATGTCCTTTTTACTTTTTGAATATCACATTATTACTTACTTATTTTATGAAATAATAACAATAATAGATTTCTACCTCACAAAATATAAAGGGGGCAACTTTTTGCTGGTTTTATGTTTTAAAAATATTTCAATTACACAATATTCTGTGTAATCTTGGAACACAGAATGATAACAGAAGTAGATTTCAAAATATGATAAAAATATTGCACCATAAGAAAACCTCATTTAAAAGTAAAATTTAAGAGACGTATTTGTTAAAAAATTATCTATATTATTTTGCTTTAAAGTAAGAGAGTTGCACTTGGGAGAAGGGACACCATAAATGTCCTTTATATAATAAACTTCTAAAGTGCATTTATGGCATGGTTCCATTTTACATTTAAATCCAAAATTTCAAGAGTATAGATACTTTACAAATCAAATTACGCCTCCTACTTTTTCCACAAGGCAGCTGTCAGACTGCTCGCTGCTACTCACCAGGTGCTTTGAGATCCGGCAGGTGGAACGACTGCAGTGGTGGAAGCCATACCCAGGCTGGACATAATTGTTCTGCCCAGGACATTGGCTTTTCCCTGGGCCTTTATGCTGTTTGACCACCTTTATGCTGTGACAAAAACTGATAGTGATGGCAAGGTCACAAGGTAGCACAATGACCTTGGTCTGCCTTCAGATAGAAACGCTCACCCTCTTGTTTAAAATATCAAGTACTTAACTGTCCAAGGTGATCCAAGGGGAGTGGCTTATGGACTAATAGTGTTTTGTCTTCATTACCTCCTTGATGTTTCCTTGCATAATTGCTTCTGTGTTTCCCTCCCTGTGTACTTTGGGAGAAAAGGCATGCGTTTCATATGCCTTGCTAAAAATTATTTTTGTCAGTTGCTTAAAATTAGAAAAGCACTAAACCAAATTGTCTTCTAGTCTTTCTGAATATTTTAAGCTTATAGAAACCAAGGCATTATTCATTGCATTTCAAATGTTTTTTAATTATAACCAGAGGCCTTATTTACTAATGTCCATTGAAAAGTCACATTCTAAGAAATATGTAGGTAACATGGCCACCTTGCCTTCTAACTGATGCCCATGGAAAGTTCACCATGTAGTTGCATATGTAGATGCTGCTATATGCATATCTCTGGCTGGTTCCCAGTGAGAGCTCTTATCTGCCTCCATGGAGATAAGATAGTTTAGCTCGATGCGTCAAACTGCTTGATTCCTGCACTCCAGAGGAGCTGGCATAGACATAAGAATAGTAAAAATCTAAAAAATGTGAAAAATATTTAGCAGTTTCTTCTTGGTCTTTTTGATGTGTCTGCAATTTATACATGAAATGTATTATGTCCTTGGAAAGGGCCTTTCTTTAAACCCCCTCCCCACCTACTATCGTGTCAGAGTCTAATATATCACAGTGTAAGCAGATATAAGTATCCTTTTGAATTAAGCTGGCTGGTAAATTAACTTATGCTAAACAGCTATCTGCCCATGCCTGTCAACTCTATCATCCTTGTCTGTCTCCTTTCCCTTTCCCCAGACATTTCATTTCACTGTGGATGACATTTCATTTCATCTCCTTGCAATGTATAAAATTTTTCAGTGAACAGAATACTCACTGACCCTTTTTAAACTGACAGGATACTAGTACGCCCCAAACAAGTTCAATAGCACAAGAGAGCTTGGCTTGCCTTCCAGCTTTGTTCAAGCTAGTTTACACTTCAGAGCCTGAGTTCTTAAAAAGGAGCACCTGTTCCACCTGTGCTCGACTCTCCGAACTGGACGTAAGCCTTCCTTATAGACACATATCACCAAGGATGAGCTGTCACATGAAGGTCTAGTGGGCAAAGGTCATCTAGGAATCAATCAACAGATATTTTGAGCACTTGCAATGTGAACTTGGATGTCAGGCTGGTGTCAGGGTCACCTTAGGATCACATGGTCACTATGTCCTTTATGATAACAAGGA